>JAAONU010000014.1:24176290-25534603 GCA_012932295.1 Cyclina sinensis | reverse complement strand
CTAAAATTTAAAATTATTATTAAAATTAAACTGTGAAATTTTGAACTTAGAAACAGATGCGTTCATCAACGGTGATCATGGAATTTTCAATGTGATATGTTCGTGTCATTCCACGAAAAACAACATATGGTCCGTAAGAAACTGATATGTTTCCCCTAAACGAGACAACGTGCGGAACTAAATGAAATAGAATTTAAAAATGGGATCAGGGATGGTGTAATTGTAATCAGTAATCGTAATCGATTGTAATCAAATATATTTTTCAAGTGATCGACAGTAATCAGTAATCAAAGTCATTTTCGGTTATATGTAATCGAAATTTAATCAATTACGGTGAAAGCAGAGCTGAACGTCGATTGCATAGCTCTACATTCACGAATATTGTAATTCGAATGTAGAGCTGAATATCGATTGCACAGCTCTACATTCGGTGAATGCAGAGCTGAACGTCGAATACATAGCTCTACATTCAGGAATAATTGATTTCGAATGTAGAGCCAAATATCGATTGCACAGCTCTGCTTTCGTTGAATGCAGAGCTGAACGTCGAATGCATAGCTCTACATTCAGGAATAATTGATTTTGAATGTAGAGCTAAATATCGATTGCGAAGCTCTGCATTTGGTGAATGCAGAGCTGACCGTCGAATGCATAGCTCTACATTCAGGAATAATTGATTTCGAATGTACAGCTAAATATCGATTGCACAGCTCTGCATTTGGTGAATGCAGAGCTGACCGTCGAATGCATAGCTCTACATTCAGAAATATTTTTTTTTTAATGTAGAGCTGAATGTCGATTGCACAGCTCTACATTCGTTGAATGCAGAGCTGAACGTCGAATGCATAGCTCTACATTCAGGAATATTGCATTTTGAATGTAGAGCTGAATGTCGATTGCACAGCTCTACATTCGTTGAATGCATAGCTGAACGTCGAATGCATAGCTGTACATTCGATGAATGCAGAGCTGAACGTCGAATGCATAGCTCTACATTCAGGAATACGGTATTTCGAATGTAGAGCTGAATGTCGATTGCACAGCTCGACATTCGTTGAATGCAGAGCTGACCGTCGAATGCATAGCTCTACATTCAGGAATAATTTATTTTGAATGTAGAGATGAATGTCGATTGCACAGCTCTACATTCGTTGAATGCAGAGCTGAACGTCGAATGCATAGCTCTACATTCAGGAATATTGCATTTTGAATGTAGAGCTGAATGTCGATTGCACAGCTCTACATTCGTTGAATGCAGAGCTGAACGTCGAATGCATAGCTGTACATTCGGGGAATGCAGAGCTGAACGTCGAATGCATAGCTCTACATTCAGGAATATTGCATTTTGAATGAAGAGCTGAATGTCGATTGCACAGCTCGACATTCGTTGAATGCAGAGCTGACCGTCGAATGCATAGCTCTACATTCAGGAATAATTTATTTTGAATGTAGAGCTGAATGTCGATTGCACAGCTCTACATTCGGTGAATGCAGAGCTGAACGTCGAATGCATAGCTCTACATTCAGGAAATTTGCATTTTAAATGTAGAACTGAATGTCGATTGCACAGCTCTACATTCGGGGAATGCAGAGCTGAACGTCGAATGCATAGCTCTACATTCAGGAATAATCTATTTTCAATGTAGAGCTGAATGTCGATTGCACAGCTCTACATTCGTTGAATGCAGAGCTGAACGTCGAATGCATAGCTCTACATTCAGGAATACGGTATTTCGAATGTAGAGCTGAATGTCGATTGCACAGCTCGACATTTGTTGAATGCAGAGCTGACCGTCGAATGCATAGCTCTACATTCAGGAATAATTTATTTTCAATGTAGAGATGAATGTCGATTGCACAGCTCTACATTCGTTGAATGCAGAGCTGAACGTCGAATGCATAGCTCTACATTCAGGAATATTGCATTTTAAATATAGAACTGAATGTCGATTGCACAGCTCTACATTCGTTGAATGCAGAGCTGAACGTCGAATGCATAGCTGTACATTCGGGGAATGCAGAGCTGAACGTCAAATGCATAGCTCTACATTCAGGAATATTGCATTTTGAATGTAGAGCTGAATGTCGATTGCACAGCTCTACATTCGTTGAATGCATAGCTGAACGTCGAATGCATAGCTGTACATTCGGGGAATGCAGAGCTGAACGTCGAATGCATAGCTCTACATTCAGGAAAAAATTTTTTTGAATGTAGAGCTGAATGTCGATTGCACAGCTCTACATTCGTTGAATGCAGAGCTGAACGTCGAATGCATAGCTCTACATTCAGGAATACGGTATTTCGAATGTAGGGCTGAATATCGATTGCACAGCTCTACATTCGTTGAATGCATAGCTGAACGTTGAATGCATAGCTGTACATTCGGGAATGCAGAGCTTAACGTCGAATGCATAGCTCTACATTCAGGAATAATTTATTTTCAATGTAGAGCTGAATGTCGATTGAACAGCTCTACATTCGTTGAATGCAGAGCTGAACGTCGAATGCATAGCTCTACATTCAGGAATACGGTATTTCGAATGTAGAGCTGAATGTCGATTGCACAGCTCGACATTCGTTGAATGCAGAGCTGACCGTCGAATGCATAGCTCTACATTCAGGAATAATTTATTTTGAATGTAGAGCTGAATGTCGATTGCACAGCTCTACATTCGTTTAATGCAGAGCTGAACGTCGAATGTATAGCTCTACATTCAGGAATATATTGCATTTTGAATGTAGAGCTGAATGTCAATTGCACAGCTCTACATTCGTTGAATGCAGAGCTGAACGTCGAATGCATATCTGTACATTCGTTGAATGCAGAGCTGAACGTCGAATGCATATCTGTACATTCGGGGAATGCAGAGCTGAACGTCGAATGCATAGCTCTACATTCAGGAATAATTTATTTTCAATGTAGAGCTGAATGTCGATTGCACAGCTCTACATTCGTTGAATGCAGAGGTGAACGTCGAATGCATAGCTCTACATTCAGGAATAATTTATTTTGAATGTAGAGATGAATGTCGATTGCACAGCTCTACATTCGTTGAATGCAGAGCTGAACGTCGAATGCATAGCTCTACATTCAGGAATATTGCATTTTGAATGTAGAACTGAATGTCGATTGCACAGCTCTACATTCGTTGAATGCAGAGCTGAACGTCGAATGCATAGCTGTACATTCGGGGAATGCAGAGCTGAACGTCAAATGCATAGCTCTACATTCAGGAATATTGCATTTTGTATGTAGAGCTGAATGTCGATTGCACAGCTCTACATTCGTTGAATGCATAGCTGAACGTCGAATGCATAGCTGTACATTCGGGGAATGCAGAGCTGAACGTCGAATGCATAGCTCTACATTCAGGAATAATTTATTTTGAATGTAGAGCTGAATGTCGATTGCACAGCTCTACATTTGTTGAATGCAGAGCTGAACGTCGAATGCATAGCTCTACATTCAGGAATACGGTATTTCGAATGTAAGGCTGAATGTCGATTGCACAGCTCTACATTCGTTGAATGCATAGCTGAACGTTGAATGCATAGCTGTACATTCGGGGAATGCAGAGCTGAACGTCGAATGCATAGCTCTACATTCAGGAATAATTTATTTTCAATGTAGAACTGAATGTCAATTGAACAGCTCTACATTCGTTGAATGCAGAGCTGAACGTCGAATGCAAGCTCTACATTCAGGAATACGGTATTTCGAATGTAGAGCTGAATGTCGATTGCACAGCTCGACATTCGTTGAATGCAGAGCTGACCGTCGAATGCATAGCTCTACATTCAGGAATGATTTATTTTGAATGTAGAGCTGAATGTCGATTGCACAGCTCTACATTCGTTGAATGCAGAGCTGAACGTCGAATGCATAGCTCTACATTCAGGAATATATTGCATTATGAATGTAGAGCTGAATGTCGATTGCACAGCTCTACATTCGTTGAATGCAGAGCTGAACGTCGAATGCACAGCTCTACATTCGTTGAATGCAGAGCTGAACGTCGAATGCATAGCTCTACATTCAGGAATAATTTATCTTCAATGTAGAGCTGAATGTCGATTGCACAGCTCTACATTCGTTGAATGCAGAGCTGAACGTCGAATGCATAGCTCTACATTCAGGAATACGGTATTTCGAATGTAGAGCTGAATGTCGATTGCACAGCTCTACATTCGTTGAATGCAGAGCTGACCGTCGAATGCATAGCTCTACATTCAGGAAAAATTTATTTTGAATGTGAGCTGAATGTCGATTGCACAGCTCTACATTCGTTGAATGCAGAGCTGAACGTCGAATGCATAGCTCTACATTCAGGAATACGGTATTTTGAATGTAGGGCTGAATGTCGATTGCACAGCTCTACATTCGTTGAATGCAGAGCCGAACGTAGATTGCACAGCTGTGTATTAGCATATCTGCTAATGCATAGCCGAATGTTGATTGCATAGCTGTACATTGAATGTCGAACGTCGATTGCAGATCTCATAGCTAACTTCACTCTAATAAATAAGATTATGAATATAGACTAAGGAGATGGAAATTATCCATTTAGGATATAGCGAAAGTTGAACTGAAAATGGCGAATAAATATGTTGGTAAATGTCGAGTAAGGAATTGGTGATTGCTTAATAATAAGAAGTCGAATAAGGTGATAGACAAAAGTCGAATAAGGTGATAGATGGAAATCGAATAAGGTGATAGATGGAAGTCGAATAAAGTGATAGATGGAAGTTGAATAAGGTGATAGATGAAAGTCGAATAAAGTGATAGATGGAAGTCGAATAAGGTGATAGATGGAAATCGAATATAATAGTCAAATAATGTGAAAGTTGAAGGTCGAAGAAGTAAAAGACGATTATTGAATAAAGAAATTGGCTAAAGTCGAATAAGGAAATGACATTATTTTGAATAAGAAGACGGGCGAATAACTAATGAGAGGTTTGGCGGAAGTGGAATAAGAAGATAGCGAATATCGAATAAGGACAGGGCGGATATAGATTAATGAGATGGTGGGGGATGGGGAATCGAACAAAGTGACGGGCGAATGTTTGATAGGAAAATGGCGAATATCTGATGAGACGATGGCCGAAAGAAAGCTTGCCCAAATGTGTGATAGGAAAATGGCGAGCATTAAATGAGGGGACGGCCGAAAGAAAGCTTCACGCACCTCGATTTTTTTATGTAACAATTTACGATAACGAAGCACAAGATTGAATGTTTGACAAATATTGCGTATGTTTCGTAAACTCTTAAAACTGCATAACTGGGACACTGATATCGAAAAATCGCAGTTCATGTAATAAACAACATGGACAGGTGAAATTTATTGTGGCAGAGTATTCCCGTGGTATATAGTTTTGATTAATAGCCCCACTTCAGACTGAATAGGTTTATAGAAATATATATAATTTGTAGCGATTTACTTGAACAAAAAACATATATAAATCGTGTGTTATCTAGCAATAAAATACAGTCTTGCAAAACACTCAAGCGGAATTGTAAAACTGTCTAAAAAGGCCTAGAAAATAGATATTCATGAAAAGTTACATTTTAAGACAGTACATTAAGGTAACAAGGAATTAAGGGTCTATGTCAAAATCATCAATGTACATTAACTTTTAGATACTTATATGTTTTGTTCGACTTATTACATGTAACAGCTGCTGCAATGTCAGGGTTAACTAACTTACTGAATAAAAGGAAGAAAAGGGGGAAAAACAGAAACTACACTTAAAGACAGATTGGGTTGACATTAAACTTTCTGTGTAAAGTTCTACTTATAAGACAAGTAAAAAGTATTTTCGATAACGAGTTCGGATTTTTACTCTGAAGTTTGACGTCAGATTATTTTTTATGGATGTACACTACAACAGAAGATAGTTTTATAAACTGGTTTAATTTTACAAACAAGCTGATTCTTATGTAAAACTATACGATTTTCAAAACGAACTCGTTTTAACATATTTTGTTAGAATTTGAATTTAACTGTCAGTTATGTAAAAAAATGTTTTTAAGTGGGCATTAATAGAATTATACATACAGTCATAATATATTGCGAAGTTTGTATGAAATGTTTAAATTTTTAAAGTAAAGTATTTATCTAATGCTTAAATTTTATGAAATAGTGTGAATTACGAGCCACATGCAAAAATGTAACCTACCGTATCGCATTTTTTAACATTTTAAACACATTTCAAGTGTTTAAAACTTGTCAACAAAGCCTTGTTTTATTTACCTAAAGATAACGTCCCGTTGTTTGCCCCAACAATCTTTAAGAATTATGTTTACTCCTAAATTGCGCTTATCAATACCTCCAAATTCACTGGTTAAGACAAGTTATAATTTGGATGAATTTTAATCAAAATTAAATAAAAATAGTTCAGTTTCAGTTTCATTTGAGAATATAAATTGCACTTAAATGACAACAATGTTTTCAGAAGATTCGTTGACATGGCAACGCATTAATTCGCTCAAATAGTGCGCTTGTTCATTTAGAGGCATAACTTTAATACCCAAGTAATTCACTTATTTTAGTAAACGTATCTCTGAAAGTGAACTTGACATTTAAGGTCAACAAACGTTTAATTTTTACATACTATGTATTTGGCATTTTTGGATGGTTAATATTTTTTAAGGAAAGCTGTAAAAGGTTAAGTGTGTGACCAAATGTGTCATTTTTACATATATGTTGACAAAATTGCACGCGTTGGATATTTTACAAATATTTAGGCCATGGAAATACTTCCGCATTTTTTTGTATCCAACTGAAGTTTAGTACTCTTAAAGCCGACCTAGCTGCCTAACATCAATCATTGTATTATCTGATGGTTTCTATGGTGACAATGTCTTTGTCTTCATCATCTTCGTTAACACTTGGGTAAACACATATTTAAAAAGGATATTCAAACAACATCCGCAATGAATTAGTCCAAACAAATTGTAACTGACGTATGTTTTTAGAAAAAAAATAACTCCTATTGATAACAACAAAATATTACAAAAACACGTTTTCTCAAAATTAAATTTTAACAGATTTTCAATTACTTGTAATATGCAATAAGGAAGTGACGTCAATATGACATTTGTTTATCGTTATACAATATTGGCTAAATCTACGATATAGGAAGTTTTGGTGAGCGCGGATTGTTATCAAATTTTGAGAGTGATATTTGTCAGAGAATCATTCAGTGCAGATGGGTAATACTGTGTTAAAATAGTGTCTTCACGTTAACTTCTTTTTTTTTCAAAAATACTTATGTTGGATTACTTTGAATACCAAGACATTTGAACAAAGGTTAAAGAAAGAATATTGTAGGATATATTAATATATAGACAGAAATTTGTGTAACAGAAGGATGTTTAACATGACGGAAAATGGAACGCATGCGCCGACAGAGACCGGTCCACAAAGCGGTTATGATCTGCCCGTGTACGGAGTAAAAAATGAAACATTCTATAGCATACACATTCCTGCTATTTTCTGCATCTCCTGTAGCTTTGTTTGTGCAGTAATTGCTATCACATTGTCATTCAGGAAACAGAGTTATCATTCCTTCTTCAGCCATTGGTCAAAGAGTGAGCGGTTTATAGTATACCTGGCATTATGTGACGGACTTTTTAATGTGTCTCATTTTACGGACCATCTACATATTGTAATTGTTAAAAACCACGTGTATCCAAAAGAACTTTGTGAATTTTATGGATTCAACCTTGCAGTTTTCATAACTGCTCAAAATCTGATGGTAAATATTGTTGCCATTAACGCATTTATGTTAATGTATTTCAATAAGAATCTAAATTTCGGTACCCGAGACTGGCGGCTTCTATTATGGACATTTGGAGCGCCATTTTTCGGAGCAGCCATTGCTGGTATAGCTGGACAACTTGGACCTAACGGAACATTGTAAGTCATTTAATGTTTCATATTTAACGGGAGACAATAAACAGCGTCTTCGGATGTAATACACATTATAAAGATAATTTAAAGCAATCAAACTTCCGAAATCAATTGATTAATGGCCAAGTAAAGCTAACTGAATTTAATGTATAAGTGCTTATTTCCGGCAAGTGTTGACCGGGCAGACAAAGTCAACCAGGACGTGACCCGATAAGATATAAGTACACTGACTTTTATTCACTTACGTACGTAATTGAATACAAAACTTATTTTGATACATTTCTATTCAACCAAGAACAGTTTTATCTGACTTATTTCTGTGAAGCCATTCTAAAATCACGAACTCTTGTTGTGGTTACATCTGAACTGTCAATATGATTGGTATCTTTATATAACAGCAAATGTTACAAGTACATTTGTAAATAAAGAAATAACAAATATACAGATAGTTTTACTTTTGCGGACAGAATCTCCATAAGATTGAAATAAAATAAAAATGACCACGACATTGCCCCTCGCACTCTGCTATCATTATTTATACTTTCAGTTGTTACTTTGACGGCATAAAGGGCAAGATAGCCAACATCTGTTTCACAACGATACCACTCTTGCTTATCCTACTTGCAAACACCGTCCTGTATATATTGACTTGGAAACGTATTCATGACCAGTCGGAAGCTATCAAACAATCACTTAACAACATGTCAGCTTCAATGAGAGCATCCCACCGTGCTGCTCGGGCAATGTCATTGTTTGTGGCCGCTTTCTTCATTCAGTGGTGGGCCATGGCACTTTATGGCATCTGGGGTCTTGTGGATGAAGAAAACGTACCACAAGCAGTATTCCATCTCGTGACGACTTTTTCTAATATCGGCGGATGCTTGAATCTGGGCGTGTATGTACTTATTCGGCGTCGGCAGCTTGGCAAAGGAGAACATATGTCGACGGAAAAACAATCTAAGGACAGCGATGCAAAACGTCATCAACACAGCACACTGGCTTCCGGGCTTACTCCCGATGCGTCCATGAATGTGTCGTTGTGTGACTTGTCAGTGTCAGAAAATCACCCGCAGAATAATCGCAAAGTTGAAAATGGCATACAACAAAATTGACCTTAAAATTTCGCAGATGTAACAATATATATATATAAGTATTCCATAGTACTCATTCTTTGATTTGTAAACGTATGATTTTAATATCATTCGGAAAAATTCTATCATAACGTAAAAATAACATTTTAAGACTTCTTTTTTCACTAATGGGTGATATTTCTCACTTCATGACCTGAATGAGTCTAATGCAATGAATTTTATATATGGTGTAGTTTTTTATGTATACATTTTAAAAAAATCGTCGTATTTTAACAGTGTGATCAGTATAAATGAATCTTAAATCTAAAAGAACCTACTTAGGACTCAAAGGAAAGATTTTGGAGGGCGATTTATCGTCTTCCTATGTCGCTTTTTCAGCATTCTGCATCGACCTAAGAACAACAATATCCATACGCATATCAATATAGTTCGATGACATTCATGTAAATCAGAACAAAAACTTCCAAAATTTGGACATTTTTGTTAATCAGAACAATAAACTTCCAAAAACATTCTACATAGTAATCAATTTGTTGAACACAATTGGCGTTTATAAAAATGCTAAATATTTGTTTATAATCATTATATTTGTTTCCAGTGCGGACGAATCGTTGGTCTAGAATTTAACCCCGAATAAAGATTTGATTAGTCAATCAAGACGCGTTTTGGAAAGACGTTACTCGGACCTTCCGCTAAGAAAATAGTTCTTTGTGTGAGAACTTAAAAGTATTGATTATGTATAGGTTAGTGTTTAATAATACGCATTAACAAAAATAAATTGGTCAGGCGTCCCGCGTACCTATTAAATGATCAAAATTATTTTTCAACTAAATACAAAGCATCTCTCATTATTGAAATTAGTTAGACTGGTTAGACGGACCTGGTTAAGTAAATTTAATTTAGTTAGTACACATTTACCAAAGTTAGACTTAGCAGATATTTGAAAAATACTGCAATTTGATTGGACAAACAATAATGTTGATCATTAACCAAAGTTAGACTTAGCAGAAATTTGAAAAATACTGCATTGTAATTGGATAAAAAATAATGTTGATCATTAATATTCTTGGAAAAAGCATACAATATGTAAAACCTGTTAATGTAAGAATATGATTCAATGTAGCGCTTAAATGCTTGAATTCTTACGCGCCACGCGATTACGCAACAATAGCGTTTCCGGTGACATAGATTCATGAATCATCTAATCTGAAAAAGGTTTATTTGTTGTAGCCTTGTAGGTATCGAAAAGTTGTAATTTTACTGATATATGATGATTTGGATTTATATATTCAACAATATTATTAAAGGGTTGCCTACAATATATTTATACAATATATCTAATATCCTGAACCAAGACACTTGCAATGAAACAATAGTATTTAGGTGGGATCAGGCACAGAACTGATATAAACCCAGAGAATATTGTTCCGGTAGTTCTTATCTTATATGATATATACAGTTTGATATAGTTTTCAAACATTCGTTAAGTGTAACATAAATAAATGCAACTTCACAACATTAGTCAACTTTGCTCAGCCTGTACCAAAGTGCGTGCTTTAAACAGTGACTTGTGAACAGCGAAAATGATGTCAGTGCAGCGAATTATTCCTGCCATTCCTTCCCATAAATCTACAACTTTGTAGTATCAAAAATAACATACAACTCAAAACAATTTGATTTTATATCAGTTCATATATCTATAAACAAAATTTAATTTCTGAAAAACATGACCCTGACTTTTGTTGTTGAGAATATGTTCCTTTTGATATGTTCTTACTTCCAATGTAAATATTGGTTCCTTAATAAATAACATCATGTTACTGGCAACTGTTACTGTTGTTTGACAATTAAAGAAGTTTGAAGTTAACAGTTTGATCTCTGTTCTTCTTTTCTTATTAGTATAACTTTTTCAACCATGTCTTAGGTTGCAAAACAACTTGGTTACAGTAAAGTCATTGTTCCCTACAAGAAAGTGGAGATGAATGCAGCAAATGGTCTTTGTTTATTAAATTGTCAGTATGTCTGCTTACACCCGTATTCCCTTGAAACTTCATATGCCTTGTCATACTCGGTTTTTAAAGGGGTTTCTTGACTTTCATTAAGTATTTTCCAAGAGAGAACATTTAAGACAAGAATAGTAGAGTGATTAAACAAAAACTCAATATAAACCATTGTCACATCAAAACAGATCCAGAAACAAAACATACTACATCAACTAGAAGTAGCTGCAGACCGGTGACAAGGTAAAACTGAAAAGATTCGCGTTGTCTGATAAAATATCCAGTTTACTAACGTATCTCCCAACTAGCAACCATCCGAGTGGGCATACACCTTTTAAATACATTTTTAACAGTTTAGATAAGCTTCAATAATTCTTCAAGTCCTTAGAGATAATTCTACAATCGCCTTCCATCAGTACTTTAGGTACTTTGACTTCTAGATGGCACTACAATAATATACACTTCTCTGACACCGGTCTGCAATTTAGGTTCTTACTCCATGTATGTCTTGTTTCGGTCTAAAGCGCTGGCATGCTTGAATGCAGGAAGTTGGGAGAATGAGAGAAAGATTAAAATATGTTGATTGATTGATTTATTCTTTTTTTCAAACAAACAAATATACAAATAAACAAACAAACAAACAAAACAAACAAAACAGTTCAGCTATCAGCAATTTTAAGGCCATAAGGTCATATATTCCTCACCCTTGAGCTTTTGGACATATTTTTACAGTTATTTCAAGTTACAGAATGAAACAGATAGATACTTTGACAAAGTAGCAAACTAACAGGTATTGCAAAGCTGAAAGAGGTTACATAAAGGTCATGACTCAATACAGTTTGAAGAATGTGGGCTTATGCATTCACTAGTGGTCGAATGGCAACAATCCTAACCCGATGAAGTTTCACTGTGAACACCTTAGTTTATCTTTCTCAGTGGTGCATTCAATTTCAGACATTCTCTTCACCGTTCTTCTCGAGTATACTTTAAGCCAGTTTCTTTCACGCAGCATTGTAACCGTGGTTGGACCAGTTTAGACTACAGAAGAATAGTTTGAACAGTCTTTGTAGAATTTAACTATCCAATGCTACATACCAAATATCTTAGTTCTACGTGGTACAGTTTGAGACAAGAATTTTTTTAAAGATTCACTATTCAAAAAAAAATAGGACCACTGTGGTCAACATTTAAGGTTCACTACACGATGCTACAAATCTTAAAGCTCTGGGCCTAGTGGTTTCAGGAAAGATTTTTTAAAGTTTTTCTCATATGCAATTCATTGCTGTTTGGGTGACCCCCTTGGTGAGTGTCAGTGTTAAGTCAAGGGAAATCATTTCAACAATCTTTGAAGAGGTCAGCTACATACCAAATATCTAAGGTCAAACGTTTATGGTTTCTTACAAGAAGATGTCCGTTGGTTTTATATTTTACACATATGCGACCCCCGAGGCTAGACAAATCAAGGGAAATGATTTGAAAAGTCTTGGTAAAGGTGAACTATACAATGCCACACAACAAATTTCTAGACTATTGGCTATGCAGCTTATACGAAGAAGATTTAAAAATCTTTTCCCTGTATAACTAAGTGTAAATCAAGTCACCCCCGGGCGAAGTAAATTTTGACCCAAGGGACATAGTTTGAACAACTTCGGAAGAGGTTCAGTAGATAATCCTACATACCAAATCTTAATGCTCTGGGCCTAGTGAATAAAGAGAAAAGCTTATGTTAGTTTTTACTATATTACCCATTAGAAATAAAACGACCACCATCACCATGGGGAGGTACAATTTTGACTTTAGGGAAATAATCTTAATAATCGTTGTAGAGTCAGACTTAACAATGCTACAATACCAAAGTTTTAAGACCTAGCACGTATAGTTTCTGACAGGAAGATTTTCAAATAATTTATTGTAAAATATCTAAGCCCTAGTGCTCATGGTTTCAGAGGAGAAGATTTTCAAAATTTTTCCTAAATAAGCCTATGCAAGATGACCCCCGGGCTAGGCCATTAATGCCCCATGGGCACAATCTGAACAATTTTGGTAGAAAACCGTTAGATAATGCCCCATGCAAAATATCTCAGCTCTAGGCCTGGTGGTTTCAGACAGTTAGGTTTTATTTTTTGTCCTATATAAGTCTAGTATGTAAAAACTCGTGATCTTTGTGGTGGGGCCAATTTTGACCCATGGACCACAATTCGAACAGTTTTGGTCGAAGTTTACTAGACAATGCCATTTATTAAATATCTAAGGCCTGTGACTTGCTATTCTTGACAAAAGTTTTTTTTAAAGTTTTTTTTACTTTTGTTGCCATAGTTACCAAAGTTCTTCATGAAATTAAATTCTTTGAACAACTTTGATAGAGCTTCATGCAAGGAACATCAACGGAACGTTTCAAACAATCTGACCCAACCTTTTTAGAGTGGAAAAGTTGAAGATGCATGGCGCCTGGCGGACACTGGCGGATCACAATAGCCTACCATGGTCACGTTGTGCTCAGGTGAGTTAACACAGAAAATAGAAAAATAATCAAAGCTAAAATATCGTAAAAAATATGAGTATACAATTCATGAATTTGCTTATACGTGCTCATTAAATGATTTTGAAATATGAAAGAACACGACTAAGTTATACATATATTTTTTAAGATAAAATGATTATTACAATATTCACTACTAAATAATTGGTAATTACAAGATAGAGTCTACAATTCCTAACAAGCAACAATTTTAGCGAATCACAATGATATCACTATAATTACTCAGTTCATGTTAAGACAAGGGGAACTTTTCGTACGCCTCTTTTGTTTTTTGCTCTGTGTATAAAAACATTACTGTATGCGATAAAGTGTTATCAATGACTAAGTGTAGCACTGATATGGAAATCAATATAGCAGCAGCCGCATGGAACCTATATATCCCTAAGTAAGTGATAATTACAGTAATTTCATTTGGGTAAGGGCAACCTGCCCATTAAACATATATACATGTTAAAGTAAAATTCATAAAATTCATAAAATGCACGTGCACAAGTAAACATGGCACGGAATAAAAAAATGTTATTATAAACTAAGTGACTGTCCAGATGATTAATTAATTGCTTTGCATGACGTATATGCAATGGTACAATGCATAACAATTAAAAAGGTATGAAAGCGGTCGGTAAGCTCAGCCTGTAAAACATTGAAAGTTTTCTAGTCACAAGCTGCACTTTTTTCGCTCTGTGTCAAATACATACTATTGTTATACTTTCTTAAATGAGTATTATTTAATTTTGTGTAAACATTGATTTTGTCAATAAATTATTATGCGATATGTTAAAAGAAACAAACAATACAGGACATAAACTAGACATGTTTTATTTATTTCACAGATATTATTCTCCTATTATAAAATTGTGTTTGTGTATTAAATTAACCAAGCTGACGTTTTCAAGAAGAAATAACACGTTATAAATAAAACAATTATTTTTTTTTACAAATTAGCCCATGCACAAAAAGCAAAAATATCATATTGCTACTTGCATACACTTAAGTTACAGGAAGTGAGTTCTTAGATTAATTTAACTTTAAAAATATATTTTCTTAAATCTTGTTAGTAGAAAATAAGGAAAAATCTAATTTCAAGAGAGACTGGTCCTTAAAGTCTAAGACTAACTCTGCCGAAGGAAAACATAAAGCATAACTGAGTATTGTCCCTTTATCTGGTATCAAATATCAAAAATACATATCGGGATTAACTTCCCTTTGGTAACCAAGTTTTAATTCAACTAGAAAATACCTATCTGGCGATAAAAATAAGTTAAACATAATTATAATTCTGTATAAACAGACAGCTGCTGGTTTCTCAAACATACAAGAAAAGCAAGACAATTTTACATCAGATACTAACTCCTCGACAGTATTAAGTTATAACATACAGAGAGATCATCACAATCACCCTCTAGATCATATCCACTGTGTTCTGTAAAATTACTCCTAATTCATTAGCCGGTTAAGTTGGCCGTAAAATTAATTTCTTCACAAAAAAATTTAGACACAATTGTTCTTACATTAAAACAAAGTGAACAAAATTTGGAAACAAAGGAAAGTATTTGACAACTATTTAAAGCGCATTTTGATAACGTCACAGAGGAATTAGTATGAAATTGTTTGACACTTTGATCTCTAGTTTTCTTTCAAGTTACTCTATGTAACTCAATTTTACGTAATTTGTGTACGGGTGCTACACATTGGAAGTGTGTGATAAAGATATAAACATGATTGATTGATTGATATAATTATTGTCTTGTCAAGCAAAACAAAAAAAACAAACAACTATTCTGATTACATAAATATAAAATAATGTTGGTAGATTAGTAATTATAAACAGAAACACTGAGTAACAGACACCGACCATATTATGTAGTCTCTTACTTCTAACTAATAAGCATAAATTTATAACATTTTGAATAGATTGGTAATCATAAAGAGAAAAACTGAGTAACAGACGCTGACCTTATTATGTAGTCCCTTACTTCTAACTAATAAGCATAAATTTATAACATTTTGGATAGGTTAGTAATCAAAAACAGAATAACTGAGTAACAGACACCGATCTTATTACGTAGTCTCTTACTTCTAACTAATAAGCATAAATTTATAACATGGATAGATTAATAGTCACAAACAGGCAAACTGAATAACAGACACTGACCGTGTTGTGTAGTTTCTTAATTCAAGCAGCTCAGATTTTGCTCAGAACGTAACAAGTTTTAAAATGCTGGATTTTACAAGAGCAAGAGTAAGACTAAAGTATGAGTATTATATCACGTATATAACTTGTTATCACACCAGCAGCGATAAGCCAGTCGATGCACAAATAATTACAGTCTGAAAAAAATATGCAAACCGATTTTCACTGCATGAACCTAAAGTTTTGATGAATGAGAGTATTTGAATTTTTTTTCTTCAAATTGTAAGAGAAAAAGCAACATATGATGACATAAATAATCATAAAACCAGATCACATAGCAATTATAGAAATCATTATACAAAAAGACACTAAAAAGAATCAGTAATATTCAAGTGATACCTTGTGCGTTCATCTGTCTGTCTTGCTCACACACACACACTTTTGAACAGAAAATGTAACTAGTAATTGTTAAACATCGTCTTCCTCTCAGCTCTGTTCGAATTGAGCTCCAATGTATCAAATAGCAAAGCGTATTTTAAAAGGTATTAACAAACTATGGAACCTTTATCTTGAAACCTCCTGAACTTTTATAATGCATGATGCCGGTACTCTTCCCTCTATCAACACTTCGTCCCAATGGCTGGCCCACCGATTAGCTGTTGAATTATCAGGAATGTATCTGTTACGAGTAAAGACATTGGTCAGGTCATAAAAAACCACTCTGGGATTCGCAATCTTCAACAAAGCAACATCAATTGTAACAATTCTTTTCGGCGAAAAATCACCATGTGCAAGCCCAAGGTCCGCAAAATTTGTAGCCGAATACTCCGTAGAACATGTGGAAATATACTGGGTAGCTAAGCCCCCGCGTCCAACATGTTCACTAACACTTGCTGAACTGGAAGGAGATGCAGCAACTATTCCAACTGTCGGGTCCTCTGTTGGCTGTAACACTCTGTAGAGGTAGTCGTAGGGAATACCGGATGACATGTTAGCGTTGCCTAGCAAAAAACAAAACAAAACATTTAAACATCTTTAGATGTAAGTGAACATGAAGTTTTGTTTGTCTTAGACTCGTTTATTTTAAATTACACTGAACAAAAATTCTTATAGGTCATCTGGCTTTTTAAACTTTTATCTTTTTATTCTATTTATAATTTTTTTGCGAACAACAAAACTACATCTGATGGTATATATTTCACCAAAACCAACAAACTCTTGCGAAAAAATAACAGTTTTCTTCACAAAGAGTTTAACAACATCAAAATAATACATGCAGCAATCTAAACACCGCCTCTTAACCACACTGTTCACATGAATGCCTAGTGAAGTGTAACTTATTAGAAATCTTAATCAGCATATCTTATTTTTTTATTTATTACGCCAATAGAAACAAATTATCATGTGTAATGAACATTTTACATTTCATTTTTTTATTGCCCTTAAAACCTTTAGTTGAAAATACTTTTAGAAAATTCATTCCTCTAAAAAATAAGACGTATTGATAGAAAGCCATTGAAAAGATTATGCAAAAGGCATGTTATCAAACAGATACAAACAGTTCCGCCTGTCTTACAGTTCATATTGAACTCATGAGAGTTATAAGGAAATGTGTTTCTTTAGTATAAGAGGCTAAAAAAACAGAAGACTTTGTGTTGGAATAAATGTTTAAAAAAAGTAAAATCTAAAATATACTGATTAATTTCGTAAAAACCTGATATTGAAAAGTTTTACGTCATTTATTAGTAAAGAATCTTTGATGGAATTGAAATCAGATAAAAATCGCCTGTTCCGGCAAAAGGGTGCTGAATCTCCTAGTACATGCAGGATTATAGTAAGTGTCAGTTTTATTTCCCTTTCAGCATAAAAGCATAAACCTTACGGTCAAAATAGTCAGTTTCGTCAATTTGACGTCAGCATGACTGTAAAAATTCAAGATGCGTGACATGTCTTTCATTGGATGTAAAATCACGTTATCTTAATGGGTAAAAACGTCGGAAAGCCTGATCCGATATGGAATAAACCCTCCCCCCCACCTCCTAAGTAAACTGAGTCAGGCGACCATTTCGACTCGCTTTGTTTAGAGTAACTATGACGATGCGCTGTAAGTTAGTATATCTGGAATATACTGAAATGTTGAAATAAGTTTGGTAAAATATTAACATGATTATGTGAAAATTAAGATATGTGCTATTTTTGCTTTGAAATGTTCTCTCCCTTCTTTATATGTTTGGTTTGGCAAGTCTTGACCATTTTCTTTCCCCTCCGTTGAATGAAAATAAACAATGACTATAATTATACGTAAAAAATCTGAAGCAGTTCTTTAATTTTCTGAAAATGATTTTTGATTTCGTTTATTTTTATTATTATTATAATAATTATTGTTATTTCTTACTTATACTCCTCAGGTACGCAGCGTTTAAAGCTAAATACTAGGTTAAAAATTTTAAAGTGCTCTTAGCAAATTTTTCTTCAATCCTCTTCATGATATATATCTTTAAATATGATGCCAAAATTTGGGGAGTTAATACAATAAGAAAAATATTCACAGATACATGCATTAGACCACAGCTGCGCCAAATCCATCAACAACACGTCCAGTTCTTCAGACATTTTTTTCCATAAAAAGCAGCACTCTAAGGTCAAAGCCAGCACTCAAAGGTTGAACTATATATGGTATACAAAATATAGACACGAAATCGGTAGACTACAAATATTTAGCTGTCTAAGCATTTCATTTCCAAAACTCATTGATTAATATTGAGAGTGGACAAATTTCACATAGAACCTAACAAATATAACCTACTAGTTAGAAGGTTATTAATGTTGTTAAATGAAGATAAGAAATAAAACATATATTGATCTGTAGAAACGTTTAAATTTCTTTATTGATGACACACAAAAAGCAAGCAAAAAGATTTCTGACCATAAACAAACTTAAATGAAAAGTCCTCTACGCAAAAAAATATGATTTTTTTGTTCAGCATGCCTAAGTCTTGTTCAGAAGTGGATAAAATCAAATATACGTACATATATCGTACTTATCCAGAAAAAAAGAAATCAAATCAGCCAACCTTGTGAAGAGTCAAATTTCCTTTAACTGTGTTGATATGCTTGTGCGTTTATAAAAAGTAATTTTAAACATTTTCAGAAAATACGATGGGTAATTCCAGAGTTGTTTTACGTAATCGGGGTTTTCCAACATTACAATTTTAGCACACTGGAAATACATGCTCGTTAGCGGACAAAAACTTCAGATTCAAGTTAAAATAAATCAAGAACATATATCCACACAATAACATTTCATGATGGACATATAAATGATTCAATTGTTAAAGCAACCTCCAACTTGTCAAAAGAAAATACAACAACAAAAAAACGCCACTATTATCAGATGTGAATAAAATCAGCCGCGCACCATTTGGTCATAAAATAGTGTAAAATAGACATCATTTCAACAATTTTCAACAGTTGATCACGTGTGAATAACTTTTCTTATAATTTTCATTTTAAAGTCTGCATTTTATCTTTTGTGATATCAAAATTAGAGTTTTTCTTTGTCCGTTTATCTGATTGTCCGTTTATCTGATTGTACGTCCGTATGTGGAAAGAAACGAAATTTTAAGCTGATGTACATAATTACATTTTTATTGGAGCTCAGTTGAGGCGGTAATTGTTTTCTCAGTGAAGATACAATTATTTCTAGTACTAGCAAAACCATATAAAGCTTTTTCTTATCCTTCATATGTGTAGCTATGATGCTTTTAGCTGCTAACAAATTGCCGTTCTTATTAAGAACAAGCCTAAAATAGTAGGCAGCAGTTTAAGGTTTCTGAACACAGAAAAGTTGTTAAACAATATAATCGTGGATGATATTGATCAAATAAATAATTCCCTAACGTCGAGATGAAACTATTTCAATGAAGATAAGTGTTGTTGTATACTACGTTTGGGTCGGCAGCGGTTTAGTGTCTTTTGCCAAACATATTGCTTTCACATATGTTCTCAATATATTCGATTTTTATTTCATTTAGACATAATGAGCAGATGTATAAAAACATGAAAAAAAATCATCAGTTTATTTATAGAGTCTGATCAGTTTTTGTATTGTGATGTAAAAACAACAGACACCTAAATCCGTTAATTCAATGAAAACATTCACTTTTCGTTTTCCGGAAATATATAATGATATCTGATTTAAAAGATTTTGATGTTTTACCATTATGACTCCTACTAATTTCTCTGAATTCAAATCACCATGTGAATGCATGATTGTCCCTGTATTTCTGTGTCATCTAATTTAACAACTCTTGTGTACTGAAAACGGTTTTTCTTTTGTTGTTTCAAATCAATAGATAGACAGATTCGTTTAAAGAGGCATACACTAAAACCACTAAAGGTATTCCATTTTTTTACCCTGTAAATTTAAATAATATTAAATGGATAATTGCCAGATGTCAAGGTATAAGCCAACGTTCTAAGTAAAATAGGTAACTTGAATGCATTTATATAAGACGTTATGTAGAGAGTTGTTGTTTTACCATTTTGTATGAATAGCCATTTGTTCGGATTGAATACTTGAATAAGTGTCTTAAAACCTAAATCGAACTATTTAGACATATGTACTCTTTAAATTATCATTTATTTTTCATTCTATAGTGACATATAGCAGTATTTTACCTGTTAATGTGGGAAATTAGTGAATTATATACCCGGAATACTCTCTGATATTATATTGGTCATTCCATTTGTATTTCTCTGTCTTTATCGCTATTTTCTCTTTTTGTATGGTCATAATGAAGCCTAATTATTTTCAACAATGACAGTCAGATTACACATTAAGTTTAGCAACATGTTTTCTTAACACCATTATCTTTGTTTATTGATAACTTTCTATTTAATATATAAATGACAATTTTCACAATTAGAAGTCAAGACCATCACCATTAGAAACAAGGATAAAGTTAGACGATTCCAGCTGAAAGGACCATATTTTATTTGGTCTACATTTGATGTTATCTGAGTAAGGGAGATAATTTGTTATCAGGAATGTCCCTCATTGTAGGTTATACCCATTTAATACTTTTTACTTGAACGTTATGGACTGTTGGACTAATGTCAGCACTCATATCCCACCTGATATAATGCCTTTTTGTTTGGTAAGTAGACATATGAATAAGTGATGCCAGGAACTCAACCTCTGTTTAAACCCAACAAAGGACACAACCATTAATTACCAAAACGTTCATGCTGTAATTGGTTTAGTCGATTTCAATTCCGTCTAACAAAGTAATGTCGGGCGAGCAGCTTACCTAATCATTGTTCCTGGGAAGGACTACCAGAATATCCTTAAAAAAACTACTAACTTGCTCCAAGCGTTTGGAAAGTTATTAAATTCTTGTGTTGCACCAAACCTGGATTACACAGCATGACATGGGGTGCTAAATAATGTCAGTCAAAAGACAATGTGCAACTTCGAGCGCTACGATACTTTGAAGGCGTCCACCGTTCCACATCAATTTTGGCACTGCATGGTAACAGTGGCCTACCCAATACCAGATAAGTATATTGTATATCTAAAATGTTTTTCAGCCTCGGGACAACAGTTCTAAAGTCATCCCTGATACCTCGAGACTACAGTTTTGACTGTTCCGAACACAACATGAACAAAACTGTATAATGCTTTTATTCATATTTTGTGAACATCCCATTGCCATATTATTCGTTTATTATATTTAATGCTGATATTGTAGCATATTGGATTATACATGGAAAGGGTAAATATTTATAGAAAAGTAATTGAGTATTTTACTATGCTTGGTTGTATCCGCTTTATCTTAACTAAACCAATTGATTACGTACAAATGTGCTAATATGTACTTCCTAAGGTGATTTATTGGCCAACTGGGTCGAGTGCAATTCTATATATATAAGTGACTGTTTTTGTATTATAACAATAGGACCTGGATGATAACTGAAAGGGTTTCATTCCATATTTAATTTACTAAATGATCACCTTTTTCCAATTATTTTGTGGCATTCAGGTATTTTTAAAAGAACAGTGCAAGAAAGAATTTAAAGGAAATATTTAAGTTTGTCTTTTTATTGCAGCCCAGAATAAACACTATCAATTTACATACTAGTGTGTACATTAACAACAAACAATACTTTATATTTCAGATTTTATCGCTTCAAAGATGTTTGCAATTTCGGGAAGTTTGAAAATACTATTTAGTTGTTAAAATGCAAACAACATTTTAAAATGACAAAAAAAAGAAAAAGACAAAAAAAGACAGTGTTACCTGTGCCAAGCAGATTTTATTTCTTTTAATCGACATAGACATAACTTTCTTATATAAAGGTGGAAAACATGTAGGAAACATTAAAAATAACTAAAAAAGTAGAAAAAGCAAAACCTACTGAAAATTTACATGAAACAGAAAAGCAAAAATACAAAAAAGAAACAAAACATAGCTGATAATTCAATAGTCTTTTATGAAGTAGTTCATTTCTTTTACAAAATGTTTATCTCTGTAACAAGCTAAGCATTGAAGTAATTTATAATATGAAACTTTAAAAGAATTTCGTATGAGGGTATAAAGAAATGCATTACAATGAGTTTTTTTTAACAATTACCCGACTACAGAAAGAAAGCAACAAGAAAAAAATAAGCACAAAAGTGAATACTGTTATCTTGAAATTTGCAAAACAAACATTAGTGGTCTTTTACTTTACTTTTCAATTATTTTCTTAAGTAGTATGAATAAAAATGATTAAGAAATAACTCCGCTGAGAATAGATGTTGCCGAATATAAGTTAATATCCACGGAGACTAGTCCTTGAATTCTTCATGAACAACTGTGCTAAGAGAAAACAATAACTGACTCTGAGTATTTTCCATTTAAAAGTTTAAAACACTAACTGATATCACACATTCATATAATAAAGACATACTAAGTTTAATTTCTTTGGTAAAATAAGTTCTTTCAAAATAGTCAGAATCTTTTCGGTACAAATTCTGAGAAAAATGTAGTTTTGCCTTTAATTATTGTTTATCAAATCAGTGACTTTAAAGATGCCATTAGATAGAAAAAAACAATTAAAAAGGAAAAAGTTTGCACACCGATCTTGTAATCAAGATTGTAAGAAAGAGTGAAAGAAAATTACATGATTAGTAAAATAACTGTGAAACAAACAACGTCATAAAACAGTTATCCAAATCAGCACGAAAGAGTCCATACGTTTCAAGTATAAGTATGCAACTGAATAATATAAGATAAATGATAGAATGGAAATTATGTCTTTTTATAGGAGCCAAAGATCATGACAGGTGACTTTTTGCGTTGGTCGTTTGTCTTGGTTTCTAGAAAAGTAACTGTCAAACCAATAAAACTGTTACTCTTATCAACTCGAACGTCTTTGTATAAGATTTTATTTACAAATTACTTGAAACATTTATCTGGAAATCTCCTTAACGTTTGTTATGCAAGAAGCAGGTATGTACCCCGTTATCAGAACCTCGTCCCAATTAGATGCCCAGTGATTTGCTGTTGAAAATAACGAGATATGTCTATTACGTATGTAATCATTAGTCAGGTCAATGAAACGTATACTTGAACTCAAAGCCCTCAGCAAATCAACATCTATAGTAACTATTCTTTTCGGAGACGGATCACCATGGGCAAGCCCGAGCTCTGCAAATCGTATTGCCGAGCTCTCCGTGGAGCATGTGGAGATATATTGGGTAGATAAACGTCCGCATCCAACATGTTCACTAACACTTGCTGAACTTAAAGGAGCTTCGGCAATAATTCCGACCTTCGGATCTTCGTCTGGTCGTAGCACTCTGTAGAGGTAGGAATAAAAAATACTAGATGACATGTCACGGATACCTAGAATAGAAATTATTAAAGCACGTTTTGACGTCAATGAACATGTAAGATTTGTTAGTTTGAACTGTTTATATTGATATCCGCATAGCAAGTTTTCCAACTGGCCACCCAGGTTTTTAATACATAATTATCGAACAGCAGAACAACATCATGTGATACGTATTTCATCATGGCCTACAAACTTTTGCACACGTATCCCAAGAATGATATTTTTTCTGAGAAATTATTAATTACAGTCATTTCTCGATAGTGCGAAGTCGTCGGGACCGCACCTTAGAACATACGAACGCTATAATGAGACGTATTTAGATAATGCTCGCTCGTTATTATGAGCTATAGAGCTTCAAAATGAATTACTTTTTCTTTTCTGTGAGGATTTTAAACTTTCTTAATTTTTGCACGTATGTCAGAAAATTATACTTTATTGCTAAACAGTACACGACAGTTGGTAAAATGACAATACAATCGTATAGGAAATAACTCAGAAATAACAAATACACAAATAAATATACACAAAAAGAAAATATACCCACAACTATTGTTTTGGTTTATAATCACGGCGATAATACTATTTCTTCGAAATTTACTTGATGAACATTTTGTCAGTAGTTTTTTGTGTGTGTGTTGTGTCAGTCAACGTCTTGAGTGCGAAGGTATACTTTACTATAGCGCCATGATTAATTATTTTCATAAATTCCTCATTAACAAACTGTTAAAAGATTTTGCTTTTGAACTATTTACCCATTCAAAAGACAAAAACCGCACAGGCTATTTCAGTTAAAACTGTTTTAAAATATCGAATTAATCTTGCTGCTGATTTTCAACATCTTTGAATTTCTAGATAAACAAGAAATCGGTGGAACCGATGGATGCTCCCCGAATAAATACCAATTCCAAAAGGGCTATTGTTTAATATGTAGTTTTTTTAAAGTATGAAAAATAACAAAGGGCAATGTCTCCTTAATTATGCAAAATAGAGTAACGGTTCGTGCACGCTGCACTTCTCCTCAAAGAGATCTATCTACCAATAAAGTTTCATGTTAATATCTCTTATACTTTGTGAGATATGCCCCGGACAAAAAATAAGTATGAGAAATTTCAAACGGCAATAACTCAAAAATTAATAAAGCAAGAGTTATGGTTCTTGTGCACTGCACTGCTCATTAATGAGATCTATCTACTTATAAAGTTTCAAGTTGATAACTCTTATACTTTGTGAGATATGCCCCGGACAAAAAATAAGTATGAGAAATTTCAAAAGGCAATAACTCAAAAATTAACAAAGCAAGAGTTATGGTTCTTGTGCAATGCACTGCTCATCAATGAGATCTAAATACCTATGACGTTTGGTCTTGATATCTCTCATAGTTTTTGTGTTATGCTCCGGACAAAATTATGGCGGAAGGACGGACGAGACGGACAGACGGACGGACGGACAAAGCGGCAACTATATGCTCGCCCTTCGGGGAACATAATAAATCTGAACGTCGCAAGTACGCCGAAAATCGATAAAATAAGGATTATGTTCCTTGAAAAAAAATTAATGTGTATAGTAACATGATGGGATCATAAAAAATACCTCGAGCACTGATTTCACCAGATCACTTTGTCAAAGGTTATCACTTAGAAATAGTGTTCAGTGTATTTTATCTCAGTTTAGTTTGTTTCCTTAATACATAGTAGGAAATGTTATGTTGAGAAGAATCTTTTTGTTTGGACAGCCTTTATAATCCATTAGTTGGAAACATTTTCAGATAATTCTTCTACTCAGAATTAAAGACGTTTTCATAGCAATCGATTCAAAAGATAATGCAAAAGACATGTTATCAAAAAGAAACAAACAGTTCCATCTGTCTTACAGTTTACAGTAAAATAAGAGAGTTATAAAGAACAGAGGCAAAACAGAATAAATGGATGTATAGAACAGCGTAGGGGAAGAGTGTAAAGAAATTACGCTTTATTTCCATGTTCTCCTCTGTTAAGTCAATATATTTGTATAGAGCGTTCTGTGACTTTATATGTCAAGTTGTCAGTTTATTGAAAATTGAATGATAAAACAAAATTGCATAAGCTTTCCTTCTGGGTGAAAATTTAAAGCAAACAAGACTTTAGTCTAAAATATTTACACATCACTCGAAATAAAAGCAGGCAGTGGTAACATTGCGTTGTATATGTTTTTAATCACAGACACGTGGGGTAAAGAAATAGTACTTGTTTCACACATGCGAAGACATAAGGCACTCATATACCAAGTTTGGTGCCTGTCTGAAAATGTTTTAATAATTGCTAAAATTTACTGAAATGTCTTATAAATAAAAAGATATAAATGTTTCTCATATGTAAACATTCAACACGCGTTGATTTACATCGCGTATTTTTCTCGTTCAATGTATATCACATTTAATACTGATGTCATGCGACGCAGAAATGATTTATCTTCACGTTCATGTAACTAAAAATACCTGTTATCCTTGCTTGCCAACACAATTCGTAACGCAACTCAAAAATTAAGTATATGAGTGCCTTATGTATTCGCAGCATGTGTGAAACAAATACTATTTCTTTACCCCAAGTGTCTGTGATATATATCACTGTTTTTGTTATCAGAATTATTAAAGTCGTGCGAGGTTGAATTTATATCTTTTTAAATAATGACCTTTATGGTGAATAGAATTATAAGGTTATCTTCATCAAATAACTAGAAAGATACGCCTCCTGTATTGTAAACGACAATATGTTAAAACAAAATAGTTCATTGTTGAAACCGAAAAAAAAATATACAAAATAATGAAAATTCGGTTGAAATGTTAGGAGACCTTCCGAAAGAGTAGAACTTTTGGTTGATTTTGCTAGACGTGTCTGTATATAAAATTATATTCTGTGGAAATAGTTCGTATTTCCCGAGAATACATTTGTGTGTGTGTAATTTTTTTAATTGAAGGTTTTTAGATAATAAACATCTAAGATATATCCATGCGTAAAAACTTGATGTAGAAAAGTTTAACCTTAGAAAATAGTAAAGAATTTTTCATGCGTTCGAAGAACGAATTGGCTTATCTGGCCCAAGTGAAACTGCGTTTTTGCAGAAATTAGCCTCTGTCGAATTCCCACTAAATGCAGTTTTCCGAGGGCCGGATCGCCAAATCATATATTCACAAAACAAATGTTTATGCGAGAAAAAGTATCATTCATTTTTTAGGATCGGTCAAAAAAATATGTTTGACCATGAGAATATACATGTTTAAACAAGAAATCATTTATTAAAACGAATATAAGTCAGAAATATATGTTCAAAATGACTAGCACAGACAATATGGACATGAAATAAATCGACTGTAAATATTTAGCCATTCCAGTAAACATTTTCATAACACTTGATTACACTGATAAAAAGAAAATATTTCCTTTAGAGACAACACAAACTAGTAAGAAGGATATTAAATGTAATCAAAATAAGACAAGAGGGCCATAAAACTCCCGAGTTCCATTGCATTGTTAATATGTTTTTTAACTAGGCTAGTGGTTTAACAGATAAACAACACTATGTTTACAGATATCAAACCAGTGATGTCTACTAGGGGCAATATTTTGTAAAGGATCTCTGAAGGAAAATCTAACTGGACCAGTGCTTTAGCTTTCGACTGCATTTTCAATTTTGAAAGTTACTGCATATTACAGTCATGTAGTCTGTATTTTATAGTGGTACTTTTGTGACCTTGACCTGAATCAAGCGACCTTAAACCCCATCAAGTGTTAGAGGTCAATAAAAGGTATCTACATAACAAATATCTAAGATATCGGTTTATAAATAAATACCCACTGATAAAAAAAGGTTTAAAAAAATTTAGTTTTAGACTTGATGACCTTGACCTCGACTCCAGTGAATGGTAAAGATTCACTGAAGTAGCATATAAACCAAATATTTGACGATCAAAATTTTCAATAAATGCACTATGACAGAAAGTAGAAACATCTTTTATTAGCCTCGGTGACCTTTTCGTTTACCCAATGACCTCAAACCCAATTTGAGTGTAGAAGTCCATACAAGGAAGTGAAATACCGAACATCAGAGATACTGGTCAAATAATGAAAGCTCTTAAAGCAAAAGAAGAAAAATAAAATAAATAAAATAAAAAATAGTAGAACAAGAACTGTCACTGTGAGATGACAATGCCCCCAAACGTGGTGCTTTGCCCTTTGAGCTGAGAACCACTCATTCAGGGGTCAAGGTCAACTAAATATAGGTCAGTGGGAAGGTCTTATCCAAAGGTTGTGTCCAAGTATGAAGTAATTCCATTTACTTATAAGGAAGTTATGGGCAATGTTAAAGTTTTTGGACAATTGGATCTTCAAGGTGAAGGTCATTCAGGGGTTAAGGTCAAACAAATAGAAGTCAGTGGGAAGGTCTTGTCCAAAGGGGTGTTGTGTTTAAGTATGAAGTGTATCCACTGACTAATTTGGAAGTTATGGCCAAATATTAGTTTTTGGACAACTTGATATTTAGGGGTCAAGGTCAAATAATTAAAGGTCAGTGGGAAGGTCTTGTCCAAAGGGGTGTTGTGTCCAAGTATGAAGTAAATCCACTTACTTATTAGAAAGTTATGGGCAATGTTGAAGTTTTTGGACAATTTGATATTCAAGGTAAAGGTCATTCACGGGTCAAGGTCATAAAATATAGGTCAGTGGGAATACCTTGTCCAAAGGGATGTTGTATCCAAATATGAAGTAAATCCACTTACTAATAAAGAAGTTATTGCCAAAGTTAAAGTTTTTGGACAATTGGATCTTCAAGGTAAAGGTCATTCAGGGGTCAAGGTCAAACAAATATAGGTCTGTGGAAAGGTCTTGTCTAAAGGGGTGTTGTGTCCAAGTATGAAGTAAATACACTTACTAATAAGAAAGTTATTGCCAATGTTAAAGTTTTCGGACGGACTGACGGACGGACTGCCGGATGGACGGACGGACAGTTCAAAAGCTATATGCCTCCCTTCGGAGGCATAAAAATTAATTTCTAGCCTCAGCGACATTGACACTGACCTAGTGACCTCAAACTCCACCTTAGGGTAAAGATCAATGTACACAACCTACATATCAGTTATTTAGGATATTGGAAATAAATTTCTATAAGTTAAAGTAAAACAATCTGTTTCTAGCCTCGATTACCTTGACCTTCACCAAAGTAATCTCAAACTTTGCCCAAGGATAGAGGTACTTGCAAGTTACCTACATACCATATATTTAAGTTATTGGTTCACTAAGGCCTTAGGGCCTCTGATTGTTTTCTTTAAAAATCTATAAAAAACCTGATGACCGAGAGGGTGGGAAAATTTTGACCCCAGGACTATGGTTTGAACATGTTTGAAGCTTCTATTATGAAGACAATGCATATTATGCCTGTTTTGCCCCTTTACGGGCCATAACTCTGCAACGCATATGGAATCAGGCCTTTGCAAAAACGGATCAGAGATTTACTGATGATGCAAGTTCTGTTCTAGTTTGTTTCAAACAAATCACAAATGAAACTTCTATCTGCATACAACAAATTGTTGACGGACGGACGCACAGAAGACGGACATCAGTCCGTCACAAAAGAAAAATAAAACAAAGTAATAAACATAATACTGAAATGTAGAAACATTTAATTTTCTTTGTGAATGCAAAATACTTAGTGTTTGCTCTACTTCTCTAGCCAGTCAGGTATATTTGAATTTCTTATAGATATATCCGTGAAGAATTGCATTTTCTCCGCTTATTTTTGAATAGTGCTGTTCTATTTTTTTATCTGCCAAACCACGTTTACTGTGCAGATATGTCGGCGAACAAAGAGGAGTAGTTCGCTTACGATTAGGTTTGTTCCAAAATAAGGATGCCAACGAGAAAAAGTGAAGGGGCAAGTCGGACAGACTCTATGGAGTGAAATCTTCAGCCCTAAAGCGACTGACTGACAGAATTAAGCCTTTTTTTTCAAATTAAATGGAAATTAATATGCTATGAAAAAAATAATAACCCTACTTTTATGCTTCTATACGTTAAGAAAACTGAAGAAAAATATTTTATTTTAACAGGATTCTAACTCATGCCCTTCAGGTCAGTAAGGTTAAGAGCAGCGACCTTGACCATGACTACAGAATGATCCTTGCACAGGTCAAAATAAACAATAAAAACAAAGAACCTAACCCATGGCTAAGAGGTAATTTTTTACCAATTAAAGGATTAAAAACTTTATATTACGATGTGCTTCTATATAAAAAACTGAGACAGTAACTTAGTCACAACTACGACCAGAATTTCAACATATCTAAACATTTTCTTTTTAATGCATCGTAGACCCATCTGTGAGTCAGTCATTCGGCTTCTTAATGCTAAAGATTTCACTTCAAAGCCTCTATCCTGTACATTAAGCAAGAGAAAACACCTTTGACCGTAAGAATAAAAAAGTCTTAAACAAGAAATTATCTATGTGAAAATAAGTATTTTTTTGTTCAGAAAGACTAGCTTAGAAACGAATAAAACGAGAAATGCTTACCTAGGATAGAAATTATAAAATCAACCACCCTCGTTAAGGGTCAAACTTCATTGAACCTTAGTGATCTGATAAAATATTTATAAAAGTAATTTAAAATATTTTCAGAAAATATGATGGGTAATTCCAGAATTATTTTACGTAATCAGGATTTTCCAACATGACGGTTTTAGCGCACTGGAAATCTAGGTCGTTAGCGGACATAAACTACACATTTATTAAACTTCAGCTAAAACAAGAACAGATATCAATTTAATAGCATTCTGTGCTGAACATTATAAAATCACACATATGCCAAAATATATTATTTCTATTTCAGTCATCTAGTAAATTATATATAGGCAGTATAATACTTGTAAATTGTGGTGTATTCTCGTTTATTTTATTTACAGGGATGATATACATTGTTTGACTAATTTCATATCCCAGCCGAAAATGCTATTTTGTTAAGTCAACATGTTATGACACCAACTTAACTGCCTTCTTATTCATATATACAGTGTCAATGTTAAACGGGGCTCAAACCTATGATAATCAATGAGTGAGAGGTTTAATAATTTGAATTCAGCAACTTTAACCACTCGACCACGGCTACAGGTCGGGAAATTATGCAGTACCTTTCTGACCAATTAAACTTTGGTGTATTATTTTCAGAAAATGTTCATACACATATCGGAAATTTGCTAGGTTTAATTTAAATATAGTATCATATGTATTCACAGCATCTATCCGCAAGTGACTAAGTGCGTTTGTTTTATTATCATAAACATCCGTGATTTCCCTGTGTCTCCCCCTGCATTTACTTTACTAAAAGGTCACCTCATACAGGTTCATACACATATGTTAAATTTAAATATAGTATCAGATGTATTTACAATATCTATCCGCAATTGACTATGTTTTTAACCGTTTGTACTATTACCATAAACTTCCATGTTTTCGAGTGTGTCTCCCCCTGCATTTATTTTTCTAAAAGGTCACATCTATTCCCATAATTTTGTGGTAATATTTTCAAAAGAACAGTGTAAGAAAGAACAATAAAGAAATAATGAATCCCCTTAGTTTTTCAATGCAGTCCCAAATAAACACTCTATCATTTTGCATACTAGAACATACAATGACAAAAAACATTACTACGTATTTTAATTCGTCTCTTTTATTTCAAAGCTTTTTGCTAGTTCGTGGAGTTAGAAATATTATTTATCAGGAAAATGCAAATAACATTTTCAAATGAGAAAACAAAGTTACTAGTGCCCAGCAGATTTTATTTGTTTTGGTCAAATTAGACTTATAACTATTTTATATAAAAGTGAAAAACATATAGAAAACATTTTAAAATCAACTAAACATGTAGAAAAACAATAACTATCGTACACTTACATCTTGAAGCAAAGCAAACAAATACAAAATGAAATTGAAAAAAACAGAAAACAAGATATAGCTAATAATTTAAAAGACCGTTATGACGATGGGCAAGTCGAACAGTATCCATGCAAATTTGTACACTGTATGAAAGACAGATAGTATTAGCAGAAACAATTCAGTCTTTGAAAAGATAAGCAAATTAACTGAGCTCTTCGACATCAGTTATACATGACGCTGGTATGGTTCCGACTATAAGAACTTCGTCCCAATCATCTGCCCATTGATGTGCTCGATATATATTTGGAATGTGAATATCGCGCACAAGCGAATTAGTAAGATCAATAATTCCCACGCTTGGATTTGCGGCTTTCAGTTTTGCCACATCTATTGTTATAATTTTCTTTGGACATGACTGGTCATGGTGACAAATTCCAAGCCGGGCGAACCGTTCGGCTGAATATTTCGAAGCGGAGGTTGAAATGTATTTTGTGCTGTAGGCACCATGTCCCACGTGGTCAGTCACACTGTGGGAACTCGATGGAGATTTTGCAGTAATGCCAATATCCGGATCTTCACTTGGTCGTAACACTCTATAAAGATACGGATGTGAAGTCATTCTTCTTTAGCGAGCTCTAAAATAATTTCAAAGTTGAAGGTCACCAGCTAGCTCTAGCCTGAAATGTCAATATAAGTTTTTTTCTGTTTGCTTCTTTTCTGTTAGATTATTAGAATAAGTTTAAACCGACCATGTTCCTAATATGTAGTGGATACCCTATCTTATGCCCTTAAATATGATGAAGAACCTTTATCTTTAAATTAAAGCCGATGATGATTATAACTTAAATTATTCCCTGTGTTTAGTAGCTCCCGTCAAACGCATCGTTTGAAGTTTGCCCACCATGAACAGGGAATAGAAGTCCTTGCTTATCGTTTAATTTAGTAGTTCCCAGTAACGACAGTGTCTGCAGTGAGCCATCTATGTGGAAAATTCATCAGAAAAAAATCAAATTTATATTACTGAAGACAGGCAATTTATAAAACAAAAATGCTTTAATATTTAGAAGTAATCTTGGAAGAATGTAATGTGCACTCTACGCCACTCAGGCAGCAACTGATAATTTCGAGCACATTTCCGTCAGTACGGGACATATTAGAGACTTTGAATACCTTTACTGATAGTGAAGACTATGCTGTGGTAATTTGATAGAAAATACGTCTTAAGGTCGAAACATATTAGGTACGAGATCACTTTTTTGCAACTACTTGAAATATGTAAACTTATTTTATGTTTCATTAAATCTAAAATGACTATATGTGAGAAGTTAGCAGTGAACAGTGACTTAAGCACAAAGCATTACAATTTATATAGTAAAACTATTGTCCTGCTGGAATGCCCTGCTGGCAGAGCAACCTAGCAGGGCATTCCAAAATATAGTGTAAAACCAATGCTCTGCTGGATTACCCTGCCGGCAGAGCAACCTAGCAGGGCATTCCGAAATATAGTGTAAAATCAATGATCTGCTGAAATGCCCTGCTGGCAGAGCAACCTGGCAGGGCATTACGAAATATTGTTTAAAATCAATGCCCTGCAGGAATGCCCTGCTGGCAGAGCAATCTAGCAAAGCATTACGAAATATATTGTAAAATCAATGCCCTGCTGGAATGCCCTGCTGGCAGAGCAACCTAGCAGGGCATTACGAAATAAAGTGTAAAATCAAAGCCCTGCTGGAATGTCCTGCTGGCAGAGAAACCTAGCAGGGCATTCCGAATAAAGTGTAAAATCAATACCATGCTGGAATGCTCTGTTGGCAAAGCAACCTAGCAGTGCATTACGAAATATATAGTAAAAAATCAATGCCCTGCTGGAATGTCCTGCTGGCAGAGCAACCTAGCAGGGCATTCCGAAATAAAGTGTAAAATCAATGCCCTGCTGGAATGCCCTGTTGGCAGAGCAACCTAGCAGGGCATTACGAAATATATAGTGTAAAATCAATGCTCTGCTAGAATGCCCTGCTGGCAGAGGAACCTAGCAGGGCATTACGAAATACAGTGTAAAATCAATGCCCTGCTGGAATGTCCTGCTGGCAGAGCAACCTAGCAGGGCATACTGAAATATTGTTTAAAATCAATACCCTGCTGGATTACCCTGCCGGCAGAGCAACCTAGCAGGGCATTCCGAAATAAAGTGTAAAATCAATGCTCTGCTGGAATGCCCTGCTGGCAGAGCAACCTGGCAGGGCATTACGAAATATTGTTTAAAATCAATGCCCTGCTGGAATGTACTGCTGGCAGAGCAACCTGGCAGAGCATTACGAAATACAGTGTCAAATCAATGCCCTGCTGGAATGTCCTGCTGGCAAAGCAACCTAGCAGGGCATACCGAAATATTGTTAAAAATCAATGCTCTGCTGGAATGCCCTGCTGGCAGAGCAACCTAGCAGGGCATTACGAAATACAGTGTAAAATCAATGCCCTGCTGGAATGTCCTGCTGGCAGAGCAACCTAGCAGGGCATACCGAAATATTGTTAAAAATCAATGCTCTGCTGGAATGCCCTGCTGGCAGAGCAACCTAGCAGGGCATTACGAAATAGAGTGTAAAATCAATGCTCTGCTGGAATGCCTTGCTGGCAGAGCAACCTAGCAGGGCATACCGAAATATTGTTTAAAATCAATGTTTTGCTGGAATGCCCTGCTGGCAGAGCAACCTAGCAGGGCATTACGAAATATAGTGTAAAATCAATGCCTTGCTGGAATGCCCTGCTGGCAGAGCAACCTAGCAGGGATTTACGAAATATAGTGTAAAAGCAATGCCCTGTTGGAATGCCCTGGTGGCAGAGCAACCTAGCAGGGCATTACGAAATATAGTGTAATATAAATGCCCTGCTGGAATGCCCTGCTGGCAGAGCAACCTAGCAGGGCATTACGAAATACAGTGTAAAATTAATGCCCTGCTGGAATGTCCTGCTGGCAGAGCAACCTAGCAGGGCATTCCGAAATAAAGTGTAAAATCAATGCCCTGCTGGAATGCCCTGTTGGCAGAGCAACCTAGCAGGGCATTACGAAATATATAGTGTAAAATCAATGCTCTGCTAGAATGCCCTGCTGGCAGAGGAACCTAGCAGGGCATTACGAAATACAGTGTAAAATCAATGCCCTGCTGGAATGTCCTGCTGGCAGAGCAACCTAGCAGGGCATACTGAAATATTGTTTAAAATCAATACCCTGCTGTATTACCCTGCCGGCAGAGCAACCTAGCAGGGCATACCTAAATATTGTTTAAAATCAATGCTCTGCTGGATTACCCTGCCGGCAGAGCAACCTAGCAGGGCATTACGAAATACAGTGTAAAATCAATGCCCTGCTGGAATGTCCTGCTGGCAGAGCAACCTAGCAGGGCATACCGAAATATTGTTAAAAATCAATGCTCTGCTGGAATGCCCTGCTGGCAGAGCAACCTAGCAGGGCATTACGAAATAGAGTGTAAAATCAAAGCTCTGCTGGAATGCCTTGCTGGCAGAGCAACCTAGCAGGGCATACCGAAATATTGTTTAAAATCAATGTTTTGCTGGAATGCCCTGCTGGCAGAGCAACCTAGCAGGGCATTACGAAATATAGTGTAAAATCAATGCCTTGCTGGAATGCCCTGCTGGCAGAGCAACCTAGCAGGGATTTACGAAATATAGTGTAAAAGCAATGCCCTGTTGGAATGCCCTGCTGGCAGAGCAACCTAGCAGGGCATTACGAAATATAGTGTAATATAAATGCCCTGCTGGAATGCCCTGCTGGCAGAGCAACCTAGCAGGGCATTACGAAATACAGTGTAAAATTAATGCCCTGCTGGAATGTCCTGCTGGCAGAGCAACCTAGCAGGGCATTCCGAAATAAAGTGTAAAATCAATGCCCTGCTGGAATGCCCTGTTGGCAGAGCAACCTAGCAGGGCATTACGAAATATATAGTGTAAAATCAATGCTCTGCTAGAATGCCCTGCTGGCAGAGGAACCTAGCAGGGCATTACGAAATACAGTGTAAAATCAATGCCCTGCTGGAATGTCCTGCTGGCAGAGCAACCTAGCAGGGCATACTGAAATATTGTTTAAAATCAATACCCTGCTGGATTACCCTGCCGGCAGAGCAACCTAGCAGGGCATACCTAAATATTGTTTAAAATCAATGCTCTGCTGGATTACCCTGCCGGCAGAGCAACCTAGCAGGGCATTCCGAAATATAGTGTAAAATCAATGCTCTTCTGGAATGCCCTGCTGGCAGAGCAACCTAGCAGGGCATTACGAAATATTGTTTAAAATCAATGCCCTGCTGGAATGTCCTGCTGGCAGAGCAACCTAGCAGGGGATACCGAAATATAGTGTAAAATCAATGCTCTGCTGGAATGCCCTGCTGGCAGAGCAACCTAGCAGGGCATTACGAAATATAGTGTAAAATCAATGCTCTGCTGGAATGCCATGCTGGCAGAGCAACCTAGCAGGGCATACCGAAATATTGGTTAAAATCAATGCTCTGCTGGAATGCCCTGCTGGCAGAGCAACCTAGCAGGGCATTACGAAATATAGTGTAAAATCAATGCCCTGCTGGAATGCCCTGCTGGCAGAGCAACCTAGCAGGGCATTACGAAAAAAAGTGTAAAATCAAGGCCCTGTTGGAATGCCCTGCTGGCAGAGCAACCTAGCAGGGCATTACGAAATATAGTGTAAAATAAATGCCCTGCTGGAATGCCCTGCTGGCAGAGCAACCTAGCAGGGCATGACGAAATATAGTGCAAAAATCAATGCCCTGCTGGAATGCCCTGCTGGCAGAGCAACCTAGCAGGGCATTACGAAATAAAGTGTAAAATCAATGCCATGCTGGAATGTCCTGTTGGCAGAGTAACCTAGCAGGGCATTACGAAATATAGTGTAAAATCAATGCCCTGCTGGAATGTCCTGCTGGCAGAGCAACCTATCAAGGCATTCCGAAATAAAGTGTAAAATCAATGCCCTGCTGGAATGCCCTGTTGGCAGAGCAACCTAGCAGGGCATTACGAAATATATAGTGTAAAATCAATGCCCTTCTGGAATGTCCTGCTGGCAGAGCAACCTAGCAGGGCATTCCGAAATAAAGTGTAAAATCAATGCCCTGCTGGAATGCCCTGCTGGCAGAGCAACCTAGCAGGTTATTCCGAAATATAGTGTGAAATCAATGCTATGTTTTTGACAATCTTGAAAAGTTTCATGAATTTTGGTGAATTTTTAATGTCTAGGGACCCTCCCGTGTCGATTTATCTGTCTGCGACTGTTTCTGACACTCTCGCAGACTTTCAGGAATTTTGGTGGCAATGGGGATAATGTAATATTTAAGGTCTAGGGACCCCCCGTGTTGATTTTACCGGTCTACGACTGTTTCTGAGACTCTCGGAGACTTTAAGGAATTTTGGTGCCACTTGGTAAAAATGTCATTTTTAAGGTCTAGGCACCCTCCCAAGTCGATTTAACCGGTCTGCGACTGTTTCTGACACTCTCGCAGACTTTCAGGAATTTTGGTGCCAATCGAGAAACTGTCAGTTTTAATGTCTAGGCAACCTCCCGAGTCGATTGAACAGGTCTGCGACTGTTTCTGACACACTCGCAGACTTTCAGGAAGTTTGGTGCCAATCGGGAAAATGTCATTTTTAAGGTCTACTAATAAGTTAGGTGAGGAAGGTTAAGTGAGTAGGTAGGTTAGGTAAGTTAGGTTAGGTTCGGTTAGGTAGATAGTTATGTGGTAGATAGAAAGGTAGTTAGGTAAGTAAGGCTAGGTTGGTGGGTAGGTAGGTTAGGTTTGGTAGGTAGGGTAGGGTAAGATAGTGTAAGGTAGGTGTCTCGTGGTCCTGCATAGTGTCTATGCATGAATGTGTTGGTTGTTCGATGATCAGTTTTTTTATAAAACGGTCTAAGTAAAGTATAGCACATTATTTTAATGTTATCTAACGAAATGTGTCACCAGAAGTCTTTAACCAACAAAAACAAATTTTAATAGATGAACTTTGGGTAAATTCTTGGTATTTTGGTGTAAAATATGCGTTTTCCGTTATTTTCACATTTTTATTTTAACGCATTTTATACCCCCGGAGGGAGCATATTGTTTTGGTTTGTCTGTCTGTCTGTCTGTTGTTACAACACTTTAACCTTGACCATAACATGGAAGTCCTTCAACCTACAGCCCCCAAACTTCACAGGTGCATGCATCTTGAGCTCTACCCGCCAGACCCACTTAGAGGTCTTGTGGTCGAAGGTCACTGCATCATTCGAACGTAGCGCGCGTTCAAAATATAAATATCTTTTATATATCAAATTGTAGAGAAAACAATTGCCTATCAAACCAATAAAACTATATTTATTTATATACGTCCGTCTGCCTACTCCGGCATTCCTAAATATGGCTCATGTTGACACTGAACTTTGACCCAATGGGTCATCGAGTTGCATACACATGTTAAGTTTTGAGGTAATGGGTAGATGCACGTTCATATTGTTGCAAAGATTAATATTAGCTATTTTGGATCTTAACCTTTGACCCTGTGACCTCTAAGTGGGTGTATTGGATAGAACTTATCAAGGTGAATACACATGTGAAGTAAGAAATCTTTGGATGGAAGCACTTTCATTTTATAGCCAATGTTAATATTTGCTGTATGTTACCTTGACATTTAACCCCGGGACCTCTAAGAGGGTCTGGCGTAGAGCGCACCAAGGGGCATACACATGTGAAGTTAAAAATGCTTTAGATGGAAGCATGTTTATTTTATGGCTAAAGTTAATATTTGCTATTTGAGGTCACGGTTACCTTGATCTTTGACTCCGTGACCTCTAAGTATTATCTAAGTAATATGTACGTTTGTTAAAGCCAGCTGGGCAAATTAGTCATATCTTTAGGCCTAGAAAATTTTCATTTTTTTTTTAAAATGTACTAAGTTCTACGCGATGTCCAGAGGCTATTTATTAATATAATAACGGTTTTATTTTTTGTTTATTGCGTTTATTGCGTTTTTCTCTTTGTTATGCAATTTATTTCTTGTAAATATATTCAATAACGAATATAAAATATAGAAGTCAAAGGCTTAGAAAAAATAAGGAAAATACCACGCGCGGCGTAAATAGTTTTTTCTTTTTCAAAATAGTCGTGTTACTCTACACTACCTTGTACTAAACTTTTCAGAGCTCATAGACCTCAATAATTATTTTGTGTATTGAAGAAGAAATTTATATTTATTTTGATATTGATTTGAATAAAATGTATTCATAAATAAAATCACAGTAACGCTTGAAAGTTAGTGAAAAATAGAAAAGTCCCTCGCGCAGCTGAAAAATTTACAACTTTTATCGATATGTATAAAGTTCTACGCTGTCCTTAAAGTTCATTTGTTCGTATGATTATTATCTTATTAATTTGTATATTGCGTCTTTTATTTGTCTTCATTGCCCAGTTTACTAGAAAGAAAAATATTTATAAATTAATTCATCATAAAGGCTAAAAGTTTGTAGGAATTAATGAAGCCGCGCACGGCTCATAAAATAGACAAGTTCTGCCTTAAATATCTTCTTACTTTGCATGATTCTGAGAGCTTATTTCTACAAATATTACAAATACATGTATTTCTTTTTCATCAATTTGTCAACATTTGTGTGAACATTTTAAGATTAATGTCTTTAAATCTTATTTAATAAACAACGCTACAATAAGTCTTAGAAATATTAAATGTTTGCTTGAAAATTAGTATATAAAATGTTAGTACACATTATCTTCTGTTAGTTCTTGAGGCATATAAGAGTACTTTTATATTCAATTTTTATACAACTATTGCAAGCTTTTCATTTCTACAGTTTACAGTTTATTTCAATGAAAACAAGTTATTAATAGAATCAAAAACACCTTGAAGTTCGAAAAATTGCAAAGAAGTGTTGAAAATTTGCCGACACTAAAAAAATCGTACAGTCATGAAAATGCCTATCAAATGATATAAAATGTTCCCATATATCGATCGATTTAGAAAAAATAATAATTGAATATTAAAATTTGACTGTTTTGCCGAAATATCTTTTAGTGAAACTCTATAACTTTCAAGAAAGGAACCTGGCTAATTCCAGGGATGATTTGAGCATAGAAGTGACTTTGGATTACTGCCATTGTCGTGAAGGCAGGGTCATGCTCAATCTTTTGGGCTCCTAACTGTAACTAATCTGAAAACAAGGGAAAAAAAACGACTCGAAAAAAAGCTAAAGATCTGAAATACTTGGACCACAAAAAAATGAAAATTCTTGTCCAAGATTTTCTGACTTTTAAAAAAGTGCTAGCTAAGAAACTGGGTTAGGGTCATGCCATATGACCCTTAAAGCGTAGTTATTGTCGGAAGAGCATTCCTGCAGAACATTGATTTTACACTATATTTCGGAAGGCCCTGCTAGGTTGCTCTGCCAGCAGGGCATCCAAGCAGGGCATTGATTTCATTCTTTATTTTGTAATGCCCTGCCAGGTACTAATAGGAAGTTGGCAGTAGCAGTACGCAGTAGCAGTTGGCAGTAGAATTTAAATCAAACGTGAACTTGGCAGTAGCAGTAACAGCAGTAGAAGTAAGCAAAACGTGAAGTTGGCAGTAGCAGTTATAGCAGTAGCAGTAGGCAAAACGTGAAGTAGGCAGTAGCAGTTACAGCAGTAACAGCAGTAGCTGTAGGCAAAACGTGAAGTTGGCAGTAGCAATAACAGCAGTAGCATTAGGCAAAACGTGAAGTTGGCAGTAGCAGTAATAGCAGTAGCAGTAGGCAAAACGTGAAGTTGGCAGTAGCAGTACACTAGTAGCAGAAATCAAAACGTGAAGTTGGCAGTAGCAGTAACAGCAGTAGCAGTAGGAAACTCTGAAAGTCTGCGAGTGTTTGAAACAGTCACAGACCGGTGCAATCGAACCGGGATGGTCGCTAGACTTTCTAGATTGGCACCAAATTCCTGAAAGTTTCCAATAATGTCAGAAACAGTAGCAGACCGTTACAATGGACACCGGAGGGTCCCTTAACATCAAAAATGACATTTTCTCGATTTTGGCACCAAAACTCTTGAAAGTCTAAAAGAGGGTCAGAAACAGTTGCAGACCGGTAAAATCGACCCGGGAGGATGGCTAGACCTTAAAAATGACATTTTTCCGATTGGCACCAAAATTTCCTGAAAGTCTGCGAGAGTGTCAGAAACAGTCACATACCTGTTCAATCTACTCGGGAGGGTGCATAGACATCAAAACTGACAGTTTCTCGATTGGCACCAAAATTCCTGAAAGTCTGCGAGAGTGTCAGAAACAGTCGCAGACCGGTTAAATCGACTTGGAAGGGACCCTAGACCTTTAAAATGACATTTTCCCAAGTGGCACCAAAATTCCTTTAAGTCTGCGAGAGTGTCAGAAACAGTCGCAGACCGGTTAAATCGAGACGGGAGGGTCCCTAAACATTGAATTTGACATTTGCCCGATTGGCATCAAAATTCCTGAAAGTCTGCGAGAGTGTCAGAAACAGTCGCAGACCGGTTTAATCGACCTGGGAGGGTCCCTATACCTAAAAAATGACGTTTTATCAATTTGCACCAAAATTCCTATAAGTCTGCGAGAGTGTCAGAAACAGTCGCAGACCGGTTAAATCGACCTGGGAGGGTCCCTATACCTAAAAAATGACGTTTTACCAATTGGCACCAAAATTCCTATAACTCTGCGCGAGTGTCAGAAACAGTTGCAGACCAGTAAAATGGACACGGAAGGGACCCTAGACCTTCAAAATGACATTTTCCCGATTGGCACCAAAATCCCTGAAAGTCTGCAAAGTGTCAGAAACAGTCCCAGTCAGAAAAAATCGACACGAGAGGGTTCCTACACATTAAAAATGACATTTTTCCGAATGGCACAAAAATCATGAAACTTTTCAAGAGTGTCAAAAACATGGCATTGATTTTACAGTATATTTCAGAATGCCCTGCCAGGTTGCTCTGCCAGCAGGGCATTCCATCAGGGCATTGATTTTACACTATATTTTGTAATGCTCTGCTAGGTTGCTCTGCCAGCAGGGCATTCCAGCAGAGCATTGATTTCGTTCTTTATTTTGTAATGCCCTGCTATGTTGCTCTGCCAGCAGGGCATTCCAGCAGAGCATTGATTTTACACTATATTTCGTAATGCCCTGCTAGGTTGCTTTGCCAGCAGGGCATTCAAACAGAGCATTGATTTTACACTATATTTCGGAATGCCCTGCTAGGTTGCTCTGCCAGCAGGGCATTCCATCAGGGCATTGATTTTACACTATATTTCGAAATGCCCTGCTAGGTTGCTCTGCCAGCAGGGCATTCCAGCAGAGCATTGATTTTGTTCTTTATTTTGTAATGCCCTGCCAGGTTGCTCTGCCAGCAGGGCATTCCAGCAGAGCATTGATTGTGTTCTTTATTTTGTAATGCCCTGCCAGGTTGCTCTGCCAGCAGGACATTCCAGCAGGGCAATGATTTTACACTTTATTTCGTAATTCCCTGCTATGTTGCTCTGCCAGCAGGGCATTCCTGCAGAGCATTGATTTTACACTATATTACGTAATGCCCTGCTAGGTTGCTCTGCCAGCAGGGCATTCCAGCAGAGCATTGATTTTACACTATATTTCGTAATGCCCTGCTAGGTTGCTCTGCCAACAGGGCATTCCAGCAGGGCATTGATTTTACACTATATTTCGTAATGCCCTGCTAGGTTGCTTTGCCGGCAGGGCATTCCAGCAGAGCATTGATTGTGTTCTTTATTTTGTAATGCCCTGCCAGGTTGCTCTGCCAGCAGGACATTCCAGCAGGGCAATGATTTTACACTTTATTTCGTTATGCCCTGCTAGGTTGCTCTGCCAGCAGGGCATTCCAGCAGGGCATTGATTTTACACTATATTTCGTAATGCCCTGCTAGGTTGCTCCGCCAGCAGGGCATTCCAGCAGAGCATTGATTTTACACTATATTTCGTAATGCCCTGCTAGGTTGCTCCGCCAGCAGGGCATTCCAGCAGAGCATTGATTTAACACTTTATTTCGTAATGCCCTGCTAGGTTGCTCTGCCAGCAGGGCATTCCAGCAGAGCATTGATTTTACACTATATTTCGTAATGCCCTGCTAGGTTGCTCCGCCAGCAGAGCATTCCAGCAGAGCATTGATTTAACACTTTATTTCGTAATGCCCTGCTAGGTTGCTCTGCCAGCAGGGCATTCCAGCAGAGCATTGATTTTACACTATATTTCGTAATGCCCTGCCAGGTTGCTCTGCCAGCAAGGCATTCCAGCAGAGCATTGATTTCGTTTTTTATTTTGTAATGCCCTGCTAGGTTGCTCTGCCAGCAGGGCATTCCAGCAGAGCATTGATTTTACACTATATTTCGTAATGCCCTGCTAGGTTGCTCTGCCAGCAGGGCATTCCAGCAGGGCATTGATTTTACACTATATTTCGGAATGCCCTGCTAGGTTGCTGTGCCAACAGGGCATAACAGCAGAGCATTGATTTTACACTATATTTTGTAATGCCCTGCTAGGTTGCTCTGCCAGCAGGGCATTCCAGCAGAGCATTGATTTAACACTTTATTTCGTAATGCCCTGCTAGGTTGCTCTGCCAGCAGGGCATTCCAGCAGGGCATTGATTTTACACTATATTTCGTAATGCCCTGCTAGGTTGCTGTGCCAACAGGGCATAACAGCAGAGCATTGATTTTACACTATATTTCGTAATGCCCTGCTAGGTTGCTCCGCCAGCAGGGCATTCCAGCAGAGCATTGATTTAACACTTTATTTCGTAATGCCCTGCTAGGTTGCTCTGCCAGCAGGGCATTCCAGCAGAGCATTGATTTTACACTATATTTCGTAATGCCCTGCCAGGTTGCTCTGCCAGCAAGGCATTCCAGCAGAGCATTGATTTAGTTTTTTATTTTGTAATGCCCTGCCAGGTTGCTCTGCCAGCAGGGCATTCCAGCAGAGCATTGATTTTACACTATATTTCGTAATGCCCTGCTAGGTTGCTCTGCCAGCAGGGCATTCCAGCAGGGCATTGATTTTACACTATATTTCGTAATGCCCTGCTAGGTTGCTCTGCCAGCAGGGCATTCCAGCAGGGCATTGATTTTACACTATATTTCGGAATGCCCTGCTAGGTTGCTGTGCCAACAGGGCATAACAGCAGAGCATTGATTTTACACTATATTTCGTAATGCCCTGCTAGGTTGCTCTGCCATCAGGACATTCCAGCAGAGCATTGATTTTACACTATATTTCGTAATTCCCTGCTAGGTTGCTCTGCCAGCAGGGCATTCCAGCAGAGCATTGATTTTACACTATATTTCGGAATGCCCTGCTAGGTTGCTCTGCCAGCAGGCCATTCCAGCAGGGCATTTATTTTACACTATATTTCGTAATGCCCTGCTAGGTTGCTCTGCCAGCAGGGCATTCCAGCAGGGCATTGATTTTACACTATATTTCGGAATGCCCTGCTAGGTTGCTGTGCCAGCAGGGCATAACAGCAGAGCATTGATTTTACACTATCTTTTCTAATGCCCTGCTAGGTTGCTCTGCCAGCAGGACATTCCAGCAGAGCATTGATTTTACACTATATTTCGTAATGCCCTGCTAGGTTGCTCTGCCAGCAGGGCATTCCAGCAGAGCATTGATTTAACACTTTATTTCGTAATGCCCTGCTAGGTTGCTCTGCCAGCAGGGCATTTCAGCAGGACAATAGTTTTACTATATAAATTGTAATGCTTTGTGCTTAAGTCACTGTTCACTGCTAACTTCTCACATATAAAATGACTAAAGGTTTTTTTGTTATTATTTATTATTATTTAAGCCTTTTATGTGAAAGTTAATAGTTTTATCATTATACATATCAGTTAAGTAAAATCATTCTGCATACGTTGAATCTAACCTTTGTTAACTGCATACTATTATTAAACAGCTAAATTAAATACCATTAATACAAAAGAAATATAGTACTATTATGCACACTATATATAAGTTTTTGTTTTTCAGAAATTTTTTATTATGGCAGCACCGCGAAAAACACGTAACATCAAACTCAAGTTATTAACTGATCCACGAACGACATTTGTAAAATTAAGAAATACGATGCATTTCATATCCAATATTCAAATTTTTGATATTTACACGATACGATATAATATATTTTAGTAATGTGCCAAGAATACGTAAAACGACGAATTAAATTCACAGTAAGCCTGAAAGTTTGTAATATAAACTATAATAACACCTATCATTAAGAAAGCGAAGACTTACCTGCTTAAAATGTAACAACTTCCACTTGCTCTATATAACGATTTTCTGAAAATGCGGACGTGCACTTGACTGCATAGCTGAGATAAATATAGCAGACGGGTATTTCCAGACTGCAATTTTGTATCAAATGGGCTTTCTAAAAATAAATAACTTATTGTTGCGAAAGGATTAAATTATGTTTCTATATAATCATAAATAAGAAATGGGAAATGAAAATAAATCATTTAGTCAGTACCTCACCAAAAAGTCTCATTCTGGGCATATTTTACTCCACATAATATGCACAATATATGTAACTGAAATTATAACATTTTATTTCTTGCTCAAAAACGCACTTCCTTATAAAGATAACCCTTCTGTTATCGTTAAACGAGGTTGATCGCAACATAAATCTGCATTTTTGTGACACATAGAATCATTGCTCATTTGACTTTGAAATGTCTAAACAAAATTTAATATTTATTCTTTAACATCGAAACGTGCAATTTTCGAAAAATTTATTATGCTATAAATATACATTAGAATTTTCCAGAGCTATATTTAGCTGAAAACGGGCTACTAGACCAAATAAACAGAAACAATGCACTCTGTGCTGAAATCTTTATTCAAACTTGTACATCAAATGAAATCAAATATGCACGAAAGGCAACTGAAGCTAAGAATGTACATGTATGGTTAGTTTAAGTTGAAACATTTACAATTATTGATAACATGCGAATGATATTTACATATACTAAAGAACTCCACTTTGTTTGTTTTGACTTGTTTTTGTTTCGTTTTCTTTAATCGTCCGACTAAACACACCACAATGTGGCTGATCAGAGTTAACGAAGTCAAATCGTTTGAAATTTTGATATGACAGAGAAAAAATGTAGAAAAGGGGGGGGGGGGAAATATGAGAAAAAAACCCCAGTAAAAACATTTATATAAATGTTATATGCAAAATTATGTAAAGGTTATATGTAAAATAATATTATCGTCAAAGAACATTGATATTTTACCAATAAAACGTATCAATTCAGATGATCGAATCAGAACATATTGTTCAGTATCAAAATAAATGTTGAGAAATATTGTGAAAGGTTATGCTAAATAATTTCTTCAGTCTGTGACTAAAACACTTCCTTTTATTTCAAAAATACATTTAGACCCTAGACACCAAGAATTAGTAATTTGAGTAGTATCAATTCAGATGATCGAATCAGAACATATTGTTCAGTATCAAAATACGAGAGATATTGTGAAAGGTTATGCTAAATAATTTCTTCAGTCTGTGACTAAAACACTCTCTTTTATTTCTAAAATACATTTTGACCCTAGACACCAAGAGTTAGTAATTTGAGTAAAGAATAACAATATGATACCCGGAGGCGACATTGTTAACAAACGTGTTAATAAATAACACATATTACTTAAGCAGTAAATTTACTCAATACTGCCTGGCAATGAAAAGCTTACATGTCCGCCTTGGTCTGCATAACCTCATTTCTTTTAAAGCTTGACCAAATTTAATAATACTACTTCTTGCATATTTTCCCAGACATTACACAATCTTCATAGCAGAAGAAATTCAGAGATTTCAAAAGACTATTGACTTAAAAAGTTTTATATTCTAAACAAGTTTTCAATATTTTCAACAATAACAACATTAACATGAAAGTCTTTGTTAAATTTAACTTCGTATCGTTTCTTGTTTCAAGTGAGTTATTACATACTCTTTGACGCAATGGTATTGTAATACAAGACAAAGTCATAATGGTATTGACTTAAGATATTGAATATCGACTGAAAGATCTACATTCGCTACATAACGTAAGATAATGAAAAAAAAATGGCAGAAACGTACATAGGTGATTTTCTGTTTTACCATATATTTTAAAATTTAAAATTTCCTACCACAAGACAGTACATTCTTGCGTTCATCGAATATCTATAAAAAGTAACTACTTTAAAACAATCTGGAATGTTTCCTTTCCTTTTATCTGAAGCATAGACCTAATCTTGATAGTGTTCGACAAATTTTACACAAGACGCCGGAATCCTGCCTTTAATCAACACTTCCTTATCCTTACGGGCATAAAATCGTGCTGTACTACGTCCGACACTTATGTGTTGATTTAGCACACGTTGAATAGTTGGGTCAATGATTTCTACTTCACTGTCGCTTTGTAATTTTTGAACGTCTATTTTACCAATGGTTTTTGGAGGGTTTCTGCTTTTATTTGCAAAAATTCTTGCCGCCTCTAATGTTCCAATTGTTGATACATATTGTGAACTGTTATAACTTCCGTACTCCACATGATCTGCAAAAGATGCTTCTGCAGAAGGGTCATCGGCCTCGAGGTCTTCATGATAATCTTCATCATCACGTAGAACACGATTCAAATATCTCCGCGGAGTTGTCATAGCCTTGTTGAACAGCCTTCAGACTGGCCACATCTAATGTAACATGTCTTGGAGACAGAATCTTACCTCCTTTTTCCAGTATTCATATAGAAATAAGGACATGTTATTAAGAAAATAAATAAAAATAATGGTAAAGAAATACCTCAATTTGATTTTGAAAAATTCTTGTAAAGAAAAACAAATCACTTAATGTATATTACATAAAATCAAAATCAATGAATAAAATGTTTTCAGAAGTCTAATTTAAAATAAAGTTTAAAACATGCTTTCAAAAGTGTAATACTGAAAGCTTTCAAACATATTTGAAAAAAAAACGAAAGAAAATGAAAACACCTCTTAAACTCTCAATTCTTAAAACAAAAAAAAAAACAAACTTACCTTTCTTCTTATACAGCTACTCAAGAATATACTCTCCAATATTGCATACATCTTATATCAAACAAGTCTCTACTTTCGAATTCATTTTAAAACTATATACATGCGATGTAATATTTTTTTGTTATTAAACAGAGATTATGAAAATATTTTATAAACCTCATATGGCCCGGTATTCGTTTAATTGGGTTGTGAGTTGTTTTAAGCACATATAAGTGTTTAAAATATGCTACATGTGCAGTCAGTTGTGAATTGCAGTAGGTATAAATGAAGCTAAAATACGGAATTCACCTTGTACTTTACTGAAGGAGGTTAAGATACGTTGGAAGATTTGCACATAAGTACACAAATTCAATAGCAAAAAAACATTTTTTTGCTACGTTTGTGTCCGTATTTTAGCGATGTCCACTGCTTTGATTTTCTTACCTGTTTTTGTACATACCTTTCAACATCTATAACCTATCAAAAAGAATTTGTTACTGGTCATATGTAATTTATTCTCTTTACTATTTATGATTACATTTGAGCAGCATGTCCAATGTCCAGAACTGTACCAAAGCGAATAGGACTTAGTAATTCCTTCCCCGTCAACATACATAAACGTGAAAATATGTTTACTTGACGTTAGATATGCATTCCGTATTTTTATTTAACAAACTTATTTAACATCTGATGAAAATGTTATAAAACTATACTTAGCAAACGCTCATTCAGTATATACTTACGTTTACTTGCAGAAGAATGAAAAATAAAGTGATTATAATCATCATGATGAATGCTCAACATGTACTAAGCTTTTTTTTGACATGTTCAAAGGCTTGAGGGTCAATAGTCGTCTAAATAAAATGTTAAAGGCAAATGTAAAGAATGAGTTGCACGTGCCTAGAATATCCGGTATGTGCATTTGTGCGTAATTCACCATGTGATAGGGTTTAAGTCACATGATGCTCATATCTTCTCCGACCTAACAATTGTTGTATTATCTTGGACATATGCGTGATCGGCATATACCATCGTGAGCGGGCTTTGCACGAGGAATCAGCACATTTACTTGTTTAAAATTTATCAGAACGCTTCAGATTCCTAATACCCTACCTCCAGTATTCAATTCAATTTATTTGTCTAGGATTAAGACATTTTCACTGATGGACATGGGTTCAAGCCAAACTAAGCTATTTTTTCTCTTTAGTTTTTGGAAGTTTTACATTGATTCAGTTTTACAGCGGTAACTAAATAAATTCAGTTTCTTTCGTTTCAAATATATTTCAATTGTAACAAATTTTTCAAACATGGTATATTAATGAAAATTGAGTATCTTTGATTTCTATTATCAACTTCTTCAAAACTAGACAGTAAAAATTTTGCCTTTTTGTTCAAAAAAGTACATATAAAAATAATTATAGCTAATATGAAGTCCCGAAGATTTATACTGAAGTCTACGTAGATAACCAACCCTCATAATGAAGTGGGTGGGGTTAATTCTTGTCATGCTAATTACCAAATCTTAAGGCTCAGGGCCTTGTGGTTTTAGACAAGAAGATTTTAAAGTTTCACTATATAAGTTATGTAAAATCAGTTGAACCCCGGAGCGGTGCAAAATTTGACCCCAGTGGCATAATTTGAACAAGCTTGGTAGAGGTCCACAAGAAAAGGCTACATACCAAATCTTAAGGCTCAGGGCCTTGTGGTCTCAGACAAGAAGATTTTTATTTTCACAATATAAGCCTTTGTAAAATCAACTGACCCCAGGGGCAGGGCCAAATATGACCCCAGGGGCATAATTTGAACAAATTTGGTAGAGGTTCACTAGACAATGCTACATACTATATCTTAAGGCTCAGGGCTTGTGGTTTCAGACAAGAAGATTTTCAATTTTTTTCCTATCAGTTGCCATAGAAACCAGAGTTCTTGATGGAATTGAATTCTTTTAACAACTTTGCTAGAACTTCAAGCAAGGAATATCCCAGGCATATTTCATTAATGTTGGCTTTGCGGTTTAGGAGGAGAAGTCGTTCAAGTCAAATTGTTGACGACGCACGACGCCCGACGTACGACGCACGCCGACGAACGCCGGACAATCAACTATCCTAAAACTTCACCCTAAGCTGTGCTCAGGTGAGCTAAAAATGCATACATTCGTTGTATGTGTTGTAGGGACGCTAATTATCGAGGGCCCTTATGGCTGTAATCTTGTGCTTGTTGATCAATGAGTTACCTATGTTGCGCCAACCTCCAGGATGAAGAAACATGTTTGTTTCTTCTAACCTACTCGGTTTGCTTTATGCCAGATGCCAGGTTGACAAAAAATTGATTACGAGTAGCTGGTGCCACACCATCCGGTCTCGTGAATACATCTCCTTAGGGAGCATTGAGATCGTGCGCCATAGGAGGACACTTTAAACACCCAGTCAAGACGACAGAATCTTGTTTTATCTATCAGTACAAAAATCTTTATTTTACTTTTCACATGTATATGTTTACAAGTATTAGCATTTCCAAAAATGCTTGAAATCGCCGTTCAGCCATGCATTTCGTCTTATCCATAGATGAATGTATTTCATGTTCTTCATTCATTAATTTGATAATCTTACAACATGCTTTGCACTGAAAAGCGAAGTTATATTTGATAATTTTCACACAGAAATTATAAAGTAGATTAAATATACATTGTAATTTTTATTGTAGCTGGACTATTTTTGAAAGCGGACGATTTGGCTTTTTAATTAAAATATCCCAATATCTTTATACATCATGTTAAAATTTGCAGCATTAAAACCTTGTAAATATTGCTTTGTTGTAAATCAGTCTACGCATAATTAATTGACTATTTGCGTAGTTTTTTAACTTTATTTATTACTAAAAAATGTATACTTAACAAAAGCTAGATACAGTTCTTCAATACCATAAGAATATTATATGTACAATTTAAACAGAATAAATTTTAGATAAAAAATACGATATCGCCCTAACCCTAATGAAGCATATATAAAACACGGAAAAATCCTGATCAAACTCCTCGCACCGGTTAAGTCACGCTTTGCTACTTTTACTGTACTAATCAGGGGAAGTAACCACTGCGGGGAGTTTGTATCCTGATTAGAACCGCCCGGAAGCAAGCATTTATTTTTTTCTTTAAGTGCAAGTTCTGGAAAAAAAACAAACCAACCATACTCTTATTTAGACTACATTCTCTAGTTAAAAATGACATGTAGCAAAAAATATTGCGATTATTCTGTGTTTATCTTACACGAGCCTGAAGACTGGTACTGAGATCGTACATTCATGATGGTATTTTTCAGTTGTAAGAATAAGTAACCCGACAAACATGGCGGTTGGGCGAGTCCATTTACGCATCCCTTGCAGAAGAATTTTGACGTCCATTTTGTTATCATGTGATATGAAATGCTTTGCTTTGATTGGCTTAAGGCAGGCGGTGTACAGGCAAAACTGTTCAAATCTTGTTAATTATATATCTCGCCGTCCAGGAACGGCGATAATAAGATGGAATGCAAACATGTTTTTTTTTTAAATATCTTACAAATAAAAAGTGTAACCTCGGTTTTCTATGCTTCATAAGATAAGAAAAATTCATATTTTATGGACTTATGTAGCGTAAAGTTTTGGAATGTCATATACATTTAGTCATCCTTTACTGTTGCTGTAGACTATATATTTAAATAGACTTTTGGATTTCCCAGTGTTATATTTAGTCTAAACAATTCAATAGGTCATTTAACAAGGGTTCCCAATTAAAACTGCACTTCCTGGTGCAGATCAAAGTCTTGTTTGGTTAAAATGATAAGTTTATCTATGTAATATAAATACTATGCAAACTATGCTTACTATACTTTGTTTGCATAAGGTTTAACAAATGCATGTCCACATGATATAATCACTATAGGTCCAAAAATGTACAGAAACAACTAAATAAGGACATTTACTATCACCTTGGCATTTGTGACTTATTAAAACCATTCTTTTTTTAATGATTTTGAAGGATGCTCAACATTTTAGCAAGAGGACACGGTTCTGAAAAAAAAAACCACCAAAAAAAAAAAAAAACCCAAAGTATTTAACGGTCTCATCGACCGTCTGTTTGGACTCTCTAACCCGTGAATTAATTGATCTGAAACTGTTAATGTTATATTTTACGATTTTATAAAGGTTATACGTAAACATATTTTTTAGATAAGAAAATTGATATTTCACCAATATATTATGAACGTTTATATTGAATAATTTCGTAAGTCTGAAACAAATCCACCTCCAATATTTCGAATATGTATGTGTATAGCAAGAGTTTTGAAATCATTAATTTGGCTAAAAGAAAAACAATATGACACTTGGAGACGACATTGTTAAACACATTATTTTATCAGTAAGTTTACTCAATATTGCGAGACGAAAAAAAATTACAACCTCGTCCTGACAGCAAAATCTCATTTCATAAATAATTTTTCCTACGTGATTATTTTCAGACATTACACAACTACACAACCTTCATGTCAGAAGAAATTCAAAGATTTCAAAAGACTACTGACTTAAAATGTTTTTATATTCTTGACATGTTTCCAATATTTTTAACAATAACAACATTAACATGTTTCAAATGAATAATTACATACACTCACGCAATGGTATTATAACACAAAACTAATTCATATTGATTTAAAATATTGAATGCGATCTAGAAACAAATCCAGCTACTTAAGATCTGGAAAAATGCGAGAGAGGTAAAAAGTGATTATTTGTTCTAAAATACACTTTTTTTTATTTAATTTTACCTTTCACAAGACAGTATATTCTTGCTTTCATCGAATATCAATAAAACGTAACTATACTTGAACAATCTGGAATGTTTCCTAAAACAATCTGGAATGTTCCCTGTCCTTATATCTGAAGCAAAACCCTATCTTCCATAGTTTTCAACAAATTTTACACAAGACGCCGGAATCACGCCTATAACCAACACTTCCTAGAACATTTTTGCAAAATTTCGTCCTCTACTGGAAGGTATGTTTTCATTTCGCACACGTTTAATACTGAGGTCAATGAATTGTACATCTTCGTTCTTCTTTAATTCTTTAATGTCTATTTTAACAATAGTTTTTGGTAGGTCTCTGCTCTTCCTTGCGAACGTTCGTGCCGCTTCTAATGTGCCACTTGTTGATATAAATTGTGATCTATGATGACTTCCTCTTTCCACGTGATCTGCAACAGATTTGTTTGCATCAGGGTCACGAGCCTTGATGTCTTTATGATAATCCTCATCATCACGTAGAACACGATACAAATATCTCCTCCTAGTTGGCATAGCCTTGTTTTACAACTTTCAGTCTGGCCACGTCTTATGTAATATGTTAAGGAGAGAGAGAGTCTTGTCGTCTTTTACCAATATTCATATAGTAATAAAGAAAAATTATTAAGTCTTAAAACAACAATACTTAATAAATGAACACATCACATTATGTCTGAAAATTTGTGTACGAGAAAAAAAACACAGATGTACATTGCATAAAATCAAACTCAGTTGATAAACATGAATAAAACATGAATACATAATTTTAATAAGCCTAATTTGAAAGGAAGAGAGCTATAACATCTGGCAAAAAGTGTACTTCTGCAACTTATCAATAATATAAAAAGACAACTTAAACGCTCTAAAAAACTTACATTTCTTCTACTCACAAATACCGACTTTAAATCTGATCTTAAACTCCGATATTGCATATATTTAATCTTAAACTCGTCTCTACATTCGGTTATTTATTTTATACTATACATATGCTAATATGCTACTTATCAGACAAATCATTTGACACAAAAACATATGGCCGTGGTTGCGGGTTCGATTTTATAAAAAGGAACGCTTGCACTAACTACGTTGTAGTTTATATCATAAATAGAGAATAATAGGTTAGTGTCTAAATATGAGAAAGTTTATCTGGCAAGGCGTAGGAGTAGTTGTAACATCTACATACTGAAATATTAATTTTTTATTTAAGTAGTCTCTGTTTGTAATAACATCGATTTCATCACTTTCTCCTGATTATAAACACAAAAGTAGTCCGTGACGTATGATGTGCCGTATAAAGCAAAATTTATATGGCACCCCTTTATCGGGTCGGTATGGAAATGATTGACAGGATAAACGATATTATCTTGAGCATTTCAGCAAAAGTATGTTACGTACTTTAATCGTGATTAAATCTTATATCATAAGAAATCAATTATCACTTGCTTGAAACAGAGCATATTATTGAATATTATTTAAGATTAAAAAGTTTCATGTTTCTTCTTACACAATGTTTCTTCTTACACAATGTGGAGGTGAATGTCAATCTATTTTGAATTGGTTACAATATTTTAATCTTTTTTAGCTTTGAATTAAACTTCAAAGGAAGGAAGATTTATAATTTTACTTACAAAAGTTTTTTTTAATAGTTTCTTTCCATACTGAGAAAACGAACGCCGGTCTGGTTAGTTATATAAGTTGTCATAATTGATAATGAAATGACATCTGGGTATAAAGTAACTGTCTATCTTTCCGCCTTCGAGGTTTTGTCGAGGAAGGAAAGACAGCCATACACAAAATAGAATCAGATAAAAATGAAACCAATTTTTTAAAACAAGATATAGATTTTCTTGTTTTTCTTGCTGCTTTTTTAAGAATGGACTGGGGTCAAAGGGAACTAGAATGACTGAAACCCAGGTATGATAATAATGATCATGCTCGTTTATTATGCCTATTTTATACCCCTTTAATTTCTTATTTATTTCATCATTATTATTTCTTTAAGTTCCTAGAAAAATGGTATGAAGCTAAACCGAGTCATCATGCATTATTTACGACCAGATATTGAAGTGTGTAGTATATATAGATATATATATATTATTTACATAGTAATACTCATATCCGCTTCTTTTGGCCTGATTTTCAGTCATTTGTATACACATGCTTTTATTATACTCATTTAAATTTTACTAAAATACCCCAATAAAACAACCCAACAATCCTCCTAGATATAGCTTGAAGTGTATAGGTTGCTATAATGTTATATTGTTCATGTTAAAGACCATTCATATCATCTTACAAGATCTTAAAGACAACAGTTGATAGCGTGTATGTTATAAGATTGTATGCAAATTCTTTTGTATTTGTGTATTTAATATTACAAAGAAACACGAGGCAGTATAAACACTTCAATAATGTTTTTGAGTCTTTGTCAATGCTTTCATAGTTTAATTTACCATAAACAGAATTTGATGAATAGCAATAGCAAAATCAATCCTCAAAATGAAAAGAAGAAATATCCTGTATTTCTATAGTTTGCTTAAGTTTTATAACTTAATACATTTTAAAGTGCACAGAAACTTCAGGACAATGACAGCATCAACCTCCCTAATCTGTGTCACATATTTCTTGACCTTCTAATTTCCCGTCATAATTATATGATAAATGGCAATCTTAGATGCCTGGATCAGTCAAATCAATACGCTACTTTCTCCAATGGGTCAAGCTGGTAGTAGCGACATTTTTTATATGTACAAGGGAGTATTGCTATCCTTGATGGTGTAAGTGTATTAGGTTATGTGTAGTTTCGTCCCACGCTGACATTTGCGTTCTTGCCAAAGCTATAAATCTATTAGCCTTTGCTGTCATTATTTCACTGTCTCTTTACAGACAACATACAATAAAAGGCTGTTGCACATTCATAAAGTAAATAGAGTTTGTCTTAGTTAAGTTTGACTTATGTTGAAATTTTAAGAATTGGTTTGCTGCTTTATTGCTTATGATATCAAATATTAACTTAGAATGGTCATTAGATTTTCACAATTGTTATTAAACAATAAGGCTCAAGTTTCTACCAAGCTTTCTGGATATGGCCCAACCTCTGCCATTTGTGCAAACACTACAAGATTGTATACTAAGTACTTGTTTACGATCATCAACTTTGAAATATTATGTGTAACTTCAATGTTTACACAATTCTTTTTTTTCTTTAAATACATTATTTGTGTACTTCATAAGCAGTGAACAGATGTTAATAATGCTATTTGTGTACTTCATTAACGGATGAGAATAATGTATCTTTGTTAAAGAAAGCAGGTCTGTCTGAAACAAGAGCAGCTTATGAAAAATACGAGGACTAGGAGCTACCAACTTAAAGATAGAAACCACGAACATACGCGTGATAATATTATTTCATTGCATCAAGACGCTATCACTTGTCCTCTTCTGACTCTATTGAAAGAATCATGCGATTTTTTATGCATATTCGTTTCATAGCTTGACCTTTGAACTTTTCCAGAATACCTTCTCACAGAAGATCACTTAAGTACCTTTGGTACTTTTTATATATATTATCGTGATCTGTCAAAGTTTTTTGTTTATTTCAAAACACTGCTTTTTAAATTAATACCTTTGATATTATTGCATTACGTATGGCCAAAAAGAAACACTTCCAGATGAGTGCTGATATATCTACAACAAAACAAAAAGGATAAAAAATTATGATTATTACAGAAATATGAAAATAAACGTTTATAGTGGTTAGAAATAAGTGGTTAGACCCTTTTTAAGAAATATCACAAATCTCTGTCATACTTCATAATAAACTTTTATTACTCCCGTGCATTTTTTAATTTAAAACTTGTATCGTTTGATAAACCTTTGCCAATTTAAACCTAGACATACATTCATTTTCACTTCCTCAACTTAAAGTTGTGCAGGTAATAGTTTTCATTAATTTTTTTTTCAGATTGGACGCATGTTGAATGAATTTTGTGCATGTCTTAATTTAAACAGACCAATTTCCTATAACTTGATAAAAGATTGAAGCTTGCTAAAACAAAAAGAAAAAGAAAGAAAAAATAATAGTAGTTTCCTATAACATATGTGATTGAGGTAAATTGGCAGCTTTTCAAAATTAAATGTCTATACTCTTTTCAAATTACAGCAATTTTAAATATCGGAAATACTAAGATGAATAAAGTAAATGTAACAAAAACATATACACTTTGAACATGTTTTTGAAGACAATAGATTAACAAATTAATATAACCTCTGTTCAACTTTTTATTTAGTATCAATTATTCATTCAGTTTAAGGAGTACTTTTTAAAGTAAGTTTTATGTATATCTTTCAGAGGGAAAGATCCTTATTTGAAGCACGGTCGAAGAAAACTTACACGGTTGATCAGATTAACTTTCTTTTTGATATTCATTCAGTTGATATTTTACAAACGTTTACATTATTTCTTTATCATTATAGGCAAAATGCTATAAAACGAAACACGATCTATAATCTTACAGAGTGAAATACATCAAAATTATCATACGTGTACATACGCAATACAGTTTATCTGATAAGATATACCTGTCATTTATGTAATAAATATCGAATATTTTTTATTCCTTATTCAATATGAAATTAAATTCAGATGACTGTATAACTTCACACGCTTATTTCAAAATGACTTGAATTTACATATTTTATAGTTTCAGCACCAGGTCCATTTAAATAAAAAAGAAATATTAGAAAATAGGCATGACCATAGACGTGTTCTTATGAAAAATAGTCCGAACATATATACATATAGATATAAAAATGCCTCTTATATAGCTGATAAATTTTATTCTAAGTACATCTCACCATTAAATTGCTTCTGAATCTTTAGAAAACGACACCTGCAAGTTAATCCAGCTTGAAAAAAAAAACTGATCAGAGCAAATTATCAAAAATAGCTAATATTTCTAAAACACTTTGTGAGCCCACACATTTTGGCAATATCTTTCATAGCACTGAATGTAAAGCAGAGCCGTAATCAATTTTGATCAGTGGTTAATCAATTAACAACCGAAATGCAAGAAGGTGGAATAAATCCCAGAAGAAGGACTTCATGATATTTTATCGCACAGCTTCTTGTTCTGTACTCCGCCTTGTCTATGTGATAGTCAAGAACAGCCCTGTTTGTCAAATCGATGACAGTTATTTCAGGGTTCTCCTGTATGAGCTTTTCAACATCGATCTTCACAATGGTTTTGGGCTGGTTCCAGCCTTTACTTGCAAACAGTCTGGCTGCGGAAAGTGTATCAGAGGTTGAAATATATTGGGACGGGTTGTCGCTACCCTTACCAACGTGGTCAGCCACGGACGTATTAGCGTTTGGAGCTCTAGCCCTTAACCCAACCTCAATATTTTCGTTTCTTTTTAAAACCCGATAAAGGTATTTTCTATTATTTGAAAGCATTTTGCTGCTCCTGAAAATAGTTTTTTCAATAAAATCACTGCTTAAAGAATATATTTGGATTAATGATATCAAATTAAAACAAAATACAAGCAGTGTGTTTTATTATCAGACGTTGAAACAACAAACTTGTATGTAGAAAATACTTTGATGAATAAATAAATTAATTAATCAATTTAGAAATAAATTGATTAATTAGTTAATAAATGAATTAATTAATAATTGTTTGATATATTTATCTAAACATTTATTTTAAAAGTATTTTGCGAAAGACCATAAAAGAACCAAATATATAACTATAAGATAAATAAGAATTACCTAAACTCTTGGCTTCTTTATCCCGAAAAGAATTCTGTCCATCAAAATGAAAAGCAGATTAGTTAATGCATGTTTTTTGAAAACAGTGCGCGAATATATTTTTCTAAATCATCATGTTTTCCGAAAATCGTTTCCGTTTATCAATTAATCATTGCTTATAATAGATCATGACATATTTAGTTTTCCACGTATTACTGATAATAATAACTAACTAAAGGTAAAATGTTTAGCAAAACGGTAATCAACAGGTTTTAAAAATATACGACATGTCTTGATTGTTTCAGGGCCTAAATTTAGGCAAATATTATTTCCTGCTTATTCTAACAGAAGTATGAATCTCATAATTCCGCACTGACAGTTTATTGAATCATTTACGTCACTTATTTTTTTTAAAGTTTACTAGAAGACTCTTGAGATATTTTTAGTATACAGACATGAAGTGAACGATCCCCATATACAGATATAGAAGGATTGACAGGAAATTTCATAATACATGTACATCACTTAACACAAAACTGACACGTTGAAAAAAAAAAAAAAAAAAAAAAAAACACACACACACACACACACACACACACACACACACAATTATAACATAGCTGACGTCATTTTATTAGTTTTTCGATTCTGTTTATAACTAATACAACGGGCAAGTACACTTAACCGTTATATAACTGCAGGGTTCATACCAAAATGTATATTTCTTCCTGACCCTCTCTTAGTCTGAACAGTAATCACCTTTTGCACTATGGTTTAAAAAAAATCTTTACAGCAATGCGTGTAGTCATGCGCTAAATACAACATAACCACAAGTTAACTTCTGAATGAAAAATAGTGATCAAAGGAGAAATCATTGGCACCGTCACTGATTGGGATAACAATTATCGTGGCAAAAGTCCTGCGTTATATATTTATTTTTACAAAGAAAACGCCTAGCTATAAAGTGAGTGGGTGAGTCAATGGGCGAGTGAGTTTGTTAATACGTGAGTGAGGTGAATGGGTATTTTATGACTGTGGCACGTGCTATCTGTAACAACACAGCATGCAATAATAAACATGGTTATCCGGCCTACTAGACCTGTATGTCTTGAATGTTCAATCTAACGTGTAAATGCATATAAGGTATAAGTGCAAAATGAAAGACTGTATTACAGTCGTTAAATGCATTTAACCGTCTATCAACTAATATTAACGACATTTTATATAATAAAAAATATGATATTAACTGACTGTGTTATTTGCATGCATAAATTAGTCATCAAGTATTTAATGATCTACTTTTATATGTCGATCGTTTATATATTTTTGTTTTGGAAAATAATAAAATTCGTGTCGTGCGAGACCTTCGCGTGGCATTTAGTCGGTCAACCTTTCTTGCCGCGACCACAGACAGTAATAAAATAACAATACAGAACCCTTCAAAATTCAAAACTCTCTGTGTGTCCTTTGTTCTTTTCTTCTTTCTGCAGATGCAATGTCATATTTATAGTACTTGTTGTGCCTGTATTTTTACAAACAATATCTTAGAGTTTATAGCTTACGTTTTTAGAGGAAATTAAAAGCACAATCAACTTATTTTTTAGAGCAATTAGCCCTTATTTTAAGTCACTATGTCTATTATCCGGGTTAATAATGCAAATGGAGGTAATTAACTGTTAACAATATTTTTGATACAATATTACCTGTACCTCTGATAACCCTTTTTATCTTTGTTCTTCTTTTCATTTTGTCGATGTTTTAAGTAGTAAAGAAATGTTAAAAATAGAGAGCCAAAATAAGACTTATTATTACAATACAAAAATAAATGTAGAGAATATAAACCTCTATTAAGCCTAAACGAGCCCGTTAGTGAGATGTTGAAAAATCTTTTTTCATAATTTTTTTTTTCTTGAAATATATTAGCAAAACTAGCCTACTGTATTTCCAATATTATATTGAATCTATGGCAAAGACGAAAAAGACGTGTCTTTAGAAAATATGTATCATTTTTTTCCTTATACACAGCTGTTTCTAGAAAATGATAAGAAACCCAAGTAAAGAATCATTCAAGAAGTATTTCATAATTTATGACAAATATTGAGTGCCCTTATAGCTACAGCTTGTGCTAATTCATCACGGGTTCACCCTAACCGACCATGCATCTTCCATGAGACATTTCTACTTTTTAGAGCACTTTTAATACCCTATCCCTTTTTCACTTATGTCATTCGCTAGGAAGACAAAATGATTTATTTTTGACTACGAGAGGGCTCTGGCCTCGTGAGAGCATGTTCCTGACATGACTCGACCTCTTGCTCTATAGATGGACAGTTAAACCACAAGGCCACGAAGACGGTGGTATTTTTTGTCCAAGTGCTAAAATCATTGCATAGAGAATTTAAAATTCGGTATGGATAAAAATTAAGTGGATTAAAGTGTGTTTCTTACAACCAAAAATACAGCGTAGCCTTGGTTTTCTCTACATTTCTCAAACAAAGAGAAAAAACACCTTTGCCTAGGGAAGCGTTTAAATATCGTGTTCATTTTAAATTTAATACCATTATAATATATCGAAAAGTCGTTTGTTAAAATTTTCAGTTCTATATTTAGAATAGACAAGTTTGTAGGTTATTTAAGTGGGTTTCCCAATCAATACTGCACTTCCTAGTGCAAGAAAAAAACAAATCAGATAAATACACTTTTTACAGAGTCTTGTCACTTTTAACTATAATATTTTTTTACAAATAAATCTAGTTTGAATGAAAGAAGAGTTTTTTCCCTCACAGCTCGTATCGATAGTGTTTTAAAGAAAACCTTATTTCTTCAAAATTTAATTTTTTTGTATATATTACAACTACAAACGTAACCAACTCGTTTCGAATTATTATTTATTCCTAGGTTCATTCTCATGCAACGGCAAGCCTGTCATTATTTTGTTTCGCTTTGAATTGGACAGCTAAAGGAAAATTGATAACTTAATTTAAAAAATATCTCGAAGTTTTTTCAATATGTCTTTCTGTACAGGTGACTGTCGGACTGTTTCTAATGGTCTACGAATTTGTGAACTATATAAATGACCGCAGTTCGTAGCAAAATGCTTTGTCATCAGTTTTGTTTTCGAAAGATAGAAAAAAACACATTTTATAAACAGGCAGTCATAAATAAACGACAGCTGATAGGTATAGGTATACCTCGAAGTATAAAGATTTATATTCGTCGTACATTTTAAACACCGCTTTTTTACCATCGAAAGAGGTCATGAATACAGACATTGATAGTCATAATCATATGCGAGGTTAATTCACAAACCCCTGCCTATCCGTAAGTATTTGACAAAATGACAAAGAAAAGTCAGACAATTAAACCATTCAAACAGTCTTTTATTTATATTTTGTCATTGTTCATCTTAAAAAGAATTTCACAAATTAAAGCGTTATGAAGTGTAAACAGGTTAAATGGGTTTCTAAGTTGAAGGTCAATGTCACAATTTGACAACTTAACGTAAATTGTTGCATGGAGGGATTAAAAGGGTTTTGTACAATATAGCTTAATATATAAAATGTTACTTGAATATATATTAAATATTTTTGATAACACAGGGGCGGATCCAGGATTTTAGGTTGGGGGGGGGGGGCGCAAAATTTTCGGCCCAATTTGTGTCCGTTTTCTACCTCATTTCATCAATTGTAGTTATGCTAGAGTAAACTGATTTAGCAATATCACATGGGCCTCTGATTATTCAATTCAATGCTGAACAAGAAAGTATACATTATTTAAAGACCTATTCAAAATAGACCTACAATAACCCCTATGGTCCGGGAATTTCTTTTTTTGGGGGGAGGAGGGTGGGGGGCGCCGGGTGCGACCCCCTCTGTAACCGCTAGTGTAACATGTATTTGACAATTTAATTGTAAAATTAAAGCTTAAAATTCGTCATTCTCAATAATATTGCAAATAAATTATTTACAGTATATGTTTTACGGTACAGTCTACTAAAAGCATTTTTAATTATGAAATAAAAACAATTACTCGGGCATAAGATAATACAATGGAATTGGAAAAAGCTAAAGCCCTCCATTCAATTTGTTTAGGGTGTAATTTTAATGCATAATCAAATAGAATAAAACATCAATATTTCAATCAATCAGTGAACTTAGTCAATCAAGTGTACAAAAATAGTAGATGATAAAAATGTTCTTCAAAGTCCGATATCCGATTGCAACATGCTCTGTGAATGCAAGGTAGCCCCTGAATCCCTCGCTTGGATTCTATTTTGAACGATTTAGTCGGGTTTTAGAACTCGATTTGGGTAAGTATATTTTAAACTTGAAGACCGCTCTGGATATATATTTTCTTTGTTCATCGAATAGAGTGACATATTTCGGATTCATCCGTTTTAATTGATTGTAGTATAACCTAACACAAATGAAAAAATTACTTTGACGAACATCATAAATGACTAAGAAGTTACATATAGCTGCAGTTATTATTATTTCTGATTATATATAAGTAGATAAATCCGACTTGGTTCCTCACTGTTGTCCTTGAAGTATTATAAAATACTGTAAATTTCATACAAAGGTTAAATTTATGTTAATAAAATTGGTAAAAGTGGTCTTAGTAAAGATTCGATCTTTTTTCTTAGGTGGAGAGCCATTTATTCCAACTGAAAATTGAATTAGGGTATTAAACATATTAAAATCTACAGAAATATTTTTTAAACATTGGCAAATTATTTTTCACCATACATTGAATGAGCCAATAAGATGTATATACAGCATATTACCGGTTGAGAGTAAGGAATATCCTTTAAAGATTTTATGACCAGAAATATATACACTGTTGGACAAAATTCATCACTCATATGCAAACTGGTTAAATGCTATTTTTAATAAGCAGACATATGAAACGAAGTGATGCTATGACCCCCAAGATATTTTTAAACCCAAAGGGGCACTACAATAAATTACAATAACGTAAATGCTTTAATTTGTGTAAAGGTCACTGGACACAATTCATATGGGAGAATATGTATATTTATCTAAGACAGTTTTTACAAAATTTCGCAGGTAATTTTCATCTTTTTAATGCAGTCCGGAATAAACCCTACCATTTTGCATACAAGTGCATACATTAACCGCAAACAGTACTGCATACTTCAACTGAAAAGTCTCTTCTGCCACTTCAAAGATAGTGGCAATTTCTTGGAGTTTCAAACACTATAATTAAGCAGTTAATATACAATTAACTAACAAATTTTCAAATGACAAAACAATATCACTTGTGCCAAGCAGGTTTTTAATTTTTGGTTGACACAGACTTATAACTATTTTATATGAAAATAGAAAACATGTATGAAACATTTTACAAATCAACTAAATAAATAAACAAAAATACAAAAGTTATTGTAAATACATTAAGAGGATAAAACAAAGAAAAGCTAAATACAACTACTTATTCAATAGTCCGTTTTGAACATAGGCAAGACGATCTGTGCCCACCTATGTGCAATATATGAAAGACAGAAAGTATTTGTCGAAATTGTTCTCCACATCTTAAATGTTTCTTGAGTCTTTAATAAGATAAGCCATTTAACTGATCTCTAATACATCAGTAATGCATGATGTGAGTAAGGTTCGACTATAAGAACCTCGTCATCTGCCCATTGGTGAGCCTGACATATATTTGGAATATAAATGTTACGCAGAAACAACGAGATCGATTATTTCCACACTTGGAGTAGCGGTTTTCAGATTCGCCACATCTATTTTAACTATTTCTTTTGACATCACTGATCACAGTGGCAAATTCTAAGCTGGTTGAACCGTTCGGCTGAATGTTTCGAAGCGCAAGTACAAATGTATTTTATACTGTAGGCATCTGTCCCACGTGGTAATAATACCGTGGTAAAACGCTGCAGATTCTTGTAAGAAATAGATAACTATATTTAATATCTAGAATAACCCACTGGGAACTTGAGTTTTTTTAACAATAAACATAACCATCAGCCTGAATTTCATTATATGGCTGTAATGTACATGGAAAATACAGGAAGCAAAGAAACTAATTTTTAGCGTTTAGATTCCCTTTAAGAGACCTTGAAATTACGAATATGGCATATCAACCGAGCTGCTCTATCTTGGTGATGCATGACGACGGTATGGTTCCAACTATAAGAACCTCGTCCCAGTCATCAGCCCACTGGCGCGCTTTGCTGCTGTAAATATAAATGTTGCGCACAAATGGGTCTGTAAGATCAATAATCTTAACGCTTGGATTTGCTGCTTTCAGATTGGCCACATCTATTGTTATAATTTTCTTTGGACGTAATCCACGGCGTCTTATACCAAGCAAAGCAAACCGTTTGGCTGACAATTCCGAAGCGCAGGTTGAAATGTATTGTGTACTGTAGGCACCGTGTCCAACGTGGTCACTCACGCTGTATGAACTCGAAGGAGATTATGCAGAAATGCCAATTTCCGGATATTCACTGGGTCTTAGCACTCTATAAAGATACTGGTGAGAGGCCATCCTTCTTCAGAGTGCTCTGAAATGATTGCAAAGTTGTACGTGCACGGCAATCTCTAGCCTGAAAAAGTTAAAATACGTACTTTTCACTGTTATCTTCTTTTCCGATAAAATTAGATAAGGCTTGGAAAAAAATATGAGGAATCAAAAGCCATTGTTTGGTCTATATATGCTACGAAGATCGTTACATACTGACGGCTAAAGATGTGAAGGTGCAGTTTTAACATCCCACTTTCCGCTTCCTCTTTCACAAAAATGCAGAACCAGTTAAGAGACTATTTTTTGAAAGTTTGTTTGTTTTTTCAAAGACGATAAAACGATTCCCGCTATTTACACTAAACAGACGTATCATGTAGTCAGGACCTCGCATCATATCTTCACGCCTTTGCATAGTTTTATGGTTGAGTGTGCAAAGTAGCGGCAACACGATGCAAAGTCGGGGAGATACGATACAAAAGCGGGATATCAATAGTGCGTTATCGCATTGTGATTTTTTTGCTGTCGCATCGCTATTTCGAGTCTTCGCATCGTATTTTCATGTCTTCGCATAATGTACTGATGCATCAAGGGCATCAGAGCGAAACTAAGATGACCCTAACTGGTCACCATGCCTTTGCATCGTTTTATTGTTCTTTTGCTAACAGGGCTAATGGGCTGTAACGTGAAATAATGATGCAAAGGCACGATAACGCGATGCAAAAATGCGCTAAAAATATCGCACTGCTGTATCGCGTTTTTGCAACTTTGCATCCTATTTTCGCGTTTTTCAATCGTCTTCTCGTCGTTTCGCCCTTGGCGTTGAGCTGCCAAAATAACGAAAACACAATGAAAACTACCATAGCGCGATTTGATAGCGTGCTATTTCATCGTGTTGTGGCATCGTAATTATGCGTCTTTGCGTCGTATTTTTCTGCTATGGCATCGTGTTATCTTACCGTCGTCTTTAAGGCTCCAGGGCGAAATAACGATGACATTAGCGGACATCTATGTTTTCGTGCCGTCGCATAGTATTTCGCGTTTTTGTTTCTTATATGTCTTTGCATCGTGGTATCGTACATTCGCCTTTTGAACACAAGAGCAAAACTACGATGGTCCTAACAGAACACTACATGCATATGCGCAGGAAATACGGCAAAGGGTCGACATATATATATATATATATATATATATGAGAGAGAGAGAGAGAGAGAGAGAGAGAGAGAGAGAGATTTTGAGAAATTTATGACATTTGAGAAATTTATGACGAATCAGAAAAAAAATAATTTTACTTCTATACACATTGTTTTAGTTAATTTCATTGAATATGTTGTTTAAACTAGCCATTGTTAATAGCACCATACGTACCATTTAACTTTAATTGATATATCATTTATGTAAAATATAGATAACACTATTATGTGCGAGGGTTCTGAAACGTAATACTTGGCATGAATGTATTATATGGATAAGGGCATAATGCACGGGAATTCCCATTAAATTCACTTTTGCGTTATTAAGTTAGGGCCATTTGCTACTTTATAGAATTTTTAAAATAAAGACACGTTTTCATAACCATGCTAACGCACACCCTGCCATTTAGTACTCCCAGAATTCGAGGACGACTTCTAAGGAGCGGGTAAATTTAGTAGAGGTTATCATATGGCACTGCTTTTCCCCTTGCAAATCAGCAAGCTTTTAAGGCGACGTGGTAGAGTTTCCGCTCAGTAACGATGTTAATTGAGTTTAAGTCCAGATTAGGACAGGTATTTGTTTCAAATGGCCCTTTTTCTTAAATTTAAAACAGGTCGTACGCCGTGATCTCTTGCATACACTAGAAAAATGAGGCCTGAAATAGACATAGAATTTTTTTCAAAATGCCTGTGGAAAAGAGATCAGACAATGTAAATGGTAAAGTAATGATTGTTTTCTGCTTCAGATTCTTATATATAACAAGGCTTTGTGACAAACATCCTGATTTCACTAAATTCCCCTAAGGACTTTTGGAGATGTAGCTTGGACACGATTTTATTATAGAAGTTATAGTACACAAGACCTGTCCACAGCACGCTCCAAAACAAATAATGGTAGGGGGGGGAGAGAGGATTGACCCATCTCGTGTAAGTTAAAAGTTCATTTCAAATTTCAACCTTAAGTAGTTCTTTTCTAATATAGGAGAAAAAAATATTTTATTGGGGGAGGAGTCAGATAACTTTATACCTACATATTTTAAAGAAAGAAATGAAAAAAATGGAGTGAGGGGGTGTAACACGGGGGGGGGGGGTTGTCCATACGGTGGGGAAGGTGGGGGGGAGAGTCAAGTACATATTTTAGAGCTAATAATTATAATGAAAAAAAATATTGGTGGGGAGGGTAACAAAGGGGGGTCCTCATGCAGAGGGGGGGGGGGGGTGGGAGGAGGGAAGTACTTACCCATCCCATGCAAGTTAATACTTTATTTCGAGTCTTAAGAAGTTTATTTTCCTATTTATAAGTATAAGCAAAATCAAGTGACCCCTTGGGTGGGACCAGGGACATGGGTACCAACAGTCTTTGCAGAGGTCTTGCTGCTGATCAAGTATTCCAAGTTTGAATGGAATATCTTTGAGAATTTTTTTAGAAATGGGCATTAACTAAAGGTTAACCAGGAAATTTTAAGTTGAGAAAGGGGCATAACTTTGTAAACATAAATTTCAGGGTTATCTACCTTTGAGAAATGGTGTCGCATTTTGATAGTGAACATGTATTCTTAATCTGAAGTAAATAGCTTTGATAGATTCTGAGGAATAGACCTTAACAAAAAGGTTAACTAACGCCGATGCCAACGAGGGGGTCATGACAACAGCTCCTCCACCTTTTTCTTCGAAAAGTGGAGCTAAAAATGACTAAGAGCCCAAAACACTGCCAAATATAATCCAACCAGAAACTCCTGACGACAAGCACAGCTAGGTTTGGTGACAAACATTCATGTGTAGTTTCAATGAAATCCTCCAGTGGTTTTGGAGATGAAACGTGGACAAGATTTTAATATAAAAGTTAGAGTAAAACATGACTTAGGGGTGATAACACCGCCAAACATAATCCAACCAGAAAAAACTTCTGATGATATGCACAGCTAGGTTCGGTGACAAACATTCCTGTGTAGTTTCAATGAAATCCTCCAGTAGTTTTAGAGATGAAGCGTAGACAAGACTTTTAATATAGATGTTAGAGTAAAGAAATGACTAAGTGCCTATAACTCTGCCAAAATAAATCAGGCAAAATCTCCTGACAATATGCACAATTAGAATTGGTGACAAACACTCCTGTGATTTTCTAATAAAATCCCTCAAGCGGTTTTGGAGATGAAGCGAGGGCAAGATTTTAGAGTAAAAAATGACTAAGTGCCCATAACTCTGCCAAAATAAATCGAGCAGAATCTCGTGACGATATGCACAACTAGGCTTGGTGACAAACACTCCTATTAAGTTTCAATGAAATCCCCCAAGCGGTTTTTGAGATGAAGTGAGGATAATTCTTTTCGGACGGACGGACGGACAGACAGTGCGATTATTATTATCAAAAATAGACTAGCAAGTGCTGAATATTCCGCCAAATAAGACCAATTGTATTTGATTTGACAATTTTGTTATATAATAAACATTTAAGTGTCTCTACTGGTTATTGAACAACTCTCAATATGTTTTTGTTCAGAAATGTTGTGCCTCATTGACGCAGCAGCACGAAAAACCAGAAACATCAAAATCCAATATTGGCTGAAACAAAATTTAGGAGATTATTTATAATAAGTAATACGTTGCTTTTTATATTCAATATTCACAAGATACAGAATATAATTTCATGACAGTTATGTGCTATCTCTACCTTAAACGACAAATCAAACTAACTTTAAGCCGGAAAGTTTATAAATATAGTAAAAAAAAATAAAGACTAACCTGCTAACAGGGTTATATTTTCTTTTTGCTCTAAATACCAATTTTCTGAAAATATGGAGGTGTCCTTGAATGCATGGCTGAAATGAATATAGCGAACGGTTATTCCATTAGTTGTATCCAGTTACGTATTGTTTCAGCACACAAACGTCTTGTTAAATATTTTGTGTTTAAATATAGAACGTAAGTCATAATGACACAAAAGGCTTTGTTTCTTGAAAATGATTAAGACGAAATGGGAAATGAAAGCAAGTCATTTATTCGTTAACTTTCTCATTCTGGGCATAAATCATATTGAAAATTATACAAATCGCTTTGGTGCTGAAAAATGCACTTCAACAAAGTTTTCATTATATGCAAACGAGGTTAACCGCAACATAAATCCACTTTTTGTGGCAAATTGCTCATCTGAATATTTAAAAAAAATACAATATTTAGTCATTCACATTTGCACATGTAATTTTCGGAAAATGCATTTATGTTATAAATAGACTTTAGAATTTCCACAGCTATTTTTACCTGAAACGGGTTACAAGGCCATAGATAAAGTTGTTGTCGGGTAAACCAAGTTCTTTGTGCTGAATTCTTCATTCAAACTTATACATCAAAGGAATGCAAATAGTATGCATGGAAAGTAGTTGGATCTAACAGTATACATCTATTGTACGTTCAAGCTGGAACATATTCATTTATTGCTAGATTAGTTATCCAAAAATAAAAATACATGCAAATAATATCTATGTATACAAAATAACTCCATGTTTGCTTTTGTGCTCTTTAAACGTCCGCCTAGACACACGAAATATGTCTCTGATCAAAGTAAAAACAAACTCAAATCATTTGAAATTTAATATGACAGAGAAAAATATGTTGAAACGCAATGAAAAACAAGGGGGCCATTGGCTCTAAAGCGCTCACCCGAGGACAGACTGTTATTATTGTAAAAAAGAGAAAGCTAGCGTTCATTACAAGAATTTGAACATTTTTTACTATATACATGGTCCAAATTTTAAAGCTGTACATCAAACTACAAAAAGGTAGGTCACTAGGTCAAAATTAATGCCATCTAATATCAGAGTTCAATTAGACGCCTGAAACTGTGCAAATAGTCCAAATTTCATAGCTGTACGTAAAAAAGCAAGAAAGTAGGTCACTAGGTCAGAATCTAGGTCAGCTAATATCTAAGTTCATATCTACTTATAAAACTGTGCACATGGTCCAAATTTCATAGCGGTATATCAAATAACAAAAAAGTAGGTCACTAGGTCAAAATATATATGTATATAAAGAAAACCCACGACCCCCAGGGCAGGACCAATTTTGACCCTAGGGCCATAATTTTAACAATCTTTGTAGAGGTCCACAATGTTTCATGCAAAATATCTATGGTCTAGCTTTTGAAGCTACAGAGAATGATTTTCTTATAAGTCTTTACTACACGTATATAATGAAAATCTATGACCCCCGGGCAGGCCCAATTTTTACCCCAGGGATATAATTTGAACAAACTTGGTAGAGGTTTACTACACAATGCTTCATGCCAAATATCTAAGCTCTAGCCTTTGTGGTTCTAGAGAAGAAGTTATTTTGCAAAGTGTTTACTAAATGTATATAAGGAAAGCTCTGACTCTACCCCCACATGGGCTGGGCCATTTTTAATCATTGGGCTTTAATTTTAACAATAAATGTAGGGGTCCTCTACACAATGTTTCATGTGAAATATCAAAACTCCATCCTTTGCAGTTTTAAAGCAGAAGATTTTTTTTAAGATTTTAAAGATCATTTATGTATATAAGGAAAACCGATGAACCCCCTCTGGCGGGACCAGTTTTGATCTAGGGCTATAATCTTTGCAGAGGCCCAACTAAATAATGTTTCATGCCAAATATCTAAGCTCTATGCTTTGCAGTTTCGAAGAAGAAGATTTTTTAAAGTTGTTACTTCAGGTATTTAAGGAAAAACTATGATCTCCGTGACAGGGCTAATTTTGACCCCAGGGCTCTAATTTGAACAAATTTGGTAGAGGTCTACTGCACAATGTTTTATGGCAAATGTCTAAGCTCTAGCCTTTGTCATTTCAGAAAAGAAGATTTTTTTTAAAGTTTATACATATCAGGAAAACTATGACAACCTGGGGCGGGGCCAATTTTGACACTAGAGGCATAATTTGAACAACTTTAATAGAGGTTTACTAGACAAAGTTTCGTACTAAATATCTTAGCTTTAGCCTTTGTCATGTCAGATGAGAAGATTTTTTTAAGTTTTTACTTTATACATATAAGGAAAACCTATGACACCCGGGGCGGTGCCAATTTTGACACTAGGGGCATAATTTGAACAACTTTGGTAGAGGACCTACAGATGATGCATATACCAAGTATCAAAGCTCTGGGCCTTGTACTTTCTGACAAGAAGATTTTTTTAATTTTCATTTTTGAAACTTCTTTTTTGGCCCTGTGACCTACTTATGCAAAAGACCGAAACCATTTGAACAACTTTGAAAGTGGACCACCTAAGGATCATTCTGTGTAGTTTGGTTAATGTGCAGTCAGTGGTTTCAGAGGAGATGTTGTTTTTTTTAAAAAGAATGTTGACGCCAGACGCCGGACACATGTGGATCACAAAAGCTTACCGTGAGCACGTTGTCCTCAGGTGAGCTAAAAACAGTGATAAAACATGTTGTGGAAAATTATATTAAAAGTATATTGATATTTATAAAGTTTCTGTTTATTCAAGCCCTTTTTTCTGGACAAATTAGCTGTAGAAACGAAATTCGGATCAGACCTGAAAAAAAGACGTCGCATTCCTGTTGTTTTCTAAAGGGTACAGAGTGGAAGTGCTTTCATTCCCATCTTGGTAAACTCTAGGATAAAACGTTGGATTCCTGAGTTAAAGATGTACAATACCCATCATGTGTGTGTGTGTGTGTGTGTGTGTGAATTGTTTTCGCCTGTTCTTGTAAGTACCTTTCAACAGCTATAACCTATCGAGATGTATTCGTACTGATGCTGTTACCTAGTAATGTGTAATTTATAATCATAACAATTTATAATTACATTTGAGCAACGTGTCCGATGTTCATAACTGTACCTAAGCAAACAGCACTTTCTAATTGCTTCCCCGTCAACACACGTAAATGTGAAAATATGTTTACTGGACGTTGGGTTCATATTTTTATTGAACAAACTAATTTAACATCTGATATAAAAATATAAAAAAAACTATACTTAGAACAAAAGTTTAGTCAGTATATACTTCCGTTTACTTGCAGAAAAAAAAAGAAAAATAAAGAAATCGTTTTCATGATGAATGCTCAACATGCACTAAGCTTTCTTTTAATATCTGCAAAGGCTTAAGGGTCAAGAGCCGTCTAAATAAAATTTTAATGGCAAACTGAAAGAATGAGTTGCACGTGCCTAGAATATTCGGTGTGTGTATTTTGCGTAATTCATCATGTGATAGTGTTTAAGTCACATGATATAATACCATATAATTATTTTGATTGCAAGAGGTGATTTGAAGCATAGTTTCAAGTCTTAGCAGATAATTTGAATACGGTTTTAGGATTTTGGAAGAAGGTGTAGGCACTGTTGTTGCCGCGGATAGTTTTTAGCGTCCACGAACGGACAATATTTCTTCTGCACGTTTTCGACAGACTTGCGTTTACGAAGCTCGGGTGAAACAACGCCGTGGGGAGTTGTTATAAACGGACATGTTCTCGACGTAATCCATTTATTATGGCTCGCAAATTTGTTTCGCAACACGGGACTCGGTTTCGACAGCCAGGAATCGCCTTTAGGCCAAAGATTGCAAACCTTTCGACCTTACGTTTGACTTTCTTAACAAAAACTCGCCGTGCACCACGTCAAAATAGGGCGCGTTAACATGTTGGCTAGTGAAGTCAACAGTCTGCAGTCAACTGTGGAACAGCTAACAAACGTCATCAAACGTAACCGTGACGTAAGGAGAACACAGAAGTGAAAACATGCATGTAAAATGCAATTCGTTATTGCGCAGAATTTGTCGTTTTCATCATTGTGCCTTACACCACAGAAGATCAGGCTGACATTTTACGACAGACAAATTCACGTTGCCGAATCGCCCGTCACACACGAAATGTCCTGGTAGCAAACAGTATTAACACTCTTGAGTAGCTCGTCAGATCGTCGGATCGATCGCCGATCAAACACATATAACGTAAAATTCGTGTTCGGCATGAACAATCTTGAGAGTGCTGCATCAGGAATCGGCACCATCACCTATTCAGTTTAACAGAACTATTTTAAACAGAATGAGTCTTCGCTGTGTGACTGTAGTTGAGGCTCAGGGTAGCCATACAGAATATTGGCTATTATGGAATTTTCCTTTTAGTGTAAATCAACTATTACATAAAAATAGGTATAAATTTTTTATTAATATTGTAAACAAGTCAGTTGAATTTTTGATGAGAAAAGAACGGGAGTGCTATGTTCTTTGTTTGGAAAAATCTCAAATACCTACTGACTAAGTTTTTACTATTATAATTAGTAAGTATAATTACGAAAGTTCCCATTTGACTGTTTTCAAAGGGTCGGATAATTATCTCTATATATTTTGTAGAATAAGTGATGAATGAAAAACAAATTATATACAACAAAACGATAGCATGGTAGAAAACTGCAGTGCGCTTCATTCAACAATATTGGGTAATTATTGTATATAACTTTACTTATCTGGAAAAAAAATGACAAAATCTTTTAGTCACGGGAGCTGGTTCGACAGTCGAAAATGATGGAATACTTGCACTAACTACATTGTAGTTTTACCAAGCCGATATTCTCCCGCGTATTTCATCAAAACTATGTAATGTACTGAAAGCGTTGTTAACACCTACAGCGTGATAGTCTTTAGACCATAGAAAATTTTCAATATCAATATTTTCAAAGAAAATCGATATCGTTGATTAGGTTAAATGATTACGCGGAAGTTCAACATGAAGCTTTAAAGCTGAATTGATCTTAGAGCGTTTTTGTACAAAACGATTGGTAAACTTGATTGAAATGTTTTGAGCAAGTGACGATTTTTAATAAATGATTCAAAATTCATGATTGGTTGATTTAATCAATTAAGATATATATTTATTTCAAAGTAAGAAAAAAGAAATTGTTTGTTTAAAAACATAATAAAGAAGCTTCTCTGATGTGTCCAGTTATATAAAAATTAACAGGTACAAATATTGAAAGAATTTTCGTAAACAAGGCAAAATTCTTTTTCCAAAAAATTGGTGCAGAAGTTCCGGGGCTAAAATTGTATCCGTATTTGAGGCATGACAGTTTTGTCCCCTTTAAAACCGTAATAGGCATTTATTCAAAGATTATACCGTTTTCGAGAACACAAAATATCGCCACTTTTCGTAACGTTGCAGGCGCTTAAAGGACATATAACTGTTACATTAAAAAATGCATACATTGATCGTATTTGTTGTAACAGATGCTAAATATCGAGGGCCCTCGTAGCTATAAGCTTGGGCTTGTTTATTATTGTGTTAGCCATGCTACGCCAACCTCCAGGATGAAAAAAAAACATATTTTTTCTAACCTATTCGTTCTGGTATATGCCAGACGCCAGGTGGACAAAAAGTGTGTACAAGTAGCTAGTGCCTCACCTAAAGGTCTCGTGAGATCATCCCATAAGGGGGTTTGGACGTCGTGTTGCTTATGCGGACTCTTTGAACACGTGGTCAAGACGACAGGTTCTTGTTTTGTTTTCTTCTTTTGTCCAGGTACAAAATCATTGCAATATAGATATGTGACATTTCACAAATATATTTTATAAAGATGGAATACACTGATGTTTTCTAAATGTCTAACAAATGTAAAGCGTCTAACCTTGGCTTTCTATGCTTCTAAAGAAAAAAACATATTTGTTTTGGAATTTATGCAGCGTAAAGTTTTCAAATGTTATATTCATTCGAAATATATAACATTATATACTGATGACATAAACTATGTATAGTCTTTTAGAAGTGCCAGTGTTATATTTAGTCTAAACAGATATACAATACAGATAGGATAATCGGAATATTTTTGGCTACATGTCATTTCTAACTAGAGAATGTAGTCTAAATAAGAGTATGTTTTGTTTGTTTCTCCAAAACTTGCACTTCTAGAAAAAAATAAATGCTTGTTTCCGACAGATACAAACTCCCCGCAGCGGTTATTTCCCCTGATCAGTACAGAAACAGTAGCAAAGCGTGACGAAACCAGTGCGAGGAGTTTAATCAGGATATATCCTAGTTTTATATATGCTTGATAAGAGTCAGGGCAATATCGTATTTTTTGCCTTAAATTTATTCTGTTTAAATTGCACATCTAATATTCTTATATTCTTTTCACTGCAAAGCATGTTATAAAATTATCAAATTAATGAATGACGAGCATGAAATTCATGCATCTATGGATAAGACGTCATACGTGGCTGAACGGCGATTTCAAGCGTTTTTGGAAATGCTAATACTTGTTTTCTTCACTACATTGTTAATACTTGAACATGTCTGGTGTAAAATGTTAAATTTATCTATAATCTAAGATATGCTTAAATTTCTTATTATATCTTTTTATAGAGAATTAGGAAATAGATTTTAAGTTTGAGTTATATACCGTCTGATATAGCACGGTGTCGAGTTCAGATGCGTAGTAATTTAATCACGAAGGCCATAGGCCTGAGTGATTAAATAACTACGCATATGAACGAGAAACCGTGATATATACGACGGTAGATCACGAAAATGTTAAAATCTATTTCCATTCTAACACGTAGGTATATTTATAAGGGGCGCACGTATGTGCACTATTTAACAGTAACGTTCGCAGTGACGTCAGCGGACGCGCGCTTGTGTTCAGCGTGCTATACTGCCTATGATATATCACGCTCAATTCATTCTTTGTTTATTGTCGGCGAATTTCAGATAGTGTTAGAATAAGTCTTTAACACTTCTATGTATTGACATGAAATTTGTTTAACAATGAAGTGTAGAGTAAAAGAAACATCACTTTTACTTTGCTACTCTCGGTTTAGCGCAATTTCTTGATTAAAAATGTGAACTACAACTTCAACACACGTAAACCGGTGGCGTGAAGAACAACTATACGTCATTTTTGGCAGGTTTTGAACTTGAGAAAGTTTTTTTTAATCCTGCAATCTATTGTTGCAAATCATATACATGTATTAAACATGTGTCTATCAAAAGTTACATGAAAAGGAACATATGTTGTGAATCCGGTTTAAAACTGACTGACATTTTGTAAGTTATGGGGAGTTAAATGTGTAATTAAAAAAACAACAACACGAAAACGTACATTTAATGCCATATTTTTAATCAACCCATATTTAAAATGCTAATGTTTGTAAATTCACCCTTAAATATGATGTTTGAGTGTATATCAAATATGGACCATGTTACAATATACTCAAAGAGCTATGAACATTTAAATTTTATCAGGTCGAAAATAATTGTTGTAGCATTGCGCAGTTGAATAAAAAGTTTTTCGGGTAAGAAAAGCTGTTAGCTTTTGGTGGTTTTAGCTTGAAAATGGTCAAACACTTAAATCAAGCTCACTTTTCGTACAGGTATTGTTTTATTATGATTATAAATGTCAGAACTATGATGATTGTACTGCTATACACATTGTTTTAATTTAGTTGTAATGTATATTGTGTAAACTAACTTTTGTTAATTGCACCATACAAACAATTAAACTGTTTAAATGAATTACCATTTATGTTAAAAAGATAAAACTATTATGTACGAGGTTTCTTTATACGAAGACTACCTCTCTCATTCTTGTCCTGTAGACCCGAGAAAATTATAAGTAGCATTAGTGAAAAGAATGATATATTACAACTGTAACTGGAGCCCTTAACAACTTTCAGATGAAAACACGTTTTCATATCCATGTAAACGCACCCCATGACATTCAATACTCCCAGAATTTCCGGATCAATTGTGAGGAGGGGGTGAATGTTGCAAAAGTATCAAACGGCACTGCTTTTCTCTTGCAAATAAGCAAGCTTTTAAGGCAACGTGGTATATTTTACAGTCTAGTTCAGGGCATTTGTTTAAAACGGCGTCAATTTTGTCATGTAATAAACATGTTTGTGCATTCTACGATTTCTTGAAAATCGCTCGAATATTTTTGTTGAGAAATGTGCCACACTCATGCTGTAGCATGAATAAAACGAAACATCAAAATTAAATACTGACTGAAACAAAATTTTGAAGATTAAGTAATACGTTGCATTTAATATTCAATATTTACACGATAAAATTACTTTTTGAAAACAGTAATGTGCTGTCTTTACCTTAAACGACGATTCAAACTTACATTATGCCGGAAAGTTAATAAAAAAAAACACTATAGCAAAACACCTATTCTAACAAAGTAACAACTCCATTTGCTCTAAATACCAATTTTCTGAAAATGTGGAGGTGTAAAGTAAAGAATCATGTATTTCATAAATATTGAGTGCCCTTATTGCTATAAGTTTGTGCTAATTCATCACGGGTTCACACTAACCGACCATGCAGCTTCCATGAGACATTTCTACTTTTAAGAGCACTTTTGATACCCTATCCGTTTTTCACTTATGGCATTCGCTAGGAAGACTTAATTATTTTATTCTTTGACTACGAGAGACAATTGGCCTCATGAGAACATGTTCCTGACGTGAATCGACCTCCTGCTCCATAGACGGACAGTTAAACACAAGGCCGCAAAGACGGTGGTATTTTTTATTGTCCAAGTGCAAAAATTATTGCATATAGAATTTTGTACTTCTAACATAAATTTGTTATAGATAAAATTAAGTAGATTAATGTGTTTCTTACAACCGAAAAATACAACCTAGCCTTGGTTTTCTTTACATTTCTCAAACAAAAAGAGAAAAAAAAACAACAGAACAGACAGGTTGTAGGTTATTTGAGGTGGTTTCCCAATCAACATTGCACTTCCTAGTGCAAAAAAAATCAGACAAATATGAGACGGAAACTTTTGAGACACTTTTCATAGAGACTTGTTCACAATCAACCATGATGTTTTGTTACAAATTAATGTAGTTTGAATGAAGGAAGATGTTTTCATTCAGGTCGTTTCGATAGGGTTTTTAAGGAAATCTTATTGTTGCATTTACTTATATTCCTTGTCTGAAACTTAAGTGTCTTTATCATGTCGAATCTTATTCATTTTTGCAATGTTCTTTTGTTTTATTGTTAAAGGAAATTCAGAAATGATGAAGTTCTTTTCTTGTATCGAGCGCATAGTGTTTCGTATTAACAAAAATGTAATGAAATCATTGTCTTCTAAATTTAATTTGTTTGTATATATTTCAACCACAAACGTAACAAACTCGTTTCGAACTATTATTTATTCCTAGGTTCATTCTCATGCAATGGCACATCTGTCTATATTTTGTTTCGCTTTGGTTTCGACAGCTAAAGAAGGAAGTTTGATAACTTAACTTAAAAAGGTCTCGAATTTCTTTAACATTTCTTTCTGTACAGGTGAAAGTCAGAGTGTTTCTAATGGTCTGCGAATAAGTGAACTATATAAATGACCGCAGTTCGTAGCAACATGCTACTTTTGTTGTCAGTTTTTTTTCGAAAGATAAAAAAAACACATATTATAAACAGGCAGTCATAAATAAGTGTCAGCTGATAGGTATAGGCATACCTCAAATTGTATAAATATATATTCGTCGTAAATTTTAAACACTGTTTCTTTACCAATGCAAGTGGCCATGAAGACAGAGATGGAAAGTCATAATCATATGCCTGGTTAAATCACAACACCCTGCATATTCGTTAGTGTTTAACAAAATAACAAAGAGAGATAATTAAATCATTCAAACAGTCCTTTATTTATATTTTTGTCATTGTTCATTTTAAAAAGAATTTCACAACAGCGTTGTGAATTGTATACAGGTTGAAATAAGTCATTCAATAAAAGATCAATGTCACACTATGACAACTTAACGTATGGAGGGGTTAAAAGGGTTTTGCACAATACGAAATAATATATGAAATGTTACTTGATTTTATATCAAATGTGTATAATACCATGCATTCGATAATTAAATTGTAAAGTTAAAGCTTTAAATAAGTCATTCTCTATAACATTACATATAAATCATGAATATAATATGGTTTACGATACATTCTTCTAAAAGCAATATTATAAGATAAAATAAATTATTCATACATAGTGCATTGGAATAGAAATAAGCTAAAGATTTCCATTCAAAGCATTCAGTGTGTACTTTTAATGCTTAGTCAAATTGAATATACAATCAGTATTTCAATCAGTCAGTGAACTTAGTCAATCAGAAGTATAAAAATATTAATCTGTCAATTCTACAGTGAACTTCATTCATCCATAACAGTAATAAACAAATATAAACAATATAAATTAAGAACAGTACTGTTACCAATGAAGTTTGTATTTTTTTTTACATTCGTATTATACTTCTTCCTCTGCGGTTGCCGAAAGATACTGTAACATGCGTAACATTGCGTTTAAAACAAGAGACACGAACTGCTTTCTTGAAACCCTAGTAACACTATTGTTAAAGATGTATTCTGTCTTTGTTTACATTCGTATATACTTCTTCGTGCGTTTTTGCTGAAAGTTACTGTGAAATGCCTAACATGCGTAACATTGCTTTCAAATTAAAGACACCAACTGTTCTTCTTGAAACCCCTATAACTGATTCAAAACACTGCAGTTACAGATGCATTTTGTCTTTTTTTAACATTACATACTTTTCCCTCTGTGGTTGAGAACTTTGTCCATCAATTGTAGTAATTAAAATAACAGTCACCAAATAAGTTGTCAATCAAACATAGGAATAAATACGAAACATTCAATTAATCAGTGAACTTTTTCATCGATCATAGAAGTATCAAGAGTCAAACAAAATGTAAACCAATTCAAACAGACAAACTTAGAATTCATGGATTGACTCAGTTTCATATTACATAGATTTCGTCAATGCAGTCTGCAGGTATATCACCAACTATTAGGACTTCCTCGAAATGTCTTGCAAAATTTTGAGCTCTCTCGTCGTCAGGAATTTCACTATATAAAACCGATGGATTGGTGAGGTCTATGTATTAGACATTCTGAAGCCTCTCTGTGTTTATCTGTGCAATTCTCTTGTTCCCTGGTTGATAATCGCGACCCTTAGCAAACTCTACAGCTTTCGAAGGCGATGCAGTAGTAGATATGTATTTTGTAGACAACCATCCTTTTGCAACATGTTCTTTGACTTTAAAGTTTGCCCATGGATTTTTCGCATGAATTCCATTTACAGTGGTTTCTGTAGGTCCTAGGACTCGATATAGGTAAGGGTAATTTATACTTGAAGATGAATATACCTATCTTGCGAGCTGTAATAGAGAAATGGATATAATCTTAAATCTTCTTTTTCACACATTACAAGGGATGCATCAGAATTTTGTTTTATTAAAACCTAGCATTTGTAAGCTAATAATTTTGTAACGTGCGGCGTTATAAAAATGACATAAAATAAACAACTGTTATATAAATAATTTTTCTCGGGGCTACCTTGCCACTATGATTGTATACAAATGATTTTTTTTTTTAAAGAATTTGAAATTCAAAGATTAACAAAATAATCATATAGATGACAAAAAATGAAAATTATATTTTTATTTGGACCAATAATCACGGAACTATATCGTTTCCTTAGTTTTACAAACCTCAAAGTCAGTCTCAGCCTCTGAGACAACAGAAGAAAGATTTTAAATCTACAACCCGAGCAGCTAATACTTTGATCAAGTATACATATATCTAGAGACGCAATGCACCGTAAAGATAATGCACTTGATACCGTATTTGGCTCAAAGTCCATTTTACCTTTCCTCTCTGAGTGCCAGACAGACAATGCCCCAATTGCACGCTGTCCGCTGTATTTATACCTAAATAGTACAGCGCCACCTGGCAGAAAACCGATTTCTGTCGATTCCTGTCAGTAATTGCCGAACTTCTATAAACAATGATTTGCTCCGTGACTTACAGTAGAAACTTGTTAAATATACTGACGTTCTATCGTACATGATTATATATACAAATATATATTATTCTTAAATCATGAAAATTGAAATTTTCAATTAAATACTAACCAAAACTGTCACGAGAATATGGAACGGCAAATGGTGTGAATAAAATAAAGGGAAATAACTTCTGTAATATTTGGCTTTATCTATCCGTCACATTACCCACGCCTCTGATTTCATGCGTCCCTGCATGGAAAGCTAAACAAAAACAACAAAGCATTCTTTTCCAATATATTCGTATACTTTACGAAACATTAAAGAAAACAGAACAGAATTCTAAACTGTTTTACATTTCTCTGCAATGTATTTTACTACTGTCTTAAGATGCTCGGTGTCCTGTGACAATATGAGAGTAAAAGGCGTATCGTCCCTGAAACGCATTACCACAAATATTACACTTGAAAGGGTCATTTAAGCAATGCAAACCTCCATGTAGGGCATAAACAACATTATCCTGAAATATAATTCCACAATGTGTGCAGGAAGGCCTGTCAGTTTCATTCGTTTGAGGAAATAAGCCTACTTGTATTTCTTTGTCAGCTTGAGCAAATAAAAAACCTGAGACTTTTCCTTCAGTCTCTATTTTCTTAGCTTCATCAGTTGATTAACCTTTATGATCAGTCCTCTCACTCTCATGAGGTATTTCGTCCGTTACTTGTCTTAACCTTTTATTCTCTGGTTCAGGGTCCTGGTTATTGTTTTCATCAGGACTACTGACCATCCTTTTTGGAGTACATACTCTATTTGGCATTGTTGGTTTTCGTATTGTTCTACCAACCAAGATGTCGTCTTTTTCCTGTAGGATGATATCCGTAACTTCGTTCTCTGCTGCATCTCCTAACTCAATATTTGGATCGGAATCCCAATCACTATCAGACTCTCTACAAACTGCTATTGTATCTGCTTTAGAATTGCTATCTGTACAATCGGCATGTTCTTTTTCCTTCGTTTTAAGCCCAGAACAAGGTTTGGTACTTTTTGAAACTGTACTAGTATGTTGATTTTTCATGTGTTTATTTAAATATAATGTTTTCTTGAACGTCATACCGCATATGGTACACTCTACCCTTGTCTTGGCGCATTTCAACAAATGCTCTTGGTAAGATTCGTTTAGTTTAATTGCCTCCCTACAAGCAGGACATATCGGGCGCTGGGAAGGCATCTTATTCGTCAGCTTAGAGTTTGACATCTTCGATCTGAAACAAGAACAAACATAGTCTTTCATCCAAACTGGTTTCTTTATAGAACGTTTCTTTAAATTACCTTCATGTTGACATGAATCAGTTCCGTCGGTATCATTTCCGTTAATATCAGCTTCGTCACCAGTATCAACTTGATCTTCACAACTACTAGTAAATGTACTGTCTTTAAACTCACCTGACAGCAACTGCTTTCGAGCTTTTCTTAATCTGTCACAATGAACTATCTGTGAATATTGCCCGTAGTTTACCTTATATAGTACCTCAGATATCTTTTGACTTATCTGATATGGTCCTCTCCAGTACGAGGTTAATTTAGATAAAGTACCTACCTTTCTTACCGGAAAGTATACATACACATTGTCACCAGTTTTAAAAGTTTCATAAGAAAGTTTCTTGTCGTGATAACTTTTCTGTCGGTTCATTGATTTACCCGTATACTTTCTGACGGCGGCATGAGCTAATTCTAGTCTTTCACGTAACTCCCAAGCCCACTGATTGTTTGGGATAGGTTTTATAGAAGGCGGCATTTCATACATGATGTCAAGTGGTGTTGCTACTTCTCTTCCTAACATTAATATGTTCGGAGTAGAACCTGTAGTTTCATGTTCAGCAGACCTATATGCCATCATGACAAAAGGTACAAACTTGTCCCAATCTTTCTGATTTTCTTGTACGAATGCACTAAGCATTGAAACTAAAGTCTTATTGAAACGTTCAACCATTCCATCTGATTGGGCATGGTATGGTGTTGTTCTTGTCTTCTCTATTTGCAGCATTTGACATATTTCACAGAATAATCGACTTTCAAACTGTCTCCCCTGATCACTATGAATGATGCTCGGTACACCGAACCTTGTCACTACTTCTTCTACTAATAGCTTTGCAACGGTTTTTGTCTCCATATTAGCCATTGCAAAACATTCCGTCCATTTGGTGAAGTAGTCGCCTATCACCAGAATATATTTATTACCATCTTCTGTGGTAGGTAATTCGCCCAATATATCTATGGCTATTCGTTCCATGGGATAACCGCTTCTTACTATTTGCATAGGTGCTGTTTTTGTTTTTGTCGGGTCTTTTCTTTTAATACACTTTTCACAACCAGCAATATATGCCCTTACATCACCTCTAAGGCCAGGCCAATAAAATCTCTCTTTAATTCTACCAAGCGTTTTCGTTACTCCGAGATGTCCCGAGGCCTTAATATCATGAGCATATTACAAGATCGTGCGCCTATGACTTAAAGGTACTATAGCTTGTATTTTTGTTTGGCTCTCTGTTTCACACTTTCTTACAAGAATGCCCTGTACTACTTGTAATCTTTCCCACTGGGTATATAGATTCTTAATAAAGAAACTAGAGCTAGTTATTTCTTTTTTTGTTGGCTTTTTGCCTTTTTTTAACCCATAATTTAACAAGTTGAATATCTTCATCAGTTTCTTGAGATTTTAAGATACTACCATCACTTTCATCCTTTCTACACATATCTATGAAGTTTATCTGCTCTGAAGAAGAATAAATGTCTACTTCTGTCTTACTGTTTTCTGTTGTCATGCCACATTGTTTACACGGTATTCTGCTTAGCCCGTCAGCATTACGATGCAAACGCCCTGGCCTGTGTACTATTGTCATGGTGTATGAAGACAGTGTCTCTAACCATCTTGCGATCTGACCTTCTGGATTTCTGAACTGCATTAACCATCTCAGAGAACTGTGATCAGTTCTTACTATGAATGGCTTACCGTATAGGTAATGACGGAAGTATTTAACGAAATGAACTAAGGCAAGAAGTTCTTTTCTTGTTACACAATACCTGCGTTCTGTTTTAGACAATGTCCTACTGGCATAGGCAATCACTCTTTCCTGGCCATCAAAATTTTGTGATAAGATTCCAGCAATTGCCAAATCACTTGCATCACAGTCTAAAATAAACTGTTTCTCAAAATCGGGATGAGCTAAAATTGGTGCCTCAACCAATTTCTGTTTCAAAGTTTTAAACGCCCTATCACATTCTGTATACCACATAAATTTTTGACCTTTTTCAGTCAACTTATGCAGCGGCTTCGCGACTTCGGCAAATTTTTCTATAAATTTTCTGTAGTAACTACAGAACCCTACAAATGACCTTACTTCTTTAACACTTTGTGGCTTAGGCCAGTCGCGAACTACTTTTGTCTTCTTTGGATCTGTCTTAATGCCATTTTTTGACACTACATGACCAAGAAACTCAACCTCTTTTTTAAATAACTGACATTTACGAGGTTTAAGTTTCAGTCCCGCATCACCTAGGCGTTTGAGTACATTATCTAAATTTGTGATCATATCCTCGAACGTTTTACCGACAACAATTATATCGTCAAGGTAAATTAAGCAGATTTGCCAATTTAGGCCAGCAAGAACAGACTCAATCAGCCTTTCGAAAGTAGCCGGAGCATTGAAAAGCCCGAATGGCATAACTTTAAATTCGAACAAACCAAGTCTTGATGTAAACGCTGTCTTTGGTCTATCTTCTTCAGCAACTTCAACTTGCCAGTAACCGCTATTCATATCTAAGCAGGAAAACCATTCTGCTCCAGATAATTGATCAAGAGAATCGTCAATTCTAGGGATAGGATATGCGTCTTTGATGGTTACGTCGTTCAATTTCCTATAATCAATACAGAATCGTTTTTTTCCATCTTTCTTTTCTACCATCACGATTCCACTTGCCCAAGGACTTACAGATTTTTGAATAACATCTTTCCGAAGCATATCTTCTATCTGTTCATTAGCTTCTCTACTCATATGTTCCGGAAGCCTTCTTAATGGTTGTTTTATGGGCTGAGCATTTCCGGTAGGTATTTTGTGTTTTATTATAATTATTATACCTGTCCTGCCTATATCATCATCGCTTTCAGAAAAAGTAAAAGCGTGTTTGATTAATAACTCAGCAACCTTACAACTCAGCTCCTGACTTAGTCCATTACTTGTTCTTTCGAATAATTCGTGCAAGTGTTCTGGGACAAGGTTAGTTTTCTCAGGTTTAGACGGATTACACTCTCCTTCAAACACCCTAGCTATGAGACTGAGATTGGCAACGTGAGTCCCTGGATACACATTTTCTGATTCATTTCCTAAATTGATTATTCTTAAAGGTATTAAATCATTAACATGTACTAGAGCTTTCGCTACAAGCCCTTTTCCCAGTTGCACATTCTTCTCAGTTGGTTCAACTATACCAAATTGATTCTGTTTTATAGCTGGTATATTTGTCTTTCCTTGTACAATGATTTCAGATCTTGCAGGTATTTCAACGAGCTCAGGAACAATTATCCTATAACAACCAAGTTTACCACCAACATGAAGACTGCATGTCTTACCTTTTATTGTTAACTTGTTTTCAGTCATACAGAGTTGACAATTATTATTTTTCAAGAAGTCTAATCCAAGAATTGCATCACTGTCAATATCAGCTACGACCATATTCGTTAGACACTGTATACCTGCTATTTCGATCATGAAGCAAGAGCTGCCAACGAGTGTCAGTTTATCACCAGATGCTGAAAGTATCTGGGAACTAAAAGGTTTTAATTCTGATACACATTGTGATCTTATGATATCCCAAGCCTTAACAGATAAGACTGAGACTGTTGCCCCTGTATCTATTAAACAGTCTGTAAGGAGATTGTTTATTTTACATTCTGCATAAAGTCCAGCACTTAAAGCAGATAACTGTTTAGCCTGATGACTACTATTGCCAGGTTTCGGGTTTTGGGACTTTACCTTTAGGACATCTATTTGAAAAATGCCTCTCGGACCCACAATTAAAACACCTACCCTTTCTGTTGTTTCTTGACCACGAACTAGGTTGCTGAAATGTGTTTTTAGTTGAATTACTAGGAGCTTGTAACATGTAGTAGCAGACGAACAATTAGCATGTTGTGTTTAACCAGCTTGTGTCTGTCTATTGTGTCTGCCAGCTATGCACCAGAAAGTGTATTTTTGATAAATGACCAAATGAACCGTTTACTAGTATATTTAATATACCACTGAAAAATCCAAGGTACTTTTTATGCCCTTCCTCGAAGAGAGGAATATGTTGTTTTGCAGATGTCGATCGGTCGGTAGGTTGTTAGTTCGGTCGATTGGTCGGTAGACCACATCGTTTCCGTTCAATATGTCCTGTACCATTGACCTATACCTTCAAGCTTCATAGGGCGATAGCCATTATTGAGTATAAGACCTCTGTTGTTTTTGGAGTCGGTAGGTAAAAGTTCAAAGTCACTGTCACCTTGAACTTGAAAACGATGTCTGCTCATTAATTCAAGTACGATTTGATTTACAGCCTTCAGATTCCATAGGGTGGTTTACCTTCCTGAGCAAAAGATCGATATTGTTTGTGTGGTTTGTAGGTCAAAAGTCAAGGTCACTGCCACCTTGATCTTAAAGACGGTTTCCATTCAAATAACTCTAGTAACATTTGACCCACTGCCTTCAACCTTAATACAGCGATTGCTGTTTGCCATTTTAGTGTTGAAAAACCATACTTCCTTTGGGATCAGTAGGTCAAATGTCAAGGTAACTAATATCTTGAATTGAATAAAATTAATGTTTTGCTCAATAATTCAGGTATCATTTGACCCAGAGCATTCAGACATTATGAAGTTGTTGCTCTTATTGAACAGAAGACCCCTGTAGTTTTCGGAGTCAAAAGTCAAGGTAACGATCACTTTAATTTGAAAATGAATTCCACTCAATAACTTAAGTTCCATTTTATTCACAGCCTTTAAGCGTCATTGAATGTTTGTTCTTATTGCGTAGAAGGCCCCTATTGTTTTGATTAGGGATGTCAACGAATACCTAAATCGGTATCCGGATATCCGTATGGACTATTCGGATACTATCCGGATACTCGTATAAAATCGACGACTATACGATCTCAATGTTCCAATTCCTGTGCCAAACATTACATTTGACGTCTGTTTTACATATTGTTCCGGTAATCCTATTACAGGTGTGAAGAGAGTTTACAAAAATAACAACTGTCATTACGTGTAAATAAAGTTAATAAAACAAAGACCTGTTGTTTACTGTTTTTATTTTCCTCGTGTCTCTTGAAGTATATTTCCCGCCAATACACACGTGCGTTAAGTATAAGTGTCTAACGAAAACGATTTTACTGTCCATCTTTTTTTTGGCATGGTCTGTCTTTGTTTTAAAAAACAACAACTATGTACTTTAAAATATCACTTAAAATCCCCGTAGATCAAAACGCTGTTTTATTTGTATCCTCAGGTCTATGTCACATTATCGTTTTTGTATACCAGAACATTTATTTATGCAGCTTACGTGACTATGTGAGCGCCAACAAATTAACAAAAAAACAATTATGTCAAATGTGTCAGAAGTTTTAAACGGGTTTAATATTTTTGAATGGTTCAAGTTTTGAATGCGAATACTTTAGCAAAGAATGACTGTTTGACATATTAAAATCATATTGCTTGTTTTAGCAAATCGTTGATTGGATACATCATTTGAGTAATCACATTTTTTATTAGTCTTGCGTTAAAACTATCATAGAATCATTTGCGGAAGTTACTGTGAAACCCTCAATTGGCATGTTTGACACTGCTAATTGATTAACAAAGGGGCAAGATACTCATATACTTATATAAACACCATGGAATAAAGCAATTGCTACACAATGGGATGTCGCGTTAGGTCCCAACAGTTTGCACGACGAATAAACACATTAAATGGCGTGCGACAGATAGACGCTTTATCAATAAACCAATCAAGGGATATGCCGCCGGCGGTAAATAGACACGATTATGTTTAGCGTTGTGAAATTGCAAAATTAATTTTGCCAGTGTTTGAATTTTTTATCAAAGTTAAATTTCACCGTTGTTTGTTTTTTTTTTTCATTTTGTATACGAATATTCGGATACCAAATTTGTATCCGGATACCAACATAGTATCCGGATATCTGAGTACTCGGATACTCGTTGACATCCCTAGTTTTGATGTCAATAGGTCTAAGGTCAAGATCACGGTCTTATTAAATTTAAAGGTAATTTCTACTCAGTAACTTGAGTACCATTTGACTTACAGCCTTCAAACTTCATAAGATGGTTGCATTTGCTTTGGAAAAATAAACACCTAATATTTTCATGATCAGTAGGTCAAAGGTTAAGGTCACCCTAAATTGGAAAATGGTTTCCACACAATAACCTGAGTATTATTTGAGTCACAGCCTTCAAATTTCACAGAGTATTTGGCCATATTGAGTAGAGCACCCCTACTGATTTTTTGGATTAATAGCTCAAAAGTCAAGGTCAAAATCACCTGAATTTTAAAACAATTTCCACTCAGTAACCTAAGTTTCACCAACAGCCGTCGACTTTCATAGGATGGATGCACTTATCTGATAAAAAAAATCACTATTGGTTTATGTCTGTAGGTCAAAGGTCAAGGTCACTTTGAATTTGAAAACCGTTTCCGCTCAATAATTAGAGTAATATTTGACACACAGCTTGAAAACTTCAAACTTTCGGGATGGGGATTTACATGCCTTTCTTACATCTCTTGTTTTCTTATATCTTGCGACATAGGATAATCATAAAATTTCATGATGTGAACATAACATTCGAAAACATTTTTACTTATTTTCAGAAGCACAGAGAACCTAATCAAATCTGTATTTTTCATTTGTATGTCATTTAAAAGACACAGTGTTTTTCATTACGTTAGATATAGTTATGTGAGAAGAAAAGTATTGCAATGATTTTGGCACTTAGACGGAAGAAAGAAAAAATCCTAACGTCTTCGTAACCTTGTGTTTAAAACGTCTGCCTATGTAGCAGAAATACAGGTCAGTCGGGGTGTGTTTCTCACAACAACGTATGGTAAGCCACGAGATACCTATACAGAATACATTTTCTGTTAACCTGGCGACTTGTATATTGGAAAAGGAGTAAGTGGAAAAAGAAAAGATCTCTCTCAAGGGGCTGGGTGCCACAATAACAAAAGGGCAGACACTTATAGGTTATAGATATAAGGGCCCACGATAATTATCATTAATTAAGACAAATGCGATTGTTTTATACATTTTTTTGCTTTCGATTCTAATAACAGCTATACAGTTGAAGAACTTTATAAAAATAGAACAGAAAATAATTCAACACGTCGTTTACTAATTTAATAATGGCTTCCTATTTTTTACATACAATTTTTGTATTTTGATTATTTATTTTACTCTTTTTGATTATTTAATTTCACTCTTTTTAACTTTCCTGTCCTACTTAAAATGTTGTTAAACAAAGTCGTTAATAAAAACAAACAGGACTTACCAATTCTGGTCAAATCCGATTACAATTAGCTTCTAAAATTTATAGTGCACCGTTATAAGGATCTAAAGTCAACCCTTTCAATTCTACGCTTCTTGATAATTTGGATTTCATGTTTTGTTATTTATCATGTCTTTTTATCAAATTCTATTGATAACTGCCTACCTCATAAATTTAGTTTTATCAGTCACCCCTAAGTTTATCAGACACATCATCAATACACATTCTGACCTTGATGGAACTACGTTCATTTGTTGTTTTTTCCTGTTCCTTTTTGTCATACAGACATGTCTTATGAGCAGTTTTCTACTAAAAAAGCACATAATCTTACTGGATTGATTATTTAAATCATTTTACAAGGAATAATGAAATATCTTTTACACATGTATCTTCGTCCAATTGGTTATTACTTGTGTGCCTGGTCTTTAAACGTGTTACTTTAAGTGTAGCGTCTTCCGTTTTTCTAAATCCTGAAGGCTTAGCAGCGTTATTGGTGTGCCGATTTTCTTTGTCAAGAAACGTCAGTAGCGAACAAGCGCTAAATAACTTGCTTGTCTAAATATTAATTTTTTCTGCTCATAGCACTCTTTTGGACACGGGGCATTAAGCTTGTTGCTGACACTTTGCAGCTTACACTACTGTTCATTTTCGTATATATTTCAACTTCTCCACTTCGGTGCTTACAATTACTTACAACAGTATTTTCACCAAACCCTTCATTGTAAAGTGTAGTACAACAAGTAACACGTCCAGAATGATTAGTTATGTTTCTATCACTGATGTCCATGTTTGCTTTAGCTAAAAATTTCTGGAACATACCGTGAATTGGTGCCTGAGGTAACGGACTCGGGTGAAATTCTGGTACAAGCGAAGTGCTCATCAACAGTTTGTGGTAAAATGGACCTGTCTTAGGAAATCAGTGATAAATATTTGTCATACTACTTAACAACAGTGCGGATTATTAATGTCTTCAAACTGTTTTATAGGTTCAACGTCAATTTTCGGTGTTGTACGCCCCCTTGGAGATTTTTTAAAATTCTTGGAACATCCTTTATATATCGCCGGTCCATATGAATAGAAAACTGTTAAGCTAAACAGTTTTTATGCTCAAGATTGCTGCAAAATCCAAAAGTTTTTCCATTATAGAAAAACAAACTGCATTGGACAGCCCTTCCGCCGTATCCATAGAAAAAAACAAATTCCCTCATCCTAATTTCGTCGGATAAAGTAACCGGATCTTTACTAGTTCTTTCTACTCCAATGCCTTCAACTGTCAGTCTCTCCATGTGTGCATCTAGAGATTTTCCATATTCTGCAAATGTAGGATTATAATCTTTAAAGAAATTAACATCATTTCTGTCAGAATTTTTCAAAATGTCTCTGCATGACACTTGTAATATTAACCAGTGTATTCGGTAAATATGGCTTGAGATCCTTTCTACGAATCTCAACTATGAAGAACTTCAAAAAGAAATACAAAGCAATGTCTTTCAGATGCGCTCAGTCATCTGGTATTGGGCCACTTTCCAAGAGTGTATCGAACATAGATTTCCTGAAAATGCATTGTACTGTAAGTTCTAATATACCTGTTTCACAGTTTAAATAAGTTTTTGTAAGAAATAGAAAAGAATATTGCAAACAATTAAATATATGCGGCCTTGCAATACCTCAACGTTTCGTCCCAGACCTTGAACGTTTGTATTAGACGACATAAAATAACAATGATAATTTTGAAATCTACAATGTTCCTGAACTGGTTATCAAAAGTGCAAGGAAACCTCCGCCTTAATTTGTATTGCAAAGGAGACGTTATGATAGAGTACAGTATGATTACGGGACGTTCGTAAGGGTAAATTTCCGTTAAGTCGGACAGGTTTTTCAGTCTACTCTTCATCAGTACTTTCGTATCAACACAATCGAGGTCGAGACATGCGGAATATCTTTTGTATAACCTTAAAAATAGACCTTTGTCATCAAAGTACATTAAATACTTTCGTCAATACATGATTTGATGAGGACGTTGCAACAGGAACTGCGTATGACGGGGAACTTACTTCTCCAACTACACTAAATAATGGAAATAATGAGTGTGATAGTGGAGATAACGAGAGTGATGGCAAATATACTTGTGAAACGACTGCTTGAAAAGCATTTTGGCATGGTGTTAAAGAATGTATCGGATCTGCTGGACATTAGTTCAGAGCATGGAGAGTTGACTGCGGTAGTTGTATTGCTTGTTCTAGAGGAAGGAGGTTTTGATGTTGTTGAATTTCTTCCGCCAACATACAACTCAGATAGCGTGTAAGCAATATTTGGAATAGCACCAGGGTTGTATGGACATATACCTGTTGACACAAACCCACTTGAAATGTTTTCAGTGGTCAGTGAATCTTTTTGTAAACTTTCTGAAAAATTGTCACCAGTTCAGGCATGAAAGTTTGAATAGTTGTGTTGATTTAGATTTCAATGACTTGAACACAGTACTATCAAAGGGCTGTGTCCAATGACTTGTTTTGCTGGGTAATTCAATCAGACTAATATTTTCCTCCCCAGCAATTTCAACAAATTCAATATGATAATGTGATCCATGGCCGTCAAAGATCAAAAGGTGCGGCCTTTCACTTCAGATGTTTCCGAGAAATGTTGAAATGAACCATAACCGACCAATACCTTCGTTTGTCCACCCTGTCTCAGACACACTTAAATTGGTACCGAACGGTGCATAGTCAATGTCATACCCCTTCATGACTCTTTCGCACTTACCCGGAAGAATGACATGAGGCGGTCTGCACGTTTTTTCGCGTTGCCGCATGCTGTTATGGTTACAAGTTCTCTGTTGAGAGATGCTTCGCTTTAAACAGCACGGGTGCCTTTTTTGGCAAAAACCTTGGCTGCTTTATGACTTCAAAACCTGTCTCATCCATATTCCATATCCTTTCCGGATGATTTTGAAGATCGTGTTCCTGCAGTACACCCTTTAATGCTGCAACGTACTTGCATATTCTTTCACTTGTCATGGCTGCATGCCTACCCGAGGAAGTAGCTTCTGGTGTACGTAAGCCAAAGTCTGCTTTCCTAGCTTTAAAACCATGCCACTATTTTTCGGAAGCATTGGCGGTATTCAAAGGTACCTTTTTCTACTGCGCAATATCCAACAAATCTTAATAAGCTGGCGTTCGTGAATCCAATTCCAAGATCTGCTCTTCTCATTGCATATTCAGTCAGACTTGTTTCCTCTTGAAAGGTTAAGATAATTTTTTAAACCCATTTGGAACTTTCTTGTACTTTGCCACCATACCTATCACTTAAAGATGATTTAGGAACGCCGTATTTATTGTGGCAGCTCTCGGTGACAGTGTCTTAGAAGTTACATCAATAAATGCTCTTGACATGGCTTCATCAGAGTAGTGCTTTTTACCCAATTTGTGTAAAGACATCTGAAAGTACATGAGAAAAAGTATTACAGGTAGAAAGGTAAAGATAACAAATAGACTATTCATTTTGAAATAAGAACATTAACAATTGCTAAATTATCAACGTTTATTCTTTTGAAAAGTCATCATCTGTTATTACCTAAGTAATTTCTTCCAATATTTTGATTTCAGGTATATTTAAGTCTTAAGTCATCTTCTCTTGCAATCTTTCTTGCTGATAAAATAATACTTTTAATTCCGCCAAAGTCTGTATCCCAACTGACATTTAGCACTTTGTTTCAAACAAACATGTTAAGTGCATCTAGTTTTCTAAGAATAATGTGAATGCCAATAATGAATGGGTGGTCAAAAACCATTCTTGTCCAAATAAGTAGTCTATTTCACTTTGTACTTTGTGGAGAGTATAACTGCTTTTTGGACCGACTTCTTAAAGCAATGCTGTAATTCAAAAAATATCTAGTTTGAGTAAACATCTATTATTAAAGACTTTAAGACATATTTATATCACCCACGTTACTAGTTTGCATCAAACATTGAGGTAACAAAGCTGATATTAATTTACAAATACTCATATTAACACATTTAAATAAACAGAGGATATTGAATGAGTGTAGGTTACACACTAAATTCATTAAATGTATTAAGATTTTAAATCGAAAACCTACTTTAAAATATCAAATTAATATAATTTGAATCCATTCTGTATAAACTGATTGTTTTATTTTGATTTCATTTTGCCATACGGAATCAGAGCTGAATGTCTCACTAGAAAAAAAAAGAGTATTGTTTACGGAGGGACTGAGAGTTAAACCAGTCACCGCGAGGTTAACGCACAAGCACATGATTATCACTGGACTACGGGACCACCTATCTGCCGTTGCACTAGTATAATCTGCGTTATCTATAAGGGGAGCCAACTCAAGAAAATCTAAGCATCGAGCTATCTTAACGAATTATCCTTCCTTGTAACGGTCGGGCAACACCACCAAAAATAGTGTGACGGACTTAGATATTCGGTATTTTAAACAGAAGATTTTTAAAAGGCCAGAAAGTTAACCTTTTGTCTCCTTTCACTTAACTATTTACATTTATACCTATATAATATGTTACTGACTCGTGTTCGTGGAAATGTTACGTTAAGTTATTTTAACCCTATTTATTTTTATATCGACTGGAGCGCACGTTCTTGATGACTGCTTCTTAGAAGCAAAACAGTACTCATGTCGAAAGCGTGGAATATGACTGGAGAAATAATCCCTGGTGGGAATCGAACCAGACCACTCTTTGTCGTTAGTCCGGTGCTCAAACCCCACGACAACTACACCTCCACTTTTGCCGAGCGTAACATTAGGTAAGATGAAAGCTGGTACTTTTTGCAGATTGTTTGATACCTTACAAAACATAAAAAAACTTTATTCAAAATAACATGCTGAAAACTTCTCTGTCTGGGGGAGCGGATGTGGTTCCGTGGTAACGCGCTGGACTGGTAAACCAGGAGACCCAAGTTCCATCCTCCACTCCTCCACTAACATTACTAATAGTCTTTCAGATGAGACGTTAAACCGAGGTCCCATGTATCAGTGCTATACAATGAGCATGCAAAAGAACCAGGGGTGTCTCTGGAATGGGATGCTTTCTGTATCTTGCACTACCCCCACAACATAAAATAGCTAATCTCTTCAGGGCAGCGTCGGTCATATGGGCAACCGGTACCGACGATATATAAGCTCAAATAGATAGATGTCTGTCTGGGGATGATAACTAGAACCCTATTATAGGGGAAAATACACATTTTTTCGACAATGGCTGAATGGTCAAAATTATCGTTAGTCGATATGAGTGTCAGCCTAATGATTAAATACACACGTTGTTGTAATATTGACCTTTGGAAGCGAATAAAGACTTTTCAACACTCAAGATTTATTTTATGCTTTCTTGTTGATATTTCGACACAACAAACATTGGTCAGGAGTTTCTGTAAACACCTCTAATCAAATGCAAATAAGTGGTCGGTTTCATTAAATTTACCTTTGACATAAGCCTTTTCACTAGCTGAAAATGTTTAACATTTGTCAGAATGTAAGTGACATTTAATTTGTATATTATTATTATAAGACACAATACCAGCTGTTTATTTTTCAATCGTAACAACCTGTCAAAGCGTTGTTGGACATTAAAATGAAATACCTTTAGGATTCTTCAACTGTTTGAAGAAGAAAAACGAATGAAAAAAAGAAAGGAAAAAAGGACGTAACAAAAAAAAATGTATTATTCTGTGCGATATTGCATTATATTGCAAGGTGTGTCCATACTGATGCAATACTAAGTTTTATAAAATAACAGCCAATAAGATAAGAATGTTCTGAAGACATTGATTGAGTGACAAATACCACTATCACTACTGTAAATATGACTATATAAAGAATTTTTTAACTGCTGATAAACTGCTGATCAACTAAAGTATGGCCAAGTATCATTCATTCATTCATTCATTCATTCATTCAATCATTCAATCATTCATCTATTCATTCATTCATTCATTCATTCATTCATTTATTCAATCATTCATTTCGTTCGTTTCGTTTCGTTTTATTCTATTCCATTCCATTCCTTTCATTCATTCATTCATTCATTCATTCATTCATCTAGTCTGACTTTTTATATGGTATAATTTAAGCTTTATTTGATTTGTATATTTATTGTGTTGCAAAGGCGGTTTCAAATTTTTTAAAAGAAAGAAAAAGTTGCGCCGTTTCCTTCAAATGTTGCATTGTTATTTATGTATTTAACCTTTCCTCATCTGTATGGAAGGATAAGTGTGATTACAGAATTTTAAGAAACGCCACATTTCTGAGTTTTTAAACGTTAGCATTCTTTTGAAACTATCAGAATCGTTGTGCTATCACCAGCAAATTTAATAGTATGAGTTTTTGTCACTGACTTTCTCGAACCATTCACAACTTAGACATGGTTGCTAATTTCATCGTCAGCGTCATTCAAAACACGCCATTTTTAGATTTGTTGTTGTTGTTGTTAAAATATCATTTTTAAGAGCTATTTACTTGAGTGACCTTTGTTTTATCTGCACTTCTTTCAGGGGAAGAGGGGAGACATAAAATAACTGTGTATAATCAATACCAAAAGACACATACAATATAAATTCTATGACGCTTATGCCTAAATGGCAGCCACACTTATATTTCAAAAATATAGAATAATCATAGGGTAAAAATAAAATATGTGAATCGATCACAAAACAAAGAGCTTTTCAGCAAACTCATGACAGTTTTTTAAGGGACTTAAATACCTACCTTCTATTTACCAAAAAAATAAACTAAAAGGATAAATGATAAAAAATGTAAAACGTTTCTGTAACATCGATTCTCTATTTAAAATTCTTCTGTATTAATACATTCTAATAACGTTCATAAGGTTTGATAAATGCCATCCACTAGTGTGACAGATAATCATTTCTTTTCTTAATTCCTCGCTAAAGACATCATTATCTTTGTCAAAACCGCATATCAAATGTTTTCATTCAGTGAATACTTGAACAAAAATATTTCAATAGTGTTGATATCTTCTGACAAGCTGCCATGTTTCAAAATCAAGATCGGCATCTTTTCGACTGACAAATTAAGATCCTTCTATTATTAAAAAACTTTCAGTTTTATGCAGTTGAAAAAGAGTTCTAATGACAGCTATCAAAGGTGTCATTTTTCCACACAATAAGAATGTCACAGACTGAAAAAAATATCTGTAACTGGCATTTTATCCAATTCATTAGATACACGTATGCGCAAGGTGCCAGTAATTTGACTTCTGTTTTAAGGAAAATAAACCTGGGAAACAACAACAACAACAATAATAATGACAACAACAATTCACGCGACAGTGCCCGCTTTCATAACAAGTTTTACCACTCAAATGCAACATACTATTATTTAATTTCGCGATGTTGTTTTGTTTTGTTGGTTTTTCTATGTACGGGTATATGGCACATGCATTTGCTTGCAAGTCGATTCTTTGAAATATTTGTAGAGCCATACTGGACGGTAATATAATGTAAGGAGAAAAACAAAACATAAAATTATTTGTTTCGGCTTTACAGAAATCTCAAATATCAAGGGGAATATATAAGGGATGTTTCTTCTTGAACCTGAAAGGTAGAAAACTGACTAAAATTCTATGTATCTATCAATCAGGTTACAATTTATATTGAACAACCCAGTTATGTCATGAAATAAGATTTGCTCTAAATACTTGTAACAGAAACGCATACTTTGCAAAATGGATTTCAAGTGTTTTGTATTATTAGATATAGAGGATTATCAATTTGGAATATTAAATTTATTTTGCTTGTAAGTAGAATAACGGACGTTTTCCATAACTATTTCAAAAGCGACTTTTAGATTGAAAGGAATGCTATGTAGCAACTTATAACGTTTGTTACTTCGGGTCACATTCTTTATCAAAGGACAATAAACGAATCGATAGCCACAAAAATCTTCATTTTTATCAATTTATGGTTGAAACTAAATATAACAGCCAAGTATATTCAGCACTCTTCAACATTATTTCAGTTATGACACGTTTAGCGCATAAGCGACCCTCAGTGATACAATGGTACAATAGTGCATAATACATCTATTTTGTTGTAAATATCTTACATTTATTCCGGCTGTATAATTTCTATTTTCAAAGATACCTTCAAAATCTGAATAATCAACTACCTACTGGAAGGTAGCTGGGGATTCAAGCGAATAACCAACTGAGTCCCATAATGCGTATAGCTAGAAGGGAGTGTTACCATGTTGTAGATTACATCTAACTAGTATATTTGTTTGTTACAGTTACATTAGTGTCGTATTTTGATGGGAATACATGCAAAGTTTGAATAACCAACTGCCCTCTGGTAGATAGTTGGGAATTCACACGAATAAGTTACTAATTCACATGTTCATTCTCTTTTCAGAAAAGTGTACGGTTTGTTAGAACATATTAGATTTGGTTATCTGCTACAGCTATTAATTAGTTGGTAGTTGGTTATTGGAATATCCAGCTGCCAACTACCAACTACCTACCAAATTGACGTTCATTGATATTTCAGTTGTGACACGTTATTATACGAGAAACGCTTTAGCGAGGTTCAAGATTATTCGTGCAGTTCAGCGCTTAAGCGTTCTTCCACAGTGTTTCAGTTTAAGCACATTTAGCGCCTTAGAACTTTCAAACAATATTTCATTTAAGTTATGTTTAGCGCTTGTGCGATTTTCAGAAGTACATCGGCCTTGACACTTTCAATGCTTTAGCGTTCTTCAACATTTTTTAAATTATGTTAAAGTGAAGCTCATGGACAAGAAAAAGACAGGAAGCAGAATTGAACTTACGTGAGAGAGGTTCAAGAGTTTAACAAGCCTGCGAACTGAACTGCTGGGGTAATTTCAAACCTTAGGAAAACCTCGTAACTTCCTCAAACCAAGCTATGGCGCACCTACAGGAAGAAGTCAGAGAGAAACATTCATATAACAGTATGAGAAACAAATTCGCCCACAATCGAATCAAAGTAATCTGAAACTGGAATTGAAATTTAACTTAAACAACGAATACCATAAACAGTATACAATGACGTCATTCCTTCACTTCCTAGCCATGTATACAATTGTGTGTACATGTATCAATTTGCGCTTAAGAAAATGAATTCGTTTTCTTGGCCTTCTTATAACGTGTAAACTGAAAAAGTCTTAAAATGGTTATATATCAGGAATGAAGAACTTAGGGTATTAGGGTTCTCCATTAACTGATCAAATTATTTCCATTTACAAACGTTTATAACACCCCAAACACTAAAACATAATGCCTGTAAAGGCTTCTCAAACAAGCAAATATGTGCAAGGGCTGGTTCATTGTGTGATAGGTTTCTGTCATCATCCGCTGTTTTCTCCGGTATTGAGACAACTTGCTGGAACTATTTTTATTCTTTTCTATAGGTGAGTCACATGTGTAGGATATTTGTGTAGTATTTAGCCTTATTACTTACGAGGCTTCTGTCATGGAAATTTCAGAAACCAGCTGAGTTGGTACGATTGTTTGTGCTAGAAGACAAAATACCATGTTGCGTTACAGTCTTTATAGTTATATACTTATATATAAGTAAAGTAAAGTGCTTGTTTATTATAGTGTCACCCCTACTGAAAGTGCCAGCCTCCCGGGCTTATGAAACACCTTTATTAGTGTACACATTTACTCCCCGATTCCTTTCCTTATCCTATGTGCCAGGCGCCAGGCAGACAGGCAATCGGTAACCATTCTTTAACTAGCTGGCGGCTCACCAACCCCCGCATCAGAACAAGCCCCTGACGGGATTCGAACCTTCGACCTCCGCAATCGAAAATTACTAAACTCTGAGGAAGTCGGTGATATGGTCACTTACTGCCGATAATTATACTCAAATACACACTCTTAAATGGCATATCTATGGGATTTGTGATTTGTGCCCCTTGTTACAACTTGTTCTTGAAAAAAAAGGAAAGCACACGCAGAACTGACAAAGAACAAATTCCAGATTTAAAAATTTAATTCATTAAATCAAAAAACTTGTGTAGTCTTATTTCGAGTAATGTAACTTTTCTACTTAAGTCTTTTTTCGAAATGTGAAGAAATGTAGCATACAGCACACTGTTATATAATATGATCGTTATATTTTTTTTTTCATTTTCATTTTTTTATGAAATGAAAACCAATCATTTTACTGTAATTACACTTTTCTGGTACCTGTGTCAATACTTTTCAAAATTATAACATTATTATAAAGATCGCACATTTATACTTTCCCTTGGCACATTGTCAAAAGCGACACTACGAAAAAAACGGTATTGTATCCATTGTTTGAAATATTTGTTTAAAATTTTGAAAAAGAAAACACTCCATACTTATTATCTTTAAAGCCCATACAACTTTTTGTATGTTATCTGTAATATTTACAATTAAAACGCGGACACATGCGAATTTTCCCAAATTATGGAACATATTTAAAATAGTGGTTTAAGGAGAGAATTTACATTGTAGCAAGTAAAATGTTTGTTTTTCGAGCGTTTACGATCAAACACTTGAAATTGCTTCAAATCTATTTCGGGTCATGGGTTATACAATGTTTCTTTTAAAAACCAGACGTTGTCGAACTTCCGATCATTGACGCTATTGAACCATTCTGTTAATGTGTTTCAACAGTTTTTATAAACATCTCGACGACATTTTATATCAGAACAAAAAGAAAATGAAATCACACCAGCTTTTTGTCGTCTGCAGCAACTTTTGAATTTCCTAGTATTGCGAGATCGTATGTGACTGCCTAACGGTGTTTGATTTGTTTCACGGACGAAAAATAATTGATATTTTAATAATTTAATGTTTAAACTCGTAAACCGAGCCAGCCGATTTATGTGTTTTGATTTCTCTGCTTTTAATTATTTATTCATTACAGAAGCTGGCTTTTCACCAGATAGAAGTGTGTCGGTCATTTAGCCCACCGCCAGTTCATAACTGGTTGTACGCGCAAAAGCAAAGCTGTTAAACTTATGTCCCGCCGTCTTTGTTGTTGTTGTTTTGTTGTTGTTGTTGTTTCGTGTTTTTTCTTCGTTTTTCTGAAACAGTACAACAGGGACTGTGTAGTTAACTTTAACCAACACGTCTTAAATCCTCGAAAACGTATTCCTCGCTGTATAATTAACAGTCACTTGGACTCGAAAGTGTTATGCACGGACTTCACACGTGGTAGAACTTTCTCAAAAACAGTGGGTTTGCACAAGGTTTTGTTAGTGTCTGTGTTTTCTGAAATGTGCTTCCAGATATTTTTACAAGTGTCCAATCGCCTAGGACCAAGTCTGCTGTGATCAAGAAAAATAACTCTTTACTCAAAACCCGGATCTCGAGTTATCGTTCTTGCTTTGAAGTTATGACAGTAATGCCACTATTGCAGTATACTGCATACACAGGTTTGCAAAGTTTGTCGTTAATGCGTTTCCTTGAAACAATTTAAGGTAATGGTATTTGTAAATATGATTTTACAAAATGATTAAAATGAGTCAACAACGAAACTTTTACCTCAATGCCTTTTTTTAAGTTAACTAAATTGTCGCGCAAATTAATTTTGCACATGCTCAGAACATCCTCTGAAACGTGTACTGATACTCATGGTTTCAAGTAAGTAAATAAGGGAGGGGTGCATTCACCTAACTTAATACAATTTAATAATGACAAAGTATTCACGTGGTCTTTAACAAAAAACTTAACAATGACAACTTTGTTGATCATCATAAACTAAAATTTCTTAGAATAAAACTGTAAAATAGTTTTTTTTTAAGTTGGCATTTCATTGCAAAGAATCCATTTTATGTATGTAACATATTATTCCTCAAAGGGGCGGGTTTATTGTCCTCAAAATGAATTCACGAAAACCTAAGTACCAGTTTTATAAATTAGTTGCACGATTGGATCTTTTTATTATTATTTTTGATTGTAATACTTTCTGTATATCATGAAACGAAACTCTCCCGTCAAGATTTCTGACGAATAATTGAAATAATTAAATTTGAAGCAACTTCATTTTTTTTTATCTAATTCACCATTATAATTAAAAACTACTTTACATAAGGGCGAATATTTTTATCAATCTGGTACCGTTAAAGAGAGACAGTAAATGCAAGGTCACGAGCGGACCGAACTATTCTGATTAAGTATTTGATTTTAATAAGTTTAGAGTTCATTTCGTAACTGTGCGAACTTTCTAAACTTGAATGCACGTGAGTTTCCATAGCATTTCTTTGTATATAGCTCAGCTGTTGTGGAGACGAGTTTCATAACTTTTTAAATGGAATGTGTTTAAGTTTGGTTGTTAATAAACTGGGTTTGATTTACAGCGTTCAGATAGTTCTCAAAGCACAGGGTCTTTGCAATTCGTGCTTCGATGGTGGTGAAGATGATTTTATTTTTGCTTTCAGTTTAAGTCTGGCAAATGGTTCATCTTTCTTGAAAGGAATAAATAAATCATTTATGTCTGAAAAAGAAAAAAAGAAAGAAAATAAAGTAAGAAAAGGGGGAAAGAAAGAAAAAGAAAAGAAGAATGAGAAATAAAGATAGAAAAACAATCAATAGATCGATTGATCTAACAGAAAAAACGAGACTTATTCAGCCCGGCAGATTCGCACCCGCCGAAGTGCAATGAGTCTGGCCACCCCTTCACAACTTCGGGTTCTTATAAAGTTTTTTTCAGTAGCAAAGTTTTCCTTAAATGTTACTGAAAGATTTCAGTAGTTTCTTTATTGTAACATTTTATGTGTGTTCTTGTCAACGATCTTCTAATACCACATGTAAAATTTTCTGATAGAGTTCTATGATTTCTGCATTGTTAAGTTCATGCATGTTTTTTTTCTTTTCCTTTTTTCCCATTTGAAGATGTACTTATATCATTTTTGATGTTCCTTAAGTATTCCGTAGTTTCTGCATTTGTTTCGACGATTAAATAAAACAACAACAACCTGTAAATGTACCTAAAAGGACTCCGTAGTCTCCATTGTAGAATTTCTTCTCAAACCTTCTTGGCCAGTGTACTTACACAACTTGTAAATGTTCCTAGAAGGATTTAAGTAATGTAATTTAAGTCTCGAATTGTCAGCCAAGTTTGCTTGCCTGCTTTAAAACACTTAAATGCATACAGAATCACTATTTGCAACGTAAATCTGTCCCAATGAAACCATTTAATTTGTGTCGCCAGTCTATAAAAGGACTGAATATAGATAAAATTGTTTCGAAGTGAATTAATAATAGGTTTGAGTTATTTCGTACCAGTGCAGTATTGTCATTCAATTTTCTTATTTATTTATTCGTAATTGTTCAACCTCGTGTTAACGGGTTTATCTCAACATAAACAGCGAAATGTAAAGAAAACGTTTGAATAAACTCTATTTCACAGAGTCTATTACGATACAGCGATGTCTATTCGTAACCAAAAGGGAGGGCTGGCCAATCAGAAAACATTCATTACTTGAATAAATTCGGTTACAATCTGAATACTCCATATTTACTTAATTTGATGACAAAAACCGAACATCTAATAGACGAGTGATATTATATTTGTCGTCGAAAAATACAAATATTCACTTTCCTATTACTTCGTTATACTATATTTATCTTTTCAGGTATAACAAACGATCCAACGAAATATAAACATCATATTCAAAATCAGTGTATACAATGATATATAGCCTGAAGTATGTAACGCATTGAAATTATGTTGAAATTATGCTATATGGACTGTTTTAAAAAAACACAATTTTCAATGAAATGTATCTCTTTGAAAACATTATAAAAATATATTAGGTTTACAGTAAATGTGCGATATTTTTTTCTTCGTTTATCATATAAAATACTATTAAAAACTAACTTCATTGTCGTCTGCTAAATCAGCCATAAAATAATTTCCCTGAGGTCAGTTTTTTTTTAATTTATCAGTGAACTATAGTCATTCTTTCTCTGTTTTCTTTGGGTTTCTTTTCCTTTTAAACTCCATGTCTAGACATACTTACATTTTGCAAAGCGTTCATTACCCCTATCTTACAAAACTACATTTCTCTGTAGATGCTCTGTGATTGTAACATATTTTCGTGAGTATGTTTTTAAAAAGGCTTTTTTGTTTCCAGTTGTCCGCTTCTAATCAAAATGAGGTGTAGGGTCTGAGGCAAAGATAAACTAGGTTCAGTATTAGTAAATACGTTAGTAAGTAAATGCCGCGGGACCAAACCCATTACCAAATTCGTTATAAATGTAGATAATTAAAATCATCTAAATAAAAGGTGAGTTATAATAGATTTATCTACCTATTTTCCCGTCGATCTGTCTATCGCCTGTTTCTACGTTTCCCTATAAAAATGTTGATCGATGAATATTAGTCAATGTTATACAGATTTAGATATCAAAAATATGTTAGTTTGTTCATTTGATTATGAAAACTTCGAGATAAGAAAAACAACAGAAAATAGTTTAGGAATGAAGAGACTCGGATTATTATATATAAAATGTTCATAATAGCTGTAGATCGTGATAACCAATTTCGAGATTTGAAATGTACACACTTATTGTAGATTCCTTTTATTTTAATTCTATGGAGACCCAGACAATTTTTTTAATTTTAATCTTTCCCTCAACTGTTGGTCTGCTTGCAAAGGTTTCGTGCGAATTTCACATAAAAATTAATTATCTAAATGCCATTGTAAAAGATATATTTTATAAATGAATTTTGAAACACAATTTTGATAAATACGCGAACTTTGACAGTAATTTTACATTGTGTTTTCTAACTGATAAGTAGAGCTCTTAGTTAAAAATAATTACTGCCCCTTTTCTACACTAATCGCTAAGATCAGAAAAAAGCACTTGAAAATTTCATTTAAAATGTCACATTGTAATTTATGGCTTGTAGTAAATACCTTGCATATCGTTAGAATAATTTTCTCATGTGATGATTGAATTAAATTATTTTCAAAAGGCTATATATCCTGGACATTAAACCTTATCCTGCTCGCATTCAGTCAGGATTTGGGATATGGGTATTTACTAAAATAGAAGACACAGATCACAGTTTGTGTTTGGTCCGAAAAGTAAAACTAATTAATTGCGCTATCAGAATAAAGTGTAAGTAATAAAGCTTTTGAAAAAAATATATACATAGGTTAAAAAAACGCCATTCATGTAATAAGGTTAGTTAGCCTGTGCTTATTTTTTTCTGGATAAATAATGTTTCTTTTTTCAGTGCCAAGAGAGAGAATAAAAATGTTGAGGTCAAACTGAAATTCAGACGACTGGATTCGAATTCATTACAATCGGATGAGGAGTTCAACTCGTCACACCTGCAGGGGTATGAAAAAAGAATGTTATGAAGCGATCATTTGCAATTTTAACATTAAACTTCCAGTTTCTATTAAATTTTTATCTATAGTCTGTTTCAAATTATTAGTAACTAATCAAGCTGATAATGGTTTTTCGTAACAGCAGATTCCTCTCTAATTTGCAAAAGTGCAACATAAACAGATGTTGAGGTTTCTATTCAAATCTATCGCGTTCGGCCCCTTTGAATAATAAATAAATATCAAGTCAATATAATTATATACCCCCTCATCATTAGTCAATATCTGTTTTCTTAAGCATTCGTGTGAAAATCAGTCATATATCTTTAGAATAAGTCTTTGAACGCCAAAATGAGAGTTCGCTTGTAACAAACCATTGGTTGCTGTACATTTCCTTGCAATTTTAGGTGCATTGCTATAAACTGCAATTTCGTAATTTGCCAAATAACCCGTATAGAGTTTCTGTATTAAAAAACATCTAAAATAAGCAACGATCCATTTACAATATTCGATATTTTATACACTACCTTGACAGTTGTCGATATCAATTTGTGCGTTGTGTATGAAAGAGTTCATTACATGTGCCTTATAGAAATGAAAATGATATTTTAATACCGCTATCGGTCTACCGATCAACTAGATGAAAGTTGATACGTGAAAGATTATCTCTGAAAAAGATTATTTGATTTATTTTTGAAACATATCGTATTTACATGTTATGTATGTGACCCCACAGTCTCTTTTTGGAATAATTGGCAAATAAATAATCACTGGACATTTTAATGATAAAAAACGATAGTTTATTTGGCATCGTCCAAAAAGTGGCATATATTAACCATTCAAGAGAAATAAATTCGACGGTTTATGCAAAGAAAAGACACGGATTACTGCATATGAAAACGTTGGGATATTTTTTTGTTTGACAAGTGAGTATAATATAACATTGTTAAATGCATAGAGTGAGATATACATAAATGATATTTGTTGCCTAAATTGAAATTATTATAGTCTGCGTGCAAAAGTAGTGTATATTTGCAACACTTATATTTGGCGTTTTTAAAAATATTAAACATATTTACTTGTTATCTGAGCATCCGCGACGTTATGGTTTCTTTACATATTAAGGTAATACATATTTTCAAAGAACGTTCCTGCATCTACAAAAACTTGTACACATTATAAACGTGACCTACAGTCGTACAGTTGTGCAGTTGTGCATAAATCAAATATCTTGAATCGTAGTTTTTTACTATTTTTTTCTCAGTGTATAGCACTGATACATGGGACTTCTGTTTAACGTTTCATTCGAACTTACGGGAAAGTAATAACGTTAGAGGAGGAGTGAGGGATCGAACTCATGACCCCTGAATTACCTGTCCAGCGCGTTACCACTGGGCCATTGATCCGGTTTTTGTATAGAAAGAATGTGCAGATCTATCAGAATTAGTTAGTATTTTGTTTTCTACCTATAACTCTTTAGCGGCATTGTTTGTTGAGGTTTTTGCCATCTAAAATAATCAGATATTATCATCAGTATATTTAAATCGTCCTGAAATGTCACACGTAAAGGTTCAGTACGTCTGGACGCAACTACACAACATGTAATCTTATATAGGCGAAACCTTCCAAATGCACAGGGTTTTTTACTGTACAATCTTGAAAAAACACACTCTCTCTACACATAAAAAGGCCATTTCAAACATACAAAAGAAACGAGAACACGACAGCGGAATTTGACAGTGATTACATCATTTCACCGTAAGGGTTAGAACTCAAAACCGCCGTGGTTGAAATTTTCAAGAATGTGTCTTAAAGAAAAAGTTTTAAACAAGAAATGAAAATCAGTTTCCAGTAGTTTTATTACGTCCAGCCATAAAAAAAGTTCTACGATAAGTATCTCAAGTTTATGTTAAAATATTAAATAAATTACGTAAGTTCTCTTAAACTCTTTTCAGAAAAACCTAGAAACTGTTTTATTAATATTAATTTTATTGATTATATTGTTTATTAATTACGTTACTGGATAACAACTAGATTTAGATAAATTGAAGAAAGTCCTTTTATGTTCTCAAAAGTCTGTCAGTTTTGATCTTACATTTATCTTGTACCTAACTATCACGCAGTATTAAGTGCCTTTTTCCTAATAATACTTTTTTGTCAAAATAGCAATTTCATTAACAATATTATATTGAAACAGCTTTGATGTAAAGGCACTCTTGTCAAAAAAGTTGCCTTTTTAAAAAACTGTCCGTACTGATAAAAAAAGAACGTTAATGTATTTCAGACTTTTTTATTTGCAAGTACTGGGTTTTTTAATGACATGTCACCATTAATTTACTCATTCATATTGAAAATAGATCTTTAAATAAGATCAAATGGTCTAAATTCACACGAATAATGAAAAGAAGTGCAAGACATTAAACCTTTTCCTTTAACTGTTGCAACACGAAGCGACACATCTTTTCTTCTTCTTTTTCTTCTTCTTCTGTTATATATTAAATAGTTAAATATTTCAAGGCTGGCTCCTGTTTTATAATAATCTGTACTAATAATTCAATGCTACTCATACATGCAATTTCTGTGTTTCCGATTGCATATTGTTGACTTGTCCTTTAAATATATAAAAAAAATACGAAACGTACAAATGCTGGCTCTGTATAAAAAATGCCCATCTAAGAAAAATGCTAGCTCTGCACTGAAGCAAATACGAAACTCACGAAAATACAACTTTTACGTGAACTAAAAAGTTCTAAGTTCTGTCGAAGTTTATTTCTCTTTCATGACACGATGTTCACCTTTGACTTCATTTCATTGATAAAATACTGTGTAATGTCGTGTGAAAATTGATTCATCCATTTTAGCCTAGATACTTCCACATTTTCAACAATGTTACCTACCGTTTTGTCATATGAATGACATGTTGCGTGCCTTAGCCGAAATACAGTTTGACTTCTTGGGACATTTATCACGGAAAGGGGCTTGTTAATAATCAAATATTCACAACACAAAATATAAAAATGGAGTTTTGACTTTACACCTGCACAGAACAGTTTTTTCTATTATTTTCATTTATTGGTTGGTATAAATAATGATGTTTCTCCATAATGAATTCTATACGCTCACTTTCACGGTTTGTTAATGACTTACAAGAGGCCAAATGTATCTTACACCTCACTAACGTCATTTCGGCAGTTAAGAAAAATGATTTATTCATTTAAAATAATAAAAAGATATTCTGTGTTTTAAACGTCGCATCCTACAGAACACAAAGTCAAGGTCACATTTTGAGGTCAACCATTCGTTTGTTTCTGAAGCGACACGTGTATCAGTAAATTTTAGCACAATCTTACTACATTTTGCAAACAAAAAACACAATCTGAAGGTTCCATTAAAAAAAAGCAATAGAAACTTCATTTTAATTCGTTTTCCTTTGTTTAAAACGGCAATGTTAGTAAATAGTTATACAGAATGCCCGAGTGTGATGTGCGTTTATCTATTTTTTTTTTTCATTTATAAACTATTATATAGGTTAACAAATTGTTCACCCAATAAAACCATACAAAACACATTTGTTTAACATGGTGTGGCCTCAGGAAAACTTAATATATCCAAAATGTCTATTTTTTATATATATTTATCATTTTATACATATAATGAAATATCGGCAGAAGCAAGTCAATTTAAAAGCGATAAATATTTTCATTTAACGATATCGAAATTTTTTTTGAATATTTCGTTATGGTATAATGTAAAATGTTTATTGCAAGAAACAATTTCTTTGATGGCAGTAAATTCAAATTTAGATCTCAAATATGATAGTTATGGCAATAATTTACGGTTTGATTATCAAAATGAAAATTATTCTTTTTCATCGTCAGTTTAAACGACTTTTTTCAACCACATATTTTTATATCTGTTTAATGAAAATAAACCTTTTTCGTCATATTTGCTAAAAAAAAGTTTAAACGCGTATTTATATAAATTATCTGTTTAGATAAAATGCATGTTTAGATAGTGCGTTGCATTAATTTTGCATTTCATTTCTTTACTGTTTCTCTTTGAACGTAGAAGATCATTTTCCCAAACAAACCTGCACAACAGTCATACTATGCAGAAATAAAATTTAGATCAAATTTAGCATTAATTTCGAGCATAATGGATCCCCTTTTCGCACTGGCTTTATTTTCGGCATCTCGAATTTATTGGATAAGTTCCATCTTCCCAATTTGTTCAATATGCATTTTCATGATTTTAAATTGCCTAACTGAATGAAAGTTGAATAATATATAATCTAGTCAACATTAAATGGGATTGATCCTCCCCATACTTAAGTTGATTTCAATCGATGCATAGATGAAATAGTGCACAATCACGTTCTTACTGAGAGAGAGAGAGAGAGAGAGAGAGACAGAGATACAGAGACAGGCACAGAGAAAGACAGACAGACAGACGAATTTCGTATATTTTTATGTTATTTAAATTCGAATATTTTTTGCATGAATGTGTTAAAAATTTTAGCATTAAATTTCTTAATCAATAAAGTGTATGGTTTATCCAAGGCGTAAACCAAATAGCATGTCGGTAAACAAGTTTCTTCAAGGAGCGTCCACTTTGTAACGAATGCGCAGTAACAGTTTTACAGAAATGAACAATATATATTAAACAAAGTCCTTCAATCTTTTATTCCTCTGTTGTTCCCTGTCTACCTTCCTGTTTAACTCCCCACATCCGGCTTGACCCCATCATGACCCCTGCCCCCCCCCCCCGCCATCCTTGTTCCTCCGCATCTTTTGACTCCTCGCTATTTTTCTCTTCGCTGTTTTTCTCCACTCTGTTTTTCTCCCCGCTGTGTTTCTCCTAGCTGTTTTTCCTCTTCGCTGTTTTTCTCCTTTCTGTTTTTACTCCTCGCTGTATTTCTCCTCGCTGTTTTTGTCCTCGCCGTTTTTCTCCCCTCTGTTTTTACTCCTCCCTGTATTTCTCCTTGCAGTTTTTCTCCTAGCTGTTTTTCTCCTCGCTGTTTTTTCTCCTCGCTGTTTTTCACCTCGCTGTACTTTCTCCTCGCTGTTTTTCTCCTCGCTGTTTTTCTTCTCGCTGTTGTTCTCCTCGCTCTCGCTGTTTTTTCTCCTCGCTGATTTTTCTCTTCGCTGTTTTTCTCCACTCTGTTTTTCTCCCCGCTGTGTTTCTCCTAGCTGTTTTTTTCTCTTCGATGTTTTTCTACTCGCTGTACTTTCTCCTCGCTGTTTTTCTCCTCGCTGTTTTTCTCCTCGCTGTTTTTTCTCTTCGCTGTTTCTCTCCTCGCTCTCGCTGTTTTTTTCCTCGCTGTTTTTCTCCTCTCTGTTTTTTTCTCCTCACAGTTTTTTCCTCGCTGTTTTTCTACTCGCTGTTTTTTTTCCTCGCTGTTTTTTCTCGTCGCTGCGTTTTCTCATCGCTATTTTTCTACTAGCTGTTTTTTTACTCGCTATTTTTCTCCTCGCTGTTTTTTCTCTTCGCTGCGTTTTCACATCGCTTTTTTTCTTCAAGCTGTTTTTCTAGTCGCTGTTTTTCTCCTCGCTGTTTTTCTCCTAGCTGTTTTTCTACTCGCTGTTTTTCTCCTCGCTGTTTTTCTCCTAGCTGTTTTTCTACTTGCTGTTTTTCTCCTCGCTTTTTTCACCTAGCTGTTTTTCTAATCGCTGTTCTTTTCCCTGCAGTTTTTCTCCTAGCTGTTTTTCTAGTCGCTGTTTTTCTCCTCGCTGATTTTTCTCCTAGCTGTTTTTCTAGTCGCTGTTTTTCTCCTAGCTTTTTTTCTAATCGCTGTTTTTCTCCTCGCTGATTTTTCTCCTAGCTGTTTTTCTAGTCGCTGTTTTTCTCCTCGCTGTTTTTCTCCTAGCTGTTTTTCTACTTGCTGTTTTTCTCCTCGCTGTTTTTCTCCTAGCTGTTTTTCTACTTGCTGTTTTTCTCCTCGCTGTTTTTCACCTAGCTGTTTTTCTAATCGCTGTTCTTTTCCCCGCAGTTTTTCTCCTAGCTGTTTTTCTAGTCGCTGTTTTTCTCCTCGCTGATTTTTCTCCTAGCTGTTTTTCTTGTCGCTGTTTTTCTCCTCGCTGATTTTTCTCCTAGCTGTTTTTCTAGTCGCTGTTTTTCTCCTAGCTTTTTTCTAATCGCTGTTTTTCTCCTCGCTGATTTTTCTCCTAGCTGTTTTTCTAGTCGCTGTTTTTCTCCTCGCTGTTGATTTCCTCGCTGTTTTTCTCCTAGCTGTTTTTCTCCTCGCTGTTTTTCTCCTAGCTGTTTTTTTCCTCGCTGTTATTCTCCTAGCTGTTTTTCTAGTCGCTGTTTTTCTCCTCGCTGTTGATTTCCTCGCTGTTTTTCTCCTAGCTGTTTTTTTCCTCGCTGTTTTTCTCCTCGCTGTTTTTCTCCTAGCTGTTTTTCTCCTCGCTGTTTTTCTCCTCGCAGTTTTTTCTCTTCGCTGTGTTTTCTCATCGCTGTTTTTCTCCTAGCTGTTTTTCTACTCGCTGTTTTTCTCCTCGCTGATTTTTCTCCTCGCTGTTTTTTTCCTCGCTGTTTTTCTCCTAGCTGTTTTTCTAGTCGCTGTTTTTCTCCTCGCTGTTGATTTCCTCGCTGTTTTTCTCCTAGCTGTTTTTCTAGTCGCTGTTTTTCTCCTCGCTGTTTTTCTCCTAGCTTTTTTTTTCCTCGCTGTTTTTCTCCTAGCTGTTTTTCTAGTCGCTGTTTTTCTCCTCGCTGTTGATTTCCTCGCTGTTTTTCTCCTAGCTGTTTTTCTCCTCGCTGTTGTTCTCCTCGCTGTTTTTTTCCTCGCTGTTTTTCTCCTAGCTGTTTTTCTAGTCGCTGTTTTTCTCCTGGCTGTTAATTTCCTCGCTGTTTTTCTCCTAGCTGTTTTTCTACTCGCTGTTTTTCTCCTCGCTGTTTTTCTCCTAGCTGTTTTTTTCCTCGCTGTTTTTCTCCTAGCTGTTTTTCTAGTCGCTGTTTTTCTCCTCGCTGTTGATTTCCTCGCTGTTTTTCTCCTAGCTGTTTTTCTACTCGCTGTTGTTCTCCTCGCTGTTTTTCTAGTCGCTGTTTTTCTCCTCGCTGTTTTTCAACTTGCTGTTTTTCTCCTAGCTTTTTTTTTCTCCTCGCTGTTTTTCTCCTCGCTGTTTTTCTCCTCGCTGTTTTTCTCCTCGCTGTTTTTCTCCTCGCTGTTTTTCTACTCGTTTTTTTTCCTCGCTGTTTTTCTCCTAGCTGTTTTTCTCCTCGCTGTTTTTCTCCTCGCAGTTTTTTCTCTTCGCTGTGTTTTCTCATCGCTGTTTTTCTCCTAGCTGTTTTTCTACTCGCTGTTTTTCTCCTCGCTGATTTTTCTCCTCGATGTGTTTTCTCCTCGCTGTTTTTTCTCCTCGCTGTGTTTTCTCCTCGCTGTTTTCTCCTCGCTGTGTTTTCTCCTCGCTGTTTTTCTCCTCGCGTTTTTCTCCTCTCTGTTTTTCTCCTATCTGATTTTTCTCCTCGCTGTTTTTTCTCCTCGCTGTTTTTCTCCTCGCTGATTTTTCTCCTCACTGTTTTTCCTCCTCGCTGTTTTTTCTCCTCGCTGTGTTTCTCCCAGCTGATTTTTCTTCCTCGCTGTTTTTCTCCTCGTTGTTTTTCTACTTGCAGTTTAACAGTTTGTGTACGCTAGATCTTTCTAAACCTACAGTACAAAAGTGTCCCTTTTCTTTCTTTTATTCACGCACTCGAGTACATAACTAATTATGAAATAAATATATAATAACTATGATAAATGACATATTAATTCTATAACAAAAGAAAGATTCTGTCATGTTGTACAATGGTACAAGAACGGTTTAGAAATAAGACATGCGTAATGAAGAATAAGATATTTGAATTCTTATACCACATGACACGTCTTGATAATTAATAATTGCCTCTATCCAGTTACAATCTGCCGCAATATGTATTGATTCAGATATTGTCACAGAGTCTGTCACACCAATTCCTTACCAAGGGCAACAACCAGTGAAAAGTGCAAGATATAAAAATAGACGTAAATTGAGACTTGTATTCAAGTGATATTCTAAACTTCTCAAATTTTGACACAATTCTTGGTTGAATCATTTACCTCCTACCTTATGAAGTGTATGCAATTACAGTAAGCCGTGCAAGTGAAAATTAAAAGACCTGTCTAATTTAAATTTGACAAATGCCGTTTTTATTCTGCTGTTTAAGGTCCAAACGAAATTGCATTTTCGTTCAGATGTCGTACAGGAAAGGTAATGATTTCTGAACGACACTGTTTCAGTTTAGGATGCGTAGAGAGAAAGGTAACGGTTTTTGAATGATGCAGTATCGATTTTGACGCAGATGTCGCAAAAAGAAAGCTAGCGGTTTCTGAACAGTACAGTATCGGTGCAGACGCAGATGTCGCAAAAAGAAAGCTAGCGGTTTCTGAACAGTACAGTATCGGTGCAGACGCAGATGTCGCAAAAAGAAAGCTAACGGTTTCTGAACAATACAGTATCGGTTCAGACGCAGATGTCGCAAAAAGAAAGCTAGCGGTTTCTGAACAGTACAGTATCGGTGCAGACGCAGATGTCGCAAAAAGAAAGCTAGCGGTTTCTGAACAGTACAGTATCGGTGCAAACGCAGATGTCGCAAAAAGAAAGCTAACGGTTTCTGAACGATACAGTATCGGTGCAGACGCAGATGTCGCAAAAAGAAAGCTAGCGGTTTCTGAACAGTACAGTATCGGTGCAGACGCAGATGTCGCAAAAAGAAAGCTAGCGGTTTCTGAACGATACAGTATCGGTGCAGACGCAGATGTCGCAAAAAGAAAGCTAGCGGTTTCTGAACAGTACGGTATCGGTGCAGACGCAGATGTCGCAAAAAGAAAGCTAACGGTTTCTGAACGATACAGTATCGATTAATTATAAGAAGGAAATCTACGGCTTAAATTCTTAACCAATTATCCAAAATGCCATCTCACAGTGCGAGATGTTTATCATGCCCTTTCCTTCGCTTAATTTACAAACTGCAAGGACTTTCCAGAGAAAAAAAAATACAAGTACTACAAACATTTAGCGTGTTATCTGTTTGGCCGACTAAGAATTGCCGCGGTAGAAGTTTGTTTTTCACTCTGGAGACTCAGGTGTCTTTTTTTTCAAAGGTGCTATGTACATCAAGTGACATTCAAATGTTGCTGCATCACCAAATCTTTATTTATTTTGCAGAGCGGATACAACCATGTCAAGAAATTTGACTTGTCCAAATATTTATGTCCTTAAGTGCTTAGAGAAACAAAAACATCAACACAAACTTCCTCGTTCACATATATCAACATTAACATACAAAACAAAAATGATAATTATCAAAGTTGTATGAGGGCGGATAGAATCCGCTCTCAGGTGGCCTAAAATGGCTCTCGCGGTCTTGAGGTCTAGGTGTACAAATGTATAAAGGGACGGAGGAAATAATCTTTGGTGCGGACTAACACACCTGAGGTGTATATAAAAAAGTTTAGGAATTTTCAGTGAGTTTGCATAGTTATTGGTAGTGGTTCTTTTTTATCATAACAATAGCCTACATTTTAAAGAACTGTGCTGTGCTCCCAGTTAAGAGTTTAGTGTACATGTGTATTTCTTGTTCATATTAGAGATCCGTGCTTTCGTTCGTTTTCCCATTTGTTGTGTATTTTTGATGTTTATTACATTTTATATTGTTAACATTCTATAAACGTGTCACTGTGTTCATGTAATCCTAAAAACTTTTACTGTTCGTGACAAAGTACTTATTACGTCATCTGGTTGCATTTCATCGCGTGTACTTTTAATCTCGTCGCCTTCTTTGGTCCATATTATAATTTCTTTTACATATTAACTTCTATACAAATTTGAGCAATCTGACTTTTATCACTAGGAACTTATTAGCTCTCGTTTTCATTTTTTATCTCTCTAATAACGGTTTTCAAATAAACGTATCTTCTGTTTTGCCCTTGTGAAGGGTTAGAGATTAAAAATTTGTTTAATAAAAAGCTTGATCCATGAAATTCTTTTCATTTGAATTACTTATAGGATATTTCTAAAGTTTTTATTAATATTCAAAAAAACATCTAATTTGTCCTTCATATATCTGGGTCATAGTTTAATTCATAAATTGTCATTGTATATCTTTTAAAACGATTGCAGTTTTTATAAATCGCTGCATTGCATAAAAATAGTTTAAACCTTGGATGAGACTAAGAAGTGCATAGCTTCGTTCCACAGTTACTAAGAGGAACTCCAGCTGAAATGAATGACTTAAGAAAGCGCCGTAGGGGATGAAAGAAAACCTTAAACATGTAAAAGGAACTCGTCGGATATAAACTGTAAGAAGTATATTCAGTAAATATTGACTCTGCGATTAGATTTAAGTGACAGTTTATGGACCACAAAGCGTGTAGCTGGCTTACGCACTGTGGTTACAGGATTAGGGGATGTATTTTGACCTCAGAATATATCCACATTGATAATCCTTATCTAACAGTTTTGGTCAATGCCAAAGTTTGTCAAATACCCCAATCTTGAAACTTCGGTGTGAGAGTTGAATACTACTAAAATCAAGTGCTGAACTGTTACTCAGCACATTCTTGTTGCCCTGAGAAAATGATATCTTAACTAGTTCCCAGACGTGGAACCATGACAGATCCTTTCTTTGAGTTAGAGTCAGAAAATTGTTTTAAATATATGAAATATGCAGTAAGAGGTTATTAAGTTTGTCAAAGAAGTGTAATTTTTAGACGTTTTGTGACGATTCTTTCTTCGTTTTGTGACAGTTACAAAATAAAGAACGAAAGAAAGAATATATTAAGAAAGAAAAAAGAAAGAAAGAAAGAAAGAAAGAAAAAGAAAAAAGATAGAAAGAAAGAAAGAAAGAATTGATGAATGCATGAATGAATGAATGAATGAATGAAAACACACGCCTCAGAGCTGCTACAACAACACACAAAAGTAACGAAATAAATTGAATTCCATTGTATGAATATCGCGAATGTATTCATAATAATTTTAAATATTTAATTAAGTCGAAGTTTATTAAATAATTTAAGAAGATTATTCTAATCCCTTAACAATCGAGTCCGGGTCGACACTTAATCAACCAATGTGATAAAAGAATAATCTTGCAGATTTATTTTCTATACTTCAAAAGAGATTTCGATTATATTTGGTTTACATGTTTATACTTTTGTACGTTTGAAAAAATCCTTATTTAAAAACGTATTTGCCGAAAGTAGCGCAGTGAATTAATCGGATTTCGATTTCTCGCGTGTAGAACAAATATTTCAACAAATTGTTTAAAGAGAAATAAAAACGAGGGGAACTGACAGTGTACTTAAAAGTAAACGCAAGCCTCCTGTTTAAGTACATACTGAGTTGAGAGTAGGTACATATTTTACCAGTATCGCTTTCTTGTAAGGCTATTTCATCAAATAAACTGTGTGACTTAAAACCAGATGTGAAAGCAAAAGGTTAATTGATTAATCGCACCTTTTCGGTAGGTACATTATGTTTCTCTCAATTTAGTAGTCGATTGTCAGTGTATTATGCCGCGCTGTGGTAATTAAATTATTGAACTCTTTTATTTACATTTTCGGGATTCAAAACGATCAAACGATTCTACATAAAAACCATTCACTATCATTTTTCTTGAAAGGTGTGTACCCTAACAAGTTAAGTTAACAACATTTGTAAGCATCAAAGGGTAAGTGAATGATCCGTGAAATAATCATATAGTTTTAAATTATTCATTCTAAACGAATAGCTTTAAATGTTAAACGCGCTTTCGACACTTGAGAAAGAAAAGAAGTTGACATCTTTTCAATTAGCTAAAATAGTAACTGCTAAATTGAGACTGTGCTGTAAGATTCTCGAATGATATTTACATATCAACGGATAAAAGTGCATTTTGCGTGTGGAAGGAGTTTAGACAGTTGAGATGTGACTGTAAAAAGGAGGTTGCATGCTTATTTTCTGCTGTAAAAAAGTGGTAAGTTTGATCAAGGTATCTATATGATAATTGTTATATTATCAACATAATTTAAGAACGATGACGACGATAATGATAATGTATTATTATTATTATTTCTATTATTATTATTGTTGTTGTTGTTATTATTATTATAGTTGTAATGGCTGTTGTTGTTCTCAGCGGTGGCGGCATTATTTTAGAATGTCGTTGTTTTTATATTCTATATTGTTAAATTGTATCAATGACCATATGTATATGACGATGTACTATGTACAAATCAAATGAAATAAAATTTTTGTTCTGTTGTTTTCCTCTTTGATAGCTTGTTACCTAAAAAAAGGTTTAAAAATTGTAATATTTTTTTTTGTTTACAATATCGCTTTAATGTCACTTTTTCAGTTGATACATTAGTCGAATTGGCTGAGTTTAGGATGATACTTATTTCATGTGCACGTGTATATAACTCGTACAGTATATGGGCACGATACGTAAGATTATTCGGCCAATTTATTTTATATACCGTTAATCGATTAGTTATTCTAGAATCAATAATATTGATACAAAGGTGAAATAAAACAACCAATGAATCATTGTTTTTATTGTAATAAAGTGGCTACCAGTCAATAATGTCGCGATCTTAAATAGAAAGTGGACAGTTAAGATGTATATCTTTTTACGGACTGGATTATTTCCGTGCTATACGAGTTTTCTGTGCTGAAATTTTACCGTATTATCACGGTAACTTTGTTGTTTGTATTTGTATACGTTGTTCAGAACAAATAAAATAATCAGAAAGTAAAATACAACTTAATAATTAATTTAGGTATTTTTTGTTGTTGTTGTTGTTTTCGAAAATGATGTATACATGTGTTTAATCGAAGAGCATTGTTGAGCATGATTTAAACAACGACTACGACCTTCCGTTGCGTATTTTTAAAATGATGTAGAAGTAGCAAACTTAAGGGAAACGACAAACATTTGTTGTTCTTTGTTTTTGTTGTTGCTGTTAGTTTTGTGGTTTTCTGCCATGTCTAAGAAGTGATTTTGTTGATTTTGCTACACTTTTTGCCAGTTTCCAAACTTATACAAATGTCATAGCGTTATTTGTTAAGTCCGTCCGTACTGCTTTAGTCAAGTAATTGAAATTTATTTACTCGTTCTTTATTCTGTATTGATGTCCAAATTTTCATTACAGATGCGATAAACACTGAGGCTTTCACTGAAGGGCGGACAGTCATACATTATTTCAACAAGTGTTCCATTTTTGTTAAAAACACTGTAAGAATATAGTTGTTTGCACCCGGTGATAGAGAATGAATAGAAAGTTGTGATAAATAGTAGTGTGAACACAGTATTGGAGGAAAATTCAACATTTCTGCGGATCAAATAAACTGGATTAACGATTTTAGAAGGATTTGACAAATTCGTCTTATCAACATGATCAAGTGTAGGATAAAGCTGGGATTTAAAACTAAAACGTTTAAGTGACATGAATAACAAGAACTTATATATGAAAATTCACAGATATGTTCGGATTACGGGTACCTTTGTCAAAAACGTTGGCATCGGCGGACTTCGACGGAGTTCAGGCCATACTTTATAACAGGTAGGTGTTTTGGTAAGCTTAGTATGAAATTATCCGTGTTTCATCTTGTCCGGCAGTAGTAATGAGTATGGTTACAATTCACTGGCAGAGTTTTGTTTCAAGTTTTATATCGCAACAGAAAAGTTTATGCTTTGACGAAGATTAAAGGTTTAAGGACAATACCTAGTCCAACTAATTGTACGCAAGTCGAGATATTGTGTATTTTTTGTATATGGGTCAATATCTCTCCTGAGATTCTGACCCATAACAAAAACATCTCAGATTATGCTCAAGACATCACTTGAATTATTTTGACTAGACTCTGCCCGTGGTATCTGAGCTTCTGAATTAGAGCCCGACCCAAAAACGAAGGTCAGAAGTTTGGGAGAGGTCACAAACGAATGATTCAGAAAACAAATATTAAGCCTAAGAAAAAAAGTTTTAAAGAGATTTTTGTAAAAGAAACACCTGTTTTATGATAGGGGCAAAATAAACGCAACATGTTTTTTTCCGCATTGTTGCGGTTTTCGGGGTAATCTAGAAGATGACGCGCGTCGTTTAAAGCAGGGTATACATTTAAGAATTATTTAGAATAAACTATTAAGTGGTTTCTATTTAAAAGATAATCAAGTAAAGCTCTGTATTTGAAATAACGAAGAAATATAGGTGCAGCCAAATATATAAGACGACAGTGGTGCATTTTTGTGCAAATTCATGTAACAAATTAAAACACACATTGTTGCAACAAAATCCATGAACAAACAAAGCAACTATTGAAATCGAAGCCAAATGAAAAATTGCATTCTTTTTATCCGTAACAATGCGTTATAACATAATGCATGTGGTTTTAGAAACCTTATATTGTAATCTAAATATTGACACATATTAGTGTCAGAATATTGAAAGTGTTTTCACACGACTGTTATGAAGTGATCATTAAGTTCAATACATAATTGTGAGAAGTTTATGACACGATTTGTTTGCCACCATCTGGCACTGGGTGACACACAAACCATTCTCGCTGAGTTGGCTTCTTTTTGCAGTTTGTCTGATAGGTTTAAATCAAGACTGCGTTTGAGAAAAAAATCGCGGATGATGATGATGATGATGTTGACAACGATGATGTTGGTGCTGGTGACAGTGATGATGATAATGATTAGTATGCAGATGATGTGTCAGTACGCACATTTTTATTTGTAACAGAGGATGGAAAAGATGCCAATAGACTGAATATTTTTCATTGAACATGTCTTTGTTAGAAAGCCTTGCCTGATAATAAATATTTCTATTACCATTTGTCTATTCCATTGAAGATTTTACTATAATGGGTAGAAAACACTAAAAACAATTAACGCTAAAAATAGCCCAAAGAAAGAAGAAAAAAGCAAAGCAAAGAAAATAAATCATTCTAGCTAACTAAATCACTGGTGTCTGTGATTACGATACAGTGTTACGGAAATTACTCCGGACATCGGTGTCTTCTTTGATGTCCTTGAAGTTCAGTGCGTTATTGAAATTAACACGCAAGCTTCGCTGCTTTGAACTCGATTTCAAAGAATGTTGAAAAGAAAATAATAAGGGACAGCGGCGGATTTGTAATTTTACTTTCAGTATGTTGATGATGGATTTGCAATCCAGGGGTCGCTGTAACGTGCTCTTTAAGAGTCTGGCTATTACCCATCTATCTATGTTCTGACGGTTCAAAGGCCACATAAATTCCTCTTTCTTTCCGTTTCGTCCCGTTCTGTTTCATCCCGTAACATTCGAATAGGTTTGTCCCGGTCCCGTCCCACTTGGAAGGTTTGCCAGGCCCAATGTTGTCCGGTATGGTTTGAGCGTTTTTGTTTTGTCCAGTTCTGTCTCATCCCGTAACAATCGAATAGGTTTGTCCCTGTCCCGTCCCACTTGGAAGGTTTGCCAGGCCCAATGTTGTCCGGTATGGTTTGAGCGTTTTCGTTTCGTCCAGTTCTGTCTCATCCCGTAACATTCGGGCGCAGTTTGTCCCGGTCCTGTCCCACGTGGAAGGTTTGTCAGGCCCGATGTTGTCCGGTATGGTTTGAGTCTTTTCGTTTCGTCCCGTTCTGTCTTATCTCGTAACATTCGGGTCCAGTTTGTCCCGGTCCTGTCCCCCGTGGAAGATTGTCAGGCCCGATGTTGTCCGGTATGGTTTAAGTCTTTTCGTTTCGTTCCGTTCTGTCTCATCTCGTAACATTCGGGTCCAGTTTGTCCCGGTCCTGTCCCACGTGGAAGGTTTGTCAGTCCCGATGTTGTCCGGTATGGTTTGAGCAGTATGATGTTTCCTTTCTTCACGTTCTGTTTTAACTGATGAGTTTTTCTCACAGCTGGGTCGTAGAAATATTGCATATAAACGACCTGATTTATTAAATGTTCGATATTTTTTTCTCATTAGTGTATCACGGCCTTTAGACTCAATCGAGGACAAAACCCGGTCTGTATAGAAAATGAAAGTTTATTCTAAATGATGAATGATTTGCTCTGAAAAATGGAGAACGTAGTACGTAATTCGTTTGTGATTTATGGTATCGATTATGTTATGGAATATTAATCCTTTTAGAATTTTATATCCAAAATCACTGAGTCAAACACTAGGATTCCTTCCCTGTATTAATGAGACGTGAAATAAGGTTAATGGTTTCAGTGCTTCATGTAAACAAGACCGCTCCACTATGAAAAGCCAAATCGTTTTTTTTTTTTAGAAAATATGATGATAATAATAATAATAATGATGATGATGATGATGATGATGATGATGAAAACTAAGACTTTCGAATGATGAACTATAAAGCCGACCTAATTTATATTCGCCCAGAAGCCAGATTGCTCTGCTACCTGGTGGACTGTTAATGGTAGAAAGTCCTTTACTTACTGCAGTATGCTTATAAGGGGCATTTGGAATGGTTCAACTTTCAGTATATGCTAAACCATGAAACAGTATCTGATCGCTTTATTACCATTCCCACCACGAGAAATGTTTTATCGTAGGGCACATCTCAGTAATTCTCGCAAAAGCAGTTAATTTCAAGACGGACGAATATAGATTTTTTTTTTGGAAGAAGAGGCCCTAGCATCACGGAAGTAATAATGGAGAGAAAAAAAAACAAACAAACAAAACAAAAAAAGGAAAAGGAAAAAAACACCGATGTATTCAAACAGAGCGTGGGACTTCCTAAGGCCTATTGCCGCAAGTTCGAATACTTCAAGTGAATTTTGAGAAGCCATAGCTTTCGTCGGAAATTTAGAAGAAGGATCTGAGGTAGAGATTGGACATACTGATATAGCCGAGGACTTTAGCCTTAAACTTTTGGCTAAAATAATGGTTAAAATTCAGGGAAGTTATCATGATGTCAAATTGGTTTGAAATTTAAAATTACTCACATCCTCAGATGTTTATTGAATTAGCCCTTTTTTCTGATAAAAAATTATACAAATGCTACAATCGTTGCTAAATGAGTAAATTGGGAAATCCAGATACTCCATAGATATATGAATGGGATTGGTTTGATATGGAACTTACAAAGGTGGCTCTTTTTATGAAAACTTTTACCTGTGAATAAACAGGAATTTCGCTTCACCATATTTATTATATTTTTATTGACTGCTATCGGTAAAGATCGAACAAATTGTTTAGTTTCCCCACAATGAGGGGTTAAGTGGGGTATGACAAGGGTACAATAAGGGTAGCTAGTTCATGTCACCAGTACAACATTATCATGCTAATGTTTGCATTCATTTGGGTGCGAAGCTTACGTTAGCGTACCTGCTGACAAAAAATTCTGTTATTCCGAAAAGTGAATTACTTTATTGATGAATTATTTAAACTGTTATAAGGTCTATAATATAAGCATACTTAATTCCTACTTTAGGTCCATTAAACACATCTTGCGTTTTGATAAAACTATTTTGCGTCTATTTATCAAACACAAGTATCTCTCGACCATTATTAATGTATATATGAATATCTTAGCTCATCAAAACATTCTGGTAGAATATAAATACGGTCGATAAAATGTTTTTATTTTCAAGATTTCGCTTGATTAATTGAATGTTAGATTGTCACCGAAACAAAAATGTATGCTATTTGACTACAGGCTACACGAGTATTCGGTTAGTTTTTGCAGTACGCAAAAATAAATTATTTGAGTCATGAGGTTACTTAAGTGCTTTTTTTTCTATTAGAGTGTCGCCGCCTTTTAGAGCGGCCAGTCTCATGCCTGGACTTTGACACGACGATATCCAGATTTGTTTATTTGCAATTTACTGTATCTTAAATGCGAGTTCCCAAGAGGCAGAAAATCGGATGATATAGTTTCTCAATAGCTGGCGACTCACCAGCCGGCTGCAACAGTTGTACTGAAGCCTGAACAAGATTCGAACTAAAGACCACAACGGCACACATATCCTGTTGGTAAACATCACAGTAGTGAATGGTCTTTTATTTCAGTCGGGCAGATGCTATATCTTTCTTGGGCGGATCAGTGGCCCAGTAGTAATGCGTTTGGTTAATAACCGAGGGGTCGCGAGTTCGATGCCCCACTTCTCAAGTAACACAACTGATTGTCTTTTAGGTGGGCATTCAGTCAAGGTCCTTAATTAGTATCGATGTTATACACTGAGCAGTTAAAGAACCAAATGTGTCTCTAGAATGGGATGTTGTCCGCACCTTGTACTATCCCCAACAACCTCAAGCTCTCCTGGGGCGTCGGTCTGTTGGAGAAACCGGTACGAACGACGAATAAACTAAAAAGGAAAGATTATCCATTACTTAGTCTATATTTCTGCAAGTCTCACCTACAAACGCATGTATAGACGTTTCTTTTACCCACAATTGCACTTGACCACGCTTTTATTTTATTTTTTAATTAGGTGATTAGCATAGACTTTTTGTTTTGTGAAGTCTCCGATTTTTGGTGCTGATATGATCTGTAAAGTTTCTTCTGAAATGCAATGGATCCAGTTCTTTAACTTGAATGTTAGTAGGCCTAATAAGATTTTGTTATGTCAAAATAACATGTAAGCGCCGCGGCACTCCCAGTTCAAAAGAAGAAAATTCTGCAGGTGATACGATTTGACAGTAATCCGAATTAGAGACTTTTTGTACAGTATGAAAACTGTTATCTTTATGTCATATTTTCGGGTATGAATATGGAAACTTAAAGTAGGCCTATGGACTAAATCTGAAAAATGACAAGAAATAATGACCTATCACAGCTATTTTTTCTAGCTGCTGAGACAGATAATTAAATAAAATATCTTTGTTTGAACAAAATCTTGATATTTTTACACTGTCATTTAAACAAGACTATTTGATCGGCTCTGAACTGCTTAACAGCAGTGCTTTAATTGAGGCCCTGCTAACAGCGAGTGAAGTTTTATGTCGGGTAGACATGCTATGATACACCAAATTTAGTGTTTTAATCGATACGATCGTATGTTATGAAGGTTTCACAAAACACCGGTTGACAGTTGCCCGGATATAAACAAACAAGGAAGAAAATTAGGAACCAACTAAGTCACCGACATTGTGTGTGTTTTGTAACTTTGGCTATTGTCACATTTGGTTCTTTATTTTTTGAAAGCTAAGTGCAAACTAAAAACGTGTCCATGGAGAGCTTTTTATTGTGCCTGATGATGTAGATCTTTGTGAGAAAGTGTAAAGTCTTATTCGTTCTCAGTAATCTTCGACTTCATATTGTGCCGTCTTGGCCATCTTGAAAAAACTACCATATGTTTTAGGATTTGAGTTATTTTCGTAAACAGTTATCTTTTCGGTGCAGTTTTTCTTATTTTTTTATTGTTTTTATTGTAAATGATATGTTTACCACAAAGTTACACTAATGCAAAATAGGTATGCAAGATAAATGTCTAGTGAAAGTTTCAGACTTTAGTCTTATTTGCGCAATCCTACTCTTTGGAAATATTAATTTTGTATGTGGCAATATTTCTGCTTGTGTCAAACATTTGAAAGATGGAAAAAGTGGTTTATGTTTGAGATACAATTTTACTTAACCATTATAACAGAGCTACAGAGTAGAACCCCGAAAATCTTTCATAGATGTATTAAAATCATTCCAAACTTGTGAAAAAGTAAAAAGCCAGCCCCCTCATGATATCAAGCATCTTAGATGTTAGAATTGACATCAAAACTGACTGACATTTTGTGTACTAAATAAAAAGCATTTTAGGTTTCACCGATTTTGTTGTAGCAGTTCCCAAGAATAATATTTGGCACTTTAAATCAAGACTATCTGAAATGTCTGTTAGGTAGATATAAATTAATAAAGAAAATTCCTTGTCATACTTAATTGACTCAGTCTTGGGGAACTTATGGCTATTTTCTATGTTAATTTATTTATCTACATTTTGTATGCGGCAATGAAATTTGAATCCTCTTTCACAGTTGTACCAGAACGCTTTATTAAACTTACATTGAATATACATGTACTACAAATGTGTAAAAAGCTTGTCAGTATATTCAGAATTATCTGTTTTCAATCCAGGTGGCTGAAATCTTATCAAGTACTGATTGCACTTTAAGCATTCATGTTTACTTCACAGTTTGTTGTAAAACCAGTGCATTGTAGTTTTCCATCCACTGTTTTCACCAGGTGTTTACCAGTGGTTAAAGACTTTTCATAGCATTAAAACTTTTCAGATTCTGTGTTGTTTGAGTTATTTCAGTCTAACATTTACAGGAAGTCATTCATTGGGCAGCTGTGATGAAACCTGTTTGATTAAACAGCATATACAAAAACAAAGTCATGAATTTTAGATTCCTGTCTTGTATACCCATTTTATTATCAAAACAGCAGGTCAGGTTAGCTCTGACAGTTAAGGTGTACAGGTTTAATGTCATTATTTATAAAATTATGTTCCCGTTACAAGTTAACAAATTCTTTTAAATTCACTTTAAGGATAGTAGTGTAGTTCTGGACCTAAATACCAAAGATTAGCTACTGGGGTAAATGTCAAAAAAATTAGATTTGACAAAGTCTCATTTGCATTACATATCAAATACCTCAATAGCTAGTCAAGCCAGATAAAAAAAAATGCATTACTCTGTAGAGCAGGTATTTTTCTACAAAATGATACCTTACTTTTGAAAACTAGACCAGAAATAAAAAGATTATCATAATTTGATACAATAATGATTTCCAATTTGGATTTTTTGGTAATTTTGCGTTTTGGAAAAAATGCTGTGATTTTATGGTATATTTTATAAATGCATATAAAGAATCTGTGGTATTTAAAGTCTTTATTATTTTTATTGCGTTAACCTGTAACTAATATATTTTAAACTTTTAAATTGCAGCAGTTTAAGGGAACCCTCTCACTGGTCATCAAGGGTGAACAAGAGGGGTGAAATTTTCCATCTAGAACTTGAGCATGCTGATGATTTACAAGATATCGCATCATCTGAAAAGGAGTGCCTCTGTACCTGTAGTGATTGTGCAACTGATGACACAGGCTATGGGACAGACTCGGATTTGAACTCGAGTCTCCGAAAACAGGATCCAAATTTGAAACACAACCAGTTGGATTTTAATGACATTGATGAAGTGCTAAAGGGCAGCTGTTTTGAAGTGCTCAAGAGTAAGACATTTGACATTGATGGGAAGGCGATTCAGAAGGTGGAAGCAGATATTGACAGTTTATTCCAGGGCATAAATATAAGTGAGAGAAAGTGTGATATGACTGATTTAGAAGTTGACATTCCCTTTGATATTGATAATTGCTTTTCTGAGGGAGAATTTAAGATTGACAGCTGTTTTAATAATGAATATGCTGAAATCAGTGAAATTGAATCTGATGAAAATTCTAAGAAGAAATCTGTTAAATATAAGGATTTTTTAGAATACTCAAAAATCAAAGAAAATATGACAACAAAAAACTGTGAATGTGAGGCAAGAACAAACAGCTCTGGAAGGCATTGTGTCCAGGTTGATATAAAATTAAGGCCACACAGACATGTTTCAAATGATTTGACAACTTTACAGTTGTGTGAACAGGTATTGGGGATAGTTCCTGGTCATTATGGGTCAGGTCAGTCAGCCAGTAATAGTCACAGAAGAAAAGATAGGCGTGTCAAGATAAGAGGTCTTGTTCCCACAGGAGTTGCAGCTAAATACACAGAAATCAGAGTTGGTAAGTTTATGGTTCATAGCAAACTGCACTCATTTTCATGGGTTAATATTCAGCTACAATATATGAATATATTTAAAGATGTAACCGAATGTATAAGCTTTTCAGTTCATAGCAGATACTTTATCAACACAATTTTGTTTACATCATTCTTTGCAAAGATTGTTTTATAATTCAATGGGACATGTTGTAATTGGACAGAGCAGGTAACAATTATATAACAGGATTTTTAAAAGATAAATGTACATTTAGTATATTCAGTTGGGTTTGTAATGGCCATGGTTAAATCAAGGCTATAAATTTAGTAAATAGAAGTTAAAGAGTTATAGACTGATGTATTTGTACATTACATACAGGGTATTGTTATTTACAGGTGATAATTTGGTGTCTGTCAATGACCAAGAAGTGACCTGGGATAACTTAGGCAGCATTCTTAAGGCTCTTCTGTACCAAAGACAGGTAAGTGTGTGTACAACCTAAATATTGCTCTCCAGAAAGTAAAACATTACAGTTGAATTAAGTGAAATGCTACTTATGCTTGAAAAAGAAATGTATTATGTGATCTATTGTCCAAAGTTAGCAAAGTCACAAATTAAATGGTCAAGAAACATAATTAAACAAGAACAACATTGTAAAGGGTAAGAAAAGCAGATTGAATCATTGAATCAAAAGCATTGGAGGATAATTTTTGAACTTTTTGTTTCTTTATTTTAGACTGCACATTACTGTGATTACATATACTATGTATTAAACAAATTAACATTTTCAGGCCAGACTGATTATCAAGAAGAATACAAAAGACAAGAAGAATAGTTCTTTGCTTATCAAAAAGAAGAACCAGTCCTCGGCTAATAGACTGGTTCAACTTGTTACTGGTGCAAATGGCTCAGCTGTGTCAGTTGACAGTCTGACTCAAGGAGAATGGGAACCATTCTATGGAGCAATGTATCTTTCTTTAGAGGGAGTTAACTCTGACAATATGCAAGCCAAGGTAATTTCAGACATGTTTTGTTCAACAATTATTATTTTTAACTGAGTGACCTGTCTAAATTATGAAAAAAAGTCTTAAATGTGGACAAAAAATGAATCTCACTTTATTTTGGCAAGAGATTTCAACTGTTAACATTTTCAGTGTTCAGCTTGATTGAAACATGTTTAATTAAAAAATGCTTACCATCCATTATACATCAAGGGCCATTCTCCAACCTCACTAAGACAGAATAAAGTTCAGTGGGGTGGTCTTTTTATATTTCTTTTCAAATAACTTTTGTCAAATAACCTATTATAAAGGTGGTAGGTCCATTTTGAAAGTGTCTCTAGGGTTGATATATGTTTTACTGGAATGGATTTTTTAGGTTTCTTTCAGACATTAAAACCTTTGGTATTCATATTTGTTTTACTGCTCAGGGATAATTTCTGGAACAACTGCCATATTTCAGTTTATTCATTTGTTTGATTTTCAGGAGGATATTGTGTATCAGTTTCCGAGGGTGGACAACAAGGTGATAGCATCTCGAGGGATGCTCATTACTTTAGCTGGTACTCTTTCTGATGCAATACAGTCTACTGTTCAAAGGTACAGGTATTGTTTCAGTCATAACAGTAAGAGAAGCATTGGTTGAGGGGTTAGAGTGCTGGACTCCCAATCCAGAGGTCACTTGTTAGAATCCCACCAGGGATTAGATTATGCAGTGGGTTTCCACAATCCACACTTGTATGCAAGTACTGATTTGCATCCAAGAAGCTATCATTTAGTAGGATTATTATAAGTTGCAAGAACTTGTTTTCAGACCAACGTGAATCAAAAAGGTTTAAAAAGAACCATAACACTCAGTAATATTTCTGCCAGCCAAACAGCAAAATACGTTTTCAACAACACTATTGGTAGTCCTGGCCTAAAACAAACAAGAAGTTCTTGAGATTTGCAGCCATGTTTTAAGCTGGAAGCTTTCATTTTCTGCTGTTGCCGTAGTTTATTTTTCCTTTGAGAAAGTTTGATCATAGGATACAACTCTGCCCAAGTTTATGTGCATGTGTATATTCTACTTACAGCACTACTCTTATGGTTGATAACTCCCCAGTGCATGTTGTGTATCATTGCGAAGGACAGAACCTATTTGTGATTTCTGCACCAGAAAATAGGTGAGTTTGAAAGCCCATGATTTATAAGTTTGGACTTTACTTGAGTGTACTTTGTCAAACCATTTCTTAATGTATGACTTTTAAGTAAATAAAGTTTGTTTTAGACATTTACTTACAAGCGAAACAATTTAAAATCAGCTATATGAGAAATTTGAAATTTGTTTGTATTGAAATTACAGTAAACTCCACTTATAATGCTTGTAATGATATACTGCTTATAATGATGCTTTTGTTACGGTCCCAACTCAGGCCATCTTTATTCTATATGCTGACACTCCACATGTAACGATATTAGATGTTGCGATATTTCTGATGTAACGATGTGTTTTTCTGGTCCCAAGTGCAATGTTGTCCCTTTTAGTGATATATTCAGGGGCATGAAAGTGTTAGTGATTGTTGCTCAAATGATTAAGAGTAATCACTCATATTATCGGACGAACAATCTAATTGAAACATTTGAACACAAAAGTGCTACTTAGCTATCGATGATTTGAGTAACTATTTCTCCGTACCTGTTCACGTATACGCAGCAGTTTATATTTTCTGCATGTATTATAATGGAGTCTTCAAGTTGAAAACAAAAACTTTAAATTTAGAATCTAAATATAAAATGATATTTAAAAAAAAAGACTTAGAAAAAGAGATAGATATTGCTGCTGACTTAACAATATTCACTGAGCACAATTTTGAAAGAAGTCAGGATGCTATTGTCAAAGCATATGAATGAACTCAAAAACTTTGGAGTAGCCACACATCTGTTATTGAAACAGACAAAAATTAGAGTAGTAATAAATACATTAATTTTATACAATGTATAATGAAAGTGACTGTTGTTGGTGCATTTGAAAGTGTAGTTGATAAAAACAAAACTTATTTTTCTCTGTTGTTATTGATTAAATAACTTCTAGTGTAAATTTTGTGAAACAACATGTACATAGTTGCATAAAAATTGCATGAATATATCAAATAATTTTGATTCGGAACCTGTTCTATACTATATGCTTAGCCTTTATTAATCATATGCACTTTGCCCATTTCCTACCTCCTGGTTTGTTGCCGGATGTAACAATATCCGGATAAAACAATATGAATTTGACATTCCGCTGAATATCATTACAAGTGGGGTTTACTGTTTTTCTTAACTCTTTGAACAAATTAGATGAATTAAGAATCACCTTTATTCAGCATGAATCATGGAGACTGCTAAAATCATTGACAGTTTTATAAAATAATCTTAGTTGTTCCATTTTTTGTTGTTTATTGGTTTATTTATGCAATTATTGTTATTCCTTTTGACAGATTTTCACTCACCACTCTGACCACACTTGTAAAAGACCTTGTCCGTGTGTTGCAAGTTCACCATGGTTCCATTCACCAAGCCTTCACTTCGTCAGCCAATCACAGTCAACTAGACTGCTTCTTTGCTTTACTGCACCAAAATCAGATGTCACAGACAAAAAATAAGGAAGGCACAGTCAAGAATGAAAAGTGCAATCTAAGCCAGTCTGCCAAGATATTACCCTTGCCAAATGAGATTAAAGTAAGTTTTGTTTCTGTTACCCATTACTTACATGTGTAGCTTCTGTATCTGAAAGTACAGATATAAAGAGATATTTTCTTTAGTATTTTAAGGTAATAGTACACTGTAAGATTTGACCCTCTTGCAGGAAAATGTATTAAATCATTTTATATGAACTTGAGACCTTTCTTCTGCAAATTTTAGCTTTTTTTTTGCAAGTACATAAAAGATAATTGGCTGAATCTTTTCAGATTACAATAAAGCAAAGGATACCAAATTTAGTTACACATTTCTGTTTTCATTGGTCATTTGTTGAATTTGAGACACATTATACTGTGGTGAAGAAATCTGAGTAAACTTCGATAGTCTTGTCCACATTAAAAAATTAGAAGTTCTCGTCAGTCAAGTTTGTCACAGAATATTCTGCTTAATTATTCATTATTATTTAAATGTATAGATAAACAGTAATAGAACAAAGTTATTGTGTACTGCAAAAAATCTAAGGTCCTGTCAGTACTTCCATGTAGGAATGAAAGATGTGATTATAAAAAAAGATGCTCAGGTCTGTTGCAGATTAGAAGAATGTTGTGACAGTGTTGAAGAAACTAGTAATAATTAATTTATTTCTTTGTTTCAGAGCAGTGCAGATAGAGTGCTCACTGATTTTGAAGCTGCAGATTTTGGAGACATGGTGAGTATATCTCCCAGGAAAACTACTATAAAGCAAGCATACACTAATATTTAAAGAATTCCGTTTCCTTGAAAATATTATTAATGATAGTAGTTACAAACTAGTTAATACCCAAAGTGCCAGTCAAAAAGTTTAAAGGGCTGTTCCCATAAATTGACCAATGATATATTGCTTATCTGTTTTACTGAGTCAAACAATGTAAAATGAAAATAATTGATAATTTGATAAAGAACATACGTTGAAACATATTCTTTTAGGCACATAGACACTCAGAATGTGCTTACTTGGAATAAATGACTCTCCACCCAAAAATGATATAACAACAAAACTATAATAGACTACTATCAATGCCTTTGGACTATTCTGCTTAGTACTTGTTACTGATACTTTGACATCAGGAAATACTTCATTCAGTATCATTCACCATTTACATGTTTGGAAAGAAAATGGAGAACACAAATTTTTAGGGAAATACCTTTTTAACTAAATGCATAATATTGGTAATTTAAGTATCGAGAGTTGTTGTACAATATTTAGCTAGATACTGTTTTATACAGTTTATACAGATGAACACTTTCTTAGTGTTTCTTTGCCCCCCCCCCCCCACACACACACACAAATAAAAAAAATCGACCATGATAATGGTCATCTTAAATTACCTTATTAATTATTGTTCAGTTTATAGAGAATAAGCATGTAAAATACTTAGGCAGTATATTCTTGGTTTATTTTAAGTGTATGCCCCTATTCAGTTTGGGCCATTTATCAAGCTCTTGATAAGATAGATTGACAACAACTTACTTTTTAAGGTTTAGAGTGACGAAAATCTCTTGAAAGACTTCAAATTTTCTTGTAGAGTGTTTTGATATTTTCTGTGTCCAAACATAGGTACTACATTAATACTACATGTAAATCTGATCTTATTTTTAAATCTAGCCGTGATCACAAAGTCACTAAGATACATAAGCACTCATATAAAAAGGTTTATTTAATTGATAATGGAAATTGATAGTGATTAATGACTGATTGTTTTAGATGAGTAAACACCTTTAAGGCAAAGGTTTTAAATTAATGACTTTAATGCATTTAACTGGTATTTATTATCTTACGTAGGATTGTACTTTCCTGTGTTTGATACGATAGCTTTGGGTTATTTCAATATAATTGTGACTGAATTTAGGACTTGTCTCTAGTTAGCTTGTAATTGAAATGCATCATTAAACACACATTATTGGCATGTTTTTTATGGCAGTTAACAGTGAGTCTGAACATAAAACTTCAATTATATGAAGTTATTTTAATGGTTATTCATATGATACACTTTACTAGTATTTCTGTTTTCAAATCTTCTGCTTGCTATTAAAAAGACAGCTTATATGAAGCATCCTGTCTTGATCTACACTGTTCACTTTATTTTAAGTGGAGTCTTTCTTCCTAATGAAAATATGTATATTTGAGTGTAAAACATTGAATGACATAGCACCAGTCTGTTTTGTATCTATCAATTGGCAGTGTGGCCTCTGTTTTCAAATAGTGACATCAGTGAAGCAGTCCAGAAAAACATTCATGCTAACCCATGTCGTGAGGCTTGTTTCAAGAGATGGATCAGTGGGGAGGTGGTAAAACACAGCATTTTAATGCAGGGGTGTTAGTTTGATCCCCTGTTCCCCCACTCCTGATTGTTGGATTAGATGTTAATCCGGAGTAATGAATTAGATGTTAATTCAGAGTTTCAGTGCCATAAGCTGACCGTGTACATGTGAAAGAAGCAGGGCTGTTTCTGGAATTGGATGCTTTCTGTAACTTTTACTGTTACCCAGAACCAACAATTACTAATCTACTCGGCGTTTATTGGTCCTGTCAGCAGCTTGTGCAAATGAAGAGATAAACTTAGAGTTTATGTTATATAGGTATCTTAGGAGAAGGTGTTAAGTGTTCTTACTGTAGACCAAGTTTTCTGTCGTTTCAGTCTGACAGTTTCTACAGTTGCAGAAGAAGCTATTCTGTTTTAGGATCATGTTTATTTTATAAGGTAGGTACAAATTAAATTAATTCCTTTCTAAGAGTAATAGTACCCTTCAGATAGTACGCAGTCCAGATGTTATTGTTAAAAAGGTTAGATGGAAACTTGTCTGCAATTTTCATATTCAAAAGTGTGGGTCACAGTAAAAGTTATGACTAACTGATTTTAATACCTTTAAGTTTCTTTCAATGGATTATCCCATTTAGAATAATTTATATTTTATTAAAGAATTTGAGCAAAGCAGAGGTGTGACTTTTGAATGATAATATTGCCCTTTTGATAATATTGTGTCTGTGGTGTAAGCCTGTGTTAGCCTATAGATTTTATCTATAATGAATTATTCATTTTCTCTTATGAACTAAAGAGATTACATGAGCAGTTAACATTGCATATTTTCATATGCAGCGTAAAGCAGTTACTCATATCAAAGGATATTTGTTTAAAAAATGATTGTTGATTATGTTTTGGCAACTTATATTTTATTCAACTGAATTTCTGACTAGTTTCAAATGTGCCAAGTAGGGATATTTAGTGGGTAGTGACAAAAGTTCTGGGATTCAAACCAATGACTGTCTGGATAGTGGTCCAATTTTTTAAGTCCACACCACAAGGCTTTTATTTTATTATTAATAATTACTCACTAATTGATTGTTTCAGGACTACCTCATCTCTAACCACTTACCCAAAGACGACTTGGTGGATTTTTCTACCTATTTGAAGTACCACTCCCTACTTAACCTCAATACTGATCAGTCTTTTGGACAGTTGGTTGTTTGGCGAGAAGTTCATCCAACGCGGCACTGCCAAACAGTTCCTGAGGAACAGCAGTTTGGTTACACAGAGCCGCTGATAGCACGATGGTTTTGGCTTATTGTTGGCTATGTACGTTTTTGTTTCCAGAGGTTAAAATATTTCAAATGGAATAATGTAGAAAAATGTACAATTTAAAAATTAACATTTTTGCTTCTTATGGATTGGTTGGAAGCATGACAATTTCAGCTTCTAAATGATTATATAATTACCGATTTTATGCAGTTTGGATATTAGTTGATAAATGAACCTTATGTCCTCAATAAGCAACAGTTTGGCTACACTGAAGCATTTGTAGCTCGTACCATTTAGTTAATATTTGATTAGTTGTATATCTCTAAAACTCGTATAGAAGTTATGACGGAAACAAATGTTTAAGTTACACTATGTTTAGAAGCAGTAAATTACAGCAGACGTCATTTATTGAAATGGCAGATGATGAAATACTAGTATTAACAATTTTTTATTCATTTTTTTTTTTTCAGAAAAACCTGATAATATGTATATCTTTAGAGACTGGTGGATGCACTAAAAAGTAAGTTAACACTTTTTTGTTATTGCTAGTCACTGTATGACTTCAGTTCTTGTGGTGAATTCTTACATAAACTGACAGTTCTATGAAAAAATTTGTGATTCTATGTTTTACTGACATTGCATTTTATCAGAAAAGGGAGATAAGTTTAGAATCTGCTATTTTTCTCACTACCAGACTGTTCCATGTATAATATAATTGAACTATAATTCTTCTTACCATTCTTTGTAAAAATAATTGATCTTTACTTACTTACAAAAAAGTTAAACATAATTATATATGCAACACATGTATCATGAATTTCTGTTTATGTATGGGCCACTTAATTGTCTATTTCAGAGTGGATGGTGTGTCCTCTCCAGACCCCTTTCTCATTGACCAGGCTAGAGCTGTCCTTATGCAGTTGTATAGTCAGAATATTGCCTCCCTATGCCAAAACCAGTATGTATTTACTTATACCATAGTGAAGAAAACTTCTCTTTGTTATTTATTTATATTATGTAGGTAAAGCCAGCTTTGATATATCTGCTGGAGTGGTCATACCATGGCTATAGCATGGTGCTGGCCTCCTTACCTATATGATAAGTAAATTTACCTCACTACTCCACACTATATTATTGAATGTTTATTTCAGAATTTTTTCTTGCAGTAAAACTGAACACAATATACTAAAAAGATAAACATGCTTGGTTTTTCACTTACTGTGCTACATAATTTGAACTGAGAAAAGATTTTTGGCTATGCCCTTGTTAAGATTTGTAGCTGTAGTTTGTCTGTTTAGGTAGACAGAACACCTAGATATTGCTAAATAGAAATATTAGCACCAACTTCTGGTTATAAGAATTTGCAAATCTGTTTCCAGTTTGTCGTGCCCTCCTTCACCTTTTGTCACCACGCCAGAGCACCTTGTTCACCGCCAACAACAAGGTCATGACCTTATTTCAAGGTCACTGAAAAAATTACCTCATCGAGATTCTTCAAACCTCTTCAGTCTTGCTAATGGTGTTGTAGAGAACCCTGGGTCGTTGAGACGATTAATGCAGCGGCGAAAAGATTCTGTTGAGTCAGACAACTCCAGCGAAAGTAGTGGGGAATCTTTATTTAAAGTAAGTTCATTTTGTAAAAATATGCTGTAAGCATTTTTTTTTTAGCAAACCTTCGAGGCAAGTTTTTAAAGGCATTATTTTCCCTCATTTTTAATTCAAAGACTGCTACAGTTTTCAACAATGAGAAAACATAATGATACATGTACTTACTTTAAACTTTCAGAATTTCAGTTTTACTATTTTTTCTTTTATTTCAAGATAGCCTCCTTTCCACTTCCAATGTCTTTTGTTTTCCTCTAATTTGTTTTTAGTACCTTTCATATCTACTCCTTTCTTTTCCAGTTTCCAAAGAAAGGACGCCTGTTTCCAGAAACAGTAGATTTATTACACAATATCAATGAATCCAAGGAAGAAATTGGACCCCTAAACTCAAACAGAAAGTAAGTTTTATGTTGTAGTCTTGCAAATGCTTTCATGCTTAGTAATTATGGGGCTTACAGAATTCTTCCAATGTTTTATCTGGTTATAAACCTGACATTTATATATTTTTTTGAATATTGGTAAATATAGAAAAGCAGTAAATTAATAACCAAGGGGTTAATGTGTGTTGATGCGAAAAAACAATCACAGAATTTTGAAATCTGCTTGACTTAAATAAAGTTCTTAGAAATGTACATTGTGCACAAACATTCCAGCAATTCAGAAATTTTGTTTTACTTGCAAACAGTACCAAAGGTAAACCAAAATCAATGAATCTGATATTTCAAATATTCCTATTCAGTTTTACAACAGCTACATTAGCATAACCAGTACGGAGAATAGCCATTGGCTACTTAAATTTCCAAAAAATATTTGAAAATGACATATAATTTTGATAAAATTGAAAATTTGACTACAAAGTTTTATTTCTTAGTGCAAACCTGTAAGCATAAAATAGGATAACTGGATTATTCTCTGAATATTTAAAGAGGTTTCAGAGTAGACATTTAAAAAGCTAAAGTACCATTCACAACCTGCTCAAGGCAGCCAGTCTAAACAGAGAGAATTTGTAATAACACAAATCTTAAACATTTTATACATATTTCAGATTGACAGTGGGCATAGAGAATAGCCTGTTCCATTTCCAGTATTATGACAATCTTGAGGGTGTCTTTATATCTTCTGAGGCTGAGGTGGGTGGAGCAAGTCAGCTGAATGATGAAATATACAACAACTTTCAAACTGCTTGTCAAAAGATAAAGCATTTGTTTGACAATGCTCGAAAGGTCAAGGTAAGTGTCAATATATTGTATTCTTTGAAAGTTGAAAATTCTCTGTCGAAACCTAGTCAAACAAGTTGAAATATCATTTACCATGAAAAAATTGTTTGGTCCACAATGAGATCTTTGGTTTGAAATAAAATGTGATAACAATGAAAATTGTGATCCTAAGAAAAAGTAATTTGGTCTGTCAGTAATTCGAAATATCATGTTTTGACATAATGTTTGTATTCATATGCAATAGTTTTGTTGAAACTGGTTGGTTTTGCAAAGCAAACATTTTGGTCATTGGCTTGAATGTCTTTTCTATATAACTGTGAAGAATAATTTTATGAAGCCTAGATAGATATTTTACCAGATTTTTCATAATAATAAGTTAAATAGTTTGAAGACTTCATTCTCTCTGGAAATGCAATTTTACTGAAAATTCAAAGATTTTCAACCAATTTTTTGGTTGTGTATCAGGAACAAAGTAAAGACAGAAAACAGCATGTTTGTGGCCTCAATGATGATTTTGTTGATATTCGAGAGGAGGGAGTGATGTTTACATGTTCTGTGCCAGTCCACCAAGATAAGAAGTCGCAGCCTGTTTGTTACTGGGTCGTTGGGTGAGTGCAAGAAAGACTTTTGTGTTTTCAAACTAATGTATAAAGCTGCTGTATGGTACATGTATTTTTCTATGGCTTAAACTTTCATACTTGTGTATACTATCATTTTCTTTATAAACGGAAGTACTCTGACCATGGTCTTCACTGTTTTTGCTATTCAGTCAGTAAGTAAGTAATAGTAATAAATATCCCAGTTAATGATAAATGGGTCAGTCCAAAGTTGAATGTGTATGGACAAGTCTATTTTAGAAATTTGGTAGAATACATGTAGGTGTTTATTTAATAGCTAACCCTGTACCCGAAAGCTTGTGCAGGGTTTATTCTGCTCTTTTTCAAGAATACATGTATATTGTCAGGTATGAAATTATTTCTAATGTAGATAACTTTTGTACTTGCAAAAATACTTAATATGCAACCTCAAGATAAATAGACTATTTCATGTACAAGAAATGCATGGTATTATCTGATTCCAATCTTTTATGGGTATGAAATCTTGAGTTTACTTAAGATTAATAGATTAGATGTAAATATATCAGAACATTTTACTTTTAATGAGTAAATGAATGTAGTGAAATGTTTGTAAAATCACTTTTAAGAATAAAAAGGAATGTAGGATTAAGAAATTAACTTAAAAAATAAAAAAAAATATAAACTAATGAAAACTTGCTGAATTTGTTTTCGGCTTAGAAACATTCACTAACAATTAATGTACTGAAGTTGTGGTGAAATGAAATTAAGCGGTTGTTACACACACCAGATTTAGAAAAAAGTGATTGTATACATGTACTTAACACCGGTATACCTCTCTTTAACATAGACAGACTGTTATGTGCATTGTAAATATTTTATTTATTTAACATTTTTTGCAGTCGCTGTCTGTCTCGATCATTACGGAGAGAGGTGTATGTATGTTTCCATGAATCAACACCACAGACTGTCATAGAGCTAGCATTCAAGATAGCACTTGGTTATCTCCCCTTGTAAAATGGTCATCAAACAGTTAGACATTCAAAGGCAGATAAGGATGATGGAAAAAACAAGACACTGTTGTCCGATTTAATTTTCTTTTGTGTACTGTTCAAGTTTCAATGATCAGAAGTTATCTCAACTTCATTGTTAGATTGTCAACATGCCAGCTGAATGAAAGTTTAATAACAAGCTAAATGTACATTTGTGTTTGAAAATTGACATTTACTTTGTCAGCAGTCCAACCAGCTGAAACCATGGGAGCTTAATCAAATGTTGGAGGAAGTGTTTTAAAGTAGAAATGTTGAAAAGAACAACAACTACTACCTCATAGAAAAATGGCATATTATTACTGTTAAACCTTGATATTTCCTACTAAAATTCTCACTTTATATAACCCTTACAAAACTGATGCTTTGTCAATTAATTTATCAATATTTACTGTCATGTAGTTGTTACTGAAGTAGTTACCTTTGCAATAATTAGTAGATATATTTGTTCAGTATCTTTTATAGATTTCACAGGGTACAATATTATGTTTTTTACAATAAGGAAATTGCTTTTTCTTTTATTATGTATATTCCTATAAAACATACCATCCAAGGAAGGCTAAATAAAAAATCCTGTAGGGGTTGTTTTTTATACTTGGGGGTCTTTTCTTGTTAAACATATTTCTGAAGCAGGATTGATGCATACTGAAAATGCCTTCGTTGGGTGGGATATCTGTTTTATTGGAATGGTCTTTACTATCTTTGCCTTTATTTCATCTGTAAAAGAAACAGCATAGAATTTGTGAATTTCATTCTAAAGTTTGTCATAAATTATTTCAATCCTAATGTTTTATGCAATATTTTAAATGCTCAGATTGATTGTAAGTTCTCAGTATTTTCAAATTGAGGTGTTACCGAGTGTAAAATTATTTTAAGAGAAGCAGTGGTCAACGTGTTAGAAGGAAGGCTCTGGATTTGGAAATAGCTGGTTCAAATCCCACCAGGGGTGAGAGTCTACAATGACTGTCAGCAGTCCTCATTTTTGGCCTGAGTATTGGTTTCTGGTTTATCTGTTTCCTAAAAAAATCCAAGTTTACTTAATGCATTTTATTATGAAATTTTCACTTTATGTTAATTTTCAACAGCATTTGCCATTAGAAGTAATGTGGGATTTCATTTTCTGAAATATGCATTTATAATTTTTTCCTGCAATTATTGTTCTGCATTTTTAATAGAAATTTTAGACGTATATTCAAGAATTACTCAGTTTCGTATTACAGAAGAAATAAGGTTAGAAGTCATATACCCAGTAGTGATTATATAATGTGTATGGTTGCATTTTATGTAATATTGAAGTGGATGTTTCCATCCGTAAATATTTTTTTATATTTTTTTCTATTTTTGAGAGTAATTTTCATTGACTGATTTTTATGTTGCAATACAAACTTTGATTTTAAGAGTTTTTGAGTTTAATCTTAAAATATGTTTGTGGAAAAGTTACTTGATACTTACTTGTTAAAGCTTAAGTTTGCCAAAAAAAAATCTATATGTGATGAAAACCTGAAAATTAATAAATACTTAAACATATGTACTGTAATTATAAATAAGCTCAAATTGTTTTCTGCATGTGTTTTTAAAGAGTGATTACTGAATGTATAGCAATAAAGATTTTCTGTGGAAAAACAAAAACAAAACTTTTGAAAAAGTATTGGGTTTTGATAATAATGACTAGGTACTGAATTCTTGAAGTATTTTTAAATGATTTTGTGTGACAGTAATTGTCAGTCAGATTCAGAAATGATTTTGTATGACAGTAATTGTCAGTCAGATTCAGAAATGATTTTGTGTGACAGTAATTGTCAGTCAGATTTAGAAGATTGCATATCATCTTAAAGTGAAAATTTGTTGGTTTGTATTAATGACATTCTACACAAACATTATATACATCAGTCAGTTTGTCACTCATTGACTGGAACCCTTTGACCATTTGTTTTTAGGTATCTCTTTTCCCAAGCTAACCTTTATTTGCAGTTCATATGCCATTCTTGATGAGAATCTCAGTTTTTTGTTACTGTGCGAAATAATATACAAAGTATAATTTGTTTAAAGTTATTTTTGGTGCTGAAGGGAAAAGGGTCATAGAAAAAGAAAAACTGGTATGGGAGTTTAAAGTTTGAGGGAATAGAGTGTTGTAGTCATGGGTTCAGCTCTTGTCAGCAAAATTTGACAGCGATTTTAATATGAATTTCAGCTTGACTACAGGATACAATTTCATTAACTTCTTTGAAATATCAAGTTAATGAAAATTGGGAATACATGTTCGACAATCAATGTTAGATATATAAGTTAGACTAGGAAGAAACCAATTTACACAGTTCCATCTTTCAAACCATTTTCATTTTCTAGCGTCGTGTATCATTTGGATTAGTATAATTATTTATTCCGTATCTGTTTTATCTAACCAATCATTTAGCAGCATTTGTACCACACGACAATGCACATGGGTACAGAAGTCCTTTATTTTCTGTATTTGTACAATTTATTGTCTCCTATTTTAAACTAATCGTAAGTCTGAAACATATGTTAACATTTCTAATGAGTTGGTGTTGTTAAACACTCTTTACATAATATTCAGTAATACATCATTTAGTGCCAGTTTGAGTGTTGTTTGGCAGAGTTCACAACATGAATTAAAGCGACTGACTCACAGATTGGTCAACGATGCATAAAAAAGAAAATGTTTATAAATACAGAAATTCTAGTTGCAATTATGAAGAACATATCTAAACTAACTCATTGTCTGATGTTTTTGTTACAAAAACACATCATGATACAAAGTTTTACACACTTTCATCCATGAAAAATTTACCCCATTAGTCATGGGGTTGATACTTTGTTTATATTGTTAATTTTGACAGCTGACAATACTCAGTCTCTGTGGCTCAGCTCGCCACCCATAATTTTCTGACGGAAAGAACATGGGTTCAAATCCCGTTTAAATCAAATTCTTTTTTCTTCAGTTTACATGATGTGTAGAAGCATAAAGTAATGTTTTTTCCATAGTACATTAATTTCTCAAATTAATTTTAAAGATTAACATTTTTAAGGTAAATTCTGTGAGTCAGTTGCTTTAAGAGTGAATGAAAAAACATACAAAGTAAAAGATTTTTAACAATGTTCTGTACAATATGGAATGTATTTTGCTTCGTATGCAGCTGGTAAAAAGATATAGGGTTCTCTTAGCGGCTCGTCCACTATGGTTTTTCAGAAACTTTTTCTGGCTCGGTATCCGTCAAAATATATATCCGTATTGTACATATTACTTTTAATTACCTTATAATATTAAATTTAGTGTTTTCATTTTGTACTATGCAACACTTGCCAAGATAAGATATAAAATGAATCAAAAGTTAATTGATAAAGAAAAGGTTGAACAATGTGTCTGGCTAAATATTTAAGAGCACAAAATTGACCATTTAGTATGATTAAGATTAGGCAAAGATCTAATTAAATACTTAGTATAAATAAGTAGCATTTTGTTGTGTTAACCTCAGATTTATGCAATTAAAGCTACTAGACACAAACATTAAACTGTATCCTTATGACATGCTAAGTTAACTGATACATCTGTATGATGCCTTTCCTAACAAACTTTGATTCTGTGACTACATTGGGATTTGTTATGGTGCAAAAAAAAAGGTTCCAAATTTGTGGTTATAATGCAAGGCTGTGTTGTGTATTTGAAGATTTTGTGCACACTGAAAGAAAAGGTATGATTGCTACCTTAATGAGATTATTTATAGCCATATGCACACCTGTTAATGTTTTCATACAACTGAAAAATAAAATCAAAAATAAATTGTTTTGTCATTCATTTTCTCATTTTCAGGGAACTGATTTCTGTCGAATATTATATCTAGAGTTCACAGCCTAAGCTATGATTACTAATGTATGCAACTTTTTAAAAAGGAGTATCCTACTCTTTGGCTGAGTGGTTAAGGTTACAGACTTGTAATCACTAACCCTCCCACTGAAGGTCATAGGTTCAAGACTCTGCTACAAATGAGCATTTAAGAAAGCTGGTTACAGAAGATGGGAGTAGAGTACTTGTCCATCACAGAAGCAATTGTTAGATAAACAGCCTGCCCGACATGGGTTTCATTTAGAAAGCGCTAAATTCAACTAAGCCCTATAATTTTTTTTAGCTATTGTGATCGCTGGATGTCCGTCGTCTGTCTGTTTACATTTGCCTTGTGTATGCGATAGAGGCTGTATTTTTCATTGGATCTTTATGAAACTTGGTCAGAATGTTTGTCTTGATGAAATCTAGGTTGGGATTGTATATGGGTCATCTGGGGTCAAAAACTAGGTCACGGGGTCCAATCTAAGAAAAACCTTGTGTATGCAATAGAAGCTGTATTTTTCATACGACTTTCCTAATATTTGGTAAGAATTATTGTCTTGATGAAATCTAGGTTGGGATTGTATATGGGTCATCTGGGGTCAAAAACTAGGTCACGGGGTCCAATCTAAGAAAAACCTTATGTAAGCGATAGAAGCTGTATTTTTCATCCGACTTTCCTAATAATTGGTCAGAATGTTTGTCTTGATGAAATCTAGGTTGGGATTGTATATGGGTCAATTGGGGTCAAAACCTAGGTCACAGGGTCAAATCTTAGAAAAACCTTGAGTATGCGATAGAAGCTGTATTTTTCATCCGATTTTCCTAATATTTGGTCAGAATGTTTGCCTCTATGGTATCTAGGTTGGGATTGTATATGGGTCGTCTGTGGTCAAAAACTAGGTCACGGGGTCAAATCTTAGAAAAAGCTTGTGTATGCGATAGAGGCTGTATTTTCCATTGGATTTTCCTTATATTTAGTCAGAATGTTTGTTTTAATGAGATCTAGGTTTGGATTGTTTTATGGGTCATCTGGGGTCAAAAACTAGATCACGGGGTCAAATCTTAGAAAAAGCTTGTGTATGTGATAGCTGTATTTTTCATCTGATTTTCCTAATATTTGGTCAGAATGTTTGTCTCTGTGGTATCTAGGTTGGGTTGTATATGGATCATATGGGGTCAAAAACTAGGTCATGGGGTCAAATCTTAGAAAAACCTTGTGTATAAAATAGAAGCTGTATTTTCCATTCGATTTTCCTAATATTTTGTCAGAATGTTTGTCTTGATGAGTTCTAGGTTGGGATTGAATATGGGTAATCTGGGGTCAAAAACTAGGTCACATGGTCAAATCTTAGATAAACCTTTTGTATGTGATAGAGGCTGTATTTTTCATTGGATCTTTATGAAACTTGGTCAGAATGTTTGTCTTGATGAAATCTAGGTTGAGGCTGATACGAATCATATGGAGTCAAAAACTAGGTCACGGGGTCAAATCTTAGAAAAAGCTTGTGTGTTCGATTGAAGCTGTATTTTTCTTCCGATTTTCCTAATATTTGATCAGAATGTTTGTATTGATAAAATCTAGGATGGGATTGTATATGTGTTATCCAGGGTAAAAAAATAGGTCACAGGGCCTATTCTTAGAAGACGTTCTGTTCAGCTACAACAATGAAATATTAGATATTTTTGCATGCAGATTAAATCTTTGACCGTGGATGATCTTGGCCTTGACCTACTAACTTACACCCTGATTTTTTGTTTCTGTGCAATGATTCTCAGGTGAGCGATATAGGGCCATCTTGGCCCTCTTGTTTAAACAAAAACTCTTGCTATTTAAAGAGGGAAAGAGGCACTATGTGTACAGCTTCAGACTCAAAACTCGTAAGTCATAGTTGCTGAAAGAATTTGATCAACTTCACATTTTCTTGTTTTATGCCCCGGAAGGGAGGCATATAGTAGTCTCACTGTCAGTCCATCCGTCTGTTCCATCTGTGCCCAACTCTTCTTACAATTCTCATTAATCTTTCACACAATGATCATTATAAAGTGCTGCAGTGCAGTGCAGATGCTCTGACTTTTGTGATTTAAATATTTTTTTTGCAGAGTTATTGCCCTTTGTTTCATTTTACTTAATATTTCTTGTTTGTGCAACTCCTACATTTCCCATGTGATTTTCACCAAACTTTCACAGAGTGATCATTATCAAGTGTCACAGCACATATACAGTGTTTTTTGCCATTAGATTATTATTATTGCCCTTTGTTAAATTTTTCTTAATATTGCTTGTGCACAGCTCCCCCTACAATTCTCTTATATGTTCACCATACTTCTATTATAGAATGATCATCAAGTGCTGCAGCGCATAAACTCCAGCTTTTGTGATTAGATAATTTTTGGCAGATTTATTGTCCTTTGTTTAATTTTCCTTAATATTTCTTCTTTAAGCATCTGCTACAATTTTATAACTGAACTATATTTTTCACCTGTGGTGTTCAACTGGAGCATAAAAATCCAAAAGTTAAAAGGTAAGAAGCTGTTTTGAAACTCTTTTTCTGTAAAAGACGTGGTGACCTCTAGATCATTATCTTTTGAAGCACATCAGGTTTGGAAATTTATTAATTTTACCAGCCATGCAAATAGCTAAAGACCAAATAATAGTCTTACCCTTGGACATATGGGATCTTTGTTTAGTTCACAGACTGCAAAAACTTTTGGCACAAATGATCAAGATAACATTAAGTTATAAGCTACCATATGACTGTGACCATTGCCATGTTTCAGGGGCATTCATGTTTGTGACATTTTTTTTTTTTGCAAAGGAACAGGACATTACTCAAGGGAGCAAGCAGAAAATCTAGTAGTAGATAACTCAAACTGCAAGAGGTTCCACTGCAACCCAAAATACTAAAGCAAATAACTGAGGATCAGTTGTGAGGCTCAGACCTGCTCTTCATTGTCAAATATGAAAATATATTAACTCCTAAAATCTGTTATAAAAATTGTAAAGTAAGGTGATTAAAAAGTACAATACTCCACAACAACATCTGTTTCATATATGTGCTGAAACACATCATCTTAAATCATTAATGTAAGATAATGATAACTTAATGATTAAGAATTAAGGAAGCTCCCCGAGAAGACATGTTTGCCCAGAATGTGTTTTGCAAAACAGGACTACACTTCTGAGAATGCCTGGCTGAGCTTCTGAATAAAATGATAGAATGAATATGTTTGTTAAGACTGGTAATACACATAATCTTGACCATAAGTCTTTAAGCCTAACTTGAAACAAAAAAATGTAGGTTATTTGACATGCTCTGTCCAACGGGGAGTTATATTTGAAAGAATAAAACAGCTGAAAAGGTAATATTTGACAACATGCTGTGCCAGTTCAGTAAAGTTTTTCAGCTGTGAACAAGTCCAAATATATCTGGCATTGTAGAGCACAATAAAGATTATTTTGTCAATTGTTCTTCCAAATTTAATTTCTCTTTCACATAATTCTAGCATGAAGAAAATTAAAATGAATTTTAATTTCTAAACTTTGCAATTCTAAACTCCAATAGTCTTGTGATACAAAATGGATGCTTACATTTGTAATTCATGAAAAGCATGCAAATCAAGCTCATTCCTATCTAACCGTCCAATACTGAAAATTTGGGTTTAACAGCTTAATATATTAGACTTTCCTATAATATACATGACAGGTTGAAATTACATATTGAACTAGTCTTAGTATTCTTAAAGAAAATTTATTATATTTTTGGGTAGGCACACAACCATAAAACATATAGCTTTAATATGTAAATTGTTTTAAATAAGGAAATAAGGTACTAGTTTTTTTTTCAAGAACAAACAAAATGAAAATTAGTATTATTTTGTTGTGTTGTGATGTTGTATTTTATGGCTCAAAATGTTTGGTCCTAAAGAACATCATTAATTTATCCTGAAATTTTCAACAATAACAAACAAGTTCTTAACTGTGAAATGTATGACTTACAGTATGTGCAATAAAACAGCTGTTGTATGACCTTCACCTTACCCAAACACACAATGACCATATTCTGACTGGAAGATTCTGCAGCAAGTCACAGCAATCTACATGTAGCAACACATTTTTTGCATTCTTTTTGTTCAGCATCATTTCAATACAGCTATTTAAATATTGACTTGAATCAGAGATATATTTTATACAGAGATCAGAAATTAATCACTAAAATAATGATATATATTAATCACTGTCTAACAGCAAGATTTTTACATACGGTAGTCTCCCTGATATATCGAGGGGGATGTCATATAAATTTTGTTCTACAATTATGCCCCAAATATTTCTGTCACTGTCAATTTCAGCTCTAGCATTATTTCAAAAGGTATTATTTACACACTGTCAAGTTCCGCTCTAGAGTTAGGCCCCAAAATATTTCTCTGTCAATGTCTATATTAACTGGTGGAGTCTGGTTTCTGAACATCAGTTTTCGGGCTTAGACTTAATGAGTCCATATCGGCAAGTACCCCACTGGACATCTCATCTATTGTGGTAAAATCTATAACAATCTGTTTCTGAGCTGGTCTGTACTGCCTGAAATAAAAAAAAAATCTTTGTTTAACTTTTAATGGAATAGAATCTGATCTTAATCCTGACAATGACAATTAATTACAAACAAAACAAGAAACCAGGTTTTCAACGACCAAGTATTGATGTGACAGGAATTAGGAAGAAATATGGCAGTGAAGTAAAAATGGTGCTGTTATTTTGGTACCAACACAGAAAGTTGGTTTCAACAGTTCAAAATAAAAACAAATCAGATACCTGAGTAGCAATGCCAGGCTGTATTTTCATGTAAGCTACACAAATGCCAAGTTGAGTATCAATAGGACAAAGTGTGCTGAAGTTGTTGAGCAGAAGCTGAAAATTCTATTGTAAGCAAGTGACCTTGACCTTGCTCCCAAATATCATAATAGCAATCCCAAGCTGCATCTTAATATAAGCTACCCACACAGCAAGTTTGGTGTCAACAGGTCAACGCAAACTCAAGTTATTACGTTAAAAACTGAATTTCTTTTTTAAAGCAACAGTGACCTTGACCTTGTTCACAGACACCTGGGTAGCAATGCCAAGTTGCATCTTATCAGCTACCCAAATTCTAAATTTGGTTTCAATAGGTCTAAGCAAACTAAAGTTATTGAGCAGAAACTTAATTTCTTTTTTTAGCAACGGTGACCTTGACCTTGACCACAGACACCTGGGTAGCAATCCCAAGCTGCTTCTTAATATAAGCTACCCATATACCAAGTTTAGCATCAATAGACCAAAGCAAACTAAAGTTATTGAGCGGAAACTGAATTTCTTTTTTTAGCAATAGTGACCTTGACCTTGATCACAGACAACTGGGTAGCAATCTTAAGCTGCCTCTTGACATAAGCTACTCATATACCAAGTTTGGGGTCAATAGGTCAAAGCAAACAAGTTACTGAGCGGAAACTGAATTTCTATTTTTAGCAACAGTGACATTGACCTTGATCACAGACACCTGGGTAGCAATCCCAAGCTGCCTCTTGATATAAGCTACCCATACACCAAGTTTGGCGTCAATAGGCCAAAGTGAACTCAAGTTATTGAGCAGAAACCAAAAGTTGACGCCCGCCCGGCGACTTCAGCATTACAATAACCAGGTTTTCGTTGAAAGCCTGGTTAAAAACACAACCTTTCTGGGCTTAAATTCAAAAGGGTCATGGAATTTGTTTGAGGGATTACAGTTTGTGCCATCTAGACTGATTAGCTCATCAAGAAAGACCATGCACAGTCACTATGACATTATCAGTGATTCTCTCTTACAGACTTTTCAGTTTATAATACTTTCAAAGGAAAGGTATCTTGACATGACGTCTGATCAAATTGTGTTATAATTGTGGCTGCTTCTTAATAATGTTTGTGGCAAACAGTGTATTCATAACAAATCTGAAAGGACCATGCCCTAGTTATTGAAGCTTGAATGAAGTTTAACTGTATTTTTTTCTTAAATAAAGAAATACTGCTTAAAACATGAGAACTTGTGTCATATTCAAGCTAACATGAAAATACTGTAACTTTAACACTTTTCTCCTTTATATTTATATAGTTTTACTTACTTTTCCTTTATCCAAGCATAGACTTAATTACTGATATACCATTCTCTGACTACAGATTTCTACATTGCACTTTCTGCCTCGCTAATCTTCACACTAAATAAAAAGGTCATAACCATTTCAAGCATTCCTCCTCTACAAGAATTTACATAAAGTTCAAAAGGTTAGGCTATAAATAACTTTAATACAAACCTATATTTCACACCTGCCATATCGAACATTCTTTTAGAAGCCATGAACTCAGGTCTTTCATGGTATTTATCTGAATAATAAATGACTTCTTTTATTCCTGACTGTATCACAACCTTTGCACACTCATTACATGGGAACAGTGCCACATATATAGTACAGTTCTTCACATCAGCTGAGTTCTTATTTAAAACAGCATTCAGTTCGGCATGGCAAACTGGAATAGAAGAACAAAGACAAACATAGGAAAAATGAAAGAAAGTATAATTACATTATTTTTATAGTATATATAGTAATCGAATCGTCTGTCAATCAGTCTATTCATCTGTGCAGACTCTGTGTGTCAGTCCGTCTGTCCATCTGCATTTTGTCCAGAGCATAACTCCAAAAATATTTAAGGCATTTATTTCAAACTTGGGATATAGCTTTATGGCGATGAGGAGAAGTGAAGTGCACAAAACCATTAATCTAGCTATGCTAATTCTTGAGCTACATGTGTATCTCCCCTTTTCAGTTTTCCTTGTCCAGCCTTATTCTCACAAAGTATATATGGGATTGGCTTCAAACTTGGAATATAGGTTGTTGATGATGAGGCGGAGTGCAGTGAACAAGAAACCATAACTCCAGCTCACTTACATTTTGAATAATCTCCCTTTGTCATTTCAGCTTGTCCGAGTCATAACTCAAAAAGTATTGGAGGTATCAACTTGAAACTTCATTGATAAATAGATCTCATCGAGGAGAAGTGCAGTGCCTAGGAACCATAACTCTCTTTTGCATAATTCTGGAATTATTGCCCTTTAAAATTGTTCATACTTAATTTTTGTATGGAGCATAACTCAAAAAGTATTGGAGGTATCAACTTGAAACTTCATAGACTGATAGATTTCATAGAGGAGAAATGCACTGCCCAAGAACCATAATTTTTTTTTATAAAAAGTTTGAAATAGATCCCACTTAGGTGAAGTGCAGTGCCCAGAAACCATAACTCTTTTGCATAATTCTGGAATTATTGCCCTTCAAAATTGTTCATACTTAATTTTTGTAAGAAGCATAACTCAAAAAGTATTTGAGGTATCAACTTGACACTTCACAGATGGATAGATTTCATAGAGAAGAAGTGCACTGCCCAAGAATCATAACTCTTTTTACCAAAATTTTGAAATAGATCTCACTGAGGTGAAGTGCAGTGCCCAGAAACCTTAACTATTTTGCATAATTCTGGAATTATTGCCCTTTAGAAATTGTTCAGACTTAATTTTTGTCTGGGGCATAACTCAAAAAGTATAGGAGGTATCAACTTGAAATTTCATAGATAAATAGATCTCACTGAAGAGAAGTTCAGTGCCCAGAAACCATAACTCTGGAATTATTTCCCTTCGAAATTTTTCATACTTGATTTTTGTATGGGGCATAACTAAAAAAGTATTGGAGTTATCAACTTGAAACTTCAAAGACGGATAGATTTCATAGAGGATAAGTGCAATGTCCAAGAACCATAACTCTTTTACCAAAATTCTGGAATTATTGCCATTTAAAAATTGTTCAGACTTAATTTTTGTCTGGAGCATAACTCAAAAAGTATTGGAGGTATCAACTTGAAATTTCATAGATAAAAAGATCTCAGTGAGGGGATTGCACTGCCCAAGAACCATAACTCTTTTTACCATAATTTTGAAATTATTGCCTCTTGAAATGTTTCATATTTAATTATTGTCAGGGGCATAACTCCAAAAGTATTGAAGGTATCAACTCGAAACTTCATAGATAAATAGATCACATTAAAGAAAGTGTAGTGCCCAAGTACCGTAACTCTTTTTCTTGCACAACTTTGGAATTATTGCCATTTTTAATTTTTCATATTTTATTTTAGTCCAGGACATAAAGTAACATGTTCCCATATATCAATACCCTACTAAAAAAGCGGCATGCGGGGGGTATTGGCGCCAGTACAGTGGCAGTTCTAGTTTTCACAGACTGCAAATTCCTTTATGCACAAATTATCAAGGTAACATCAAGCTAAAAGCTACCATGACTGTAACAGGGGTATTCATATTTGTGACACATTTTTTGTTTTCTACCTCTAATGACATTTTAAGAAGTGAAAATCTAGTGATTATCATCTGACTTCTACAAATCTAGAATCTTTTTTTAAATATTGCATTGTGCAGATACAAGCAAAGGCACAAATGTTTAAAACTGTTTCAGAGAGCAACATAAAAGTAATAGAGAAATGCATATGTATTATTAAAACAAAGAAATAATGGATACCATATAACTGTTTTGTGTCTAATACATTTTCAGCTTCTCTTCCCCATGGCATAGCATCATCTGAACACTTGTTTGGCATTCCATTGTACCCTATTCCAACAATTTTCTTTTCCTCATTCACAATACATGCTCCAACCTGTAAAAAAATAATTGACATACTTCTTATACAAAGACACATGAAGCTTTTCTTTTTTGCTTTAAGTCAAAATGTAACTAAAAGAATCAATAGAACAAATTGATAGTGTACAATAAAAACCATTCTTTGCACCCTTCAGTACCTTTTGCTAGGAAACAAAGATACATTATACATGTACAATGAAAAATATATATCTAGTCTGTACCTAGCTAGTACCAACTCATGTTGACTCTCCAATGTTGCCACTATACTAATCTTTATCCTTTTATACCAACTATATGCTTCTGTTAAATTCTGACACCATTAAGATAGACTAAGGAGGAAAGTTCAACTCATACAGGATTTAGCTCTATGAACCTCAGGTTACTAGTCTAAAAGCTCTCTAAAGTAAGGCAGCTTGTCACCAGTCATGGTTCTATCTGACCTCACCACAAAAATATAAATGGTAACACAAGACATTAGTTTATGTTCTGAAAAGATTACCTGTGTTCTAGGGTCCTTACTTCTCTGGGCAGACAAGAATGCTATGGCCATGAAATAGTCACTCCATTCCAAATAATCTTCCCTCTTACATGATAGACTTCTGTGAAGAGAGAAAAATATATATGATCAGCCTGTGAATTAAGCGGTAGCCCGATAGCCCATGGCTATGAAACAGTCACTCCATTCCAAATAATTTTCCCTCTCACATGATAGACTTCTGTGAAAGAGAGAAAAATATATAAGATCAGCCTGTGAATTAAGCGGAAGCCCGATAGCCCATGTCTAGTAGAATTTTGGTCAGGCCCGTATAATTTTCCAAGTCACAAGCCCGACTGGCCTGTGAAGATAAGTCATCAAATGAGGGCCCATCAAATGAGGATGACAATGAAATTACCGAATTATAAACTGAAAAACTCATTTGTCTTTACTCAAGGGAATAAAATTACAAAATAACTGTATTCATTATTTTTTATTTTATTTTCTACTTAATAAGTAGAACATTTTTTGGGCTTGAAAAAACCTATTTGGGCTAGCAGATTTTGCCAAACCACTTGCTTAACTGGCTAGTGGTTTTCTGACACTAAATTCTTGACCGTTAAATATAAAAGTTAAAATACTGGTATTAAACTGAATTTTTGGCCAGCTGATATCCTAAATTACCGTTACTTTTATTTAAAGGGTGAAAACAAAACATACTACACATACGATATGAATTAAAATGCAGAGATTTTGGGATCTGATTAAACAAAAATAATTTTGGGATTTATGGACTATGTATCATACTTTTTGCTTGAAGACTGCTGGTGAGACACTTTATTTTAAAAACAGTAACCTGATGGGTTATTTAAAGGGCATTCCATTGATACTTGAGGGTGATGGTAGTTTCGTCAACCAACCGTTTCATCGAACTGATTATGTATAGTAAATGGAAAGTCGTTTCGTCACCCTGAATATTCAATAGGCAGAGTTTGAAATATATCATTCACACCTAATTACTCCCGCATTATTAATGATAGTTGTTCAATACAGGTGTTTTTGGCATTAAATTAATAAGCAGATAACTAAACCAAAATTGAGCATAAATGATTAATCAAATTACCTCTAATTATAGATGTTAAGTGCCGGCTGTTATGCCTTTGAAATATCTGAATATAAAAAAGGCAGTGGCTACAGTTACGGAACCGTAATCCTAGCCTCCGAGTCTAGGATTACGGAAGTTCCGTAATCCTAGACAAACCCACTGGTATAGGCAGATTTCAATGGTATTTGAAAGACCCTGGTTGACGAAACGACTGTAAAGCAAACTTGACACAAACTTTTCTTAAACTTAAAGACTTGATGTAAATTTATAAAACTGTTCTCAAGAAATATTCATTCCAGATTTGTGACATGAGTTTAACTGGTTCGAGATAGTTTGGGTACGAAGAGACAAAGCCAACACGATATTATACTTATAAGATCTATAACTTTCTTACTTGAAATTTTAGAATTCTGATAATTGTTGAAACAAACATCGAAAGTAATAGTTAACCTTTGTGGAGCTGGATTACTGACGGTACTGTTGTTATTTTGTGACATATTTTTTTCTTTTCCCGATCAAATCAGCGAATTGCGCGGGAAATGACGTCATCGAAAGACTATCAACCGTTTACTCATGTGGTATGTATCCGTGCAAACTCAAACTCTGTATTACTTCCCCTTTAACGTTGATGTTTTTCTCTAAGAATAATGCGTTCTATCAAAGTGTATGTTAACTGTTTGTTTTCCTTTTCTGTATTTTTATCAAAGACCTAAATACAAGAATTTTAGGTATTTCTTATCATCATCATCATCATCATCATTATTATTATTATTACTGTAAAAGGGGTAAATTAGGGTAATTTCCGACAGCATCTTACAACAACAGTTACATTAGAACTCGCACTTACCTAATATCTATATGGTGGAAGAAAATCATTGTGTTAAAATAAGTGATAAAGGTTGTATCGTTCTTTAATGTTGTTTGTTACAATAAACATTAGAACTTGAGGTGTTTTTTTTTTTTTCGAAATTGTAGAACTTTTAGTAAATCACAAAGAAAGGAAAACGAAGAAGTCGAACCACAATCTACTAAATGAAAATATACAAACAATTTGCAATTCAGTTTTAATTCACTCAGTTATACTTCAATTTGTCGTCATAACTATTAGTGTTGATCAACATATCAAATATTTCAAAAGCATCAGACTGATACAATAGTAGATATGACGCCTTCAAAACATTAAACTAGTTTACAAGTTTACAAGTTTATTTGGCAAATTCATAGGCCTTTGGCCTTATAGGAAAGTTGAATGTTATTGTTTTGTTTGTAAATGGTTAAACTTAATGCATCTAAGCTGCTAGAAAAATGCTGAAACGACAGGTATAAATTAGTTTAGTTTTCTTTCTTAAAATCAAAATTTCAAAATCTGCTTATATTTTCAAAATATTAATTTAAAGAGCTTTCAAATGATATAAGAATCTTAAAATTCGTCTCAAAAAGAAAAGGTTATCTAAAGTTAAAAATTCTGCTGCTGTCAAAATGTATATAAATATTGAGTCTTTTGCCAACCAGTAGATCAGCTATATTCTGGTAACAAGTGCTGTGATGTCATCAGTCAATGTGCATATACATGTCACAGGGACAATATGTCTGTGTCTGATACTTTGTTTTTGTTCTCTGTTTCCCGTGTCTGTTTGTTACGTTTGTGTGTTTCCTTCCATCAACCCATCTCTCATCTCTTCATTATATTTTTTTCATTTCATTTAATCATCTCCGTACTAAGATGACAGGCCTAATTCATACTTCACTGACTTCATTTTGGCCCGATATTCGTGCTTTTCTAAGCCACTGCGCACTCATATTAAAGACTTCGAATGCGAGAGCCATGTTTTCTTATTGTGACAATTAACTATATTTAAAGTAGCGTCTTGGTGTAATTTCCGGCTCCAGAATCTGAGCCTCCCTCTCCCTTTAATGCACGAGCGTCTGTGACATACATATTAACAATTAACATGTGATGAACTTAGAGACACATGGTTTGAATGAAGTAGCGGAATAAGTACAGTAACAATTGAGTATACAATTTAAATATATATGTTACAATAGCAACCAGACATACTTTTATAAAGCACCTGCGTCAATAGCAGCAGAACGTCGTAACATGGCATTATACGAGGGGCGTTCAATATATTCGTAGACTGTGCTTATAACTTTTTTGATAGGCAACGAATATATTGAACGCCCCTCGTATATACAATCATACAAACTAAGTACAGATTTTCTATTGTTTGTGGACAAAGTGCGTATAAACATGTACATATTATTTTATGATCTTGGAATATTAAACCTGGCACGTAAATCAAAATAAAAAGGGCAAAAAGTATAAAAATGATATTCGGATTCGAACACATTTAAATTACAGAGCTTGCATTTACGCTTAGTACGGGTTGTATTTGTATAGCGCCCCACTTCAATTTCTAAGGAATGAGAACATAATCGCAGTCTTGACATAGAAATTGTATGCATATCATTTACTACAATATCTAGATACTTTTCATATCTAAAGATTTTAATATTCTAACTTTGGCTGCGAATTTATTGTATCTGACCACTGTTATACATGCTGATCTTTGAGTTGTTGAAATAATAAGTAATAACATGTTTTATCGACGAAAAACTATTAGTTAAATGTTATTAAGATTCATACGACCATGATAAGCAAATAACCACCATTTGTAAGCAGTAGTAAGTACACCAGTACATGTTTGGTGAAATGATTCATCTTGATGAATCACATGTATTATTTTTTTGCTATTTTCTAAATATTCACGGTACCAGTTTCCCATATGGCCGAAGTCAATGCTGGGATCAGTTATTCTAGTTTATGTGTTGTGTGGGATAATGCAAGATACAGAAAGCATCCCATTCCATAGACACTCTTGTATGTGTATAGCACCGATACATAGGACCTTGATTAAAATTTGTCTCATCCGAAAAACAATTAGTTTTGTTAGCAGTGGCTTGAGTGATCGAACTCGCGACCCCTGAATTACTAGTCCAGCGTATTATCACTGGACCACTGATCCGCACCACTACCCCCCAATGTATTTTTAATGTTGTCTTGGGCTTTAATACCCAAGAAGTTACATTTACAGAATTGACCGAGTTGCAACGATTGTTAACTTTCTAATCGTAGGCAATGAAAGTATGCTTGGTATTCGGCAGTGATCAATCCAGTCACGACCGCTACGAAGTTGCTACCAAAACTACAATGGCTTAAATGTATCTGCCTCTGGGAAACCTTACAACTCTGAAGTATTTTAGGGTCAATCGAGCATTGTGCAGAAACCAAGTGAAGTATAAAGAATGTATTAGTACTGAGGAATTTAGGAAAGTCATTTTGAGAAAACTTGAGTTATTTGTCTCAACATTTTGTTTGTTTGTTTTTCTTTCTTTCTTTCTTTCTTTTTTTCTTCTCTACTTAAGACTTCGTTCTAGTAAGTAAAAGTAACCTTAAAATCTTCTTTTGAACAGCAAACAAATAATGGACGGCTGACTATATTATGTTAAATTATTTGTTTCCATACAATTACGTCCATTTTCAGAAGCATAAACTTACAATTTAGAAAAAACAACCAACATACGAAAACATAAAAGCAGTAAATGATTTCTGTAGTTTAAGAACTTTTAAAAAGACAGAAAATTTCACTGATTTGGATAAATTTGTGTTTTTATTGAAGAAAAAAAATCCAACGTTTGTTTGGTGGGCTTAATCTATTTTTAGCAATAAAGATAAAACAATCCTCCCATAAATCGTCGAATTTATCCCTAATTTTGCCCCTTTACAATCCGTTATCCTTGATATCATAATTCGTTGCAATTTTTACATCTTGTGCAAATACGAGTCCGCGTTATCTTGCTTGAATCGTCCAACTTTTGAAATACAAAATGGCGGCATGTACTGAAATTCAAACAAATGGAATTATTTTTTGTTTATTTATTATTTATTGTGGCTATGCATCAGGTAAGATATTTAGCATAGATAAAATGTATTTGCAATGTCGGTCATGTATAAAAAATATAATAATTATAACGATGACGATAATTACAAAAACCGGAAACAAGATTTTAATGCAGAGAGTAGACATCTACCAGTACAGTTTTGAATGAGAAAGGGACGTACGTTTTGAAGCAGGACTGAGATTTGAATAGCTTGGCTTTTCCCCTTGATTGCAAGAATTCTGTAAAAGAATTAAGCTTTTATTTCTTAATAAATAATCAGATTTGAGAATTATGAATTAGATAGTATTACATACCTTACGAGTAGTATACAAGCATATAGTATACAAGTTTTTTTTCTTTTCTTTTTTTTAGGGGGTGGGGGGAGGATTGCTTTTTTTCCTGTTTAAAAGAAGAATATATTGTATTTACATAATACACAATACATGTACAGTGCATTTTAAAACCAGATTCGTTAAAATTCAGTTAGCTATCTGTTTAATCTGAAAGTAAAATCCCACCTGTGAATGCTAATACGAACTAGGTCAGATAACATTTTACATTTCAACTGTGACAATGATTTTGGCGCCAAAAGTTCCAAAAACGATAAATAAAGGAGATAAAAAGAATAGTATGATTTTAGTATTTTACCAGTGTTATTGTAAAGATCAATAAGCTATTGATTACATTGCTTTAAATGAATACAAAAATTAGATTATATATATTGAAATTAGAATGTCCATAACGATTTTTTCACCAGAGAGAGGCCTGAACATTATAACAGTTTGTATAAAAATGCTCTTTCCCTTTACACAACCTTTTGGAGAGATTGATTTTAGCAATGGCAGATTTAGCTTACGTCTCTGTGTAATAATCTTCGATTTAGTAATTGTTCACATAAATTTTGTATGCAAGTTTTTAGTCACCATGTGACGCAATGCAGCAAGATATTTTCGACATAATATTTACCAGCATCAATATTATTAATACTATTTTTTTTTTATATCTGCTAAAGATGTGAAAAAGTTCAATAGTTTTTGTGTATACTAATTCTTTTCAATTTTCTGACAAAATGCATAAAAATGATGATGATGATGATGATGATAATCACGATGATAATGGTACTACTACTACTAATAATAATAATTATTGGAGGGAAGACTTTTGAAATAGCTGTACTCTAAAAATATTTTTCCTTGTGGCTTTTATGATAAAAACAACGAATTGAGTCAGAATAAACATAGTTTGTCCATTATCGGGGCACTTTTAAGATTACAAATGATTTGTCTAACGCGTTGTATGATAACAAATTTTATAACATTGCTGTGTAAACAAATGCCCACACCATTTTTATATCAGCTCTTCTATCGATTGCGCTTATCATAATATGAGTCAGTTTTTTTCCTGGGTGATGTATTAACTTCCCAGGGGCGTAACAAATGTACATTAAATTTGCTACAAGATGACAATGGCACCTTAACACATTTATGCCCAGTGGATTTTGCTATCCTTGTTAGTTTGATGAGTCCATTTTCAATAAAAAGGGTTTCTGGTATAAATTTTCAATATCATTCTATTTAGGGAAGAAAGTCCTTTATGCCTACAGTGTAGACCCTGGTCAGATGTCGCATATTGCGGTATCTGATCTTGGTCTGCACTGTTTGCCTATGTCTAATTTTGTGGATGCTAGGCATCAATGGGTTATGGCAAGTGGATGCTATGATGTAAAAATATGCAGTATATTTTTAGATCGTATTGTTTCTGTCAACGGAGGAGTAGTTTTTCTCTGAGTTTTTTTTTTAAAGATTGCATTCGCCACTAAAAACAAAATCTAACGTACATTTTCGTACACTGAAGCATTTCTCATTTAAAGTTTGTTAATTTTGTAAATTACTTAAGTTTCGCTTGGTCGTATGTTTACTTCATACCTGCTGAAAGTTATCATCGCTATACAAATATAAATTTTGTTGAATGAAGAATTACATGAACAAAGAATGTGAACAAATTACTTTAAAACAAGTAAACATATAACGTGTGTTGTTTAAATATATCTTGGGCTGAAACATTAAGGCGATTCAAATTAGGGAATTGTGTTTCTTTCTTGGCGTAGGGAAATCAACACCTAATTGATACAGTAGCAGAAGTCATGACCTGGGTGCAACCAGTTGCCCGGCAATGGAATTTCGTGATCCGTTACTAGTCTATACTTTATAATACGCCTGTGTCTCGTAACAATAAACGCATAGCACTTAGGGCAGACAACAAATCAAATCGGTTATTAAAAACATGCTTATACATAATAATTGAAAAGTTGATTAATCATTAATCACTGATTTGATGCATTCACAGATCTTAATAACCTTTGTTTCGAAATATAATATTGCCAGTCAGGTTTATGACAAAATGATGTACTTTTGTATAAATGACATTTGAGTATTTACAAGCCTGAGGAACAGACAGAAAAAGCTACACGTTTAATCTTCTTTATCGCGTTTATCGTTGTTTATCTTTTCATTGTTTACATTTATTATCAAAAGAAGATAAAAGCAGTCACAGATTGACTATACATATGAAATCTTTAACATACACTATATTTATTTGATTTAATGATTTTTAATTTTTGATGTTTTCACCATGATTAAACTAAGAAAAATTGTCGCCTTACAGAGAACAGCGAATTTGGAAAAAAAGAAAAAAAAACGTAAGATGTTTTTATGCCCCCACAAAGTTGGAGCATATAGCGTTGCACTTGTCCGTCAGTCCGTACGACCGTACGATAATACGACCGTACGTCTGTACGTTCGTCCCGAAATTTTGTGAACGCATCTCCTCTTAAACCGGATGGCAGATTTTGCTTAAACTTTCAGAGATGAACAACCTTAATGTGTAGATGATAGTAAAGGAAGGAATTTTTGCTTCGACCAAATTTAACGGAATTATGGCCCTTTGTTGATTTTTTCACTATATACCATATAGCAAAATAAATTTGTGAACGCAACTCCTCATAAACCGGATGGCAGATTTTGCTTAAACTTTCAGGAATGAACAACCTTAATGTGTAGATGATAGTAAAGGAGGGAATTTTTGCTGCGACCAAATTTAACGGAATTATGGCCCTTTGTTGATTTTTTCACTATATACTATAAAGTGAAATAAATTTGTGAACGCAACACCTCATAAACCGGATGGCAGATTTTGCTTAAACTTTCAGAGATGAACAACCTTAATGTGTAGATGATAGTAAAGGAAGGAATTTTTGCTTCGACCAAATTTAACGGAATTATGGCCCTTTGTTGATTTTTTCACTATATGCCATATAGCAAAATAAATTTGTGAACGCAACTCCTCATAAACCGGATGACAGATTTTGCTTAAACTTTTAGGAATGAACAACCTTAATGTGTAGATGATAGTAAAGGAGGGAATTTTTGCTGCGACCAAATTTAACGGAATTATGGCCCTTTGTTGATTTTTTCACTATATACCATAAAGTGAAATAAATTTGTGAACGCAACACCTCATAAACCGGATGGCAGATTTTGCTTAAACTTTCAGGGATGAACAACCTTTATGTGTAGATGATAGTAAAGGAAGGGTAATGTTTTTTACGGGACCTGACACACCTGGGGTTTCTATACTTTAATCTGTAGTTAACTTTCATGTGTAACAGTTTTTAAAATTTACCTGCTTACTTTAATATCAGCAACATATTATTACTTGTGTGTCTCTTTCTTCGTCTTCGCTAATGTGATTCCTCATAGTACATAAATATTTACAACATTTTTATGTCGACTATTCAAAGAATAAGGAGGTCTATTGTACTTGCGGCGTGGCTATCGGGTTAAAGTTTTAGGGCAAGTTTCTCATTTTCACTATTTCTTCCCTTTCTACTGCAGATATTTGGTTCAAACATGGCCGTAGACTGTGTCATTCCATCAAGGCCCATAACTCTGTTAAGCATTTTTGTTAGTTATTCCCCTTTAAAGACTTTGAAAGATCTTTAATTTCAGGCTTTTATTATACCTTCAAGCACTAAGAATAGTCAAGCGTGCTGTCCATCCGACAGCCCTTGTTTCAGTATAAAATATCTAATTTTGAAATAAAAGGACAGCATTAATAATATACAAAACACCTCAATTCATTTGCAACTACAGAAAAAAATTGTTCCCCACCTAAATCTTACATACAGAATATACATGCTCTTGTTTATGAGCACTTATGCATAGTGGGGGCATCAGTGTCCTATGGACACAGTTCTAGTTGTTTCAGATTTGATAGCCAGAATCCCTCTGTTCATTTTCGCGTATATAACAATATTTTCTCAACATACAATTTCAGAAACAGAATTGAATGTTTCTTATTTCTTTTATTTTGGAACAACTGTGTAACAGGGGGATTCTTTTGCTTTGTAGCGCTTTCCAAAATTTCCGTTCTGTTTGTGATTTTTTTTTTGTTGTGGGTGGGGGGGGGGGGGGGGGGAGAGAAGTAATCATAAAAAAGTACGGAGAAGTTCTAAGAAAGTGCTTTCTCTTACGTAGTAAGTTCGCTCGTTTTATATTAACGGTTTAGTGTTAACAGTAAGAAAACGTGAGTGTCACAGACATGATATATCAAATTAAATTTGAGGATGTATATCTTTTTTTTTATACCTTTTCAGGTGCTTCGCCCATATACACGTTCAACGGAACTTACCGCGCATCTGAAGTTAAAGCACATGAACGAAATGTTCATTTAGTTAATGCAACCGCTCCAATTATATACGAAGGAAAATCTTTTAGTCAGTTCATTGTATGTATATTTTTATGCAATTAAATTGATTTAAATAATTATAAATATAATGTTAACGTGACATGATTGATAAATAATGATGATAATTATAGAAAAAAAAACCGGACATAGATGTTTTATTTATTTATTTATTTTATTTCCTTTAAACTTCTTTTATTTCCGCCCTGTTTTAATGGTTTTGAAATCAAATGATCGCATTCTATTAATTTCAAAGTTTTCAAAACATTGTCATAGCGTTAAATAATAATACATTAATTTCTTGTTTTTTTAGGTTTTAAATTATATTTCTATGTTTATCACGTTGGACATATTACTAGAGATGATCTTATGAACATTAAGTGACAAACTTTTAATTATTATTTTTCCTCCCTAACCCGATGATGCCATGTTTAAATAGTACTCATGCCGAAGTTTTGAATACAACATAAATAAGTTTAAGTAGTTTTAGTAAATGAAAGCTTCATTTACTTTTAATAACCCTAAACTTTCAGATCAGTAAAGATGGGCTCATAGTTTTTACAACAGACAAGTCTGCTGTGGTGTACCATACGCAAGACTGGTCTCTACCTGATGTTGCTCCATTTATAGATCTTCCCTTCATAGCCCCTTATTACCACAGAGGGCAACCATTGGATAGTCTCAAAAAATACGCCGGACATGTATACTTCAAAATATTCCAAAATGATGACAAATTCCTGCTGAACTTAGGACAGTACGTCAGAGAACAGGTCGTCGGAAGCACACACTTCATCCCAACATGGGGGATTGCCATCACGTGGGAGAAAGTGACGTCAGAAAGAATTGTTGAAGACGGACCATGTAAAGGAACGGTTGATTCCCCTTGTCCGGTTTGTGTGTTTAGTTTTCAAAACGTTCGCCGTCTTTGTTCGGGATAGTGGATGGTGATACTTTTCGTTAACAACGAAAGTGTTGAAAAAAAAAAAAAAAAAAAAAAATTAGGAACACACTTATTTTCGAACTAGATTGATTGTGTTCTGTTTTAAATTAGTTTTTTTTTCTAAACATGTGAGTGCTTGCTCTAGTTTGACATCCAATATATTTACCAAAAATCCTTTCGAAAGTTATGCTCTCTGACTTTAATGAAAAGCTATTAGACGTACAGAAACATGTCCTACATGTATCATACGACAAGCAATCAAATATATTTCGTAACCACACATTGGCATGAAACATATCGCGTGGGGTTATCTAAACGGCATTTTCAATTTGTATGATCATGTGCAAAGAAAAGAAAAGAAGTACATGGCTGTTTTCAACATTCTAATAAAAAATATAGTTTCTGCAAATTCTTACCTTCAGAAAATAATCACATCATTATTGAGAGGAACGAAGTGGACAAAGGTACACACTGACTAAATTATCCTCTTTGAATTATCCTCAAAGGTATTATCTTTTCGATCTTTTTCAGACAAACACATTCCAGTTAGTGCTTGTAACTGACGGTACCCAGTCGTATGCTATCTTCAACTATGGCGAAATGCAAATGTCACCATCAAAATATAGCCAGGTAAAGTATCTGAATATGTAGAAATAGTGTATTCTTACTATACGATTTTGTACTGACGATGGTGGCCAAAATACCTCAAACCTAAGTGTTTCGTTGAATCATTAACACAATAAAATTTTATGATAATTTAAAAAGCTACAATATCTTAAACGTTTTCATGGAACGGTTATTAGAGATACGCCGGTACGCCGCTTTATAAAGGCGGATTTCTTTTTTTTAAGAAAAAGCAAAAAATTGTAATTGGTAGTGGTAAGAGGCTTTTACTTGTTCACTTATTTTTGCAGGCTGGTTTTAATGGCGGAAAGGGTACGGGGTTTACAAACATTGTACCAGAGTCCAAGTCTATCCGAGACATGAATCGGTTTCAAGGAAGTGATAAAGTAGGGAGGTTTATTTTTAGAATATCAGCTGGGAAAGTTGTCCGGGGAGGCTGTTCCGATGACCCGTCTTACAGTTAGTTCCCATTTGGCAATGTTTTTCCTTTTTCTTTTTATATTATTATTTTAAGTTTCGTATAGATGTTACTTTGTATAAAAAAATCTTACCAATGTCTGTCAGTCTTGTCACAAGGCATTGCGAATATACTATTACTATATAAATAACACTTCAGATACACACTCATGAAACAAAGAATGGCTCTTTTCGTTAAAAGTATTTTAGAATTCTATAGGAAAGGAAGCTGTATATTGTAATAGTTCATGAAAATAAAAGAAAATAATGAAAATATATTTATTTATACACATATTTATATATTAAATATTATAGAATGGTTTTGCCTGGTTCAGGAATAAAAATAAGGATATTTCAGTCACGTACTAAAAGTATTCAAACATTTGCTAATAGTTTTAAATGTTTATGGTTTACTTAACAGCTTGGCTTTTCAGATATGCTGAGTGTGGCCCCAAACTACGCTGGAATGTTTGGCGGGAAAATGATTGACATTTCCGGTCCCTGCTTCACAAGAAATCAGCAGATTTTATGTAAATTTGAAGATGTAAGTACATTTTAATGTCCCAGTATCACACTGATTTTACTGATATAGAAAAATAAATGTTCTAATAGGATAATGATCAAACTATGTCCTATTCACTCTAAAACAATGTTTATATATGTCTTTCTCTTGTACTCAAGTATTTCTTCATGAACAAAACCTTTCTTATTGTTTTGCAGTATCGTTGAAAAACTGCTTCTCTACATTTCTAACAAAATATCCTTGACTTACAATTAACAAATAAAGATCATTTCGCTGGTAAGACCTCATTCTTGGTATACTTGTAATAAGTTCTACTTGTAATTGTTATCCTGGGACTATAAAACAAGCAATCCTGACAAAAATGTTCCATTTACCAGTAAGATAGTCTCTTACACGTCGTTGTCTGTCTATTTGAGTTTGTTTATCATCGGCACCGATTGCCAATATCACCTATGCCGCCCGCGGAATCTAGTTATCATAGGTTGTGGCAGCTAATCAAGGTACAGAAAGCATGCTATTGCAGAGACACCTCTCGTTTTTCCATGCTCAGTGTATTTCACTGATACAAGGGAACCTCGGTTTAATGTCTCATCCGAAAGAGGATTAGTAGCGTTATTCGAGGGGCGGGTGATCGATCTCGCGACCCCTGGATAACCACTGAGCCGCTCCCTCCACGTTGTTGTGTCTAAAATGTTATCTTTCCATTTACATAGTCTAACCTTGTTCCGTCTTTTGCATAAATATCAAAGGGTAAATTGCTAATACAGAACATCTTGTTACACGATATGCAAATTGAGCGATCTTATTCTAAACATGCGCTACTACGCCAATTTTCCGACTACACACTGATCATAAATCTGATGTATTTCCAGCCAAACCATGCCACACAAGCGTCCGAAGTAAAGGCCACTTATGTAAGCCAGACACGTGTCAGATGTATGGTGCCACGCCTCCTCGTTCGTGACCGCGTGATTCTCAGCCTATCAACTAACAACGGCAACACCTACTTGTACAGTACAGAGTTTACTATCGGTGGGTTAATAGTTTGTTACAGTTTAGAAGAAATCTGTAGAATAGTGAGTGGAAAGGAAAAGAAATTAAATGAAACAAGTTAAAAGAAATGTAAAAAAGACACAAAACAGGCTGTGAAAGTTACACGCACAACAAAACTAATGTATATTCTAGCAGGGCCTTAATTGAGAAGGCCCTGATTCTAGACACTTTAAGCGTGCTGCACTGTAAGTTTTACTTTAGATTCTTTTAAGTAGGACATTTGCAAAATTTTACAACAGTAAATATGTGATTTTAAACTCACGTGCACATTTATAAAATAATAATTATAGTTCCAGACCGTGAGTTGTATAAAAAGTCTTGTTTAAATTTTGAGTATGTCCTTTGGTATTGTTTTGAACACTTATGTTTCCATCACGTAACCTAGGATGATGAATAGGTTATACACTTTATTTGAATTCAATCAAATAAGTACTTCAACACCATGTTTTTTTTAATGTATATATTTATAAAATTTGTTACAGTTTTTCCTGGACGAATGCCTCACTCCGAACATGTTACAGCAGTCTATAAACAGGATGACCTTGGATGGTACTCTCATAACCCTACTACCTTGACCTTGACTTGGAACAGCGTGTTGCTTAGCAACAGCACTAGTGATCGTGTTGACATAAATCTAATAGGATATCGTGAAGAGAATGGTGTAGTAAGTGTACTCATATTCTGAAAAAGAAAAACTTATTTAAGAATTGTTCACTTTCAATTTGTAACAGTTTGAAGAGTACTTCAAACTCTGAGAAAACATTTTGATGTTACTCTTAAAATAACTGTAAAATCATAGAAGTTTAAACGATTACTTGTGTTTCTTGTTAAGCTTTGACGTTATATCATTATTGTCTTTTCAGCATACATTCAAACTTTTAAACGCCTTTAAAGTGAAATTGCTGTGGAATGCACTAACTAAAAACAAATGGTAAAAAATAGCATTAAACAACTTAGCTAACTTTGTTCCTTGACAAACAATAAAAATGACCCAATTTCCAGTCGACATTGGTTTTATGAAAATGCGTTATGCTTATTACATAAAATTAAATATACAAGCCGTAGAAATTACACGCAAACAATATAACATACAAAACAATACAACACATAATAACAGACAAAAAGTAACATTTATACTGTACTGAGATTGTATTATGCCATACTAAAACTATCAATCGATATTTTTTAATGCAGTCAAGATCTATTTTTAAAATGCAATGGTATTTCATGCAAATGTCAATAGTAGTCAAATAACTTGGAGTATATAGCTAAAATTAGAAATGCAATGGTATTTCATGCAAATGTCAATAGTAGTAAAATAACTTGGAGTATTTAACTAAAATTAGAAATGCAATGGTATTTCATGCAAATGTCAATAGTAGTCAAATAACTTGGAGTATTTAACTAAAATTAGAAATGCAATGGTATTTCATGCAAATGTACTGTCAATAGTAGTCAAATAACTTGGAGTGTATAACTAAATTTAGAAATGCAATGGTATTTCATGCAAATGTCAAAAGTAGTCAAATAACTTGGAGTATATAGCAAAAATTAGAAATACAATGGTATTTCATGCAAAAGTCAATAGAAGTCAAATAACTTGGAGTGTCTAACTAAAATTAGAAATGCAATGGTATTTCATGCAAATGTCAATAGTAGTAAAATAACTTGGAGTATTTAACTAAAATTAGAAATGCAATGGTATTTCATGCAAATGTCAATAGTAGTCAAATAACTTGGAGTATATAGCTAAAATTAGAAATACAATGGTATTTCATGCAAAAGTCAATAGTAGTCAAATAACTTGGAGTGTCTAACTAAAATTAGAAATGCAATGGTATTTCATGCAAATGTCAATAGTAGTAAAATAACTTGGAGTATTTAACTAAAATTAGAAATGCAATGGTATTTCATGCAAATGTCAATAGTAGTAAAATAACTTGGAGTATTTAACTAAAATTAGAAATGCAATGGTATTTCATGCAAATGTACTGTCAATAGTAGAAAATAACTTGGAGTGTATAACTGAATTTAGAAATGCAATGGTATTTCATGCAAATGTCAAAAGTAGTCAAATAACTTGGAGTGTTTAACTAAAATTAGAAATGCAATGGTATTTCATGCAAATGTCAAAATTGGTCCAATTACTTGTAATGTATAATTAAAAATATAAGTGCCATGCTTTTTCAAGCGAATGTCAAAAGTAGTCCAATTACTTGAAATGTAAAACTAAAATAAGAAGTGGAATGGTATTTCATGTAAATGCCAGAAGCAGTCCAACTACTTATAATGTAAAACTAAAAATAGAAATGCAGTGCTATTTCATGCACATGTCATAGCAGTACAATAACTTGTAAAAAATACATGTAAAACTCAAAAATAGAAGTGCTTTGATATTTCAGAAAAATATAAAAAACAGACCAAGTATAATGAACTCGATATATACAAATAAAAACAAAAATGTAATAGTATTTCATCCAATGCAATTATTTGTATTAAAGCTACAACAGAAATGCAATGATATTTCAGGCCATGTATGCAAAGCTTGCAACATTAGGCAATGATATCCCAGTTGGTAAAGGACGGTTTGAGCTGAACCCACAAGAACACCAGTGCAGTGGACAGAATTGTTACAGTTACGAGGTTGGTCTGGTAGAAGTGAAACTACAAGATCAATATATACCACATAGTTATAAGTAAGTGTATACTGTAAATGTAGACTACAGGATCAGCATATACCACACAGTCATAAGTAAGTGCATACTGAAAATGTAGACTACAAGATCAATCAAACCACACAGTTGTAACTAAGTTTATACCGTAAATGTAGACTACAAGATAAATACATACCACTCAGCTATAAGTGAGTGTATACTGTAAATGTAGACTACAGGATCAATACATACCACGCAGTTATAAGTGAGTGTATACTGAAAATGTAGACTACAGGATCAGTTTATACAACACAGAATAAGTGAGTGTATACTGAAAATGTAGACTACAGGAAAAATACAAACCAAACAATTGTAACTAAGTTTATACCGTAAATGTAGACTACAAGATCAATACATCCTATTCAGCTATAAGTGAGTGTATACTGTAAATGTAGACTACAGGATCAATACATACCACACAGTTATAAGTGAGTGTATACTGAAAATGTAGACTACAGGATCAATACGTACCACTCAGCTATAAGTGAGTGTATACTGTAAATGTAGACTACAGGATCAATACGTACAACACAGTTATAAGTGAGTGTATACTGAAAATGTAGACTACAGGATCAATACATACCACACAGTTATAAGTGAGTGTATACTGAAAATGTAGACTACAAGATCAATACATACCACACAGTTATAAGTGAGTGTTTACTGTAAATGTAGACTACAGGATCAATACAAACCACATAGTTATAAGTGATTGTATACTGTAAATGTAGACTACAGGATCAATACGTACCACACAGTTATAAGTGAGTGTATACTGAAAATGTAGACTACAGGATCAATACGTACAACACAGTTATAAGTGAGTGTATACTGTAAATGTAGACTACAGGATCAATACGTACCACACAGTTATAAGTGAGTGTATACTGAAAATGTAGACTACAGGATCAATACGTACCACACAGTTATAAGTGAGTGTATACTGAAAATGTAGACTACAGGATCAATACGTACAACACAGTTATAAGTGAGTGTATACTGTAAATGTAGACTACAAGATCAATACATACCACACAGTTATAAGTGAGTGTATACTGAAAATGTAGACTACAGGATCAATACAAACCACATAGTTATAAGTGAGTGTATACTGAAAATGTAGACTACAGGATCAATACATTACACATAGTTATAAGTGAGTGTATACTGTAAATGTAGACTACAGGATCAATAGGTACCACACAGCTATAAGTGAGGGTATACTGAAAATGTAGACTGCTGGATCAATACGTACCACACAGTTATAAGTGAGTGTATACTGTAAATGTAGACTACAGGATCAATACGTACCACTCAGCTATAAGTGAGTGTATACTGAAAATGTAGACTGCTGGATCAATACGTACCACTCAGCTATAAGTGAGTGTATACTGTAAATGTAGACTACAGGATCAATACGTACCACTCAGCTATAAGTGAGTGTATACTGTAAATGTAGACTACAGGATCAATACGTACCACACAGTTATAAGTGAGTGTATACTGAAAATGTAGACTACATGATCAATAAATACTACATAGTTATACATATGCAGGGTAATAATTCTTATATTCGTGTTTTTTTCTTATAGATTATAATTTATAATGACAATATAAACAACAACAACAAAAATCATATATTTACAGATATTGTTTAAAAAGGGGACACATTTTTGAAGCGAATTTTCTACAATGTTATTCACTATGACATCTTTGAATTGCCAAGGTCATTGCTTATTTTATTTATGAGACAACTGAATATTCATAATTTTGCCCAAAAAATCGTTATTTAACAGAGCAATTTTTATCTTTCAAAAAACTTAACTGAAGGGTACAAAAGCTGCTAAAAAATGCTGTTTTTAGATATTTCAGAACCTTTCAAGTTACTTTTGATTTTAAGCTATGAAATGATTAGCAGCTATAAATGTGATATATTAAAACTTTGCGAAGCGAGCCTCAGCCATTTAAGTCATTTTGAAGTTAAAAAGTGAATAGATTAATTTGCAGACATACATTAACTTGTAATGTGTATTTGCAGATATTTGTCTACAAAAGCTGTACCACTTGGCTGGTACGTCCAGAATGCTATGACAGCCCAGCATGGACAAAACTGGCCATCAAGTTTGTGTCGCAATTGGTACGGGAAGGATTCCAAGAATACTGAATGGGTTAACTCCCTTCTCCATTGCCCGTGTTCTCTTGCCCAAGCTATAGCGGACTTTGGAAGATGGCAGCAAGACAACGGCTGTAACCTTGACAATACTGAGAGTGCTGGCAACTGTTTCTACCACCAGGAAGCTGTACACTGTGTCAGAGCTGTGCAACCTGTGTAAGTTAGCCAAGTTGTATCATTTTTCGCAAAATAAATGTCATATTTTATGGCAGCTTATTCAATCATAAATATATATTTTACGGTTGCTTGCTAAAAAGGACATACTTCTTAAAACTAGATTTCAGTTGATAAATATTTGTCCCTAAATATGGTTTTACTCGACAACTGCTCTTAACTAACAATAACATAATACAGTTTTTTTCGAGATCATCGGAAATCAATCCTGTTGAATGATGCTTTTGTAAAACTGATATCGTGTCGGATCTACATTTGTACTTAGATTAATCGGTAGGAGACGGGGATTGGGACACCGTGATTAGGTGGTTTGCTTAATGTCAATTGTCAAACCACATGGTCAAACAGTGAAAATTTTGAATTTCTTTTTAAAGAAAGGGTGCAGGCAATCAGTGTTGTTACGGTAAAACTGGACACCTTATTTTTGCGGCCGACACATTCCAAGGAAGCACTCCAGACAAAAGCCACGACTGGGGAGCGGTCCCTTACGGCACACCTGGTTACGTGCCCTCTTTGTCACACTGGATCGACGACGTCATCACATTTTACTATTGCTGTCTATGGGATGGATATAACTCGTGCGATTATTATATGGACTTGAGACCAACAAGGGATTGTACTGGATACAATCCTCCAATTCCTGGTTTGTTTTACCTTCCCTTCATCCAAAACATATTGAAATGTGTATAAATCAGGTGGAAATATTTATATGAATAGCATTAATGAAAGAACACGGTGACAGATCATTACACATTACACTCTTATAAAGAACTATCTTCAGAATCATCTTACACGGTCTGGATGAATAGATACTTAATCTATAATTATGGCTTTAAAAAACACCTATCAATGTGACTGCTTCAAGAAAATAGAAAAAAAAAACAGATTAAATAAATGTAGAACGTGACGGTTATGGAAACAGAGTAAATGCTTGAACAATCAAAAGAAAACAATGTTCTGTTAATAAATATTCTAATATCCTCGTCCGAAGTTAATACATACACTGTCAGAATCTATAATGGGGATCGTTATAGTCTGACAAAGACTTCCAAGAGTCTAATTTTCACGTTTATCTTTACCTCAAATCTGGAACACTGAAGCTGTTAATTTTTAGACACTTGTTTTTATTCTGTCTGTAGCAAGTGTTTACGGACAGGGACACATTGCAACATTTGACGGCCAGAAGATCCGTATGCTGGGACCAGGTGACTATATACTGTTGCGTGTTGGTTCAACCGAGGTGCATGCTAGATTTCAGAGGAACCTTTTCAAGACAGAGTGTAAGTCGAAATTAATTTACATATTTATGGAACAAATGTATAGTTTAGGTAAAACGCGTAATTTCAATGCTTTAGATATTCTTTCTCCACCTCTTTGTTGTTGTTATTTTTCTATTTGTGTGTGTTTTTTTGTTCCTTTTTTTGCAAACGTCTTTTATACTGGTACACAACAGTAGAATGTACATACATAAGTGCATTTTTCTGAAAGAGAAAGGTACAGTGAAATTAAAAATATACTTGAATTAGCAAACCAAATAATAAACTTGCCCAAGAAGTCAGTTTCTCATTTTGAAGTCAAATTTTGACTTTCTCGTTTTAACTTTGATTTATAAAATTATTGGAAACGTTGAAAGTAGAGTTTTAATAAGAAAAATGCATTTTGTACCGTTTTACTTAAGCATATGAATGTAATGAAATGTCTCTTGTTACCACGCAGTCAGTTCCAGGTATGCAAACAGTTTCCGCTGTTTATTGGGAAAAAAATGACACGATAATTTCTACACTCCCCCGATTGTTTGCTAGAGATAGGACGCCTTATATATACTGGTATAAAACAAAACAGAAACATGCATATACATGGTTATTTCTGCAAGATTATGGAAAAAATCTAATTTCTTTATTCTCAGATAACGCTACCGTACAAACCACTTTCTCATTGTCTGCGGTAGCCGTACAGAATAGAGGTACGTCAGACAGAGTCGAACTGCGCTTGCGCGGACCAAATTTCGACACGAAGTCTCAACACATCGATGTGCTTGTTAATGGACAGTTCATTGAATTTAATGAGGGCGCAATGAAATGGCAAGATTTCAAAGGTATATTTGCCTACATCTATATACATTTTGTCGTTGTATTGCAAAATCATGAATTTAGAAATCACTATTTTGTAAATCTATACACCATTTGTATTTTAACGGACAAATAATGTGTTTCAAGAGAGCGAAACATGTATTCGTAATCTTGTGGGACATTTTGTTATAAGTTGACGAGAAGCATATGAGTTTGTGGAACAGTGGTAACTCACAGGATTTGTAATCAAGGGGTCGCGACCACCTGCTTCTCCACTTACACAACTATCTTTCGGAAGAGATGTTAAACCAAGATCGCATGTATCTGTGTTATGCAATGAGCATGAAAGAGAAGCACGAATGACTCTTGTGTGGGATGCCTTCTGTAAATTGCACAATTCCCCACAATCTAAATTTACTAATTTCACAAGGTGTGTGTGGTTCGGTGTGTGTGTGGGGTGGGGTGGGGAAGGGATGAAAGGGGCTGCGGCCAAATTGTAAACCAGTACCGACCCAAATGGATAGATAGAGCCAGTAAAAGCCACATACATACTGCCAATAAAAAACTACCTCTCCACGACGCTCATACAAAAGACATTAAGTTAATGTCAGGAATAAAAGACTTTCGAGGGTGAAGCGTCTCGTTATAAGATATAATTAATTAAAGGTTTGTCAGTTTGATAAAAAACAACTTAAGTCCAATCTTTTTTTCAAGAATACAATATTTGTGTAATTAGTTTCGGACACCTATGTAGCGCTTTTGATAATTAATGCTTACACGCTAGAAATTCGTGACTACATACCTGATGAATAGCATTGTGCGTCTATTTTACCAGTGTTTAGAAAATGACTTAATACTTACTGCCTGAGATATTCTCATTTCTTTACCTGCTTACAGTTATGATAGGATATTCCGCCCTGACAGTATATCCTTAATATATCTCAATACCTTTCTACAGGCATCGCGGTTGTCAATACGGACAAGAAAATGGTAAAATCGAATTTCACCGTTCTACTTACCAATGGTGTAGGATTTCAAGTGGCAGAGATATACAACACCCTTCAGCTTGATCTAATGATGCCGGCTGATTCATCTGTAAGTATTTTCATTTACATACGTGGTTGGTTTCAGGGGTACATGAAACAGTCGGAGATATAAATAAATAAAAACGACATTCCTCAAACAAGCAAACAGATATAAGCATATGCAGTTTCCATTCGAAGTCTGTAGCCATCTGAGAACACCAAAGGTTTTTTTTAATATAATTTTCACATTATTATTAAAATGAATATTTTGCCAGGAAAACATAACCGGTTTGCTGGGGGATTTGGATGGAAACAAAATGTTGTCGAATGGATCCATTTTCAAGATAAATGCAGACGACCGAAGAGAATTGTACAACAAGTTTGAGCTGGCCTGTAAGTATACACTCATCAGAAATATACTCTGAGGTTTCGGATACTTGTATGGTATCCGAATATTCGGTAATCCGAATATCATTACTAATTTATAGTTGCTTACTCGTATTATGACCGCTAGTATACTTCGTCGAAAAACGTAATGTTCATCAAGTATTGACATAGCTGTCATGGTGTGTTTGCTTTTTCCGTCAAAACCCTGTCACTTAGTGCACAGTGATCTATTTTATTTTTTAATATGTTCAAAGAAAAGAAACATAGATTTTAGTGTCTTAATCACGTAGGAAAGTATTTTATTTTAAGTTTTATTCTTTTCAGTTTCAATGCTTATGACCACGCATCGTTCAATTCAGTGATTATATTTCAGGGGCGGTTAATGAGACAACTACCCTCTTTAGTGACATTCTGCCAGCCAATCATTCTATCTTTGGCCCAGTTGAACTTTATCCCACAGAAATGCCTGGTCATACCACAGACAATAGCATCTGTGCAATGCAAGAAAGAGGATATTCAGACGAATGTATTTTTGACTTAAGGTACACAGTATTTTGCACTAAATACAAAGTAAAATGTGTATTCTTTTGCAAAGCTTAATATTTCAAAAAACTTATTAAAATATCATTTATACTCGTAATAAATGAAAATACATTAAACCTTTCTGCAAACGTAACTGCGTTGAAACACCAAAAGATAGTAAAATTATATGTGTTAAATGAGACTTGGTATTAAAACAAATTTACAAAAGTATTCTATGCATCAAAAAGATATCTTTATATCTTAGATACACTGGTTCCCGGGAAATTGCACGTGCCACAAAAGATGCTGCTGTAAGATACGCCGCCCTTAGTGCTAACCTGCAACCAGGTAAGTTATAAGTTACGAATATTGGTTATTAGCTGACGAATACAGAAAAACTGACTAAACCGTTAGCCAATCAAATGGCGAAAGACAAGAACAAGAACAAGAACAAAAAACAACCAAAACACTTATTCGTCTGATCTGCAAATGAGATTCTAAAGACAATACCATACAAATGCATTATTATTATACTTCAACCTATTACTGCCAAAAGTCAATAATGCTATGCTAGACAAGGACGTGTCAGGAACATTACAGTTGTCAAAGATTAAAACAAAGTAAATAAGATTTTTACTAAAAATTTTACTTAAACATTTATTGTGAATATTTAAAATCTATAGAACTTGTTCAATCCACTAATATAAGTTTGTACTTATGGGGTAGACTGAAGGTGTTCAGTTGTAATAAATAGCTATCCGTCCTAAAATTGTACAACAATAACTTAGACAAGCATAAATGCATTCTTGCATTCAGGTCACGCGTGTACTTTGAACTTTTGTCTGAAACCTTGTCATTAAGTAATACTAGTAGCATTTAGACTTATAGGATTTTGAAAGAAACGGAATGCTTTAAATTCTAGTGTATATCTCATTATTTGTTGTCAATATTTATTTATCCGCAACAGATATGCATTCATCTATTTGATTTTAATCTGATTACTCGACCAAATTTTGTGACCGATTTCTAACTCTAGATTTTTTAAATACAGCGTAATGCATGGGCCAGACTTGTTTATTCCTTTGCAGAAAAGGCATTTACCTTTGATGCAGTGATTTTCATAAAGCGTTTAAAAATTGTTCTGAACTTACAGGTTGGTGGCAGACATCCCTGTTCTGTGTATTTCAAGGGAAATAAATAGTCCATTTAAGTTTTTTGTTTTAAAGATTTCTCAGTGGTTGAGTTTGACTAGAACCGTGGACACATCAGTTTAGAACTGTGGGGGATCTTATCAAAGTATCTATAAATTGTTCTTTAAATATTTTATATGCATACAGTTCGCTCCTGTGGTTTGCTAAATGTCCCAAGATCAAAGAAGAGTAACTATGGTTACACGATAGGAACAAAAACAACAATTACAGAATGTAGGACTGGTTCCCTGTCTGGCTCTACAACCTACACGTGTGTAGCAACATCAAACGAGACACAGCAATGGTCACCTGAGGTCACTGCAACATGCGACGGTAAATTCTGTATTTCTCAGTCTGTATTTCTTACATTTGATTTGAACTGTTGTACACAATAATGAAACGTTACTTTTAAAGTTCATTAGATTTTAAAGACTGCAATAATTTGCCTAGTAACTGTATAGAATATTTGAAGGATTCTGTATTTTTGACAAAATGAGCAAATGGAAATACTACCAACAAGTACATTTATAATGTTGATATTAAGTACAAATATACTTTATCTTTCGTGTCGAAATGATCGTGTTTAGTGCAGCTTTGAGATTTCTGGGACGTATTTCCAACATTAAATGCGTATGTGTATGTTATACACGAACCTATTAACACTCAATGGCTCACTGCAACGACAACATTGTTAAAGCAAATACAGCTTACATTCCCATAGAAAACAATGGTATAAGGCTATCCGCCCATGGGTTTCATTGAATGGATTACCTGTTTTGCTAAGTTACTGCATACATTTAGATAAACAGACCAGAACGGAACCCATTTTCAGCGTAACTGTTGTAAGGAATATATCAGTTAGGCGATTAGCATTGTTTATTCGCACACTAAACAAGCTTGTCACATACTTAGGGTCGAAGATGCACATTTCGAATTAAATTACCATGAATCAGTTAAAATTGTCTGATGAATCCATTGAACTCGAACCACTTCCATTCAGCCCCATGTATTTTATACATCCATTAAACATCAGAATTGTTTTACTATTCATTTTCAAGACTTTCAAAACTTATGAATACTCTATAGCAAACTTTGTCACTCAGGTAGCATTATTTGAAGATAGTAGAGGAGTTTTCACTATGTTTGAAAGCATAGCCAATAGAAGTACTTGACCAACAGATATAAGTTTTAGTTACAAAGATGATTGTCTACAGACGACTTTTAATGATAAAATTAAACTTACTTTCAGTGAAGACAGAGTCAGCTGATATTGGAATGATAGTGGGCATCGTTGTCGGCGTTGTTTTTGTCGTCCTTATTGCAATCGTAGTGGCTATTGTAGCTGTAAGGAAGAGACGACAACAGTAAGTTATTATTAAATATATCAGTAAAATATATTGATTATTTAATCTTTGAAAGTAAAACATAACGTTATAATTGTTCTGAAAAAATTGGTGCATGCAAATATAACTTAACAATATAGCTTGTTCTTTTATTTCAAGAGGTTACATACTGATTGTCTCGTTCTACAATAGTTTCAGCGATAAAAATGTTCTTTATTACTATACTTCTTTTTTAAGCATATCATTAAATATAATTTCACTCTAATCTTGTTCTGAATCCGAAATGTTGTTATGTTTAAATGACTAATTGTTGTTTTTGTCTAAATATATCCCATCTAACAAGTCATTTATTAATAAATAACCTTAGTTATTTGAAAATTCTATATTTGCTTTACCTTAGTTTAGCGACATTGTTATATATGAAGTTTTAAATGATATACCAATCTATATATGTGTATGACTTTTGGTAGAAGATCATCTACTTTATTTCTTTCAAATGAAGACAGTTGCTTTTCAGTTTTAGGACTCGGAAGATATATATTCAAAATTCTGATAAATAATCAGTAATACTAAACTTGGCTTTTATGACAGACATTTGAATTGTAGTTTAAAAAAATATGTAGAAAGATATATTCTCGATGCTTGCAAATACAACCAGTTTGTGCTGAATTTTGCCAGCTGATGTGTTTACTTGCACTTAATTTCTAGATGCTTTTGCAGATATTTTCACAGCCTAGCATGCAACATAGCAAACTAATGTTTACGGTTCAAGGTGCACACAAACATTTTATTTTTAGGGAAAGGATTCCGAAGAGATCTGGGGAAGCAAAGGATAAAGAAGAAGAAGAAGCCATGAAAACGGCAGTGTAAGGTGTTGTAACCAGACAGTATAAGATAGAGTAGTGACTAAAAGCATGTTAATCAACATCATGTTATATCGCAAGACGAATAGGTCGTAAATTGTGTGCGCTAGTGTTCATATGTTGTTATTTCGGCTACTTGAAAATGCATTACCGTGAAAGTAAATATGACAATCCACTTTAAGTCACCTGCTTGCAACAATTTCAGTATAGTGTATGGATTTATTTTAGAATTATGAGGCATTTATAAGCCTAAATGTTAGAAATAATTATTGTTGTGTTGCTTATAATGTATATATGTATCAGCTGTTTATATGATGAGTGTTTGTAAAAGACAGGTTGTTTGTAATAGGGTTACTTATTAAAATCTCAATATATGTTAAACATAAAGGGCAAGTTGTCGGAGTATATATGTAATAATGTATGCTATCTGTAGTTAGTGCTTTTAAATATTGTTTTGTTTTATTTGTATTTTGTATTCTGTTATACATAATGTACTTTAAACCCAACACCGCCATAATTTTATGAGTCACCTTAACCCATTTGCTGTAAAAATTGTACATGTACGAGTGGTTTCCCAAAATTACATAGGCTTTTGTTATAAACGAAAAACGAATAGTTATAAAAATACCAGGACCAGAATGCATCTTTATTGCGTAAGTACAGCACATTTCACGACTGTACGGCATCTGGATCGGAATCTATACATGGTAGACATACACAGGGGATAGCTTATGCGGGGCAGCTCGTCACGACGTCATGACGCCATTGCGTCAGCGTAACTATTTTTACGTCACGATGTGACGTTGCAGTTCAATTCTTCTAGATGTAGTCACCGCCCAAGTCAATACACTTGTTGTGTCGGCAAACCCACTGGTCAAAAACACTCATGTACCAGTCGTGATCAAAACCCTACACTGCCATAGTTCATGGAGCGAATCAAATTTCCTTCCCTTCAGTGCAGCTTTGACAACCGGAAAGACGCGGAAGTCCATCGGAGCGATATTGGGTGAATAGGGGACGTGTTCTACACCTTGAAGTCCAGCAGACCAATCTCCAGCTAGGTAGACATATCCGAATGGCTCGGTGCGTTGTCCTGTTGTAGCAATACCCTGTCCAGTTGGAGAGATGGTCGCTAACGGCGCAAGGCTCGCACTAGATCTCACCGCAATACCTGATAAACAGAAAAAGGTGATAATAAGAAATAAAGTGTGCCGTACATTTATCAACAGTATTTAGCATCTATTTTAATGTACATTTTAAAATCAAGTATACTTTGTTTTTAAACAGTATTTTCAATAAGTTGTACCTCTGATTAGTACTCGGCGTTCACAGTGGTGTTAAGGGGTACTGCATGCTGTAATATCATCCCCGCCATGTCCATGAAGAAGATGTACATATGTTTTCCGATGGACATCGACCGTCGCGCCTTCTTTGGAGGTGGAGAGCCGTCTGTCTTTCATTGCCGGGATTGTTCCTTGGTATCAAGGTCGAACAGGAATATCCAGGTCTTGTCGGTAGTAATAATACGGTCCAGATAATCGTCTCCATTCTTGCGATACTGCGCAAGAAAGTTTCTCGAGGCAGTCATTTTCTTTTCCTTATGCTCTAAGGTTAGAAGTCTAGGGACCCATCGCTAACTAAGTTTCGTCATGTTTAGATTGTCCGTTAATAAACTGTACCTCTACTTATTCCGATGATGTTACACACACCTCGCCGGTCTCTTTCTAGAATATTCCGCGTCTTCGTCGGCGTCTTCCCGAGATTTATACAAAACTTAATAATAGTGCGCTGTTCAGCATAATCCGTTGACGTCATTTTTCCCGCGATTTCTATAAGCAACGGTTATTAGTTTTCTGAGATTTAACAACAACCGTAAAGTATATGACGTCGTACTTTGCAGTGTACATTGACATTCCGTCATTCATAAATCATACGACGTCGAGGTATTTTTGCATTAGAAACGCGGAAGATATACATGATAGAAGCTTACAGGAACATAACAAAAAATAGACTGCTCAGCCTAACATATACTTGGTTACTCTGACGACGTGAAAAATAAGTGTATATTATTTGCAAATAGAAAACATTGACATTACTCTTTTCAAAAATGTTAAAAGATATTGTATGTAAAGTTTATTCACAATATCTTTATAAATAAAAAAAGTGGCAAAAGTCTACGTAATTCTGGAACATCCTCGTATATCATAAATGTGTTCATTTCTTGATATTTCTTGACAATCGTGTTATATTATTTTAGTGCTAATAAGAAAAACGAGACAAAAAATGATGACGACTATGAACATGCCAAAAGCAGGTCAAGAGCATATCGAGAAACAGCAGCCGGAAATGAATATAACCTTTAATAAATTTGACAAAGTACGTCCAAGCGTGTATGCATCGTAGAATGAAGACCTAAACAGGAAATATCTGAAAGGTAGATCTAGATACATCCCACAGATGTTGAATTTATCATCAATGCGCCAGAAGGATTAAATGATATTGTCGATGCAAATGATTTATTTGTGATAGATTGTCTGTAAAAGACCTTCTTTGTATCCGTAGCAGTTGTAACATTATCTGTCTGCCTCTTTTTATCTCACCTGAGCCGTAGGCTCATGGTGAGCTATTAGGATCAATCAATGTCCGTTGTCTGTCGTCCGTCGGACGTCAACACTTAGATTGTTAACACACTAGTGGTCACACTTTTGCCTCCATTGTCATGAAACTTAGCCAGGATGTTTGTCCCCGTAATTAGTCGCAGGAATGCGAATATAGGTTACCTGGAGTGGAAAACTAGGTCACATGGCCCAAAAATACAAACAAATAGTTTATAATCTAGAGGCTACTATTTTAGTCCAAATATCTGGAAATTTGTCAGAAAGATTGTTTCGTCGATTTCTAGCTCAAGTTTTAATATGCGTCATTTGGGGTCAAAAACTAGGTAACAGAGCCAAAATATGAAAAAACTTTGTTCATACTCTAGTGGTTACATTTTCAGTCAAAGTTTCCTGGAAATTTATCAGAAAGGCTGTTTCAATAATTTCTAGGCCAAGTACGAAGGGTAATCTGGGAGGTAAAAAACTGAGTCACAGGGCCCTAAATATGTAAAAAACCTTGTAAACACTCTAGAGGAAACATTTTCAGTCCAAATTTCCTAGAAATTGTCAGAAAGGATTGTGTCGATGATTTCTATCTCATGTTCGAATATGAGTTATGTTGGGTCAAAAAGTAGGTCAAAGATCCAAAATATGGGGAAAAAACTTTGTTAATACACTACAGTTTACAATTTCAGTCGAAATATTCCGAAAATATGCTAGAAGGTTGCTTCGATAATTTCTAGGTCTAGATCTAATATGGTTCATCTGGGGTCAAAAACTAGGTCACAGAGCCAAAATATGAAAAAAAAACTTGTAAACACTCTAGAGGTAACAATTTCAGCCCAAATATTATGGAAATTGTCCAAAAGGAAAAGTTTGTGCCGATGATTTCTATCTCAATGTTCGATTATGAGTCATCTGGGTTTGAGCCCAAATATGAAAAAAAATGTTAACACCCTAGAGGTTACATTTTTCAGTCGAAATATCCTGGGAAATTTGTAGAAGGTTGTATCGATAATTTCTAGGTCCAGATCAAATATGGTTTATCTGGGGTCAAAAACTAGGTCACAGAGTCCAAATATGGCAAAACCTTGTTAAAATTCTAGAGGTAACATTTTCAGTCCAAATAACTTGGAAATTGTCAGAAAGGTTGATTGGAATACTTCTAGGTCAAGTTCGAATATGGGTCATCTTGGGGTCAAAAACTAGGTCACAGAGTCAAAATATGGAGAAACCTTGTTAAAATTCTAGAGGTAACATTTTCAGTCCAAATAACCTGGAAGTTGTCAGGAAGGTTGATTTAAATATTTCTAGATCAAGTTCGAATATAGGCCATCTTGGGTTGAAAATCTAGGTCACAGAGGCCAAATGTGGAAAAATCTTGATAACACTCCAGAGGTTACGTTTTTAGTCCAAATATCCAGAAAATTTGTCAGAAAAGTCGTTTTTATGATTTCTAGTTCAAGTTTTGAATATAGTTAATTGAGGTAAAAAACTAGGTCACAGAGCCCAAATATGGAAGAACTTAGTAAACACTCTAGTGGTCACATTTTCAGCGCAAATATCCTGAGAATTTTCAGAAAGGTTTATGTCGATGATTTCTATCTGAAGGTCAAATATGAGTCATCTGGGTTCAAAAACTAGGTCACAGAGCCCAAATATAGAAAAAAACTATGTTAACACTCTAGAGTTTACAAAAATCCTGGAGATTCGTCAGAAAGGTTGTTTTGATAATTTCTAAAACATTTTCGAATATGGGTCATCAGGGGTCAAAAACTAGGTCACAGAGCCCAAATATGGAACAACCTTGTTGAAACTCTAGAGTCCAAATAATCTGCAAATTTGTCAGAAAGGTTGTTTCTATGATTTCTAGGTCAAGTTTGAGTATTGGTCATCTGGGGTCCATTAGCCAGGTCCGTAACAACGGTGTTAAAAGCAGTCATACTCAGGTTAGCAATAAAGGGCCATCATGGCCCTCTTGTTTTAATGCACATGTCAGTTTAGTTTTTGAAGGCGGTATAAAATGTCACAAAGTAATTAACTTTTTTCGGAAAGGTCAGCTTTGGTTTTCAAGGTCAAAAACATTAACACTGATAGCATGATCATCTCATAACTGTAATTAAATGATTTTTAAAGTAATGGTTATTTTAAAAAAATGACCATGAACATGTTTTCAAACTTTTAGATTACTACTGACAAGCACAAAAATATTACCGATCGTTTTAATTGAATATATTGATTGTGATTTTTTATACCTATTATTGAATATCGTTTCACATATAAAAAAAACTTTTGACCAGCAAAGCATAATTTAAATTTACAACTTTACTGGAATGTATATTTCACTCATATCAATGTTTGCGTAATAACTCTATGTCACCTTTTAATTTACACGGTTTCTGAACACTTACTGTGTTTTCTGTCAAACTGACTGTCCAACATCTTCATTGTTTTGACCACTAATATAACATTTAGGTATAAAACATTTGTGAAATTTGCATTTATATTAAAACTCTGTTTGCTTATGGTCGTAGCACAGCACTTATAGCGCAACATAACCTTATTTTATTTTATCGACATATTTATAACATATGTCATCTCATCAATTTTGTTGATGCGCCTCATTTCATTTTAGTCATATATAAATATTTCTTTCTTGTTTAGGTTAGCATACTAGTCACCTATTTAGTATCCAAGTACAGAGCTTAATACAAAGAATGGAAATAAAATCATATATGTAGGTCTGTAAAGGCTGATCCTGTATGCATTTCTAGCTTTCTCTATATTCAAAAGGAATCTTAGTACTTGTCATATAGGAGGAATGTGTTAATTTTCAAAACAAAATTAAGTCTTAACAATCTTATAACACTGGTTATTTTATGATTACTTATACAGACGTTTAGCAACATTACATTGACTATGTTTTATTCATGATTTTTATTTCACTTATACTTTGAAGTTGTTATATTCATTTCATAAGATTTCAAATTACTGTAGCCTTTTCTAGCACAATCCTGAAATAAGGTAACTTGAATGCCTTGGGCTCTGGAACTCGTGGTACGAAACATTGACGCACACTTTTACCGATAGTCTCTTCTGTATGATGAAGGTACTTGTTAGCGCTCCAGGGAACTCGTGTTCGTTAAACATTCAAACCGAAGTTATTCTCAACTCTTACTCTTCTTGGTAGTACATGTTCCAAACTACTTTTATGCATGCATGTCTTTGCACGTAAATATTCTAGCGTTTTCGAGTTTTGTAAATGATATATGCTACAATGTTTTCTACAATTTTTAAAATAAACCTTAGAATAAATTTTCTTAAAAATTCACTATGTGTTGAATATCTTTTAGTCATTTTGTTTTTTTCAAACAAACATTAAACATAAAAAATCTGTCTACGGATGCATGACGTGTTTCGTTGTTAGACAAGAATGTAAACTAAAAAGGTTAGTTACTTTAAGTCACAAAGGGCCGTAACACAATAACACAAAAGTGGATTTTGATGGCATTTCTTGTGCATCATGCCTTCATCCATATATACATTCATGCCAAGTTTCATTAAAATGTATCAGTCAGTTCTAAGATAAGGATCTCGACGGAAATTTTCCTTTGAAAAATTCTTTTTTGTTAGTTCCAAAGGACCATACTTCAATGACGCACAGGTGTATTTGATGGCATTGCCCGTGTATTATGACCTTATCCATATAAACTCTTGCCAGGTTTTGTTAAAATGTAACCATCAAGTTCTAGGATATTTTCCTTTAAGAATGCCTATTTTTTACGTAACAAAGAGTCATAACTCAGTAACGCACATGTGGATCGGCATTTGACGTGCATTATTTCCTTATCAATATATAAATTCGTTCTAAATTTCATTGCAATGTAACCGACCAGTTCTAAGATACAGATCCGGACGGAAGGACAGACGGACGGACGGACAACACCATCTCAATACTCCTCTTCCGAATTCATCGGCGGGAGATAATAATCACTAGCGAAACAAAATACATGTGAAGTTCTTTTACTTATCATACCTTCTTTATTTCCAGAACTGTTAGAGAAAAAGTAAATACTATATATATCAATTTCGTCGCTTGGTAAGCAAATTCTCATTGTTATAATCTGGAGAACTGGCATAAAGTGTAAAAAAACCCCACAAAAGCTGTCACTTTTATCACAAACGTATACAGGGGTAGTATATCGCTTTTAAGCAGCTTGCCTAATTTTGCTGCTGTCTTTCTGATCTGAGACACCTAAATGGTATCAGCGATTTAAAGAGAAGCTTCGGATTCAGTAGCATTTCAGTCAATTGTATAATGCTAGACAACACTCTAGTAAAATTATCTCATTATTACCAATTAATCAAATAATCTTTTTTTTCTTGAAGGGTATTTGCGTCACGACATAAAAAAATCCATATTAATTAATTTAATCATTTCGTTAATTTTCCTAAGGGACATTTAAAATGAGTAAAATTTCAGTTCTTTATTTATGAAATAGATAGAATCCGAAACATTTTATGTACAGCTGAATGCTTTTTTTTTAAATTTAGTTTTATAAATTATCAAGAAAAAGACAACAACAACACATGTTGCCTTTTGTCTCCGCTGGCCAGGAGGATGTCAAGTTGGTATTAGAAACATCAAACTGAAACAAAAAACAAGTGACGTATGAACAAAAAATTACATGAAAGCTAAAACCACATTTCCTGAAATTGAGTTGAATAACCAAACCACATCCGCTTCAGTGCATTTATATTGATCTGGTCTAGAAAATAGTAAGAGTCTGTGCTACCATTTACCCACTTATATTTGAAAAACAATACCTTGCCGTCTTTTCTTGTAGCCATTTGAAACGAATTATATCTGGTAATGTCTTGCTCTGGCGTTATGTTGGCAAGTCGAAGTAATTAAGTGGTGTCTACCTTTCTACCTTTCTAATAAACAGACAGTCATGAACTAAGTTATTAGATTTTTGTCTGAAATCCTATTTTGCCTGATTTAACATTCTAGTTTCAATTGTGAGTAGATACGAGGTTTTCAAGTTCAGTCGTATTCATAATGTAAAACCATCGTTCATTATAGTTTTTGTTTCTGCCTGTCCAAATCGTAAAAAGTGAATTTAAATTAGTTATGTTGAACAAATGGAAACGAAGTTTTACAAGCGGTTTTATATAAGACTTTTTCCTATTAAGACATTAGGCTAATAAGCCCATGAAGCAAAGATATACACATATATACGTCAGATACAATTTTTTCATGAATACAAAGACAGTAAAAAGAGAAGGTTATAGCTATCTATATTTAAAAAGTCCTTAGAAAAAAAATCCAATCATAAATTAAACATTTAACCACACAAGGAAACAAAAAGTCGTTTAGTCATTAGTCCTTTACCATGTTGGCATAATTATATGACCCAGGGAAATTAGATCTTAATTTGGTAATAATAAGCTTGAATCTATTTCTACGGAAAGGCACAGAGAGCAACTAATACACAATCTACTTTTGAACAAACATTTTAATCATCCCTTCCTTCTTGTTTCACTTTTTATTTATGGTTACAACCTCAATAATTTTCTCAATAATTATAACCCCTGTTATATAAAAGTAGTTCTGTGAGTGAATGAGAAACCGAATGAACTCTTTCATATTAAACGAAATCAAAAGAGACCTACTATTGAATTCATCTTTAGTTAGACATGCACGATTTCTACTTCAAAGTTGTTTTCTGCGTTCATCCACTCTGTTTTACTGTGACATATTTTTGTATTCAATTATAATCGTGAAATGAATTCCCTTAAGGCTTATGCCAAATTAATAGTGGATGTCAAATATTAACACGTGTAGTTTTTTCATATCTGTACAAGAGATAGACTTGAAAAGTGGGAAAAGGGTCAATGAAAAATGCTACTGCTTTCCGTAAAAACAATTTCCCGTAAGCTTTTCTAATCAGGGCTTTTCTGCAGCGGGAACTATCAGTTATTTTAGCTGATATCATTTTAGCTGACGAAAGAATATAGAATTTAGAGAAACATTTCCTGAAGCACATTAACATTACATTCACAGATTGTAATCAAACTTCAGTGCGCACCTTCAAGGCAAGGAGTTAGTTATTATTCTGTAAATGAGATGTTGTACACTATTGCTTTTGTAAAATGATACACTGACGTCTTATGTCCCAAGCTGTTTTCAGTTTCTTTTATTTCAAGTCCCCAAACCTTTTAAGAAATACATTTTTCGCCATTGCCATCTAAAGTAACCGATAAATATTTCTCAAACTAAATAAACACGTGTTCAATAGTTAATTGTGACAGTTTAACTTTTTGTTTGCTTACCATTTTCAGAATTACAATAACTTCCTTTATTAGTAACTAAACTAATTAAATGTATAAACCCAAAGATGATTAAACCATACAAATAGAGAAAAATTCAAGAGATTTGTACAAATAAGGAAATGCATTATTCAGTCAAAATAAATCTAGATCAAAAATGAATTAGGTATAGAATAAATATGCGATTGTATAATTTCTTGGCAACTCTTATACCGTGTCTAGAAAAAAGTCGGTGTAAGCTGTATAAGGTGTTGCAAGACACCTTAAACACTTGCGGCAAGACATTTCGAAAATTAATCACACATTTATATGCGTACGCAACTAATACTGCTAGTTGGACTGTAAAATAGTTCAGCAAGACATTAAGACATTTTTTCAAATACATAAAAAGGCATGAATAAACATAGAAATGATATCTGTATACAAAACAGCACCAGCATTTAAGATTTTACCTTGAAGGCAATGCGTTCCATTTCTATATTCCATTTGCATGTGAAAAATAGTAGTTAGTACTCTTTATCATCGGAAATACAATTACTTGTGTAAAACGATATTGTCTTTGCTACCAGTCATTATAAAATATATTATATCCGTGTATTTTTTCTCTGGAATCATTCTTACAAATCAAAGTAATGAAGCAGTGTCTGGTTTCAATGTAAATGGACGCAGCAGACATCCATTAACTTTGTTTCCGATATAAAATCTTTTCATTTCTGAAATCCTTGAGGCCAAGTGTTCAAGAAATATCATATTTTCGTCTGGGTCAAATTTGTTCAGAAGTTGAGCCAAGTGATCATTGGGCAGAAATGACATCGATTCAGTTTTGTAACAAATAACAAATCGTTCAGTTGCTTTTTTAACCTTTACTGTGATAAGTTACTCCTTTTAACATCTTTTGCATTGGCACAAAACCAAACATAGTAAAGTTTACCATAAGATGCAACGGACTAAATATCTAAACTTTGAGAAAATTTTGACTTTAACTTTTGAACTTTATTATTCTATAACTGACAACTGACCCCTTTGATAACAGTTCGAAACACAGTCTTAAACGCACCTGGTACCATTTGGCATTGCTTCTCACAGTTGAACAAAAATATTACTCCTGAGTTTGTTTCTTTTTATTACCTTTCTTTCTTTTTTAACAAGGGTATCTGGAAGGCGATCAGAATAGCGTTTCTTCCGAACTTGGTGACACTTATTTCCCTCTTTTGAGTTTTCTGATACAGCTGTTACTCAGAAGTTTGAATCATTAATTCTTATATCTTTTAGTCTATTATCCAAGGCTGCGTACCAGTACGAGTAACATACCTCTTTAATGTTCTGACCATTTCCCTAGATCCAACATCCATTATTTCAATATCAAATTCTACGCAAATGAACCTTACGCAGTGCTGATAGATTAGAACATTGTCATTTCAGTTACTTACAATGCTAACTTTTATAAATAAGAACCATTTGTCTTAAAATATGTGACTTATTTCATCAGTTACGCACGCATTGTTTCAGCTGAGACATTTCAGTGCGAAACATTTGTTTGGTATAAAGTTCTTTATTTCTTTTAATATATATGAAGGCACATTACTAGTATTACGCATTGAGACAGAACGTAACTTTCAATCTAAAAATGTCTAGATAGTCCATATAGTGTTTCAAGTGAGTGAATTGATTTTAACTTTAACTGAAACAGGAAATATCTATCTGTAATCCATTAAGACAAGTGCGACACACAATTTTGAAACTGGTGAACAAAACTGTACTTTCAAGTACCTCTTTTGTTTTAAGTGGGTTTTAATTTAAAACAAAGCAATACTTTTTTTTCACCGTAAACATTTATCTAAATGGAATATTTTGTCTGGCTAGAGGATGTAAACACTGTCAGTAAGATAGCAATAAGTTGTAAGTGTTTGTTCTAAATGTAGTACATTAAAAGCATTTGCAAGGTCTCTTTGTAATAAACGGTGGTAAGTTTAGAAATCCATTTTTTGTAACGTTACACCATTAGTTTTAAAAAGATGTTGATTTATTGGTACGTGCCACCTTAGTTTTTTAAAACTATCAATAAATTGTAGCATCGTTAAACATTTTTAATTCGACTTTCTTATTTAACCTCTCTTTAAAACAGTTTTTAAAGATTAGGTGGTTTTAAATTGATGTTCACACACACACACAAACGCACGCACGCACTTTAGGTCAGAATAAGAAATATAATTTTCAACAATTGCATTCTTTAAGGACAATGACATTAACAACAATTATACTATTAAGCAAAAGTGCACACGACAGTGACAAGTCAAAACTTTTGAAATACTTTCCTAGCTTCCCTATTCAAAATGACATTCAACCAGTTAACACAATTGTGCCACTTAGTATTATCTCCAAAAATGAAATGCTGTTGCAAAATTTCATTTGACAGACATATTCTCTGATGTAGGAAGATAAGTTATCTAGACCAGCATCTGCATCTTTTGTAGCATAAATGGCATTTTTTGATATATTTACTATAACCGTGTGGTATTTTATCTACAACCGTTCTGCAGAATCAATTGTACTGTAGCCATAATAAATAGCTAAGAAAAAACATGTATCACAATGACAATGTTTCGTGGCATTCTGAGTAATCTTCAGGTTTAGAATAAAGCTGGTGAACTAAATCTACACCTTTCTTTTGCTAATAAAATATAAAAGAATTCAAACTTCTGTTGTCGAATCTGATATTCTAAGAATGTCTATAAAATCACGTGCAAGGCAAACATAGATTCTTCTGTCAGCTGTGTAAGGATAACAGATAATTTGTAGTCTCTGTGATCACATTTTGTCTGATATCAGTGCGTACGTTTTAAAAAAGGAGACACAACAATCAGTGGCTACAGCTTATCAGTAATATAAATTCTGGAAATTGAATAAACAAACATGTCTAATATTGGCATATAGAATCTATTGTCTTGTCTCTAAATGGAAATGTGTTTATCTGTGTATGAACACAATCCGAACGGATATTATCTTAAGCAATTCAAAGCACTAGCCAAAAATGTAGCCTCTGAAGGCGATAACAAACTGTTGTTTAAGTCTGTATATTTTTATGTATCGATTTAAAGCTTTTTCTGTCGTAAAAAATCAGCAAGATGCATGATAGTCTAGAAAAACAGCGATTGTAATTCTTTGAGTAAATAACCAAACTTACAGAAGACCTTTAGCATCACTCTTCATATACATTAGATATACAATTTCGTTTTTGGGTGCAGTCCATTGCTAGACTTAATACATATTCTCATATATCTGAAACTCGCTTGCATCCTATCTCCTAGACAGATTCGACGATGATTTACGTTGAATACATTGTTCATAAATAAAGAAAGCGGTCAAATGAAGAACAATTATACTTATTTGTCAAAAATCAATGTATATCTTGCCATTTTTCTGCTCAAAAATGCAAGCCTTTGCTGTTTCAAACAGGTCTATTATGTTGTAAGTTCTGTTTGCTCTAATTCAGTAATTTCTCTTAAAAACACACATTTTTGTATTGAAGAAAAGAAACGTCTTGAACTACATTTTGTTATGAGAAAATGCTGAGATTTGAACACGGACCTCCTATGTTCAGTGATAGCATAATTATACGTATTCAACTAAATATGAAAGAGTAAAATTTATTAATAACAAGATACGTATATCGTTTAGGAAATGGCACATTATGACCTGTATCTTCTTCGAGGAAAATTCGTTAATTTAATTGACATTGTTCTAAACTACATGAAGATTTTATTAATGTTTCGTCATAAAAATTGGCATAACTTACTTGTGTGTGTATACTTCCATTACTATGCTTTATATATTTTTCCTGTGCACTTGTTTGTCTGAAATTCGCCTTCAGTCCTTTCCTAGACAGAAACGATGATGATTAAAATAATATAATGTCCATTTATTAAATGCAGTAGGCCGTCAAGTAAAGAGAAAGAGTATTTACAATACAATACAGACACAATATAAAAGAGTTCAATGTATTTTTTTGCTCAAAATTACAAACTGAAAATTGTATTATAATAATGATAGCAGCCTCTAACATAGAAAGTTTCTATTTACGTTAAGCCGTTAAAAACTTTGTTCTTTATTGTGTCAACTGGCTTGGTACTCGAAAGGTCAGATGTGGTTATGTTAAGATAATTAGTAATATATTTCTAGATAAGTTTTTCTCCATTATCATTATGCATTTTAAAGAATGCAACAGAAATACTGATTTCATTATGTGGCGGCTGTCTGCTTGGGTAACATTTGACAGGGTGGTATCAGCCAATTCAGAAAGAGTAGCTGTATAAGAACATTTTACAGAACCTAATCTATAGCATAGGTTTTCAAGGACGTGATCTTAATTCTTTTTTTTTACTTAAAGTGTGACTGTTTAAAGAAAGTTAATTTATACTTTAGATATACGGATACTAATAAACATTTTGTCAGCACCTATTGAATTAAACTTTTTTAAGAAATATACTTTCCTTGGACAAAATATAAACCATATAAGACGCTTTTACAATTGCAGTTTCAAGAAATGACTAATATTCACTTCAAAACTCACCCGACTTAATGGATTCATTAGGTACAGAGAAACACAATGTTTTTAGTCTGTCCATAAAAGCAATTGTTATTTGGTATGCAATTATTCACATTATGAAGACCTACTAACTGTTTACAAAAAAACAAACAAAACGAAAAGCCGAAAAGGAGAGGTAACAAAATAAGACTATAAACATGGAACGAATTTACCCCACCCACTTCATTATGGGGGGGGGATGTCATCAACGTAAATTTTAAAATAAATTTTCGGGGCTTCAGATTAGCTACAATTATTTTTATTCAATGCCATGTACTTTTCTGAACAAATAGGCAAACTATGATATATTTTACCGTCTAGTATTGGAAAAATTAATAACTGAAATCATCGATACCAAATTTTCATCGAAATACCATGTTGGAAACCTTTGTTACAACTGAAAGATATCTAAAACAAAAGAAACTGAATTAAACTTCTATAAACGTTACAGTCGTAAAACCAAAATAAATGTAAAACTGCCAAAAACTAGAGAAAAAACTTGGCTTGAGTGGAGTTTGAACCAATGTCCTTCAGTGAAAATGCCTCAATCCTAAATAAATTAATAGAATTGAATACTGTTTAGAGTGGAGATAGGATAATAGGATTCTTATACCTAACTTAAGTTAACCAGTGATGTTTCGAATTCAGTTACTGTAACATTTAGTCAATTGTAATATGCCAGACAACACTCTATTGAAATATCTTTAGGCATCGTTACCAATTAATCGAAAAATCTTTTTTAAAAGGATGTTTGCGTTACAGCAACATACAACAAGACTATTTCAATTACATCTACCGTTTTGTGAATTTTTAAGGGCCATTCAAAATGAGTAACCTTTAATTCCTATATTTATGAAATAATACTGATATGGAATCTGAGACATTCGTCACATTTTATGTACAGCTTAATGTTTTTTTTTTTTTAATTTTTGTTGTAGAAATAATGTAGAAAAGAAAAATAATCAACTACAACAACTAAACTCTTTTGCTTTTTTCTCGTATACCAAGAGGATGTAAAATCAGTCTTAGGAATATCAAAATGAGAAAACAAGTGACGAAAAATGGGAAGAAAGCTAAAAGCACATTTCCTGAAATTGAGTCGAATAACCGAACCACAGGCGCTCTATGCATTTATATTGATCCTGTCTAGAAAATAGTAACAGACTGTGCTACCATATACCCACTTATATTTGAAAAACAATACTTACCGTCTTTTCTTGTAGCCATTTAGAAATTCATTCTATCTGGTTATGTCTTGCTCTGGCGTTATGTTGGCAAATCAAAGTAATTAAGTAGTGTCTGCTTTCCTAATAAATAGACAAAGCAGACAGCCATCAGCTAGGTTTTCTTAGTTATCAGATTATCTTTTTTTTTAAATATTATCTTGCCTGATATCAACATCTAAACATTTATTTTACTTATCATACTTGTTCCCAATCCGAATAAATTTCCCGTTCCTCAGTGCATTTTAATGGTTCGATTATTTTCAGCAAGTAAAGACATTGTTCATATAAAGTTTTTTCCCATTTAAATCATAAAACAGTAAATTAGTTATGTTGAACAAAAGGAAAAGAAGATTTACAGGACAAAGATAAGTTTATTTCCTACAAAGTCATGAATATAACCCGTGAAGCGAAATATCTATAAATATATAAAGTGTCAAAGAAAAAGGCGATTGCTTTCCGTACAAATGCTTTCCCGTAAGCTTTTCTAATTAGTGTTTCTCTGCAGCAGGAATTGTGAGCTTACCTGATATCACTTTAGCTGACGAAAGAATGTTTACAGAAACAAGAACAAAAGTATTACCGCTGAACAAATTTATAATAGAATTCAGAGAGATGTATATAAATTAGTTCCTTATTCCTTAATAATCCTTTTCACAAATAAGGATTAGGGAACTAGTTCCTGATTTCTTATTCAAATCTAAACAAGAAACAGCAGCAGAATAATTTATCAAAAATATTTATGGTTGTTAAGCAACCAAGAAACACACTGAAAACACTGAAAAAAGAACAAAAGATACAGCAATTGCAATTATCTTTTATAAATCTACATTAGAATTGCAAGAATCAATCATCGAAATCATTGCATAAAAATGATAAAGCAACAATGTATCTAACAATTTTGAAAAAATGTTCAAGTCGAATTAGGAATAAGGAACACAACAAGGAACATGGTTAATCAAACATTTATACGCGATCACAACTATTACTGCCAGTTAGACTGTACTCCAGTTCAGTAAGACGTTTAGACATTTTGTAAAAAAATAATTTATGATTATCAAAATAGGCATAAATAAACAGTGGAATGATATTTGTATAGAGCAGCAGACATCCATTAACTTTATTTCCGACATAAAATATTTTCATTTCTAAAATCATTGAGGCCAAGTGTTCAAGAAATATCATATTACCCTCTGGGTCAGATTTGTTCAGAAATTGAGCCAAAAAATCTTGGACCAGAAATGAAACAGATTCAGTTTTGTAACAAATCACAAATCCTTCACTGGGTTTCCTGTTACCTTAAGCGTGATTAATTACTCCTTTTAACCTATTTGCACTGGCACATGACCAAACACGGTATAATGTTACTAGTAGATGCAACGTACAAAATTATATCTAAGCTTTGAGAAAATTTTAATGTTGAATTGATTCTTCTATAATTAACAACCGATTCTCTCGATAAGTTCGAAACACAGTTTTAAACATACCTGGTACCATTTGACAATGCTTGACACAGAAGAGATCTTTGAACAAAAAGATCTCCTAAGAGATTTTTACTAAGGAAATATGACATGGAAGGCTTTCACATTAGCGTTTCCTCAGTAATTGGTGATAGTTATTTTCATATTGAAGTTATCTTATACCGCTGTTACTCACAGGACTGAAGCATTTGATATATTCTCTTTTAAATATTCATGACTGTGTACCAGTTTGAATTACATACCTCTTTAATGTTCAGAGCATTTGCATAGCTCCAACATCCATTATAATTTCAATTTGAAAGTTCACCCAAAGGAATCTTACATAATGCAGGTAGATAAGAAAATTGTCATTTTGTTGATGACGATGGTAGCTTCCATAAATACGAACTATTTGTCTTAAAATATGTGACTTATTTAATCAGTTACCAACGCATTTGAGCAGCTGAGACATTTCAGTGTGAGACATTTGTTTAGAGTAAGGTTCTTTATTTCTTTTTTATATGTTGAGGCAACTTACGGCACCTACTTGTATAATGCAATGAGACAGAAAGTAACATTCAATCTCACAAATGTCTAGATAGTTATTATAGTGTCTCAAGTAATTGAACTGCTTTTAACATTAGCTGAAACAGGAACTATCAATTTGCAAGCCATTAAGATAAGTACAACAGACAATTCAAATGCATTGTTTTTTAGTGGGTTTCAATCAAAGACAAAGTTGTACTGCCTTTTACTCGTAGACCTTTAATTGGAACAAATGTCTAGCACGAGGGTGTAAAAACGTCCAAAAGATAACTATGAGTTTTATATCAAACCGGGTTAGTGTTGGTAGGTTTATGGAGCAACTAAAATGTTTTGTAGCATTTGCACAATTAGTTGTAAAAAGGTGTCAATTTAATGGTACATGTCGATTCAGTCTTTGAAATTTATCAAGATACGTTAATAGATTAATATATTTTCAATTCGATTTTCTTATTTAGCTTGTCTTTAAAACAGTTTAAACACTACTGATAGAATATTGATTTAAATTTGAAAAAAAACGGTACCGAGTTCAAACACTTGTTAAAATGCAAGCTGTCAACACTTAAAAAATGGTTGCCGTTTCCCCGATCTTCCTGCAGCGATTCTATATCAGATTTTTGCCCTGTGTAATCAACCAATGAAATATCTCAACATGCGGCCTTTATAACTATATCACTTAACTGCCCGGGACCGCTGACTGATATAGAAGAGGCCGTAGTAATATTTGATATGGTCAGTGCCATTTTATAGGGCTAATAATATTTAGTTATTTAATAATAGCAATTACATAATCAAGCAAAGGTGCAAACGATGATGAAAACTCAAAATTTCCATATTGAAAAGATATCCAACCAGTTAACACATTTGTGCCACATTGTACTATCTCACAAATGTAACGCTGTGGCAAAATTTCCTTTGGCAGACATATGCCCTGATTTACCAATGTACCCGAGCATAAGTTATCTAGATCAGCATCTGCATCTTTTGTAGCATGAAGGGCATTTTTGATATATTACTATAACCCTATGGCATTTTATCTACACTCGTTTTGCAAAAATCAATTACTACAATAATATTACAATGACAACGTATCATGTCATTCTAACTTTTGAATAAAAGTAAAAACTGGTGAACCAAACTGGTGAACCAAGTTTAAATATTTCTTCAGCTTATATTTGAAAGAAAAAAGATTCAATTTTTTTCTGTTTTTCGATCTGATATTTTAAGAATGACTACACAACAACGTGCAAGGCAAGCATAGATTTTTCTGTCTCTGTAAGGATAAAATACAATTTATTGTGTCTGTGATCACATTTGGTCTGATATCAGTGCGTAAGTTAAAAAAGCAAGACACAACAATCAATGGCTACAGCTTATCAGTAATATAAATTCTGGAAATTGAATAAACAAACATGTCTAACATTAGCATATAGAAACTGTTGACTTGTCTCTCAAAAGAAATGCATTTATCTGTGTACGAACACAATCCGAACGGATATTTTCTTAAGCAATTCAAAAATTTGATGTAGCACTGAGAACATGAACAGTATGTTGCTGTTCCTTTTCTCAGTTTGTATGTGTTTTTATGTTTCAATTTAAACTTCTTTTAGGCGTTAACAATGAGCAAGATGAAACAGCGATTGTAATTCTTTGAGAAAATAACCAAACTTACTGTAGACCTTAAACATGATTTTTCCTATAAATTAGACATACAATTTCGTTTGTTTGTGCAGTTCAATGCTAGAATTCATACATATTCTCATATATCTGTGAAATTCACTTTCATTCTTATCTCCTAGACAGATACGACGATGATTTACGTAATAGTGTCCATAAATAAAGAAAGCCGTCAAATGAAGAGAAATTTGATATCAAAACTAATTTGGTCAAAATCAATGTATATCTTCGACTTTTCTATGCAAAATGCAAGCCTTTACCATTTAGAACAGCTCTATGACTTTGTAAGTTCTATTTGTTCATTCAATTATTTCTCTTAACAACACATTTTTTGCCATTAGGGAAATAAACTCCTTGAACTATATTTTGTTTATAATACGACAAGTGGCTGAGATTTCAACAATATGTCCATTTGTTCAATGAGAACATATGAGTTAAATATGAAGGGTAAGATATAAAATGTATTTAAAAACAGATTTGTATTTCTATCAGAAATAAGGCACATTATGACCCTTATCTTTTTTGGCGAAAATTCGAATTTTAACCCTAAGCACCTGCATTACCCGAACAAGGTGTTGATAAAAGCGTAATTGCCATCGTTTTAAACTAATGCAGACTTAACGCGTTTATTCATAAAAATGGGGCATAGATTAACGTGTATAAATATTATATACATTTCTAAGTTTTATACGTTTTTCGTATGTACTTGTATGAGTGAGATTCGCTTTCTTTCTTTTCCTAGACATTTAGAATAATGATTTACATAATAATTATAATGTCCATTTATTAATAAAGTAAGCCGTTAAATATAAAAGAAGCTTATGCAATACAATACATATACACTATAAAATAATTCAATGTATTTTAATTTGTACTTATCTGCGCCAAATTACAAACTGGACATTATACTTTAATAAAAATAGCTGCAGTCTCTAACATAGCAAGTTTCTTATTACGTTTAGCCTTATCATGATGAATATAAAAAATGGACTTGTCTATCTTTCAGTTAGGATACATCAATTAATTGTTTATGGGGATGCTTATTGAAACTTTACTAAATGGCAAATAGTGCAGACCAGATCATGCATTTGATCAGACTGCGCGGATGTGCACTGGTTGAAAAGGCAGAGTCATTTGGCTCCAGCAAAGTAAGGGTTAAGCCTATTATTTTTGCTCTGTATTGTGTCAACTGGCTGGGTATTTGAAAGATCAGATGTGGTCATGTCAAGATAATAAGTAATGTATTTCTAGATATAGCATTTTCTGCATTATCGTCTGAAGAATGCAACAGAAATATGGATTTCACGATGCGGCGGCTGTCTGCTTGTATAAATTAGACAGGGTTGAATCAGCCTATTCAGAAAGGGCAGCTGTATTAGCAACAAAATACAAAACTTAATCTAGAGCATAAATTTTCAAGGGCGTGTTCTTACCAACTATTTTCACAGGGAGTATGACTGTGTTGAGAAAGTTAATTAATACTTTACTGGACTAAATGTTTTTGCAAATGTTAAGATAACGTTGTTTGTTTTATTTTGATTTATTTTTGTTCAATCGTTTGAAAATGATATTATCATTATCATATTTTATTCTATTTTGAAATATACAAAATATCGTAGACACAAAATAAGGCTTTTCATACACCAATTAAATTAACGAAAGCATCAATATAAAGAATTATTACAAGTTTTTTTTGACAGCTGATAACTAAAATGAAAAAAAAAGATTGATTGAATGATCGTTTTAATATCCTTCCGTGTCAGGATCCATTTCTTTTGTCTTTTATAAAATGTTCACTCAGTAGTTTGTTTTAAAATACATCAGTCCTATGGAAAATTAAATCTTTGTCTAAAATTGTCTTCTTATCTCACAGTAGACAGAAATGAAGATGATATACGTAATATAATGTCTATAAAATATGTTTGCCGTCAAATTGAGAGAAATTCAGTATCAATTTTTATTTGGTCTATAATAATGTTATGCTGAAGTGTTTTATATTGAAAAATGGCAGCTTCCATCAAATCAAATTATATTTTACGTTGCCATACGACAAACATCTAGGTCACATATATTTCATTTGAATTGCATTCATTGTTACACCGCATACAGCTTACACAAAATGCAATTCAAGCGTGAGCTATATTCGTTTGATGAGCTCGAGTAAGTTGTATACGCTGGCTATACACATATACTTTTAGACAGGTCTGTCGTCTTAACGTATATAGTCACATTGTCAGTGACCAGTATTTAACATTATTCTGAAAATACTTATCTCAAAATCTTTTAATAACAAAATTGCTGTTTCTTAATTTCGACCTATCAAAGATGAGCTATATACGGCGATATGCATGAGTTGTAGTCGGCGTAAGCTGTATACAGTGTAACAATTATGCAGTATGACCAGACACTGGTCGCCGCACACATATTTACCAGATGCATGGGACATTACACGTTTCTTTACCATAGTAAACGATAAAACAATCTGTAAAACTTGCTGTTAGCATTGACTGTCTAGATGTTCACACTATTCCGTATCCAAAATAGTCAGAATTTGCTTGTTAGTAGATCTACATAAATTATTACCATGTAACATTCTTCCAAGCATTGCACCAGAAACTTTAAGTATATCGCCCGCACTTAGTATATTATCTAGACCGTCATCTTATTTCACTCAAGATAATATTCAATAAGCAACACTTTATGTTGAGTGTATAGAAATGTAATATGCCAAACTCATTGTAAAATACCGCTTACGGAATTCAAATACAATCTTCGTATAAGCGTGTTCGAAATTGTTCTTTTCTTAGAATTGAGATGGAAAGTGTTCTACACGGAAGAAGCAGTTAAAAAGGTGTATCCAGTCTGCCCACATTTAAGCAACAATAATTGAGAAAAGCAGAATGTGTCAATTAGCGTTTACGAAAGTGCCATATTAAGCAACAGACAGTGCAGGAAAGAAATGAATTTTATGTTCATATGTTTTCTGATTCAGCTGCTGTCAGAACTGGGAGTAGAAGAATCAATAATCTTTGGCAGATAGAATATAGAACTGGCTGGTCTTTTATAAAATTAAACAATTTTCTGTTGAAGTTTTGGAAATTATCGTACTAAATGAGCAAACAGTTGTTAATATTTATCAGTGCAGAATATTTCTAAAATAGTTACTGGAATTAAGAACAAGAAGAGATTGCATCAAAGATTTTCGGAAAAGGTAAGTGCATTTTGTAAATTATATATTATCTATAAATCAGGATCAACTTAATTCCAATGTTTAGACGTGAACGTTATACACTTTGTGTAATTTGAATACATAGAAACTATTTAATTTACAAGATGAATATGGTGATTTGAAAAAAAGTGTACAAATTTGACTAGCAATAATAAAGCAAAGCTCTTTAAGATGCAAAGCTTTTTCAACAACTGTATATCAACCTTTTAATACCAAGAAATCAATTTCATTATTGTATATTACGCCATAATTCTCTGTTTGCACTTTCGTCGCCTTTATCTTTTCTGTTCTTTTTTATTTCCAAATGACAAGTCTCTTTTAGATATGAAATATTAACCCCCTTATTATCTTAATATCTATTATTATAGTAAAACGTCATGAAAATGTTTCAAATTTAATAGTCACTTTTCTTTTGGGCGAACGTGTTACAGATTTAATAGACTTACGGTTATTGTGTTCAACATTTATTTTTATTTCAAACTTGCAAGTACTTGCAGACCTTGGTCATTTCAAACATACTTCATTCGTTTGTTCATACATTACTTTCTTTCAACAACACATTTTTACCAAAGAAAAAGAATACTTCTTGATCATCCTTTTTTGTGATCCGAAGCCTTTTAGAATCAGCACTAAGGTCTTATGTTACTAACTTTTTGAAATAATAAGGTATTTGTAACAGTAATATCAAAGACAGCATATCAAAAAACAGGTTTCCTATTTCATTCCGAAATGAAACATTTCGAGATACAAGTACATCTTTGTCCTTTTTAGGTGAACTTAGTATTTTAACCTAACAACTTAATTACCTTAAAACAGTACCTGAGTTCTTTATAACAATGTATTACTGTTTTTTTACTGTTCGCAGAACCCCTTCCCCCTCCCCCACCATTCTATAATAACCTTGCGGTGTTGCTAATTTTGCAGAGTTACAATACACAGTTAACATTATTGCAAATGAGCCTTATATCACTTTCTTCTACATGTTTTCGTAAAGAACAAAACAGTTTTCCTTTATAGATTACCAGAACACTCTAGTACAAAGGTAAGTTCTATTTGTATCATGAAAAATTATGTTTTTCTTGTTCCACTTCATAGGATTTCTTTACGTGAGAAAACACTTATTCATACAAAACAATACGTATATCTTTTGCGTACACCTTAAAAAGAAACCGAACCTGTATTTTGGCTGTGCTGTTTGCATTTATATTCACCAGTGCTTGCATAAACAGTTCGTCTGTCCTTTTTACGTAGTCGCAAAGTTGATCATATTAGCGGACATGTCATTCAATAATGGATTTAATGCTGTGATAGTCTGTCTTGGACGCCTGTACTTGTTCTGACACGAAGATGTATGATGATCTGTTTCTATACAAATCGCTTGTCATCTCATTTATGAACAAGTTTGTTTTGTAATTTCTCTTACTTCTTTATTTAAACACGTATAGATAAATGCTTTGGTTTTTTTTTTGTTTTGTTTTGTATTAGTATACAAGTGAACACATGTATTTTTCCCTCTGCGATAAACAAGCGTGCAGACGCACAATAATCTATTTAGTTTTTAACAGAACAACTAATGTATACAACAAACAGTCCCTCTAGGACGTTATATGTTTGTATTAAAGTGAAACAATTCTGTGCACTTTCAGCCGTTTGTACGAAGTAGTACAAGAGGCATTCAACTAATATTTGAACATGATAAAGACCTCGATTTCCACGTGCACGCACAGGGTAGTGTTTGCACGCCTATTCATAAATGTAATACACCTTCACTCTTTACTGTCATGCCGATGAAAGTACGTGTATAACAACGGTACGTACAAATATAAGCGATGAAAGAAGAAGATTCAGTAGATGGTCTTTTGAAGACTAAATATAGCTACAAAAGCATCAAGAAAATAGCAAAAGACCTTCGGTTTAGTGGTTTTTGGGGCAATGCTATTTGTCGTCGGAATGGCTCACAACGAAATATAAATGCATCTCAGCCTTCTGTTACAGTTAAAAAAAACGTCCATCAGTGGCTACATCTAACATTATACAAAAAATCTCTGTTATGTCTACCAACGCAACGTGAGATGGCCCCTAAGTTGATTGTATCACTTGGAACCATCAGTCGTGTTATTTGCCAGGTACTTCTCGCAAAACTCCGTATAAAATGCAGAGTCCGTCAACTCAACATTGCCCAGATTACTAAACGCCGCTATCGGTCTTTGGAACTCTACCGGAAGTTGAGTGGTGGCAAGAACCTGGTCACGTCCGATGCAGTCATGTTCTATCTAGGTAGCAGTTATGGCCGTTTTAAAGTTTCTTAGGGGTATCGACGACAGATTCAAGTTTGTTAAGCGTGATGCCGTTGCAGCAGGGTTAATGGAATGGACTGGTGTTTGTTATAATGGCAAAACAGAAATCAGAATCATTGGCAAGGTACTAGAATTACTACTAGAGCAAAGTCGGGTAATATCGACCCTTTAAGCCTTGAACTGGCCTCGTCCGATACATATGTGAATCAAATAAAGTTTGCCTTAGATGAAGTAACATTGGTTTCTATTGGTTGTTTTTGACCAATCAAATTTCCCATAACATCAATGAATGATGATTTATATTTAAAAAATAATACCTGTCCTAATCGGTTAATTTCGACCCACGTCGGCTAATATCGACCCCCTGGCAGATTTTTAAAAAAAAATCAAAACGAACATAAGACATGGTACGCCTGGTGTTTTATATCATAAGAACATAGCATTACACCGTTTTGTGGATCTAGGTTTAAACACAAACTAAAATAACTTTATATAAAACAGCTGAATTTTAAAACCGTCAGTGTGGTTTAAAACGTTCATTCTCTCTATGGCAATAATAGCACTTCTAATTATCGCATGTATTACAAATGAAAACGAATTGTTCATCAACTTCACACTCTGTAAAACCCGCACACACAACATGCCACCACCTACAGCAAGATTCACAACATATCCACGCGCCTGGATCACCATTTGTTTTCTTGCATAATTTGCAAACAGGGCAAACATCAATAAAACTTTCTTCAAAGTCATCGCTATCATTGTCCATATAAGGAATTTCCTTGTCGGACATGTCATGCTCAGAGTCTGAAGACGAATATCGATTTTTCCTTATTTTGCGTACTTTTTTTGGTTTATTTAGCTTGATTTTTTTCTTTTCCTCTTTTTCTAGTTTCTTTCTTTCCTTTTCTTCTTCTCTTTGCTTCCTTTTAAGTTCTCTATCTTGTTTTCTTTGTAGTTTTGCTGCCTCTTCTTCTTGCTTTCGCCTTGCTTTTTCTTTCATCATTTTTAAGGCATCTTCCCCGGATAATGCCTTTGGCAGTATAAGCCTTAATTGCTGTGGTTTTCGTTTGGGTTTTGGAGCCGGAACTCGCAAATGATTGAAAGCAGGTGACACATCATCTGATGATCGGTTCATGCCAGAGTGCGAAGGAGTAGTGTCACACGTAGGGCGAGGCAGTATATACGCCAGAAGTGGCGATGCTTGAGCTCCAGAGCTTGGCGGCATTGAGGAAGCAGATGCAACCTCAGCTTGTTCCGATGTTGAAGTGACTGTCGAAACCGCCTCTTTAATGACATGCACAGGTGTGACTGTAGACCCATTTTTATTACCATCCTCCGAGATAGGCTTAGGCTCAGGTTCGGGCTCAGTATTGATTAATTTTGCAGGGCCCAATTTAGATTTGTCAACAGCTTCCGGACTGAAAGGGAACAATCCCGCTCTCCGAAACCCATGCGCAGCATTTTGAAATGTAGCAACACTGTACCATGCTTGTTTAAATATTTTGGGAAACTCTGTTTTGGTCAATGCCATCCCAATATTAGTTATTTGCCACGCCTTAACTGCAGCTTGCCAGGCTGACTTCATAGGCGAGAATAGTCCAATATCAGCAGCTTGCAATAGATGCGTTGCATTAGGCAGCAAACAGTACAAAATAATTTGACGATCCCGGCAGTATTCCGCAGCAGCCAAGGTCATATGTGTCGAGTGCCCATCGACAAATAATATAATAGGTAATGTTATACCTTTGGTATGTACGAAGTCGTTGAGTGTTTTCAAGAACTCTAGGAATGTTGATGACTCCATCCACCCATTAGATGTGGTTGTATAAATAGCTTCCTTAAATTCTGCTATTCCTACGTCACGGAGTCTCTCCCCAGGAAAAAGAATCATAGGTGGGAGATATTCGCCAAACGCATTAAATGCCGCCATTACTGTTATTTGTATTTTTGTGTTCGTGACAACTTGGTAAACATGTTTTGAACCTGTAGGGGCTAAAACGCGACCGGGCTTTACAGCTAGCGGGAAACCGCTTTCATCCGCGTTAAATATACGACGCGGGTCGTTTAACAGCTTGTCATGTTCCGCTGAAAACTCCTTTTGCAGGTAAGAATGAACACCCGCATACCAGTTATTAATCTTTTCAATTGTGACACTTGCTCTCTCCTGGCCTAAACTCATTGGCTTTCTAAACGACATTTCTGGGTGGCGCTTAAGAAAAGCACTGAACCAGTCCTTTCCAGGAACATTGTTTTTAAATGGTGTCACACGCCCATCTATATCTAGTATGTGCTTGACTTCATTTAGAAACTCTGTTTTGGTCAATGGATAGCCTATTTCGCACATAAGATTAGAATAAGAAACAAGGGTGTCCTCTTCTGCTAAAGTAAGGACGGTTTTCCTTCCTAGTGGCGTAGGACCCTCTGGTACACGACCCGACAGTTTGTCCAAAAGAGTGGTTTTAGGTACACCATATGCTCGGGCTGCCGCTTTTTTGCCCATATGCCCACTTTTGACCATCTGAATAGCCATTGCCATAGCCTCTGGCTTGTAGTTAAGTCTTTTCTTCACAGTCAGTTGGCCCGACATCTGTAAAAGACAAAGTAAACACATTAAGAATCTAATATACTTTAAAAGAGTTCACTATATTTACAGGGAACTAAAAAAATTACGTTGACATAAAACTACTTTTATTCTGGTAAATCCGACCCCCCTGGGTCGAAATTCAGACGAAATTAGACGAAATTCAAAAATATTTCGGCGAATTCCGATCCCCTCCCACTGCTCAAGAAATTATTATTTTGACACTTTTATTTGCCATTTATATCAGATTAAGACACTTAGAAGCAATAAAAGTATGCGCCGATCTTAACATTTGTTTCAGAAGCCTATGGAAAACGATAAAAGTAAGGTACTCACCTTAACTGGTCAGTTAATATCGAGGATAAAAAAACAATTCCCTGTCCGTTCAACAGTAAAGTTTGAAAATGGCGCCTAATGACGTCATCGTTCACGTAATATCATTGCTGATAATTGCGATCGGTCAAAACCAGCATTTGAAGCATACTATAACATGCATTAACAAGGGGTTGATATTAGCCCCGGGTCGAAATTACCCGACTTTGCTCTATGTTAATAACGTTCTGGACTAAGCCATTCCTGGACTCAGATGCCCCCAGATTGTTTCCCGGTAATACACAGAAAAACAAAGTGTTTCACCAGGATAGTGCCTCAAGCCGGAGTTCCAAAACACAGTAAACTACCTCAAATCTAGTAACGCTAACTTTATTACACCAGAGGAATGGATGCCATAGTCGCCAGACGCAGCTCCAATGGACTATGGAATCTGGGGTAACTTAAAACAAAGGCTTCAGCAGGGAAATATTAACACACACACAATATTCTAAAAAAGTCCTGAAGGAAGAGTGGGAGAAACTTTTTCAAAATATGATCAACAAAACATTAAAGTTTTGGCCCAAACGTTGCTGAACGATCTACTACTATCATGTTTCACATATCAAACATTGCAATTAAACACCTTTACCACCTATAGTACACTAGTGTTCATTTTGTTCAAATTTAATACCTAGCCTAATATCTTAAAAACTAAACTATCGTATATTTCATTGTAAAACTACGCAAAGCAAGACACCACTACTTTGAAAACAGGGTTAACGTCATTATCACATATTTTCTAAATATACACGTTTTCTGTCCGCCCTTGTATTGGTAATTTCCATTGAATTATGTCAGACTCATTTATAACGAGCCCTTTCCAACTATATTTTCCATCAAGTTTGTTCATGTTACCTGTATTACGTCACGTTGATGATATATTACATATTTAACAACAAGCAATAAAAAAAACTAAAAAAAAAAAAGAAAACAAGTTAGTTAAAATGTTAGGAAACGAATTTCGAAATACGTGACAACAAGCCACCACAGATAACGCACAATTTGAATCTTAATAAAGCATAAGAAAATTAGATTACGCTAAGGCAATTTTCATATGAAACTCAATATCATCGATAGATGTTCTAAAATTGTTCAATAAATTAATCATTTATTACATCCATAATTGAAAGTGCAATGGTATCGCTTAAAAAAACTGCTTGTTCACAGATTTGGTGTCAAAATTAGAATTTCTTAAAAAGCTGTTCAAAGTAGCTATTTAATCATCCTCATCAAGTTATTATGCAGAGATTGCCATAGAAATCAGTAATTTAGAGTACATGACTAAAAATAGACAACAATAAGTTAATAGTTTGAGTAACGCCGTGCAATGCAGCATACTTTTAAAACTTACTCCTCACATAGAACAAGAATTTGATACCCACCATACCTCAGAGGTATCTTCTATCACACTAACTCTCCCATTGTCAATTTTGGTCAGAATCCCAGAAATTTATTTTTGTCCAGATACCATAAATAAGCAGTGTTAAGTAAAAGAAAAATAGATATGAAAAAAGTGAATGTAAATGTGTATGTATCTTAATTGAAATTTTCGTAACATCTGTGGATTTCCTGTGTAGTTCTTCATATCACCTTGATTTAATTTTAAACTGGAAAGTTTTAGATTGGTATTTAGCGTTATATTCCAAGTACGGTTGCGACATTGTCGTTTAAAAAGTCGAGAAAATGATTGCCCCTGCTTTTAGTGTACATTGTATTTGGAAAATATCGTGCAAATGATTAATCAAATCGCGTTGAAAAATAGACACAGAAAAACATGGTTCCAAGGAACGTAAAGACTTCATTATCGCTCGAAATGTATATAATAGAGATAAAACAAATAATAACAAGCAACTTTTCTTAGGGGGGCAAAAAAAGAAAAATATATTCAAAAATTAAAATAAAATTTAATGTAAACATCACTATACGATAAAAGTAGGTAATCGATTAAGTAATTTAGCGGAAACAGACTCAAAATCCTTTTGGTTAATATGTACCATCTATCAAACTTTATATTCTTCGCTAACAAAATAGGACAGTGATATTTCTACACCACTGAATCACTTAATATATTTTACAATATTTTCTTTTATATGAAACTATATTTATTCCACTAAAGTGCAGTTCTGCTCCTCTGAAAACCCATAACAAATTGTTTTTTGTAAATTATGTAATTGCTACGGACATGTATCATATGTTTAATACAATAAATTTGAGTAGAGTTAATTACAAAAATAACAAGAAATGCGAGAAAGAAAAACAAACTAAAATAAAAAGAATACGGGACAGATTAGCGTGGAATATGTGCACGTGTTTGTCTTGATAATTACAAAATTACACGTCACCATCAGTGCAACGTATTCATTTGTGACAGAGAGAAAACTCATAAACTAATGATAAGGCCGTGAATTTGTAGCCGAAGGCATGCCATTTATATCAGAAACATGTCCGCATTTATTCAATTTTCTAAATGTATATCATGTATGAAAAGCCTAACTTAAAGCTTCTTCTGCATTTTGTATAAATGTTAATATTGGTTGCTGTATAGATGATGTTTTCGATTCACTTTTTATTTGTACCACCAAAACAAAGTCGGCAGAGCTTAGCTGCCACTTTATCCCTGCCACCCAGCCGTCTGTCAATCCACACCTCCAGCTTTTTTTTCTTTATGAAATTATAAGCCCTTTTAATTTTGCCAAATATTTTATTCCTTGCTGGTTTTCCGAAAGACAAATTAGCCCTTCGATTTAGGTGATTCTCTTTTATGTCACCCTCAATCTTTGACCACAAGCCGTTGAAACTCTATGGGAAAATTAATGTACTCTGATGTGTCAAGAAGATGTCAGAAACACTGAGATAATTTATAATAATTCCTAGCCAAATCTGTCAAGGTTCAGACAATTAAAGCATATCCCATCATTTATTTTGAAACAGAGGTAGTGTTTAATCTAATGAATCATGTCATTGAAAGAAAGAACAGGTTAAATGAAAGTAATATCTAAAGTATATCTAACAAAACAACAAAGTTATCGTTTTGTATATTGAATTTACATTATTTTTACGACTTTTTATTATTTATTATTCTGTCTTTGTATTTTTGGCAACGCGTCACATTTTGAATTAATTTTGTAAGAGATTAGCATAAATGCAAGATCGGACTGATAAACCTTCTTTCCCGACTTGTCTTCTGATTTCTGTTTATTATAAAAAAATCCTTGTTTTTAATAACTTCAAGGTTTTAAAGAAGAATCTGCTCTTGGCTCTGTTGTTTCTTTTGTTCTTATAGTAGCAGACGAATATTGGCATACACATTCTTCCTGTCCTTTATATAAAGTTGTAGATCAATTATTATGTCTGGATTTTCCATACATATATGCAGATCTGCGCATTGGTGTTTGTCCTTGTTGATCTTGTAGATCGAAATTCACATGGTTATTACAGCTTAACAACCCGACATGGAATATTCATGCAGACAGAGTTTCGGGACGTATTCTTGATATCCATATGCATTCGTCTTTTAAAGTTTAAGGTGTACACATTTTTCTTAGTAATGTGTATCAATAGTAGGATACTACGTCATCACGCACCTGTTTTAGGCTCTCTCGCGGACCAACAATCCGTTGCTCGAAAGGTAAAATGGTCTTTTTGAATAGGAAATATGTAGAGTTACAAAAATCATGTTGTGCATGTTTAGGCTTGAAAACAGGTGCACGTTTTTACTGAAGGAATGCTGAAAAAGCTTTCACCTGTTTTCAGGCCTAAACTTGAATTTTACGTTATAAAAATTCTTTATGTAAAATACAAAGTACACCAGCCAATCTTCGGTGCACAACATGATTTTTTGCAACTCTACAAATTTCTCATCGAAAAAGACCATTTCACCTTTCAAGGGACGGATTGTTGACAAAAAAATGGTCCGCGAGAGAGCATAAAACAGGTGCACGATGACGTAGTATGCTTCCATTGTTGTATTGTTTTTATTTTTTTTTGTTATATGACAATAATGTGATCTGAAACCATACTATGTAATATCAAATTAATAATTCCGTCTGTCGAGCAATTAACAAGTATGCAAATCAAAGATTTGCCACGAAACGTTAGCCAAAAACATAAAGGCTTGTTAATCTCAATATTCCACTGAGACGTTATGGAGATGAGTGCTTAATGAGAAAGTCTCTGTTGCCGTTAAGAAAATCTACCATTAATGCTTAATCAATTCTAAACTGTCTTTTGTTGCATTTTAAATCAAACTGTGCAAGACACTCTGTTCGCTACAAAAAATGCTAAACCTGTACATTCACGTTAGTGAGGTTTGCTGTAATAAAAATTATGCACTCAAAATTCACAATTTAAAGCAGAACGAATACGCGAAGTGGCTTTTAAAATGCACCAAGGTATAGCAACAGACTGTGCGGGACAAATTGTTGTTTATTTTCTTGTTTTCTGATAAAGATTCTGTCAGTGCTGCGAGTAGAAGAATCAATATGCTTTTCAAATGATATTCAAAAGGAAGATACTGTTTGAAAGCATAACATATTTTGTAATGGAAAAATACTCTATCGCCCTCAGTTCTTTAACGAGACTGGACTTCATTAATTGTATACCACACACTTTTTTAAAGACAAAAATACAGACTACAGACTGTATAACGTTTCTTGTTACAATTCCTGTAAGAATTTGTCTTAATTTTCATCAATCGTTCTATGCCAAAATGAATGCAGATATTTTTTCAATGGTGACCAGCACGAATGTCTTCAGTCTAATTACCATAACCATCTACTCTTTGTCTACGGGGCAATATCTACAAACATTTTTTGATCAGTCGATACCACCAGAGTATATGAACTTATAATAATTGAAGTTCGCTTCCATTTGTCATTGTGACAGAAAACAGAATTGGTCCAACAATTCTTTCTCGTTGGCTTCATACATTCCTTACCCTTCATGCAAGTGTATATTGTGGCTGTGTTTTAAAGCAATTATGATTTTAACATAATTCCAAAAATGCTGTTACTCTTCAGATTTCGCTTCTTCTGACTGGCACGTAACACACGTCCGTTTCAATTTTTGTTTCCATTATACAATTCCATGTCTGCGTTGGCAAAGAACTATTGTCCCCATGTTAAAATAAATTTCACTTTAGCCAATAACCGAGAACAATCATTCATTATAAAAGTTTCTGCCAGTTGCTTGATAGAAAAACTGAACTACTACAGAATCATGTCTAAACAAAACAAGAGCCGATTCCAAAACCTGAAGATATTGGAAAAAATATCGGGGGAAAGTTTTACACATAAAAGATTTTCAGTAGAATTTAAAATTATGTCTCTCTGTGCAACTGTAAGATATGTTAAAACGTTTGCACTTCGCAGCAAAAAATCGGGTAAAAAAGAGTTAAATAAAGTACTTGTAATTTTTTAGTTATTTATTTGATGACCTAGTTTTCTAAAATTGATTAATATTAGAAAAATAATGAAATTCAAGTGGTGCTCTTGTTTAGTTTCGCACGAAACGCCTATATGTATTGTGTTTTAGTCAAATTGTGACATTTAAATGATAGATACAAATAAAATAACGTAAGTACAGAAAGTGTTTCGTTAAAAGCATTGTAATAAGGATAAAAAGTAAAATGTATCAGGGAAGCCAGTCACGACAGTCAACATTTTCAGCAGGCTTTTATGAAAAGTCATTTTTTGTGTCCAGTTAACATTCGATTCGTTTCTCGAGAAGTCTTTCGAATTAGGACTTTTCCGTGTCCCTGGTTTGGCTTATCTGATTAACATGATTGCACAACAACCCTCGATAATATTCAAACTATTTTGTTTTGTCTGAAATAACTTGTATCTTATTCTGATAGTCGTCCAGCAACGGCAAGATGCCGTTGAACAAAATGCTCTTCCTTATTTCCTCATTATTTGCAGTTCTGGCTACAATATTCTTAACCGCCATTTACACACATCAAATGCATGTAACATGTACATGCAGTTGTAATTTAGTAGGACCGCTAATCCCCTGTTGTGTCATAAAGTTGTGAGCTCGCTATTCACTGTCTGTACAACACCACTAATAAATAATAAAGGACTGGTTAAAACTACCCTTTGCATGAAATCAATATCTCCAATTTAATTTCTAGACAATTTTCAGAAAACTTCAAAAGGCAATAGCCATTAACGAAATAGCAGATAGGTTATGCTTACAGTTGTCAATATATACGAGCACATGACGCCAATGTTGAAGTAATGTTGACAAATATCTAATTGAAAGTATTTGAACCCAATGATAAAAAGAACAAGAACTGTCACTATAAGATGACAATGCCCCCCGAAGTTGTGCTTTGACTTTGAGCTGAGGACCAGTAATTCAAAGGGTCATTGTCAAAATAAAATTAGATCAATGGGATGGTTTTGTCCAAATGGGTGTTGTGTCCAAGTATGAAGTAAATCGACTTTCTTATAAGGAGGTTATGGCCAATGTTAAAGTTTTGGACGATTGGATCTTCAAGGTAAAGGTCATTTAGGGGTCAAGATCAGATAAATATAGGTCAATGGGAAGGTCTTTTCCAAAGTGTTGTTTTGTCCAAGTATAAAGTAAATCCAGTTACAATAAAGAAGTTCTGGTCAATGTTTAAGTTTTTGGACAATTGGATCTTCAGTTTGAAGGTCATTCAGGGGTCAAGGTCAAGTAAATATAGATCAGTTGGGAGGACTTTTCAAAAGGGGTGTTGTGTCCAAATATGAAGTAAATCAACTCACTAATAAGGAAGTTATGTTAAAGTTTTTTGACAATTGGATCGTCAAAGTAAAGGCCATTCAGGGGTCAAGGTCATAAAATATAGGTCAGTGGATAGATCTTGTCCAAAGGGATGTCGTGTCCAAGTATAAAGAAAATTCACCTACTAATAAGGAAGTTAGGGCCAATGTTAAAGTTTTCGGACGGAGACGGACTGACAGTTCAAAAACTATATGCCTTCCTTCGGGGGCAAAAATACAAATATAAAAGTTGTATCGCATATTTGCCTTTATATATCTACATTAAGTACCCTATGCAGACAATATAAATTAAACATTTTTACGTGCGCTTCGTTTAATAGATATAATACATATTCGACAAAAAAGGAGACCTGATGTTTAACTGAAGTATTCAGACTAAAGACCACGTACAAACACGTCATAACTATGACAGGTTTGCAAATGCAAGATTATGAAAGCTTTTCTGTCGAAAAGTGTCGCAGAACAAATCCAGTGGTGGCCGCGTGGCCAATTGGATAACGCGTCGGACTAATAGTCAAAGGATTGCTAGCCGCACGGGTTCAAACCCAGTCAAGGTCAGGCCGTTGTTTCCTTGAGCAAGAAGCTTAACACTCATTTCTTAGTACTGGCTAGTTCCAGGAACGGATTCGAAAGTGTGTCTAAAAGCTAAAAGCTTCCTACACAATCGAAATAAAATAAATTTGGTATAAACTAACAAATCCAGTGTATTTAAAGTCTTAAACAATGTTAAGCACTAAATTGACTAAAAGGCAATTTAGATTGATTTTGATAAAATGTTTAGTACTTTTTTATTAACTTTCGTAAGATTAAGAAATGAGCGATTCGAATTTATACAATATCAAAAACATTGATTCATCTTTGTTGACTAATTTATACTTTACTCACCCGTAGTGAAATTTATATTGTACGAACATTCATCACTTGAACACTTCAAAGCATCTCAGATGCAATTCACATATAGTGTTTAAGGTTATGAATATCATAAAACAACTTGATATATCGATAGCAAAATTCTTTAGCTTTGTATTAAAAAAATTCTTTTGAAACGAAGATTAATTCAAATATTCTCAACACCACTAACTTTCAAAATAAAAGATTCGGTTTTTTTTTTCGTTATATCCTATTCGAAATTTAAACTAGATATTAAGATTTCCTGGATTTGGTTATTTAGTCACATCTGTACATAGAATATCAGGCATTGATATTTTTGTTACTTGTGGCCCCTCATCTCTTGAAAATCAGTTGTTCAAAATGTTTTAAATGTACATGTGTACATACATTATTTGGAAACAAAAAAACAGCAACAACATTAAGCCAAAGGTCAAGCTTTTTTGTCAGGTTTGGCTTTTTATACGAGTTTTGCAATACATTTCCTTTCATTTTAGTTTTGTCTTATATACTTTTACAGTAATCTTAGAAGATAGCTTTAATTCCCATCCGTATACCGTAAGTGTGCTACAGAAAGAAATGAAAAGATGTGAGGAACATTCAATCTTTTATAATGTAATTTACTCCACACTTTACGGCTAAATTTACATTTAGATTGCTTTGCAATTTTGCAGAGGAAATGTGAGTGAAGAAAAATTTACAAGTTTGAAAGCAGTGTGTAATGGATTTATCTAGGCAATGAAAAATTAAGTAATTGCTTAGAATCGTAAAAGAACAGATAATAGTATCCAGTTGTACAATAGAAAGCTTAAGGCGATAGTTTCATATTTTCTTTAGAGGTCGTATTTCTTATTCAACCCTCATACATTTTTGCTCAGAATATTAGTCTTGATAAACATTCGGACATATTTAATTAAACTTTGGTAAACTTACTCAGAAAATTTGCCCTTTGTCACATAAAAAAGTAAAAAACGTCACTAACTGAAATCAATTGAAAACCTTGTGACACTCTACATGTCACATTTTCAGCTAAATCTCCACGAAACTTCCTTAAAATGTTTGTCCTGATAGTGTTTTAAGGAAGTTTAGACTTTGTGAGAATTTTCATCTCAAGAATCATTTTGGCGAGATTAAATCTGAGTTGTTGGCTGAACAAAATATATAACATCGAATGAGAGACTAGGTTGTTTGACAAAATAGTCTTATCTATGTTTTTGTTTTGTTTTTATGTTTACAATTTGGACTTTGTACACCAAAACGAATAAAGGGACTGGATGGTTCTCTAATTTAACGATTATTAAAACATTTAATTGCACAAAGAGAATTATAATGGCTAATCAGTCAATTCATGCAGTTTTGTTTTGACATAAATGACTTTCAAATGCGATAAGTAGATTTTAGTATTGAAATGGTTAAAAGATCTTTTTTGTTTCAAAGATTTTGACACCCATACCACGTGCGCACGCATATATTTGAAACTTGATGTAAATCGGATATGGACTAAATAAATGTCGCTCATCAAATCGTTGTGTTAAGCAAATTGTTGGCTCTCTGCTACTGTTACAAAATGGCCTTAAGTCTGTCGGATATACATTAGGCTTTAAGATGCGTTAATGGTAATGCCACTTCAATAACTGGGATTTTGTAGGCCTCTTGTCGACTCAAGAGCCTCATAAAATTAGGGATTAACTGAAAATAGTTTGTGGCATTTTGTTGTCGCGTTTAACAGTACCGTGAATCAAATGGAGTACACTCATTCTCGTTTCATGTACATATGAATAAATCAGACACAGTTTTAATTCAAATTTGTTACGTGTTGTTTTGAGTTTAAAACAATCACACTTGAAGCCGATATTGGCGAAGTGCGTTCGGCATATCCCAAAGCAATTTCCGACCGGCGATTCATAAGATATTTATGATAATTTAATTCTGATGTATATCAAGCACATTTTGCCATCCATGAAAAATAGCCATGCAGAAAGGGTGTTGATAAATGTTTTAAGCATTCTAGAGTTCTTATTTGGTTTACTTTTTTGACGATTATGGCCATTATTGTAACTTTAATAGTATCACTTTGTTTCATTTTATCGTTAATGTTTACTGCGCATAATTTCGAGAAATAAGAAAAATATTGAAACTGCTTTTCCCTTATTTCTAGAATCTTCGTTACTGTACATGCGCGCAATACTTAGAATTGGAAAATCTGTTATACAGAAAATGAATGTTTATACAGCCCCGGGTCACATGCTCACGACTGTATTAATGAACACCGTAAGCAATGGAAGGAAAGCTGAGCACAGTTGAAAAGAGAAAAAACACAGGTTTAGAAAACAATTCATAATTTACATTTGACAGTTGATATTCATTTTCTCCCACTATACATACTTTATTCTAGTGCTAAGAGCTACAAACTTACTTTATATAATGATAACAAATTTCAAAGCAGTCTTAGAAAAATGAAGTCTGCAAGAAATAACTAAAACTTAATATGTGAAATAAAGCCACTGGTGATCCATTTAAAAGGTGATAATTTGAAGCTGTATCCAATAATTTAATATGTTATAAAATGTGCATAAATAAATTTCTTTTTTTGATAGACAAGTAAATAGAAGGATATATTCTTAGAAACGGTATGCTTATTTACAGATATGCATTAAAGATAAGGAAAGTATAAATCAGATAAATGCCTGAGGAAGCATTTCTATCAATGATGAATGTCAAAAATATTTATAATCCACCAATGCATAATAGCGCCACTTAGATACAGGAGATTGTAGAAGTCTTTAGAGAGCATCTCTAGAGCCGATTAATGTCTCGTAAAGCCACCGAGGATTAATCTTAGTGTTGTTACACTTTTGAATCTGGAACAACACTCGCACTTCAAGTGACAAACTCTACATTTATTATTTTTCTGAAAAAGAATGTTATCGTAAGAATAACAAGACATTTATTAAAAGAACAATCTCTTTTCCACGCTTTTTTAAACTTTAAAGCGCACTCAGTTAAAGAAGTATCATGATTTTGCTTCGGCAGTCTTAGAAAAGGTATAACAGATATCACACATTACTCACTTTAATAAAGTTCTGACATGTATATTTTGTAATATGTCGGAACTTTTTTTTTAATTACCAAAAAACACCAGGATCTTCTACTCAATAAGGGCAACAACCCTACGAAGTTTAAAGGGTGTACAAATGGTACTAAACTTATTGAACGAAAACGATGTGGTCTACCGACCGACAGATCGACTGACATCTGCAAAACAATACCCCCTCTCGTTCGAAGAGAGGCATAAAAATGCGCTTTACTGACATTTAAATTTTCCATTTGGGTTTATATTGCGTTTTCAAGTTTTCGGAGGAAATTCACATCATGAATTTTTTATAGTTCCACAAGTAAAACTTGATGATATGATTTGAGCAATCAAAACTAAACAGCTCTTTGTCTTCAGAAATGTAGGGAAGAGAGACTTCTACAATTTGAATCTGTAAATAGTTTCAAAGAATAGAAGACATCTTTCCAATAACAATAAACCCGAAAATTAATGTGGCTAGTTTAATCAATTTTAGTATTTGGAAAAACAATGTATAAACGAACCATTTACGCATTATTTGCATTTCCAATATAAATAAAGAATATGCCTAAAACAGCAAATCTAAAAAAAGCACTTAAATTCTATTCAATTAACAAGAAGACCACTTTAGATAAAAGAGATTGGGTAGGCTTGTTTGCATCAACTTCAAAGCTGATAAAAGCTCAATAAAGACTCTAAGGTTTTAATCTGAATATTGTTATATCTGAAACATCTGGAACAATACTCACATTTCAAGTGAAAATTTCTTACTAAAAATGCTATTTTGTGAATGACAAGATTCTTTTTGAAATATATATTTTTTTTAACAATTGTTTAGTTGAACATAAACATTACCTCGCAAATTGTTTTCTCAATTCGACAACCTTCATTAATTTTAGATGACTATTTCATACTCTTTCATTGCAAATAAACGTAATGAAGAAATCAGTTTCACCAAATAAGTTCCCATGAAATGTTCTGAGGTATAAAAGTAGCGCTCCAGAAATAAGGAGCTATAGATTTTCTAATTACCTGATAGTGGCTATGCTTACAGTCGTCAATATGTGTGGCCACTTGGAGACAATCTAGGAATAGTGTTGAAAAAATTATCCAAATGAAAATCACTGAAACTAAAGCTTAATTAAATTTTAAATGATTTTAAAGCCTGCAATTTATCATCACCACTTTTATTGACATCTCTACTATGTATGTTTTGGGTATTGCATCGTTCTTAAAGTAAAGAAATGCGCGATGATCAAGTAAATGAAATGGATTTACATAATTGTCATCTTTTGTGACATGTTGCTAAGCTTTTGCTGTTTGAAAAAAGGTATTGAAAATAAACATAACCCGTTGATTCAAAAGCTTCAGAATATTTTATCTTGAAGGTTTAGCATTCCAAATGAAAAGAACAATGAGTTCAAAGTCATTTTACTTTACAATGAGATTCTTTAAAACTTTTACCAAATCAAATGTTCACAGGAATACTTGGATAAGTTCTGTCTTCATTCTTTACTTCCTCTTTTCAATGTAAACAAGGTTTTACTTTTCTTGGAATTGATGTGTTAGTCACCTCTGCAAATATGGTAAGACTTTAAAATCAGATTTTGTAAAATCTTTTGTTACTTTTTTTAACAGTAGTCATACAGTAGTGGTAAAATATATGAACCAGTTTCTTTTCATCAATATCAGTTGTTCGAAATAGGTTCCTCAAACAAAATCAATTCTTAATCAAAGGATCAAGTTGTTTCTCCCTAAAAGGAGTGTACAATACATTTGCTGGCATTTCAATTCCATCTAGTATCTTTTTACAGTTGTCTCAGATAGCTTTAATGGCCATTTTGTAAACCTTACGGGTGATACAGAAAGAGATGGAAGGGTGTTAGGAACAATCAGTCTTTTGTTAATGTAATTTACTTCACATTTTACATCTGAATTTACATTTAGATTGCTTTGGATATTGCAGAGAAAACATGTATTTAGAAAAGTGTATACATGCAAAATTGAAAGCAGTAGCTAGTGAACTGATTAAAGGAATGGGAAAGGTACGAGCTCTCTTAAAATCTTTATAGAGATTAATGATATCCATAATCATGACCATCCTGGCTGCCTGTTTATATACCTTAGGAAGCTGAACAAAAAATCATCTTGTTTACATAAACGTTTATTTAGACAAGACACTATTTCCAAAGAATATTGATTTTTGATTGAAATGCATGTAAAATAAATAAATTTGCAAGACTACTTTAGTTTTAGGGCTTTGACTACCACGAATAGTTAGGGAAGTTGACTTAACTCGGATATGGACAACGATAATATTGTTCATTTGATTCGTTTTACAAAGAAAACTATTAGTTCTGTGCAAGCTGTAACCTTTTATGATAGCCTACAATCTGACAGACAAACGTTGAAATGAACATTATGATTTTATGCATTTTGTTAAGGTTGACCATTCTTGAAATATGCTTTAAGATTACAACAAATTAAGTTATTTCGTTGGGAGTCTTTTGAAGGGTAACAATTTTGGTCTAGAAATCAGCTTTAGATGAAAGCCCAAACAAGTGGTCATAACTAACTATAAATTAGTGATTGAAATAAAGTATTTGAGAAGGAATACATTTTTTCCACCAGAAGTGTGAATAGGCTGCTTTCAGATATAAAGCAGACAATACAATATTAGGAATTTTTACATATGCAAACGCCCTACTAAAACTAATGTGATATTAAACCACTGATGACCCATTTAATAGATGGCAACTTGAAACTGTATCAAATGATTTCAAACGTAATAAAACCGTTTATGAATATATCATTTTTAGTTTTGATAGACAAGTTAATGGAAGGTGTTTGGAGTAACGGCATCATCTTTTTGTGAAAACCGATTTGAAGCTTAAGATATGCACAATAAGTATTGCCAATATAAAATAAGCAGATACTTTAGGATGCATTTCAAGAAAGATTGTATGTCAAAGGCACTTAAAATCCATCGATTTAGAGTACCACCTCTTAAGAGAAATCTGGTTGATTACGTTTTTTTTTAAATAGTTTTAGAGCCGATAAAAACTACATAAATGCACTTGGGTTAAATCTGAATAATTTATCAGTTAATTGTCAAAAATAAAATTTGCAATTCAAGTGATAATTCCATATAATTGCCAAAATAGATTGAATGACAAGAGCATTTATGTAACAGCATTTTACCTATCTTTATAAAACCTAAACAGAAAATGACTTCACAACTTAAAGACTTAAAAGGTTTTTGCCTTCCTGAATATTTTAAATGTGTAGAACATTTGATACCTGATACCTCGAGTTGATCCGGTCGGACATAACTGTAGCTGTCTACTAGGCAATGCCACATAATTCTAAATGTCAGACATGTCAGAACCACCAATTCTCGGTCGTGTTGTTCAAGACATGAAGAATTGTAAAGATATTGCTGTTAACTGCTTGAATCATGTAACACCAGGATAAAAAAATTTCCCTTAGGACAAAGACTTAACAATACATAGTGATACATACCACATTTCAGTATTATCCAGATATTTCATTAATATGATTGTGGTTTTTTTATTAACATGTTGCCCCGTCCATTGGGACCTACAATCCCGGGAGCATCATTCGAACAGTCCTGATGCAGGTCAATAATCCTGATACAGGTCAATAATGCAGCATTTTTAATCACTTAGTTCAATGTCTTTTGGTATCCGATGAGAAGGCTTAAATCTTTTCTCAATCGTGTTGACAAAATCACAAGAATTCTGTGCAGAACGTTATGTTTAGAGCACATATGTAACACCACAATGAAAGGAACGGCTCTATATTTTTCTTCCATTTTTATGTAGTGGTAAGAACAATAATTCATTTTAAGGAAACTATTGTCGGAAGACAGACAACAATGGAAAACGGATAAAGGCCAGTCAAATAAATCAACATAAATCCTTTGTTCGCAGATGAGCTAATAAATCGAGTGAAGAGATAGCAAAGATAAGGTTCAATTCCTCTGCGATATTTTGTACAATCATTTAATATAAGAATTTCAAAGTACTAATTTGCTTGATGCATTCCTTAGAAGATATATGCAGAATTTAGAAAAAAATGACATTATATAACTAGTTGACGGAATTTGTTATACTAACCGTAACTTATTACCTGTATTATAGATTTGCTTTTGAATTTCAGACTTATTTTGGAATAAGTTGCTAAACATTAACGGTAGATCAATTATCTAGGCACATTTCCTTAAATTTGTCACAGACGTTTTCGCGAGAAAACTGAAAACGACTGGATTTAAACTGGATCCATATTTATCTTTTTCAGCACTATCAATCCAATTTTAACAATCTAAGTGCTATCAATTGCTAAAAAGTGTCCGCTTATAAAAAAGAACATTGCACTTTATCGGTAAATTTTAAATGTTTCAGAAACACATTACAGTGTTATTTTGCGATTTGAATACTGCATTATAGATCACTAGAGTATTGCGTATCTACAATGATATATCACCAACAATATTCGTTATTATTTTGATTTACATGCTTGAGCAAAAACGAAACATACATTTCAATCTAAGATTTACTAGATACGAAACACACATTACAATTTAAGATTAACTAGACACGAAGCCCACATTAGAATCTAAGATTAACAAGAGAAGAAAGATACATTACAATCTTAGATTAACTAGATACGTTAGTATGATTTTTAAAGACTAAAGGCTGAAAATTTTGTTACTGAATGATAACTACAACATCGTAAGAAACATTAAGTTTCATGAGAAGAAAAATAAAAGAAAAATGAAAATGAAAAGATTCTGTCGGTAAAAAGTAAATGGTTTTTTTTTTGTTCAAAAATAAGCAATTTAAGGAAATAGTTTCCTGCGAATCATTGCAAATTGATTCATTTGCTCTTAACTTTTTTTCAATGAAGTTTGTTGTCCTGTTTTGAGGATGAATAATGGAAGGCCATTTAGATTTATGAATGATTGAAAGGTATTTGGTGACATGAAAAAAAAAAGAAAAAAAAAACGACTGCGAAGTACAAAAAATAAAGAATAATTTTAATTCTTGACTCTTTGATGAGAGTCTGCAAAAAGACTCTAGTGTATGCAAAACTTTACGGCGGCCAATTAATAATTGTGATAAGTTTCATTTCATTTTGAGCAAAATCTTTTCTTTGCTGACAATACTGATAAATCTGAAAGTCTTAGGTATACATTTAGTAAAAAATCTGGACTATTTTTACCAACTATTACATGATTTGTTTTACGTGCATATTATGGTCAGACATCAATTTAGCTTTGTTCAACTTTGTTTAACTTTTGAATAAGAAACGCAAGGCAGTTTTACAATTTGATTGTACGTAACTGAAAATTATTTCGTAAAATATTTGGTCAAATACGTTAAAAATCAAATAATTACAATATATCCTGACAACGTTGCTTTAGGGTCTTATCTTATACATTCCCCTTTGCATAATTTTGTCTTTTATTATATAAGGCGCGATAGATATGATATGGGTGTTGTATCACAGAGGATATGTAATTTTGTAGAGCTTCTTGATACGGGTTATTTATTGTAAAATTGCAACAACTGAAAGGTATGGCGGTATTCCCAAGCTGATAGATTTGTGCAAAAAGTTGCAATATCTAATAACGTTAAAGATCCATTAAAATCAAGAATAACAGACGACATTTAAAATGCATTGGCTTGTAATTGTCTTGTTTGTCAAACAGCATTGCAAACTAGTTAAGTTGATATTTTAACAAAAAAGTAAATCGGAACTTAAAAAACTAGAAATGGGTTTTTGATTGAACAAAAACATATGTCTCCCCCAGCCAGATGCTGCACGTAGTATTGAGTCAGACGATTGTAAAATTTGACATTTAACCTCTAAATGTGACCTTGACCTTGAGACACCACACCCGCAAAGTGGGTTCTGCACGTCGCCTTGATGAGGTGAACATCTGACCCAAGTTTCATAAAAATCCTTCAAGGGCTTTGGAAGATACAGAGCGGACACATTTTGTGGCATTTGACATTTAACCTCCTAGTGTGACCTTGACCTTGAGACACCACACCCGCAAAGTGGGTTCTGCACGTCGCCTTGATGAGGTGAACATCTGACCCAAGTTTCATAAAAATCCTTCAAGGGCTTTGGAAGATACAGAGCGGGACATTTAACCTCCAAGTGTGACCTTGACCTTGAGACACCACATCCGCAAAGTGGGTTCTGCACGTTGCCTTGATGAAGTGAACATCTGACCCAAGTTTCATAAAAATCCTTCAAGGGCTTTGGAAGATACAGAGCGGGACATTTAACCTCCAAGTGTGACCTTGACCTTGAGACACCACACCCGCAAAGTGGGTTCTGCATGTCGCCTTGATGAGGTGAACATCTGACCCAAGTTTCATGAAAATCCTTCAAGGGCTTTTGAAGATACAGAGCGGATACGATTTTGTAGCATTTGACATTTAACCTCCAAGTGTGACCTTGACCTTGAGACACCACACCCGCAAAGTGGGTTCTGCACGTCAACTTGATGAGGTGAACATCTGACCCAAGTTTCATGAACATCCTTTAAGGGCTTTGGAAGATACAGAGTGGACACGATTTTGTGGCATTTGACATTTAACTTCCAAGTGTGATCTTGACCTTGAGACACCACACCCGCAAAGTAGGTTCTGCACGTCGCCTTGATGAGGTGAACATCTGACCCAAGTTTCATAAAAATCCTTCAAGGGCTTTGGAAGATACAGAGCGGACACGATTTTGTGACTGACAGACAGACGGACGGACGGACGGACAACCGGGGGAAAAACAATATGTCTCCCCCATTTTTTGGGGGAGACATAATAACACCACCTTCAATTGTTGTCTTCCATGTTGATGTATATCTTGTTATGAAAATTCGTATTTTTTTCAAGGCCGTTAAGTGATGCCAAAACAAAAGATGTCATATGTTATGTGTGAAAGGACTGTAAACTATACTGCATTTCAATTTTTTGTCGACTCAAAAATGACCACAGAAAATTTCAATTGCATTAATTTAAAAATGTAAGTTGCATTTTGTTGCATCACGGACAAATTGCCTGGCAGACAAAATTTCACACACCATATCTTTAAAGCTGCTTATTCACACTTTATTGACGAATGTTAAATTTCTAGGGTCCTAACAAAAACTAAGATTTGGAAACTGTGATAGAAAAATATTTAAGGTATTTGGCAGCAACATTTTACTCTATACCAAAAGTAATCTCTAAAAGTATACTGTCTTGAAGGGCTTTAATAACGTTCTGTGTTAATTTTGTTCAATTCCTGAGACATGCCAGTGCATTTAAAGTTGTAAGGGATAATAAAACACTCACTTAGAACAATATTTTTATGAAAATTTAAGCCTGACACAAAAGCTGTGAATAAGCACGTTAAATTTAGAAAGATTTTTGTAACGCTTAAATACCCACCTCTATATTTTTTATTCTTTTTAAATTGGAATCTCTGCTTCACAGTTTTAAAAGGTTTCATTGTTGGTTTCCTGCGATCTATACATATGCTAGTATTCAGACATATTCATACACAGTTCTCATTATAAATGGCAAAACTGTTCTGCATAACAAATATGTTTTCTTTTCTCCGTGTAGGAAAAAATGTATCCATATATTCCGATCAAAGATCAAAGCAAAAAACTTTAAGTTTCTTCCACTGCGCTTAGTGAATCCTGATTTGTACACAATTATTCGTTTGAATTTGTTAGACTGAGTATGCATGTACAGAAACGCAAAGACCTTAAGTTTACATTTTTTTTTACTTTCATGTACACCTTCAATATTTTGTATACAATACAAATAAATATTTAGCAATGAGAAACTATGTACAATGTAAAGTCCATATGCAAACACATACGGAGCTAACATTGATGAAGTGCATGCGCAGTGAAGGCACTTATATTGAGGTTTGTATAGAGAAAGGAAAGCTTAAGATAAAACATAAAGTAAAATTTTTATGGTGAATTAAATAAACTGCTTCACATTTTGCTTTGTCAGATTCAGTTCTCTTGGACAAATGATGAAGTCTACAAGCTAACAGAGCTTTTAGCTAGTTCTTTTTTCTTGTATTGCAAGCTTTTCAGTGTAGGTGCCTGCTCAGCATATATGAAAGACAGAGCTGTATGAAATACATCAGTCTTACGTATATATTAGAATAGACATATATATATTTACACAGATCCAGATCAATGCCAGCTTGAAGAAATCAAACAGAAGATGTATGTCTACGGTTTGTGCTAATTTACCAATGTCACATAGAATAAAAGCTTTTATTATTATTCAATTTTTCTCAGACATGAAACTTGTTGGTTGAGTTCACAATTGTTCGAAAGCGTCCGCAACGAGACATTTAATTAGCACAGTATAGAAGGAACGTTTTTCATTTGTATTAAACTGCTGCAGACTTATCCAATACGTTACGCAGAAAGCAAGATATTGTGTAATGGCATAGGATGAGAAAAATAAAAATAGTACTTTTTTGGTCACTGAACAATTCAATTATCGTCTCTTGATTAAAGGTTGTTACTGCGTTGTTCAAGAAGACTTCTATCGGAACATTTTAATCCGTCTTAGAGAGTACCGGTAGGTAACACATAACGTTGTCTTAGAAGGAGGTTATACAGATCTTAGCAACACTTGACGGGCAGACTTTGTACCTTTTTGTATATACACCAGCTTGTCTTTACCTCTTCGGTACACTTGTTTTTTTATATTTAGAACGACTTAATCCTGTATTGAAACGTTTCAGATTTAGGCAAGTGGTGTAATAATCTACGATATATCTCTTTCAGATGAATACAACTTTCTTTACATAACAGAGACACAAATGTGCCGAAGTTGGCGTCTCTTTCATATATATTGATTTCGAAAGTCATCTATCATTTTGCTTGCTTCCTTTCAGATGTTGCTCATTGACAACTGTTTTTTATATCTAATTCTTAGAGTGGATGTATATAGCGGCAATAACAAAACAATGCCAAAAACAATTTGTGTAATGGAATGTACTATTGTGGGGAGAGGAGAACGTGTGCTATCTATAGATACCAATAGCAGCCGGTCTAAGAAAGGACTGAAAATTAGATGTGTTGAAAATAGAGTGCTCGGGTAAGAGCAAAAATGTACTTTTAAAGCTAAGAATTATGCCGGTGTTGTAACCTATTTATGCATTTTTTATTTATTATAGTTCATTCATTTGACTGCATTTTACCTTTTATTAAACGTATTCCTTATTCCCGGTTCTTGCATATCTCCACATCAGTAGAGTCCTTATAATGAAAAAGTAGTTTTCAATTTGTTCAGAAAATATACCTAGTCTTTTAATCTACATAGTCTCTTGTTGTTGCCAACACCTACGTTCTCTATTCTAACATGACTTGCCGATTTATTTCAATACGCGTAAAAAAAAATCAGAATGTGAGTTAAGTACCGTTAAATCACACTTACACGGCAAGCGCTCTTTTAAAAGTAGTCCGTTATTTTATTTTACTCCCTATGTATTTAACAGTAAAACTCAACTGAGGTAATTTCACACTCTTCAGGTCAATACAATAACAAATATGACTAGATTTTTATTTTTTCGTCTGCTGTTACCATTTTCTTGGTGAATGATGTCAGAAATAAAAAAAATAACATATTCAAAATAAGTAATGCTCTTATCTATAAACCATCTAATGTACTCGTAGGACTTTATACCTAAGCTGTTTGAGTTCTTTTAGAAGATTATTCATTATAAAATGAATATATGATTATCAAAAAAATACTGTATCCGTTTAAAGTATATAACATATTAGCATTGAAACGTCTGTAACGAGGAATAATTGTTATAATAATCCGAGAAAATTATCAGCAATTTTGTTTTTTAAACGCAAATCATTGCAACGCTGTAGAAATGGTTTAATATATAAGAACAAAAAACAGGTGATGGAATCTCGAAGCATAAACTGCTGGTACAAATGAATGAAGTGAAAGGTACTGTTCACACTTACGTATTTTTCTACACGTAAATAACTACAAGAAGCGTTGCACTTTTACCTTGAGGTCATTTCGTTGTGAAAATCTAATATCTATTCAGGTTTCACGTTCTAAGCCTCTGTCAAAAGAAATCAAGATTGTCATATTCTGTGAAAATAAAACAACTTGTTTCTGATGAGTCTAGGCTTTTGTGAATTTTTCGCCTTCACATGCTTATTTTCACACTAAATTATGAAACAAATCATGACAAACGCACTTACTTTATCTTCTTGGGCGATTGTAATGTCCCCGAAAAGGCAGTCTTAGTATAAATAATGGTTTTCCGCTGTATTTCAATTTTCTTCTAGACACAAAATTCTGCGAAATATCTCCTGCCTGTTTTGGTTTATACTCCTCACAGACTGTGAAACGTGCTTTAAAAGAAAACATAACCCGTCTTATTTAGCAAATTCATCTGAGCAAACTAGACTTATTTGTCAGCTTATCTTGTAAAAAGATGACTTAGTCCTTGAGCCGGCCCCTGTTTGATGATTATGTTAGAGACAACACGTATCTATGGGTTAAATCGAATTTCAAACTGTTAAAAGTACAACCGGATTAGAAAGAAGATATATCTTGTTTTTAATTTTTAATTATACTATATATATTAATTGTTTTCTGCAATTCTTTCCGATTTTCTTCAGTTCTGTACCTCATATTCAGTGCTCAGTGAACATTTCAAGCGTCTCCTGAGATATTTATTTCACGTTTTATTGATACTCTGTTTCACTGACGTTGAATTTGCTATGCAATATATTGTAAACAAAAGAAATTTATGTACAGCGTAAGAATATTTATGCTGGTTGTTAATCTTTCTGTGCCTTGAAATGCTGTCTAAATGGTTCTTATCAGCTCATTATATTAACGATTGTACTAAGAATTAATTCAGATTGAATCATTGCGTTTCCTGAAAAGAAGAAAGAATAAAAAAAGTAAAGTAAAGTGAAAAGTTTCTGTCAGTAAAAATAAATGTTTATAGCAAAAAAAATCGAATTTTAGGGGGAAAAAGTCATGTCAGTCATTAGTGAATTGCTTTGTTTGTGCTTCTTGAAGTTCCGATACTTTCAATGACGATTTGAAAAAAAAATAAATAAATACATTTCAAAAGACACTGTGACGTAATAACGTTTGCTTGTAAATATATAGCAAAACGTTGGCGCACAGCTATAGGTACAGAGGGAGAGCAGGGAGAGGGAGATTTACAGTGCTTTTTTGTGTTTTTCCTTGTTTCTTTTTTGTATGATATGTGTGAGCCGTCATTGTGAAGGGAAGGTGCAAAGGTGTAAATATAACAAATTGCCATGCCTAGCCATTTCAGAGAATGTTACTCTTATTATGCTATTAATTCTAACTCATATGATCTTCATCTGTTCAACATGAATTATAGGGCACACCATCAAAGTGAATAAAAACAAAACGGTAGAACATGGTTATCGCCAGACAGAAGATTTGGTCATGATTTATTACACAACTTCGGTTAGATTGTCATTTTATTCCTTAACACTAGAAATATAGACTACCTTTCCGTTTTTGGCAATCCGTCTAGATCATCAGACAAATATAGCAGGTGAAGGTGTCAAAACATGTTTTGGAGCTGTTAAATGGACACCTATGTAAGTTTCTAATTAATATCAATGTTATAAGTTCCATGACACAGCTGCGAATTACCAAGCTAATTTGTTTTTGTCTACATATATGAATAAGGTAGAACTGCAACAGGACAAAAATACGAAAAGTAAAGCCCGTAATATTTATTTATTAAATAACATTATTATTATTAAACCAATTGTCTTAAAATAGTATGAAGTGATAAGAAAATAATCATGAAAAATATTTTATTGTCTAAATGATATTTGTCCTTGTAGAAGGTCGATAATGAAGACTGCCAGAATGTCACAGAAAGAAACTTTTCTTCCTTTCAGATGGCGTTTATTTGGGCTATCAAAATTATATAATGTAGTTCGAAATCTAACATTTGTTACAAAATGAACGTAAACTTCTTCTTCGCTATCAAAAAGACATATTTAGTCAATGTTGCTGTATTCAATTACATATATTTAGACAAATCTAATTTAATAATTGAATAAAGGAATCTTATGGTGGTTAAAACGACAAATAAAACAGAAAAGTATGCCCTCCGAAATTCTAGTTCTTCTGTTGCATTGTATTTGATCGCATAAAAGAGGAAAGAAAAACTCGTAAAACAGTATAATTATGAAAATATTTGTCAAATATATGTATGTGTCTATTGTTCTTCAATCATCAAGGAAATGTTATTTTTTTATCCTGACATCACTACTTCGGTGTTTTATCTTATACGTCTACATTTACCACGACAATTTATGATCGTTTTGGTTTCTTTAAAAGGCGCAAAAGATATTCGGTGTTAGAAATATATCATTACTGATATGCCATTCTCCAGAGATTTATGATGCAAATTAAAAATTGTAAAATTGCAATAAAGACTGTTCTACAAAAGCAACACTAACAGACAATTGTATGAGGATTCCCTGGATGTTGATTTTTTAAGAAGTTACAGTGTCTGAACATTAAAAAAAATAATGAGTAATAGGATGAAAATTCATTTAGTTATGATGCATTTAGTATTTTTCTCGACGTACACTGAAGCGTTTACGCAAATATTGTTTGCATAAATTGCATTAAAGATGTAGGCTGAATTTAGATTATTTAGAATTTAGATAGGCATACATTTGCAAATGCTTTTTTACGAAATGTCTTAAGTCGCGTATTCGTGGGTATTTCGGTTTGTGGGAATATCCATAACTACCGTAAATTTTTTTAATATTGGAATGTGTGCCTTCTTTTTCTAAATCTTAACCCGTTTTCATTGTCAGTATCTTCGTTTTCCGAACATTACAAGCAATGTCAGGTAATTACTTGAATAAAACTACAGCAATGCTACATTTTTTTCAGTAGTATTTTGAAGCCATTGGCGACTCTTATATCACTGTCAAATTCTTACAAAGTCTTCTGTATGTTATATTGCACTACTTTAAATGGATTCCCTCAGCCTTATACGAAACATTGTCGAAGAGTGATTTGATTTACTGATTTATCTAGGTTATAGATTCTTCATTAAATCTAAGAAAAAAACGTCCGTTGATCAATTCTAAATTACTGCAGGAAGGTTCAACTATGCCTTGTGTTTCATTCATCATTAAGATTGTATACAGCTGACATAAGCACAGCTTAAACTGCATTGAAACATTTCTCAAAAACTTAGCACGTCATTTCAATCAATTTCTTTTTTCTTAATTGCATATAATTAGAGGCTTGCTTTTTATTGTCTTATTTTTTAACCGAACCTTGCGATAGTTTGCAGACGTTCATAATATTTTATTGTTATCTTGATTCTAAAGAATATTTGATCATTATTCAATATTTCGTTCACATTAATCACTTACTGCACAAGGTTTTAATATTTACTGAGTAAAATAATTGTAAAGAGCAATTAAAATCTCTTTTATATCGCTCTTACTAATTCGTTATGTGCATTACAGTGCCAAAATTTATTCCAATTTGAACATGAAATTCATGAAAAGCTTTCTAATGTTGTCAGAAATATCATAATAATTGAAATCTATTCTGTAAATAAAACTTTGTTTCCGTTTACTATAGCCACAGTCAGTTGTGTTTAACGTACATAATATGTCGATGCTGTGTTTATTAAAAAATGACACCCAGGCTGCTTCATTTTCACTTTTTTACCATATCAGAAAATTTTTGCATATTATTGTTCATGAAATACTATGAACTTAATAGTTTATCTAAGATATATCTTTAGAAATATGTCAAGAAAAGAAACCAGACTAAAAGCTTCCTTTTTCATCGCCATGTTTATTACACTCGTATTTATCTGAACTAATCTTCTCAGTACAATCGTTAATAAAATGAACTGTTAAGAACCATCCAGAGAGCATTTCATGGCACAATAAGACTTTCTGGTTACAATACATTGCATAACAAATTCAACTTAGGTATCAGTAAAACGTGAAATAAATTATCTCCAAAGACGTTTGAAATAACAATATCTATGAGGTGCTGAACTGAACTTAAAATGACACTTTGAAAAGGTCAAGTATTTGCAGCTTTTGAAGGTCGGAAAGGCAATTGGGCTGAATAAACTGAAGAAAATTATCTTTTAGTTGAAATTATGTCTTGTGAAAATCGGAAGTAATTTCAGAAAACAATGAATTGATATAATGCTAATGAAGACTCTAAAGACGTTGTTTTCAAAAAGAAGCAATTTTGGCTTTTGGATAGAAACATAAAAATGTAATTCCTGGGATAGAGAGAGCAAAATGTTTATATCTTCTTTCTAATACATGTTGTCTCAAATATAATCACCAAACAGGAGCTGGCTCAAGTACTAAGTCATCTTCTTACACAATTACCTGACAAATAAGTCTGGTTTGCTAAGATGAATTCGCTAAATACGACGGGTTATGTCGTCTCTTCTAGCACGTTTCACAGACTGTGAGGAGCATAAACCAAAAAAAGGTAGGAGATATTTCGGAGAGTTTTGTGTCTAGAAGGAAATTGAAATACAGCGGTAACCCATTATTTACAGAGGTCAGATATTTATCTGAGGCTGCCTTTTCGTGGACATTACAGTGGCAAAAGAAGATAAAATTAGTGCGTTGGTCATGATTTCTTTCATAATTTAGTGTGAACACAAGCATGTGAAGAACAATTCATAAAAGCCTAGACTCATCAGAAACAAGTTTTTTTTCACAAGATATGACAATCTTGGCTTCTTTCGACAGGAGCTAAGAACTTGAAATCAGATTGTCACAATGAAATGACCCCAAGGTAAAAGTACAGTGCTTGTTGTGTTTAATTTGGTATATAAAACTACATAAGTGTGAGTAGTACCTTTCATTTTATTCATTTGTAACAGCTTTCTATTCTTTCAGGTGCCATATTAACAGTTTTTTTTTCTAATATATTAAACTATTTCTAGTGTGTTGCAATGATTTGCAATTTCTCAGATCTTTTGTTACAAATAATCATCGTTAGGGCCGTTTTATCTCGTATACATTTTACACTTTAGAGGGAAAAATTATAACTTTTTTGAGAACCATTTGTTCATTTAAATTTACTAATGAAAATCCAAGAAACTTAGGTATCAAGGCGTACAAATGTATTAGATGGTAAATAGCTTAGTGCATTACTTATTTTGAATATGTTATTTTTTTATATCTGACATGATTTCCCAAGAAGTCGGTAACCTCAAACAAAGAAATAAATATCTAGTCAAATTAACTATTGTGTTTACTTAAAAAGCAAGAAGTTTACATCACTTGATTTTTATTGTTAGTTAACCTTGTACGCAGAGGGAATAAAATTAATTAGCGGACTGCTTTAGAAAAAAAGCGCTTGCCGTGTGTTAACGGTACTTAACTTAACAGTCTTGTTTCTTCTTTACATATAGGAATAAATCGGCATGTCGTGTTAGAATGGAGAAATAAGATGATGGCAACGAAAAAAGACGAACTAGAATAAAATACTAGATACATGTTCAGAACAAGTTGAACTTTAAACTACTTTTTCATTATATCAGGACTCTATAGGTGTGGACATATGCACGTATTAGGGATGCGTTCAATAAAAGGTAAAAGGTAGTCAAATGAGGAAAATATAATAATCGAAAAACGAAATAGGTCACAACACCGTCATAAGTTTTAGAAGATATAAAAGAATAATTATTGTATTAACCAAAGCACTATTACATATATAAATCAACATACCTAATTTCAGTCATTTCATAGGCCGGCTGTTATTGGTGCCTCTAATCATAAAAAAAAATCCATTCCCTTCTCCCTACAATAGTATATTCTATTGTTTAAATTGCTTTGTGTATTGTATTTGCCAATGCCGCTATATAAATCCACTCTAATAATTAGATATAAAATAGAATCCTTTTCAAAACCTGTCAGTGGGTAACATACGAAAGAAATCAAGTAAAATTATGGATGCTTTCTAAATCAATATTTCTGAAAGAGACGCCTACTTCGGTACATTTTTGTCCCTAATGTTGGAGAAAGTTACATTTGGTTGAAAATGGTTTAACAGTTTTATTCATATCAAACCAGAAGGTCAACGACCCATGTGGCAAAATATACAATACAAATACAAATATGGCAGTATACATACTAGCATATAAAATCTATATAAATGATATTAACGAAAATATTTCCGTTCTAGTTTACGTAACAGTAAACATAAATTATTTAGCAACAAGTAGATAAGTATTATTTGAGTCTTGCATTTGTAATAGTTTTACATAATTACAAACATATAGAAACGAAACTGGTGACAGATATAAATATAAACTGTCCAAAATACATAGATAACTAAGTGATTGAAACAGTTTACCGAAAATATATCACATCTAGAGGCGAATTACGATTTTAGAATTACTGGTAACAATGATTCGCTGAATGAGTGTGATAACATCTGGGAAGACCATATTTGTCAGCATTGTCCGAAAAACGAAAAGCGGCAAGATTGACATATGGTAAATCAAAATGTTGCTTAACAATTACATGTATACACTAAAATCAAAGACTTATTTGTTAATTTCATTTTACAAATACTTAAGTTGTACAATTGACAAAGTTTCATACACCTTAATTACGTTGAGTGAAAATAGTGCTGTTCCTAACATTAAAAGCTTTTTCAATATAACATGCAAGACGTTTTATGATAGTATCATTGTCTGAGTTCATAAGAGCAATAAATTTTATCATATTTGGATGTCTCCAATAATATGGCGATATAAACTGCTTTCTTAGGTTAATATATCTATTACATTGTAAAACAAAGTGAAACTCGTCCTCTAAAACATTACATTCAGAACATTTGCGATCATCATAAGGAATAGCCCTTGGCTGGTGCCATCTACCTGTTTCAACACATAATTTGTGTGATGACATACGTAATGATGTATACGTAGATATGTCGTGGATTATTACACCACTTTCATAAACTTGAAACGGATAAATATTTGTATAACGTCGTTCTCAGTGTAAAAAACAACAACAACAAACAAATGTTTCAGAGAGGCATGAACAAGCTGCTGCATAAACAAAAAGGTACAAAGTCTGCCCGTCAAAAGTTGCGAAGATCTGTATTACCTCCTTCTAAGACGCCGTTATGTGTTACCTACTGACACTGGCTAAGACGGATTTAAATGTTCTTATACAAGTCTTTCTGAACATTTCAGTAACAACCTTTAATCAAAAGAGACGATAATTTAATTGTTCAGGTACCAAAAAAGTACTTTTAATAATTTTCTCATTACACAATAACCCGCATTTTTTCGTAACATACTTGATATGTCTGCAGCAGATTCATACAAATGGAAACATTTTGTTCTATACTGCGCTAACTAAATGTCTCCTTGTGGATGCTTTTGAACAATTGTGAACTCAGCCAACAAGTTTCATGTCTAAGAAAAAAAATCAAATAATAGTAAAAGCTTTTATTCTATGTGACATTGGTAAATTAGTACGGAGCGCAGACATACATGCATAGAGCTATATCTTCTGTTTGAATTTCTTCAAGCTGGCATTGATCTGGATCTGTGTAAATATATACGTCCATTCTAACACATACGTTGGACAGAATTTTAAGATACCTCTTTCTTTCATATAAGTCAAACACACACAAAGCCACATACAAAGACGTACCATCAAATTGACAATTTTATCATTTACCAAATCAGCTTCTAAAGAAACTTCACCGAAAGTCTTGAAAACCCTCTTTTATTTTTCATTTGGCTTAGACTTAAAAAGAAGAATCGAAAGAAGCTCCATAATTATACAAAATACGGTTAAAACCTTGTAATAAAATGTAACAGAATAGCTGAAAGTCTGTTAGCTTGTAGACGTCATCATTTATGCAAGATAAGTAAACTTAATCTTACAAAGCAAAATGTGAAAATTTAAAGTTTATTTATTTATCCATGGAATTTTACTTCCTGTTTTATATTGAGGTTTCCTTTTTCTACACAATTTCAATATGATTGCCATCACTATGCATGTACCTGTTTAATGTTAGCTTAATGTGTGTATGCATTTGATTTTTACACAGTATATATCTTCTCATTGCTAAAAAATGTTTGTATTTTATACGAAATATTGAAACTGTAGATGACATTAAAAGTTTATAATTATATAAAGCACTTTGTGTTTGTGCATGCATATTTAGTCATAGCAAATTGGATACATTTTTATACATAAAAAGAAAACATACTTGTTATCCAGTTTTGCCGTCTGTAAGAGAACTGTGTTTGAATATTTCTGAATTCTATCCTGTGTAAATCGCACGAAACTAACAAAGAAAGCTTTTAAGACTATTCAGCACAAAATGTAAGTTGATAAAAAATATGGAAGTGGATATTAATGCGTAAAGAAGTTCTTTCGAAATTCTATGTGCTTTTAATGACATTTTGTGTCCTTGATGGAGCAAAATGCAACTTACGGTAACTGTTTTTAATGCAAATAACGCAAAAATAAATTGCATATTGTTATTTTTACATCGAAAAAGACTATATATAAGGTAAATCAGTTTATAGACCTGTCACGCATAAAACATGGAACCTGTTTTTGCATTATTTTACGGCACAGTTGTGATGATTTTACATAACAATAAAATTATCAACATAAAAGGTAACAATTGAAAGAGGTGTTATTGTTCCAGTGTGTAGTCACAATATAGTTAAAGTATTAATCAAACAAAAGTTTGCAATACTTTTTGACCATCAAGTGAAAAACATGCCAATGAATTTCATATGTTTATCCTCCAGAAAAAAAGGCGTGTGGTTATTTGATGCTAAATGTCATAGATCCTTTACATGCGTAGACAATGTGACGTCTTGCACTAATCTGTCAGCATGAGGATACCGCCATACATTTCATTCGTTGTATTTTAGAATTTATATTCCGTATTAAAAAGCTCTGCAGAATGGCATTTCTCATCTGATATATTACCCATATTCAATGTCTGTTGCGGCCATATAAAATAACAGATATATTATGCAATCAGAAATGTATTACATAAGCTTTAAGAAATAAAAAGACTGTCGTGTAAAACTGCCATATTAAATATTTCATTTAGATGTTGAACCAAGTTGAAAAAATGATAATTTAATGTCTGGACTTACCCTGCATGTAATAAAGTCAAACGAAATACATACCAAGTAATTTGCTTACATTTAAATGATAAACAAGTCAGACATTTTAAGCAAAGGTATACTTTAATTATTATTAATGGATGTGATAACGTTTGGCTTAAGTAAATATAATAAAGACCAGATAGATATACACTGGTGTCATCATTGAAGACCCTCGTCAAAGATAAATTTTGAGACAATGAAAGTTGTCAGAAGTCAATGTTAAAAGGGGTTAATCCAGTTTAAAGAAAAAGCTGTTTGACAGAGAAATTTATACCAAGTAAAGTTAAAAGTAGCACTGGTCATTTTCTTGTTGTTGTTGTTGTAGTTTTTTTCATCAAAAATACCTTACTTTAACAATTAAATTTGAAGAAGAAATATCGTTCTGTATTTTTTGACACCAGGAAGTATAGTCACTGTATTTGATTCATGCTGTTAACATGCTAAGACTAAACGGACATCAGGGACTGTAATTGTTTTAGAAAGACATGAACATTTTGCAGACTCAAAAATGGTATTAGACAAAGGTGTATATCAAACATTCAAAATTAAAATCACCAACGAAAGCATTGTTTTCATGTATTTGGCTTATATCTGCTGTCATTATAAAGATGCTAAAAGTTAACAGCATGATGGTTGTAACGTTTTCTGACGGTTTGCAAAGTCCGTTATACCAATGAGAGAAAGCGACAAACTGATGTCTCATTTTGCAGTTATTGTTGTTTTTGAAATTGCTAGTTCATATAAATTAATTATAATCATTAAATGATATCTCTGTAGGAAATACATGTTCTGATGCTACAAGGTGAACATCCGTCATGACAATGTAACATTGTAACCCTTTTCTTGCATTGTAAATTAATAATTTGCTCAAACTTTAAGATGCATAGCAGTCAAGAAACATGCTAAAAATATGTTGGACATCATAAAATAAGAAGCAATAAGAATAACAATGATTGATTTCACTTGATTGATAGAAATGAAAATGTACATAAGTTATGTAATACATTATATATGATATAAAATTTCTGAAGACTGCTAAAGCTTGCGTCCTTCATAACATCGAGAGTCTTATGAAATGCTATGAACTTGGAACTTGATGATAATACGGAAGCGTCATCTATACTTTCGGATAATAGAGCAGAAATAATCAAAACGCTTTGTAAATGACACATAAGAATATTTGTTCTTTTCTTTGATTTTAAATCTATGCAACAAACACTTTTTCGTCGATAGAAACGATTTCTAATTCATAGTACTTGAAAATTTATTCTTTGAAAATCTTTTGAATAAATGCTGTTTTAATGATCATTGTTTTCCATAATATAAGTTCTCGATTTAAAAAGAATGAAGTGATGAGATAACAATCAAGAACGAATTTTATTTCACGATGCATAAATGTTACACTGTACAAAATTGGATTCTGTTTACGAATTTTCACCCTACATTCTTCGATACAACAGATTATCCATAAAATATGACATTTACATTTTATCTTTAGAGACATTTTAAATAGTTATAAACTGTCTTAGGATAAAGAGTAAGCCGCTCTAGTTTCGAACAAACTTTAAAGACAGCAAAACCATAGACAGAATAATGTATTCAGAACTTTAGATGCATTGTAACGGGATGATTATGAAGTATTGGCCTGATCCCAAGTAGAGTGCAAATATTGTTAACTGATTGGAAGGTTTTAAGTCTGAGTAAACTTAATATGTTTACCGAAGAACTATTTTTTATTGAAAATTATGTCTTGTCAAAGTCATTTTTTGCCTGCTTAGCATATTTTTTATTCTAACAAATACGGCTGTACGACTGAGTGCTTAATAAATATCTTGGGAGAGGAAGAAAGTGCAAAAAGGTCACATCTGCTTCCTAATCAAGTTCCACCAGAATCGTTTCCCTATAACCTCTCAATACATTTGGTCTCTAATATTTTCATCAAATAGGAACCAATTGAAGTATTAAGCCACCTTTTCTTACACTATTACCTGACAAATAAGTCTGGTTCGCTGATGTGAATTTGCCAAAGAAGAAGGGTTACGTTCTCTTTTCTTACACGTTTCATTGTCTTTGATGGAATCATTAAAAAGGCAGTTATTATTTCGGAGAGGTTTGTGTCTGGAAGGAAATTGAAATACAGTGGTAAGCCATTCCTTATATAGAGACTGATACATGTCTTTTTTGGACATTACAAAAACATATAAGGATTGAATTTGTGCGTCAAGAAGTTTTCATTACGGTTTATTTGAAGTCTTGACTTTTCAGAAATAAACGTTTGTAGAATATGACAATTCTGTTTTCTTTTGACAGTAGCTTAAACAGTGGCAAATATATAAAAAAGGGCTAAATTTTCCGATGGCAATGACTTCAAAGTACGACGCATGCTATGGTTATTTTGGTTTATGAACATTTTAAAAACCGTTTTCTTTTCTTTGCTTTTACGTACAGTTTGTGTTTATTTTATGTAGAATCTTTCAATTTATACACACTTTTTCTATAGTGCTGCATTGATTCGCGTTAAAATTAGAAACGCTATTTATCAGATTATCTAAAATATTGAAATGAAATTTTTATCTATTTTTATTTTAATATCATCATAATGCTATCGAAGCCATTTATAGCACATACATGTCTGTTCCTTTTTACTTTTGAACGGGAACAGTATGACAATATAACTCTATGTAACACAGAGTGACCCCTTGGGCGGAGCCAGTTTTAATCCATGGACCATGAATTGTACAAACTTAGTAGAAGTCCACTTGACAATGGTACACACAACATATCTTAAGTCTATGCCTTATTGTTTCTGATAAGAAGATTTTTAAAGCCTTTTTATACAAGTTTATGTAAAATCAAGTGGTCCCTGGGATAAGGGTCAATTTTGACCCAAGACACTAGAAGTGATTTCGGTAGAGGTCCTCTAGATGATGCTTCAAAACAGATGTGTTAGCTCTAGGTCTTGTGGTGTCAGAAAAGAAGAATTTATTAACTGTTTTCCTGTATATGTCTATGCAAAATCAAGTGACCCCTGGGATGGGGCCAAATCCGACAACAAAGCCATGGTTTATATGATTTTGGTATAGGTCTGCTTGATGATGCTACATAATATATATTTAATCTCCAGACCTTTTGGTTTCAGACAAGAAGGAAGAATTTTTAAACCTTTTTTGCTATTTAACTGTATGTAAGATTAAGTGACCCCTGGGGCAGGGCCAATATTGACCCAAGGGCCTTGTAATGACTTGTATAAACGTTGAAGAGGTCCACTAGACAATCGTGCACTACAGATGTCTTAACTATAGGCTTTATGGTATTTGACGTCAAGAAGATTTTTAAAATTTTTCCTATATAAGTCTATGTAACATGAAGTGACCCCTAGTATGGAGCATGTTTGATACCAGAGCCATGATTTATATAACTTTGGCAGACGTCCATTAGATGGTGCTATAAACCAAATATGTAAGCTCTAGGCCTTGTGTTTTCAGACAAGAGGATTTTTAAAGTTTTCCCTTCAGTTGTCATGGCAATGTTTTGATATAATTATATAACTTTGAAAGGGGAGCATTCAAAGATCATTTCTGTAACGTTAAATTGCAATTCACCCAATGTTTTAGGAGATGTTGTTTGAAATGAATTGTGGACGACGGACAAACCTGACTTTTAGTAAGGTGAGCTAAAAAACTGTCTGCATGTTCGCTCATTAGAAACTTGCTTGCTTGTCAGTGACCACACTTAAACGAAGAATGTGTGTTGATTAAGAAGATCCAAAGATGAAGGCATTGTTTCATAAGAGTGTTATTGTATTTTGACAAAGGAAACGACCTTTTTAGTTTTAGGAAATGGCATATTTCCGAGTGTAGACAAAACATATCATCACAATATACCCTCTGTAACTTCATCTCTACCAAAATTCTGCGAGAAAGGAATAAATAGGTCACAACACAAACTTTTAGATTACTTTTTTTAAAGAATAAATCTTGCACTTACAGAATACATCAATCATCAACATATCTGGTTCTAGCAACTTTATACATCAACTGCTATTAGTCTCACTCAGAAGAGAGAGGAACCCTCCCTGCTCCGAATTTAAATGAATTTAAATGGCTATTGGTTTAAGTATCACCTTTTCCCATATACAACCTTAGAACAAAGAAAGGAATCTTTACAAATCTTTTGAGCGAGCTTTGTTTGAAATAAAATGCAAGCCAAATGACATGTGGCTTCAAAATATTCGACACATGGAACTCATATCTTTGCAATATAGTAAGAGAAAGTAAAGTTAATGCTAACAGAGATAACTTATAACCCAATACACACCTTCTTTGCATTTGAAATGTATCAATAAAACATGACATTCTTTCTAGATATATTTCTATAGTGTGAAATAAGTGCCCAGTCTTGTTATAGAAGCTTATGTAAAAAGAACAAGGAGCCCTGTAAAGAATAGTATTGGAATAAACTCTTTACAGTACAGCTAATGTAATTTGCACTGTTTCTTTGATTTACGTGGTCACGTGTTACCTACTTTCAATACTGTTCCTATACCTATCTTTTTCAACAATGACAAAACATTCTTTCATAAAAAGGAGACGACGTTTTAGTTATTCAGTTAACATGAAAAGTTTTTTCGCCTTCTTTACCATTACCAAATTAACCGTTCTTCTGCCGTAACGTATTGAATTAGTCTGCAACAGGTTTCATTCAAAGAGAAAACTTGCCTACTAATTTGCGCAAATGAAATGTTTCATTGCAACTGCTTTCGAAAATTTTGTGAACTGAACCAACTAGACCAAGTCTGAGAAAAAATCGAAACGTAACACAAGCTTCATTCTATTATATGTGACAAACAAGAGCAAACAAGCAAATAACCAGTCGCCGAAGACCTGGTCGCTCTACCTACACCGTCATGTCATCATGTTACCTTAGACCTTTGAGAAATAAAGCATTTCAACAGAGCGAACGCTTTACGATTAACTAACTGGTTAACTAGCTTGATTTACAGAGAATTCATGCCTTCGAAGAGAATTCAAGCTTTCGAAGAGAATTCAAGCTAAAAATATGAAACGTAGTCAACAACTCCAAAACGTGTGCATTAAAGTTGGCACTTCTTGTTTTGTAAATATTGTTCGCTATTTCGATCAAGAACATCTCTAGAAGCTGACGTTGAAAATAAATACAATGCATGTTTTAAGACAATCAATCGTAGTCAATGACACTATATTTACAAGAGCTTTTTTAGCAGAAAAATCTGCGAGAAAATAATCCGTCTTTGGTATACAAGTACATGATTGTGTATCTGTAACCGTATATTGCCACCAGCATGAAACGGTTTAGTTTTATATAAACGGATCGAAATTTTTGGCTAGAAGAAAAATATTCCGTTTTGCATTTTCGTTCTAAATGACTGTGCTGTCACATCCAGGAATTGTCTTTGCCAAATGAGTTATTGTGATAGAGCAAGCACAGAAAAGCCTAAGATAAAAAATGTTGATAAAACGACATGTTGTATCGTATGCTTTCCTATATCTAAATATTGTTAAGTGCTATTTTTATGCTTTTACTTAATGTTAGTTTAGTGTGTGCATGAATTTGTACAACTATTTATAAGAAATGTGAGGCTGAGTTTATTTTCGTACGTATTTATTAATGAATATTCATGAATACTATTTATAAAACATTGAAGATGCAGTTAAAAAGAAGAAGAAAAAAATGTTTGTTATAGGACCTTTAAACAGTAAGTCATGTGTACCAATCCTTATCAAATAAGCTATGCTCCTATTATACAGCAAAACGTCTCTACGCAAAAGTACAATATCATATCCACACACACACAAAAATAGCCTGATAATAGGTTTTTCAACTTAAACGGAACCGGAAACCGAGTCGGCGTCAGTAACGGAATTTTGAACAGCGGGGTCTTCTCAAAGTTAATAATACTTAAAAAAAGAAAATGAAAGGAAACTAATTTTCCTTTGCCTGTACGAACAGTTTTTCGCTTTCTATTATGATAAATACCTTCTAAAAATTGTTCTACAATTATTACACATGATTAATTTTTATGATAAGTATTCCTGTGAACAGATATTTAAAATCTTATTTTAACAACTCATGAAAAAATAAGTATGTACTTAAATTTTCTATTCTAAGTTTTAAGTTTCTATTCTAAGAATTTTCTATGTTTTATATTGTTATTGTTATAGGAACTTAATCACTGCCGTTGATGTCAACATTAAAATTACCATTTCATTGGAGACTTGATACACCTTACGGTGTTTCGTACCAGATTTATTTCAACAGACAAGTGCATAATCGGTTTTAACGCGTGTGATCTATAGCAATTTAGGAAACAATTAATTAATAAAACAAAATAAAATTAGGAATTGTTAAAATTTAAACTATTATAAAAGAAACACATTCAAACAAGTGCTACCATATCTTGACATTTATTTTGAAACATTTTATTTGCTGTATACAAACTATGTAATCAAAACGAATTTTTGTATCAAATTCGAATAGTTAGCGCCATATGTATTTTAGCAGCTATTTACAATTTAAGTTGTATAATGTAACATCGCTTTCCCTAGAATTATCAATGATGTAACAGTAACATCCCTTTTCTTGATTTCTTGCAGGGTTAGTTGTGTTAGTAAGACATGGAAAATATTTTCTAGAGTCTGTTAAGCCTTCACAGCTGCTTAAGTTTCGTAATTACTTGTATTTGTGCAACGCGAGAGCTCAATTATTGAAATGCTAGGGCTAATTGCCTTTCGCTTTGATCTTTGTGTTGGGCTTTTATCTGAGAGAGAATTACTCAGAACATATTTGCTCATGCACAAAGAACAATTACATTAAGTATCGCCCTGCTCTGTAGAGATAAGTTTGTACAAAAGAAATAGGAAATAACTTTTATGTCATATGTTAAGACTCTGAAAGTTTGCAAATAAACATACTCAGATTTTGTATTACAGGTCTAGAAAAGGCTGTGACTGTGTTCTGACTACATTTGTTATTATCTCATTATTTCATATAATTATATAAAAATGATGATACTCATAAGAAATACTCGTGTCCTGTATAGTTGCGGTAAATATCACTTGATTCAAGTATCGATTTCAGGGAAACTTATAATTTACGAAAACTGATTTAGTATGGACAGGCGATACTATTCAACATCAACAGTTTGGTTTACAATGATCATCGCTCTTCAGTAAACAATCTGATTTAGCATTTAGTGCTTTTTGAACGACCGTAAGAACGCATTTTCATGCATATGCTGAAAATATTATATAATCAAATCAGATATTTGAACAATGTTTCATATTAAGTAGACAGCGACCCATAGTGTTGAAATAACTAAAATTGTGTTTTCTTGCATATAGAATTGACAAAGTTTGGATTTCTTTTTCGATGTAGTTGGTTCTTTTGGTTTGAACTTCCGTTGATATGGACGAATCTTTAAAATCTAGCCAACCAGAGTTTGAGAATCTGTGTCGTCTGGGCCAGCATAACCTAACCGTCTATGACGGTTGGCGGTTGACAAAAAGACGTAATAGTAAACTTTCGGAGTATCGACGGTTTGTAACGAATAACCTCTTCTGTCTTACGGATGGATGTGGAAACAAATGAAATTATTTTGTTGGACTCCCGGGTAAAATTCCGACTTTTTTCGTCCACTGGGGATAATTCGGTCAGAGAAACAAGTACACCCTAAGTGCAATAGATTTCCCTTTACAGAGAATGGAACGCAATCTAATTGGAACCGACAGATAAAGTGGTTACATTTCCTTGCTGTGTTTAAGCAATGAATTGGAGACCTTTTTACATTTTATTGCTAAGTCAGAACAAAACAATGCAATTTATGTCTTTGAAAAAGTATTCTGGACTCTCATTTTTCTGTAGGGTTACAGTCATATGGAATTGCTTTTCTTCGAAGTAGAACGAAGAACTTTTAAGATTTTCTTATAAGTAGAACTTAGTAACAGCCATTTTTTACTGATAAATACATAATCTTTACAATGAAACCTACGTCATCCAGCTTTTAAAAAACATCTTGTTTCACACTACTTGTCGCTTTGCTGCAGCCGAAGGAAGATTTCGTCATGACAGATAGAATTTGCATTCCATACTGTTGTTCTTTCTTTACAAATCATGTTACAGACGCGGGGGTTAATAGATGAATCTCAAAAACCGTAAATGGTTTTCCTGAGATATTGCTTTCTATGTCTGTTGCAATATTGTGTGTTGTAGATTATATTTACAATCCCATTCTTTGTAGTGCAATACATGTAATTTAATACGTAAAGACATAGAGCCAGACGTAGAATCAGAGATATATATCACATTTATGCTGAAATAATTCCCGCTTATCCCTTGTCCTGCTGGCGGCAAGATTGACCTGCACGTCCATGCAGTGTTATCATGGTCTGCACTATTCGCAATTCAGTCAGTAAATTTTCAATAAGCATCTCCATACACAATTAATGGATTGTCAAAATTGAAAGATGGACAAGTTCTTTTTATGAAATAGGTATTTAACAAGTTAAGGTATATTTATTTATTTATTTATTTATTTAGAGAACTAAGAATTTATCAAGAGTTCAGTCAATTAGTGTGTGTCAGCTATGCCAGCTATGAATCATTTATTGTTTTGACATTGAAGGCTTTTGTAAGGAATTTATTTCTTCCAACTATTTTGACGTTTTAAAGAAGTAAAACACCAAACTCAACGGGTGTAACACATACATATTTGATGGCAGAAATTAAATTGCAAGAGCTTTTACTGTTAATAATATATTATAATAATATGATAATAAATTCAGCTTAGAGATCAACATAATGAACCTATTGTTTTTAAATCAATTTTACCTATAACTCTCCTTTGTCATGTCAAATGACGCTTACATGTGACGTAACAAAACTGTCTGAACAATCTGATGTATCCATACAATTCAAACAGGTTTAGACTCTAACAATAATTGCTCAGAAAATGAAACATCTGATATATACATACAATTCGATTAGGTTCAGACTCTGACAATAATTGCTTAGAAAACGGGAGTATAATTATATGAACTTATTCTAAAATATACACCTTCCTTGTAAAAATACCCGAACTTATCCATATATTCATTACAAAACAACGTATTCTAGAAGTGAGCAGTATTGTCTGATGAAAGAGGCAGAGACAGACAGTACAAGTCGCCTTACCTGTGCCGAGAAAATTTACTAGTGTTTTATATTTTGGTTGGGAGCTCTAATTCAAAAATGGGAGAGAAATCCTTACGTCAGTGCAAGGACGTTACAAAGAATCATGTGGTTTGTATTGTTGCGCATTTAACATTAAATTGTGTATGCAACCAAGCGACTTAAACGTACATATTGTAGTTGGTATACTTTTTCGATTATTTTCGTAATAATTAAATCACCATCAACAACGCATTGATTGTCTCTTGTTTTACTTAGGGAACGAACTGCTTTATTTGATGAGTTCCATGAAAGGTAAAGTCTGTGACTAAACCAATGATTTTGTTATCGACCCACTTTGCCAGTGATGCTAAATATATAACAAATGAAAATGTCAGTGTTCTTTTAGAAAAGATGAAAATTGATTAAACGAGGTGACGTTAATGACAAATTTAAAGGCAAACTTAAATTTATTAAGTAGGGTTATGTGCAAATATTTCCTAAGTTAAACAATAAACTAATAATTTCTTAAATGTAAGTTTCCTTCAACGGTACTCAGACGTATTTCTGGCCGATACGAACATACATAAGAGTAAAATAGGTTTAAGTATGATAAGACTAGACATTTTTGTCTTATGAAAAAAAAGAAGTACAACATAATTCGATTTATCTGTGTCGGCAAAATTAGCAAGTTATTAGTCTAGAATGGAGGTGTTCTAATTCTGAAACCCATGGGAAAACTCCGACTGGCTGAAAAGAATAGGTTAGACCTGAGATGCAGACGGATTAATGAGACGCAATATTATGTTCCGCTTAATTACATGTTAAGCATGTTCTCAAACCTTTTTTTTAAGTATGCTTAGTTCCACCTACACTTATCTAGTACAGTAACTAGAATACTAAAACAGAAGATATTTTTAACTATATTTATCAAACATTTCTAATATCAGAAATTAAATTTAAGTTAGTACTATCACCAGTAAAACTGACATACTTTGCGAAATTTGACAAGATAAATATCATCAAATTCAGAAAGATTTTGAAAAATTCTTAAACAAGAATTGTTTGAAACTTGGCTTTCATTTTCATGTTTAATCTTGCGAAGCTTTTGCTTATCATCAAATACATTATAAATCATATTTCTTTTGATGCAGTATTAGTCTGGTATAATCGTTAACCATTTTGTTGTTGAAATATTGATTGATACTTACCGAAGGCCTAATCAAAGTATTCAGAAAAGATATAAGGTGAAATAAAATTAAGATGACCTTATAAAATTTGCAGGGCCCTTTTGATCTCCCTTTTATATCGTAAATGTTGTTTTTCTTTTAATACTTTTATTTCTCTAATATTAACTTTGCTTCATTATTGCCCCATCAGTAACAGTTACAATGGAAGCCAGTGGCAGAATAACTTTTCCCTTTCATGTGTTTCGTATCTTTCTATGTCTTTCAGCAGGACATAGTTTGATATACTTGCCGTATCTTTGTTATACACTTTATTTGCGAACATGTGCTATAATAGATACTTTCTTTTCAGTTCTGGTTTGACCAACTTGGGTAAAAACACAAACTCTTTTAACATATAATAGAATGCAAACAGTTAAGGATGTTGGACAGAATCAATTGTCATAGATAGAAAAATAACAATACAAGAACACGTCTTCATATTGAGCTCATTTTCTTGTTTTAGAGCTGTTTTGATATCTGATATATAAAATTAATCAAATAAAACAAAGAAATTTTATTTAGTGCAATATGTTATTTAATTGATTTTCTGTTCACTTCCATATTATCATTGCTTCAGACATATCGTTCACGACCAAGAAATCGGATTATTTCTAGAAAAGGCGTCTTTTTAATTAGAAGATAAGACTCCGTCTTCGCCGGTGGCTATAACAACCTCTGTATTTTTCTCAGTTTTTGCATACTATTATAGAATAACACAAGCTTCACCATTTTCTGAATTATGTTGGAAAGCTTGTCCCCTCTGTTCGGCTACATTCACGACCCCTTTTATAATTCAAACATTGCAGTTTGATATAAAGTCGAAAAAATCTAAAATCGAAAGTTTTCTTTTGTACTGTCTCTGTGTCTGTGGTAAAAACTGTTCCAAAATATGAAATAAAAAAATCTTTAATTACTCATTTTTGGGGGGTTATTCCTTGGCTTAGAGATACTTATAATAGAGTTGGAATGAAACGCTGTTTTATGTCAGGAAAAAATACTAGCATTCGTACATGAAAAATAAATATTTATATCTCATAAAAGTAAACTGAATAAAAAAAAGAGAAAATACCTGGAGACCGGTCTGAAATTCTATTGTTTACAAAGTCTACTTATCTCCTTCGATGTCTCTGTTATGTCTTTTCTTTTATATCTCTGCTTTGTGTCCTGACAGGCAGTGAAAAAAAGACGTGCTATCAAATCTAGAACAATACAAGTCATTGTATTGTAAGTACTGTTGAACATATCTTGAGAAAAAAATATGGCATTGTGCATTTATCTGTGTGTTATAAAATTTCATGTAGCCTGTAATTCTCACGAGTGATGCCTTACGGAAAAGAAAACCCAGCAACAATGATCAAAACAAAAAGCTGTCCCAGTATTTACTGTTGAGTTCTCACGTTGCACAAATATATCCGTAACTTACACTTTTAAGTCCATTAAGAATAAAGGTTTTTCTGCTTCTATACATTTATCTGGTCTTTATTCCTACTGGGCTTCGACGCGAAAGTTTCGGAAATATTTGTGCAACGTGAGAACTCAATAATGAAATTGGAGGGATATTTCCTTTCTCTTTGATCTTAATGTTCAAGCTTTTGTTCGTGAGAAAAGAAAATAATGGATCATTATTAGTTTTATGTATAAAAGTGTTCATGTAAAGTGCACAAATAAAAAAGTCAAATAAGAAGTTGTATGTCAAATGTTTTGTCTTCATTTTCGTTTCATTTACAACAATATTACGAGTATGTCTAAGCCAAAAATATCCGAAAAGTGGAGTAAAAATGTAAACTCAGTAAAATTTATAGACTACTATTTCAGCAGATACTTGATACATTTCATTTGAAGTTGATGTTAATTTCAATATAATTGAGACTGCACACACAACATCTACAGTTAAGCATAAAATGCTTCAATAACATTAATTTCGCATTCATTTTGTTAACATAATTCAGGCATAGGCAAATTCTGATGGTATGAATTTCAAAAACTTGAAATATCTAAACAATGATAGTATCACTTAAAAATTAGTATTTGCATTCTAAAACATACAATTTGGAAGGTAAATGCCTTTACTTTTAATACCTGTCTATCAGCAGAATTCGGGGAAGAGTTTCGGCATGTGTAAAAACACTCGCATTCAATACATACTGAATGAGGCGCCGTGTCTATTGTACTTCATGTAAATGCTGAAAAAGATAATCATGGTGCATACAACTAGATGCATATTCTTATAATGCTTCGCATTGTCTGTTATACTTATAAGAGTTACAGATGATAGGACTCCAATTCTATAAATTTAACTTGATTGTATGCTGAAATAATTTTAATAATTGCTACATCGCATAGGAAGTTTCAAGTAAGTTGATGTGAGCCAAATCTTACCGAGTGTACACTTTTTGTTTTGATGACACCAAATCCTATTTTTTGATTCCCAAGCATCAACATATCTTTTATTTTATGATAATTATATCCGATTTCAAAAAAATGTTCGGGTAAAATATATATCACCACTTATATTTCAGACAAATCTAGACCACGCTTACAGTTATGGCACAACAAACTCTTTTCTAGATGAGGGTACATGACTTTGTACTTTAAATACTGTTAAATCGTATACAGTGATTGGGTTAAACAAAATTCTCATTATCTGAAATTGGTAAAAAAATATATGACTGAAAATTAAGTTCAGCCATTACACGTCTTATGAGTTTTCATCAGGTGTAAAAGACCAGTTGCGTTACGTGTTAGGCGTTATTTGATTTTAAAACCCGAATTTTTCATTACCAGTCACCAGAGTTGGTAAATTTAACCGATTTGTGAGTCGGTTAAATTTAACAGCTCTTGTGACTGGTAATGAAAATTTCGAGTTTTCTTACAGAGCATGTAACTAGCTATTACGATGTTATTTTGTATTACTGGTCAATAAATAGATGTTGCTGTGTTTCGACTGCATTTTCGTCTCATCGTCTCATCTTGTCATCTACAACCAAACAGACAATACTTTGTTGTTTGCAACTGCGCTCTATATCACAATATTAAAGCCACAAACTTGGTTTACCTTATACCAAACTGACAAACAATACATATATCGTTCTTACGGTTCCAGCGTTACATTTAGTATGTTTTAACAATACAGAACTAATTGTGAAATTTTACAATATCAAGTTCGAGTAACTATTTTAAAAATACCTAGAAAGCGTTTAAGAATATACGTTTAACATTCTGACATCGTTTATAAAGTAAATCTCGTTTTTCAGCTGAGATCTATTGTTCTGCTTTTAGCGATGGGGAAACAAAACAATCATGTTCGCATGCAACAATATGCATCTTAAGAGGATTTTTTTTCTCAAAAAAATCTCTAGTGACGGAAACGGTTTCCATGAAATATTGCTTCTCTTTGTCTGTAATTATAATATGTGTTTCATATTATTATTACATTATGATCTCATTCTAAAACATATGTTGATAAATAAGTGATTTGATATTGGCACTGTTACAGGCCGAGGACCAACACGACTGTCCCTTGGACAAATAATAATGCCAATATCAAATCACTTATTTATTGACAATTTTATTAAATAACTAAATGCTAGAAGCTTAAGCATTTCATTCCCGCTCGACATTTTCACATGAGTCTAGTTTGTGAAATCGTCACGGTGTAAATTTAGCAGTTTCAGTTTTCAGTTTCAGTTTTTTTATTAAGCAAATCGGCAGTTGCTTGCCTTTGGCCATTTACATAGAAATACAGCAAAAATGGCGTAGACATAAAACAGAAGTATAGACAAAATTCATAATTACAAAAAATGAAATACACATGTATCTAATCTAAGAAGCAGGTAAGTTGACAAGGGTAGCGGTTTGTTTTTAACAGCTTCAAATATATATTTTGCTACATTTAAAATTGTTTTTTTTTTAAATTTCAGCAACACAAGGATGCCCATTTATTTTTCCCAAACATATATAACATATAATATATACAACACAGTATAACAAAAAACAAAAACCCATCATTTTCTTAAACGTTAGTAAATAATCTTTTTTAACGAAAGTATATTTCATGTTTGCCTAGATATCGTTTGGAGATTTCTCCTTTTTCTATTTATTTAAACTAAAAAAAAAAAATAAAGAGAAAAGAAAAAAAATATTGTATCCTATTATAATGAATTCTTAATAGTTTTTTTATTTGTTTAACTCAAAAGTGCAACAAATTTGTATGTTAGGCCAAGAAATAATTCCCAAATATATTCTTCTATTATCTGAGTAATAAGGACAACATAATAAAAATGATATTCTGATTCTAACCTATTATATTGACAGAATTTACAAATGCAAACGTGGTTAAACAATACTAATAGAATATTGATTTAAGTTTGAAGAAACGGCCCCGACTTCAAACACTAATTAATACGCAAGCTGTCATCACTTTAAACAAAATGGCTGTCGTTTCCCCGATCTTCTTGCAGCGACTCTATATCAGATTTTGGCCGTGTGTAATCTCCCAATGAATTCTCTCAGAATGCGGGCTTTATATCTATAACTCTTAAATGCCCGGGGTCGCTGACTGATATAGATATTGGCCTTGTTATAGAGAAGGCCGTAGTAATATTGGACGTGGTTGGTGCCCTTTTGTAGGGCTTATAATATTTAGTTATTTAATAATTATAGTTAAAGAAAAATATCCAACTCATCCAAATATTTCATGATTAAATGCGAGAGATCAAATCATTCCAGAATTTTGTTATCCTGATAAGATTGCTATATTACTAAAAACGTTCATATATCCGTACATTCAAACAGTCTCTTAATGCATACTGTTTGAACTGATGACAAAATGTAGTTTTGGAAAATAAACTAGAAAAATAGACGCATCTTTAATCACATACACTATAAGTATAGTCATTTACAATTATTGCCCAACAGATATTTTCTTAAATGTAGCTATACATATTCGAAACATCGTTGAATCATACACAAACTTTTCTGAAACAAAAGCGTTCTTTCTGAAATAGATTACACAAATTATATCTTAATTTATAGTGTTCAAAATAGATTCTAAATGAAATTAGTTTTAACATTATGAGACAGTCCAGACAGTTTTTGTCTGGCGAAAAAGGCAGCATTGTAATTTTAAGAGTAATTCGATTTGCTTGTCTCGGAAAAAGTACAAGCTATTGCAACTTCGGAAGGGTTTTCGTATTCTATGAAACAAGAAAAAAAGACTTTACTTCCTGCATAGGAAAGATACGAATAGGGATGCCAAACAAATTAAGGAAACACAGTTTATTAATATTTTATCATATCTTATTCAATACAATAATACAATAATGGTTAACAAGGCGAAGCCGTTTTGGGGTCTATTTAGACTAAAGTATTTTTAAAATATGTGCCGTATTGTGGACGACATAAGCCATTGCAATAAGCCCATTTATCATTTGCATTTTGCATACAGTGTGTAAAATGTCATTCGTATGAGATAAATAATTTCATGAATGCAGCTAAACAAACAAAAGTCCGGTCCCGATGGAATGAATAACAAAATTCTTTGCGAACTCTCAAATGATCTTGGAAAGAAACGCACGTCCCCCCGCCTCCCTCTGTCTTAAAATCTGGAGATCGATCATTCGTTAATAATAACCGTCCTATTTCATTTATATCTACGATAAGTAGTTTTGGAAAGTTTATTTTTTTTTTAAACATACCTGTAACTATTTTCATAGTAACCATGTTGACTTCTCTTCAGCCTGGTTTTCCCCAAGAAGATAAACCAATTAGCATACCTGTATAATAAGTTTTCTCAAGCAGTAGGTTCCGGTAAAGAAGTACAAGCCGTATTTTGTGACATAAGCAAGGCATCTGATAGAAATTGGCCTGCAGACCTACACTTTAAACTAAAGACAAAAGGAATATCACGAAACCTTCTCAGGTGGTTCAAATCCTACAAAACTGGTAGAAAATAAAATGGTCGTTATACAGGGTTCTCACTAAGATTGGAACTACATCTCTGCAGGTTTGCTACAAGTATCTGTGCCCCCTGCCCCCGAACGGATTCTATTATAATACTCTTATACGTATCTACCCAACCAGCCATTAACCCCATCACTTTTCACACTTATTATCGTCAAATAATTTGAAAAAGCCACAATCACCTTCAAAGTGTTATTATTATGACAAGTTCATTTTTTTCTTATCAAAGTACCTTTCTTATTTGATTGTCTTCACCATTACTAATTATTTCATCTTTTTATTTTGATAAAACAGCTGTAACTGTACCTTTTAAGGCAAGGTGTGTACGTTTCAATATAGTTCTTATTAAATAGGAAGGCTTTAAATAAGATGATGCATCTTCCAGCCAAATCCGTACGTCAGTTCGTAAATTATATGTATATGTTACGATAGAAATAAAAATATGTTTAACTCTTAACCTGCTGGAACTGAAAGTGATTAGCCTTTGCCACCAGTACAAAGCCAGGCCAGCCTGCACATCCGTGCAGTTTGACCAGGCTCTATACTGTTGGTAGCTCAATTTTTGTATTTTGATATTGAAATCTCTTACACTTTTGAATGGACTCTTCCAAACTCAAAGCTGGACAAATCCATTACTAAAATTCAGCAGGGTAAAGGGTTAAACTAACAAACATACAGATCGAATGTAGACCCTGTTATGTTTGACCTGAAAGGCTTTATAGCTGAACGGTTGTAGCGTACAAAGATAAAGGATATCTGCTTATAAAGTATGTCATGAGAGAAAAAGCAAACAATATATGAATAATTCATTGTTTTTAAATTAGATTTTAATCATATTCTTACTGCATCGTTAGAACTTGAGAGATACGCATTTTAATGATCATTATTTTCAGTTTTATTATTATCGTTACTCTAAGGAAAATTTATGTGGCAATGAAATCTTAATTGAGAACATCAATGTTTAATAGAAATGTTATCAAAGTACTACATTTCTCACAATCAAATAAATGTGATTACTGTTTATCACACCATTCTGCACAATTATCCAAAATTATGATTTATAGATTTCGATACTATTTTGCAAATGCTTAAAAAAACGTATTTGTATATCCATAGACATCAGGTTTGTTTTAGTGTAACTTTAAACTGTAGGCTTTTGACACTGGTACTAATAATGCAATAAGGGCTTGAATGAACAACCCCTTTAAAAATGGACAGCGTTAAATGTTTAAAATGGAATCAACTTTCTACGAAACTTTATCGTTAAAATATATTAGTCAATTCATTTCTTTCATGTCTTTTTTTCGAAGGCGCAATATAAAGATAAACATTAGATTAAGAAAGATCAAAACAAAACTACTTTAAACTTTAATATTTCAAACTGAATTACATTTTCATTTACACTGTTTTAAGTTTTTGTTAATCAAACAAAGACTTTGAAAAACATTTCCGCACACCTTTCGAAAGACAATGACAACAGCGCTTAAATACACGAAATATTCATTTCAAATATTGATGATTCTATCTTACAGATATCAAATGAAATGAAAACAATAAGGTTACCCTATGATGTCTAAAAATACCATTTATTCTCTCATACGCTGTTGATGCTCTAGCTTCACTGTTTAAATTTGTATGTTCCCAAAAGTATGACACACGAAACAAATCACAAAGCAAAAGTCCTTTACATTCTTATCATTCACTGTAAAATTTATTAGGAGCTTGTTTGACATATGTGCCTTATCATTGTTAATAACTTTCCTTCTGAAGTGTTGCCTGTTGATCTAGAGAATAAACAACAAAGAAATAATCAAGCACGATCTCTGAAGCCAAACATCCTAACAGTGTTTTAGTATGCTGTATATTATTTGAATTCTTTCTGTTCTGGTCCGTATTCAATAAGCTTATTAATAAGAAAAAAAAGAAGAACATACCTGTGTTGAACACATTATGCTTAAATTTAAACTCGTTTTGGTAGTCGCAGTTAATCCCCATACCTTTAAAAAATTATAACAATATGTGCATTAATATTATTTAATTACATTACATGTTTCTCAGATAGTTCGAAGGGAAGTAATATAGACGTATCGTTCACAACCACTAAATCGGATTACTGCAGGGTGTGTGTGTGTGTGTGTGTGTGTGTGGAGTGGGGTGGGGGCCTTTTCCTTCATAAGCAGGTAAGCCCTGTTCTGCATCGATAGCTTTAACGACCTTAAAATTCCTATTTTCATTTTTCTTAAGTATATAATCGAAAACACTAAAGCACAATGCTGTATTTTTCTGTATATTTCTGAATTGCAATTATATGTTTTTTTCTTATAAAAGAACCTTGTTTGTTCAGTTACCTTTGACGCCTACATTTACCGCCCGATTTTGTAATTCAGTCTTCAGATTTAAGTATGCAATTATAGTACATGTACATATCATTCTTCAGATAATTTTATTCAGCTGCGACAGAAGAGTTTATTACAGTTTACAAAATGTCGTTTGCTTTTTTTATAACTGAGGGAAAAACTGTCAAAAGAATTTAAAATAAAATAACTATTATTACTAATGTTCTTTTCTATCGTTTCGTAATTTAGGCATACCATTTATCATGTTCTATTCATTAAGAACACTTGTACCTTTTTTAGATCTATCATAAAAGCTGAAGCTGTAATGAGTATTCTCTTTGCAAAACCTATAGCCACACTCTGTTTTATTTAGAAAACTAGTGGAAATCGAAAGAAAGACAGTTGAGAAAATGTTGGCTAACTACAAGCAATTGTACTGACGCTATAATTAAAGGGGAAATTCGATCTACATACCTTTGCAAACGTTTACAGCCTGAATAATTATCTGCATGTGTGTCTGTATTGTCTGCCATACAAATAAAATTTTCTAAAAGAAGCACAAGCTAGTTCTAGTTTAGTATACGTTCATGAGTTTATAATAAATCAAATCGTCTACTTAAACAAATACCAGTAATCGGGTTCATTTAGGAATCTTCATCTGTCCCATCATTGCAAATTCATGTTTTTGTAACGTTCTTTTGCATTCCTATTATTGTCTTAGATCGTCACATTTTGAAGACGACGTACTTCGTTTTCGTTTGAAACGGCAGATATGTGTAAGCTGGGTAAGATAAATTGTTAATGACAGTTCTGTAGTCTCAGAATTTACCTTCCAAAATATGTTTTTGTTTAAGATGTATAACAGCTAGATGGCATATAATGTGACAACAAATGCTCTTTTGTTTAGGTATCTGTATTTGAGATGCATGCCAATCTAACGAATTAATGCGAAATAAAAATACATTTAAACATTAAATTATAGCCTTTTGTCTAAAGCGGAGTAATTCTGGATCTATGCATACATTTATTTTTAGCAATGGAAATAAAGAAACCATTTCCATTTCCTTCATTTCCTTTTAGATAGATCTTCTAAAAGTCCAATGGCAGATTCCTGGTTTGAAAGGATTTCTGCCTTCTGCTTTTATTGTACGAATCTGAAATTAAGTATAGACTTGGCGCCTATGTCTGAATGTTATTGATTCAAAATGGCATTTATCATGTTGAATGTTTCCTGGAAAATCTGCACACTGACAGGTTATGAGACACTTTTTGTTTATTTCGAACGTTACATTTAAAGTTCCTTAAAAAGTTTGCTCGTCTATGTTAAAAAATGACTTGAATTACTTCAAAGATAACATACTTTAAGCTTTAAAGATAGAATGTCTGTTCCTTAGGTTTTAACCCTAAAGGGAGACGAACTTATTCCACGATGAAATAAGCGTTGAATTAACAGGCCATGGTTTTATTTGTAGGTATATTTACGCAAGGACGTACGGCGTTGGTGCCCTACATCTGCAAGGCTTGGATATTGCAAAGATGGTAAAAGCTCTCTGGGATCAATTTTTTTAGAGTCGATTCAAATTATATATTTTACATATTGAATAATAAGTGATTCCGTAACCTTGTTTTACTGCTCTATCACAAAGGAAATGCAGTTTTAATCAGTGTTGTTCACTTGAAATGACAAAAAGTGTAGCAAATGTAAGTACGAGTGATTTTAAACTGATTATATGATTTTCTGTCGTTTTGATCTTCATACTTATCTTTTATTTGTAAACTTTATTTCTAGAAACCTAAGAAAATGCCGAACAGATCTTTTAGTAAGAGTTATTTTTATAATAAATCTCAAATATTCAATTTTCTTTCAAATAAGGTAAATGCTAATGATATTATTTGAATAACTGCGTTATCTCAAGGTGTTGTAAAACAAATTCTAATTTCAAAAAAGGTAAACTTAATGCATTTATACTTGTTTTTGATGGGGTTGTTGTTTTATAAGTTTCAAGTAGATAGCCAATTATTCCAAATGAACACTTTCGAAGTGTCTAAATGCCTAAAGGATTAAAATTTGAACATATGTCCCACTTTACATTATCAGGTTTTCTTCTTAATGGGTATTTCACTTTAATCATCACGATTCTGAAATGATATCTCATGATGTAGTTAGTAATCGTGAGCGTCATTTGCTGAACAATACACAATGTAAATTGAGTTATAACACTATAATTTGTGTAGGAGAAAAGCCATTTAGGTCATTCTTCAAAACTCATGACACAGAAGAAAAGGGTGAAAAAACAGTGCGAATGATATTGATATGATCGGTCCGAAAGTCACTTAAGAATAAATTAAAACGTTTATTCTAGTTTGGATATGCTGCAGTTCATACAATAAATCTGATATCGCCATTATATTTAACTAACTCATTTACATTTCGGTCATCAGCTTGAACTACGGTTAGCAATTCAACCATTGACTATCAGGCGCGTAGCTACCAGTACGCAGAATACGCAGCTGCGTACACATTGGTCCAGAAAATCGTAAATTTACAAACGCCAAAGATGCAATAAAAACTTAGGCCTGAGGGGGGTGTATGAAACAAAATTGAGTTATTTTTCGCAAAATATCATTGTCAAACTAACTCCACACAAATTAGCTGAACAATTAAATCAACTGCTAGTATGACGCTTGCCAGTGGTCACGCTATCTTTGTATAGAGGTGTATTCTGTGTGGTAAATTGTAGAGTTAACTCCCATGTAAAGTTTACGTAGCGCGTATTTTTAAACATGGCAGGTTTGGAAACAGCGCCGCCGTATCCCGATATTTTTGACAGCGCTGTCATTTTAGATGACGAAGTGAAATACAATGTCCTGTCAAAAGAATGGTCATCAGTTCATGCATACGTATTTCCTCAGCGGTAAGTACATTATGATAAACAACTTACGACAGTCCTTTAATAACTATCGAAGGTCAACTTTGTTTACGACGTTTTGTCCTATTCAAGTTCCGAAAGGGTTTGAATAAATTATGATGATACATCATCACAAGGTGGATGGTTTTTACGTACAATTTTATAGACCATATTAGTTGTTAGGTTAACGTTTTCATTTACGTTATAGGTTCATTTTTCAGTCAGACTACAGTTTGACCGATTTATTTCTTGAACGAAGTATACTCACAGGAAAAAATACCGATACTTTTGTTACTGTAGTTAATCATACGGTGTACATGCCTACTTTGTTATGTCAATATTTTCTTATTTTTCCGGTGAAAATCGCTTTCTCCATGTTAGAATAGACCTTATTCTGAGGGTCGTGGGTTCGAAACCTGCTTCCGACCATTACCGTTCATATGAGAGCACTTGGTAGTTTGTGTCGGAGGATATGTGTCTACCACTGATTATACCCAGGAACGATGGTTAGAAAACTACACGGCTGTATATAACTGAAATAAATGTTGAAAAACGGCCGTTATAACTTAAAACCAACATAAAAAAAAAAAACAAAAAAAAAACAAATCCCTGAGAGGTGATTTTAACTGAACAATAGTTTTCTTGTTCTGTCTCCGTGATCTTGTGGTTAAGGTCGTGGACTTGTAATCACTAAAACCTCTCACTTCTGAGGGTCGTGAATCTACAACCGAGGGGGGAAGTTACTTAGTGTTAGCACGTGTTCCTGGAAAACAAAACAAACAAATATATTCTTCTGCATTTATAATTAGTTCTGGATAATATAGAAAATGCTTTGATATTATTTATTGTAGTAAGCTCATTCAGAATTTAAATGTTCATCCGTAAATCATTAAACATTCCATTCCTCTTGTTTCAGGTTATTTGGAACAACACCTAGAAGAATGAAGGCCAGTTGGTTCGTTCAGAACAAGTGGTTGCGCTATTCGGTTTCAACTGATAGCGTTTATTGCGCTCCTTGCCGGTTCTTTGGTTCTCAGTGTGTCGATGCAAGGGAGAAAGCATTTGGACTAACAGCCATCACAGACTGGAGTAATATCTCTAAACTCATCACTCGACATATTGGATGCAACAAGTCGCACCATGGAGCTTTGGTAGCAGCGGAAAACTTCAAGAGAATTTGTCAAGGCAAAGCTAAAGATGTAATGCAGCAGGTTTCCAAATCACATGAAAATCTCGTTGCGAAGAATCGAGAAATACTGAAATATATCATAGATACAATAATATTGTGTGGCAACCAAGGGATTGCTTTAAGAGGTCATGGTGAGAGTGATGGCAATTTTATGAAGATACTTGAATACAGAAGTAAGGATAATGTGCTTTTAAAGGAACACTTATCAAGTAATACAGTGAAGTACAAGTACACTTCGCCAGACATTCAAAATGAAATCATTGACATCTGCGGTGATATAATAGTGAAAGATGTTGTGGAAGATTGTAACAAGAGTCCTTGTTTCGGCTTCATGGCCGATGAAGCAACGGACTGTTCCACAATGGAGCAGATGGCTCTATGCGTGCGGTTCTTTGACGAAAAAGTTTGGCTTCGTGAAGAATTTCTGGGTTTCTCGGAATGCGGGCGGACAACAGGTGAAGCACTGACAGATGCATTTCTGGAGAACCTTCGAAGCAAAGGCATTATTATTGAAAATATGAGGGGCCAAGGCTATGATGGAGCAGCCAACATGAGTGGCAAATTTCGAGGTGTTCAGGCTCGGGTTAGGCAGATTGTTCCAGAAGCAGTTTACACGCACTGCAAAGCCCATAACCTGAACTTATGCATCATACATGCTTGCAGTGAGCCGCTAGTTAGGAATATCATGGATACAATCCAGGCTGTAGCATTTTCATTCGATTATTCAGCTAAGCGTTTAATGGCATTTCAAGAGGCGTTCAACAATGACGAACTTTCTCAGGAGCAAATGGAGAACAAAACTAAACTAAAAACTCTATGTGAAACACGCTGGGCCTCACGAGCTGATGCATTGTTTACATTCCGATCGTGTTTTAGCACAGTGTGTACGGCTCTTGAAGCTCTTGCTGACGATGGTGATTCAAAGGCCAGGTCATACCATGCTGCCATTACCAAGTTAAACTTCATAATAACCCTTGTAACAACAGAGCATGTCTTGCAGGGACTGACCAACCTGTCTACTCTTCTACAAAGCAAAGAGTGTGACTTGTTGCTAGCCGTTCAAGAAGCCAAGATAGTGCGACAAATGGTAAATGATGAAAGAAATGACCCGAATGTGTGGGACCAAATCTATCAGCGGGCTAGTGAAATCGCCGACTCAGTAGGGGAACAACCTTCAGTGCCACGCGTAGCCAGGGCACAACGCAATCGACCTAACGCACCTGCTGACGATCCATCTTCTTACTGGCGCAACAACATGTACTTACCGTTTGTTGATCATTTAATGTCGGGGATAGATATAAGGATTCTCAATGCGGAACCGAGATATTGTGCCCAGTTTCTCATGCCAAAGCAAGTTTATGATGCCACAGATGAAACCATTGACAACATCTTCGACACCTACGCTCGAGATCTCACTGACAACAGAGAGGTGTTTCATCGGGAAGTCCAGCGTTGGAAAATAAGGTAATTACTGTGGTTGTCGCATTTTGTTACTGTTCATATAGTAATTTAGCTGGCTGTCTGTACGTTGGTAATGGAACTAAACAATATGTGTTTTCATAGGCAATGTCTCATGGTGATGCGACTAACGCGTCTCTTTTCCATTTCTGTGGCTGCGATTTTGAAACTAGTCCCGACCACATAATTTACGCTAAGATTGGTCAGTTGTTTATTTCTAATGCCAATAGCACTTCTGTCGGAAATGCTTTATTTGTGACGTATTTGTTTTTTTTTGTCCATTTTAATACATAAAACTGTTTGTCAATTTTAATACACAAAACTAACAGCGTTATTCTTGAAACATAAAGGTAAAACAAAGTATACCATAAGCACGTTCAACCAATGCGAGTGCTCAAAGCGCCAGTAAGCACTAGTCTATCATTCTGATCGCGGGCGCTCGCGATTCGGTTTGACAGGTGTTTCGCTACCTGTTCTAAGGTGACGTCAGGTGTGAGCGTTTGATGATTGGTTGAAATTAATAAATTTTGCACGCAGCCTTGAAAGTGAGTCGGGTGCTCGCAAGCGTTCAACATGCAGTAAATATCTTATGTGGGTGCTCACTGGAGCTTTCACCTTGTAAAACGATGAACGCACGTTGCAGTGCATATCTTAGTTTTAATTTCTACGCATGGACATACACAAAAGTGACCTTCGTTATTCGCTTCTTGTTTTGTATAACATACGATTAGTTAATGTAAAATGCCGCTATGGAATTACTGCTATAAAGTTGTGCAAGCACGACGAATTAAAAAAAAATTACAATGTATACCTGATTATATATTGCCAGGTGGACCGGCGTGGAGGACACAGAACGACCAGCAACCTTACCCGATACTTTGAAGGCTACCAACCGAGATTTGTACCCGTCCATATACATGGTGCTCTCTGTTCTCACAAGTATGCCTGTATCCACAGCTACGGCGGAGAGATCGTTTAGTGTAATGCGGCGCGTCAAAACATATCTAAGAAACACTATGACAACAAACAGATTGTCAGGCCTAGGATTATTAAATGTGTACAAGGAGAAAACGCTGGACACTGAGCATGTGCTTGATGTATTCTGTCGAAAAAAGAATCGCAAAATAGCACTGGTATTTGATTAGAGCTCTCGGGTGATTTACCACAATGGTTTCCTTTGAAAGACGGTTGTTCTGTTTATGAATACCTATATTTGTATTTAGTATTTACTTTCTAGTAAAACTTTTTAGTTCGATTTCGTGTGCGTCGTCAATGCCGTTTTGTTGTTTCCAGTATGTTACGTATAAATATTATCATACGCATTATAATTCTGCTGATAGTAACCTTATGTCAAATTACGTTTCAATGGGGCTTGTCGATTGCGAGTCGAGTTCACGGTTTAAATTTCGTTGTTTATCTTTGACTCCAGTCTATATAATTCTTTAAACGCTGGTTGGAAATGAATGATAATTGGTACGAATGTTATCTTCCTATATTTGTGGCCGGAATAAATTATACAACATCTTTTTGAATAGTTGTTAGTAGATGTTCCTTGAGAAAAAGTAAAACAAAATCGAGTAAAATTGGTGAAAAAAATATGACTAATTTTATGCCAAAAACCCGCCAAAACGCTCCTGAGACGATCTACAGAAAAAAAATTCCGGGGGAGCATGCCCCCGGACCCCCCTAGGATTCTGCGTACACCTTCAAAAGCCCTTGCTACGCCCCTGATTATTCTCTTTTTACATTTTAAAGAAACCATGTGGTTCAACTGGTTTAAAATATATATGTTTATAAGTTTATAAATTCCATGCAATATTTGTTTTTCAGCTGCAACTTTCTCTTTGTATGATGATAAGACAAAGAAGCTATATTCAATTTATATTTTCTTTAACACAGAGCACAGGAATTTCATATTTTTGTCCCAAGGCAGATGTGCTCGAAACAATTATTTGGTCCATTACCACTGGCAGAACTGCATTTATCAGGCTGTTTGTGCCTAGATAAATGCCAAAGCAAATAACCTTAAAATAAATAAACTGACAGAAGATATAAATTTGCAATCCTTCAGACGGTTCTTAATTAGAAACTTTTCTTAAGAGGCATACCTTAACATTTCGAGTATTCCATCGTCTTCAATATCTTGCTAAAATGAATTGTATTAAATGAATTGTAAACCGATTTCATGGCATCAGTCGAAAATTCTTGAAAGCAGAACTGGCAAAAAAGAAAAAAAAAGAAAGAGTTGTTGTACAGTTTTTGGATGGATAGCCATTTACTCTAACCGCATACTTACTTTGTTGCTATAAGAGAATATTTTTTCAACATGTATTTGTTTTTAGATTATCAAATAAAATACATTTATTTAGTATAAATCGGTAAATTTTAGAGTAGGTCCCTAGTTAATATTAAACTGTATTGTATTATAGTAATAATATTTCAAGTGTACGACGCTTATTCCATTCTTTAACTCTTTTCATGATTGAAAATAAAAGCATAATTGTTTAAACATTAAGGTAAACAAATTTAAACAAGAGGGCCATGATGGCCCTATATCGCTCACCTGAATATGACTGCTTTTAACAAAGTTGCTATGGACCTGGTTAATTGAACCCATATTCAAACTTGGCCTAGAAATTATTGAAACAATCTTTCTGACAAATTTCAAGGTTATTTGGACTGAAAGTGTAGCCTCTAGTGTTAACAAGGTTTTTCGATATTTGGGCTCTGTGACCTAGTTTTTTAATCCAGATAATCCATATCCAAACCTGAGCTAGAAATCATCAAAACAACCTTTCTGACAAATTTCCAGGACATTTGGACTGAAAATGTAGCCTCTAGAGTGTTTACAAAGTTTTTCGATATTTAGGCTCTGTGACCTAGTTTTTTAATCCAGATGACCCATATTCAAAGCTGAGCTGGAAATCATAGAAGCAACCTTTCTGACAAATTTTCAGGTTATTTGGAATTAAAATCTTAACTCTAGAGTGTTAACAAGGTGTTTCCATATTTGGTCAATGTGACCTAGTTTTTGACCAAAGATGACCCATATTAGTACTTGAGCTAGAAATCATCAAAACAACCTGTCTGACAAATTTCCAGGATATTTGCACTGAAAATGTAACCTCTGGAGTGTTAAAGTGGTTTTTACCTTTTAGGGCTCTGTGACCTAGTTTTTTATCCCAGATGACCCATATCCTAATCGGGGCTAGAAATCATTGAAACAACCTTTCTGACAAATTTCAAGGACATCTGGACTGAAAATGTAACCTCTAGAGCATTAACAAGGATTTTCTCCTTTTTGGCCATGTGTCCTAGTTTTTGACCCCACATAACCCATATTCAAAACTGAGCTAGAAATCATTAAAACAATCTTTCTGACAAATTTCAAGGTTATTTGAACTAAAAATGTTACCTCAATGCGTGTTTACAAGGTTTTTCCATATTTGGGGTCTGTGACCTAGTTTTTGACCCCAGATGACCTTTATTCGAATCTGAGCTAGAAATCATTAAAACATTTTTTCTGATAAATTTCCAGAATATTTGGACTGAAAAGTAGCTTCTAGAGTGTTAACAAGTTTTTTGCTATTTTTGGGCTCTGTGACCTAGTTTTTGATTTCAGATGACACATATTCAAATTTAACCTAGAAATCATTGAAACAACCTTTCTGACAGATTCCAGGTTATTTGGACTGAAAATGTTACCTCTAGAGTGTTAACAAGGTTTTTCCATATTTGGGCTCTGTGACCTAGTTTTTGACCCCAGATGACCCAATTTTGAGCTAGAGCTAAAAATCATCAAAACAACCTTTCTGACAAATTTCCAGGATATTTGGACTGAAAATGTAACCTCTAGAGTGTTAACAAGGTTTTTTCTATTTTTGGGCTCTGTGACCTAGTTTTTGAACCCAGATGACCAATATTCGAACTTGAGCTAGAAATCATAGAAACAACCTGTCTGACAAATTTCCAGATTATTTGGACTGAAAATGTTACTTCTCCTTCTACAAGAAGATTTTCAAAGTTTTCACTATATAAGCCTATGTAAAACCAATGACCCCGGGGTGGGGCCAAATTTGACTCCAGGGGTATAATTGGAACAAACTTGGTAGAGGTCCACTAGACAATGCTACATACTAAATCTTAAGGCTCAGGGCCTTGTGGTTTCAGACAAGAAGATTTTCGAAGTTTTTCCTATATAACTCTATGTAAAACAAGTTACCCCTGGGGCGGGGCCATTTTTGACCCAGAGGCCATGACTTGAACAAACTTGGTAGAGGTCCACTAGACAATGCTGCACACCAAATATCTAAGCTCTATGCCTTACGGTTTCTGACAAGAAGATTTTTAAAGTTTTTCCTATATAACTCTATGTAAAACAAGTTACCCCTGGGGCGGGGCCATTTTTGACCCAGAGGCCATGATTTGAACAAACTTGGTAGATGTCCACTAGACAATGCTGCACACCAAATATCTTAGCTCTATGCCTTACGGTTTCTGACAAGAAGATTTTTAAAGTTTTTCCTATATAACTCTATGTAAAACAAGTTACCCCTGGGACGGGGCCATTTTTGACCCAGAGGCCATGATTTGAACAAACTTGGTAGAGGTCCACTAGACAATGCTGCACACCAAATATCTTAGCTCTATGCCTTACGGTTTCTGACAAGAAGATTTTTAAAGTTTTTCCTATATAACTCTATGTAAAACAAGTTACCCCTGGGGCGGGGCCATTTTTGACCCCAGGATCACAATTTGAACAAACTTGGTAGAGATCCACTAGATGATGCTTTATACCAAATATCAAAGCTCCAGGCCTTGTGGTTTCTGACAAGAAGATTTTTAAATATCCAACTTTTCAAATCTGTTTTTAGCTCCTGTGACCCAGAAATGCAATGAACCGGAACCATTTGAACAAACTTGGTAGAGCTTCATGCAAGGAACATTCTAGGCAAGTTATATTAAATTTTGCCCAGTGGTTTCAGAGGAGATGTCGTTTGAATGAATTGTGGACGACGGACGGACGGACGGACGGACGGACGGACGCCGGACAATCAAGGATCCTAAAAGCTCACATGAGCATGCTCAGGTGAGCTAAAAAGATCCTGTATAAACATTAACTTCAAATGCGTTGTAAAATAACATAACTTAAATATCTAAGTTTTGGACTGAACATGAATTAAGTCAGAGAAGAATTAAGTCAGATAAGAAGTAAGTCAGATAAAAAATACTTCTCTTCGTCTCTCAAACTTCCAAAAGATCAGAACAACTCAAAGTAAGTGTACATTTGTATTCACTATTTAAGTTATTTTATTATTTTTAAATCATCTTACAGAAACAACACGTGAAGGGAACGTTTAAGTTGTATATTTGGAAACGACACTCTTCGATAAGAATATGAAATACATCTACATTTATTGCGTTATTTTTGAAATCCATCTCGTGTTTGCGCAATTCCCAACGTCATCTTTGACCTACTCCTCATCAATATCAGACTCTTCATATTGTGAAGCAAAATTACTGTTGGATATTTATTGTTTGTGTCATCTATTTATATCCCTTGGGATGAGAAATATTTTACAGTGACAAAAATGAGATAGGAAGGAGCAGTGATGAACAAACGTGTGCGTGTTTATATTCAAACACAGAACATACATTTATATTTCAAATATGGGTCCTTGTTTTTTTTCATATTTGTTAAATATTATGGGCTACAAAAGTGTAAACTGTTCGGTAGGGAACGAGAACCGTGATCAAGATTATGATTTTCGCTCTCTTTTTTTTCAAAAAACTGAGCAAATATTAGAACCTAAGAAATGATAAATGTCAACTTGACATACGCTGACGTTTGAGAGTAAACCAGTAATTTATGTATTTACTTAATAAACACTTAAATGTTGGTTGTACTTAAAGATGAGGGTTTACACTTAACTCTTTAATATTAAAAGAAATAATTACTGGAAATTTTTGGAAGTTTGAGAACAGATCTTTAATTTCAGATATATAAGGACATTTGTGTTGCCCTCTTTTAGAATTTGAATAAAGAAAAAATGTATTATTAAGATTGCTCTTAAAATTTGTCAGCTTCGAGTGAGATATTAGCAATATATCATCATGAATCCAAAGGCATCCTGCCATTGACTTGATCAAAGAAAAAGATGCAAAAAATGAAATATGTTTTTACTGCTTGTATTCCTTCCTTAAGTATCGATTCCAAGCTGAAGATTACGGAAACGTTAATGGGGTGTATTTCTCATTTCTTCTCCTGAAATATATTTCCTTCTTTTTCAATAAGATGGAGTAGTTTACAGTTCAAAATATCAAATATATCAAAAGACTAACGTAATGATTTATTGTGGATCAAAAAGCTATATATACTCAACAAAAAAAGAAACCTGACAGTGTATGTTTTATTCATTTTTTTCAGAAAATAGACAATACAGCATGACAACAACTTTTGGGCATGTTAAAATTATCCATTCCCAGCCCAGATATGCATTTTTGTTTTATTGGTCATGATTAAAGTTGGTAAAATTACATAATTTCAATGATAGGGATCAAAATTGAATTTATCAGTTTGAATGTAATGGCATTGCCATTTTTACCGGTGAATTTTAACCCTTTAGATCACAATTTAATAATGGTCAAGTGTTCTGGTATTGAAATCAATATCTGACGCGAGCACCTCTAGCTCTAATGAGTGTATCCACGCGTCGTCGCATCGAATTGACGTAACGTTGCACAAGTCCGTTGGGAAGATTGTTCCATTTATGAATCAATGCATTTGTCAGGTCTTGGATATGTTGTGGAGCATGTCTTTGGCGAACGTTTCTGCCGAGCTCGTCCCAGATATGCTCTATTGGATTCATATCCAGAGTCATTGCTGGCCATTGCATGACGTTAACGTTTGCTGCTGCTAAGTGAGCGCGTGTAATTCTTGTTGTGTGGGTACGGGCATTATCCTGCTGGAAAACAGCTGGAGCATTTCTTCTCAAAAACGGATTAGCTTCTGCATTTAAAATAGTGTTAATGTAACCTTGGGCATTTAAGTTTCCTCGCAGAACGATAAGTCCCCCATCATCCCACCCCATACCATTACGCCTCAACCCCCAAAACGATCATGTTCTCTAACACAGACGGGCGCGAACCGTTCACCTTGCCAGCGATAGACTCGTGTGCGGCCGTCGGCATTACTAAGATTGAATCGCGATTCGTTCGAAAACAGGACAGTGTTCCAGTCACGTAGACTCCAGTGACGGTGGGCACGTACCCATGCCATACGGGCCTGACGATGGCGTAATGTCAGTATACCATCGGTATATGGGCGTCGGGCTCTAATTGTGCGTCTTTGTGTGCGTAACCTATTGCGAATAGTTCGTGCATTACGTAAGTGCATTAAGATAATGGCACGATCATCCCTTCGGGTACTTGCCCTTGGTATACCTGACCTGGGATGATCACACACACCACCTGTTTGCATAAAACGTCTAACAAGCTCATGAATTGCGTTGCGACTGCAGTTAAAGGTTCTGCTAACGTTGACAACGGAAGCACCACCCTGGAGCATTCCAATATCCCTATTTCTCTCGGCTTCTGACAACCGTTGCATTGTGAAACTTGTCAACTTTAGATGTGAATTTCCCTGTGTGATCACTGATGACATTTATAGTGCTTTGTAACACTGTCTACCAGTTACCATTCCGCGTGCACGAGCTCCATGTGCAAAAACGAAAATTTAACGCCTAGCTGCATTTGACTGATAACATGACAACGAAACGATGCACATGTAAAGTGTGTCGATAGTACATGTTTGTGCAATATACACAATTTGGATAAATTCGCAGATGTGCAAAATATTTAAAAACTAAAAGTGTCAGGTTTCTTTTTTTGTTGAGTGTATGAACTGTTACAGTAATAACACGAGAAGCTGTATTCATTTGTCTTATAAAGCATAGTACATATCCTTATAATGTTAAACTTTTGTCTAAAATGAGTTTGTTTTCTTAAGAACGCATTTATACTTAGCAAATGTTTTCCAAACAAAACATTCAACGAACCAGGAATGATTTGTAAAAGTGTAGCCAGAAATGCTCACAACTAGTAAACTGATTCTGGTTTATGCAACAACATTTTTAAAAGGTTGACGCCGCATTAAGTTTGTATGAAACCATGTGCTCTGCCAAAAATACAATTTTAATTTAGATAGTCATTACACAGTTCCAGAGAATAAAAAAATCTCACTTTGTAGGGGCTTTTTTAACCAATCCTTCGCCAGCTGATTCCAGACAAAATTACACCTCGCATTCTTTTATGACATTTTGATGAACGTTATGAACATTGGTTTCCAGTTTGGTATTGCTGATAACACCTGCTCTTTGTTTTATTGCGACGAGATATTGTACTAGGATCATGAAAAAGTTCTTTCCTTCTGTTATATCAAGCCTTCTTCAATTCAAGGCGAATAATAAATGTCAATAAATACTAAGCAAGAGACAACACTTTTTCCAGTTGTTTTCTGTCAGATTCTAACTATATTCAAAATTAAGAATCAGAAACCGTGTTCAATTGGATGGTTGCATTATAGGTAATTATAGAATAACAATAAATATTCTTGTTCCTATTCATATTGTATACCATCTTATCTAATCACTTTTTGACAAAATTTAGTTTTCCTGAACTGATAAAGTTAGTGTTGATGATTTGAAAAGCTGGATTGCTTTTTTATTTGCACATTAAGTCGATAAACTTAAGTAAATTTATGTGTTTTATGACTCTCAATTCACACTATATTGTACTTTTCTCAATATTGAGCAAACATTGAGAGAATGTCATTTTTTTTTCAACTGTCATTTTCAATTTTATGATGTTTTACAAGCATTATAATTATTTAGTGGCTTAAAGAAAACGTTGAGGTTGTCATTGTAAAACTTTCTTGAGCTTATAAATGACACTTCTCTACTCATCTGATGGAGTAAGTGTCAAACTATTGAAAGAATGCTAAAAAGAAACAACAGCGACTGGTTTCATTTTATTTTTTATTAAGAATACTATTTAGCTATCTCAAATGCAGAGGTCTATGCGCTTAAGAAATTGTCAAGACATCATTTTCAATGTCTTATTTTCTATGCTATGGTATACGGTCATTCACGAAATAAAGTTTGTTAGGAGTAGACATTTTATATATGGACTTATTTAGTTTAAGATCTGAACAAATTTATAAACACATTAATTTTACTATAGCTGAGAAAATAAACAATTCATATTTCTCTTTGATATATGTTCCAGGAGTTTTATCTTGAAGGCATTGAAGAGAAAATATGCCCGCTCTCTTCCTTTATTGGAAGCAACCGAAAAATAATACCGAATAAAGTACAGCCATGGCGCCTTTTTCTGATAGGAACTGATTAAAATGATATCTGTCATATTAAATGTTTTCTGGAATACTGCAGACAGTAAAACGAAGATACACAATTTTGTTTCAAATGAACTTTGCAAATAATTTTGTTTAGTTAAATTAGGTAAATGTATCCTAAAGTTTCGTTTTCTTAAATTTGCTTATTCTTTGAAGCTATATAGATCTAATAATAATCATGAACGTTTGTCTTCTCGATGTTGTATTCATTACTTTTTTTTAAGAATACGTAGCAGTGAATGACGTCATCATCTGTCATAGCGCGAGGATGCATCTATTTCGGAAGTGCCGATTTTTAAATAATAGAAATGATGCTTGACATCCGGTAATAAAGATTGAGATCACTATAAATAGCTTTGGGTACCTTGGAAAGGTAATATTGACCGAGTACAAAATTGAATGACTTAAACGCTAGTCAAAACTTGTTTTATTGTATACCAAACAATGCTCTAAATTTCTGGTCGATACTGCACCTGAATTGTAATCAAAATTTTCTAAACAATACAATTCCTAAGAGCAAAAACATTTTTATTTCCATTTGTTTTGACATTAAGGAGTAAAATTTGAAATACTTTAACTTGTCACCATTTTCAAAACATTCTATAAATACTAAGTGTGCGTCGTATTCATTAATATCAGAGTCAATATTTTGTGAAACAAATTTGCTGTTGGCTAGTTTATTAGTCTCTTAATCTCTATATTTCCCTTGGGAGCGGGTGTTTTATAGTGTCGCTAAAAACCAAGGGAGAATATAGAAGATGGTATCATTGACACGGTACCTTGTTTGTGTATGAACAACAACTTTTTTTTGAAAAACAATGTTAGTATCAATTAATGGATACTCAGCGATAGGAAAGGTATGGCTTTGTAAAATTGTGAATGAGATGTGATATGTGTAGCTACTTTTGTTTATAGTCGTATCTTTATTTGAATTCATTGGATAATTTATAAATTTATATTCGTTTTCATGATTAGCAGCAAAACTTTCAAAATGACAACATCGAAATAATGCTTAAAAGTGAAGATAACTACTTAATAATGTTACTGGTATCAACTTTGAGAATTCTCATTAAAGGTTTGTTTTCCAAATTCAAGTTAGTAATTATATAAAAATTATAATTAGAATTTATTTCATTGCGAGCACGAGACAACATAACGCTTTAAAGAAAGTGTTTACAAGTGAGAGCTGAACCTCCAATACTGGTATATCATTGTGTGTACGTAATACATTCAATTGAATTTCAATCATTTAGCCATATTTATTTCTATATACAAATTATTCATAAATTAGTATTCGTTACGTATTGTCTGTCTTTTAGGAATGTTAGGTTATTATAACGGTTTTAAAGACATTGCACTTTGAGTGATATATCGTTATTACATCTTCATTCATCATTTGATAAGATTCAAAAGGCTGACATGTTCCAGGGTAGGGGGCAGAAAAATGAAATATGCTTTTATTTTGAGGGCTTGGTGCAAAACTATGTCGACTCTTTTTCATTCCATATGTTGTTACAATGGTTCTGCACTGTCCACTCGATTTATGTTCATTTCTTTTTTAAGTATCGATTCCCAGATGAGAACTAAAATAACGATATTACTGCATAAATATGTTTCCCTTGTTTCTTCATATGTTTCCCATGTTTTTTTTCATAATATGTTTCCCATGTTTCTTCATAAATGATATCAATCTGTTATGTATTAGGTCGCATTTTAAGTGATTCACAGTAAATTGTATCAGATATTTTACGTATGAAAATAACATGATTAACTGTCGTATTTTATATGTGGTTTAGAATAGAGTAAGAAACCCATTTTTCTTTGACTATTAACACTTTTAATTGTTGTTTTATTTATTGTTTTTGTTAGTTTGTTTTTCTCACATAATGAATTTTACACTAGAATTAGTTCAGAAACAGAGACCTTAAATAATAGAATTTTTAAGAACATACAGAAAAATACATAATTCTGTTAGGGTGTTAACTTTGTGCTTTAACGTTTTTGCATGTTACTTATATAAGGCACAGTTTATAATTATGTTGTAACAAAGTACCGCTTGCTGGTAAATATTGGTTGTTTAATCGTGACGCTAAAATTAAGGCTTATTAAAGCAGACGGATTATTTTATGGAAGATTAAAGAATGGCAGTGTATAAAGGGGCATATCGTAAATTCACAGCATTATAAAAAAATAATTTGTCCTGAGAAAATATTTTGAAACTTATGTTCTTGATATTACATTATCAGTTTATATTAATTTATAGAGAACAGGACAAAAAGAACAAACACAGTATATTACCTATAAATTGATAGGTATGCTTAAGAATAATGGTGCAGCAGGTTTTAAGAAAGGAACATCATAAGCAGACTTATTTTAAAGGTAAAAAACACTATCATTGTAAATTAGTCACATGTTTTAGGCCAACATTTTCGGGAAACAGCCAAAGACATATATTAAATCTGTAAACAAAGTGATCAGTTCGAAACTTACACAAAAAAAAGATTGTATTATTTAACGGATTTTGTCAAACTATAACTAATAGAAAGCGGAAAATCCTAAAATATGGAGAATTTTGACAGTTGATATCAAAACAAATGGCGCCTTATATTACTTGGTGACGTTTTGATATTTCCTAAAATTGTTTTCCTCTGGAAATCGCTTACAACACCTGCTCACATTAATTGTCCATAGAGATATATAATTTGTCTTCAAAGACAACTTCCAATCAATAACAATGTTTACTGTTATCCTTCTCATCAATATGATAATTTTACAAAACGTGAATGTCTAAATTGAATTTAACTTATTCTTTAAGAGCTACACAATTTGTGTTGATTAAGAGTATCTTCTCATAGATTAGAAATTGAATCAAGCATAAACTTACCAAGGTCTTTAAACAAAAGAAAATGTCACTTTTGTAACTTGTCGGAGGAAGAATTCCATTTGTAGAAATTTGAGACATAAGTTTATATCAAAATTGGTTTTGGAATAGAGAAGAAAAAGTTATATGAATTTTGATATAAAGCTAGCAACGTCTTCAGTACATGTTAGACCTAATGTATTTGTGAATAAACTGTTTGAAATTAGCTTAAAGCAAGTAACACAAGAAATATATACATGTAAATTGGTAAAGGTCAGTTCCTTTTATATGTCTATGTATAAACTTAAAATTTAGAAATCTTACTCTGTATTAAATTTTGATGAAAATATTCATTACTCACATTAAGTTTTATTTTGTTTTCGAAACAGCAGATTTTCGTTGAAAAGGAATCTACTTTTTTGTTCTGTTTATGTAATGTCTCAAGTGTTATATTTTTGTTAAGTATAATCACATTTTAACCAACTTAAAAAACCTAACACCATCTACTGAAAATAGATTTGTTATCCCAGATGAGAAAACAGAATTTATACTTATGTTAAAATTGTAAAACTGTAAAGAAATTAGGTTGTTGTGTTAAGGAAGTTATAAATGATGATAGTTGTCACTCTAAACTCATAGGTAAATCTTTCTTTTTTACTTTTAAAACACTTACTGTTTAATACCGTCGTAATGACCATTTGTAATAAAGCTTGAACAGAATACTTTCAAATGAATCAAGGCATAATTAAGAACATGCATGAGCAAAACTTGAAATTACGCTACCACTTGTTACCAAACTGATGTTTTGCTTGCGAGAACAAACTCTGAATGACAGAACAGAAATTATAACGACCTGACGAAGTTTGTCCTCTTGAGCAGTTTCCACTAACGCCGAATGTCTTGTAGCTCAGTAGAGGAAAGGTACACCTTGAAAGCTTACGTGATCAGAAATTTTGTCTGCCGTCTGTTGTCGTGTCTTGTCGCAGGTCAAACAAGTTCTGAAACCTTGCATTTTGTCGTCTCACCTAAATTCACTGTGTATAATTTACTGGAACTAAATCGGAATGTTTCCTTACATGAATTTCTAGAGACATTGTGAATTAAAATCCGTGTCATGAATATTTTGTTCTTGCTGTAGTAACTAAAATCCTCTGCTCTATTCTTGTTCGAAAGCACAAAGCCAAGAGCCATGTATTTAGTTGGTATCATTTTCTGGTAGAATTTATAAAGATTATTAAAACTAAGCCACGGGATTATTATTTACAATCCTGAGAGGATACATATTTTACAAGAAGATATGATTGAAAATCCTAGAAAATGTTCTTTTCAAAAATGTAGTTTGAGTATCCATTGGGTATGATTAAAAATAATCAGGTATGTATTGTTAATACTTTACAGTACTATCCTACAAGTAAACTATCAATACGATTTTGTCTCCTTGAAGAAAAAAAAACATACCGTGCTAAAACAAAAGGCTGATATTTTCTACGCACGTCTTAGTAATCGGATTACTTCTAGAATATTCCATCTTTTTTAATGAACAAACACTGCAAGAGCCGATACCGCATTTGCATCAAAGTTTAAAGACCTAAGTGCACTATATGAAAGTTTTCAATGTAGATAAGGGCATTCTATTAAATGCCTGTCTTAAAGATTACATTTCAAAGCCATATTTATTGCTTCTATTTCACCTTAGTTTTTTTATCGAGCATAATAAAGTAAATATTTTCTTTAAATTCTAGAAAGAGATGTTTGTGATAGATATTCGGGCATTCACAATTCAAGAAGCGTTTTGAAATTGACGACATAAATACGGATAAACGACCATCGAATCTTACAGACCATTTGCTGAAGGCTTGTTTGAATTTATGAGAGTGTCTTAACTTAGCTAACTATATCAAAATGACTGTCTGTTGCTCTGCTGGAAAAAAATCAACAATCCGAAGAAAGAACGCAGACACGAAAATAGCTGCTTTTATTTAGTTTTAGTTTATTTTCACTCTATCAAAGCAATTCTAAACTCAGGCTTACACGTTATTATGTTGCTGTTATAAGGTTTAGATTTGTGTTATATACATACATGCGGTCTAGACATCCAGAAGCAGTGACATTAGATAAGTTTGTGTATCTAAACTCTGTTTTATGGTGAGATACATGAACAGTGACACACAGAATGGGCGCCTGAATCAGAGTTTTATTGGATACAAAAGCTATTTATCATTTTGAATGTTTCCTCTGAAATCTGCATATCGACAGGTGGTGAAATAGATGTTGCATTAATTCAGAATACTGCATACAAGCGTGTGCTGCAGTTTTACTCCAAACAGGAAAATTTCCAAAGGTATTGATTATTCGATATATTATCCATTACAAATAATAAGCGCTATTTGGTTTGCTTTAAAAGTAATCTATCAATGAATATGGACAACATGCATTTGCTTCAATGAAACATTAAAATGGGATATATATATATATATATATATATATATATATATATATATATATATATATATATATATATATATACAAGTTATTAAATGGAATTATCGTGATAACTGCCGTAATTGCGCATTAAAAAGTAATTTCGTTTAGTTTAAAATGCTTCCAAAAAGCCATAGATTGGTTGCAGTGGCAAAGCGCAATCTAACAAGCTAAATGTCAAAGAAATCGTGTCCAGCAGCATACACTCTGATAAGCCGTACTACTGAATTTTTGCCTAAACTCAGTGAAAATCAAGGGCCTTCAAGAAACGGTGGTTAACCCTCTTCTAAGCCCGCAACGTTTCTGTTTTAAGGTAAAATCTTCCTACATATTCGATCAGGTAACTTCAGTGGTTTGTATTGAAATGAAAATTGAATACTATACACATGCCACGTACATATAAACAAAACACAGAATCATTTATTTATGAAAATCACAGTTTCTGCCTAACTATACAAAAGTATAAGCTCATAATTTGATATAATTATTTTCGATAAAGTTTTTTTGAAGAATTTAATTTTTGTATTGTCATGATTTGGAAGTATTTCTTAAATGACGAACTTATCTTTGAAAAAAAATTAAAAGGCTTTGAATTACAACTTACCTTTTCTGGGTCATGTTGCCAAAAATAGTAAAAGCTTAAAACAATTCTCTTGTCCAAAAGCATCAGACGCAAAGCTGTTCTCTTGTATGTGTTGCATAGTCTTGCAATTCTGTACCAAGTTTGTCTTCTTAATGTACCTTTGGTCAAAACAGGAACTGCCAAAGGAGACAGCAGTTTTAGTGATAAATTCAAAGAATCTTTAAATATCTCATCAGAAACATCAGTGCCTAAAGCTTGCAACAGCAATAACCATGCGGTCAAGAATGGCCAAGTGGCCTAAATTTTGTAAAGAAATGAGCTTTATTTAATAGCGCCGACAACCAACCGGATGAAACCTTGTTTTGATTGAAAAAGGATGTGTTTGCATGTTGAAAGTATTCGTTCCATTTTAGAATATGAAATATTTTCAGGAGATGTTTAAATATATATAAACGAATTTTGTGGTACCTGATTAGAGTTTCAAACTAAACCCACGTTAAAAGTAATCGGGTACAAAAGTAAAGAGTCTGTATCTTTAGACTCGTCAAGGTTTTCTAGGTGCCCCTAGAAACAAAACTTGCCATACAAAATGATGCAACAAAAAGAAAAGAAAAAAACAACAACATCTGAATAGTTATTAGTAAACAATGCTAGAGATATGCTAGGTTCACATGCTTTGTTACGCATTACGTAACATACGTTACATAATTCCTAATTCCACCATAATTTGTCTTTCCATACATCAATTGTAACTCGGTAGAAAAGGCCTAGATAGAAACTGAGATACCCACATCACTAAATATTCTGATCAGTATTTCGTTGCATTAAGAATATGACAAAAATATTACTTGGATGATGAACAACTTCGCTGTTAGCATAAATGAAATCTCATAAATCAAGTATAACTCTTTAAAGCATATTGCAATATCCTGGAAACATTTTTTTCTCCTACAGAAGAAACTCAATCTAATTTAAACTTCATTTAAATATCTTTTTTTTCTAGCAGCCTAAGGTTTCTGTATTACTTTTATGAAAATGTCAACATAATTTTTTGTCTTTTAAACGGTAAAGTTTTAGGGAGAGACTTTGTTGGATTTTCCATCGTAATGCCATTTACATGTACAGGAACAAGCTATATTGTTGCATTCATCGTTTTCATTATGAAACAAAGAGCTTGTTGTTTTCATTCCAGTTTTCAAGATATTATTTTTATTTGTGTTTTAGATCTGCAGCTTCTCTTGCAAAGATAAAATATACTAAATAATTGTATTTTTTAAATGCGCTATAATATTTAAGAGAACCTAAATTCATTCTAGACATTTGAAACTTATTTTGTTGGTTTTACTATTGGCCTGCCTTGGGTCTTGTTGGTCACAGCTAATTAACATTTAGATAAGTATAACCGTTGGTGATTACTGTAGATAGTTAGATATATAATTTTAATCAGCTGTTTGAATAATGAAACTTATATCTAGAAGTGTAGATGTATCACGTATGCAAACTTTAATATTTTAGGAAATTTTACTTCAATCTGTAAGTGAGAAATGTACTAAGATTTATGTATGTTCACTTATGTTGCCAGAAAGGATACTTTAGCTTAAGTCCTTTAATTGTGGTGCAATATCATTGGTTTGAAATAAAAACACACTGTCATGGTATCATTTAAGTTCATACTTAATGATTTCCAAGACAAACATAAATATTGTGTTATAAACAGCAATAAATTGCTTAATTCGTTACGTACGACTTCAGGAACATTCTCCAGTATCCTTTTCAGTTTTAAGTGGAAATATATTATTTGTGCAGTGTGAATATTGTCATCATACGGTTTTGTATATGATATTTGGTGTCAATATCTTTCTTAAAGGTTTTGATTCTCATAAAAGAAGGACGCTAGTCTGTTATATTAAAAACTACTCTTTTCATATTTCTTTAAGACGTTTATAACGACAATAGTAAGACTGAACAAGCCATAACATAACTAATATTATGTCTGTCACCCATATTGAAACATCATCAATCATTTTTACCTATAAAAGCAAACCTGACAAAACTAATCTAATTCAAATGTCATGTTTGAGATTATTGTTTTTTCCATTAGCCTGGAGATAAGTAAAATTGTAAGAACATGTTTCGTTCCCACTGTACAAAACATTTTGGAAATTAGAGAATAACAGTTTGATAATTGACCCTTTAGTACTACATTTCATTTGCTAGACAGTCAAACCATATTGAGTCTTTCATTTTTCGAAAACTTTTGTCAGCGATGGGACTTATTGTCGGGCATTAGGTAGGTTGTCAGAGAGAATAAAAATAGGCCAGACAACGATTAGGTGATTAATTATAGTAGTGCATAACTGAAACAATCGGAAAAAAATTCATGAACATTTCTCGTATTTCAGATTTCCGATTATTGTTTGACTGAATTATCTTACCAAGTAATCAACCATATTTTCAAGAATACGATAAATCAGATTTCTTTGATGCATTAACGACCGGTTAACTGTGCTTCCTCTCCATGGCATTAAGTTGACGAACCTTGGAACCATCAGTCAGACAGACCACTACATTATCTTTCAGTGCCTATTAAATTGCAGTTTACTATTTTGTTTAAATGAGTCATTCTTTTCAACTTGTCAATGTCCTGGTTCGGATAACATAGGTTTCGATATATCTAAATGTTTAAACCTTATCTAATACATTTCCTCGAATTTTATATCTTTCTCTCACGTAAACAATCACGTTCATATTTATTAGTTTCGTCTTTAAAATATATATTATGTTGGCTTATTTATCTGAAATATTTTTCTTGTCGTCTAATATTTATATATCAGATGTCTGCTGCAATTCTTATCGTCCTAGCAACAGACTTTTCGAATAAGAAAAATATATTGAACTGAATGATAAAAGAAGAAAACTTTAAATAGAATAGGATATTGCGTCTTCTTAGATAAAATGAAAAAGTCACATTGAGACAGCGTCTGGGACAGACTATCCATTTAGGCATGTTTATAAATAACTATTGCATTTTCTGAAAATATTTAGTTTTAGCATAATGTTACTTAGAATAAACAAAAAATGACGTATCATTTCTGTAATAAGAACAATATTTAGATTTTGACCGGGCAATAATTTTGTTCGGCAGCATCAGTCGTTTCCGCGATTGCGTTTGCAATTAGAGGAGAACTAATTCATTTGATATAATTAATAATTAATTTCAAAATCGAAAATATATCATGAAACCATATTACCAATTCTAGATTTATCGACAACAAATATCCATCAATATTTGGAAGTGACAAATTCAATTTTGAATTGAATTTTACAATTCCTTTAAAGAAGTTCATCTTGACTCGACTGTTTTCGGCATTTTTATAAAACTCTCCAATTTACAATACAGTTTGATTATCTTAAGTTAATACTTAGGACAGACGCAAATTGCAAAATGTTATTTCTCAAAGGCATGTAAATGTCTTGGTTAATAATATGTAACAAGCTCCACCTTTAAACGTCTAGTGGTTACATATAATTATAGCTGTTATGTCATCCATTGTTCCCGTCTTTTAAAACATATTTAGCGGTTGTCTAATCTACGGAAACTTGTTAAAGAAGTAACATATTGCCTGGTTTATCGATTTCGGAAGCCTTAAATTGCCTTTGGAATCGGAAATTTTATACATTGCCACGAAAGAAGTCAGGAACATGTGCAAAGAAAGTTTGAAAAATGTTTTCTGTATAGATAAGTAAACAATATTCCACACATAACAACATTTCACTACGAGTATAGAACTTGATATTATCTATAGAGAGAGGCAGGCTATATCACCTCATTTTCCAACCAAATCTGGTTTGATAAATAACTGGTAATCATTTATTTCACTCGTTAGTTTGTTGTCAATATGAACAATTTCACGTGTCGTGCAGTTAGTTAATTATAGTTATATACAATTTCATTAAGATGTTTAGAATTACACTTTCATGCCCTATAGTTTAGGATGCCTATGGCCGTTTAAAATTGACAAGATACCAAAAAGATCTAATAATAAATACCAATAAAGAATTCGGATCGAGAAATCTTCTTTACTCGTGTTCATATATAGATATAATTATGTAAATATCTAAGCATCGTATGTCAGTTATAATAGTAGGAATCAAAATTTTCATGTAAAGTTAGCATTTTTCGCAATATTTCGTTTTTCAGCAGCAATGAATGTTAATGACATACGTGCCGCTCAAATGTTACTTATTTACGCCTTGCATTATATGGAATATGCTTCACTACTAAATTCTTTCAAATTAAGTTTGAGTGAATCATCCTTATTTCACTATGTTGGTGGATACCGTTTAAATGTTGGACTATTTAGACTTAAATATTTTCTTTAACCTTATTCATATGTGTTAATTACACAGTCAATGGTTAAAAATAAAATTTCCAGTTACATGTCATTTTCACAAATATTAATCGTGCATCAAAAAAACCGTACCTGAAAAAACTTTTGCATTCTATTTTATGATTTCCAATGCATTTATTTTGGCTTATTATGTTTCCATTACGTATTCTATTATTGTCTAACGAAATTACCGGCGATGCAGTTATTGATTGTAAATTCCCCATATTGCTCTAGGGACAAGAAACTTTATAGGATGACACAACCAGCTGATTGTCGGGATGAGCCGAACATTGACAGAAATAACTCTTAGGTAAATATTGCTAAGTGAATAATATTTTTACTTTACTTGATTGAATTCTGGGTAACAAAAAGTCCTTCCCAAGTTAGAAATTCTACAATTCAACGTTTTGAAGTGAAAGAGTAGATATATGTATTTATGATAAATTAAAATATGTACATCCCACTCTTAATTAAAAAAATGAATAAATAAATAAATAAATAAAAAGAAAAAAATGCATCATAAAGGAACGTAGCACAGACAGGGAGTGTTCTAAAACTTTGTTGATTTTTCTAAAATAAATCATAGTCTTATTTCATTTAAACACTGGCAGAAACACATATTAGCAATAAAAAAATACATTTCAATTAATTTGAAAAAAAAACAACAACAACACAGCTTTTATCATTTTCGATATCCCTGCGATTTGTGTTTCGTATTGATGCCATTTAAGTTTGCCTCATGACAGCACATTTTCTGCAATGTTTCTTTCAGAATTCATTTGGAGAACTAACTGAAGTGCTAAAGGGTGCAAGACATCTGCTAGTTTCAGACATTGTCATGCATTACGTAGAACATTTAATCCCATTTCCATTATAAATCTTACACAACATTTCCATGCATATGTTGCAAATCGGTTAAACCATACGAGTTAGAAATTGGATACCCACAACACTAAATAGTCTAAAATATAATCTATAAATATATCTGTATTTTGTTGCATTAAGAATTGCAAAGTTTTTTTTTCGCTGTCAGCATAAAAGAAAGCTCATAAATCAAATAATACTCTTTAAAGCATATTGCAATATCTTGGAAACGTTGTTTTTTTTTACTCCAGACGAAACTCAATCTAATTTAAACTCCATTTAAAATCTTAATTTTCATTACCCTAAGGTTAACATTTAAGTTTTCGTTTAAACAATAAACGTTTGAAACGACATTTTCTTAGAGTTTTCATGAGGCTGACATTTAAAACGATCTAATGTTACTGTCTTTTGTAGTAAAACAAAATACTTGATTTTCTTTTTTCTTACTTTCTTTTCAAAATAACATTACATTTACAATTTAAATGTTTTCTATATGATTTCTCCAGATGTTCTACCAAAGTTGTTCAAAACATTTTAACCATGCAAAACTCTGGTTGCTACGACAGCAAAAGTGAAAACCTTAAAGCATCTTCTTTTCCAGAACCGTATGTCACAGATCTTAGACATTTAAACTGTAGCATTTCCACGTAAACCGCTTCCAAAGTTTTTCAAACTAAAATCCTCTTCTCTGAAACTACCAGCTCTTAGGGCTTAGATATTTTGCATGGAGCACCATCTGGTGGTTTAATATCACTATTGTTCAAATCATGCCCCTCGGATCAAAACTGACACCGCCTTTAGGGTACTATATTTGTAAAATTTAAAATCTTCGAGAATCTTCCTGTCCGAAATCATAAACCTTTATATCTTATATATAGCACTATGAAGCTTATCTCTAAAAAGTTTGTTAAAATTATTTCCCAGCGGACAAAACTGACCCTGACATGGGTCTATTTATTGTGCCATATAGGCAAAACTCTAAAAATCTTCTTCATTTAGACCGCTATGCCCAGAGCTTTAAGATTTGTTATCTAGCATTATCTAGTAAATTTATCAAACAATGTGCCTTGGGTAGTTGACACCACTCGAAGGTCACCTGATTTACATTGTGTTATATATGAAAACTTAAAAAATCTTCTCTGAAACTGAATGGCCAAAAGTCTAGAAATTTGATGTGAATCATTGTGTAGTTGACTTCTATCAAGATTTGACCAAGTTTTGTCGCTAGGATCAAAATTGGCCACGCCCAGGGCTTGTTTTAAGTGTAAAATATAAAATCTTAGATAGGTTGGAGTTAATTCACCAAGACAACTTGCACTGATTTCTTATTTGTTCTAATGTGAACCTGTTAGGGCAAGTGTGAGGTTGGAGTACCCTAAAACCAAGTTCAAATTTCAAGTAGCAAATGTACTGCCACTGACCGTTCGTTTTCCCCTTCTTTTTTGTATAATTTCATCTTTAATGAGCTATTTCATGATTTTTTTTATGAAATTAACTACTACAACATTCATTATTAACAAAATTAATCCGTTTTTATTTTCGATTTAGCGACTTTTCTGTTCACATATATGGTGTTACTATGTTAAAAGAACATATCCTAGAATTGAGAGATTTCCATTTTCTAAAAATCATATAAATGTGCATAATATTGAACAAATCAGTGTCTGGTGTCAAGATGTCAGTAACATATCCTAAGTGCTACTTGTAATTTGAATGCACCTATAGTTTCTTATTTACTCTTTATAAGAGAGTTGTTGTCGTACGTGTTTTTGGTTGAGAATGACTTATTACAAATGAACATTTTCCTACTGTCTATATGTCTTAAGGGAAATTTCTTATACAAAATACTGATCTCCATTACTTTGTCAATAATTAATTGTCGATTTTTAGAGATCGAGTCGCAATAACTACCTTGCGAGGTAGATGATCGGTTAATGTTAGTGTAACTATGTCCTTTTTAATTAAACATTATTTAAAGGTTTCAGTAGCAGGTATGGAACTGTTTCAGACTTTAGTCCAGAGCTGTCGTTCACTGGGAGGTATGGGATGCTGATTGTTTTATTGTAATAAATGACATTTTAATACGACAGGCATCCAAAAGGCATATTTAGCTTATTTTCTAGAGTTTTAAAACTGTAGTTCAATCTACTTAGTTTGAAAGTAAAAGAATATGTGTTGTTGTCATTGAAGTTTATTCCAACAATCATTTTCTAGATTTTCTGAGAAATCCATGAACACATTGTTATAAACAGGTACAATACAAGCTACTTCCATCAATAATGTCAGTTTCAAAGAAAATATTTTAGATACATTGTGTTTTTGTCATCTTACGGCTTTGTATATGATACACGTTGTCAGTATCTAAAACTTTTACATTCTCATTGTAAATATAGGTTAAAAGAAAATAAAAGAACGACGTTGTTCTGTAATACTTTATACTTTTCTATTCATATTGCATCATTCGTTAGAAAAAAATGACAACAATATTAAGTCTGACACATAACACCTCATACACCCATATATTGAAACCTCATCAATCAAGATTACTCATAAAAGCAAACTTATGACAGCAGGTCTAATTAAAGTTTCATTTTGAGATTATTTTCTTCATCAGCCTTAGGGGGACTAAAGTTTTCAGAACCTCGTTCCTTTTTACTTTACTGTATCAGCAATTTAGAGAAATGTTGGAATTTAGTGATAAACATTTTGCCGATTGTCCAAAAAGTCCGAAAGTTTGACTCCTGGCCAGTCAAACAACAAGTGGAGTCAAACAGGCAATTGTCGGCATAACTGTAACATATTAACATAAATAACTCGTACATAATTAATATGATAAGGTAAATATGATAAGGCCTTATTCAAGGTTCCGGGTAACAAGAAGTTCTTGTATAAAGAAAGGAATGATAATTATACAGCAGACATAATTTTGGAGAAAAAATAATAGCAATAATGATAAAATAAAACATATTAGCCTCTAAGCAAACTAATAACTTGGGATATTTTTCCGATTTACACCAGTCATAAATATACGTACTCGTTATAAATGAACATGTAACAAAAAGTGTTCGGAACGTTTAAGGAATTTGACTTTAATTCCGTATGTTACATCAAAACATTATCAATGATGGACACAAACGGTAAAAGGTTAAATGAATTTAAATATGTTTTACATCTTTGAAATGACAAACTCGTCAAAACAGATTTGGGTGTGTTTTGGTTTAGGGAGGCATTTTTTGTGAGCATTCAATGCCCTTCCAGATATGTTTTGTAATAAGTTTGATTCTGGAAATTCCAAACATTAAATATTTGCTATAAAACTGACCACATACTACTGGAATACTAGTATTTAATAAAGTGTGAAATGTTTTCTTTGCTCGATTTTAAAATGAATTTACATTTACGTGCATCCAATGTAGAGGTATTTGGATGGTCTATCAGTTAAGTTTTGACAACTTTGACAAAGCAGGCGAAAACATTTTGTTTATAAAGCAAACTGTGCAAGCTGAGTTTTAGACTTGATAAAGTAATTGTTAGTCTATGACAACTCACCGTTGCGATATATCTTTGCTTCTACATTGTATTGTTTTGTTTAGATTTCGGTACACTAAGCTAAAATTCTTAGTAAGTAAGAGTTTTATAAGATTTTGGACATCGGAATTTAGATTGGATTGTATTGCATTTTTGTCTTTGTGTTCCCTAGAAATACGAACATTTTACAGTCGATGCAAAATATCCCGTAGAAGTATACATAGTTGTGGCTAGTTTCGATATTATCATCTGGAAACATGAATATGTGCATGATAAAGACATCTGATACATTAAACAAGGAAAGACGAAAATACGACAACGAAGAATGTTCTGGTATTTAACATGCACCACTTTCTTGTACAATTGAATATATACATTGTATATAGATTGATAATACCGCAGACAAATGTGACGACATCTGATTGGTTAATACCATCCGTATACGATGCCGTATAAACCGTAAGCAAAACCTATATATACCATGAGCAACTGTTTTTTTTTTCCCTAAAAAGCCTCGACACTATCTCGACTTCTGATTGGATACTCATTCTCATTGTTTTGTTTGCACAAAAACAAATGGAAGTCATCTTTTCTCTCGATTCAAAATTTCAAACGACAATAAATTCACATTAGTAGTATTTTAGGCATGAGTCTCCAAGACTGAAGAGAATTACAATATTAAACTTAATTTTTACGTGATAAAGGCCTATGTTAGACTAAATTTTTAAATAGAATCTACCTAAGCTAAACTAATCCTATTATTCCTTGAGGTTCAAAATGAACGAGCAAACTTGATTTCTTTGTGTTCCATTCACAAACAATAAAGATCTTTTATATCACCTTTCATACTTTATTAATGTGATCAAACCTTTGAATGAAATTCAAATAACACGTATGCTGCCTGTTATTATCAATTAAACTGTCCTTTTCTTTTGTGGCACTCAGTCAAAAACTGGCTTTATCAAAGACGGGAATTCATTTCTGAAGTGACAGTGTAAACAGCACACCGCAGATTACTTAAATTAGTAAAATCATTTCAGAATTTTATTTTAATTCATACCGCTATTCGTCCAACACAGGAGGCCAGCTGTCAGATGCTTTTAATCCACAGCAACAAGCAGTTATTGAAATCATAAAGGTGACACTGTAATGACGACAGTATGACGGCACGAAAGTGCATTGAATGTTCTATATTTTGTTTTTGAACAAAAACAATTCCGGTTTATTCCGAAAATATCACGGAAGAAGACGAAAGAAAGAGGTCAGGGTGGCACATTAGGGGAGTACACAAATAAAAGAAAATGCTCATATTCTATGCAGGTTTCGTTTTTTTTTTAAATAATCTGCGGTATTATGTAGTATGCCTGGCGACCAGTCTGCACGAGACCGCATACCCCGCCAATAATCTACATAACTTAATGATCTTGTCATAAAGTAAAGTATAGCTAAATAACTGACGCATACGTTTTTTAAGCAAACCAGTCCGGGGTGATTTTGTATTCCTGTTGTCTATACTGGAGCGCAAAACTTACTTAAGATCCTGACTTTATGTACTAATAAGTATAAAAATAAACTGTCCACTAGCAGCTTTAGAAGTTAAGGAAATAGGCATCGATTACAACATCATTTTTGAAAACTACTTGATTAACCAGTATTTATTACTTACAGTACAAAAGCCTTGTGTATAGCTGATTATACAATCGCACAGCCTTTTTTTCTCACACCAAATCAGATTTTGACTTAAAAACGATTTGGAACCATCACTAACGTTTCTTTATGTAATTTATACATTGACAAAAGGTGCAATCAAAGATTTGTTAAAACCAGATTCAAACATAATTTGCTTCTTTTATAAACTAAGATTTGTAGCCTGTCACAAGAGAGCCACATTTTCTTTGAAGCATACTTCTCATTGAAGTTCCAGTTGCAAGGTACAAATGAAAGAGATAGTTAAAGAGACAAACGCGAACTGACAGCGAAGGAAAGTAATGAAAATTAAGAACGCATTACGGACAACCAAATAGATTGGTAGTTAAATATTTAAAGTTAAACGCCAGGTTAAAATTACCTCGAATGAAAATTTAAGCGTCAGTCCTTTTTTTTTTTTTTTTTTTTTTTTTTTTGCTGTTGCACCTTCACTCCTACAGTACTTGTTTACTGTTTGAATGGCGTTTGACCTACAAAACACTGTAATTCTGTGTTTAATCATCTACATGGTGGTGATTGTATTACAAACTACTCGACCCTTGGATCGGATAGTTTTACAGTTACGCAATAAAACGAAGGAATTAATTGTGCAAAGCATCAAAAAATACCGTGAAATATAATTTTTAAAAATTATTTACAGAGAATTGAACAAACATATATTTATATGGTGTAAGTGTCATTATAATTGTTTTAATAGTTTGATGCTTGTTTGATCACCATTCCTCTTGTTAGGAAAATGTCAGTTTCTTCAAAACTATTAGCCATTTTTAGCCTATACAAGAAGTAACCATATCATTATTAAGTGATTTATAGTTTATCCTTTGAAATGAATTAGAAGCCCATTAATAAAGGGCAAAAATAGCTTTCTATGGATAACAACGACTTAACATTACATCGTTATTTTGTAACGATGCCACTATTAAATAGTTCAATTTGCTCATCTCAGGCATAATAATTATAGAATATTTCACATGATTTTAAAATACCAAAAAAAATGTATATTACTTACTTCTTTCCTATATAATTCATAATTTGATAAATTATAAAGTATTGATTTCTTGAAATCGAGTGAAAACGTTTTTTTCTCTTTTCAAAATCTAGGACCTGTAGCCTGTAACAATAGCGCCACATTAACTTCACATTTCTTATAAAGTTTTAGCTGCTATAATAAACAAATTAGATGTGTATGAAGTTCCTATAAGGCAAACTGGCATTTCCCTCGAGGACGAGAAAACACACATACAAAGCTTATAATAATTTAGCTTCTCAAAATTTCAAAAACTTCTGCTTAACGCAGTATGTTTGAGAAAACCTTAAGTTTATGATTTGCAGAGGTAAACCTGAATACATGTGACCGAGAAGTCGTCGACTTGCTGAAGACTGAAACATTAGCATGCAAGTTAGGGCATCAGAAACTATATCAAGTATGTTTTGCATAAAGTCTGTCATCATATTTATCATTTTCACAGAATATGTTCCCCCCGCCACCCCACCAAAAAATCACTTTGAAACTCTCATATCTTATGCTACAATAACTTAAATTTGAAAAAAATGCATAGGTTCTTTTCACTTTGAACCTTCGATATTATGTTCACTTGTACTTGTTCCTAATACTGTCAAGTATGTATATGGAAGGTACAGTAATTGTCCTACCTACGACGAACAGCGTCTTAAAATTCCATTATTATACGTTCATTATTTACTGATTACGACATGAGTACAGGAGGTAATTGCTTTAATTGCGTTATATTGCCTTCCCCAGACTCTCGAGGTAACATCTCAGTATCAATTCTCTGTAATTTTTTTGCTCTGTAAATGAATTTTTTTTTTCTAGTAAGAATCTTGTTGACAAAACATAAAAAAAACCAGCAAACCTTGAAAAGTTCTATTAACCCATTTCTGTTGTTGATATATTTAGTTTACATCATGAGATACTTTACTGAGCGTCGGATAAATCTCTCAAAATATTTATATCTAAAACATCATTTTTAACCCATTTACAATCTTACTTTATTGTGTATGAGAATGAACGTCGATATGTCTACTGCTTTGAAAGAATTTTGTATTGCCCTCGGGATCGGATATTCTGTACAGTGATATAAAACAGGCGAGAAAATATAGGGAAGCCATGAAAAACCAATTGATCTAGTGTTTTTGATAGCCATATTAAATGTTTAAGATTTCTGCACAGATAAATCAACAAAGTTTCATGTTATGTCACTGCATATTTCAAGTGCTTTTTCATGATCTTGTTGTATGGTTGATATTTCTGAAATTTCGCGAAGCAAAAAGCTTTTGACTGCAGCACTGTACATTTTAGTGGGTGTCTTCGCGTCTTTAAATACTGTTCATATATCTATTTTGTCTTTGAACTAAATTTTATTAAGCGATCTAAATTTGACGTGCTCAGAAAAAAAAGACAAGGCGCACGGGGGATAAATCCGATTATTTTCTTTATCAAGATTTTCAGTTCAATTCATTGCATTACAAACCTTAATCTAAAAGTATATATCATATATATCATTGTTTTGAAAACGTAGTCATTTGCATATGGTTTAAATGCCGAATAACCGAAACAGTTATGGGACATAACCAGATGGATGTTTTGAAACAGGTGTTTTAAAGGGATACACAGGCAAATGAGTGCCCAAAAAATTAAAAACTGATATTATTTGCTCAAATCACGTTCAGTATGAAGAACTTTAAATTCCCAGTATGTTCGTAGTGAAATGCGGGCTTGAACGTAAATATTTGAACGTTCTTTAACAAAAAGTAAAACGTGAACGAAATCACCGAGTTATTTTCAAATAGGTCACATGACAAAAACAACCAATCGTCGTTTCTCTTGGGTTGTTTTTGCCGTAGATCACGTGACAGGTACTTCAATCGTCCAGTCATTCACTGCGAAATTTAGCGCGAAAACTAAATTTTCTATCTAGACCCACGTGGGTCAAGAATGGAAACCACCCGGTTTTTCATTTAAAAGGAGGAAATCTTTGTTACTGGGACAGATCATTGTATTTATTTCGATCACATTGATAGTATATTCATAGAAGGAATGAGAAAGAAAGCATAAAACTTTTGCCTGTATATCCCTTTAACATCAGAAGTTGCAATAAGACAGTCAGGAGTTCTAAGCTACGCGTTTGTTCAGGCATCGACCGTATGTTGTTGTTAACGGACCATTATCGCCAGATATCACTGATATATAAACTTGATAATATGAAACCGGCTTTTTTTCTGTTGCATCGAGATTTGCTTGGTCCCGAGGCGATGGTCGTGTGAAAATTTTACTTCCGATTGAATCAGAGTCATGCTTTCAGCTTTGTTTTACCGAAGTATAGGTTTGAAACGAATCTTTTGTAATGGTTTAGAGTTCCATTGCTTATATTGTTATCCTAGGCAAATTTAAATGCTAATCTGAACGGAGATATATCGTAACTCTTAATGTTGTTGTTCTTCTTCAAACTCTTGTTGTCATTTTTACGTTTCAGCAGGATACGTAAGACTCACTTCGCTCGTAACATCGGGTGCCATTTGTATATTCACAATATCGAGTTGAGTAACGACTGGACTTGCCAATCGCATGCAGCGACTCACCCGCTAACGTCAGTGAGTTGTCATTGGTTTTGCTTGATTGATAACACCCCACACACCGATTTCACCAAGCCTCGCGTATACACACGAGCCACAATCTGACAGCAATACATGACCAACTCGATTTTAACAGTGGAATTCTTGTCTTACATTTTTATCATTTTAAAATAATTTACAATAATTGACCATTAGAATTATATTCAGCATCACATTTATCATCGTAAATAATTTCATTAGACGTTAAAAATATACGGAAACTCTTATTTGGCGCAGTATATATATATACAATATGTGTGCGATTCTAGAATAGCGCACAGCGATACTAGAATTGTCGGCCATTATTGGAATCCCAAAAACACGCAGGACAATTCTAGAATTGTCCGTATTCCAACAATGTGCGGAACATATACATGTGATTTTAAGTATATTAATATATTCTATGCGTTTTTTCTTGGTGTTTCGTAAATGCAATTCCTTTGATGTCCGAGCACTTAATATGAGACTTAGCAACTGGATATAAACTGTTGAGCAGCGGAGTCAAAATCAATACAAGCTAAATGTTAAACCTTTATACCGTTTCAGGTACTTAGAAAGTAAAAAGATTACTATGCTCTATGATTAAAGACTTTCAGAACATTCAGTTTTCACATAAGACTGTCTCCTCATCTATAAGTGTTGTATGTTATATAAAAAGAACAGCCGATTTATCTGATGCCTCTAAGTTGGTGAGACACCATATTACCCATGGGACTGGATATTTTATATAGTGAAAATATATAAGTGGAGGAACGGGTTAAGAGATCCACTGACAAATTATCCCCTATATGTTTGACACGGAGCTTGGCAAACATTGTTTGCTAAATAAAGTAAGGATAAATATTCTCTAGGGAGTAAAGTAAGTCTGTTTTATGTTTTGTGTACATACAGATATTGTTCGTGGCTGTTTCGCTCCATTTGTTTTTTTTTTTTCATTTTTCACAGTTTCTTCATATAAATAAATAAATGTCGACTAAATAATAATAATAATAATCATAATAATAATAATAATAATAATAGGTGTCTAAAAGTTACTCTATCTGTAAGAATTGCTTTATTGTCCCTATTATTCGAGGTTTGAACATGTTTGTTAAAGCTCATGTTTGTAGTTTGTTATTATAGTCTTGAGCATAGTGGTCTGTTTGTCGTCTTTTAATTGTAGAATGCTTGACTCATAACAGGCTCTACAAACCATGAAGTGATGAGCATTATTGTTCAACATGTTCTAGCGACCATAATATTCAATTTAGAATACTTAACGAGGATTAGAAAAAAAGTATTGTCTAATTTGTAGATAACTTTAAGAAAATAAATTATCTGTCTGCTCGATTAAATAAAGTTCACACTTTTTCCCTCAAAATATTTATCTGCAGATAGATTGCACTTTTCTTTCGCTATTTTGCAAATTTATACCTTTCAGTAGACATGTGTTTATGAAGATTTTTGTATGCTGTCTTTACGAGTTGTTAAATGTTAACTTTCCAAGAAAGATCTACCATCAGACTGTTCAGAGTGAAAATGAAGGCAACCAGAACTCTCTTTTTACAAGAATATTGATTGGATATTTTTTGAGAGTTGGTACCATTTTGCATTTTCTGTTTTTTCCCCACTTGTCAAAAAAACCTGATCAGAATGATTCAGATGCATTTATTTTCCCAGGCCATTCACCCTCGCATAAACAAACAGGATGCACCTTGTGTTTGAACAATGGAACGTTATAGGTCAATTTATTTCATATTCTACTTTGCAAGATATTCCGCTTTTAGCATCCGTTTTCAGTGCGATTTATATTCAATTTGTATAATACAATTACCATAGTGTTATTGATTACATAACTTCTATATTGCTCCAGGGAATGGAAACTTTATAAAGTGACACAAACAGGATTGCCAGGATGAGTTTAGCATGACGTATCATCTCGCGCATAAATAGCGCATAGCATGTAAGCTTAAGTTTTATTTAGAGCTTAGGGGAAAGCAGTAAAACAAAAAAATAATCTGATCAGCTCTTTATTTTTCTAGTATTGATAAAAACACAGACTGAAGTATTTTGTTGTACTGACGTGAACAGAATAAAGCTTATAGTGCGCGAAACACAAAGCTCACATTAAAAGTAATCAAAGTAAAAGCTGATGTTTATTACAGTTGGATCGGGTAAACCTGCACTTGCTTGAATAGTTGTAAAGTCACCATTGATATTCTAAATATTTGATTGTGTATTAGAACTAAACAAAGATCATACAAGTAAATAATCTCGTATTTCTGTTATTCATATATTTCCTTCCGTCGTTTATGTTTGGAAACAATAAGTTCAAGTTCTAAGTGAATTTCTTAGTTATCTATTGATGGTGACAAAAAAGGAAAAGACAAAAATGCGTCAGCTTTTCTGATGTTCAATGACAAAGTCCCCAAGAGTTTTCTTTCAAAAGCATTAAGATATGTATGTGATACATTTGATTATCTCTGTTTTTTCTAGATGTCAGTTTCAGTTGCTAGTTTTTGTTTTTGTTTTGTTTGTTTTTGTTTATTTCCCCGCAAACATGTTTGTCTTCAACAATGATGCTTTAAAACTTGGCTTTCTTAGAGATATTGCTAGTCTGTCTCATTGCATCATAAATGATATTCAGTCGACGGTCTGTTATTGGCATTCTCTGACAGAAAAGCTTTATATTTTCAAGAAATGAAATATGTTCTCGTTTCCTTTGTCGCATATTGATTTTGCCCAGAAGAAAAAAAGTGAAGAGATAAACAGAAGTGTTATGTAAACACTCTTTTGCAGACTTGCGTCTTTTGCTGCTTATCACGTTTTAACTGATTATGCTGCTTGGATAAACTTTTGAAGAAGCATTTGCATTGTCACACTACATCGGATGTAGAGACCTGCGCACGGCCTTTTATTACTCTTTTCTGTCGCAGTTTAATTGAAGGATTACTTTGATATCTGATTATGTCTTTTCTTTCACGTAATAGAAATCAAAATTATATTCATTGATAGAGGTTGAATTTTTTTACTTTAGTGTATATACTATACTATAAGTTTGTGAAGAGCTTTTTTCGAAAGGATATAGGTCGTAAATGTGCGTATGCTATTTTTGTTGAGAATATCCGTTTTCTGTCTGAGCCTGAAATAGCTATTTACATAATCTTTATTATTGAGAATATTCTTTCTCAAGTTATCGCATGACCGCCACAGTTTTTGTTTGAAGATAGGCGTTCTCTAAATTCCGGTAAAATAACACTTTGGTGTGCTCTAAATGAGGTATCGGTACACTTTCTCGCGCATGCCCAGTTTATCATTTTATCATGAAGTTGATTGTTTCATTTTCCCAGGAGTTCATATTAACAGCAGAGGTACCTAATGGGGGTATAGACTAAAAAAATGTTTGAAACGTTCCGTCTCGATTAATTTCCCATGATTTACCCTTGTTGTCGCCCCATTCCCTGATACCAGCCGGTAAAGTCCTCGATAATATTCTATAACTAATACTAATGTCTTTGTTATATTTTTCATTAATGTAAAAAAACAACAACACTGTGAACATTATCTAGTTACACTTGGAAAAGAATTTAAAATAAACTAGGAAAGAGTATAGCCTAACACATCGGATACAAATCATGTGATGAATTTAGTCATTACTTAAAAACTGAATTGTTTTCATATTTCATTATTGTTATTATAACTTTTATGATTATTATTATTATTACTGTTATCATTCTTCTTCTTATTATTATAGAATATATATACAGTCATTTTCTCTTTAGTTCTTGTTCTCTTCAGTTAATAATTCGCTTTGATATATTATTGATTCAGAGACAAATAAGGAACACTTTGTTAAGAAATTGTCCCAGCGACATGATTAGAAGTGTTGTTTGTGTGAAAGAGCTAATAAATGCTGTTCCTGTCTTCCCATACGTGTGATATTGTCTTGCTATTTCGAAGTAATAACATTTTTATTGCTGCCCCACTGATCGTTAATGTCAAAGCAGATTTACACTAAATATATCCTTAGATTAAAAAATAAAACACTATGAGTTAAAATTTCCTTTTTATGCCCCCGCCATAAAGTGTGTGTGTTTGTGTGTGTGTGTGTAGGGGGGTGAATATAGTGTTACCCCTGTCCATGTGTGTGTGTGTGTGTGTGTGTGTGTGTGTTCGAATACGTGTATTTCCATTTCCGGTCCATAACTTCCGCATGCATGATGAGATTTCAAAATAAATTGGAATATATGTCTTTTATATTTCATTCAGCTATGGAACAGAAACAGCTACAGACATTTCTGACATCGAGAGAATCTGGGGTAGTTTCATAGTCAAAGTGATTTGTGGTAGGAGAAATGTATGCAGAATTTAGTACTCATTTCAATATTACATTGTACTTAAGTATACAAATATGTTGGTGACATATTTCAATAAAACATAGACGTCTCAAAAAAAGACCTTATGTTTGATCTTTAGGAAATGTTTGATGTTTAGGAAACATCCAAACACAACACAAACACAAAATATGCGTTGGGCCTTTTTATACCTAGACTCTTAATCTTAATCACCAATAACACTTCTTACTACGACTGAAACATTTAGACTTTAAATATATATGTAGACGCTACGCGATTTACATGTACTGCAGGCTTGGAATATATATTGTATATTGTGATTTTTTTCAAATAATCTTTTGTGTTATATGTATTGTTTAGGAGGTTTTGTGTTACATATGTACATTTTAAACTGAAAGGTGCAGCATATATCTCTTCCTTTTGAGTTTTCCAAGTATAGAATTTCGCATTTTGCTGTGCATGATATTTTATTTAGTATTTTTTTTTTCTTGGTTAACAGCTGTGCAACTTGATCGTCTGTTAATAGCATATTGCAGGATCATTTACTTTTAAAGATTCCTGCAGATCTCAAATGTTAATGTTCAGTTTCAATTATTTCTAACTAATTATACTGCCCCTATCAAAACTGTTGCAGTTTTAATTTGTTTGGCCATCCTTAATTAAAATTGCATTTTTCCAAGTAAATCAGTAGGTAAATCTTGTTGTCTTGATAGCATTTTGCGTTCTGCGAATAATGGTTTTTTTTTCGAAATCATTTTACACTAACATGCACGTCGGAAGACTCAGTTTATGCCTAAACAGCATTTTTACGTAAATATTCAACAGCAAAAATGTCCCTATTATATCTGAATATCCAATTAACTAAAAATACTCCGATTTCGTAGTACTGGTCAATTAAAAGGTAAATGATATTCATATTATGAAATTAACGTCAAAAGGACAATTCCTCTTTTGCCAATGCCTAGTTATCAAGTTATGGAATATTGTCTGTAAAGGAGACGTAATACATTATAATTTATCACAAACAAAAGATGAATGAATAAATATTGTTTTCTATTTTCAGATGGAAAAAGTAATGATTAATCCTTTTTTTTCCCAAACTTTTGTAATTTTGAACGACCTTGAAAATTTGCCAATGAGATTACAAAGAACTAAGTATGAACTATCATAAAACATTTTGCCTGAAAAACGTGTGGCAGTCGAACATGTCAAAAGGAATGTCTATGAACACTTACTTGAGAAACAAGTTGAACATATTATTTGGCAAAGGTGTATATTTTTACCAATAAAGAGCATGTCGTTTCTGAATGATAGCATCGTTATTATCTCAATATAATACAAAACAGGTGTATTGCTAACGACAAAATGATCAAGTGTGTCATATTGGACTCTGGATACATTTAATTTCTGACGGTAAAGAGGAAAATGTGTTTTATTTTTTTTTGTTTACTGAACTTTATCTTGTTGCCAACTTGACGCACTTATAAGGATAATAAAATATTTCATGTAATGCAAAAATATAGTACAGTCTAAATGTAAGCTAACACCTGTGAACCAACTGTCATGTTATATTCGGAAAACAATAAATGCTGTAATGTAAGCCATAGTTTACTGTTGTTCTGGTGTTGCCTTTATCTATAAAACAGGATGTTTACAGCGGGAAAACACAAATCTGATTATATTTATTTGATGTTGTGCTTTGTTGAGTTGTGGCATACAAGTGCTACATGAATGGCACAATTAGGTGAATTAGTGATAGGATTATGCTGGAGAAGGAAAAACAATTTGATTTGCGGTAGATATCTTGTCACGAAATTTTGAACTCTAATGACATATCCTGGAATCGACAAAGCAGCTGAGGTAGCAATCTGTTCTGACGAGTGACAACAAATTCCTCCGTTTAAGCCAGTTTAGCTGGGGAAAAAAACTTAAACGATGCTAGGTACTTTGTAACTGATACAAAACGACGCCGTAAAATGAAAATGTGAAAATGTTTGTGTGATAGAGTCGCTGTGGAATTTTATTCGTGGCATCCATATGACGTCTGTTTAATTGATTTTTTACATAAAGTTCCATGATATTTTATATTGTACATTAGTTTCTAAATTATCTTCTTGTTTTATATTACACTATGATATAAGTTTTAACGCTTTATGTATATCAGATTGAACTATTACTTGTGTGGTTCCTTTACAAATGCTGCTTTTATTAAGCAAATTGAATGCCATCAATGATATGTGTTTCACTTGTAAATAAAATCTATTTACATGTTTATATGCTCCTTCAGATGGCTGTGCCAAAGCAGGTGAATTTTTCATTTTTCTAACATTAACAGATACTCAGTTTTCAAAGTTGTAATGGCTTTGTGGGATGCAAACATATATCAGCACATTTCACATTCAACATCCCTGAAGACATAACTCGGGAGAGATCGTTAAAAGTCTTGCCTCTGGGCAGCAAAACTAATTATACAGTATTTGACCACAAGGCGATATCTTCTCTGACACTGTCACATTTCTTTGACGTAAAAAGATATGATCATATAATAGAAAACTTTCTCCCGAAACGAAAAATTAATCAAGTTACCATGTAACTGTAAGAATACGAATTAATTCTTACTGCGCAGGTCAATTTTCAGACGAAATGATCTTTTTTACTTTCAACAATGTTTCATTGTTTTATCCACCCGAAAGAAGAAAATGATTTAAGCACGTTAAGATGAAAATATAAAATGCAAAATAATTACATGCAAGTATGGCGTAACAAACGTTGCAGTATTGTATATTCAATATATTCATTCAATCCCAGAAATATATTTATTCTAAAAAAAATATATTTTTACAACAAAATATATTTATGCAGTAGTGATAAAATTACATTATTCGTTAAAATTAGTGTTTTTTATAAATATAATTATGTTCTTAAAATATAATTATGAGATACAAAAGAAATATATTTATTTGCAGTATCTTTTTTGCTGTAGATGTAAAAAATTGTTGTGTGCAATTTGCATGATGGGAAATCTGAGTTTATTGTAACAAGGGTTCTTATTCAAACAGTTCTTCTATCCGTGTTCTCTCAAAGGTATACATTTTAGTCATGATAGAATTCTTGTATGGGAGTATATAAGCGATTGTCTTTCCAACACAGAAGTATTATTTTTGTACCAAAGGTTCTCGGCACCAGTTTGACGGGGCAGCGATTTTGAAATACTTATGCATTAAAAGAAACATAATGAGTGGAATACTCTATTTGCGCTACGAAAATAAACTATGTATACTACTCAAAATTTGATAGGGATAACTTTTTATTTCTTAAATATCTTTTAATGATAACCTCAAGATGACTGATTTTGTATCATACATGTAGTTTATTCATATGGCAAAGCCGACCTGTCCAGCAGATTTTGATTGTTTACCTTTACATGGCTCGAGATGCACGGGAAAAGCGATACCCGTGGAAAAGTGGTGCCACGCGGGCATGTACCTTCATGTACACATCCGTTTTATTCAGACTTCGCTTGTGTATGGTAATGTTTATATCGAACCTAGCACTGGTCATGGCAAATCTACGGCAAAGACGGCATATTGACGATGAGGAGATGAATAGGGGGGTAGGGATGCTTGAGGCTGGGCGTTCCCAACGGTGTCCTTGGGGTGTCCAAAAGCACCGTTGCCAGGATGTGGCGACGGTTTTAAACTTACGGGCATGTCACGCATAGGCATGGTGGAGGGCGTCAGAGGTCCACAACTCAGCGTGAGGACCTGTTTATAGTCGTTCAAGCGCGACGTCAGCGCTTTGTTACCGCTACCGCTCTCCAAAATGATTTCCAAAATGCCACTGGTGTAAGACTTTCCACTCAAACCATCAGGAATCGTCTTTATACAGCTGGCATGATGGCTAGAAGTCCAGCACTCCCATTGACGAGAAACCACATCCAGGCACGTCTTCAATGGGTCTGCGATCACGCCAGGTGGACGCTGCATGACTGGACCCCAGTGCTGTTCACTGACGAGTCTAGATTTTGTGTGGACCTCACTGATAGGCGAGTGCGGGTATGGAGATCCGCCAATGAGCGTTTGACACCCGTATTTGTTGCTACCCATGACCGTCATGGCGGGGGCTCGGTCATGGTGCGGGCGGGCAGTAGCATGCAGGGAAGAACGGACCTGCGCATTGTTCAAAACGGCACATTGACGGCTGTACGATACGCATCATGCATGAGAAGGCGGTGCAGAGCAGTAATTCAAGCAAACTGACACCGCACGCGATATTAAAGCAAAATTTAGGCCATAGACTTGATTTTTTCAAAAAGTTCCATTTCATCTACTGTCTGTGTTATCCCAAATTCGTGCCCTCCGGCGGCTAAGCCTCTATCACGCTTCAACGGTTTACAGACTTACTCATTTTTTGGTACCAAACTGTTGTCATATGAACATATTTTCAAAATCACAACAAAAATGTAACCTTTCAACCTTATGTAGTAAATATACACATTCTTATAGGTGATCCCTATCAAATTTTGTGTAGTAAATTTAAAAGTCGTCTTTACCGTATTGGAAATCTATTTTAAATCAATAAGACTTGCTTCTGCTACCCATATACAGCTTTATTCACAGGTATCGAAACTTGCCAATCATGAGCGTCTCAAATATGCCACGTAAATGTTTTTGTGCAGTTTTTTTGCTTTGTTTTTGTTTTTTATGCCCCCGGAGGGAGCATATTGTCTTTGATTTGTCTGTCTGTCTGAATGTTTGTCTGTTTGTTACAAAACTTTAACCTGGATCAGAACACGGAAGCCCTTTCACCTACAGCCTCCAACCTTCACAGGTGCATGCACCTTGATAAGCTCTACCCGCCAGACCCACTTAGAGGTCACGGGGTCAAAGGTCAGCGTCCCCTGGGGACATAGGGTTCATGAGAACATAGCGCTTATTTTTTAGTTTTTTTCCCAATGAAATAACCGTAAATATTGAATTAGGAATGGGATGATTTTAGTAAAAAAATGATCGGTATATGTAGAAGTTTGAACCCAAGACAATCGGCCTACGTCTATGAACAATGCTATATGTATTGTCTTGAAAGTGCAAGAATACCAGGGATCGAGAAAATAAAAATCTAGTTAACCACGTTGATTGTGCGCTTTATTATATAAGGTGCTACCAGTGGAACATAAACGCTACAGTAAGGCAGATTAGGTGAAACATTATGCTGGAAAAGGAAACACTATTGGATTTGCTGTGGATCTCGCTCTCATGAGGCTTTGAAACTTAACGAAATTTACTCGATTGACAAAAAAGATTCGTATCTTATGGCTTTTTGTTTAAATAATTATTTTTTTCTTAAAATTCAGGTGTTGCTATTTTCTCCATTTTTTGTTGAGTTCCATTTTGATAATGAACTATTATATCAAATATAGATTCTTTTCTAATGTAAAGTCATAATAATAATAATAATAATAATAATAATAGTAGTAGTAGTAGAAGTAAGTTATATGCTTAGCCCTTTATGTGCCTTATGATTTATTGAGTGTGTTTACTTCAAAATGAATTATGAAATAAATGTTACGTCGCATTAATTTCGGACTATTTCCATTTTTGTTGAAGTAAACCTGAAAAAAAAAATAATGTTTTAACTGTATCCAATTTTTTTATAACTGCATTCTATTTATCTCGTATGCATTTATCTGAACACAAAATACAAAATCTTTTATTTCGTTGAAATTCTTCTAAAGAGTGACAAAAAGTTTGAAACTAAATACAATGTACTAATGCTTAACACCTTGTCTTAGCCAACTTTTTACCCATTTAAACAAAGCGTTAATCGTTATAAAAATATTTATTTTGAAATTGTAAGCAGTCAGAATTTTATGTGGCAACCATAGGCACTAATAATAAAGCAAAGTTTTCGCATATAAAGTTTAGAATTTATGAACAGAGAGGCTAATAAAATTTGATTTAAAGCTAAAACTATATTCATCATCTGCTCAGTTACGACCAACGCAACAAAAAAAAGATATTTAAATTTCAGATTTGTTTCAGCACTTTCTTTCTGAATGGAATAAAATTGTTTTTTTTTCCAGTTTTATCACTTCTTACTGTCATTTGAACTACGTAAATCCATGAGTTTTACCGCTGATATATCAAGTGCAGCATCTGAATTATATGAATATGATACAAAGGCAATACATGTACCCTCTTTCAAACTCCAGTGATAATACATTTTGTTTGGACTTCACTAAAATAATCTCCTCATAGCATAGACATTAATAGAGATTTTTTTCCGTCGGAAAATGACTTCTAACATTTAATCGAAGAAGTTAAACAAGGGCTTCGTTGACACATGCGAGAGAATTAGCTCTAGACTTCTTTGACTTAAATATTCCACGAAAATGTTCATGTAATATGTAATTGTATAAATTCTACTTTTAGATCCACCAGTTAATTAAACACGGACACAATCTTTCTTAATCTGTTTGGATTTGCTTAAAATGTTTGATGGAGAGAATCCAATAATTCTCATCATAGAGAAAAACTTACTGAAATATTTTACGGCAATACTTGTAACACATTGTGATATCCCAGTGGATTATCTCCTCTTCAAGCAGTGTCTATTAGCTAAACCATTAAATGATACGATCAGATAACACTATTTTCTAGAGAAATCAACTAAGCGAACATAACTGAATATAAACAAATGAAGATAAATGGTTCTAAAATGCCAATGTGTAAGAAAAATCGTACAGTGGTTGTCGCCTTTTACTTGGAAGTGTTTCTATATTGTTTACATAACACATATTGATGATTCATGTGACACTCCGGTGTTATGAATAATCATTATGTAACAAAATGCTGACCTGCAGATGTAATTGGTTGAATTTATTTTTATACTTAATATAAAGGAATATATTATAGATTTTCTTGAAAATGGACTTTTAGCAAACCTATGTCGTTTTTAATATCTGACATTCAACAATAAATCTTATTGTATATATTACCTTTACTCGACTTTATTTATTGAATACTGCATCTATGTTTTTCATAAATTGAATTATACTGAAACGGATGCTATTTATCAAGTAAAACTCTTTGTAGATAATAAATCAAATAGAAAGACGATACTTTATTTTCTTAGGTTATTTTTATAACCGAAAAAACTGTCATTGTTTCTCGTTCAAGTGATTTCTATCTGGAATCTCTTAAGGACGCAAAGGTGTAGAAATGATAATGCAATTTTGTTGTACAATGTGAGAAAACTTCCTCAGCGCCTTGCTTATCAGCTTTCACTCGGACGATGCATCTTATTTCGTGTTGTGTATAAGGGACTACTTGAATTTTCAAGAGACACAGATTTTGTTAAACCTGTTAAGGTATTAAATTCCTAATACTCTACCGAAACTCTGAAGGGTATTCATTTCTATTGATTTTAGTAGGATTGATACATTTTTACTGAAGGGCATGGATTCGAACCCCACTAAAGCCAATTTTTTTCTCTCTAGTTTTTGGCAGTTTTGTTTGTTTGGGTTTAACAACAATAAGTTTTTTAGAAGTTAAATTAAATTTATTTCGTTTAAAATATATTTCAAATTTTTGCAAAGCTTGTCAACATAGTAAATCGATGAATATTGGGTATTTGTGATTTCAATTATTTATTTCTCCATAACTAGATGGTAAACTATTTGAAATTTTGCCTTTTTGTTCAGAATACTACATCAATACAAAATAATAGCTAATAATTTGAAGTCCCTAAGATTTATATTGAAGTTTACGTTAATAACATCCTCTCATCATGAAGTGGGTGGGGTAAATTGGTGCCATGTTTATAATTATATTTCGTTAGTTCTCTTTGGTCTTTTCTTCTTGTTTGTTTTTGTCAGCAGTCAGTAGGTCTTCATACTGTGAATGATAGCATACTAAGTAATAGTTATTTTTATGGTCAGACTGAGAAAAACACTGTGTTTGTCTATACCTTACAAACCCTTTCAATCTGGTGAGGCCTGAAGTGAATATTTGTCATTTCTTGAAACTCTCATGGTAAAAGAATTTAGTTGATCCATATTTTGTCCAGAGATAGTATATTTCTGAAAAAAAAAACTCAATTATAGAGAAAAAGCAATCCACAATATTTTATGGCAATACTTGTAACACATACCAAATGATTATCTCCTCTTCAAGCAGTGTCTATTAGCTAAACCATTAAATGATACGATCAGATAACAGATCGAGAAAGCAACTAAGCGAACATAACTGAATATAACCAAATGAAGATAAATATTTCTCAAAATTCAATTCACTGACTGCTGACAAAATGTGTACCATTAGTCTAATACCTTAATTGATAAGCAATATCAAATCTGACTGCCCGTGCTTAAGTAATTTACCATTTGCAGTTAAAAAATATTCTGTTTATTCATGGCTTATTTTTAGCAAGTACTCTTCAAATATTTCTCGCAAGACCATATTTTAATTAGTCTAAATTTTGTATAGGACTTCACTACGGGTTTCTTTTTAACAAGAAAAGTCTTGTGCAATAGATCAATTCTTACGCTTACCAGTTCATAAACATTTTAAAGGCTTCTAAAGATAGAAGACATCAATTTAGTTCATTGTTTAATTTTTTTATGTCAGTTTTTAGGTACTTCCAATTTCAAATTTGAAAAAGCAGGGCTTTATTGATGAAATTCATCCCTAGTTTTAACGAGTAATAGCACAAGAAATCAGTTTAGTCTCGTCACTGGTCAGCAACATTGATCAATTTCTTGAAAAATAAATGATTGTTTAGATTTATCGTTTGATTTACCATATAGTAATCACTTCATACAGAAGGTCAGGATAATTATAGACAATTTGCTAGGTTATCATAATTGATTATGATATCTTTCTTCCTTTGTAACAGCAGTTAGCTTTTTCATGTTTGTAGAGTTTGATCTTGAAAGAAACTATGAAGATGTAATTAAACGTAAGCATGATTTGCATTCCATTGCCTAGTTTAAAAGCATGTCTGTATGTTGCAGACAGTACAGAAGAACATTTTGCAAACAGATCATGGTGAACTTCTGATGTAATCAACCCCACATCCCGCAAAACAAAACAAAAACAAAAACACACAATTCCAGGTCATTGGTCAGAATTGTAAAGCTCATTATAGCATAGTGAGCAAATGCAATACTAAATATGTATACACATTCATATTAAGCCGATATTTTCCTGTGATGAACATAAAAAACAGCTTATATCTATTAATGATCTGTTTATAAACATCCCGTACACATAAAATCATTCTTTTATGCTCTGAATAAAACATTCAACGCCATCGAGAAACACAAACCTGGTTATCTCCTTTGAGAGTGCTCTTATTTAGATTAATGCTTTTTAAGTCTAAAATAATAAGAGCAGTGAGGCAGATTAGATAAAACCTGATGCTGAAAAGTTGAATACAAATCAATTGATCTAATAAAAACACACTTCTTAGCATTACAGAATGTCTTATTTTACAAGGACATACTGACGTGTTGTAGGTATATAACCGATCAAAGATGCACAAGTCATTATATACATGTACTGCCATTTTCTGGAAGCTTTATGTATAGTATAAAATGTCATAGGTAAACAAAACGTCCCTGGAGCATTCACTGATTTTAGAATGTTATTTTTACCATTTTATTCAAAAAATTGAAGCTACGTGTTCATTCAATAAAGGCATAAGCAAGATATTTTTTGTTTTTATCTTTTGGTTTTGGTTTGTCCCTGAAGAATGTGTTCAATAATTCCTTAAAATACTTATTTTTTATTATGATCTTTTAGTATGTAGTTAAATATGGGAGCATTGTTCTTTTTACGAAATGCTGTCTTTATAATCGCGTCGGTAATTTATCGCTGCAGGAGTATCAAGCGCAAACAATTCAATAGAGTGGCATAACTGTATACGTGGGAAATAATTAACTTCCTTCTTTGATATACCAGCGGACTTTCAGTGAGCCTTAGGGGTTATCTTTTCTACGAAGAGTCTCGTAGCAGTGTCATTAAATCGATATGATTAAATAACAACAATCTTCCCAACGATGACGAATTGAAACATAATACAACATAATTGAAGAAAACGAATATTATAGTTTTGGTAACACGTTAGTGAGGATCGCTTTTTCAGCGTTGTTGTTATTTTCTTTTACTTTTTTTTATAGATAAATCTATATGTCTTTGAAATATGTTTTATGTTATAGGTTCTGGGATTGTGTTGTATGGCTTAAGTCGCATGATAGCTACTGCAAACATTTCTGTATTATGTCCTAATATCCGGCCAACAAAAAATCTTCCTGTTCCTAGTACATGTCAATAAAAAGTATTCTAATACTGACGTCAGTAAACTGCGCTTTTATTGTCTCGTTATAATGACATGGACATATATGATCAAATAATCTTAGTATTTTACAGACTGGAGTCAAAATACATATTTTTTCTTACAGTTAAAAATAAATAGATGTTTCCTGTTTTCAGACAGAATTGGACAACAAAATGATCAATCCTTATTTTGTTTTAATGTTGGTGATAAAAACAATATTGAGAATTGCAGTAGAGATAAACAGGGGCTAAGGAAAAAGATCATAAAATAACATTTTACTTTAAAAGACTGCTAGTAGAATGTGTAAAAAAGATGTATAGTATAAACTTTTTTAGAGACATTTTGATTTTTTTGCAAAGTGGTGTATTTGTTTGCCATGTTTGCATTTTGTTTTTGAATGATAGCATCGTTATTCTTTCAATATAATACAGAAAATGTATTTTGTTAACGATATGTCAGCTAGTAACTACTGTAACAAAATGGTCCAGTGAGAGAGTGTAATCTATCATATTAGACACTTTGTAAATGGATATATTCATTTTTTGACGGTAAAGAAAAAAAATTTTTTTTTCTTTTTACCGTTATCTATCTTGGTGCCAACATGACGCCAGAAAAATGATAAAATTGGACATGTAATGTAACAATATTGAACATTCTAAATACGTGCTTACTCCCATTAAGAAACTGACATCAAATTTTCAGAAAACAATATACGCTTTAACGTAAGCCATCTCAGTTTATTGTCGTTTTCTTCTTGTTTTTTTCTTTAAAAGACGGGAATCTCACAGCAGGCGAACAAGAATCTGATAATACTTCTTTGATTTTGTGTGTTATTGAGTTGTGAGATACAAATGTTACATGAATGGCACAACTAGGCGAATTAGGTATAGGAATATGCTAGAGAAGGAAATACAATTTGATTTGCTGTAGATATCTTGTCATGAAATTTCGAGTACTAATGACATACCCTAGAATCGACAAAACAACTGATATAGCAGTCTGTTCTGGCAAGTGGCAACTAATTTCTTTGCTTAATCCAGCTTAGCTGAACAAAAATCTTAAACGATGCTAGTTATTTTGTTACTGATACAGAACGTCGCCGTATAATGAAATGCGAAAGATTTTGTGTGATAGAGATACTCGCAGTGGCTTTTATTTGTGACATCTATATTATGTTTGTTTAACTGATTTTTTAAATGACGAGTTTATCTTTTTTTTTCATTCTACTTGTCCTTTTTTATTCGACCGTTTAAAAAAACTGGTCGTATTATTGGAACGTCCCTGGCGGGCGGCTCAGCCGGCGTCGTCCAGATTTGTCCGGAGCATATCTTCCACATGCATTGAAGGATTTTATTATAACTTTGCACAAATATTCACCATTGTGAGACAGAGGTACCATGGCAAAGTTATACATATAGATCAAAGATCCGGGTCCATATTTTTGCAAGGTCAAGGTCAGTAGAGATTATGCACTAAGAATAGTCAAACTTGCTTCCCTAATAACACCTCTTTGTATCCGTTATGCCCACATCTTCAACAAAAGCTTTTGTGATGGGCGTATTTTGGCACCCTTGTTTACATTCTATTTTAACGTTTTTATGTATATAAGATTTAACTATGTAACTGTGTGCTTTCCTTTCAATACAATACTTCGTTTCTGAAGTAGTTCAAGTGCAATCAATGATATGTTAAGTTGCACTGTATTGTAGATCAATTTTACAAAAGACAATCTTCTGAAGACAGTCTATTAATATTTTGTATGCTCCTTAAGATCTCTGTGCCAAAGCCTGTCAAATTTTAAAATCTGTTAAACAGTAACAGACAACTAGTTTTCAAATTATAATAGTTGTGTAGGATACAGACATTCTATTCAACTTCCCTCAGGATATAACTCGGGAGATCGTTAAAAATCCTACCTCTGGTCGGAAAAAACTAATTATTCAGTTTTCGACCACGAGGCGATATCTTCTCTCTAACACTGTAACATTTCTTAGACGCAAAAAGATATGAACATATAATTGAAAAACTCCGACGAAGCGAAACATTAATTCGAGTATCATATTACAGTAAGAATACGAACGAATGCTTATTGAGCAAGTCAGTTATCAGAAGAAATAATCTGCTTTGTTTTCAAATGTCATTGTTTTAACCACTTAAAACGAAAGAAAATGGTTTATGAAAAAATCACTAAATGCAAAATATTTGCATCTAAAATTTGATCTAATAATCATGCTATACCAAATACACTTCAAAATACGTTAAGTCGTGTTTATCACCGTGCTTTTCGTTATGCTCTCTGTCTCTCTCGCTTAACGTAAAACTAAAGGAAAATCTAAACTTAAAATGCCATGCTTTTGATTTGATATGTTAATTAGTTATAAAGTAACATTGTTCTAAATACAGTCCTGCTGAAACTTCATTTGACACACTCATGCTCAAGATTGTTTATTATCTCGTTTGAGACGCAGAAAACCATCGGAAGCATATTTATATTTGTGTTTTCTGAGAAAAGCTTAGAATTAGCATTTTATAGATACAAGACTGTTCTTTTACCAATGTTTCTAAACATGCTTTTGATTTGATATGTTAATTAGTTATAAAGTAACATTGTTCTAAATACAGTCCTGCTGAAACTTCATTTGACACACTCATGCTCAAGATTGTTTATTATCTCGTTTGAGACGCAGAAAACCATCGGAAGCATATTTATATTTGTGTTTTCTGAGAAAAGCTTAGAATTAGCATTTTATAGATACAAGACTGTTCTTTTACCAATGTTTCTAAAAAAAACTTCAGTCATTATAGAATACTCGTATGTCCCTTAATTTAGTGATTGTTTCTCCAATACGAAAACTACACTTTTTGTCCAAATCGTTCTTAGCACCAATTTGACGGGGCAGCGACTTTAACATGCAAATTCAATAAATGAAAACACGACATCTCATAAAAGAAACATGATGAAGGTTGAAACTGCACATGTCATCTGGATATGTTGAATCTATATGTTGAAATTTATTCTTACTACTGTTTGAAAACATAACAGTTCGATACTTATCAAAACCTCTAGTTTGCGCTACGAAACTAGACTTTGTATTCACTAGTCGTCATTGGTCAATTAGTATGTCATTTAAATTAATATTACTCGCCTTTACATTCAAGAGAAAAACGGTTTTTTTCAGTCGCATAAAATTGTGACGTAAGTACGTGTGCAGTTAATGATTTTGACCAATGAAATTACTATAAATATTGAATAAAGATTAACATTGTTTTAGTGACAAAATTGATTAGAATATTAAGACGTTCAAAAGGTAAAATATACAGCTACACCTCTTTGATTGTGCGCTTTATTAAATTAAGTGTTGCAAGTGCAACACGTACGATAGAGTTAGGCAGATTAGATGAAACGGAAATACTGTTGGATTTCCTGTGGATCTGCTCTCACGAGGCTTTGAAACTTAACGACATTTAATTAACAACATTATTTGTATCTTATGGCTTTTTGTTTAAATAGCTGAGTTTTTTACTTGAAACAGAGTTAAAGTTTATACTTTTGATTGTTTAGTTTCATATAGTTAAAAGACTAAATCTTAATATCACAACATGGCATTGTGTTTATTTAGAAACATTTCATTTTGAAATGGACGTAGTCTCTTAATGGAATATGAAAATGTAAAAGCCCTAGAATTTTTAACCGTATATTAACTTTGGAAATATTGCTTTTCCTTTCAATAATAATAATAATAATAATAATAATAACAATAAAAGCTACATGCTTATTCCCATTATCTCTTTATATGATATAATGTGCGTGTTTTCTTCATAATGAATTTATAAATGACTCCTCACTTTCATATTAAACTATTTCTTTTTTTCCTCTTGTTGAAATAAACCTTAAATGATGTTGTTACAGTATCCAACTGTTTTTATTACTGCCTTCTATTTAACTCTTATGCACTCATCTGAACACAAATACCAAATCTTTTATTTTGCTGAAATTCTTCTGAAGAGTGACAAGAATTTTGAAAACTAAATACTAATGCTTAACCCTAGTCTTTAGTGTATCTGTCTTAACCAACGTCTATGCCATTTATACAAATTGTTTTGTCTCAAAAAAGTTGATAAACGTTTGCAATAATTTGGTGTTTACATTCATAGTAATTGCTTAATATTAAAAATGTTAAACAAATCTTTTGTGACAGTCATAGCCACCTTTTGTAAAGCAAATATTAAACAAATATTCACATACTTATTAAGTTTGAATTACTGAACACAGAGCTAATAAGATTTGATTTAAAAGTCAGACATTATTGTTCAACTGCTTAACTACGACAACCTACGCAATCATCTAAAAACAAAACGTAAGATATCTGAATTTTAGATTTGTTTTAAGACTTTCCTTTTTGCTAAATAAATTGTTTTATTTTCTAGTTATATTATAAATTTTATCAAGTCTTACTGGAATTAAAATTACGTAAATCCATGAGATGTAACATGCAAACATCTGAATTTAATGCATCTGATTGTAATGAAATACACGTACATGTACATTTCTTCACACTCCAGCTTGTTTGGACTTTATTAAAAGACGTGTCTCATAGCACAAACATTCAATTTGATAGATATGTGGTAGATATGACTTGTTTCTGGGAAGATGAGTTGAAACATTTCATTGAAGAAGATAAAAAAGGGAGGGCTTAGGTGACACAGACAAGAGCAATAATCTTTTGACTCTGACTTTCCACAGAAATGTTCATGAACTATATTGTATTAATTCTTTTTTTAGAAACAAGTCATATAAACACAGACAAAATCTTTCTAAATCTGTTTAAATTTGCTGACAATGATTGATAGAGAGAATCCAATAATTATCATTATAGCAAAAAAACTTCCCAAGAAAAAGATAATTAAATATTTCTAAGGCAATACTTGTTACATATTGAGATATCCCAATGGATTATCTCCTCTTCAAGCAGAGTCTGTTCGCTAAACCATTAAATGATACAATCAGATAACATTATATTTCCTGAGAAAGCGACTGAGCGAACATGATTAAGTATAACCTAATATAGATAAATAGTTCTTAGATGACAAAGAAAGGAACAACATACAGTTGTTGTTGTCTTTTACATCTAACTATTTCTAAAATGCTTACATAACACGTATTGATGAATCAATGCAATACTTCATGTAATCAGGTTTGATATCATGCTATCGATAATTCTACGTGAAGACATTATAGGAGGTTTTTACAATATAGACATGCAGACGACATCGTAAGAATTAATTTTTATATTGAATATAAAGAATTACTTGAACGATTTTCTTGGGTATGGACATTTAGCAAAGCTTTGCGAGTTTCAAATATTTGACATTCAACAACATATCTTGAGCCTACGTTACCTTGACTCGACTGTATTTATTGAAACTGCATCAATTGTTTTTCATAAAGTGAATGGACTTAAACGGCTTCAATTTATCATGTTAATTTTTTTGTAAATAGATATTTCCATTTTGTCAATAAGGGAGGAGTTGCCTTAATTTCTGCTTTTATATTCAACAGAAAAGGACTCTCATTGTCTCATGTTCCAGTGATATTTTTCTGGAATCTTTTACAAACCCAGTGATGTAGAAATGGTAATGCAATTCTGTTGTACAATTTGACAGTACTATCTCATCTCTATTTAAGCCTAAATATGCATCTTGTTTCCATTTGTATATATGGATTTGCTAGAGTCTTCGAGAAAACAGTCTACTTTAACCTATAAATTTAAAAGCAGTTACTGTACAAAATCTGATTGCGCGCTTATTTGAATCGTTCGTGCATTAGTTATTTATACCGTCTCCGTGGTCTAGTGGTTAAGGTGTCCGCTTACGGAGCGGGATTTCGAAGGTTCGAGTCCTGTCAGGGGCTTGTTCTGATGCGGCCGGTTGGTGAGCCGCCAGCTAGTTAAAGAATGGTTACCGATTGCCTGTCCGCCTGGCTCCTGGCACATAGGATAAGGAATCGGGGAGTAAATGTGTACAGTAATAGTGGTGTCTCATAATCCCGGGAGGCTGGCCCTTTCAGTAGGGGTGACACTATAATAAACAAGCACTTTAGTTTATTTTACTATGTCCAGTGATTCACGTGAATTAAAGTCTTATCGTATGATATAACGTAACTTCTTATGTACATACTGTTAACTGAACAGATATAATTAATACCCTTTTCAAGTTTGGCTTATTTCAGTGAGTACTCTTCGAAAAGTCCTTTCAAATTAAAAGAAAAAAATAGTCGTTATTTTGTACAGAACTTCAAACATGACAGTTTAAAGAAAATGCTTTTGCAATAGATACAATTTTTTGCGCATGAAAGGTCATATACATTTTTAAGGCTTCTGATAATAGATTCGTTTTTTTTATAATCCTTTATGTCAGTTATTCGGTACTTCTTGTTTTGAAATTTGAAATATCTGGATAAAATACTGGCTTTATTGATGGAATTTGTATCTACATGTAATGAGTAATAGCATAAGAAGTAATTTTAGTCCTGTCACTGGTCAGCAGAAATGATCCATTTCTTGAAAAAAAAATGACCAGTTAGATTTATCATTTTATTAAGAATGATCTGCATTTCATTACCTTGCTTAAAGCATGTCAGTTTGTTGCAAACAGTATAGAAACACACACTGCAAACAAATTATGGTGAAAGTCCTTATCGCATAATGATAATAATAGAATAAAACAAATCCCATGTCATTGGCAACATTTTTAAGCTCATTATTGCATAGCAAATAGCAAACAATGACAACACTGAAATAAATATTAAGTCGATTTTTTCCCTGCAATCATCAAGAAGTAATTGCCGTTACAACACAAACTGTTCATTTATGAATTTGTGATACGAATAAGTCATGATATCAGTTAGTCAGCATAAGGCTGTGATAAATGTAATGGAATGATATATAACCTAAATTATTAATATATATCCATTGACAATCTGTATTTAAACAAATAGTACACGTTGAAAACGTAATAATATATGATATGATACAGACTCTCTCTCGCGGTAATGACATGTACCACTAGTAGAATAGAAATTATTCACGGGATTTTGTTTAAAATGTTTAATACATCATCATTTACATGGAGTTTTGCAGATACGTTTTATAAAACAATATTTTTATATACGTCAAAGATTGAAAATAGCGAGTGAATGAAATTAGCGTGTTTTAAGCATGTCACCGATCTAAGGTGTGCAAGTTTATGTGTACACTACAGGTATTTTAATTTGTACTTTCTGAAAGCTACCAGATTAGTGTAAAAAGTCAGCGTTAAAAACAAAACATCACTAGGAGCATTGATTTTACATTTTTTGTTGCGTTTTATTCGGTGGGAAGATACATATTCATTAAATAAAGATAGAAACGATTTTATTTTCGACTATTACTTAGTGAAAATGTCCTTTAAGAACTCGTCCAACATTTAATATTTAAAATACGTTATTTCTTTTATGCAGTTATACTTAATAATGCCGTCTTCGTTATCAAACTGGCGGTTTATTGCTGCAGGAGTACCAGTCGCAAAAAATCAATACAGTGGCATAGCTGTATACGGGGAAATAATTAAATTCCTGCTCTGATATTATAGCAGACTTTCAGCGCATTTGATCCTAAGGGGTTATCTTTTTTAGAAAGTATCTCATAGCAGCGCCATTAATCAGTATGATCAAATAATAACATTTTCCCCAGGCTGTCGACTTAAAACATAATACCATATAATTGTAAACAAAAAATATCTTTAAAACTGTACAAAATTAGTGCCCAATACGTGTATAGTTTTCATACATTGGTAAATATTGAACGCACGTAGTAGTAGCATGTCCTATTTCCATAACAGTTAAGGCTGAAGAGTTTAATTGTTAAAGTGTAAGTATCATTGTCAGTAAAATAAATAAAATATTTAGTCATATTTATTTATTCCATTTAGTATAATTTTTCATAGCTAAAACGCTTGGATATTTAATGAACGGCTATGTAATGCTAATAGTCTTGCTTTTTTTCAGCGGCAATTAAACTACATTTACAAATTTTGCCCCAAAATTCCATAACAGCATCACTTTCAACCAATGGCAAGCTTCCTTTTGCAGCTAAATAGGTTGTATCTTTCAATTTGATTCGTTACAGATGTAGGTCAAAATCGAATTCAATACAGCTTCGCAAAAAAACAAAAAATATAGTTTTGGTAATACGTTAGTGAGGATTACTGTTTAAGCTTTCATGTTTACTTTCTCAATAAACCTACATGTCTTTTAATTGTTTACTTACGCTTGTTTTGGTTTAAATGAATTCAGGTTACGTTAGCTGAATTGTTATGGTTTGATAGAATTCAGGTTACGTTAGCTGAATATCATGTAGAAACTTCGTAGCCCGTTTAGACACATTTACTCATAAACAAAGAAAAAAAGAGATAAAAAATAATCACGGGAAGGTGGGAGGCCATATGTAGAATAATACACAGTCATTGTGATGATTTCTTTAATAAAAATGCTCATAGGTTTTAAAGTTTAATGTAAAACAAATCGATGTGTACTTTGAATTCCGAATATCGGTTTAACAGATGATTTTGAAGTTTTGGTTCTGGTGTTTGGAAGCTATCTTGTAATAAAAACAAAATGAAATTTTACTAAGCTGAGTAAAGGTATAAGTGACATAGTGTGAAATAACAATTGCCTTACTGTTTTCACGTGAAAAACGAAACAAAATATAAAGTGATGAATGTGTCTGAGACAGTGCTTCTCAAAGCTGTAAGTACATTCAAGGAAAATAATATACTAGGTAAATAATAAAGGTAATAATATAGGTTCCTATTCCTAGTCAGTTGTTAGAAAATACATAATGATTTTCCTTACTCTTTTATTAAGAGAAAAAGCAACGAACATAAACAAAAGTAGCCACAAAAGAATAATTTTATTATAATTTTTTTTCTCAACTTAATAAGATGCATGTCAGTCAAACATCACTGTATATCTTCAGTCAAAGTCACCTTGACCACTGTTATAAGTTTAACTGTCTTAAGTTGTCAGACTTAACAAATGTTTGTCTTGTGAATATATCTGCATCGATAGGACAGCTGAAGGATACTTAGAAGGCAATGAATAACATTTGTTCATCATGCAGTAACAAGCTTACGCTGATTGTCAATCTGCCGATAGAGTATTGCTCTCTTGTTTATGTTGTAGAACAGGAAACTTTGAGTAGTGGTGAAAACGCAAATCTCGAAATCTAGTTATACCTCATTGATTGTAAGCTTTATTGAATTCAGCGCTACAAGTGCAGTATAGACAGAACAGTTAGGCAAATTATGCTAGAAATGGAAATACAATTTGATTTGTTGTAAATATGTCTCACCATGTATAAGACGCTGATGGCGTAGGCTGAATTAAAAAAAGGTTGGTTTATAGGCCACGGTCTTCTGTTTAACATGTTTAAATGATGCATTTGTTCTTTTTGAGACTTTTGTTTTTGTATGTTGATTTTCTACCTCTTAATGTAAATATATTCCATGGGCCAACAAACATTTGATTAATCCAGCATGTCGTATTCTCACGAATACTAAAGGCTGCTTTATATTCTTATGTCTCTATACAATTTTCCCCTTGTCAAAACTTATTCCTGGGTTCAGCACTTGCACCGAAGATGTAAAGTGTGAGTGTGTGTGAGTGTGTTAGCTTGACCTCGTTCGAAGCAACGGAATCTTTATCAAAATTCTTCATTAATCTAAGCGACAATCTAGGTTAAAAAAAGGTTAAAAACAAGATAATAATAGAAAAAACACAGTTTACCTTATTGGAGACAACAGCATTTAGGCGGAATGGTAAGGAATCAAATTTGCTAAACTTTTGTGCAGCTTGTATGAACTTAAATGTGACGCTAGTATTAGACAGTATTAGAAAAACAAAAGATTAAAGTGTCAGAACATCACTAAGCATTGAAGTAACTAGTTTAAGAACTGAATCAATCAAATAAATTAAACATTTAGATAAATAGAAGTTATCAAAATAAATAAATATGATTGTGTTATCTAACAAATTGCATACACTTTGGTTTTAGTTAACCTTTTCTCAAAGAAGGGATGAGTTTCATAATCGGAAGTATTATTTCTGAATTGCAAGTTTGTTCTTTTTCCGTGGCACTTTTGGACTTTATTCCATTATATCGTGCGTTTAAACCAATCAGTATTTAAATAACTCTTTAAAACGTAATTAGACTTGCTCCCATGTGTGAATGAAGGGATAAATTATGTTCAGGTGTTTCTCGCTGAGACAATTACGTTGGTTTCAGCATAATTAAAGTTATTAAGGTCTTTTCTATTAGCAGATGTGAAATCTAATTTCAGTTTTATAACTAGTAAGCTTGATCTTTTAAGTCTTACGTGCTTCTTAACACGTCTACTTAAACACCTTTTCTCGTAAAGGAAAAAGTTTAATTGTTCACGTTTGCATCTATGTATTATAGCACGATTATAATATTTTTATTTAAATGATTCGTCACATTTACTTTTTACCCGTGTCATTCGCATTTATACAACTTTTCTTTTACTACAAGACAAAATCCTCGACTTTCAAAAAAAAGTGATAAAAGTTTGGTCTGTATTTCGTGTCCGTTCCATGACCCTGTCATTACCGCCTACAAAATAAAGTTTGGTTGGGGTATACTGGAGTCACCTTTTGAATTAAATTAAAGTTGCACGAATGTTCATCCAATTGAGAGCATTTGTTGCATATAGCTTTCATCTGCGTCCTTCAAAGGTCATTGTAACACTAAGAAGTTGTCCTTTTTTGTGTCCACTCTGTAACTGAAACATGTGTGAACTTTGAAATTGGCACACGTGTTTCTCACCTGATATTGATGTGTCACACTAAGTCTTTTTTTAAATAGAAAAATGACAAAATATTTTGTGAGGAAGGTGGGAAGGCATAAGACTCTACCTTGCTTATTTGGATCTTACTTGGTATTTGCCCCTTTCCTTTGTCAAGGCGATATTGTGGGGCTATTAATCACTTTCAGTGATAGATTTAGAATACTTTCCATCTTTAGGCTGTCCCCCGACGGAATATTTCACCGATTAATGTCAAATTTTACTAAGGATATTTGAAGATAATTTTAATAAGATAAATGTTACAAGATCAGGCTTAAACTGTACAAAACGATACCAGTTATTAACGAAACTGGTCACTTTTAGTTTCCAGTTAATAGAACCATTCATTTACTTGCAATACCTAAAACCTTCATAACCAGTTGCAAACCAGGAAACAGTTACATCTGTATTAGATGAAACGGAGATTTTTTAACCTGGCGGAATGTGTGTCAGAGGGTATTTTCATTTTGAGAAAACGAAACAAATGTAGTTATAAAAAACATACACTAAGAATAAAATAATAAAGGAGAAGTAACCTTTCTTTCAGCAGAACACAGTGGGAATGGCAAAACTAATGCAATACAAATTTTAAACTAGCTCGCATTTATGGACAACAATCAGTCGTCGAAATGAACAAAGATGTAGAACACAACATCCCCTGCATCCGCTGCGTAGAACTGACTGTTGTGTGTTTTATCTCTATAAAGAAGTTATAGTGGCGTTGACAGCAATGAATCTATTTGACGTCTTAGTGTCTCATCAAGTTTGTGATAGAAATAGAAATATGACAGTATTTTGCAGACAGACACTTTTTATGACACGGAAAGCAGTTTGATATGTTCTGTTTTTTTCTTTTCATTTGTTTTTGTTTCCAAAGCACTGAAATAGTTTATACCAAGTCTTAGTAAAATACTGGCCTCACAGTTTTCGAATTAAATATTTTATTTGTTTGGTTTGCCTTTCATACATTTTGCCCTGAAATAGAAAGTTATAAAATATTTCTCCTGAAAAGACAATCTGACATTTATTCCTATAAGCTCTTGTCTGACACGACACTCTAAGGTATATGAATTCTCAAAATGACACTATATTTTGTAAAATCTCCTTAGATTTTTTCTGTTCATTCTTTTATATCTTTAGAATCGCAACATGTATTCAAATTCATGTTATCCTGAAATTAGCCGCTGTTTATAGTTGATAGCTGTAGTTATTCTAACAACGTCCTGAAAATATAATAAAAGAAGAAACTTCCCTAGAGAAAACAATAATGAAATATCGTTGCACAAAACAGCAAAAGTAATAACACGGTTTTGGATCCCTGAGGAAAATATCCTCTTCAAGCACTGTCTTCGAGACATATCATTAATAGCCCTGATAAGATAACAGCATCGTTTAAAGAGAAAGCAACTTAGCACATAATCAAATATAACAGAATGAAAATAAATGATTTTTACGCAGACAGAAATATGATTGTGTCAAAAGAAGTGGAAAGACAGAGAACATTTGTTGATTTTCCCTCAAAAATGATTCTACGAAACTGAAATAAGTTAATTCTTTTCATAAATGGCAAACACATGTATATGTCGATTCATCCTTTACGTTGGTAACTGCGTGTTTCTGGCCCATATCAACAAGTATTTATAGTGTTGTCTGAAACTTTTAAAATTGGTTTCTGAAATGCAGGAAAATAAGTTATAATATTTCTGGAAGATCTGAGGTTTTATTTTATTTCATTTTTTAAATATTTTTTTCAAGTTAAACAGACACATTAACTGGAAATAATTGTTCCAACAGGCTTCTATCAATATGTATATCAAGTAACAATTATACAAGGAAATGTACTAAACGTGGTGATGTTTATTTAGGGAAAAAACCCTTGTTAATGGACGTATCTCGTTTTGTCGATAAGGAGGCAATTACTTTAATTTTCAAACGCGCGCTTTTTTCTTCTGTTTAGTGCCTTTTATCTTAAAACTATCAATGCCTGCTGTTAAACTGAAATGGTAATGTGATATTGTTGTTCCATGTGAGAAAGGTTGTTATGTGTATTTAAAATCTGCTTTCAGATTAACCTCAGTTTACGCTAAAATGTCAGCTATCTTTTGTTATGTATCCTGAAGGAGACGTACGTAGTCACCGATGTAACCATCCTTTCGTCCATCGTATTTGCAAGTCTATTTTTCAAGAAAGAGATTATTAGTAGCTTAAATTTAACCTAAATTTTTTGAGGTTTCACTAGCAAGACAATGTTGCTTAAATTGCCAGAACCAGCTAGTCCGAAACATATTCACATTGTAAAGTGAAAGCGTTTACCTTCGGTGTCTCTTTGATTTTGCATTAATTTGTATTCTGTGTATTTAAGAGTAACAAAAACGGGACAGTATTAGGGATTTGGTGTTTTAACCTGCAAAAAATAGTGATATTCGTGATTTCACAAAGAATAGTTTTCACTGGCCTTTGAACCAGAGGGCACCAATAGGTTTTGGAGCATTTGTTATAATTCAAAATGATTTTGTGTATGAACAATACAATAATGTCTAATATTTGCATTTGTGCTGCGTCGTCCAGTTTTCAGTATCGTATGGAAGGTCGAATACACACAAACTGAGATTACCTGAGTGATACAATGTATAACAAAGGCTTCTGTAAGCACACTTTTATGACATGTTATGGAGTTTGAATAATCTTTATTCGTTATTCACTTTTGCGAATTATACAATATTGTATTATCATCACAATTTCTTATATCAAGAAACTTGTATTTTTGGTATCTCAACATTTCATTTACTTTATCTTCACGTCATAGCACCAAGACTCAGGGTGAGCTTTTGCATTCGGTCTTACCCCGTCGTCAACATGATCTTTCAGATATGCCTATAATTGACACGTTGGTTAAAAAACAAGGGTAGGTTTTGTGCACCGAACATGGAAATTAATATTTGGAGTGATATTTGTCATGACAAGGAGAAGGTTTAAGATGTTTTATGTGGGACATAGCATGGCCAAAAAAAACCCAAAAAAACAAGAACACTGCTTGGGTCATACGTCTGACCCAGTGTTCTTGAATTTGTGTCAGACTTTGTCTTGATGACTTCTGTAATCACTTATTTATCGAAATATAATTATATATTATATGATAATCGAAATATACAATGAATTATCCGGTTGTAACAATTTCAACAGGCATGTGCCAAAACAAAGCTTGTCTGATGAGGTAGTTTAAGAAAAAATAGTGTGTCATAAACCGACAGAATCGCACCGGTATTGGTAAAATCTAGAAAATGTAATGCTAGCAGTGATACAAAAAACAATTACAACCGACGTCGAAGCGAGGGCGTAACATGTCATATTGGGCGTTGTGTCAGTTGGTATTTTCAGTTATGTCAATAGAGAAGCGATTGTTTCACAGACCCACAGAACATATTAATAGCATTTCTTTGCCTGCGTAAAATAGGAAAGGAAATGCAATAGGGTTGACCATATTATCGGGCAAGTAAACATCTATTAGAAAATCTGACTTTGGAGCATTCTGCAGAACGCAGTTAAAGCACTGCTAATTTAAGAACCAATTGCCTTTTTATTAAGTGAATACAACACAATTCGAGCGATGTTTAAAACGATGATCAAATCAGATTCATCTGATAGTGCGTTAGTGCATTGTGTTGACTTCAGTGATATAATGTACGGAACAATCGCACAGACTAAGATAAACATTTTCCTGGAAATCTAAAACAAAAATTTGATTTTCTAAGGGTATGTTCTCAAGGCGCTGTAAAAAAAACGAAATAATTCGGTCTTAAACAAAAATGCTTTCTTGTGGGCTTTAGCTCGAAAGATTCTTTTGTTGTTCTTTATATTCGAAAAAACCTATGTTATTTTGTTTTTATATATGACTTTGCAACAATAATCAATATATAGTATTTTAAATTCAAAAGTTGGTAGTGTGTGTGTGAATAACTACGTTGCAGTTGATTCATTCACTTTATTTGATCGTTAGAGACTTTATTTTATGTGAAAGAATATGTCAGACTCGTCCTGTTTACTTAACTTCCGTTTTCTTGCGTAAATGGTCTGGAATTCACCTCCCAGATTGTAACTAGAAATGTCTTCTGATTCAAACGATCATAGTTTATTGTATAATTATTGTTGTATTTAACTGCAATCATTCCTTTTGTTCATTCTTTTTCTTTTATGTTGTGTTGTTTGTAAATTCAAAACATTGTGTATGAATGTTATAACAATAGCTGTTATCTGAGACAATCGATGTATTTATCTGTTATGTATAGCCTGACACTTTTAGGAGACATACTCATTTGTCTTACACAAATATGTAGAACAAGTATCAACATGAGTATCACACATCCGCTATTAACCCAAAATAGGGAGCTCCGTTTTCTACATTTGACAATTTGTAATGTCGTTAAACGTTTCCATATAGATAAGAAACAAGCGTTGTATTTATATATCATCTCACAAATGTTGCATAATCAATTCGAGATTCTACTACAGTGTAGGGCCGATAATCTAATGACTCAGTGATGCTGCACACGATGCCAAAACAATCTTTCATCTTTCAAAATTCCAAGCCAAGGCAATGAACGCTCTAATAATGAGAATACTGTCACTGTATATTCTTAGATTACTGTTCTATCAACGCCGTGTTGTAAGCGATAATTTAGCTATAGCTTTTTTATAGTGAATTGCATGATATATGAACAGATCATTTACATGGGTAATACATTACTGTATCCGGACAAAGTCATTTAAATATCATTGAAATCTGTTAAGTTAGCACCTTCAAAATATATATTTAATATTTTCATCAACACATATGTTTTGTTTTCTATATGGACAATGTCACATACTTTCGTCTATTTAGATTTTGTATAAGTTTTCGAACAAAAGAACAATTTACCAATAGTTTACAACAGACTAAGTGATTTCTATACTTTTAAATCAGTTTGTGTAATGCGTAATAAGATAGTGTCAGTCATGCATACACTAAAGTGTGTTCATAATTCAAGTTTGTTTAGCATCTGAACACTTAGTTAACTTGAATAATTTGGTATTATATATAAATATTAGTCATATATTATGTATTTCAGTCACCCGTATCACGAATTCGAACTGAGCTTTGTCAATCAGGATTTGTTATTTGTGTTGAATTTATTTTTCATTGTTAAAAGCTATTAATGTGTTTTGCAAATTGCACTATCTAAAAGAATAAAATCTATTGTATTTACAACTTTAGTTTTCAGTCACTAATGAATAGTCAAAAATATAACCAACAAAACAGCTGAACATATACTAAGTATTTGAAATTTTTGACCAAAATATGTTCGAACTATTTCAGCGCTCTAAGCCTATATTGTTAAGGCCTATATTATTATATTATTAATTCAATTGATCTTGTTAACATTCCATTATGTCAGTAGAGAAGAATTAAATTTGCTAACCTGAAAAATTTAGTAAGTATATCTTGGTTTGTTAAAACTGCATAATTCCTTATTAATCAGATAAATTAGCGGAATTAAGGATGCTATATGTTCTTTGAGATAAATATTGATTTCATTTTTTATGTGGCGTTTCGTACTAAATTATACCGTTTTCTATAAAGAAAATCAAGTTGAACCTAAAATATATATAAAAGAGAACTAAAACAGGAAATTTTAAACAACATTGTTTCATTCATTAGATTACATAATTCAGTTAGTTAACTTTACAGCTATGATTCATTACTGTTGGAAATGCATTGATGACTACAAATGCAGTTTCAATTAGATTTTTTCCCGAATTAAAAATTCCGGTAATTGAATGACGTGATAAAAAAGTGTCAGGGATTAAAGGTTCATAAAAAAGCATCAGGTCGGTGGCAATGCCTACAAAAATGAGTCATGTTCAGTGACATGTAAACAAGCGGAGCTGAGCATGGCAACAACCTTCCCCTGCGAAATTTTCATGAACAGTTCAAGAAATATTCTTGGAGTGTTCAGGCACAAGGTTACATGAAATGTTCTTGAATTCTACAAGAACAGTTCAAGTACATTTTAAGAAATGTTAAATGGAACAAATCCTTAAGAACATTATGTTCTCAAATTGTTCTTAAAAAAAAAGTTCAAGAAACGTTCAAGAACTTTATTTCAAGAACAGTTTAAGAACTATTATTCTTAAAAAGTTCAATGGAATTTTCATGAACACTTGAGGAGTGTTTTTAGAACAAAAGTTCAAGAACTATACAGGAATTGTTCAAGAACTGTAGTTCTTTAACACTTCTTAAAAGGTTCTGTTCCATTTAACATTTCTTAAAACGTTCTTGATGTGTTCTCGAACAATTAAAGAATGTTTTTTGAATATAAGTAGAACTAGTTGGGAACTGTTTCAGAACAAAATTTCAAGAACTATACAGGAATTGTTCAAGAGCTGTAGTTCTTAAACACTTCTTAAAAGGTTCTGTTCCATTTAACATTTCTAAAAATGTTCTTGGTGTGTTCCTGAACAATTACAGAATACTTATTGAACGTAAGTAGAACTAGATAGGAACTTTTTCAGAACAATCGTTCTTGAACATAAGTAGAACAAATCAGGAACTGTTTAAGAACAATTGTTCTTGAATAAGAACAATTGCTCTTGAACATAAGTAGAACCAATCAGGAACTGTTTAAGAACAATTTGTTTTTGAACATAAGTAGAACCAATCAGGAACTGATTCAGAACAATTGTTCTTGAATATAAGTAGAACTGACGTAAGTAAAACAAATCAGGAACTGTTTCAGAACAATTCTTCTTGAACTCAAGTCGAGTTCCTCAAAGACTTGAGTTAGAAACTGTTCCATAACAAACGTTCTAAAAATGGTTCAAGACAGGAACTGGTCTCAAAACAAGATACATGAAAAACTCTCCTTAAAACTTTAAATTTACTTCTTGATTTCTTCAAGAACACTAAGTTTAAAAATCAATCAAATATGACAGTTTTCAAAGCAAATCTCAAAAATAATTTAAAAAAAAAACAAAACAGATTGTGTTCTGAGTCAAGCTTAAAACAAAAAGCTAGAGTCATCAATTTTAGTTGGACCCCTTATCACTCCTTCGTTCCATTTTAATAATGTTGTCTATTTTTTTCTTGAACTTATCTCTTGACAAGGTTTCACATTTTGTTAATACCGCCCTTTCTAACAGCTGTAATTTCTGTTGGTCCAGTGCTGGTTTCACATTTTCTCCAGATCTGATGGTCTTTTTTCCTGTCCTGGAAGAAGCAGCCAATTCTTTTTTTTCAAAGACAAGGAAGCACAACCGCTTTACACATTCATTTACTTCTTTTTCCGTACTTGCTGAAAGGTGTTTTACACTTGCCAACAGTTCATCAAGTTCCGTATCTTTTGAGGCTACTGTGGTTGCTTCCTCTGTGGCCCTCATTGACTTCACAACGTCACGTAGTTTTTGCAAGTCCTTTTCTATTCGTGCAACCCGTTTCTCCAGAGATTTTCTCTCACTGAAATTCAACATTTATTTTTTACCAAGGTAAGATTTTATTATTGACTGATTTTTACCATTCTATACTATTTCAGGACAAGAAAGAAAATTATACTTGAGCTGTATGTGAGAGTAACAAAGAATGTGACTTTGAGTTGATACAGAGACTTTTTTTATTCGATAATGACCTAGTGACCTAGTTTTTAATGCACGCAACCTGTTTTCAAACTGGACATAAATTTCAGTAAGATTGACATTGACAAATTTTCATGAAGATCAGTTAGAAAGTATGACCTCTGGTATGTTAAAAGATTTGGGATTTTTTTTCTATAATTATTATTTATTTCTTAGTTATAATTTGATCTCTGGAAACATGTGCAGAATGGTTAACTGTATGAGTCACTATGACCACCTGACAGACAACATAATTATGAAGCTTTGTTACTAAAAAAATAAAAAAATCTTGGTTTGATAAAGAAAATAAACTGTCATTTTACCTTTTGTCAGGAGTATTTAGAGGTGACATACTGCCAGAAGATTGGGTTGCAGAACCAGATGACAGCTGAGATGCTGAATTAAATGATGGCTGAGATTCTGAATTAGATGGTGGCTGAGATGCTAAATTATCAGATGATGGCCGAGAGGCTGAATTTGATGATGACCCAAATGCTGAATCAGATGGTTGTATTTCAGACTTCTCAGTCGATGATGAATCTGAAATTGAAAAGAAGTGGGTTATTGAAAAACAATATGCCCCCCAAGGTCTACAGGACACAATGGTTGTACTTTGTTCTGTCTGATATTTAAGCAAAACTATTTTGTTTACTAACAGCGGTTTTGAATTTAATTTGAAGTGTACATGTAGATTAAGTATATTAACAGGTTTTGATGGAGTTCCCGAACTGCGACCCTGACCTGTCAAGGCTTTGACTATAAAAAGATAGGAGTCATCTACTCATCAGAGGCAATCAATTGCTATCTTAAAAAGATCAATACAAGTACAAGCAATCCCATTAGTTATCGCCCGAAAACCTTTTGATGCACAGACCAACTGACATGAGCAAAACAATATACAACACAATATACATCATTTTATTCCAAAAGGGAGGGAATATAAACGTACCTGTGTTACATTCCAATATCAGTGAAATTTTGCCATCCTCTGCAGTTGTTTTAGGTTTCTTAGCTCTTTGGCACACACTGGGCTCTGTAATCTCGGCATCTGTTGAAGTACGAATGGCAAAAGTTAACCCTCAGACTCAGATAGTATTGCAATTAGAAGAACTTGCACTGCTGCATCATATCAAGTTTCAGTTGGAATATACTAGTAACTAACAAGAGGCCCCTAAGGGCCAGACACTCTACTGGCAAGCAGCAGTAGCCTGTGTGAAATAAGTTAGTCAAAGGAATCTAGTGATCAAATTTGATCATTGGGAAACTTGGCCATATTATATACCAAATATCTAAGATCTTTACTTTCCACTCTTTAACAAGAAAACTTTTAAAGACTTCTCTTTCATTTGGTCTTGTGGCCATGTTGTTCAATGAACCAGAACCATTTGAAGGAAGCTGAGAGAGGTCATTGCAAGGAAGCATCAGGCAAATTTTGAACAAAACAAGTGTCCCCTAGGGTGGGGTCACTTTTGACCAGGGGGACAAAATTGTAAGGAATTTAGTAGAGGTACACTTACGTAGTCATCTAACATACCAAATATCTAAGCTCTAGACCTAGCAGTCTTTGACAAGAAGATTTTTAAAGATTTTTCTTTTTTTAGCTCTGGCAGCCATGTTGTTCAATGAACCAGAACCATTTGAAGGAATCTGAGAAATTATTAATTTTATACCTATTTTTTGTCTGGGCCATATCTTGAAAAGTATGAGATATGAACTTTAAAATCCATAGGTAGATAAATCAAGTGCAAAAAATGCAACCACTAGATTGCAGACAAGGTTTGTAACAGACAGACTGACTTATTGAAAAACTTTGGTAAATCAAAATGTCTCCATATTTGGAACAAACTAGGAATTTCTCAAATACCTTTAGCTTGCCGTTTGATTGACGACGAAATGCCAGCAGCACAGCTAAGCAGCCCCTCTTCAAGGTCATCATCGGAATTCATATTCTTCGGTGGAAGAGGTATGGTCATATGGTCAGCACTCAAACTTTCACCTAGCAAAAATCAAATTATTTTTTACATATTTTAAATCTACCACAAGGAAGTTGCTGTGGTTATTCCCATCATTACAGAGTTCACAAAATGTCTCTGACTGCCTGACTAGTCTTGTGTAATTATTCAAATTTTACTAGAAAATATTTTTTGTCATATCAACTTTTAGGTATGTTTAAAGATACTGTAGACTAGGAATTCATCCCTGCAGTAGTCTATACAATGCCTATATTAAACTATTGACAGTCACCATTTATAATGTTTAAGAAGATAAATGTAATAACAGTGATATTTTAAAAGAATGCTATGCTTGCAAAGCAGCTTATTCAGTAACCTGTTTAATATAATGCTTGTTCAGATTTTTGGTGCAGCATAGGAACAGCAATAAATCAAAATAACTTTGAAAAATGTTCCAATTTTTTCAATGGCTACACTGATTTATATATATTTATTTTTGTTGGAAGTTGTAAGCTTATTGACTGTTAATGACACACTCTTGAATCCATTCCTGGAACCAATCAGTACTGAAGTATAGTTTCTTGCTCAAGGAAACAATAACAAAGACAGGTTTTGAACCCACATGGCTAGCTTTTTAGGTAGATACAATTTTCTGGCTTTGAACCCACGTAGCTACCTTTTTAGGTTGCTACCATTTTCTAAAACTTAAAATCCTGGATTTTCTGTGGTCTATTTAGAGGCTGTACACATCACTGTTGTAATATAAGTTTATTTTAACTTTAAAATTTGTATTTGTATTCTTAGAATTTCTAAAGCCTCTTGGCATTTAATTGTAAAAATAAAGAAATTTATAATCACCACCAGTGCTCTTCTGCATAGCCATAGCTGCATCATATGTATGTTTTGGAGGCAGCTTTGCCCTTTTATTGAGAAACTTTCTGTCATCTGAAATTGCAAGTACAACACCTGTAACATAAACTAGAAATGTATCTGCTAGACACACTTGGGTATACACAGGCCATGAAAAATCCACTTGGCCGCTCACATTTGCGAGTCAAATTTGAGAAGTGTTTTTTTCAGTTTACAAAACCTTAATTTATCTAACAAAATCTGAACACATTACAAGAAGTTTAAAAATGAAGAAAAATAAACAAAACAGTAAAAATACCTTCAAATTTAAAACGAAAGTAGAATTATTTGATGCCGTAAGAGGGTACATTATAATTTTTTACCAAGCAGGATTTCACGAAAAAAAAAATTGACTTTTGCTTTAATCAAGTGTCTTGTATAGTCTCAATAATGAGACTTCACTATAGGCAGTAACTGCCGTTGCGTCCCAACCAAAAACAACCAGGAATTAATTTTTGCATCGGACAAGTAACTTTTCCACAATGTTTACAAAGGGTATCCTAAGGATATTTGGGAAATTATTTACAATTGGTTGTTCTGACAAAATAGTTTTAAATCCTAAATTCACAGACTCCTGTACTCAAAACACTTTTATAGCTTAAAAGCCACAATATACTTGCCAAATAGCATAAATTACATGTACCTAAGACACAAGAATACTTGCAATTTTCTCCTGAATGCATGCAAAATAAAGTGTTCCATTGATAAACGGCGAATTATCTTGTTGATTTTCAGAGTGTTTTTGAATTGTTTCTGTTGTTTACAATCAGACTGCTGTTTACACATGACTTCACAGCGGTGTCCTCACCAGAATCCGATAACGGTCACCGTATATTTGTAAACACTGATTAGCAATTTTGTGGGCCACAAAAATACTAGATCTCTGCATTTCAGACCTGATTTTGCAGTCTGGTATTACTAAAATAGATTAATTTTCAGACTTTATGCATTATTTTTAAACAGCCTCTCAATGTTAATTTTAAAAATTATGTTTTTTTTCACAACAAAAAAATACATTTTGGCAAGTATATTGCGGCTTTAAGCACAGACACTTGTTTAGAAGCAAATATAAGGCATTTATGAATGGCCATTCTCCAGTATATAGTATTATATTACAAGATAACCAACTTCGAACTGTAAACAAACAAAACCGAAACACATTTATCAAGTCGCTGCAGAAACACAAATGCACTTTCAGAATAATTCTAGCATCATTTCATACCTGTAATATATGCCCTTTCCAATGATATATGTCACTACCAACAACTCCACTTTGTTACGGAGAAAATCACATTTGTTTCCATCAAAAGTCAGTTTTCACGACCTGTCATCATGCGAAGCTGCTGTAAGCGAATGGTTCCCAGTGTTGTAAACGGAACCGTTGCAAAATCTTTCAGCCGGGTTTAAAAATCATGCGCCAAAGACATTTGAATATAAAGAATCTAGCGTACGTGGTAATTTGCGCCCGGCTCAAAAGCAACGTATCGATACCGTATAAGATACTGTGGGAACCATTTGCTTACAGCAGCTTCGCAAGATGACGGGTCGAAAAAAATCAGACTTTTGATGGAAACAAATGTGATTTTCTCCGTAACTAAGTGGAGTTATTGGTAGTGACATATATCATTGGAAAGGGCATATATTACAGGTATGAAATGATGCTAGAATTATTCTGAAAGTGCATTTGTGTTTCTGCAGCGACTTGATAAATGTGTTTCGGTTTTGTTTGTTTACAGTTCGAAGTTGGTTATCTTGTAATATAATACTATATACTGGAGAATGGCCATTCATAAATGCCTTATATTCGCTTCTAAACAAGTGTCTGTGGCTTTAAGGCATTGCTCAAGTCTTAAAGTGCAAATTGGAATGGACGAACGGACATACGGACAAGGGCATCTCAAACCAGATTAGAACCCATTTTTTTTTCTTTTAAGGTATCATAGAAGTTGATTACAAGATACATTGGGGTTCTTATAAATAATAATCAGTTAACTTACGATGAATTTCACTTATCACGGCACGATATATTTTTTTCTGGAAATAAGCTTCAATAAGATTCCCCTCCTGGTACAACGCAATATCTGTGTGATTGGGATGTACAACATCTTTCCGATCAAGTACGCTCATGAATCGATCTTCCCACTGTACAAGAAACAGATTTTTAGATGCGTCGTCTGCACTCGCCATTTTCTCAGATGAAACACGCGGGAATCCAGAACATCGTAATATTCCGTACCTCAGTTCGGGAGTCTCCGGTATTGCAACAACCAATCAAATTATTTTTTTCGTAACGTCTAAACCAATCAACAGTTCTTTTACAACCAACGTTTGGCTAGAGGCAAATTTAAAAGCCCGGATGTTGCATGTTTTTGTTTATGTCGAATCATGTCTGTGTTAAAAGAAAATGTTAATAAGCTTGCCCACTACCAATTATCTCACGATGGTAAATACGAATGTAAGATATGTGAGAAAAAGTTAACAACAAAACAGCGAGTACCGACTCATCTATCGTCAAAGAAGCACCGGTTCAGTGAGTTGTTTTCAGATTTCCGGACAAACAGTGAATTTGCCCAGTCATCGGTTTTGTATTTTGATAAATCTACGGAAAAAACATATTAGAATTCCAAAATGATGTTTTGCCTAAGTATAGTAAAAATATTTATGAATGTTTATCAGATTCTGTGATATTTTAATAATAATTGCAGAAGTCCAATTTTAATGTTAAGCAGTTGCCCATGGAATGCAGCTCTCTGATTATTCAGTAAAGACACGAAAGCCCCTATGATGTCATTGGTAAATTATGAATTCTTTTGTTGGGTCAGACTCTTCTCTAACATGTAGAGTAGTGGGACCTATGCTGGAAGAAAATGATAAATTATAGACTCTACTTAATTATTCATGTTGAATTTTGAAATAATAAAAAAAACTTTTATGTATGGTAAATAAATTAAAAACCTACGCCAAGCATTAAAAAAATGGCCAGTTATATGTAGGGAAGTAAAAAATACCACACTTATGTCAGGGTTCTCGGAAACGCTTTGTTACACATATATGGTCGCATGTTTTTTCACTATACACATGAAATTCCCAAGCCTGGAGTCCACAGGACGCACACATATTCTTGGCACGCATTCAAAAATCCTGATCGTAATCATCCGAAATAGCGGCTTTGAAAAAAGACTTCTGTTTCAATCAGAATTCCACACACACAATGCTTTCTTGCATGCCGTGCAGGAGTTCATTGTGCTTTTTCTGTGCTTTTAAGAAATCATATGATTGAAAATCATGAATAAATACACAAAATACAGACAATGCTGCAATGAAAATTATACTATTTTTATTTTTTTTTCAAGAACACAACAAAAAGAATCCTAAAGGCAAACATCTCTTAGTCTGCATAAAAAATTGAATAGCTGGTACTTGGACAACTGCTATAATAGTCCTGGAGTCCTCCACTTTAATAAAATGTTGTGAGCAACTTCCATTCCTCGTGAGCACCCATATTGCAGTTTTGATATTAATTCAAATAATTTTATGAATATCAACATGCAGTTAGATAATAAATATTTGCGTGTTAAATATTGTTAGAGAAGTTTACTTTCGAGCCACCCCTAGTGACTCGGTGTCCTAGGGTTATTCCATCCACAGGCAATATTTTTATACATGCATTCTCAGAAAAACCATAGCTAGCTAACTGCCTTTTGATATTTTTTTCACAACAAGTCTGCGTTTTTCAAAATATATCCAAAACTTGCCACTCAAATAGTTGCTCACAACATTTTAACATGAGTACATTTTATATTTGGGACTCATTGTGAGTTTAATGAAGGAAATCAGAAAAAGAATAAAACTGGTTAAGGAACGGGCAAGTTCACTGTAGCGTTTCTGACAAGTCTAGGTTGTACCAAAACAAACAAAATAAAAAAGATTGAATTGCTTTGAAAATTATTCACAGAAATTACATTAACCAGCATGTATTTAGTATTTTGGAAATAGGCATCAACTTTGTTCTTATCTTACAATTTCTAGCCTGTTACCGCTCCCCTGTTGGCATGTATTGCAAACAGAAGATCAAACCCTGAATCTCTTGATTGCTAAGGGACCATACTTACACATTGCTAAAGGGTTAACCCAGCAGACTTTTTGAGGCTCACAGGTACTTTAGACTAGGCAGCACAGTTGACATAAAAGTCTAAAGTACCTGTGAGCCTCAAAAAATCTGCATTCAAATGTGCTGCCTCTTGAAATAAAGTTATTACTTTAACTTACTCAAAATAATATTATTGGAAGAACCAGTCAATGAGTCTGACACAGCTTGATTAAATAGGCAGGTCACAGACATAAGTTGCTGTTGGAAGTTGTCTTTTAACCTTCAGGTGACTCACAACAACCCTAACAGCAACAGATATAGTTATTACATGTTTCTATCCAAGTTTTGTCTCACATTGTATGTTTGATTTTTATAAGGTCCTTTGAAACGAATAACCAAACAGTACATTGTTGATGAATCTGTTGATGTGCCACGTACGACATTGTGGAGGTGGAAGAACAAAAAGAACATTAAAAGTTCTGAATCAAACACTGAAGGTAATCTTAAAAGTAATTTTTCCAGCTTGCTTCAGAGAGAACTAAAATAAATGATTGTGTTAAATGGGCAAACTGCAAAAAAGTAATTAAAAACTTAAAGCCTGACTGGAACTGATTTATGTCCAAAAAATGCATATTATTCAATTCTGAAGATTTGTCCATAAATGATTATTAAAGACAAACACGTCTTTGTGAGAAAAGTTGGCAGTAACTTGCGGAGGATGGGTGTCTAGTACTGGCTCTTCCCAGGAAAGACGGTTAGGTAACTGTCCACCTGATATAGCTGAAAAATTAAAATGGGTGTAAAACTAAATAAACCAAAGTAAATAAGACAAACATAATTACATAAACATCTTTGGATTACAGGTTTCTAGTAGGATTGGAACCAGTGATCCTTGGGTCAACATTGACCTGATTTTGGACTTTAAAATATGTTCAAATTAGCCAATTTCTTGGTTAACATATTTGGACCATTTATCTAACATCAGTACTGCTTGCTACAAACATGAATGTTGGCTTTGAACTTTCTTAACACACGCACATCTTGTTTCACTATTGTTTTGAATACCATTTATTATTTTCAGTTGTGAGAAACATATTGACAGAAAAAGATTCTAACTCATTGGATGAAATTCATCATGATATTGAAAAATCTGCATATGAAAAACACAGTAGTGTAAATTCTGACACTGTTAGCACATCCTCCGTGCACCAGTCAAATATTTCTCTTCCACCATCCTCAGATTTGGATTCTGAAAGCTGCCAGTCAATTGTGGACAACACTCTGCAAATAGAAAATCAGTGTGTAGATGACAGTAGTGACAATGAAACATTGCCTTCCGATGATAATGAAAGTACTGTGTCATCAGAGGAGAGTACATCTTGCTCTGATTCTGAAAGTACAAACAGTGAAACTACTGTTTCTGAAAATGACTCTGGAGATGAGCAGGACATTGAACATTCTCCTTTATCTAAGAAGGAACATCAAGCTTATTCCCTGCTATCATGCTTCATTAGAAATACATTTTCTACTAGTGCCTGTAAAGATGTACTTGAAACATTTAAAACAACTTTCCCAGACTCAGAGATGGCAAATTTGGATTATAATGAAATCATGTCTCACGTAGATCTATCATCAGTGCATGAGATACACTATTGTGTTAAGTGCCATGAAATATTCCCTGAAGAGAAAGATCTCTTCCAGTGTAAAAATCAAAACTGTGATGGTCTGCGTTACAAAGGACCATTAGCTGCTCAAACAAAGAATTTTAGACAACCACAACAGAGTTTTGTGTTCACTGATATCAAAACACAGTTGGTTGCTCTTCTGGAAACTCCAGGTAAGGAAGGCTTTACAAATTGCGCTTAAATCATACAACTGAAGTAATATATTAAAAGACATATCCTAAAATTTGTTCCAACCCAGGAAGATTTTTAGCTCCACTGGCTGAAAGCCGGGGCCTTATGCCATGGCCTGGCATCTGTCGTGAGCCCGCCCGAATAGCTCAGTTGGTAGAGCTCAGGACTGAAGATACAAGGGTCCCTGGATCGAATCCTGGGCGGGCAAAAAATTTCTCCGTGGTGATTTGATCGAAGACAGTGAGTCTAAGGTCATTCGCCTCTCACCTCTGATGAAAAATCATGTGGGAAAGTTGTCAGTTACTTGCGGAGAAAATTGGTTAGTACTGGTTAGTCCAGGAACACTGGATAGGTATCTGACCGCCCGTATATAGCCTAAATACAGTATTGAAAACAGGCGTTAAAACCCCAAAGAAACAAACAAACAAAGCATCTGTCGTGCGTCCATGCATAAACTTTTGCTTTAAATGACAGCTCCTCTGAAACCACTAAGGCAACTTGAATGATACTTTGCAGAAATGTTCCATTGATGGTTTTCTAACAAAGTTGCTAAAATAGTTCTAGTTTATTGCACAAAATGGCTGCCAGAGCTAAAAAAGAAAAACCACTAACACGACTAAGCCAACTGGTATGAAACTTTCCCAAAATGTTTCTTTGGTGGTCTTTTTAAGCTTTATTTTGTTTCCTCTACAAATGTTGTTCAAATGGTTCCAGTTTATTGCAAATAATAATGGCCACCGGATCTTGAAATAGTAAAATCTTTCAACAACATCTTTTTTGAAATCACAGAGGCAACTTGAATGAAACTTGACAGAAATGTTCCTTCCATAAATGGTCCTCTACCAATGGTGCTCAAATGGTTCTGGTTTACTGCACATTATGACTGCCAGAGTTAAAAATTGAAAAACCTTTAAACAACACCTTGTTGATATTAAATGAAACTTGACAGAAATTATTCTTAGGTACAATGTAGTCCACTGTCTGAAAGGCAGGAGCTTATGCCATGGTGGGCTGACTGTTATTTGTGCATGCGTCCATGTGCAAACTTCTGCTTTCAATGACATCTACTTTTAAACAACTAACCCAACTTTGATGTCCTCTGTCAAATAATTGGATGGTGTAACATACCCTTCATTATTGAGCCAATGGAGCAAAACAAGCCCTTTTGGGGCCTTTCTTGCGTTGAACAAATTATAAGCATATAATTATGTCTGGTTTCATATAACAAATAATGCAAATTTTGTATCACCTTTGTAACAATGATTTGTCTTGTAAATATCGTTAATATTTGTTTGTTTTGTTGGGGTAATATTGTACACATGTATACATATATGTCATATGACAATATTAATATTTTATATTTTGTTTAAAAAATGTAAATAATTTTCAATTTACGAACAGTCATGTGAAACATATTTATATATAAATAGGAGGGTTTAAAACTAAAATAACCTACAAGTTACATAACACATTTAGTTTCCTTTTCAGGGATCTGGAAGAACATACAAGACACGAAGGAAGCTGCTTATGAAAGATTTGAGTCTGGGTCAACCACTCTGACTGATATACTGGATGGATCTGCATACAGATCTATGATGGGGGAGAACGGCTTCCTGAAAAAATCGAGTCACAATCTGACGGGCATTTTTAACACAGATGGGGTCAATCTCTTCTCATCATCCAAAACAGAGCTGTGGCCAATATATCTGGCAATTAATGAATTGAGTCCTCCGAAACGTTTCTCTCGTGAAAACATTATTTTTGTTGGAATCTGGCAAGGAAAAGGAAAACCTCCTATGAATCATTTTCTTGAAATATTTGTGCAGCTTTTAAATTCTTTATACACAAATGGTGTTGAAATCAAGATTGATGGACAGTTGTTAAATGTCAAATTATCTGTGATATGTTGTGTTGCTGACTTGCCAGCTAAGGCTGAGATATTAAACATGTCCTACTTTAACGGATCCCATGCATGCATTAAATGCGAGGAATCTGGCATACAAGTGAAGCAAGGTGATGGAACCACAAAATGTTACCCATATAAAGTTCAAGGCATACGGAGTGATCAAAGAACACAAGAGTCTGTTCAACAAAACATGAGATCTGGTTCAAAAAACAATCGTTCTAAAGGTTTTAAGGGAAGTTCGGCACTTTCAAATCTTCTAAACTATGATATTGTATCAGGAACTGTCCCAGAGTATATGCATTGCGTCTTGTTGGGTGTGACTAAAACATTAATGACAAAGTGGTTTTCTTCAGTAAACAGTAAGAAGGACTACTTCATTGGAAATCATTTAAAGGAGATTTCTAAACGAATGTCCAACCTTAAACCACCAGAAAATATTGAGAGATTGCCTAGAGACCTCGAAAAACATTATAATCATTTCAAGGCTACAGAGTTACAATCCTGGCTTCTGTATTACGGATTTCCATGTGTAAAGGATTTTCTAAAGGATGAATATTTAGAGAACTTTACATACCTGTCAGAGGCAATCCATATTCTGCTAAGAGATGATATCACACAGGAAATGCTCCTTGAAGCTTCACAGCTCTTGGATCAGTTTTATGGTGCTTTTCAAAGGTTGTATGGTGATGGATCGTGTGGTCTTAATGTCCACAACACAGGATACCATCTTACTGACTATGTAAAACTTTGGGGGCCACTTTGGGCCTGGAGCGCTTTCCCTTTTGAAGATTCTAATGCAACGCTTCTTCAGGCTGTTCATGGTACAGGCAGCGTGATGAAGCAGGTGATGAAGTTTAGGCATATTCAATCATTCATTCGTAGAAAAGGTCTAGACCTGAAAAAAACTGATAGTAGGAAAATAACTCACAAGGCTATAAATTGTGATGTTGCTGGTGCTGTAAAGTCTATAAAACCTCACCAGATTGAAAATGAGGTGAGACAACATATAGAAATGGTGCATGGTGTTGCTCAGTTAAAGAAAGTTGACAGAGTCATTGTTAGTGGAAAAAGGTTTTACTCAAAACAGTACAGTCGAATGAAGAAAAGAATCTGTAGTGTTGTTTTGTATAGCAATGATGAAGTAGGTACAATCAAATACTTTGTGTTATGTAATGATATGGTATATGCTGTTATCCAAAAAATGCAACAGATACCGAACTTGCAGATTCCAGGCATCAGGATTGCTCATCATTACACTGCTGTTGAATTTACAGAACATCTTGTGGTAATTGAAGTGTCAGAGCTTAAAGAAGTGTTGGTGTATTTAGACACAAGAGATAATGTAAATGTTCAGTACAATGCTGCAAACTACCCACAGGTAGTTCGAATGCCTAATAAGTTTGGTCATGCTGTATTTAAATAAACTGAATGTAGATTTACTTACTTGTTATAATATTGATGACTGTTTCCATCTCTTTAAAAATGCAAAAAGAATCCGCTTGAATGAAAAAAATGTTTCTGTATAGCATTTTTAGCTCGACTATTCGAAGAATATGGAGAGCTATTGCACTCGCCCCGGCCTCAGGGTCTGCGTTGGTTAAAGTTTTTTGTAAAGTCAAATATCTCAGTTATTACTTGAGGTATTCAATTTGAACTTACAATACTTATTTAGAGTGACAATGTACATCAGTGTGACAAGTTGCATTACTCTGCCTACAATTTTTACAGAATTATGCCCCTTTTTAACTTAGAAATTTTGGTGAAAGTTTTTTGTAAGGTCAAATATCTCAGTTATTGCTTAAGATATTCAATTGAAACTTACAATGCTTATTAAATAAATAGTTGTTCTTCACCAATAGCGACTTGACCTTCCCCCCCCCAAAAAAAAATTAAAATAGTTATTCTTCACCAATGGCGACTCGACCTGATCCCCTCCCCACCCCTCCCCCCACACACACCCTTGCCCTCATCGTATGCTGATTTTGGAGTTAAGCCCCTTTTATATAAACAAAGTAAACAAAGATTTTGATATACTATCAAGTACTGAGAATAGTCAAGCGCGCTGTCTTTCGGACAGCTCTTGTTATAATTCAGAAGTACATAGTCAAGTGGTTAGAGTCACGGACTCGTAATCACAAAACCTCTCACTGATGGAGGGTTGTTGGTTCGAGCCCCAGTTCTGACCACGTCTCTTTATGTGAGCAAGTTGGCAGTTACTTGCGGAGGATGTTCTTGAATCTCTCCATAATTGTTCTTAAAATAATTTCAAGAACTTTTGAAGAACATATTAATTACATTATAAATCCTATACAATTCTTAAATAGTTCTGAAATTTATTCAAGATTTTAAGTAGAACAGTTGAAAAACATAAATGTTCTTGAATCTCTCCTAAATAGTTCTTAAAATAATTTCAAGAACTTTTGAAGAACATATTTATTACATTATAAAGCCTAAACAATTCTTGAATAGTTCTGAAATTTATTCAAGACCTTAAGTAGAACAGTTGAAGAACATAAACGTTCTTGAATCTCTCCTAAATTGTTCTTAAAATATTTTAAGAATGATTCTGGTATATTTTAAGAACATTTATTTCCATGAATTATTCCTAAAATGTTCAAGGAACATTTTAAGGATAATTTAAGAACTTTATGAGTTCTTAAAAAGATCAAGAATTGTCCCTTAAGTGTGTTCTTGAGCAGTTCAAGTACATATGTTCTTGAACAAACATCAAGAGCAGATCTTGAACTGTTCCTTATGTTCAAGATCAGTTCATGAACAGTTCTTTAGCACAAGAACTGTGTTTCGCAGGGGTTGTACACCTACCAAATTATGTAATTCATAAATGACCACTAGAATATCAAGAAATGCGTGTTCTTTTTTATTTTTATCTATTTTATTAATCTTTTTTTAGATAACTGTTACGATGATAATATTTTTTTGTTCACATGATATTTGATTTTTTATTTGTATTGAAGGATAACATTTTGTTACCTTAAAGAGCATATCAGTTTTGATATTTCAGTTGTTTTGAATTTGCAGCTTCTGAGTAACCTACTTTCTCTTACTTTAACTTTTGTTTATTGAGCTATTTTGCTGACATGTATTGTTAACCGTCATAGGTGTAGGGTTTTTTCTTTTGTTGTTGTTATTTACCTGAATGCTGCTATTAGTTTTTTAGTTCATCTGAGCACGGAGTGCTCAAAGGTGAGCCGTTGGGTTTGAGCGGCTCTTTGTCGACCGACCTTCGTTGTTCGCTTTTTTAAGGTTTTTTTTTAATTCCCTAAAACTAAATGGTCCCATACAAAAGTCTGGTCGCCATGACAACCATAAAAAACCAACCTGCCCGATTTCAAAATAACTACGCGGCCCTTTATTTAGATTCTTAAAGCCATTTTCAAATTGGTCTAAAAAACATAGCCTACAGAGAACGGGGCCTGCTATATGACTTTATGAAAAAAAAAGAAAATTCTCTCCTCAGAATATGTTGTCCTGATTACAAATATTGTTTAAAGAAAAGAAAAATTTCTTAAATGGTTTCCAAGTAATGTTGGTTTGTTATACACTTAATTCACGGGGTCGGACTATGTTTTCAGTATACGACAAGGACAACTTTGATTTCTTCTCTTTAGAAACCCCTGGCCTAATTCCAAAATAATTTCATAGAATGCTCATGTGATGGCGTTTTATCAAATTCCTACAACATATGCTGGCTCGTAAAATAAACTTGGCAGAAAGTGGCTGGGCAATTTGTCAATATAAGTCTAAATGTAAAACTATGAAAATCGTCTTCTCAGATGTCCCTTACTAGTTTCAATTGAAAGTAATTTCACAGAAATGTTCCTTTTGTGAACCTTAATCATACTTTTTCGAGGTATGTTGGTTAGAAAAAAAGTTAAACAGTTCGATGTTATAAAGACCTGATTGTGTACATGTAACTTTATTTGAAGACAAAATGTTTTAGGCAATAATGGCATGTTGCTTTAAAGGACTGTTTCTTATATTTAAACCGTTAGCAATAGAATGGCGACATATTGCTTCTCAGTTAAATGTGAGAGCAACATTTATTATATTGGACACTTTGTAAGTGGATATTTCTCGTTTTGTTTGTAGAGAAGCAAATGTGTTTCTTTGTATGTAATGTTATTGCTTTACTGTTTTGCATTATCTCGACAATGGTCGGCCATAGCAGTCGTAACGCAATACAGTAAACTCCGCTTGTAACGCACGCTATTCAGGGGACCGCCGAATTTATATCATTATGTCCGGAAATCGTCACATCCGAGAGGCAAAAAAAAACAAAAAAAAACAAACGAAACGGAAGTAGGAAATGGGCAAATAAATCTAATCCTATTATATAGAATAGGTTCTGAATCAGATTTATTCGATATATTCATGCAATTGTTATGCAACTAAATACATGTTCAGTATTACAGAAGTTATTAAATTAAAATCACAGAGAAAAATAAGTTTTGTTTTAATCAACTACACACACTTTCAAACGCACCATTGACATTGTCATTTTATTGTACATTGTTTACATGTATGTAAATACTCATTTGACCTATTACCTAACACTTATTAGAAAGAAAAATCCATAATCTTTGTCTGTTTCAATAACAGATGTGTGGCTACTCCAAAGTTTTCGAGTTCATTTATATGCTTTAACAATAGCATCCCGATTACTTTCTAAATTGTAAATATTGTTTTAGTAACGAAATTAGCAGCAATATCTATGATCTTTTTTTCTAAGTCTTTTAACACATTCACTTTTCAATTTATATCTAGAGTCTAGATCCAAAAGTTTTCGTTTTCGACTTGGAAACTCAATTAATTTACTTGCAGCAACTATAAATTGCTGCAAATTCGTGAACAGTTAGGGAGAAATAGTTTCTCAAATCATTTATGGCTTAGTAGCGCTTTTGTGTTCAAATGTTTACGTTGGAGTGTTTGTACGATAATTTGTGCGATTACTCTGAATCACTTGAGCAACGATTATTAACACCTTTTACGCCGCTAAATATCTCACTGAAAGGGAAAACATTGCACTTGAGGCCAGAAAAACGCATCGTTTACATGCGGAGTGTAAGCATATAGCATAAAAAAGGCTCAAGTCGGGACCGCGACAACAGCATCGATAAAATCGGTATATTGTTACAAGCGATATCGTTATAAGTGGAGTTTACTGTAATACGTTATTTTCCATTTTGTCTGGGCCATCTTGCATCCTTTAATTATTAAAGAATATCAAAACGCCTAACATAATAAATTATGAATAATACAATGCCATAATAGGTTCAGATTCTTTACGAAAAGAACTACATATTCGTGATGAATGTGATAATCTAGTTATACCTCTTTGATTGTGCTCTTTATTGAATTCAGAGTTACAATTCTAAAGTGAAAGAGGTAATTACACGGATTATGTGGGTGACGGTAAAAGGAAAATAGGAAGACGTATTTGATTTGCTGCCGATCTATCCTCGCGCTGTTTTACGAGTGGTATCAAATTAACTTGTAGTTTCAGATATTTTGTCAAGGAATAACATTTCTAAATCCATTTAATTGCATTAGTCGGTAGTTTAAGTATTTTGGCACAATGGATTTTAGTACAAAACTGGTCTTGCTGATGAATACAAAGACGTCTTAAATTAGATTTTATTTTATTGGGTTGAAGTTAAGAATTGAATAATGGTGTTTGAATGTTCTGAAGTTGCATCATTTGTTGTAATGGGTTAGGCGAGTATTTGAAACAGACTAAGTATAAGAGATTGGGATTTACGAAGTTGCTGTTTTCTAATTAGCAGTATTGTTTTGTTGAAATTTCCTAACTTATATAAATTTATATTTCAAGTAATCATATGATACTGTATGTATAAATGTATGCACTGTAAGTATTTTATTGTAACTGTTATATTTACTCTAGATGGCTCATCGTCTTATTGATACTGTATTTGCAAAATTTCTTACATCGTGATATATCAGTATTTATAAAGAACAGAACAGAACAGAACACTGTTCTGTTCTGTTCTGTTCAGTAATAATATATAAAACTGCAATGCTGTTGTTAATATGTGCAGCGCAAACAGAGTCGTGCTTGAAGTAATTTCTTAGCTTGTGAGTGTCATTGAATTCAAGTGCTACATGAATAAAACAATTACAAGGTTTACGGGATACATCTTCATAGAAAGAAGAAACTAATTTGATCAGTAGATTGTGTGATCTCACAGAGATATTTAACAAGATAATACCGCCTTAATTAAGAAAATAAAATGAAAATTTACAGTTCATTGTTTTATGTGTAAATGACTACACTGCTCATTCTTGCAGTTACATAATTCATTTTATTTGATTTTATTACATAATTTAGATGCAATACAGAATTCTCTGACGAGTAAAAAACATTTAAATTTTAAATGTATCTCCCTTAAGTTATTAAGCCGAAATTCGATTACTGCTATAGATCACCATGCAGCTGAAACACTTGATCAGTTAGGGAGAAGATAAAGTCAAGACACATTAATGAGGAGATGCATACTAGTAGAGCACTCCAAACGAAGTCTTTAAGACTATGAGATCGTGTACGTGTTCAAGGCTTCCCGTATGTATCTATGTTTCATTGCCGGTTAGAATATTTTACCATCATTCTTTATTTCTAGTTTTGAAGAATAAAAAAAAATTCAAAAAATAAAAGAACAAAAGAAAAAAAACTACTCCCCTAAAATGCCTCTGTACATCATGTCAATTATTCTGTGAACAAGGTTTGACATCTTGCATGTTTACTTTCAGAAAGACTCTCATGTAAAGACGTTAATCTGCTCACAATATTTCTCTGCATTAAAATCACTTCGATAATGACAAATCTCATTTTTACGACATCTATGTAATCACAGGAGATTCTTCAGTGTTCCTTCAGGGACCAATGTAGTCATTAGAATTCAATATTTCTCCAATTTAAAAATCCCAACATGATGTTCATTTTAAACGAGATTTAAAAAAGTTTGCCTTTAGCTAGACAAGTTTAATTATTTCGTCTTTTTTTGCTGCATTTAATATGACAAGAAAAAAGACAATAAAAAGAAGTAAGGAAAATACAAATTAAATAGCAGTTGTGATCCAATCAGTTAAATATTCAGTTCAGTATTCCAATCTTTAGTCATTAAAATTGTACTGGTGTAATGTTGTTGTTGTTTTTATTGATTCAGTGTGTCCTATCTTGGTCTTTGGTCAAAAGATAAGTAATCATTATAAATAAATTTAGTATTGTGTTCTCAACGTTGTAAAAGTTTATATTTATTGAACACCTATACTCGTACAAGAAGGTTCTTACCTTCGAGTTCAGTTGTAAGACGTATATAAGTGATATCTTTATTTGTAAATCTTAGGAAATTACTCAAACCGGTACAATTATTTGCATTAAAAATGAAACTTTAGCAATTTAATGTATGCATCTGGTGTCTAAATTCAAACTAAATAAAATGGCATTGAACAGAAACACAGCATAAATGTATTGTTCTTTTTTGTGTTGGATTGTTTTAAATGGATAAAGGTTTGCCATCCAAGCCTTTTTCCTAAAGAAGTTTGAAATTTTATGATAAAAAGAAAGGACAGGTGAAAACATGTCTAAAAGTACAACCTCGTTTTTGATATTCTGCTGCTTAGAAAATATATTGCTAGCAATAAAACAGCAAATAATTACTACGCCACTAGAAGCTAGAGCGTTATATATTGTATTGGACATTTTGTAAGTGGATATTTCCCTTATGTCAATATGGAAACAATTGCTTTTACTCTCTTCAGATCTTGAACGTGTCTCGTCTCTATATAAAATCTAGGTTCTAAGCCGAAACGACATGAACGTATAAATGTTTAAGCCAACAAATCTGTACATGAACAGATTGCAAAGTACGTCCTGTTAGTACTTTTAACAATTTCTTTAAAATGATCCAGAATCTGTGACAATAAAAATAATAGTCTGAAAAAATGTTGCTTGGCACTAAGCACTTACAATAAAATCCAAGATCTAATGATAATGATAATATAGTTACTCCTCTTTGATTTTTGCATCTAATTGAATTCAGAGAAACACGTGTAGCATGAACGGGATTATTAAGCGGATTAAGAGAGGCATTCTCCTTAAAATAGAAAATTAATTGGATTTGCCAGGATCTGTTCTCAGGGAAACTCGTAACAACATTTCACAAGCCTTAATAATAAAAACAGTGGATACATTGTTAAGAGCTCATTGTATAAAATACTCCATAGTTTCTTGCATGCAGTCTGATAATTCAATTTATTAAACATATTGCCTTATAAAATTACGATTAAGACTATGGTGAATACAGATATTAATAAAATTGGATCGAATACATCTTTATCCATTCAAGTTTCCAGAAATCCGTCACGATTACAAAAGAACAAAACAAAAACAAAAATACAGGCAGCTTTGATACTCTTCAAAATTTGCTGAATCATAAAATGTACAAGTCTGTTTGTAGTATAGACATTTTTTTAAATTTCTTTTTAGTTATTTAGCATAAGGACTTCGTGTTTAACTCTGCATATTGAATTTGATATTATGTAAATTTATAAATTTATGTAACAGATCAATAATGATCGAGAGGTAGAGCGCCGGACACCCGATCTGGAGGTTGCTGGTCCAAATTCCAGCTGGGTGACTTACTGCACTCATACTTTTAGAGCAAAATTAATACAAGTTTGAACTAATGAAGTTGTCAGCAAACTGAATTTTATTTTAGTTGCAAAAAACTTGTTTCCCAATCGATGTGGAATAAATATTTTTAAACCTATGCAGATCAATTTTTGTAAGGTATTTATTACATATGGTCAATATACTTTTTATGTTAAAGGCACAATATGTCGTCTCTTGTCTCGTCCTATGTTTCAACGTTTTATCACCCAGATAGTTGTATTCCACACGGTGTTTAATGTTCTACATTGAAGTCACATTTATGCGGGTAAAATAATTTGTTTCAACTTTACGAGAGTACAGTTATTGCTAATTTCTTGGGAGTTTTGGTTTTAGAGAATCCATTAAAATGCGGCCCGTATCTGTAAGAATTTGAAGTCTTAACTACAGATTCAATTAAACATTAGTAACAGAAAGATTCAAGATTTGATATTGATAGCATTTTGAATGGACATGTTTCTTGTTATGTTTTATCCACTCACAATTATCACTACTAAATTTTGGCATAAACATTTTTCTTCTTGGCTAATAAGGTTACAAATGGACCGATGTTTAAACACAAGCATTGTATTCCACGTTCGATTTCCAGCTATTTTCGGAAAAGCTTAAATAATTCTTTGGATAAGGTGGTTATATAAGGTACCAGTTATCACTCCTATAAACTTAGAAAGGAGAAATGTAACCATTCGAGAGAGGGTCATTGATAATTATAATTCAATTAGCCTATAATTCATTGGTTAAGACTAAGCCAAAACAAAAAAACAACATAAAATTTAAGAAATGGAGCAGTGTTTCTAAACAATGCTTCTACTAGCTGTTATGCTTGTATTCTTTTATAAATTGTAGGTTGTTTTGGTGGCAGAGTCCATATGAGCAGCTATACTTAAAAAAAATCACAACAATTTTTTATACAGATAGTCAAAATATCTGTAGCAAAGGACAAGGTTATTTTGATTCACCAGTAGCTTTAAATTATATGAGTTACATTTTACCTCTTTCCTAACCGCCTTCAACCATTTTTTAAAATTATACATTAATAGATTGTTTGATATATTGTTTCCAACTAAAGCAATGTAAGAACAAAAACTTAATGCATTTCTTTTTATTTACTAGATTCACTAGTACTCAGAGAAACAAACAGAAAAATTGTCATACAGTAAAATCACCGTTTTATGTTTTAAGACGTCCATGTCATTGTATTCAAGAAACATGTTAAACCGAAATGAACTTTTACTTTCAGTAGACAATCGTCCACAGGCGAGTCAGCAGGACATACTCTCTAGAGATAAAATTACCGAGACATTCACGATCATGGATTTATTAGGAAGGTTTTATGTGTACTAGACGCTGTAATTGGCTTACTAAATTTCCTCCGAAAGCCCTCTAAACATCGAATCGTATACGTGTGACAAAATTCCGCCGTTCAGTATCGCCTGCGTCATCTGAGAAGCGAAAATGTGATATGAGGAGACACTGGTGTTCTATGACAAGAAACAAAAACTCATCAGGATATAGCGGCGGCTTACAGATGCGTGGAAATTGAAGACCCGTTACACTCAAATGCCAATCATTAATGGAGAACGTTTGTCAAAATAGTGCGGCTATGATATTTGATGGATATAAAAAATAGGATGACGTTAAATCAACTACAAATGGTGTATTTTTGTGTATTTGGAATAACTGTTTACGCCTCGCCTATCTTGGGAAAACTTTCAATTTCAGAGAAGACTGTCAGTATAGGTAAATGAGTTTTATTTCTTTAGAATAAAAACTCCTTATTCAATTTAACCAGTCATATGTATTCCAACCTGTTGCCATGGCATTGGTACTTTAATACAATAGTATATGCTACTTTGTGAATTAACATTAATTGTCTTGTTAGCACCATTTCTAGAAGATAGCAAGGATTCGAGAAAGCTATTATGTAAACTGTTACTATTTTTGTTTTTATTTGAATTATAACTTTAGTCCTAATAAGTGTTGCTTGTATTTATTTAAAAAACATTGAATATAAAAAACATTCTTAACTGAGATTTCAATAAAAATATATTAAAATATATTGGCTTTTTTAGAAAAAAATGAATATAAAAAAATGTGTAACGAAATATTTGAACCAGAGCCAAATAATAAGTCTGTCTCGATAATATATTTATTTTATATATGTATTTATACTCTATACCTGTTTATATCTATAATATCAAGATATTTGTTATCAGTGTGAATGTATCTTATATAACATAATGCTTTTACAATCCAATAATGTTTTATACATTTTTTATCTCAAAATTGTGTTTATATGTTGTTTTTTTCGGGATGTCAACAAGAAACCGGTTAGTCGGGTACTGATCAAACACTCGAGTACTGGTTACCAAAATTCATACTTGCATACTCGATGAAATTAAAAAGAAAAACAACATTGCTTTCATATTCGAGATCTTTTCATCACTAAAGACGTTTAAATCTATTAAATGTAATCCAAACATCTTTGCAAAGGTGCAGAAATTATGTGATCAATTGACTATCAACAGTTTCATATGTTTGTTTTAAACAGCAATTATGCCACGTATTCGATACAAGTGCGCTTAATTAAAGCAGCTCGTTCATAATTGACCAGTAGGATTAAAAAAAAAGTTTTTTTTTTCTTTTCTCCATCGTTACTGTGGGTGAAATGTTTGTTTTTTGACAAAGAAGAAGAAGAAAAACTCGGCTGGCGTAGGTCATATTGCACGGGAAAACGCATTTTTTTCGTAAACAACCACATGGGGAAATCTGGTTAAAGAGCTACGTTCCATAACATGGCTTCTTTCCAATATCAGCACATACATTCGTTTCATTGATAAATGTCCCGAAACACTATGTAACCAGCACAAAGTACGAGTGTTCACGATCACGAATCTGAGGTCACTTTACTTTAAACAAATTTTCTCTGATTCAAGCAGAAAGACCCAATGTAGCTATTATTGTATCTGGTAGTTATTTTTTGCTAAATATAGCTATCAATAACTCCATTCACAGTGAAAACAATTTTTTCCACCGTATCTCTGATTTTTCTCAAACGAATTTCATCGCTCGTTTACAAAACTTTTCGAGACACCACGTACGGTCTCTTACACAATAAATATAAATTAGATATTAAATTGTTAAACAATCTTAATTTAAAAATCTCAATCAAGTCTCAGATTTATTGTATAAATAAACTGACGTCTTCAGTTGACTTAGCCGGCCCGGCTAGCTCAATCAGAGCATTGGATTGTTAATCTTGACGATCCTTCAGTCCTCATCAGGGCCGGCAAAATTTCTCCGTGATAATTGATCTATTTGTCCCTCACCTCTGAAGCAAGTGAGGAAGTAGTCAGTCACTTGCGGAGAAATTAGTTAGTAAACTGGTTGGATACCCAGAAACACTGGTTAGGTGAACTGACCGCCGGGATATGACCTTAGCTGTTAAACTGGCGTTAAACCCCAGTCATACCATACTTAATTGACTTTATACACATTTTGTATTTTTTTGTAACAGATCTTGTAGATAAACTCGAATCAGCTCATTTTCAGTATTATGACAACATTTTGAGGGACAATTTCAATCATGTTTGATGTAAAATAAAGTGACCCTCAGATTTATCCTTGTGATTATTCGTATCTTGTGTTGGTTATATACTGGTTCGGGGCATTTATCCATGAAACGAATGCCTGTGTATTCAAAAACGGATATAATGTGAGCGCATGCACAAAGAGTGAATGTGATCAGTCATGTGACGGGCACACGAAAATAGAAATTCTAAATAAAGGTTTTATACTGTTAGTAAAGCTATAGCCTGTGATGCAGAAACTACCTACTTTTATTATAAAGCAATGTTGATTGGGTGTTACTGTGTCTGTAGATGGGTATTGATAGATGTTATACACACAGATAGTTAAAATCAAATTTTTTGTCAATGACTATCTGTGAACGAGCTGCTTTAAAGCCCGGTAGCATAAAAAATACCTGTTCGAGACAAATTCTATTGCATTTGTATTAAAACCACCTAATACAACTTTGTTTATATATTGGAACCATTAATACTATTTTTTTCTTTACCCAGTGCAGAGAATAACTCAAATTATTCACAACCGAGACAAATAAATAACGAACAAGACAACAGACGATAGGGCACACAATCCATCTAGTATTTTAAAAATTTGCGGTCCTCCGATATTTCACGTGCATCTAGACTGATTTCGAAGTTACTTACTTTGCAGTTCTGTTTACAATAGCATATTCTTAGAAGAAGATTAAAACAGGAAAAAACAAATCATGAATAGTGACAGTATTGTTGTGATAATCGCTGCATTTATCCATAGTTGTCTTGTCTTCCGAGTTACCGGGAATGACCGAGAACTTAAGTGTCAAAATTGGCTGTCGTTGTCGTCCCTAGTTTTTTTAAATTATTTTATTTATTTACTTATCTTTTTTGAAGATTTTTAACTTATATTAATTTGTTTCTTATCGAGACACAGTCTATTTCTAGAATGTTATTTTATATTACAAGGGAGGGAATGTTTTGATAAAAAGGTCCATTTGTCTGTTAGATAATACAATCACAGGCTACACAACAGTTTTATATATTCCCCTAAGTGTCGTGCTGGATCAACACACAGAAGAAAGCGGATTATACGAACAACATTTTCTTTTGTCAGAGATCCCAGATGTCATATAACATGTCAGCTTATGAAAGAAAGCGAGCTATTTGATCCCTTGCCAAAGGCTGCGTGATATACACGTTGATTATCTGGAGTCCTTTTCTATACTTCTCGTCTTTCGAGTTGAACACTCTTTAGTGATAGCACATCGATAGCTTTTTGAAGAATATGATGATGATGATGATGATGATGACGATGACAATGACGATGATTTAACCTAAATAGTAGTAGTATTAGTAGTATGTTTAGGAATATGTTGCTGCTTTCATCATCATCATCATTATCATTGTCGTGAAAAGACACTTATCCTAAAAATGTCTTCACATGAATTTCGAATGAATGTTCTTTGGAACAATTAACAACGTCTTATAAAAAGCATGTCTTTTTTCTATACATTCTTATAAAACAGTTAGCAGCAACAACCTATAAACTAGTAGTTTACTTATTTCTTCAAGAACTTAAAAAAGTGCAAAAAAGATATGAAAACTAAATAAATCCGCAAGTCCAGTTTCCAGTTCTGTATTAAGTTTCTTCAGTCGTGTTGCGTATTTAAATATTATTATCTGAATTATAGGTCATGAACAGCTGTCTTCATATTTAATGACATAAACCCGAACTAGCTAAAAACAAATCATTATAAATGTTTTATGAACACATTTGACTTTCTAGTACTAGTTCGTTAGCAGAAGCCTCATGACTTTCGATTATTGTATTATTGTCACTCTTAAACAGAGATTCATAATCGTTTTATGTGAATACATGGGCCGATGAATACCAAAAAAAATGATTCAATAAATTTCAGGTGTTATTGTGGACACCGTTGATGATCGATCCGCTTCAATAAACCGCTCAATAGAAATAGCCATGACAGTTTCAAACAAAACCAAATACGTCAAAATGAATCCAATCAGAAATAGAACAGACCTACGAGACAGCTTTCGTCTGAGACAAACCAGTAAGTATAATTTCCATGAGGAAATGTTTGTGTCCACCATCACTGTCATTATTGCTGTATTACAACGACGTCTGATGAACTTAAGGGGACGATTTTGCATTGATTTTTAACGATTTTCTATTTATGTGGTCTTTATGATTTGCTGGTCATTTCCAGAGATTGTTTCCAGGGGTTGCTTTTTTGTCTCATCTTCAGAGACTATCATTTTATGTCGATGTAGTGGACAGAAGCGTCATTATAGTGATGCAAAAGTCGGACAAAGGTCTTCTTTTATTTTCAGCCTAATATAATACTGTCTTTTATTGCTTTCTCGCCATCAATCAAGCTACGAATGAACCATTTTTCTTCGGTCTTTTGTATTTCCTGATAACGTAAACATTTAAGGTATTTTAAGATAGCATGTAAACGGTATTTTACCATCATATTTACTGTCATTAACTTTTATTTAGAATATTTTATGAGAAATTGTATTCGGTTACAGCAAGTCGGTTCAGTGTGTATACGTTGTAAATTACTTTTAAAAAGAAAGTGTTCTGAATCTCAGTGGTTCTTTTTTGTGTCCCCGTTATGGGGCACTTAGATTTGCTGTCTGTCTTAAAGTTTGTGTTTTGCGTTCAGCTAACACCTGTACTCTTAGGGCCATGAATCTTGAGAGGGACATAGATCAGCAAATGAAATTGCGCACCTTGGGTTTTCCGTGTCTCCCCTTCCAGAATGAGAAAATTTATGGCCCTTGGTGAAAAAAACTACCAGGGAATTTGTGTGCAGTGATGCATACGTTTAGTACATTTAACTAGAAGCAGGTAATACGATCACCGTCTACAGTATCGCTCAAGAATAAGAATAACAAATTTCCTGTTGTCAGACCTATTTCCTATTCATATCACAAAACCGTTGCATGCAAGAAGGCATCGAGTGTCAACTGTCAAACAATTATATTATCTTCTTCTCTGTCTGTTATTTTCCTATTATCTACCGCTTCATTATTTTGCTCGCTTTATTTTCTTTTTCTCATAAGGTAATATTGTGACATTTTGCGTGAAGGAACTTATTTCCGTGAGAGAAGATTGTCTAAAGTTTCTTTCTGTTTTGAATTATGTTTTCTAGTAACAAAGAGAAATACGTATTTGATAAAAAAAACGTGCCTCATGTAGAAATGAAATATTTACTTCTTGTACAGAAAAGGCTGGTAGGTATTACTAGAGGAAAAAAGTCAAAAGACATGTGTTTGTTTGTTTGTTTTTGTGTGTTTTTTTATGAGGGAGGCGTTTTTTGGTTGTTCCTTTTATATAAATGAATAGGACTGTTGTCCATTGTTGTCCATTGCTGCTTTTTGTCTAAGAATTTCATAAGAATTCTATACTTTTCTTGCTTGGTTCATATCTAGACAAAAATTGTTAACCATTGACTTTACATCAAGAATATCATCCTTGCTTTTAGCTGCCGATAATTATAAAGCAGGGATGGTGTTCTTAATTTGTTAAAATGTTACCGAACAAACTGTAAAGGCTGCAGGTTCTATATATACATCTTGGTTTCTTATGGACGTCTGATTTATATATTATTTACTTTACCAACTATAATTGTAAGTAATGAGTTCCATTAATATCTTCAATTAAACCTAGTAATTACTGCTTATGCGCTCGAGAAAAGATGTAATTTTTAATCTTAAGCTAATCTGTCTTTGCTAATATATTAATAATTTTGTACATTCAGTAGAAAATCTATACAAGATATACATAAACAAGGAATATCGTTTAGAAATGATGATTGGCGTACATATAGTACAAAATTAACGTATAGTTTTCGGACATTGGCAAATATTGAACGCGTATGTAATCGAATGTCCTATGTCCACAACATTTCAGGCTATAAACAAAAACAAAATATTGAATTTAATGCTTAAATGTCAGTATCATTTTCATTGAAATAAATTCAATTTTAGTCATATTTATTATATTTATTTTTCATTTAGTAAATGTTTTCATAGTTAAAACATTTTATTTAATTAACGACTCTATTAATGTTATCATTTTTTGCATTTTTTTTCAGAGGCAATTATACTAAGTACGAATTCTTCCGTAAAATTCCATAAAATCATTACTTTTAACCAATGGCAAACTTCTTTCAGCAGCTGAAGACTTTGTATCTAACAATTTCATTCGTTACAGATGTAGGTCAAAATCGATTTTCATACAGCTACGCCGAAAAAAATAATTATAAAACAGAATGAGCGCAGAAATTGAACACAGTCACTGTTTCTGTTCCCTCGCTTTGTTCGGATTTTCAATCGGCGCGGGACTGTAACTAGTGTCTTTTGCCAAAGACAATGACTCAACTGAACTCAATCACCCAGCTGCACACTGGTACCAGCAAGAAACAATATGGAGTTCTGTTCTTTGTGACAGGTTGCATCATTTCCTCTTAGATATGTATTGCAATCAAACGTAACGAATGTACAATAATATAACGGAAGTTAAAAGAAATGCGCAAAAAAAGATCAGAATCATTCCAGTGTGATTGTATGTCAGTTTGTTAGCCTATTCGTAGGAGGGTTTTTGATGTAAACTATGCATTTAATTGTTGTTAAATAGTTCTTTTTTCTCATTTCTTTTCTATTTTTCATATGACATTAAGATGAAAGCAAAGCAAGAGACTATATCTGTCCTGTTTTGTGTTATGTTTTAAATCCCATCTGTTGTTATTGTTTTTTGTTTTCTAGAAGATAACAACAACTTATCGAAAAATAACTTGAAATTTGAAAGTTAATTTAATATAGTCTAAATAGACTTAAAATCTTGTAGGTCCTACCAGAATGAAAAATACTCACCTATTATTTCCTATTCACTGAGATTCAAATGAAAGTTCTAAATACAGACTGCATCAAGCATAGGCAGAGACCTAATGTTTTAGTTTTTCAGTGTCTGACTTATAACAGAGTTTGACAAATCTTTAAACGTGTCAAATATTTGACTTGCTTATACATAAATTTTCCGTTTGTGTACGTATATTTTGTGTTTATTTTCATGACCTTTGAATTAGAGTGTCTTTTTCGTAAGTCCCTGTAATGTCTTTTAGATTATGTAATGCGGTCTGCATAATAATATGATACGGTTTAAGCTACAATTTCCCTAAAATCCCCTTAATCTTGTATAACGTAATTGTGACTTTCAATTTCAGTTATGGCAAGTAGATGTTTTATAATTATGAAATGTCAAAGAAAAGTAATCTTCGTGTTTGAAATATTTTTTCGTTTGATATTTTCTGATTTGGTAAATGCACCCGTACCCCATGTACTGATCAGTAAGTCTTTATGGTATAGTTTGTAAATTGCCCGATGGATCACTATCTTCTATTCTCACAGGAAGCCATTGCACCCCTACTAAACGGTGGCTCTTTCACATTTTGGTGATCTGTTTAAATGAGAGCCCTCGGCACTTCCGTTGTAGAGCCCTCGACCAAAACAAGGCTGAAAAAGGTAAGCACGTTTTATAAAAATATACGTTATTAAAGAGCCTGCTTGTTTTTCAAAAATCGAAGAATGTCATGCCACGTAGAACATTTTTCTCATCATTTTAGATGCAATTTCGATAAGAAATACCCCATTATGACGTTGCTAGAACTTGTAGCAAATATCAACTCGTGTGTTTTCTTTTACGAGGAGACACATCTTGAGTGATTTCTTTACCGTGAAATAGGTGTTGGCTCACATAATCGTCATGTAACATTGTTCCAACCTCCTCTTTGGCTCAGCACTAAAAATATTTCACAGAGTTCGGTTAAAAACAAAATACTCACATTTTTTCAAATGTGTTCTTCGATTTTTGAAAAACAAGCATGCTCTTTAAAAACGTATAATTTTATAAACCGTGCTTACCTTTTTCAGCCTTGTTTTGGTCGAGGGCTCTACAACGGAAGTGTCGAGGGCTCTCATTGAAACAGATCACCAAAATGTGAAAGAGCCACCGTTTAGTAGGGGTGAATTGCATGTCGGAAGAAATCAAGTGTCAGATGTCAAAGAGTAGTTTATTATCTTAACCCACAGATCTTTTCTCATAATTTGCGCTTTCTTGCGTCAGAATTTTTTACAATTTTACATAAATAATGCCACAGTGATATTTCGTGTGAGGGTCAATTTGTTCGTTTAGATGTTTTTTTTCGCTGTATTGTTTGCGACAAATGCTGCAAGGAATTTACTGATTGGTTTAAACTGAAAAAAAAAATTGTATGGAGGTTAATGCGAAAAAACACATGTAGAGATCATGTGTGTATGCTACCAAGAATTTGGTCTGCCGCTGAAACTAGTGTATCATTATAAAAAAGACGCTGTATGGAAAATGAACAACTAAAATACATAAAGTGATCAAGGCAATACTTAGACATAATCTGTCTTTGCTCAAACGTTCTTTATACATTTACGTTTCCAACAGTGACAACGTGTTCATTATTTTTTGCCCACGAAGAACAAATGATGTTTTCAACAGGGTGTATGATGTGATATATAAAAAAAGTTTAATACCCAGTCGTTATATAGGGTCTCAGCTCTCAAACGACTAAGCATGTTCCATGTTTTAGAGACGCTTTGAAGCAGTAGCTATAAGCTTTTTCTTATTTATGATAAAAACCCTATCTGCCTTTCCCTATTTACCTGTCAATATAAAGACAAGACAGGGATCTGGGAAAACAACAAAATAAAAATTCCTACCGTGAAGGAGACGATTTTTGCGAATGACGTTATCATTTTTTTTAGTTTTAAACTTGTATGTCTTTCTGCTTCGAATTAAAGCTTTCGAACAAAAACAACTCTTGCTAGAGAAATAACATTGAAGATTTTTTTTCTTTTTTTTTCTTTATTTGTTTTTTAATTGTATCAGTATGAGAATTTGCAAACCTAGTGTTACGTTTTGGAATTATATAACATTTGTTTCATTATATTTACTTAAAAATTTTAACAGAAAATTTTGTTGTATGATTTGTCCATTGAAATTGAAATTTTAATCGACACTGTTATAAAAGTTTTAGTTTAAATTAATAGATATTTTATTTGGATACCTAATACAGAAGAAGAACAGTATCTACAAAATGAAATTTGAACAACTCAGACTGGCTTCTTTCACGATATATCTTTTTAACGACTGTATAATTCTGACTGCAATACTTCCAGACAAAGACTTTTTTAAGCAGCTACCACATGTACAATGTATGTTTAGCTTTAGAGAGTTATTTGTCAAAAAGTGTACTATGCCATTATTTTACCCATTATAACGTAATATTTTACAAGTTCGTTCGTTGTTTTATCGAAAATTATTTACATCATTTAAGTTCTTCTGTTTACCTGTTGTTTGCCTTCATTCTATAAAGTTCTGTGATTCCTAAGCAACAGTGGTATAGTTATACAGAACAAATCATTTTAAAACAGACTGTTTAGATGTAGTTGGGCTATACTTCAGATTAATAATGCATTTGGGAATTTATTGGTTGATTTATCAATTTGTTGTTGTTGTGAAGCGTTTTTACATAATGAAAAAAATGACAATGAAAACATGTGTTTCTACGACAGGGGTCTTTTTGTACACTTAATCCGAAGATGATACAAAATATAAGTACATCTGGTATGTGATCCATGGGTAACAATTACAGCTTGGAAACGTCTCCTCCTTTCTGGATTAGTCCTTGAGTCACTCTGTTGCAGCACGCATTGTGGTTCTTTTTGGCTGGATTAGCAAATCTGAAATGGCTAGCTGTAAGTCATTGCGAACGTGCTTGATCAAGTTCAATTTCGGAAAGCGGGCTTACCGCTCTATACGCTCAATCCTCTCCCAATCTAGATGCTGCTAGGCCACCTTGCAGTGTGAAGTCGGCGTTACCGCCCATGAGGTCAAAACTTTCGTCGTATGTATATAAAGGGGCAGTACATAGGTATCTAAGACGTCATCCCTTTACCGCTGACCGCTTATAGTCTCCTGATCAAAATTGGTGTGTCCATCCCAGTCGATGACGCCCAGACTTTTATCGGTCGTGTTTCGCTATGTTTGCTGAATGAAACATCTTTCCGTCAACGCCCACACTAGCACTCCTGTCCGTATAGTCAAACAATACCGAAATTCATCTGTCTGGACAAGCCAACATGTTCAATTTCCCATTTATACCGTTCCTGGCGATGGTTTTGGTATAGAAGAATGCGTATATCTGGTTCTGTAGGCCTCAGACCTCTCTCATAGTGTCTTGACTGAATAGTCTGGTTGGAAACATTCGCTTCATATGCATTTAGGAGGTCACAGTGAATCTGGTTAGCAGTGGTAAAAACGGTTTCAATCGAATAAACACATATCACTCGCCCTCTACTTAGCAGTTTCTCTGCAACAACTATGCGATCTAACTGATGTTTCATACTGTCAATTGATTGACCATGCTCTGTTGATCACGGTGTGATTCACATCCAACCTCACAGTAACTGGATAATTGTTCTTCTATCCCTACATCGTGACATACCTCTGCTTCAGTCAAATGTCGCGTAATGCTTGCATTAGCCATCTTTAGATAAATATCAGGTGTCTTGAGTATAAAGTTACTGCTTGATAATGTGAATGATACCCATAATGTGCAGGATACCATATTCTCGTGCAAAAGAAAGGGTGGGTGCTTTAGACGACTAGTCACAATATCGCTGTTTTCTTAAGAGCTTATGGTTTACATTGAGGTCCATGGCAATATGTAAATGAAATGGAAGTGGAAATAGAACAGAAGTGTACCTGAATATAAAACCACCCATGACACACAGTTTGCTTTACAAACATCGAAAAGAATATTTTTTTTGAAACTATACTACTCAAAATTTGATAGGGATCACTTATTAAAATGTGTATATTTACTACATACGGTTGAAAGGTTACATTTTTGTTGTGATTCTGAAAATATGTTCATATCACAACAGTTTGGTACCAAAAAATGAGTAAGTCTGTAAACCGTTGAATGTGACAGAGGCTGAGCCGTGGGAGCGACACGAATTAGGGATAACACAGACAGGAGATGAAATGGAACGTTTTGGAAAAATCAAGTCTATGGCCTGAATTTTGCTTTAATATCGCATGTGGTGTCCGTTTGCTTGGATTACTGCTCTGCACCACCTTCTCATGCTGCTACTGAGTCTCTGGATGCTTTGTTGTGGGAGTCGAGCCCACTCGTCCAGAAGGGCCTGCTGTAGCCCAGGGACCGTGGTTGGCTGGACTGGGCGAGCAGATATTGCAGTCTGCAGCATGTCCCAGGCGTCCTCTTTAGGATTGATGTCTGGAGACCATGCTGCCAGTCCATTCTCTCTATGGCTGCTGCCTCCAGGTACTGGACGGTGACCCTTGTCCTGTTAGGCCGGGCGTTGTCGTTCATTAAAATGAACTCAGAGCCTGTAGCACCAGCGTACGGACGAACGTACACATCTAACATCTCATTGACGTATCGTACAGTCGTCAATGTGCCGTTTTGAACAATGTGCAGGTCCGTTCTTCCCTGCATGCTACTGCCCGCCCACAGCATGACCGAGCACCCGCCATGACGGTCATGGGTAGCAACACATACGGGTGCCAAACGCTCATTGGCGGATCTCCATACCCGCACTCGCCTATCAGTGAAGTCCACACAAAATCTAGACTCGTCAGTGAACAGCACTGGGGTCCAGTTATGCAGCGTCCACCTGGCGTGATCGCGGGCCCATTGAAGACGTGCCTGGATGTGGTTTCGCGTCAATAGGATTCGGATTGCTGGCGTTCTAGCCCTCATGCCAGCTGTATGAAGACGGTTTCTGATGGTTTGAGTGGAAAGTCTTACACCAGTGGCATTCTGGGAGTCATTTTGGAGGGCAGTAGCAGTAACAAAGCGCTGACGTCGCGCTTGAACGACAATAAACCGGTCCTCACGCTGAGTTGTGGACCTCTGACGCCCTCCGCCATGCCTATGGGTGACATGCCCGTAAGTTTGAAACCTTCGCCACATCCTGGCAACGGTGCTCTGGGACACCCCAAGGACACCTGCCACGTGCCGTTGAGAACGCCCAGCCTCAAGCATCCCTACCGTCGTATTCATCTTCTCATCGTCAATACACCGTCTTTGCCGTAGATTTGCCATGACCAGTGCTAGGTTCGATATAAACGTTACCATGCACAAGCGAAGTCTGAATAAAACGGATGTGTACATGAAGGTACATGCCCGCGGTGCACCACTTTTCCAGGGGTATCGCTTTTCCCGTGCATCTCGAGCCATGTACAGGTAAACAATCAAAATCTGCTGGACAGGTCGGCTTGGCCATATGAATAAACTACATGTATCAGAGAAAAATCAGTTATCCTGAGGTTATCATTAAAAAGATATTTAAGAAACAAAACGTGATCCCTATCAAATTTTGAGTAGTATATGTTATCGCTAATTCAGGACAACTGATAACAGAGTGTCATAGTGTTAAGTTTATGAATATAAACACATAAAATTAATGTAACTATGTGAAACAAGAAGATTGTAAGAGAAATAAAGTTCATTTCGTCTGAACTGGCTAACGTCTTGCATATAGAAGTCATTCTGTGATTCTGTGCTAACAGACAATGTTTTTTTGATTTTGACCGTCACCAGCCTCTCATTTTCCAAAAGTGTTCTCTGTATTTTATAACGAGGCAATTTTCTAAATTTGACAAAACTATTATGGAACAATTAAGTTTTGCACTGATATGGAGCATGTGATAATTATAACACTTTGTAAAAGATGCGAGATAAATGTGCATCTTGCCATCAGAGGAAGCCCTGATTTAACTATTCTCGATAAGCCTAAATGAAAGTGATGAGTTTCGATAAAGCCGTCAGTTATACATATTGCATCCTACTTGAACCTCAGAGAAATGCAATAGAATAACCTTAAAGTAATATATCATTGTGAAATAATAATGATTTCACAAGAGAGATTTTTAGAAATGGTAAAACCAGTCTTTTATGACATTGACAATATGAAAACGCTTGCAAGATGAGCACATTGCTTTGCCGTAGTACTGTTGAAATTTCGGATGGGATAGATAATTGACTTCTGACTTTTAGTACTAACATACTATTAACTGATATTTTTTAACCCCGGTAATTAGTAAACCACTGATTGTACTTTACAGAACGTTACGTATCAACCTGTTTTATCGTGACACAGCAATTATTTACATAAAAAGCAGAAGAAGACGATCAATTATTTGATAAACTGCTTAATACTAAAATCTAAAATAGCTAAGGTGTTTGATGCAGGTTTGTTGCTTGACACTGTAGAACTTCCGAAACCAAAAGGTTTTCTAATCAACCTTTGTGTATGCTGTATCTAGTCGTCAGTGCTGTTAAAAAATAAATACGAAAAACAATGAAACAACACCTCAAAACATACAACATAACGTGTTAAGTCAAAAACATCTATTATATTTGTTATCAAAATACAGCAAATAGCAAGACTAAAATTACTAATTGGTAAAGTATTCTCATCTGGCAAACAACTAAGCCAAAATCGTGATCCAGAGACGCGTCGGAGCAGTATCAGTTGATTTTTTTCTCATTTATAATGCATAGCCTACGCAGCATCTCGCAATTTTCTTGTCAGTGTCAAGACAGGACGGGCTAAACAACGAAATGAAAATCCTACTTTGAATGAAACGATTCTGGAACATGACTAAGTTTACGTTAATATTGAATTTTATTGGCAAAGTGTCAAACGTCTCACGTTTACCTTAATCTTATCTTGTGGATGTAAATATGCAATGTGTTTTGATTCTAAATTCATCTTTGACACCAAAGGCAGAAAATAACTTTTGCATTGCTGTGTTATACCTTTCCGGTACAATTTTTTTTTAAAGTATGATTAAAATACAGTTGACTAGTTTCTTTTTAAATACTCAGGATGCTAATCGTGATAATAATGATAATAATTGTTATTGTTATTATTATTAGTCTGATATTCATCTAGAGTATAAATGGACTTAATTTTATGAGCCAGATATTATAAAATATTTAGACTTTGACGAAGTGCAGCTAACAAGTCACTGACAGACACAGACTTACTCAATACTGATATTGCAATGTAGTCAGTCATCACAGATAATGTATGCAATTACTATAGACAATGTCTAATGCCGTTCTCTAAATTGTAGATCAAAATATTCAATAGAACTGCTGAGCATTATTTAGTAGGCATAATACTCAAAATTGTACTCAAACATGTTAAATTGCAAACTAAGTCATACCAAGTAAGCCCGTATGATCGAGTTGATAAAAATTACTATTAGTAAGAAGTTAAAGTGTCAGATTACAAACATAAAGTGACTAAAGCGTGGTCGTGAGATGCTGCCGAGAAGTATTTGTTGATATTTCTCATTTAGCATTCATTGCCCACGCAGCCTTTCTCAATAATCTTGTCTAATTCAACACTAGACAGTTAAAAAAAACTGAAGGGAAAAAATCTTCAAAAAAAAAACGGCTTTAAGAGATTTTTTTTTCGAAATTTGGTTATAGTGTCTTTTATGTTAAGATGCATTTCGTATTATTTCTAATGTATATTTACTTTGACATTGTTTATAAGCCAAGCAAGTTATGATAAATGCAAGAACAGTGTAAATCTTGAAGACATTGGATGCATTATATATAAAATATATTTCAAATTTCAGAAAGAGTAGACTTTCATTATATTCAAACTGTCACTGAAATTCAGGTTTCGTTAAGGTAATATTTATTAGGATTATGTGCAGATGATTTTAATTACTGAAAACAAAAAAAAATCAAATTGTGAAGTTTAAGCTATAACAGAGTTCCAGACTTATCTTATATGTCGGTCATCTTTAAGGCAAATTACGCATAAAACATTTTTTCTTCATTTTTTTTCATGTTATTTATTGAAATAAGCTTAAAAGTTTGTCTAACTTGACACAGAATGCCTATTCACGTTAGCATGATACTTCGGAATCCATAAATGTCTTAACAATATTTAATTTTTATTTCAGTAAGATTTAATTATGACGAAAATGACAATGTACAGTGTAGTTTTATTGTTGTTCAATGTAACAACTAGAATTGTCCCAAAAAATCTTTTGTAATGAATATGAATATTTTCGTATTTCCCTTAAGCCTTAGATTTATTCAATTGCGAGTTCCATTTATAGCATTAATTACCCTAATTTCGTACAAACAGTGTTACTTGCAAAGAAATGCTTGAGGAAAATACGTAGCTAATGATATAAAACTTACACTTCATTGCCCATTATTCTGTACATCCCTGCAAGCAAAATCTAAGAATAGACAAGTTTAGGCTTTTGCAAAGTGCAGTAACAATAGGGCAGACATTGGATATTGCTGCTATATCGAAACCAATCATTACTAAACAAATATCATCACATAAACCACGAACGCTTCAACTTCCTGAGATATTTTGTATCGCATTGAACAAACATGTTAACTAACAATATAATATAAATGATCTTATCTAACAAGCTGAGGGGACCACTTGATGCATTTGTTGAGATTTCTCATTTATAATTTAAAGTTTACACAGCTTGTCTCACTTGTCTTGTCAGTGAAACAAAAGGGAACTAGAAAAAGAACGACACAATGAAAAATTTCTTTTCGAACCTAACAATTTGACTATAGCATTAAAAAAAACTTTTCTTAAACGATGTAGAAATAAATATACAGAAATGCATAAATAAAGAAATGAGCTTTGACGTTTCACATTCCTCTTATGGTTTGACTGTAGCTATTCCTTATATAGAAAATTGCTTTCTGAGTTTTGCAAATTGTTATATACGCCCGAGACAGAAAATTATCTACACTTTCTGCAACGTTTCTCTTAAATTAAGGTGTTTTGTTTCAAGGAAAACGTTTTAGAAAATATATGGAACTGCGTTTGGCGTTTAAGGAAATCGATCTTATATTTTTCTATTCAAATAAAATAAATGCGAAATATTTTTCAGCGGAAATGTAAAAAAAAAGCTTTGTTTTAAGTAGAATATGTTACATTTCAGCGTCAAAATACGTTTCTGTATTTAAGACGTCAGATGTTTAAATAATTATCAAAGATTGCAGAAAGGAACAAGCATTACAACTGAATCATATCTATTATATATATATTTTTCCAATTTAACATCAAGTATTATATGTTTACCCACCCTCCCGCAGAGAGTTTCTGTGCTAAATGTGCAAATAGTTTGGCTGAGTATTAACGTTTAATATTTCCCCAAGATTATTAATGTCAACGATGATATTTCATGGTATATGCCAGATGCTTTATGCTATTTCTTGTTTTAATGTTAAATCTCCTGTCTGGATTTAGTAAGGTATTTTGATGGTTAATTTATGTGAACGTTCATGTGTCTTTTCTTCCAATGATGTTCTGACTGTCCATCTGCTATATTGTTGGAGCTTACGGACTACTCCGCAAATACTACCGGTGCAATTTCAAACTGTCCAATCACCCTTTAACACAATTGTAAATTGGCGATACATCAGGCGACACATGTCATCACTGATCGCTCTTGTTTGTATAAATAAACAGTTTTCAAAGTTAAACATGTTAAACTGGGTCAAATGCAGATCTTGTTTTCTCTAAAATGATAAGCATCGTTTATATTATGTAGAGGAAACAATAGGTGAAGGTTGTCTCCATGTAGTAATTACATCATTGGTGACGGTTTAAAAAGAGGGCTTAAATCGTATATGCAAGGTTGGGGAAAGGGAGATTCTTGAATTTGCATTATGACTTTGTTCTTTATTACAAAAATTAAGAATGTGTAACTGGACAAATTATATTCGAACGTAAGAGTATGGAAAGATATTTTAAATATATGCATTCAAATAATATTTTACAACGCAGCTCTAGTGCTATATAATTTCGTTTTGCTTGTTCATTGTTGGCTGACAACAAACCTCGTGTATATTTTTACAATAACTGAATTGTTTTTAGGTGTTATTGTCTGCTGATGTTCAACGTATATCATAATAATGCCATAAACTTGTAGTTTCATAACACTGTTTGAAAAAAAATGTCTTTTTTCTGTACAATTTTGGATGATTGTTCTGATAGTTTGTTTGTAGCACAATTTGTTTAACATTAAGATTATTGTAACGAACTAACGTCTGTCCGTTCAGTTATAAGATTGCTAATTTCTTTCAGTATGTAATCTCATAGAGAAGCAACCCATTGCCTTATTCGGTACAAGCCGCAGTGAAACGTTCAGTATTATCGAGTCATACAGTAGAGCATTGCGTGTTCCTTTCTTTCTACCGACGCTTACAAGGGAGACAACTGTTGGTAAAGACAACTACATCATCAGCATGTGCCCATCTTTCATTGAGGCAGTCATTGACATCATCAAATACTTCCACTGGAATAGGATATTTTACCTATTTGACACGGATGACGGTAAGCCTATACCAAAGATACCTACCCTCCATCTATAACATTTAAAAAGAATTTAGTCAAGGTTTGTTATAAGAAATTAAACTGATTTGTCTAGACTTTGTCATGGTCTACACGTGTTACACCATAGGACGTTTTTCACATATACTTTACCAGTAAGTTTGGGGGTTAATTTTAGCGATTCATGTGAATCTGATGTTTTTTCTGAAAATACTTCTTTTGTTAGCATTTTGTCTATTTTAAGAGATTTTAACGCACAAACTAATGAAATTGGCCATACACCATCAATCACCATCAGAATAATTACAGTAAACGGCCTCTCTCGAATATGCCGCCTGTCTCTCACTTGATGTTTTGTAATCAAACGCTAGCCACGAAACCCCGTGATAAATTCTTCCCTCCAAAATCTAATCTGCGGAAACCATCAACTGTGATTGCTGCTTTAAATATTTGCTTGGAAAATCAAATGAAATGGGAAGCCAATTTTCGTAAGAACTCTCGTATTGTCCGACGGATCCAATCGTTCCTCATGCAATTATTCTAGTGGTAAATATTTGTTTAGGAGACGATAGTAAATGGTGGGAACAGTGCGTTAAGAAACAAGCTTACATCGATTACGGATAATTGTAATCTGTGAGAGATTAGTTAGTTTACCATCGAGAAAACGGCAAAATGGCGGTAATTGTTGAAAAACGGGCAACTGTGAAGGCGTTTAATGATTCTATGTTAGGCAGGTTTTTATTAAAATGGAAAAATAATTTAGATTAAGTGCCATAAATGATGCCCGATGATACTGATGCAGATTGCCTCGGCTTTTTTCTCAGTCGAATATTAAAGTCGAATTCTGGTAGCATAGCGTTTGTTTGTGCTGAAATGTACTTTACAAGGAGAGTAAACACGAACTCAATGAGTAAGTGCATATGAACTTTTAACTGTATATGAGATTTATTTTTTTCTGAAATATTTGAATAAAAGCCACTTTTTTACGTACACTTGTGCCTTTCTTACCTTTCATCCAGTTTTCAAAGGAAGCAAGACATTTAGCTCGAAGAAGGTCATGTGAACTGTTATGCAGATTTGAAATTTATTATAAAAGTCTGTAATCGGCTCAGACAATTATAACTATATCAAACGCTGAAGAAAAACGGAAAATAATAATTGGTTTGATTAAAAATTGATTTTACGACAATGTACAAGCAAGGCCGGTAAAACAGAAAACATACTGAATATCCTAAAATGGCCTTTTGTCTTGTACTAAATGCCAAAAAAAGATATTCACAAGACCCATAACGATGCAGAAGGTAGCACTTGTCGGCTGACAAGATAGTTGTGCTGAAAATTTCACTTGAATAATATGCAGTTCTAACTTGTCATAAAATATCTTCTAAATGCTAGGTGCACTTTGAAGGTAAATAAGGCATCTTATCACATATTATTTTATAAGTATTATTTGTAGCATGGGTGTATACTGATAAGTATTAAATTATACTGCCAATCTATTATATGATTAACATAAATGATAGCCTTGCCTACCCTGTATTTGCAATATGCTCGCCCACTGACAATTTGGCAGTCAGTTAAATGAATTACATATTAAAGCATTAAAATTATAGCCCTTTTAACATACCGCGTTACTTGTTATAGAACGCAAAACATAACGAAATTAAACTGCTTCGGTGTGCAATATGAATTATGTGCACGTCGAGAACAATTGCTTTAAATAATTTGTACCTAGGGCTGTATTTTGAAAATACCCAAAATTGACCTTGATGGCGCGCTTACTATATATACGTTCGAGGTTAATCAGTCGGGAATGTAATATACACGCGTCCGCAAGGCGGTTTTGTTTTGACGTTTTTGTTACCACAATATTTGGAATGGGAAATTTAGAAAACATTTTGCCATCACTGCTTTAACTGGTTATGTGATGTCGCATCGCAAAGATGTCACTGATCAGACAATGTACCTTAACTCAAAAATTTTGATGTTGTCCTTTCTGGCATCCTGGCAACAAACCGTTTTTATACCCTACAGAAATCGTTAAGTGTTTCGCCAGCAAAGCGGACGATAACAACCAAATATTTATTTTCCTTTTGTCATCGTGCATTTTACCTATTGGAGATTTTTTCATATTTAACAATGGTTTTATTTAGTGTGTTGAATAATGATATAAAAATTTAAGACTACCTAATGTTTTGTATGCATTTTGTTTGCTTATTTCAGCGAGATATCAAATATTTCAGAATAATCATTCCTCAAGTATTGACAATTTCTTTGACACGGATCCAATATATTTTGTATTTTCAGCTTTATGGCGTCTTCAACGCCTTTATCTGGCGTTCAGTGACCGTATTGTAGACGGTCGCAAACAACATTTTTTGATAGACGCTATACGTATACCGGATGTCGGAAATTGTCGGGAAATTCTCCGGAAATTGGACAGGAACTATAACTTCAATACGAAAAGAATTGTCGTAGATCTCTACTCAATACAAGACTATGACACGTTTATGAGCCAGGTTCGTCAAGTGGTGCTCAGTGTTTTGCCTGTAACCCAATTTTAGATACATGCTTTGCAGATTTGCTTGTAATGTGTAGAACACAATTTAGTCTTTATTTATATATATGACTGCATATAAATTTTTTTCATTCAAAACCTTCTTGACTCAAAATGAAATTTTGAATTGCATTTCCTATTTTACTGTTTTTATTGACTTTTTTCGTATCAGGATAAACATGAAGAAAAATAGTTATTGAACTCATTTCCGTGACGTTTGGTGGAACATCTTAAATTTTTGTTTATGTCGTGAAATCACCAAACCTCAATGGTGTATTTCTCTTTCTTTTACAGATAATTGATGTTGGGATGAACAGAGATGGCTACCACTACCTTTTAGGAACTTTGGTACGAATTCCTATGTTCTCTTTTTTACTGTTTTCACTTCCTTGTCTCATACAACTTTGCCTGTAAAATCAGGATTTTTTGCTGTAGTTAAAACTGTAATAATTGTCTGCATATTGTTTTTCTTTATTCAAAAGAAATTTCTGTTTTTCTTTTGTACATATTTTTACGATAAAATAGGATATATGCTTTAAAAGCCTTTAAACACGTACATTTATAAACGAATGTTATACACGTATACCCTTGTGTTTTCAAAGGACATAAATGGCATGAATCTTGACCTGTGGAAGTCTTTTGCGTATGGGGGAGTTAATATCACAGGTTTCCAGCTGGTAAAAGCAAGTCATAGACACAGTGCACTCACAGAGCTTCTGGAAGAGGACCAACAACCCTCGGTACGTGAACAATTAAATCAAAATGTGCTCATATCGTGTTTAAATACCATTTAATTTTGTATTGATAGTATAGTTGGTCTTCTTCATAAAGAGGACTCCATTAAACTATTTGTTTCAATAAGCTTTTTATGCAAACGCATTTGCTCATGATTCTTCAGTAACAGATTTAATGAACACTGAAAAGCATTGGGGCATATTCTGGGTCTTCTTTAAGGAACGAAACTTGTTTAAGCTGCCCTTTCCACAGGACCTTTTATTTGAACATTTATTTTTATTTGTATTTTAAAGTAGTATTTTTAACTGGATCGACTTGATGGACATACTTTGTTTATTAACATGTAGATTACGAAAGTAAATTGTTGTTCATTCTCATGTAGTTTGGCAACTGTATCATACTATAAGCGCAAACGGGGTCATTTTTCAAGAATGAAAAAAGACCCGCCAGGAAGGATTACCCTGTTTAAAACCAGAGCCGAATAGTGTCTTTGCCTATACATGTGATATTTCATGCTGAGAAAAAAAGATGTCGTTTAGTGAAAGTCGCCAAGAACTCTGATGTCACCTAATGAAAATTAGAACAATCTAGGAATAGCACAGTTGTACTTTTTCTTATTACATTAATAATTGATGATTTCGTAGTGATAATTTAATTCATTACGTTCTGATAATTTAATTTATTTCAATAATTAGAAACTGAAATTAGCGTTACAGTCAACATAAGCGAAGGCACTTTGTTTCCGTACATGTAAATTAGATAAACCCCGATTTCGATTACAAGTTATTTTTTAAAGTTACGTTTGAACTGTACTTTGCCTTGAGGTTTGCGTTATTTCTTTAAGTAGAATACTTTGAGTTTCAGTAAATATGAATCTTTGTACATTTTCCTGACAATAAGTGCTTATATATTTAGATTTTTTTTCTTAACTTACTTTTCAAAGCATTTACAAAATAAAACAGGATTCATAAACAACGTTTAACCAGAACGAATTATTTTTCAAATTCAACGTAACATTTATTGGTTTTGTTTTCAGCATCTTGCCTTGCATAGAATATTATCGGTATAATGAAGTTAACTAAGCACAATGTTAGGGCAGGAAAAAATACACTATGTTAAGCTTGTACTATTTTTGTCAGGTAGAAGTAGCGCTTACTGTCGATGCTGTCGCCGTGTTAACAACAGCATTGGTGCAGATTATGCACCGAGTGGACCGACAGGAAGTGCTGGGTTTTAGGCGGGGAGAGTTGTTTCTACATATGAATTGTAGCTCAGATCCTATTCAGTCTTTACCAAAAGGACATATTATACTAGACTACATATTGAATGTAAGTTGACAGTTGAATGTATTTTATGCAAAATGATCCATTTTAATAATAATCTTAGACTTTGGGTACAAAGATTTTTTTTTAAAGTAATTATTAGTTAGCATTCATTTTGATATTATATTTGTTTCAGAATTTAGGATCGACACTACTAATTGATACACGTTAATCACATTTCTTTGGAAAAGCTTGAATTGATTTTAAGTAAATATTAAGTATTTTGTATCAGATACATTTTTAGATGCAAATTAGTCAACATTAGTTTTTGTACTTTTCAATGTAACGGCGTATCTGCAGCCGTCCCGTCAAATCCTTATAGTTTTGTTCTCAGAATAACAAATAATATACAAAAAACGTACTTGTGAAAAAGTGTTGCATAATGATAAACGGTTACAGGTACCTGTGGAAAAAGTTAACGTTCATATAATGTTAATGTCTACAGATAATTTTAAAAATAAATAATGTTGCATATAATATTGATGTCTCCAGGTGACCCTTGAGGGCAGTAGCGAGGGATTATCAGGGAAAATAGCGTTTGATGAGTATGGCAACAGGAAAGGGTACAAACTGAATATATTCCAGTTAAGTTATAGGTCACCACTTCAACAGGCAAGATACGATGATTTTAACGTCGACATTTATTATTACAACATTATATTAACGACTCGTAGATTATTTATTAGTTTATTTTTTATTCTCTTAAGTTTGTAAAGTTGTATGAATAAAATGTATGTTAACCAATCTCCACTTATACACAGTATAACATGCGTGTACGAATAATGTTCCATTGGTATGTTAAAATTATAATAATGACATGGAAAACAAATAAGCATGTAAAAAGACTACAAAATATCAGGTAAAAGAACAAATTTGTGAATTTGTTTCTAAAAGAACCGAATCTTAAATATCAAAGAGAAAGGTCTAGTTATTCTTGAAAAACAAATGTTTCTTAAACTGATACATAAAGCAGATGACAAATAGAAATTGTACATGTATGCTTTATCATTATCGAAGGTAGGGTACTGGGAGCATGGCGTTGGTCTAAGGGATATTTCTGTACAACCAACAAACACTGTAGAGGATGAGAAACCTCGTAACAGAACGAGGATTGTTACAACCATTATAGTGAGTAGTCTGTTATTTCCTAAAGTAAGCTGTCCATTCATGTTCTATTTCAGAAGAAAGGATTCATTCAATATGAATTGAAATAATATTTTTTTTCTTCTTCGATGTACTATGGTTTCGGCCATTTTTATTTCAAAATGGACGGATAGCCAAATGAATTTATTTTTAGAGCGTGAGAGTAATACATGTGCATTCTTTGTTCTCTTTCTGCCCTTCATGCACACTTTACCTCAGATGAAACAGTTATTTTTCTCCTTGTCTGCTGCTGAGCTATTTGCAGGTTTTTCTCCTATTTTAGACTTTTAGTTAGAGGAATACAATAAGTTTTCATGTTCTTTTTAAAACTCTGTTTACATAACCATAGATAATTTCCGACATATACATGATAACTAAAAGTAAAAGAAGAAACGGGAACAAAAGAAATCAAGGCAAGAACGCCTTTCTTTTTTTATTTCATTCTCGAGTTTCCAGCGCATTAGAATATCATTTAATATCAGCTCAGAATATTACCTCATCACTTATGGTCTATTAGGTAATTTGCTTCAGGCGTTTGACGTCTTCACTCATACGAAGTAGAATTGTTTATTCAATATACAGCGTGTCTAACTAAAGCAAGTCTGAAAAGTGAGGACGTTTGTTTCGCTTTGATTTCAGAACGAGCCTTTCGTGCAGTTGAAGAAAGCGGATAACGGTAAACCAAGAGTAGGCAATGACCGTTTCGAGGGTTACTGTATTGACATGATGAAGATTGTTGCAGAAAAAGCAAACTTCACGTACATACTAAAAGTTGTTAGTGATTCACAATATGGCTCTAAGGACGACAATAATACGTGGAACGGACTGATCGGCGAATTATTACGAGGGGTTCGTATCTGTACATTTCATCAAATATAATGTCATTTTATTTTATCTACAATAACTTGTACAACATTTACAGGTAGTATAGAAAGTTTTCTTTCGAAAGTTGAATTTTCTATCAGTCCAGTCATGTTACTTCCATCTTACTGTATCCGTTAATATAACTATACCTATTTGAATCCGAAGACTGTAGTGAAATAACTATTTTAAATCTGCGACGTAATATAATGTTTGAATAGCGACACCTGTGCTACTATAAGTTTTATTTTCTGCAGTTGTCGAAAGTGTAGCCTTTTTACCTTTTTGCCACAGTAACTATTATTCAAGATACACCACAGTACCGAATTTCAAGTATTAGACTCATTGTACAGTACTTAACTTTCTCTTCAACATATACAGAAGAACGTTTGCAATGGGCTCATACGAATACTGTCTGAAAATAAAACCCAATTACCGTCATGGAAAGTGAAGATTTTATTTCGTTTGCCAGACACTGTCATGTGTCAAGATAAAGTACCCTTGTGGAATTTCTGAATCTAGCAATACTATTTTCACATAAAACTACTTTAGTCCAGGCTCACAGACATCAGATAACGAGTTATTTCTGATATCCTTATATTGAGAGTGTTTGCTGTTTTACACAGGTTACCTTTGCAGCAGCTTCCATTGATAACACCAACCTATACATATTTTATATTCCCAGAAGCTACTGGCAGGGGTGGTGGGAGCTATATAGCAATCACTTTGTTCATCCGTCCGTCTGTTGGTCGGTCGGTCAGTCAGTATATCTGTCCCGGAAATTCTCTGGGCTCCTAACTTTACTATTGCTTGCACTTTATTTTCAAATGACAGAAATGTTTGCCTTGACGAGACGGTGTGTCACGTGCAAGAACTATACTGCTATTCAAAAGGTCAAGGTCAAACTTAGAGGTCATAATTATGTTTAAACTGAGTTCTGCTTTTAAATTATTTGTTCGGGCTCTTACTTCGCAAGATCGAGTGACAGACAAATAACTTAGTACAAATAGTTGCATCGATGAGACGATGTAACCCGCGCAGGAATCAGATTGCTACCTGAAAGGTCAAGGTCAAAATTACATGTCAAAGGTAGATATTGAGTGCTGATTTGTTTGTCTTGGCTGACACTTCACCATGGATTGTGTGATACTTAAACAACTTTTACAGCTTTCAAAAATTGAGATAAAGAAATAATACATAGTGTGTTGTATCTCATTACAGGAAGCCGACATCGCCTTAGCAAGCCTTACCATCACCCATCAACGAGAACAAGCAGTGTATTTTACCAAACCTTTTATGAACACTGGGATTAGTATAATGATTAAGAAACCCGAGAGGGAGAAACCTGGAGTCTTTTCGTTCATGGACCCCTTGTCAATAAAAGTCTGGGGCTTAATCATAGCTGGATTTTTTGCCGTCAGTTTTATATTGTACATGGTGGGGCGATTTAGCCCTTACGAGTGGCAAGACGAAGGGGCTGGTGATGATACAGCCCCATCAGATACTTTCTCATTTGTAAATACCCTGTGGTTTTCATTGGGTGCCCTTATGCAGCAGGGTCCTGATATCTTCCCAAGGTGCATACTGTTTATGTCAACTACTTTCTAAGAAGTAGCATTTCAATATATTAAGTGTTTTAGTTACCTCTGGGTTGATACCAGCTTCTGAATGCATGGCATTCCATATTATTTCTTATGTTCTTTTTTAATTATTTATATTGTATGGTATTTTTTTACTCTTCAATAGCGTTTTACATTTTTTCCTGTGCAGTTTTAGTTGTACATTTTGTCACATTCACTTTGGAAATGTTTGACCAATCTTTTTATGCTTTATTATCAGCATTTGTTTTGACTTGTAATTTATTGTGAATGTCGCAATAACTTCAACTGCAATTTCCCTCTCCAACAATATTTCCAGTACCAAAACCACATATTTAGTTACTTTTTTTGTTTCTAATTCGCAAGGTAATTACACAAAGGGATAACATTTTAAACGATACGTTTTACCATTTTACACATTTATAGTTTCGTAGACCTCTGGGATCTGTATGAGAAAGATTCTGAGAGAAAATTGCCGTAAATAAAGTTATGCAGAAGATTTTGATGTGCCGCACAGTTTTACATTTCTTGCCAATCGGGTAAATTTGTCAATGCGTACAGACGTAATTAATGAATAAATACAAGGCTTCTTCTTAATGTATTCATAACAAATGTTCGGTCCTCGTAAATATTTTCTCTACAATGAAGATTGAGGCATAATTTCCAAATTTCATAAAAGCCTATAAATATTAGACTTTTTTCTTACAAAGGTAAAGGTTTTTTGTTCTACCATCTGAAATATCAATGATTGATCAGATATGTTACTCATCTACGGAGCCCCTAAAGTGACATGATACACTCTTATAGTTTTGTTGTCACATTTAATATTTCATTTGAATGAATTAACATTTCGTTTAAACGAAATAATAATTAGCATTACGTTTAAACGAAATGTCATTTCGTTATAAGTAAAACTTATTCCGTTTAAACGAAAGGTTATTTCGTTTGAACGACAACTTATTTCGTTTAAACGAAATATTTTGTTTTAAAGGAATTATTATTTCGTTTAAAAGAAATCTTATCTTGTTTAAACGAAATAAAATAAATAAAAACAACAAAAACATATTAGTGAGTTATGTCACTTTAGGGGCCCCGTACTCATCCTGGCCTCCATGCACGGAGTCCGACATTTTTCTTTCACTTTACTAGCATGTTAGATTTCCAAACATGTTGTTACAGTTTTTTCATACATCTTTAGTGTCGTGCCCGGAACATCCATTTTTTTTGTCTGATCACTGAGCTATCACATTTAAATAATATAACAATAATATAGCCTATAAATATTAAATATTTGTCTTACAAAAGTAAACGTTTTCTGTTCTTCTAGCAGAAATAAGAAATATCAAATTAATGATTAATCAGAAAATGTTACTCATCCTAGCCAGCAAGCATGAACATTTTCTTTTCACATTATTAGCACGTTAAGATTTGCAAATAGAATGTAACACCATTTTTAAACATCTTTAGTGTCGTGTCCGGAACATCACAATTTTGTCTAATCACTGATCTCTCCCATTTAACAAAGAAGTACAGGTGTATACGAGTTCAATCTTTTTTTATGTCTAATTTAACGACTGTTCTGTTGATCCATGCAACGGAAATTATGTGAGAATTAATTTTGAGAAGATTTTGCAGTGCCAGTCCAAACGTTTATCATGCAAAGTTCATGATACAAGTTTATCTTGCAAACGTTCATCATATAAATGTTTATCATACAAATGTTCATCATACATACGTTCATCATACAAACGTTTATCATAGAAACTTTATCATACAAATGTTCACCATACAAACGTTCATCATACAAACGTTCATCATACAATCATTTGTTGTACAAACGTTCATTATTAAAACGTTTATCAGCCAAAAGTTCATCATACAAATGTTCATCATTCAATCATTTATCGTACAAACGTTCAATATAAAAACATTTATCAGCCAAACGTTCATCATACAAACGTTTATCATGCAAACGTTCATCATACAAGTTTATCTTGCAAACGTTCATCATATAAATGTTTCTATACAAACGTTCATCATACAAACGTTTATCATACAAACGTTTATCATAGAAACTTTATTATACAAATGTTCACCATACAAACATTCATCATACAAACGTTCAACAAACAATCATTTATCGTACAAACGTTCATTATAAAAACGTTTTACAGCCAAAAGTTCATCATAAAAACGTTTATTATACAAACGTTCATCATACAAACGTTTATCGTACAAACTTTATAAGCCATAGTTCGCTATCTGGCAAATTCACTCCACTGAGTTCCACCTGCATATTCACCAAAATCAACTTCGTTTCACGAACAGAGATTTTTTTGCCTTTAAGTTTTCAAAATGTTCATTTTCCTTGCATTTAGAAGTCATAACAAATGACACAGTTTATTAAGCTTCTAAAAATAAATCTGCTTTTCAATTGCGTTTCAGAAATAAGGCAAGGTTAATCACTTGTTTACGTCATCACAATTTCAGAGAAAATCACGTTTAACTGCAGACTGATGATAACAAGTAATAAATCAGCCTTTAGCTAGACATTTGTGTAGAAATTTAAACAAACATTCCGTTCAACTTTGCATTTTTGGGGAGCGGTTCAATACCTCGTAAGCTTCGTTAATAATTCACGACCACATTGTGTGTGTGGCATTGTATTTATATAACTTAACTGACAGAGTGCCAGTAAACTTGTCATCTCGAGGGTATACTGTCAGCTATGACGACAGAAAGAAAAAAACTAATCCGGATATAATCTGCATTAACTCTCTTATATTTACAAGCACCGGTTTTAGGAAATTATCTCAAGTGCAAAGCAGTAGTTAGCAACTGTTTGCCTAGTAGTAAAATTGTTAGGTATAAAAGGACTCAAAAGTGTATAAGATTTACTCTTTACAGTAATGCAGACGACCATAAGTTTTGTGAAATATTTTATTTTCACATTTTTATGTACCCTTTTTAAATTATTGTTCAACAAACAAGAAATGTCTGGTAAAAATATATTGAATATTCAAAGCAGATGCCGTTTGATTGTCTTGTTTGGCTAGCAGATTTTATAGTTTATACCAAATTTATTTTAGTTCGATCGTGTAGATTTTATTTCACTAAGTTTATTCAGTCAAAGGTCTAGTCTATTTTTAAACATATAAAGACAAATAGCTTTGAGCAGAGGGCGCTTACTATCTTGTTTAGTTTTATTTCTTAAAGCAATCACGTCATAAGTTGGTCTCGCCAGACATGAGATTAAAACTGTACCTGCAAGTTTTCAGTCCAAATTTCCATGTCTTACTTATTTATATTTAGTGTTAATTTGTTCATCACGTTGGTTTTCGTGCAAAAAATATTGTCTTTGATTAAGTGTACATCAAATCTATTGCTCTGCGATTTTAGTGTACTGAAAGTCACAAATTTTTCCTTACAATGAAAGACCTCTTGCTAACATATTTCAGCATCAACATTTTTGGTTACACAGTCAGTTTTACCGTATTCTTATTTTATTAATTATTTTCTTTTGAAAAGTATGAATCTTCTGTTGTATTGCATATTCCTGTCGATTGTTGTAATATTTCGAATATCCCGCAGGAAATGTCAAATACGACTAATTAACACACACATACATGAAACCATCTCATGGTGATAAGGAAGAAAGAGATCTACAAAACTACATCTTTATAATGTACATTTAAATGTGATTTATGGATACAGTATAATAGATCGAATAGACTACAGTTATTTTGAAATTCAGTTTCAGGTTTCAGTTATCATGATTTTTGTTAGTGTTCTGTTAACTGCCGCTGACTATTGTCATGTATTCGTTATAATTCTTCTGTCTTGTTTCACTTCAGATCGCTTTCAGGGCGTGTTCTCGCAAGTGCCTGGTGGTTTTTCACACTTATAACCATATCATCATATACAGCCAATTTGGCAGCTTTCCTCACTTTTGAAAAACTCACAACACCCATAAATTCTGTGGACGATTTACTTAAACAATCCAAAATAAAATATGGAATACAAAAGTCCGGAGCAACGAACCAGTTTTTCAAGGTAAGTTCGCATGCTGAAATGCAAGAAATATCAGTTCCACTGAGACAACATGTGTTTGGGTTGATCTGACCAAAGGGTAAATTTATCTTTTTGATGAACGATTCCATATTCATTCATGCTCATTCAGCTGAATAAATAAATGAGTGACTGAATGAATGAATGAATGACTGAACGTTTTGTTTGATGGCTATGTTTGCGGAATAAAATTATATGCTACATACAGTCAATGGCACGTTTTAAAAATCATATCAAACAGCATATGTGGTTGTATCCCAAGTTGTAGATTGTTGAAGGTTTAAAATGTACGCTTTATTTATTTTATCTGGCTATAGTCATTCTATCGTTATTCATAACCAACCAATTGAAAGGTTTAGTTTTCGTGGGTTCTTGGAGAGTAGGCCAAGAAAAATGAGAAGCCTTCTGATGGACATTCCTGATTTTATGTCTTGTCCACTAGATCGTGAGACAGAACTCTTTATAAATGAACAGAAGCAGCAAAATGTAACACGCACTTACTGTTTTTTCTTCTTTTTATGGGTTTGCTACACTTTTTTGAAGGTAAAAGACATAACTTATTTAAACCTAAAATTTACAGCCTTTGTAGGGCTTGCATTAATGCTCCATTATGGTAATAAAGACGTTTTAATTTTACAAAATTGTGTCATAAACTGAGAATCTGTAGCATGCAGTTAACACTTTGTAGGCGATAGAATTAGACGTTAGTGTACTGAGGTGCACTGTTCCAACCTTCGTACAAAAAAACAGGCATTAACTGAGAATATGTAGCATGCAGTTAACACTTTGTAGGCGATAGAATTAGACGTTAGTGTACTGAGGTACACTGTTCGAACTTTCCTATGTAAAAAATACAGGCATCATCCAAAGTGCAACTGAACTGTTTTCGTTATTCAAGATGAAACATTCAATTTGTATTTGAACCATTTAGTATTTATTTATTGCGAAACACAGATAATTCAACAGAAGAATTTATATATTTAAATTTTAGCTAATTTATAGTAACATTCTATACCTTTACACTATATCCAACCTTTTTTTTAAAAAAAAACTTTAAATGTTAACATAAAGCACTGCGTTTTATTCATTTTACATAAGAAAGAACAGTTTCAGAATACTGGTGTGTATTTCAATAGTAAAATAAATGTCCAAGTGCCATTTTTTCCTTGTCATTGGTCAATTAATGTAATTATTTTGAACCTGAAAAAATATTTCAAACAATGTGTACTAATGTTTATATTTCCTCATAATTCGCATATTTGATGTAAAACGCGTTGTGGAAAGTACACATTTTCAGTTATCGTTCATTTGACAATGTTGTAAATACCTAAAACATGTATATTTCATTTTAAATACAGTTTATAAATTATACAGTGTGTTAAAGAATCTAAGTTTATATACTTTTATGTTGACAGCTCTGAATGGAAAACTAATTCATTATTTTATCCTACAGGATTCTAGGGTGCCGACTTACAGGCAGATGTATGCAGTGATGCAGGATACAATTCCTCCTGTGTACGTGAGCACCCCTGAGGAGGGTTGGAAGCGGGTAGTCAGGGAACGACACACGTACGCCTTCCTGCTAGAGTCGTCCAGCAATAATTTTTACAACCAACGAAAGCCCTGTAAAACTATGAAAGTTGGACGGAATTTAGACCAAAAAGGCTACGGCATTGCCATGCCTAAATACTCAGATTTAACGTAAGTGGAATGATCTTGTTACCTCTTTGTTTGAAGAAAGGCAATGGATTTTAACTAATGTTTTTATGACATACTTTGCTAAGAAGTCAATATAAAGTAAGATCGCTTCATATTTGGCCGTCATGCATCCAACCTTTATAAAAAGCAAAAAGAAATGGTTCTGATTCCTGTATGAAATAACATGTATCACAATATCAAACAGATCAATATCATACTGGCAGAATTTCATGGTATTTGCGTGTTCAGAGAAAAGAAAATAACATCTTTCATTGAGAACTGTTTACACACTAAGAAAAGAACAGGCTTTTACTCAAAGTAATTGTCAAATGACCTTTTCAACATTCCAGACATAAAATAAATATTGCTGTCTTGGAGATGAGGGAGAAAGGAGATCTTCTAAAGCTGGAAGAGAAATGGTGGTACAGTAAAGGTGAATGTGGAAATGCAGATGGAGGGGTACGTTATTTTCTTATTTTGTTTGTTGTAGATGGAGGGGTACATTATTTTCTTATCTTGTTTGTTGTTGATTGAGGGGTACGTTATTTTCTGATCTTGTTTGTTGCAAATTGAGGGGTACGTTATTTTCTTATCTTGTTTGTTGTAGATGGGGGTACGTTATTTTTTCTTATCTTAATTGTTGTAATTTCTTTAGACAGACCTTCGTCTTGTAGTTGGCGCAATCCAAAAGAAATACCTAAACGTTTTTGCTGCTTTAAAACTGTTTACAGAATATGTCATGCTGTTTAATTATCTTTTTTTCTATGAGCCTGTCGAAAGATTGAACGTATAATGGGAACACCCACTGCGGTCGTATGGTCGGCGTCCTATCTATCTATTTGAGCTTATTTACCGTCGGTACCGGTGCCCATATGACCGACGCCCCCTGAAGAGATTAGTTATTTTATGTTATAGGAGTAGTGCAAGATACAGAAAACATCCCATTCCAGAGACACCTCTGGTTCTTTTACATGCTGTATAGTACTGATACATGGGACCTCGGATTAAGCTCTCATCCGAAAGACTATAAGTAATGTTAGTGGAGGAGCGAGGGATCAAACTCGGGACCCCTGGTATACCAGTCCAGCGCGTTACCACTGAACCACATGCGCTCCAAGGTCGGCGTCCACACGTTGTCCGCTCTTTTAAAGTCGAAGAGTTTTCATAGGATCATCAACAAACGTATTGATAATATCTCGGCCGTGTTCAAAATCCAGTCAGATCCCTCCAGGCCCTCTAGAGTTATGACCCTAGAATTACCAGATTATTGGGTCTTTACCAAACTTGCTGAGCATGTTTGTCGACATAATGTTTCTGTCAGATTCGATTACTAGTCAAATGCTTCCTAGTTTTCTAGAGTAACTGCGCTTAAGTTTTACAGAATAAGTAAAAATAGCACGTTTTCTAAGGAGAGGAGTTTTCATCAATATATAAACATTTCTTATGATTTTTAACAACGGGTTGGATAGGTTTAAACTAAAGACAGTTAGCACAGCTATTTATAATCGCAGTCTGATGCCGTAACCAGAGGACAGACGTATTTTGCGATAGTCAGGGCTTTGGTTTATCATGAAGAGCATGAATACTTAGTAGAAGTATTGTTAAGTATAAGGCGATTACTTGTTTAAGAGTATTTATGTTAGTAAAGAGAGTTGTTAGCTATGTTCGGAGGCATTATCCTGTGAACACAGTGAGGTTACAGAGGCATTACCCTGTGAACACAGTGATGCTATAGAGGCATTATCCTGTGAACACAGTGATGCTACAGAGGCATTATCCTGTGAGTATAAAAAGTATTTAAACAAAAGTTTGGCAATTAAGCAAACACATGCTATTCTCCATACAATTATTATCTGCACAGCATGAAAGGTTATTTACATTTTATTATGAGAAGAAAACGAGAGCATAAAAAATATTAGGTTCTGTTACTAAATCCAAGTAGGGCATAGTTTGTGTACGGTTATAAATTGTGTACGGTTATAAATTGTGCACGGTTATAAATGATTTCCCTGCCGCATGATTGACCAGAGTATTCTATATATAGTAAACTTTATGTAAGCGTTTAACTTGACTTAGTATATGTGTAAATAACGTAACAAATTATTCAGACGAAAGGCCAAATTTCAGTTTCGTTAACAATACTAGATAGATAAGTATTGTGTTACAGGAAGCCCTCGAGAGCACAGTAAATCACAAAATAACATTACATTTATGTATACCTGGAGGAGAAATATGCAGTAAAGTTATTGTGAATTACTGGTATAAATCATACGTAGTCTCGATACAGTAATTACACATAATATACCACTAAGACAGTAATTGGTACAGAGGACCTATTATCACTTATAAGTGTCGTCTGGAGTTAGCAAGAGTGGATACAATGCTTTTACTCACGGTTGATATAATTAGCTCGTACAAATTATATTCTTTAGCACGCTATTAACAATTAAAGACTATTCAGTTCGTTAGCAAATAATATATTTTCATATTTGTTTTTATTGTGTTATTGTGGACTGAAAGACAGAAATAGCGGAAGTCTTTTTATATCGCTTAAAACTTATGTGTGCAACATACATTGGTCATGTAAGAGAAAAGATTGCTTGCCAGAATCAATGTCTTCTCAAATCGTCTTGAATTATTTTGAGTCAAAAACAATGAATGTTACGTTTTGTAAAGGCTATTTACTACGAGACCAAAGAACTGATCTTTTAACAAAGAACCCTTAAATAAATTTCTACTTTTTTTTTTCGTCAGTGTGTTTTACTACACATTCCCTAAGCCAAGAGAAGATACGGCTCCAGGACAGAAAATAAACGTCTAATATACAGTTATCGTTTTGTCATAGATAAATACTGACAAAATACTATAATACTTCCTGGGTCTGGCTGATTTAAGACAAGAGAAATGGTCAAATAGAATTGGACAATACAGAAAGTATACTATTAAATCTGAAGTATGTAGTTTTATTGCCAATATTGTTTGAAAAAGAAAGAACATATTGTCAGACATGACTCATGGTAACGCAGAGCTATATCAACTTTATACAGTGATTCTTTAAGGTAAATTTTGTTTGTGACCTGAAACTAATTTAGGTGAAATGTAAAGTTCGCTTTGATTTCTTTGTGTGCATTATGAAGATGTTTATCCTACCTCTAGATCTAAAATATATACTATACTTTGACAATTGTTATGCCCCCACAAAGTGTCCGTCAGTCCGTACGACCGTACGTCTGTACGTACGTCCCGAAATTTTGTGAACGCAACTCCTCTTAAACTGGATGGCAGATTTTGCTTAAACTTTAAGGGATGAACAACCTTAATGTGTAGATGATAGTAAAGGAAGGAATTTTTGCTTCGACCCAATTTAACGGAATTATGGCCCTTTATTGATTTTTTCACTATATACCATATAGCCAAATAAATTTGTGAACGCAACTCCTCATAAACCGGGTGGCAGATTTTGCTTAAACTTTCAGGAATGAACAACCTTAATGTGTAGATGATAGTAAAGGAAGGAATTTTTGCTGCGACCAAATTTAACGGAATTATGGCCCTTTGTTGATTTTTTCACCATATACCATAAAGTGAAATAAATTTGTGAACGCAACTCCTCATAAACCGGATGGCAGATTTTGCTTTAACTTTCAGGGATGAACAACCTAAATGTGTAGATGATAATAAAGGAAGGAATTTTTGCTTCGACCAAATTAACGGAATTATGGCCCTTTGTTGATTTTTTCACTATATACCATATAGCCAAATAAATTTGTGAACGCAACTCCTCATAAACCGGATGGCAGATTTTGTTTAAACTTTCAGGGATGAACAACATTAATGTGTAGATGATAATAAAGGAAGGGTAATGTTTTTTACGGGACGTGACACACCTGGGGTTTCTATACTTTAATCTGTAGTTAACTTTCGTGTGTAACATTTTTTAAATTTTACCTGCTTACTTTAATATCAGCAACATGTTATTACTTGTGTTTCTCTTTCTTCGTCTTCGCTAATGTGATTCCTTATAGTACATAAATATTTACAACATTTTTATGTCGACTATTCAAAGAATAAGGAGGTCTTTGTACTTGCGGCGTGGCTATCGGGTTAAAGTTTTAGAGCAAGCTTCTCATTTTCACTATTTCTTCCCTTTCTACTGCAGATATTTGGTTCAAACTTGGCGGTAGACTGTGTCATTCAATCAAGGCCCATAACTCTGTTAAGCATTTTTATTAGTTATTCCCCTTTTAAGACTTTGAAAAATCTTTAATTTCAGGCTTTTATTATACCTTCAAGCACTAAGAATAGTCAAGCGTGCTGTCCATCCGACAGCCCTTGTTTCAGTATAAAATATCTAATTTTGAAATAAAAGGACAGCATTATTAATATACAAAACACCTCAATTCATTTGCAACTACAGAAAAAAATTGTTCCCCACCTAAATCTTACATAGAGAATATACATGCTCTTGTTTATGAGCACTTATGCATAGTGGGGGCATCCGTGTCCTATGGACACAGTTCTAGTTTTATGTTGCCTTGATTTATGTTGCCTTGATTCCATGCAAGACCATATTGTTAAGGACGATACATTATACTATGAAAACGATTGTTTTGTATATACTGTAGGAAATATGTATACGATGTATTTTAGCATTGTCAGTGTGATTCTTATATCCCAATATAATAGTTGGACTTTGGATATTCCACACAATATTTTTGTACATTGTCATCTCTATCACACGACATTGGACAGTCTTGTAAGGGTGTTTGATATCATGAGAATTTATTGCACGCTTGCATATTAACTGTTCAAACAATATCGCTTTTATTCAAGGACAAGGGGAAGAATATAACATGTTGAAACATTATTGCTTTTATTGAATGACAAGGGGAAGAATATAACATGTTGAAACATTATTGCTTTTATTGAAGGACAAGGGGAAGAATATAACATGTTTAAACATTATTGCTTTTATTGAAGGACAAGGGGAAGAATATAACATGTTTAAACATTATTGCTTTTATTGAAGGACAAAGGGAAGAATATAACATGTTTAAACATTATTGCTTTTATTCAAGGACAAGGGGAAGAATATAACATGTTTAAACATTATTGCTTTTATTGAAGGACAAGGGGAAGAATATAACATGTTTAAACATTATTGCTTTTATTCAAGGACAAAGGGAAGAACGCGCTGAACCTAAGCAACGTCTCTGGAATATTCCATATACTGATTGGTGGTCTTGTCTTGGCAATGGTCATATCGTTGTCGCAAATCATCTTCCACGCAAAGATAAAAACTCCAAATAATAAGGTAATTCTTCTCATTTTGACTGAAAATTAAATAGCTGTATTTGAATTGTTTGCATAAATATTTTAAATTCTTGGCAAACATAAAACAAAGGCAGTCCTGAGAGTCGGTTGCCTGTTTTATTTTTTGTGACGTGGTGTTTCCAGGGATTGTAATCTTGTGTTATTTTCCTCGCGTATTGTTTTCAAAATAATGAGAAGTGCATTTAGGCAAACTTACTTGATGCGATCTAGGGAGTTATTGGGGTAATTTTGTGTTGGCAATATCTTCACACGCGTCAAACATTCAGAAGACCAAAATAATGGAGGACTGTAGCCACATGATTTATGTCGCTATGTAAAATCATAAATGGAATCTTTTTTTTTTTCCTTTTAGAATATCCATATTCAAAATCAAAATGAAGAATTTAACAATAGCATTTTTCTGTTGATTTTAAGAGAGTAGAAAGTCACACTGTGTGAAACAGAATTTCAAATAAATATCATTGTGGGACTTTCTTTTCTGCTTTTGTTATTACGATTTTCAGTAGTAACGGATTTTGTCTGATTCAAATTGTTTGTTAAACGAAATATGCCTTTTGATAACATTGCCTGACTGCTCTTAAGTACCAACATGTAGGCGTTTATTTTTACAGAGTGCTTTTAAATTCAGCAATAGATCAAACAATCACTCACATCCAGATGTACGATACCGAGGGCCAACAAAAAGGGTCAACATTAATTCAGCTCATGTGATAACATGCACAACGAGTAACGGCGGGGTAAGGGAGTCTAATGTAAAAGCAACGCGTTAATTACAAACTTGAATTCAATCTTGTAATCCATCCTAACATTGCGTTTAAAATTGATGTAAGAATTTGTAAGACAAAATATGTTATTTTTAGTGTAAGAACTAGGACGTCAGTTAGATGAATTTTGTATGATGTGATTTATTAAAAAGAGGGATTACTGCCTTTTAGTACCTTTCAAGCTTGTGAATATATGACTTTCTACTCTAACAATTTGGATCAAGCTGCTGAATTTATGATGTTTTACTACTTGAAGTCATCGGCTTGCTTTAACTTCAATTTTCATTTTTAGTTCAGTTTAATATTTAGTGTATAACATGATAATAGCATATCTGATGACGACGTTGTATCCGTTAGTCATGTTTGTACACAGCCACCGTTATAACGAAGCAGGCTAACAGCAGTAAAAATCGTTTATATAAAAAAAGTTCTCTGTCAGTGCACGTTAGTAAGCTATTTGCTATAACAGCAATAAAACTGATGTAAGTTTCAATGTAGTTTGAAAGAGAGTTTGTCTTCTGTTCCTTCTTAAGTGGGTTAAAAAAATAAACTAGGTAAAGTAGAAACTGTCATATATCTGAATGGCTAGTGACCTAAGAAAAGAAAAAAAAAACGAAAAAGCAAAAGAAAAATTAATCTCTTTTATAAAAATAATAATGTGTTACAAATATCTAGAGGGCAAAAAAGGTGTTTCATTTTCCATTCCAGGAGCCACACTTATTTGAATATGATGACGACAATCAAGGAGACAACATAATTTCATTGGATGATGAGATCACGTGACAGAAGCTTTCATTGGATGACGAGATCACGTGACAGAAGCTTTCATTTTCTTTCTAAATTCATTTTGTTGTCAGTTGTGAGTCTTGCTTGTTGTACATTTTGAATTTATATTTGAGTTTTGTTCTAACAATTTTAAAACAAAATAATTTTATACGTAAGTGTACTTAAGTCTTAACAGAGGTTTATGTTAACCCTCTTCCTTCTAATTCATGCATTTTATTTGACGTGTCAAAATTAGGATCTTAACAGTTTCAGTTAAATGAATGATACTGCTAGTTATATAAAATATATCTTCCGTAGTTTTAAGTAAGAAATGCACGCGAACTACAATGGTCTTTCCTAAATGTTGTTGTTGTAAGACAAGGATATTAAATTGAATTAAAACACATTGACACTTGGCATTCATTTACATTTTTTCAGCTCACCTGAGCACGAAATGCTCAAGTGTAAGCTTTTGTGACCGTTGATTGTCCGTCGTCTGTCTCTGTCAAAATTGTTAAAGGAATTCAATTCTTAGTAGAATTCTGATTGCTATGGCAACAAGAAGGAAACATTTTAAAAAATCTTCTTGTCAAAAAGTACTAGGCCCTGAGCATTAAGACTTGGTATGTAGCATTGTCTACCTCTACCAATTTTATTCAAATAATGATCCAGGGGTCACTTTTGGCTCCGCCAGGGTGGTCACAATTTTTACATAGAAATATAGAGTAAAACATTTAAAAACCTTCTTGTCTGAAACCACGAGGCTCAGAGTTTTTAGATTTGGCATTAAGCATTGTCTAGTTGACATCTACCAACTTTGTTCAAATTATGTCCGCAAGGTTACTGAGAAATAAAGAGGAAAATCTTTTAAAGTCTTCTTGTCTAAAATTGCTAAGCCCAGAGGTCTGAAATTTGGTTTGTAGTATTGACTTGTAGACCTCTACTTTTTTGTACAAATAATGTCTGTGGAGTCTCTATGAGCCCTGCCCAAGTGGTCACATGTTTTACATAGAAATATAGAAGGAAATCCTCTTTTCTCAATCTGTTTGTCTTAGAGCTTAGATAATTGGTGTGTTGCATTTTCTAGTGAATCTCTACCAAGTTTTTACAATTATGCCCCTGGGGTCAAAATTGGCCCCACCCCGGGGGTCCTGCTTGTGTAAAACATTGAATCTTGAAAATCTTCTTGTCCGAAACTGTATGCCTTAAAGGTAAGATGTTTTGTATATTGCATTGTCTTGTGGACCTCTAATATTGTTCAACTTATGCCCTTGGGTTCATTAATCGCGCTGCCCTGGGGTCACTTGATTTTACATAGGCTTACATAACGAAGACTGAAAATATCTCTTCTGAAATTGTATGCCCTAGAGTTTAGATACTTTGTTTGTTGAATTGTCTAGAAAAAACCCTACCAAGTTTGTTCAAATAATTTTCATGGGGTCAAAATTGGCACCGCCCCGGGGATCCTACTTGTGTAAAATCTTTTGAGAAACTGTTAGCTACACCTTCAGATATTTTGTATGGAGCATCTCCTAGAGATCCTCTACCAAGATTATTCAAATCATGCCATTGTGGTTATCCATGGCCTTGTCCCAAGGTAATTTGATTTTACAAAGGCTTACATAAGAGAGACATACATACAACATACAAATTCTTTTCTGAAACTGTATACCCTACAGCTTAGATATTTTGTATTTTGCCTTGTGTAGTGGATACATAACAAGCTTGTTCAAAATCCCCCACCCCCTGGGGTGAAAATTAGCCCTGTCGAAGGTTCTATTTGTATGAAATATAAGATCCTCAAAAATCTTCAATTCAAAAACTGTTATTTTGCTTCTAATGTTTGCTCAAGAGCAGACCCACAACAAAAGTGTTTAGGTGAGCGACCCAGTGCCATCATGGCCCTCTTTTCTTTTTTCCAGTTTTGAAGTAATAATTGAAAGCGTAACTTTCTTTTTTTAACGACAATGCTTTCTTTTGTACGTTACGTTTTGTTTTCTGCTTAATAAATCAGCCAATATGTTCTTTTTATTGTATGTAAGGTGTTATGTAACTCTTATGTAAACTGTATATAGGAGTAAGTGAAATTATTTCTACAACTAATTTGATCGCCAGAGGAATATGTCAGTTATTGTTTTCACTGCTGTTTAATGTAAGACCGAAGATAAAATGAACTCTGTTCAAATTTTGTTCTTCGTCTACCCTGTAATTTAATGTTACTGACTTTCCAAAGGGCGTCTTCTAAAATTACTACCCCGGATTAAAATATACGGTATTAGGAAACTTTTATCCATCTGGTCACGAACAATTTCGTGACAATAGTAATAGAAGGGTTTTTCTCTAATTTCCCGAAACTATTACTGTATACAAGTAAAACATGTAAAGGAAGAGAAAATAATTAGGCCAAACTACTTGAATTTCAATTTTGTTTATGTTTTAAGAATTGGATACTTCCTTTCTAACTTATAACTGGAACATTTCTGCTGAAATGGGACTAGTAATCTCTTTTGTTACTTTGATTCCAGTTAATATTCCGATGACACTGCCGCAGGGAAATATTTCAATTTAAGGAGCATTTTACTTTAGTAAACGTTAATTTTTTAATATGTTCCTTGCAATAAAAACACATAATCACGATACTCAACTGTCACGTTATTTATAGACAAATTTCGAAAATGTTCTATGATATATTTGTTAGGTACAACAGATTTTTTTTATTTATTCTATATTTGGTGCATTGCCTCAAAGTAAACGTCAGATGTGCAAAACAACAAATCTGCCAACAACAAGATATGATCAAATAAAATTGAGTTTCGGGTGCAATATTTATTTGCGACAAAGAAAAGTACAGATACTTCCATTTGTCTGTCGAAACATTTTTCTGTAAGACTAAACAATAATAAGCTATACGGTCTATATGTAAGAATACTACACTGATTAATCCATTATGTAATAAAATCAGTTGAAGGACTATATTTCATTTTATTTCTGAAACTGTACATTATATGACAAACATGCTCATACATGTAATCAACGCTTTGAACTAAAAAAGAGACGAGTAACTGAAATATTTTGAACTCAACAGTACCTCTTAACTTTCAAAGGATCTTATCTTAAATTTCACCAGGTATTTTGCCTTACCCAGAATTGACTTTATCAACAGATGTCGATCAAATGTCAGACATTGCTTTAGCCGCGAGATATATTATAAGTCCGCCACAATAAGGGAGATACGACATGCTTCTAGCTAGAATTAGTGAGATACGACATGTTTCTGGCCACAGAATGTTAGATGCGATATGTCTTTGTCCGCAATGGGTGAGAAACCACATGTCTATTGCCACAATTAGTGAGACTCGACTTGTCTCTGGCCACATTTAGTGCGATACGACATGTGTCTGTCCACAGTAAGTAAGATGCAATATATTTCTGGTCACAATTAGTGAGATACGACATGTCAATTGCCACAATTTGTGAGATACGATGTGTATCTCGCCATAATTAGCGAGATACGACATGTCTCTGGCCACAATGAGTGAGGTTAGACATGTCACAGTTACGAACTAGGTAACAAATTTATCGAGTGAATGGTCTTGAATTAAGGGCTGTTAAACAATATATCAAAGATACGGACATCAATTTATTTGAGAAACATGCAATAGCCACAACAAATACAAATGTTCCAACACATGCGGTTATCCTATGACATAAATTACTAAAATTTACTTGTTTAAAGGAGATGAGTTAAACAAGTATTATGATCAACATTTTAAAAAGAAGCTAATCCAAACGAAAGCAGTCAGTACAAAACTATCAGTACCGTATCCAGGAGTGACACAGACATTTATTTTGTAAGGCTACATCTATAAACATTTAATTAATTTTGTAATTACTTTGGAGAAATAATTATTCCGGGAAAAAGTCTTGAAATATTTCCCGAAGCTTCAAACACTTGATGTGCATTTTTTTTTCAAATTCGCAGTAATTTAACTCAAGGGAAGGGACTATTTTTGTAATCAATACAATGCAAGATTTGAATAGCTATTCTGAAAATACATAATAACAGTGAAATTCGTCTTCATTCATGCAGATATAGTATTACTAAGTAATTTTAGAGAAAAGTGCAAAAGAAAAGAACGCTCCATGTAAGTTAGACTCATTTCTGGCTGACTGTAAGGCGAAATCAGTTTGGTCATGCTCTTTGCAGAATAAAATAGTCTATGATACAGCGTATTAAAGATTTTTTAAGACACATGTTTTTTTTTACCTTAGTATACCATTGCTACATATTTTCCCATTACCATCAGGACAAAAATGTTAATGTTAAAACTTATGCCGAAGAAAAAGCTGATAAACGTATCTAGAAATGGAAGCTTGCTTTCCTTTTCAATTTTAATATAACTCGTATCTGAACGAATCTGCCTTAGTGACGATAATTTCTGTGGTAAGAGATGTATCTATAAGTCAACCAAACAATATTTACTGTTACTATATTTATCTTGTAATTATCCCTGACTTTGTTCTGCTAATTGTTTTATGAGTCTTGTATTATATCAGTGTAAATACTCATGATGTTTCATCTTTTTAATTATTTTGATATAAAAATAAAACATTTTTGTAAAATATTTATGTATGTTTGTTTTTTGTCCCTAAACAAATTGATGTACCGCTTAAAAAGCGTTTCTAAATTCTATCGTTCACCCTGCTTTCAATACTAAGTTTCCGATGCAGAACCCGACGTGTTTTCCATAACTTTGTTCAATTTACTTTGTTTTATATTGGATTCAGATTAGCACGTGTGACCTACTTCTTAAATACCAAAAAGACATCGCTCTCTAGATATTTCATTATATTTACACCAACGATATTCTTTTGCATTGCACTTTCTAACTACAAACTCTGTGGTAAATATTGTAGTCACATCTGCAATTCCTGAGGGTAGACACATTATACTTAATATATAACATTAAAAATCCCACAAGAAATTTCCAAGCTTATACAGAGCTTACATGAAGTGTTAAGCTTCTGGTTTTTACAACGAAGAAAAGAATAATTTATTTTTCTTTCAGTGATATTCAGATGTATATTGTAATGTATGTTGTTTTTCTTTTTCTCTTTTTTTCTTAGTTATTCTTTTTAAAATATCGGTCAAAAACTTTATTGTAATAACTGTTCATTGCATTTCTAATTTGAACAATTGCAGTAAACTTGTATTTATCCTCTATTAAAATCCTCTAATTTAAAGTATTATTGAATAGTGCTGACGTATCACATATTTTATAAGACATCAGAGATTGTTGTCTGTAAGAATCTTTTTTTAATTTATTTTCTAGGCTAGTTCCGTGATTTTCATTTCACTAAAATCTATTCCCACCATAGTGCCACAGTGCGAAATAACAGTGCCTTTGTGAAAATGATGCAATGTTTTTGAAATAAAAAAAAAACACACATACCTACTAAGAAATGAAAGCAAAATTTCAACCGTACCATAAGTTAGTCACGGGGTAGATACTTTAGTTATATAATTAATGTTGACGAGTCTTGATAACTAGTCTCCGTGGCTCTATGGTGTAGAAAGTCGCTTTGTATTTTACTGACCGAAAGGGGCATGGGTTCGAATCCTGGTGAAATCAAAAGTGTCTTTGTCAGTTTTCAAAGTGTATAGAAGCATAACATTATGGTTTTTTTTCCATAGTATATTAACTTCTCTTAAATTTTAAAGAAGAAAAAAGAGCTTAATTCTGTAAGTCAGTTGCTTTTAGATAAAACATATTTTAGACTCGCTATATATCTAATTTGAACGTTATTTACATGTACTACCACCTGCAAAACTGACTAGAGTTTCGCGTATTCGGAACGCAATAAAAGTGACGTTACGATTTTTATTTCAGTAGGTTAATCTGTCATTTTACTGATTATCCAATCAAAGCGAGACAGTTTTCTCAGGTATACTTGTCAATAAAACTGCGTCTTGCAATCTACTCGCAGCCAGAAAAATGTGTCTAGGCGGCGCTAAAGTTGCTGTGTCGTAATTTTCGCTGTGTTGCTACCGGAAATCTTCACTCAATACTTTTTTTTCCTAACCGCTTTTCCATTTCGTACACAGAATGACACTAGAATGACACTATTGACAGGTAAAGGCAGAGTTTGAAAGAAACACATTTGGGCGGCGCTTTAATTGATTTTTGACAGGTCTCGTTCTTTACCTAACGGTGTAAACTCTATCATTTTGCAAGCAGTAGTATTTTTTAAGTAAATAAACGATTATAAGCTTTCCTGCCACAGTTTTATAATTCCTGTGTCAACATACTGCAGTTGTATATTTCTTAAGACATTCCTGTGATTACAGTCTTTATCTACATGCTGAACAAGGGGATTAGAATATTTAAATACTATCATGTTTATCTTATGAAAATTCACACAGTATCAGTACAATAATATAGTATAGTCATTTAGTTTTGACAAAACCAAGACAATGCAAATACACAGTTTAATCACCAATAATTTATATAACTGTTTTATTTGTAATACTTGAAGTTTTATGAAACATTTTGCAAACAATAACAAAAACAAAACAAAAAGAAAATGTACAATACAGAGTAATACAAACAATGAAACTTTATACATATAACTGGAGGACTGACTCTTTATTTGTTTGACATGCGCCTTCAATGGTTGAGTAAGCTACATTAATTCTATATCATATAAACGATCTGTTTCAGACATGTATTGTTTCTTTGCCTTTTCTTCATATTTTTGTTCGGCTTCGTCACTTGTCTTTGCTTGGATAGGGGACGATGTGAACTGTGGACTAATAATCACTTCTGCGTTATCAGGAGTTTCATTTTGTGTTTCAATATCAGGAAGCGTAACATCATTCCCTGTCGATCTTCCAGAGTTCAAGGCATTTTCTGGTGTAGGGAACAGTACGACGTCTTCTGAATGTTTTGATACATTCACAGGTCCAGGATTGACTTTGAAAAATGTGTTGCTCTGCAAAGAATTGCCTGATCTGTTGGTCTCAATATTTAAATCGCTTCTATCGATATTCATATCTGTAAGCTCACTAGTTCCTAATTCAAACGGTTTTCTTACGTCTGTAACCAGGTCACCTTCTCCAAAAGCAAGTCTGCTTTTCAGGTTCAGTGTACGTTCAAGCTCTGGAGATATAACTATTGGTTTGGCTGTCTCGGGGACTATTTTCTTTTTCAATTCATGCACTTCCGGTGTTTCTGTTTCATTAGCTTTCTGAATATCTTGTGTAGTATCCATCTGCGTCATAATTAGACTGGAACCTATACGATTGCTCTCCCCTGGCAATGTATTAAAATTTAGACTGTTATGTGGTGAAACCGATTTTGTGACTTCACTATTATTTCCTTCAGAATGATAGGCAAACGTTTGGATAGCGATCGTGTCTGATACTTGTGCTGTATTAGGAGTGATAGCCGGTTCCGGAAATGGTCTGCTTCGGACATAAATGTCATCTTTCAAGTAACCCGGTACTTGTTGAACACTAAAAGGCTTTCCTTCTTCTTTGATAGGACTTGGAACTGGGTGAATAAAGCTGTTGTTTCTCGTGAGTCTACCTATTATAGAAGACCGTAACGGCGGAAAATAGGAGTTTGAAAAAGTTTTGTTTGGTAACGCTGGTGAATGAGCATATGGACCTGGCGTGTTGGCGAGAGTTAGTCTGAAATTATTGTGTTTCGCTTCTGGGAAAACAAGCAAGTTTGTTCTTGGCCTTGTTCCTTCTAGCATTGACGTCTCCCGTGGTCCCGTCAGTGAACCTTGAGTGAGTGCCGGTACTCCTGACAGCCTGTGGGGCAACGCTTCAATGATCAAGTCCGCTTTAAGAAATGAATTAAACATTTATTTTAGTCAGTATTTGTTCAGTATCCTCATGTATTAAAGACGTCCTTTGAAATATGATATTCTTATTTCAAACTTTACCTTTTTTGATTCTGCCGGAAACATTTTGTTACCTTACACAGCAGAAGAGCCTGCTTATTACGCAGGCTGATTATGACCTACACTTTCCAATTTTTAGACAGATTAAAGAAATAACCCTTTTGTTTTTCAGCTGTTCTGTCCATTTCCAATGACGTACAAGTCTATCTGAGAAAAGTTGTTGGGTAAATATTGAATGGTATAGTTACATTTTATCATATAAAGTATCGATCAGAGACTTTGAACGTAACTAAAACGATGTTAAACAGACCTGTTATACAGCCATTTGGTGACCGATACAAGAAATTAATGTTTTAATAATACGTAAGTATTAGTTCAATATCTGCAAATGCCTAAAAAACAGATAAAGTAAGCTTTTTATCAAAGAGAGATAACTAAATGTATTCGTACGTTCTGGGGTTGGTGGTGGTGTTGGTTCCTTAACTGGAGTGACTGGCCTTTTTCTTCTACAGCATTTGTAAGCAATGAGTCCAGCAATCAGAAACAGTACCAGCAGAACGGCTACTCCACCTGTAAATATAGCGTCATTGGATTGATATGCCTTGCATTATACGCCTTTCATTATAGATTTTTACAGTATTTAGTAAAAAATTTCTTGTTGAAGGATAACGATATCTCTTTGTCGTTATCACTACAATGTCATTTTCTCACGATATTTCTTCAAATGTGTAATTTGCCAAAGGCAATATGTTTGCCAATTTCGCAAATAAATGTTTTATTTTTTTGTTGTTGTTGTCGTTTGTTAAAAGTGGGCATGTTAAAGGGTATTTAATGACAAATGATATTTAATTGTTGTCTACTCCTACAAAAAGTTTGAGACAGGAAATAATTTTCTTTTATTATGTTCGTTTCTTAAGGTTGAGACGAAAAAAAGATGACAATGTAAAAAACACCCAAACGATATTTAAGAGATAACATTTTAGATATATATCAACGAATCATTTGGAAAAAATATCAGAATGGAGAAATCATACGATGTATTTAGCTCTCTTTTGTGTTTGAAGCAAACTTGATTAATGTTTGATGTTCTATCACGATAGACTATTTTTAGAAACCACAGTCACAACATCATATAATTATATACATACCTAAAATAGCAGCTATCATCGTTAAAGTGTTATCGTCGGGCTGGTTTGTTGTTGTAGGTGCTTGTGTAGTTGTTGTCGTTGTTGTCGGAGTTGTAGTCGTAGTTGTTGTTGACGTCGTTGTCGTTGTTGGTGTAGTCGTTGTCGTTGTTGGCGTAGTCGTTGTCGTTGTTGGCGTAGTCGTTGTCGTTGTTGGCGTTGTAGTTGTTGTCGACGTAGTTGTTGTTGTGGATGGAGTGGTGGTTGAAGTCGTTGTTGAAGTTGTTGTTGGCGTTGTTGTAGTTGTTGTTGGCGTGGTTGTTGTTGTTGTTGGTGTGGTTGTGGTGGTTGTTGGTGTAGTTGTTGTCGAAGTTGTAGTCGTCGTGGTTGTTGTTGTTGTTGTCGTAGTCGAAGTTGTTGATGTAGTTGTTGTAGTTGTGGTGGTCGTTGGATCTAAATTAACGTTATTTTAAACAATAAAAACAACACGGGTATACGTTTGCAACGTAAGTGAAATTAATACCAATATTTCCACGTATAGATATTGTTTACCTTTATCCCTATGGTAATTGGTTTGAGTTTAGCTATCTTACTGCCAGTCCAAAACATGAAGTTATAAACATAAAAGTTCTTATAAAAATAATCTTTTCTTTAAATTTTGAATAGCACAGTTGAATAAAAGCTACGACGCCGTATATCCGTACATCTAGACTTTTTTCTGATAAAGCAAATTATCTAGTAAAATTCTATAAAACAATCATCAACCAAATTTAAAATCACGTCTCATGATTTAATGTTTTCTTTGTTTCATAAACTTCTGGCTGGAGTACGTATATTATTTTGAGTACTGTCGTTATCTGAATAAATTTACACCACCCTTAAAAAAATAGTAATAATAAAATAGAACAAAAGCGGTGCAAATACACGTAAAAATAATAAACAGTGTCTAATGATTCAAAGAGAAAGCTAACGTGGACCATTTAGATAACAATAAAAAACAAACTTAATATTTAAGTATCTAAAAACTGCTGCATTTTCATTGTGTGCAGCTTAAGCTAGCAATACCTTGTAAAAGTGGCGTTATCATATGATAAAAACAAACGTATTACTAAAAGTTACTTACCACAGGCAGCTGAAATAAACACACAATTCTAAATAATACTGTTGATAAGACATACTCAGCTCACAGCAACAATTATGTTTATTTCACTTGTAAACAGTTATATAGTCCAGCAATTTAAAGGAAACGATTCTAAAAAAATAAGAAATACAGAGTTACGTGTCTTCTATATTTTTCAAAAAAAAGATAATAATAAAATATAATTAACGTACGAACAAAGTCGAATTCAACTGAAAATTTGAATTTCATTTTGAGTTCGACTACAAAGAAATCAGAAATAAAGAGGAAGTGAATACGGGAAGCATTTATAATTGGAAGAAATTAATCCGGTACATCAGAAACGACATAGCTTACAGGTCTCATGCGGTGTAAGTTTCAGAAGCAAGCCTTTAGTTCCATCTGGGTGTTCTGGTTGTGTGGCGGGTGTCTGCCCGTTAGTACAACTCATTGGTGACTGTGAGACTTGAAGGGAACCATTTGCGGAAACCTCGGACATCTAAAAATATCATACTGTAGTGTAAGTAAACAAGCAATTTGTTCTGGAAGCCGATAAAATGACAACGCTTTGAATTATTTGTGTGTAGGTGTTTTCAATCACTGTTAAATTTCGAATTATTGAATTCAGTGATAATTCTCAAATATTTAACATCTATATCAATTTTATTTATCTTATCTTCCTATATAAACTCTATACTTCGAAGTTCTAGGATTGTTTTACTTACGTATAAAACTTCAAAGCCGGTTCTATTAGTGTTTTTTCCCAAAAAAACATACCTAGTATCCTGAACAAAAATCCCTCCACCGAATTACGTTTACTTCACGAAAAAAAAGTACTTATAACGTGTCCACCTTGTCCTTGTATTAATTATTTGTTATATGAAATATACACTTACAAAACATGTGAACATATACGAGGCTGACGCGCCGGTATTCATAACAGTTGTGAGGGTATAGCTCCCTGTTGTCAATGTGGCAATACAGTTGACAGCTCCACTACCTGATTAAATGCAATTAATGTAATTAAGATGATTTAATGTGCCAATATTCATTCTTCAGCAAACTATCCGAACATTGAAATAATCCGAAACTATTTGCAAACTTGTATTCTTGTTTAACTACCTTTGTTTACGTCATGTATTTAACTATAAAGTTTCCCATTAGTAAAAGGATATAATCCTTCCATCTAACCATGTATCAACCAGTTTGACGAATAATATATCTATTAATGACACAACCAACAAAACAACAGTCAGCATGTTTAACACTGGCTAATATTAGAAGTAACATCTACTGAGGGCTAAATTTTCATAGGAGAGAAACACACAAGTTACTACGTTCAATCGCCTTAAATCATACTTGAATACGCTATCTGTGTAGAACATTTGGAATAATCGAATTCCATTACGGTTGTGTCGGCACAAACGTCCCAACTTTCTTTCTGTGAGCCGCAAGTTACTGTACCACCGTCATTTACTTCATACCAAAATTCGTCCTGGAATAGTGTAGGGCAAGTTTGGACGGCGCTACTTTCTTGGCCTAAAAGAATGGCAACAAAAGATGAAAATGTATCTCTAATCAAATTCAAATCAATATCTCAATATGGAAAAAGAAAAACATATGGATATTTGGTTAGGTAACCTTTTGCCACATTAAAGTTGTTTGTAATATGAATCTAAATACAAACTTTGTAGGTTTAATAGTTCAATGTATTTAATTTCTACTGAAGACTTGTTGAAAAACAGATGGTCTTTATTAACTTTCCTGATGTATCCTTTCAAAACATATGATGCACTTCCGGTGTAGCAGAAAACGGACAGCTAGTAATTCGTTTATTATTAAAATAAGTACATCATATATATCGTTTCGAATATATCACAGTGAAGTTAGACCGAGTATACATTAAAAAGTAAGCGAGTTTTTCATTTATCTCCATAAATAGAAATAACACAGAAACGTTAATCTTAAAAGTTAATCTAAATTAAATGAAAAGCAAAGGAAGTTGTTGATTATCTGCGGGGAAAAGAAAGACAAAATAAACGGACAGAAGGTAAATGTTTTTCTCTGCCTTTTTTTCATCTACAGGCAAGGGAATGTAATGTGCTCTCAGTCGAAGTCTATAAAGATACGTTTGTAAAACAATGTTCGTACCGCATATAATTTAAAGTGAATTCCTTGAGTGAAAGACATGCGCAAGTTGGTCTCCGAGAATACAAATGCTGTGATAGTCTCAAATTGTTATGTAAAGCCTGTTCTGGTAAAAACATGAATCATTTTAGCCCTGTGATAAGTGAACCCTACAGTAGAGACTGTCAGTCGAACTTTAACTCTTGGTCTGTTTTTTAACCTTAAAATATTTAATCTTTTTATACAACAATTCCGCATGTATCAATTTTGTAAATCTACTGGTTTTTGTCGTTGTTGTTGTTTTTTGTCTACTTACCGTCCATCATTAAAACATGATATTCGGTTACGGAAGCATCATTCGTACACAAACGTGACTCAGCGTTCGTTTCATTTAAAGTAGAAATTGTACTCTCTTCTTGAAGAATTATCCTTTCGTTCTGAACACGCACCTCCGTGGCTGAAAAGGCAGCGTGTGAAAGTGTGACACCTTCATTATAGAATATACATCGTATTCGTTACAAAATGGGGTCACTTTTCTTTTTGTGGGCTACATGAATTCTGTGATATAAATGTTATTCAAATTAAACAAACAACAACTATTAAGTTCAGTCATTTACAAGGTTTTGTGTCACTCTTTTCCCAGTCAACATACAGATAGTAATAGAGCATTGTGCTAAGAGCATAGCTGTGTTCTGTTTTTTGTTAACTAGATCTGTACTTCCAATGAGTAGACTGGATTAATTGAATTAAATGAAAATTGTCTTGATTGATAATATTCAAAGTAATTACCTGCTTGTATATAGTAATAGTATGAATAGTCTGTTATTTTTGTGAGTTTTAAACACTGAAATGGTCTGTATACAGTGGAAAATATGGTAACTGTATCTTGCGATCTGAAAAAAATAGACAATAATACAGTCCACAAAAAAGCACAACAGTACACCACAAAAAATACATTCCAATGAAAACACAATATGCAGTTTGTACATTTATGTAGAACGCTGGACATTGAACTTGAAATTAATAGGAATAAGGAGTAACATGTCGGAATGTTTTTGAATCCGAGAGGTGAATGCGAAAAAGTTCTACCTGTTGCTTCATTATTTTAGAGTTTAAAAATGTGTGCATTCATCCCTCAAACTGCAATGTTTCAAACATCATAACCATCACGGTTTTCACTTTGTCACTATATGCTCGATATACGGACGAAAATAAGAACATTTGAAACAAAGTATTTGAGTTATATAATAATTATCTAATTCTAATTTCTTCAAGACAACGATCTTTCATTTCGAAGGATTGTACAAATAAAAAACGGAAAAAAGCTTGCCCAAATTTGTAAATTTATACGTATAATCCAATACCTCCTGTTTGCTTAAAATTATTATAATGGTACCCCTTAGTAATATAGAATTATGAATTAATATCTGTTTACCTTTCAATTTAATTCAAAGCACGTGTACAGATGTATATTTCAAGTCCTCTAAACATAGTGACCTATATTCTACTCTAAAATTAGAAGGTAGCCGCATTACTTTTCCTGTCTTTTTTTAGATTGACAGTTCAATTCGACTTTGCTTTTTTTATTTACGACAAAAGATTAAGTCTAGTACAGTTCGCTGAACTTCAGGTTGTAAAACTTGTATTTTCTATTCTTTGTTGTTAAATCTGTTGAGTAATTGTTTTAACCAATTGACTGAATCCCCCTCCCCTTTACACTGTATACTTGAAAATTCTGTTTGCAGATTTCTACCGGATCTTGATATGGCTTTTGTTTTCGATTTTGCGTATGCTCATGTCGTATTTTAAAATACTTGGGTGAAATAAAGTTATTTGTCTGTCTGTCAGTCTGTTAAAAAACTTACTTCATTACCTATATGTTTGAACACACTCATAATATATTTAAAAGGCTCACGGAAAATATGCTGCCCCCTTTTTTTACGAAACATTAAAATTATATATTAACAATTTATTGACTTTGAATTTAGTTGTTAAAAATCTCATTTTATTGGCAGCATGACTGAGTAAATCTTTACTACACTTACAAAATATACGCAAAATATTAAACCGGCTTATGAATTATCTAAATTGTATACTAATTATTTACTCAATGACATGTAATTTTAATTGTTAAACACTCACTTCCTGACAAATAAACTTAGACACACAGGCAATATACTTAAAAAATAAAAGAAAATTTACCACTATTTCACTAACTTTTTAAATCATATAATTGTTATATTTAAACACTTACTTCATTATAAGGATGTTTGAGCTCGGGAAAGAGTAGAAGCAGTCCCAAGCGTTCAGAGAAATCGAGTTCATAACAAGATAGTCCAACCCTGTCATTGTCTTAGTTTCGAAATTAAGATCTCCCTTGTTGCTGTCATGCCAAATGCTGTCTTGCAAATTGGACGGCCAGTTACATTGACAGTCTGTAAATTGCCAAGCGTCAACATTTAAAACGACTGACAGCCAATACCTCAAATACGAAAAATTTGAAAAATATCACATAAATTCTCAGGACATTCATTCTAGTGGAACATATTTCGTATATTCTTGAAAATAATAATAATAATAATGATAATAATAATAATGACTGCCATCGAAATTTGATGTTTTGGAGATTTTCCTTTAAAAACAAATCAAAAAATTATCTTTATAAATTAGTTTTACCTTTCTAAGGAAATAGAGTGAAATTATAATAATTCAGTGTATGCGTTATTTTATATCCATTCAATCGAATGTACAGAATTGAATACTTTATTTTGCTACTCACGTATGTAAGGAAAAACCAAAAATATCGAAAATATCGTTTGAATTCTGATATCCATAGTGAACCTAACTATATAAAAACATAAATTATCAGCAATATTTTATTAAAGCTTCGTCACTTTTAAAATGCTAATATGTTACAAAGTATTTGATACAACGAGAATTTGTTAAATGAAATTGTAGAACAAAAGAACCATGTGCTTGTGTTCATGATCTAATTACTGATAAAAGGATGTGTAACTTGAAACGACAGCGGTTGAACGATTTTTACTTTTAAACTGTTGATTAACAAAATCTGTAACACTCAAACGACAGTAAAAAAAGTTAATTCAAAAAATTGTGTATTGATTACATTTAACCGGTCTTGATAAGATATAAATATAAGAGTGTTTCACGATATGTCACCGTTTTGTTAAATTCGTATATAATGGTATTATATGTAGGTTACCCAATTTTCACTTTTCAACGATTAGGTCAATGATTGTAACTTTAACAAGACAGTTAAAATTTGCTTACAGTTTTAATCTCAAGATATAATTATAAAATAATTATAATTTACGTTCAAAAAGTTGTTCCCGCTAAGGCGAGCTAAAATCTTAGGTTTATAAGAACAAAAGTGCTGACTCTAAGAAAAAAACGGATTTTTTTTTTTAATTTTAAAACTCAGTATAGCCATGTTTATAAACGGAATATTTTCTTTTAAATATCTTTTTCGTGCTTATAACGTTTTGTTTCGATCTTTTTTTTTTAAAGAATATCACAGTCTTCCACCTCTCCTGTCTAGCAGACCATCGATAAAATTTTAATATCTATTTCGTGCAATCTGTCTTTCTTATCTCTTTTATTTGACTGTATTATTGAAAGCCTCAGTATTACATTTATTATTATTATTATTCAAATTTTCTAATGACGTCTATTAATTAAAACAATCTCAAACCTTTCTTAAATATTCACACTACATGACCATGATCGATAACTTGTGCGCTTGTCATATAATCGTAGACTGTTCAGTGAACCATCTTCCAAAATCTTGTTTTTCTTCTTAGCTCTGTTGTCTAGGTAAGAACTAATAAAATGGGCATCCAATTAACCCAACGTAAAACCGATACTACAAACCCATGTGTTGCCTTTATGTAGGGATTAATGGAAAACTCGTTGGTTTCTTCAAACAGGAAGTAATAAAAATTGTTATCAGGGAGGACATATCCCCCCCCCCCCTCTCTCTCTTTTGTTAGTTTAGTATCACTCTGTTTCATTACGCTTAAAATTACAAGGACGGACTCTATTTTGAAATGTGTCAGATAGCGCTATGACACAAGGGGGTTAACTCCTACTTAATCAAATGGCATTTCAATGAATGAATTATCTTTCTTTTGTCTTTTCGTTTTTTTTTTTTTTTGTTTTTGTTGTAGCTGTATTTGTGATTTTTTCTTATGTTTATAATAGCCCGCTTGCTTGTTTAAGTCTTATTTTCCCCAGAAACTATCAGTTTCTATCTATCTATCTATCTATCTATCTATCTATCTATCTATCTATCTATCTATCCTTCTTTATTTCTTTCTTTCTTTATTTCTTCCTTTCTTTCTTTCTTTCTTTCTTTCCTGTCTATCAATTTGTGTCTTTCAGGAACAATAACTACCTATCAATTTGTTGCAGTGCAGTTTGTCTTTCTAATATTTATAATTATATTGTCGATACTATGTTAACCGAGAAAACATCAGTATTTACAAATAAGACTTTTAATATTTCATTTTTGACTTTGCCTTTATTATAGAATAATCAGTAATTTCGTAGCATTGTCACTTACAAAACTGAATAAATACTAAAAAATACTGAAAAATAAAACAATATGTACAACATAAGTTTAAAGAACGTGTGCGCAGCCATATTGCCGTATTACCCGGGTTTCATTGAAATTTGTTAAAAGAAACAGCAAGATAATTTTGTTTAAACATCACTTTGCACTTTCATGCTACCTAAAAATTGTATTTGTTTTATTATTTTCTTTCTCGATCCGGTCGTTTTTCTCTGTTCTTCTGTTTTCCCAATAAATCTATCTGTATCCAGGTCAGTTTCTTCAAAAGAAGTCTGGCTTTCATTTTCAGTTTAAAGCGACTGACTCACAGATGGGCCGACGATGAAAAAAGAACATGTTTATACATCTAGGAATTATAGCTGTAATTGTGAAGAACATATCTATTAAGTTATTGACCCATCACAATATAAAGATTTACACACATTTATCGGTAAAACATTTACCCCGTTATTCACGGGGTAGATAGTTTGGTTATAAGTTTAATTTTCACGAACTGTGATAACTAGTCTCTGTGTTTCAATGTTGTAGGTCATCGTTCAAAATTTTACTGACCAAAAGGGCATTGGCTCGAATCCTGGTAGAAGCAAAACATTTTTTTTTCAATATGGTGTATAGAAGTATAATATTATGTTTTCAATAGTATATTAACTCCTATTCTATTAAAAAAAAAACTATGAGTCAGTCGCTTTAAAATATCGTGTTAAATATCCGTCTGCGTCGTAATCAGACTGTAACCTTCACGAGTACTCTCCCCTGCTAATGTATTTCTGTTTTACTTTTTATGTTACAGTACAGTAGTGAAACCAATATAGTGGATTTTCTTTTTTTTTCTTCAGACTAGTAGCGATCGTGCCTGACATTGTGGATGTAAAAGAAGTGATAACCGGTTCCGGAAATGATCTGTTCTGGACAATATTGTCGTTTCTTAAATGACTGCACACGTCGAACACTGATTTTTAAATTGTCTAGCGATCCGTTTTTCTTTTATAGGGCTCGAAACTGTGTGAATAACGCTGTCATTTATGGTGAATCAACCGTGTGAATTAGACCTTAGCGGAGGGAAAAAGTGTTTGAAATAGTTTTGTTCGGAAATGCCGGTGTCTGAGCATATAGACTCGTAGTGACCTCGATGGAGAAAATATAATAAAGTATCATATGAAGTATAATATGAAGTTTGAAGGTTTCAGGTCAAAAGTTACTCTTCTTATCAAATTGAAACAAAGTGTGACAGATGAACAAATGACACTGCAAAAACAAAAAGTTCAACAGTCTGGCTGAAATGGCTCTCAAGGTATTAATTGGGGAATTTCTTTTATATTTAAATCAATGTGACCTTGGCCTTTGACATAAAGACCCCCAAAACAATAGGCGTCTGTAACTCAATCATCTTGTTAAGTTTGAAGACACTATGTCATATAGAACTGTAATTATTGAGCATAAACCAATTTTACCAATAAAGTCACTATGACCTTAACCTTTGATCAGTTGACCCCAGAATCAATAGGCTTCTTCTACTCAGCAAGGAAAGTCATACTACTAAGTTTGAAGACACTGGGTTAAAAAGAACTAGTAATTAAGGATAAACCATTTTCGTATTTAAGGTCAATGTGACCCTGACCTTTGTCTGGCTGACCCCGAAAACAACAGACTTCTTTTTCTTAACAAGGGTAATCATCCTATGAAGACTGAAGACTCTGGGTCAAATAAAACTCAAGTTATTGAGCGGAAACCATTTTCAAGTTAAAGATCACTGTGACCTTGACCTTTGACCGGCTGACCCTTAAATCGATAGGCTTCTTCTTCTCAATAAGAACTCGTTAAACTCGTTTTTTAACGGAAACCAATTTCAAGTTAAAGATCACTGTGACTTTGACTTTTGACCGGATACTAAAATCAATAGTCTTCTTCTACTCATTAAGTACAATCACTATATGAAGTTTCTAGACACTCTGCAAAATACACTCCATTTTTTGAGCAGAAACTAATTTTTGCATATAACGTCACTGTGACCTTCAATAGACTTCTGTAACTCAATTAGGACAGTCATCCTAGGAAGACTGAAGACACTGGGTGAAACAAAATTCAAGCTATTGAGCGGAAACCAATTTCAAGTTAAAGATCACTGTGACATTGACCTTCGACCAGCTGACTCCACAATCAATAGACTTCTTTTACTAAATAAGGACAGTCATCCTATGAAGTTTCTAGACTCTCCGCGAAATGGTACTCAACATATTGAGCGGAAACCAATTTTTGCATATAACGTCACTGTGACCTTGACCTTTGACCAGCTAACCCCAAGATCTATAAGCTTCTGTAACTTGACAAGGACAGTCATCCTATGCAGTTTGAAGCCGTTAGATCTTATAAAACTCTAGTTGTTGAGCGGAAACCGTTTTCACATATAAGGTCACTGTGAGCTTGACCTTTGACCTGCATACTCCAAAAACAAAAGGCTTCTGTAACTCAACAAGTGCAATCACTCTATGAAGGTTGAAGACTCTAGGTTAAAAGGTTCTCTAGTTATCGAACTGAAACGAAGTGTGACAGACAGATAGATGGACTGACGGGCTGACGGACAGACGGACGGACGGACGGACAGGGCAAAGTCAATAAGTCTCTCCCAGTGGGATGGGGGGAGGAGACATTATTAAAAACGTCCTTTGAGAATATGGTATTAATACTTCTAGCTTTATCGTTTCCGCTTCTGTCAGGACACCATTTTTTGTCTTCGAAACATAAGAAACTGTTCACCTAGCAGGCTGATTATGATCTAAACTTACCGCTGTTCAGTAAAATTTAAAAGATACCCCCTTTTGTTTTTCAACGGTTCTGTCCATATAAAATGCAGGTCAAGCCTATCGGAGAAATGTTGCGGAATTAATATAAACTGACATACACTTTATCAAGGAAAATATGGTTCAGACACTTAAAAATAAAGAGAACATTTGTTAAGCCAGAAAATGTAAATTATTGGTTCAGTTTTTACAAAAGCCTTAAAATTATTATCAAAGAGAGATAACTAAATGTATTCGTACGTTCTTGGGTAAGTGGCGTTCTAGGGTTTTTCACTGGTGTGACTTGCCTTTTTCTGAAGCAATTAGTCCGGCAATCAGAATCAATACCAGCAGTATGGCTACCTCACCTGTAAAGATAACGTTACTTGAGTGATATATCACACATCATTCGCCATTCAGTATAAATTTCTGCAATGTTTGGTAAAGTTGTTATAGGAGCGGATTTGGTCCAGTGGTAACGCGCTGGACTGGTAAACCAGAGGTTCCGAGTTCGATCCCCCGTTCCTTCACTAACATTACTAATAGTCGTTCGGATGAGACGTTAAACCGAGGTCCCATACACTGAGCATGTAAAATAACCAGGGGTGTCTCTCGAATGGGATGCTTTCTGTATCTTGAACTACCCCAACAACATAAAATAACTAATCTCTACAGGGGGCGTCGGTCATATGGGCAACCGGTACCGACGATAAGTAAGCTCAAATAGATAGATAAAGTTATTATAAAAAGTTTGCTTGTTATAAGAGTTGTTGTTCTGCCTATTAACATAATAACAAGATTATCGCCAGTTTAGTTTTATCTAATATGTAAATTTTCGTACTAATATATGCATAATTTCTAAAAATAATCTATTTATTTTCACTTATATAACGATTATATTCGTTGATGTCAGCGGATATAAAAAAATACTTTCATTTTCCTGTAACTTGTTTACCACTGCACGTATTTAGGAGGATGCTAATTTGCATAGATTGAGTTCTTTTCGACAATACAATTTATTTATAGAATCTGATCAATATTTAGAGCTGATAAGTTTTCTCGAAACTATTTTCGACTCAACGCACGATTTCTTCCTCTGAAATTTTACAGCTATTTCTTCGTATTGGTAATATTTTGACGACCACGTTTCCGAGTGAGGTTTGAGCAATCTATCTTTTTGAATTGATATGTGCGTGAAGTTAGCTGCCAGTTGCCAGTTCCTAGTTGCCAATTCAGTTGGCAAATGACAATCGACAGTCAGATGCCAATTCGTTTAAGTTCGCGAATTGGCAACTGGCAACTAGCAGCCAGATGCCAATTCTAGAAATACCATGAATTATTGATATTAACTGAATTGGCAACTGACAACGGACAGTCAGATGCCAATTCGTTAAAGTTCGCGAATTGACAACTGGCAATTAGCAGCCAGATGCCAATTCGACAAATACCACGAATTATTGATATTAACTGAATTGGCAACTGGCAACTGACAGTCAGATGCCAATTAATTAAAGATCGCGAATTGGCAACTGGCAACTAGCAGCCAGATGCCAATTCGACAAATACCACGAATTATTGATATTAACTGAATTGGCAACTGGCAACTGACAGTCAGATGCCAATTGGTTAAAGATCGCGAATTGGCAACTGGCAACTGGCGGCCAGATACCAAATCGACAAATACAATGAATTATTGATATTAACTGAATTGGTGTCTGGCAACTGGCAGCCAGATGTCAATTCGTAAAAGTTCGCAAATTGGCAACTGGCGACTGGCAGCCAGATGCCAATTCGACAAATACCATGAATAATTGATATTAACTGAATTGGTATCTGGCAGCTAAATTCGGTTAATACCATGAAATATATATATTGACTGAATTGGCATCTGGCAACTGGCAGCCAGATATCAATTCGTCAAAGATCGCGAATTGGCAACTGGCAACTGACAGTCAGATGCCAATTCGTTAAAGTTTGCGAATTGGCAACTGGCAACTGCCAGCCAAATGCCAATTCAGCGAATACCATGAAATATTGATATTGACTGAATTGGCATCTGGCAACCGGCAGCCAGATGCCAATTCGTTAATCGATCGCAGATTGGCAACGGGCAGCCAGATGCCAAATCGGGGAATACCATGAATTACTGATTAAGCAATTGGTAACTAGCAGCCAGATGCCAATTCGTCAAAAATTGCGAACTGTCAATTGGCAACTGGCAGAAAGATGCCAATTCAACATGTGTCATGAATTATTAATATTATTGAATTGGCAACTGGCAGTCGGTAGCCAGAGGTCAATTCGATAAAGTTTACGAAGTGGGCGATTTGCAAGTTTTCTGCATCTGGCTGCCAATCGTTTAATATCAATCATTTATCGCGCTCTTTAACGAATTGGCATCTGGCTGCCTGTTGCCAGTTGCAGTTCGTTTAATATCAATAATTTATGTTAAATGTCGAATTGGCAACTGGCTACCAATTGCCAGTTGCCAATTCGTGATCTTTAACGAACTGGCATCTGGCGGCCAGTTTCCAGTTGCCAATTCGGTAAATATAAAAAAATTATGATAAATGTCGAATTGGCATCTGGCAGCCAGTTGCTAGTTTCCAATTCCCTCAATGTTCATAATTCATGATACTTGTCGAATTGGCATCTTGCTACCAATTTACAGTTGCCAGTTCGTGATCTTTAACGAATTGGCATCTGGCTGCCAGTTGCCAGTTGCCAATTCGTTTAATAACAATAATTTATGTTAAATGTTGAATTGGCATCTGGCTGCCAGTTGCCAATTCGTTTAATATCAATTATTTATGTTAAATGTCGAATTGGCATCTGGCTACCAATTGACAGTTGCCAATTCGTAATCTTTAACGAATTGGCATCTGGCTGCAAGTTGCCAGTTGCCAATTCGGTTAATATCAATAATTTATGATAAATGTCGAATTGACATCTGGCTACCAATTGACAGTTGCCAATTCGTGATCTTTAACGAATTTGCATCTGGCGGCCAGTTTCCAGTTGCAAATTCGCGATCTTTAACGAATTGGGACATGGCTGCCAGTTGCCAATTCGGTTAATATTAATAATTTATGATAAATGTCGAATTGGCAACTGGCTACCAATTGACAGTTGCCAATTCGTGATCTTTAACGAATTTGCATTTGGCGGCAAGTTTCCAGTTGTCAGTTCGGTTAATATAGATAATTTATAATAAATGTCAAATTGGCATCTGGCTAACAATTGACAGTTGCCAATTTGTGATCTTAAACGAATTTGCATCTGGCGGCCAGTTTCCAGTTGCCAATTCGGTTAATATCAATAACTTATGATAAATGTCGAATTGGCATCTGGCTACCAATTGACAGTTGGCGATTCGCAAGTTTTGACGAATTGGCATCTGGCTGCCAGTTGCCAGTTGCCAATTCACTCAATGTTCATAATTCATGATTCTTGTCGAATTGGCATCTGGCTGCCAGTTGTCAGTAGCCAATTTGCGATCTTTAACGAATTGGCATCTGGCTGCCAGTCGCCAGTTGCCAATTCGTTCAATATCAATAATTTATGATAAATGTCGAATTGGCATCTGGCTACTTATTGACAGTTGCCAGCTGCCAGATGGGTTAATATCAATAATTTATGATAAATGTCGAATTGGCATCTGGCTACCAACTGACAGTTGACGATTCGCATGTCTTGACGAACTGGCATCTGGCTGCCAGTTGCCAGTTGACAATTCACTCTATATTCATAATGCATGATACTTGTCGAATTGGCATCTGGCTGCCAGTTGCCAATTCGCTATTTTCAACGAACTGGCACGTAGCTTCCAGTTGTCAGTTGCTAATTCGGTTTATATTAAAATTTATGAAACAAATCGAATTGGCATCTGGCTACCAATTGACGGTTGACGATTCGCAAATTTTGAGAACTGGCAGCTATCTACGATTTCAAATAAGTTTCAATTGGCAGTTGGACTATAATGGTTGGCTGCCAGTTGCCAGTTGCCAATTGAATTGGCAACTGGCAACTGTCAACTGGCAGCTAACTTCACGCACATTGAATTGATTAAGTTTTAGTTCTTCAAATTTAATTATGTGGCATCTACGACTCGCTTAACGGATATTGGCAACATACCTTTGGCATTTCCGAAGCAATTTAAGAGCCGACGGTTGAAAAATTAAAAAGCACATCTTGCCATCCACGAAACCATGCAGACTGGGTGTTGATAATGACTTTTTACATTCTAGAATTCATCAGCTCTTTGATTTATTATTTACACGATTATGGACGGTTTCGTAAACTTTGGTAATAAATACTAATAAATTGTCCATTTTATTCAATCGTCTATTCTCAGTGAGTGATTGAGATAGGGAATAGTTCATCTATAATAAATATTTTCCACATAGAAGAAAGGTGTTAATTGGCCATGTAAATAACCAATCATCAGAGAACCTGCAAGAAATTCCAGTACAGACAGAATATGATAAATACTAGACAACGTCTCAGAGTGAAAATGCTAAACAACACAGTTTTCTTTTACGAAGGAAGATAGACATATTTATGAGAACGGTTTGAACAGATAATTTTTTTGATATAGCTGAACTAATGGTCAAACACATTTCAGACTGGAGAAATAATACGTCGTATTTTACTTTCTTTAGCGTTTGAGGCAAACTTCATAAATACTTGTTTATTGCGACAGACTGGTTTTAGAAACAAAAGGCATGGTATATTGTAAAAACACATACTTAAAATAGAAGCTATTAACGCTAAAGTGTTATTGTCTGGCTGTTTTGTTGTTGTAAGTACAGGTGAAGTCGTTGTTTTAGGAGTTGAGGTCGTAGTTGTTGTTGACGTCGTTTTTGGCGTTGTAGCTGTCGTTACTGGTGTAGTCACTGTGATTGATTGTTGTGTAGATGTTGTTGTTGGGTTGGTCGATGTTGTCTTTGGGGAGTAGGTTGTAGGTGTTGTTGTAGCTATTGTTGTTAGCCTTGTTGTAGTTGGTGGTGTAGTTGTCGTTGTCGAAGTTGTTGATGTGGTTGTTGTAGTTGTGGTGGTCGTAGGATCTAAGATTAACGCTACATTAAACAACAGATAAAATACGTGCAAGAGAAACTACCAATATTTGCGCAATTATATACTGTTTATCTGAGACTTTCGTTTTCTTTGGTTTAGGCGGTTTGACAATATTACCGCTAATTAAAACGTGAATTTTTAAACACCAAAATTTGTATAAGGAGTCATCTTTTTTTTTTAAGCTTTCAAAAGCAGTATAATATATTACCTAGTATAGCCTAGTATATTTCTAAAACAAGCATCATTCAAACATAACCTCGTGTTTCATGATTTCAGCTTTTCTTTGATGAGTTTTTTTTTCAATGACTTAAACGAGATAACAATGCCCTTAATTAAAAGGAAAAGATAATGAAGTCTAATGATACAAAGAATTAGCTAACACGAAGCATTTAGAGAATAAACAAGAACGCCGCAAGGCGGAGCAAAATACGCCCGTCAGTTGAGCAATTTGTTTCAATAATATTTATCCACCTATGAAGTTTCAAGTCAATAGCTTTGATAATGTAGGTGTGTGGTCCAGACAAACATCAAGTACGAAAAATTGAACTAAGGGGAATAACTCCAAAATCTTTAAGTGAACAGTGACGGTTCTAGTGCACTACACTACGTCTCAATGAGATCTTTCCACCTGTGAAGTTTCAAATCAATAGTTTTGATAGTGTTTGAGTAATGCTCCGGACAAGAAAATTAAACAAAGGAGAATAACTCCAAAATCAAGAAGTGCAGAGTGATGATCCCTGTGCATTGCATTCTGTCTCAATTAGGTCTATCCACCTAGAATGTTTCAAGTCAATTGCTTTGATAGTGTTGGAGTTATGCTCCGGACAAGAAATTTAAACAAAATCAAAATAAAAATCAAGAAGTGCAGAGTGATGGTCACTGCACTTCGTCTCAATGAGTTCTATCCACCCAAGAAGTTTCAAGTCAATAGCTTTGATAGAGTTGGAGTTATGCTCCGGACAAGAAAATAAAACAAAGGGGAATAACTCTAAAATCATGAAGTGCAGAGTGATAGTTCTTGTGCATTGCACTACGTGTTAATGAGGCCTATCTACCTATGAAGTTTTAAGTAAATAGCTTTGATAGTGTAGGAGTTATGCTCCGGACAAACATATGCCCGCCCGCCCGCCATGGTTGATCCCATAATACGTCCCGTCTTTGACGGGCGTATAAAACGGTACTTAAAGAATACGGAAGTAGGATTAAATTTCATTTGTGCACCCTAAGTTAGCATGGCCTAGTAAAGTTGTATTATTATAAGATGAAAATATTCGACTTACTACAGGCAGCTGAAATTTACAAAAATACTGTTGTTTAAACTAAATCCGCTTACAGCTTATACTGATGTTTTTTCACTTTCAAACAGATATGTAGTCAAGTTTTCCAAAAACAAGATCTAAACCTTTAGAAATAATAAGGTTAAAGAAAGAGTCAGATTGTAATTGAAAATTTAAAACTGATTTTATCAGTTCAATTAAAAAGAAATCACTTATAATACAGAATAAGGCAGTCTGAAGGACAGCTAAGTCCCCTCCCGCAGCGGACATGAATGTGTACTTCTTGACCTTTAATCAACCATGACCTTGATGTTGTGCCATGCATATTATAAGCACATAGTCTCATGATAGTAATTATTTGTGCCAAGTAATTAAAAAAAATCTTCCATTAAGTCAAAACAAAAAGTTATGGAGAACATTTAACCTTGACCTTGGGGTAGCAACCTGGATGTTGGGTTCTGCATATCGTGTCATAGTGGTGATCCTTTGTACAAAGTAATTAAAAAACTTTTCGTAAGCCAAGTTAGTAAGTTACAGAGCAGACGTAAAATGTGGATATTTGATCTTTAACTGTGACCTTGACCTTGTGAGTAGCAACCCAATGATTGCGATCTGCACATCATCTCATAATGGTGACCACTTGTGCCAAGTTATTTAAAAAAAAATTCAGCGATATAGTTATGGAGCGGACACGAAATGTAGACATTTTAACACTTGACCGTAAAGTGTGACCTTGACCTTGGGGGTAGCAACCCAATAATTGCGCTCTGCACATCGTCTCATAATGGTGATCACTTGTGCCAAGTTATTTAAAAAAAATCAGCAGTTTGAAAGTTATAGAGAGAACACGAAAGTGTTACGGACGGACAGATAGACGGACAGTAGCAACCCAATTATTGCGCTCTGCACATCGTCTTATAATGGTGATCACTTGTGCCAAGTTATTTTAAACAATTTTCAGCAGTTTAAAAGTTATGCAGTTGACACGAAAGTGTTACGGACGGACAGACGGACTGACGAAAGGACGGACGGACTGGCAGACGGAGGCCATTCCTAAAATCCCATCCTCGCTTTGTGGAAGGGGATTTAAAAGTGAACATGACCGCATTATGACTGGAAGAAAATGATAACATAGCTTACAGGTCTGATGCGGTGTAAGTTTCAGAAGCAAGCCTTTACTTCCATCTGGGTGTTCTGGTTGTGTGGCGGTGTCTGGCCGTTAGTACAACTCATTGGTGACTGTGAGACTTCCGCTGTCATTCACTTCATACCAAAATTCGTTCTGGAATGTTGGCGGGCATGTTTGGAAGGCTTTACTTCCCTGGTCTTAAATTAGTGGGCAAAATACGATGCAAAATGAATACTCCTCAAATGAATTGCTGATGTTGAAAAAAAAAAATTAGGATATGAAGTCTCTAATACTGTGCCACAACTAAATTTACCCTGATTTGTAAAATAATAAAATAAATGCTTTAAATAATGTTTAATATATAATGTGTTAATTTCTTTTCCGTTAAAGACTTGTTGAAAATAAATCCAGCAACACCATCTATGCAAACCATTAAATGTTACAGAGAGAGAGGGAGAGAGAGAGAGAGAGAGAGAGAGAGAGAGAGGAGGGGAAGAAAGTTCAAGTTATATATGTATTCCCCTTTGAAATTCATTTCAAATCACTTGTCTCACTTCCGGTATAACAAAGTATTGTGATTATTACTGAATTTTGTAAATTATATACAGTTTTCCAAAAAACAAATCCCAGCAGTTCGACCGAATATATATAACAAAATAACGAATTCCGTCTTAAACAATTTTAATGCATTCATTTCAGATAGTATAAAATAGCATCAACAAATGGTTTCTTTTTGCCTACTTACTGCTCTTTATTAGAACATGATATTCGGTTACGGCTGCAACATACGTACATAAACGTGACTCAGCATTGGTTTCATTTATAGTCCCGATTCTACTTTATTCCACAATAACTATCCTTTCGTTCTGAGCACGCACCTCAATGGCTGAAAAAACAACAAAAAAAAGCAACAACAACAAAAAAAACCAACAAAAAAAAAAACAACAAAACAGCTTTTGAAAATGTTTATACCTTTATTATAAAATATACATCACGTCCTTCACAAAATGGGGTTATGTTACTTTTTGTATTATTAATTCTATGATATAAATATTCAAAATCACACTGCTTCTAGTTGTAAAGAGTGAACCAAAACTATTAACTAAAGTCATTTATTAGTCGTTTTATCGCTCTTTGGATTCGCCTACATTCGTACAGCAATAATGCATTGAATTAAGAGCGTTGATGCGATATTTTATTTGCTAACTTGATCTGTAGATAGGTGAGTAATTGAATAAATGACTTACGAGAATTAAGTCTCGAGTACGAATATCTATAGTAATTACTTGCTTGTATATAGTAATAGTATGAATAGTCGGTAATTTTTAAAGGTTTAAACACTGAAATGGTCTGAATACAGTAGAAAATATGGTAACTGTATCTTGCGACCTGAAGAAAAAAGAAAAATATCCAATGAAAACATAATAACATAGTTTCATTATGTCCATTTATCTTACATCTTAAGCTTGCATGATAGCGCTATGCATTGTAATCACCTTATATTGAGCTTGAAATGAACGGGGAAGTGGATTTAAATGTCTGAACTGAAAAAAGTCGTACCTGCTTCTTCAATTAATAGATCTTTTTTTTTTCGCATTTTCCCCTCGAACTACCCTGCTTCAACTGTCATGACCATCATAAATGAGGGACATTCCTAATAACAATGTATCTCCCTTACGCAGATAACATCAAAGGTAGACCAACTTGCACATTGGTCCTTTCAGTTGGAATCCGCAAACTTCATATTTGTTTCTAATTGTGAAGGTCTTGACTTTTAGTTGTGTAAACTGTCACTTATGTATTAAATAAAAAGTTTATCAAACAAAAAATGGTTTTAACAAAACATGTTTCTAAACTTAATGTGTAATCTGACTACCATTGATACAAATAATTAGTCTTAATTATCACAATATCAAAAGAGAAAATAGCGATAAAAGCAGAGAAATCCACATGGAAGGCCCTATTTATTCAATTTCATTTGTTAAAAAACTCGCATCGTAATCAGTATGATTGAGTAAATTTTTTGTTATACAATGGACGAAAATGTACCACCGTTTACAAATTATTTTAATTAAATAATTATTATTCACTCCCAAAATTTCAACGTAATTATCAATCATTAAATTTAAACAAACTCATATACTTAAGAAATAAATAAATAGAATAAACTGTTTTTTCACGAAGTACTAAAATCACATAAAAACTATTTAAACATATAGTTATTATATTTAAACACCCACTTCATTATAAGGATGTCTGAGCTCGGGAAAGAGTAGAAGCAGTCCCAGGCGTTAAAGGGATATACAGGCAAAAGTTTTATGCTATCTTTTTCATTCGTTCTATGAATATACTATAAATGTGATCGAAATAAATATAATTATCTGTCCCAGTTACAAAGATTTCTTCTTTTTAAATGAAAACAGGGTGGTTTCCTAACTTGACCCACGTGGGTCTAAATAGAAAATTTAGATTTCGCGCTTAATTTCGCAGTGAATGATTGGACGGTTGAAGTACCTGTCACGTGATCTACGGCAAAAACAACCCAAGAGAAACCACGATTGGTTGTTTTTGTCACGTGACCTATTTGAAAATAACTCGGTGATTTCGTTCACGTGTTACTTTTTGTTAAAGAACGTTCAAATATTTACGTTCAAGCGCGCATTTCACTAGAAACATACTGGGAGTTTAAAGTTCTTCATATTGAACGTGATTTGAGCAAATAATATCAGTTTTAATTTTTGGGGCACTCATTTGCCTGTGTATCCCTTTAAGAGAAATCGAGTTCATAACAAGATCAACCCTGTCATTGTCTTGGTTTCGAAAATAAGATCTCCCTAGTTGCTGTCATGCCAAAAGCTGTCTTGCAAATTGGCCGGCCAAAAACACTGATCATCTGTAAATTGTAAAGCGTCAACTTGAAATTGTATTAAAATACTTAAAATTCGACTGATAAAATAAGATTCCTCATACATTCTTAGGACATAGATATTAGCAAAATATGTTTTCGCAGATTCCACGAACCTCAAACCCCACTTCCACACACACAAACACCCCCATCCCTCCACCCCTCAAAAAAAGCATGTTCATGTTCTTTAGATAGTTTTTGTTTTGTCTCTCTTATCTTTTTTATTTGACCGTTTTGTTGAAAGCCTCTGTATTATCGTCATTATTATAATTTTTATTGCATTAAAGTTTAATTTCAATCTCAGATTGTAAAGTTAAGTGCTTTAAGGTGTTCTAAACAGTGAACGCTGGTACGGTACAAATGACCATTTCAATAGATTAGCCATTTGTACTTCACTGAATTCTACCCTCATAAGAAAGTCTTTTAACTCTTCTAGTGTAAATGGTAACACCACAAATGAATAGTATAATTATATTGATGTTCACCAAAGTTTAACCAATGACGTCCATTATTTTTATGAAATAAAGGAAAAGAACCTCTTTATCCTTTCTTGATAGTTGACATGGCTCATGCTCGATAACTTGTTCATCTCTTACACAATCGTTGATTGTTCAGCGAAACATCTGTCAAAATGTTAGTCTTATTCTTCCCTGTGGCATCTTTGTATGAACCGAGAACTAATTATGCTGAGTTACACTATGGTACCGAAAAACGTAGCACTGATACTTCAGAGCCATGTATTGCCTTTAGGGAGGAGTTAATTGATATCAGTATGTTAAGTTGTTTGCAGATAAGACATCTTTTTTAAAATATATTTTCCTCTTTTTTGATAACAGGAAACGTAGTATCATTTTCCTACAACTTTAGTTACATCGGTAGGTTCTACGGCAGCGCAATAACAGATTGAAGTGGGGCAACTCTTACTTAAACGAACAGCAATTCAGTGTATGTGTATTGTCTTTCTTTCATTTTGCTGAAAACGTTTCCCTTTTTTTTTGGTACACCGCTTGCTCAAATTCTAATTTTATTGCAATGATTAAAACATTGTTTCATTTAATAGTGTTACTAGAAAACATTTGCGCCTAGTTATTCAATAATTTGACAACATTAAGGTAGAGTGGAATATGGTTTGATTTTTTAAACATTCTCAGACATTGCCTATCACAGAGACCTTCAATCCGAGAGAAAGAATGAAAGAAAGATGAAATGAAAGAAAGAAATTATGTAAACAGTTTGTATAATTTGTACACTAGTCCGAGAAAATATCAAAATGTACAGTTAAGACTGTTAATAATTCCATTTCTTACTTTATTGCAGAGCAATCAGTTGTGTATTAATGTCACCTACTAAAGTTTGCGAACGCAATTTATAAACATCGCAAGAAATATTTATTAATAAAACAAATTAAATATGAAAGAACGTGTTGTGTTTCTCAACCATGTTGCCGTATTAAATTTGTTTGATTGAAATGAGTTTAAAGAAACAGGCATGTAATTCTGTTTAAACATCACTCTACACTTTCATGCTACGTTAGAACTGTATTAATTTTATTGACTTCTTTCTTGAACCATATTTTCTACGTTCATCTATTTCTTCTGTACTTTTCTGTGTCAAAAATGAAAGTAAACAAGTATCGAATATAATTCAATTCATATTCGTTGGCCAAACCTGACAATAATTCAAATTTTGATAGAACAGACTGCATCAGTTTTGATAGTTGTGTCCGGTACGAAATCTATTTACGTATTGTATCACTAACAAATGTCAGAAAAAGAGATGATAAGTCATAAACAATATTCATGACTGTCCTATGACGCCAAGATCCATGCTATTCCAACGGAAAAGTGGTATACGATGTTGCTATGGCATTGCAAACACTCCCATGTGGCTTTTTTAGCTCACCTGAGCACTTTTGTGCTCAAGGGTGAGCTATTGGAATCATCGATTGTCCGGCGTGTGTCGGCATGCGTCGTGCATCGTCAACAATTTGACTTGAACGACTTCTCCTCATAAAACTGCATAGCCAACTTTGACGAAACATGCCTGGGATATTACTTGCATAAAGCTCTATCAAAGTTGTTCAAACAATTGAATTCTTTCAAGAGCTCTGGTTGCGATGGCAACAGAAAGGGGAAAAATGAAAATCTTCTTATCTGAAACGAGAAGGTCCTGAGCGTTAAGATTTGGTATGTAGCATTGTCTAGTAGACCTCTACCAAGTTTGTTCAAATTACACCCATCGGGTCAATTTTGGTCCCGCCCGGGGATAAATTGATTTGACATAGGTTTATATAGGGAAATCTTTGAAAATCTTCTTTTCTGAAACTACAATGCCCTGAGCGTTAAGATTTGGTATGTAGCATTGTCTAGTAGACTTCTATCAAGTTTGTTCCAATTCTGCCCCTGGCGTCAAAGTTGGCCCTGCCCCGGGGGACAATTGATTTTACTTAGGCTTTTATAGGCAAGACTTAAAAAAAACTTCTTGTCTGAAACCTCAAAGCCTAGACCTTAGATATTTTAATGGAGCATCAGCTAGAGGTCATCTATCAATTGTTTTTTTTAAATTATGCACCTTGAGTGAAAATTGGCTCAACCCTTGGGGTCATTTTAATTCATATAGATATTTATATATGGAGAATTTTAAAAAAGCTTCTGATGTTCAACAGCAGACCCAAAGGCAAAATATTCAGGTGTGCGATCTAGGGCAATCATGGCCCTCTTGTTCAGATATAATATGGAATATAAGGACATTAAGGACATGTTAATGCAAACATTATATCAGTTTATCATAAAAGTGATAAAATATTTCGTCGAATTCCAAACGTTTTCGAAACTTTTGAGGTTTTCTTTCAAGGGAGTTAACATTATGTGATATCGTCATAAAGTAAGGCCTATTTTATTTTTATTTTATTTTATTCTATTTTTTTTCTGCAAATCGACGATATGTATTAATTTGTTCCGATTTATTCTCTGCATAACAATATATTTTTTATTTTTGAGGCGTGCAATTTGTTACATGTTTTCACATCCTCCATTTTCATGGTATAAACTAAAACATCAAATTGAATTGTACGATGGTACACAAACGCTTACAAATGTAAAATCACGTCATAATAGTGGCTTATTTTCAATAAATTACTTACAAAAATATGGTCATTTTTTCACTATAGATTTTAGAAAAAGAACTTTGACAAAATGCTAATACTTGGAATATAATAAGTGTTGTAGAATAAAACAATTTCCCATCTGTAGAAAATTGAAACGAATTTGATGAAAGGATTAGAAATAATAGGTTTATCGTTGACAAAATGAATGGTTTTATAGTTACACCTCTTAGCCTGCATCAAGCTGATAAACTATCAGCTTCTTCGACAGATGAGGCTTTTTGCATTTATCGAAATATCGTCAATTTGCATAGCGGAAGTCATCACCGTTTTATAAAATAATGAAAGAAGAACTTAGTATTCCATCCTCGGAAAAATGCCAAAAAAGAAATAAGATAAAAAAAAAATAAATGTATAGGATGAAACTACGAAACACACACACATAGAAGTCTGGCCTCTTTCAAAACCCCTCAGAAGCAAAGAAATCTAAAGAAGACGGCCATGATTTCTCTTATACGATCGCTCACTTGAGTACAGCAGCAACTACTTTCATTCACCACAAATATCTAAACTCCAGGCCTTGTGGGTTCTAACAAGATTTCAATTTTTTTACCTATGCCAGTCTATATAAAACCAAGTCATCCCATGGGTTGGGCCAATTCTGATTTTTAACCTCGGTGACATTGACCCTCGTGACCTAAATCCAACCCAAGGTAGATGTCTATGGTACGTACATACCAAATACCTAAGACACCGATCAATAAATGCAGACTATACAGTGATAAGTAGAAACATTTTTTTTTAGCATCGGTAACCCCATGAATGGAAGAACTTTATTCAAGGTGCCTATATACCAAATATCTTAGATATCGGCCAATAAATAAAAGCTGTGTGATGAAAAGTAGAAAAGTATATTGTTAACCTCGGTGACCCAAGAGGCAGGGACATTTTTGGCCCCAGGGCCAAGATGTGATGAAACCTCGTACTAGTGCATTAGAAACTACCACATACTAAATATGTTTGGTCTAGGTCTATGGTTTCTGATAAAAAGATTTTCAAAGATTTTGTATTATGTACAAATAGGACCCTCGAAGCGGGGTCTGTTTTGAGTCCAGGTGGATAACTTGAACAATTTTGTTAGAGGCCTCTAGATGAAGCTTCAAGCAAAATATCTAAGCCCTAGGCCTTCTGGTTTCAGAGAATAAGATGTTCAAAGTTTTTTTGCTGTATAAGCCTATATTCAATCAAAAGACCCATGTGGCGAGCCATGTATGACCCCATGAGCATATGTGAAAAACTTTGTAGAGTATGTTTAGGTGAACCTGCATAATATCAAATCATACGGCTTATTAGTTTCAGAGAAGACGATTTTTTAAGATTTCCTCATAAAGGCGTAGGTTAAATCCTGTTTCAGCTAGGGCGGAGCAATTTTGATCATTGGGCCATGATAGAGTTATATTAGACAACGCTTCTTACCAACTATCTAAACTCAAGGCCTTGAGGGTTTGGAAAAGACGATCTTTTTATGTTTTCACTTTTAATATCTATTTTAAGCTCCTGTGGTCCTGATCAGCAAATGATTGGAACCATTTGAAAATCAAATGATAGAGCTTCATGCAAGAAATATTCCAGACAAATTTTATCAACTCTGGCCTTGGTTTCTGAGGAGATGTAATTGGAAGTAATTCTGGACGACAGTCGACGCCGGACAACGGACAGCTACCTCGCTACCTCAAAGCATAACCTTAAAGTAAACATGAGATCTGAAACAGAAAGTAAAATGGCAAGTTGTCTTTAAAGAGGCTGTACACCAGATTTGACATAAAAACTTTCTTTTCATAAATTATAAATTTAGATGCCGTGAGATTATAACAACATAATATTTTACTTCAAAACTGATTTATAAAAGTCAAAAATAAATAAAAAATATATTTTCGCTCCAGCCTGATTTGAACTCTGGACCCTCATGTTAAAAAAATATTTCCAACGCTTTTACTGTCACCACCATAGCCGTATGCGATATTACAGATATTTACTTTAAATCTTATACCATATAGTTATACCATCGCGTTACGGTATAGCACTTTGAAAGGGAAAAAATCAATTTATAATGTAATTATTTGACTTATTTTTTGTCAGTAAGTTATTTTTTTAAGCATTAGTCATAAATATTACAAGAAATTTATAATATAAGAAAACTTTCTTTTTTTGTCATCTGGAGCACAGCCCCTTTAAAGTTTAGTTTAAATCATTTGATGTTTGGGTGTCTGAATAAGTAAACATGCATTCTATAGATCGAGTGTTTAAAAACTCAGAAACACAGAGCTACTTATTCTGGTCTCGCAAACGTGCAGAAGACCTAAGAATTTAGCATACAGAGTCATGTTTAAAGAAAAAAAGTCTCATTTTAAAATAAAAAAAAGAATTTTCTGTTGGAAATTTCGATATTGTTTTGAAATTCTTTATTCCTTTTCATTAATGATTTGACGTAAATAAGTTTTAATTGCGTTATGCACTATTTACGGCCTTTGTAAACAATGCTCTTGCGACGTATTAGTTTCAGAGTAAAACAGGATACATTTCGATCTGGGCAAAATGACTGAAAACGGAAGTGACATTAAAAACAGTATGATACTTTTGCTGTTCAATACAACTTGGCCGCTTATTTTCATGCGTACATGCAAGGTGATCTCTACATTCATTAAATTTGATGGATATTGTACAAGTCTTGATAAAGCATGGCATATCGTATGGACACCTGCTGGATTAACATTTGCCGCTTTTCTGGCATTCCAACGCATACATATATATACACACTGAACTTGATTGTAGGGTAAAATTTTCTTGTTTCGCTGGATCACTTGAATAAATTACAATACAATGATCCCGGCTTTATTATAGCATAATCCTACTGACATAGTACAATAAGAGAAAATTTACGTAAGACAGGCAGCATCTTGATTAATTTCTTTCCACTGTTTTATTGATTTCCACTTCTAACTTTGAACTTATAAAACAAGTCTGATATCAGTACGCTATTACAACTAATTTCAGTTAAATATTAGCATGAAAACAAGAATAAAACGCTTAAACCGTTACATCTTTACTCTCTGAATCTCTGAATTCTCTTATTGAAACGACTAACAAGACTTATCTGATTAGTTCTAAAATCATCGCGATGAAGGACTTCAACCTTATTACGCCGTATCTCGCTATCTCATGATACAGCGCGATGTAATAACATGATTTCATACGAAATAAATGCTAATTGGAATTCTGATGCTTCCTATTAGCTTACGATATTAGACATATAACAAAGGTTTTCGACCCTCAGAGACCTCTTTAAAGAAACATACTATGCGATGACAAAATGCAGAAAATATTAGGCACTTAACAAGACATGACAAGTATTTACCTCACCATACCTAATACATCTCTGAAGAAAATGATAATTTAATCATTTACAACATAAAAACTAAGTTACTTCTAAAAAGAGCCAATACCGAGAATTTAACGTAGTTACAAACAAGGAACCATTTTTCCATACCCAGTTCATGATAAGGAGATGCTATCAAAGTAAACTGTATAAAGCTTGTTGGCTTCATGTTATCTAGTCATTCAATTGTTCTGAACAAATCCACAAAATTTGAGAGGTCTTCCGTGTAGTTTTGGAAAAATGACTAACTGAAACTGCTGATATAAATTTTCATTTACTATGTTTAAGGCTTCATAACAATTCAAAAATGTTTAAAAGGAAAGCAATTCAAAGACGATTTTTTAAATTCAACATAAATAAGTAATAATAACAATAAATAAAAAGGAACAAAAATCAAAAACCTTTTTCTTTTTAAAGTGGGGTTTGAATTGGATACTCTTTAGATAAGTCATTGTGGATTCAGTACTGTAACTCTTACACAAAGTACAAAAATGGATTAAATAACTACAAAAACTTTCTTACGATTTTTTTGTAGAGACATGCGCTAGCGAGCTTGCGTGTTTCTTTGTTTTTTATTCAGACAATAGGCCGACATGCATGGTCTTAGTGCATGTTATCAAACAAAACAAAACTTGAAGTGTGCAAAAACGTTTCCAATTGACGCAGACGGATTGTTTTAGGAATGCAGATTGTTGATTGCTGATACTCATATGAATAAAAAATAAAAATAACACATTTTATAATTTTAACGTACCACTAAGGTTTAACTCCCTGAGCTGAGAGAATAATCTAGAGTCTCCACTTTCTGTGTACTTCTTGAATTCTCAATTGAGGTGTAGGAAGCTGGTATCAAGCTGATATAAACCTCTACATGCCGTGTCGGACATTATTGTTGTGTAATGGCTGCGATGACAAAGTCCTTTTCTTGGCCTACTGGGAATAGTTGGTGATTTCTTATGAATATTCTAATTGTTTTGTTATCACTGAAATATTGTCTAGGACATGATTTTAACCTATATGATGCGTTTGTCAGATAATAAAAGTTTCCACATGGAAGAAGAAATTTGACTGCTGCTTCCTTTGTATATAATCGAAATCTTAAACTACGTTTCAATGAAAATATGGACATAAAATCATGCTGCATTTTTCACATTCTGAATATTGTTTTAAAACTTGGAACTGCTTTACAAGACTCTTTTATTTTCTAAGTTGAAAGAATGCGGTATAATTATATTTCTATGTATACGTGTAGTGTATTGTCTCACTATTAACTATTTACATTAAGTGGTCGGGTTTCATCGTATCTGAGTATGTCCGTTACTAAACAGGCATTGTTTGATACATTTAGCTTGAAAGGCTCTTAAACGATAAATAATCCTTACAAATAAAGTTAATAGCAGTTATATGCATATATCAACTATAAAACTTAAAAATATATATCCTTTTTTCCAATATACCGGTATATTATTATTCGTGTCAGTAAGTTGTTTTCAGTTTTACACGAAGTCCTACATGGGCAAACTTTAAGCTTTAAATCTGTGTACGTACAACTGCCTTAACAAAGCTTTTTGTTTGGATACAGACTGTACACTATGATTTTTGTTCCAGATTGCAATATATGAATTTTTGTTCTTGGATAAAAAATGAAGCACTGCCAACTGGTCCTCAACCAAGATTGTTAAAACATTTGCTCAGGCGCGATGTAACGTTCCATCCCGGGAGTCATATGTTTTACGAAGACGTGTAATGACAAACATTTTGAAAAAAATATTGTTAGAAATTTTGGAATTTTGGAATGCAGCGCAGCATTTCATTGTCATTTCTTTCAATTTAAAAATGAATTCATTACATTAAAACAGTTAATCACGTGAGCAATCTAGTGCCACCATGGTTCCCTTGTTCTTAAAGTGACTGCTTGAAATTTGTATAATTACCACTTTCAATGAGAGATAACGAATGTTTTTAAACTGAAATTCACTTCAATTTTATGACTTTAAAACGACAAGTCTTACCGTTAATTATACTTTGTTGAACGAAGTAATTCCAATATCCAAAAACGGAAACCTCCCCTTCACGCAAAACGCCCCCGTTTAATTAAACTGAACAAATTATAACAGGATAAAAAGTACAGCTTTAAAGCACAATTCAGTTTTCAAAAAAATGTATCTCGAAAAACGTCTTTCATTGTGATTAAATCCTGTTCGAAGTGAGATACGATAAGATGGTTGTGTTCTGATACTTCTAGTGTCATCCTTGCTAAATGTCATGTAGCTTATTGAACAGATAAAAACTCATCCATCCAAGTTTTCTTTCGGATGTCGCATTTTGTAATAATGTCATTTTATGTTTAATGCATTGTTTGAAAAATTCATCGACAAATTAAAAAAATAAAATATCAACATAATATAATTTAATATAAAAGACATTTTCACAATTGAGCCAAAAACCTGACTATATATAACATGTCATATTATATTTGTTTGAAAGCTAACGATATGCTTATCGTAATGACCAAATAAAATGTGATTGATTTACAGTATATATATATATAAATGTTTCTTTTTTTCTCGCATGATATTAACCTGAAATTTTCGTCTGCAATGGACTTTACTGACTTCCAAAGATTCAAAGTATCGGCTAGTGAGGACGTGGTCAAAATGTCTTTTAAATGTCAGAGTTATTTCAAGTTAAGAAATGTGGCATCTTATCTTTTTTTTCAGCTAAACTCGATACCGCGCATATCTTCCTGAGCAATGCTAAGCAATGGATATGTCATTGAAATAACTAAAAAATGTCCATATATAACTGAGTCAAGACTAATATATAAATCGAAATGCAGCCATGGCACGAAACAGTCGGCTATATTTTTATGGTCCCAATCTAAGATGAGGGAGTATATTGTTTTTCAAATGTCGATCAGTCGGTCGATCGGTAGACACTTTATTTCTAATCATTATCTAGAGAACCCTTGAACTCGACTTCCTCAATCTTAATATGTAGGTTGGCTATGAACAGTAGATGATCCCTGTAGCTTTCTCATGACACTAAGGCACAGGCAAAAGCAAAACGACTTTCGATCAATAATAAAAGAATCTTTTGGCCCAGGTTCCTCAAATTTGACCAGCTTGTGACCCTTATAGTTTTTTGGGGGTTACTAAGTCAAAGGACAAGGTCAAAGTCATCCCGAAGGAACAAACATTTTTCGATTAATATCTAGAGAATTCTTTGGCCCAGGTTCTTCCTCAAACTTGGTACGTACATTAATCATGACCAGTCGATGTCTTCTGTAGTTTAATAGGTCACTAAATCAAAGGTCAAGGTCACATTGACCTTGAAAAGAAAAACGGTTTCCGATCAATAACTATAGAACGCTTGGGCCTAGACTCCCCGAAACTTCATAGGCAGGTTAGTCATGGCTAGTAAATGACCAAAACGGTTCTTTTAGGGTCACTAAGTCAAGGTCAAATTGACCACTAACTGAAAAATGGATTCTGATCAATTAATAGAGAATGCTCTGTCCTACGGTCCATAAACTTACAATGCAGGTTGATAATGACCAGTAAATTACTCATATTGCTTTTGGGAGTCACTTGGTCAAAATTTTAGGTCAGAGTGCTCATTGACAGAAAAAAAAAAGATTTTAAATTAAAAACCAGAGAACCCTTTGGTATTGGCTCCTCAGAATTGCTGTGCAGGTTTGTCTGTTCCGGAGATGACCCCTATTGTCTTATAGGTCACTAGGTTAAAGGTGAAGGTCACGATGGCCATAAACCTTAAAGAAGGAAACAGATTCTGATTGATAACTAGAAAACCCTTGGGCCTCGCTGCCTCAAAACTTCCTACCTACCCACCTACTTCTTGTACTTTTTATGTTCTCCAGCAATTGAAATACACATTTTATAACCAAAGTGTCATTGACATAATATACAGTTCATTTTTCGTTCATCTACTGGCCATGGCCAATAGCTTTTGATATCAGAAGACTTAATGTACTGACACAAGTTCGTGTCCTTCTTCTGCTTTCCTATACTTATATAGCTGTCTCTAGTGAAAAGGCACTGGGTCGGGGGAGGGCATCTATGCACAAACATCTCTTGTTGCGTTATGTTTTGTTCAGAGGCATTTAAGGAACATGTTATGTTTAAATAGTGTACAGAACGAAGCTAGCGTAGCAGTAAGTTTTTAGAAGATATTCATTTGATATTTGATGCTGTTTCAAAGTAATCGACGGATTAAAGAATTTATGGAATAGTTTGTAAAGTGCTCAGTTAACTTAATATAATTCTAGTATTCCTGTACAGTATTTAAATACCCTTGTTACTCAATTCTGAAATGCTGCAGTCTGTCAATGAATTATAGATAACTGTGCTAAAGTCAACGAATTTCTACCTTTGCTGATGCACACAACGTTTCAAACATTACCCATTAACCACGTTTTATGTCGCTAAATCGGGTTTTGTTTCCAGAGTAATCTAATTAGCACGTGTTATCCAGATTCGTTTGCCTGATTTTAGCTAGCTGGGTCAAAATTATTCCCGAAGTCAAATAATTTGAGAACAGTCACACTAGTATTAGATATGTTTTCTTTGTGTCACATGTATAATACTAATCCTATGGTCGGTTTGAGAGATTAACATTCTGAAATGATTTTCTAATATCTTATGACCATCTTTAACGAAAAATAAAAGTAATATTAAGTATGTAATTGTAAAAAAATAATGTTGATTAACTCGAAAATAGAAGGCAGTCCATTTAGGATTATGTACTTATCTTAGCGAATAACTGATACATCCCAAAAGAACTAAACATTCAAATGTAGCATAATTTTAACTTTTTTTTTCTTTTTTCAGTTATATTGTTCATTGTAACGTTTTGCTTTCTTCTGCTTGCTTTTGCTTAATAAAAATTAGAATTATAATAAAAAAGAAAAGAAAGAAAACACAAAACAAAATTTAAGAATCGATATTTTATTCTGATATGTTTATTTCATAGATTAAATGAATAATCAGACAACGAAAGGACAGTGTTAGAAAACATGTTTACATTTGGAAAGAAAATGAATTTGCATTCACTTCCTGAACCAAACACAATAACATAATGATATAAAAAGTGACGTCATGGATCAGACTTCCGCATCCGACACATCAGCAAAAAAAGGCAGCCTCTATCGGTACAAAATATGAATTCCATTTGTTTTTCAAACGAAATTTATGCTTTTGAGTTCAGCACGAGACAAGAAAATTCAAACTGACATTCAAGAAATAAAATTTGAGTGCATGCGAAACTAAAATTTGAAACAGACAAAGAGAAAACAAAAACTTTGAAATTCGAATAAACAAATTGGTTTCGTCACGCCGTTCAGTATCAGCATCAAACCGATAAACTTCTAAATGCGTGAATGAATGGCATAATGAATTTCGTTCCGGAAACTGCAATTAACTAGTTTCACGACTATTATAACGGTCTGTTCTTTTTTGCTGCACAGATGAAGAAGAAGTACAACAAACGAAGATTCTGTAGCTCACTATTTCATTCCTTTATTTTCATTCGAGTATTTAAAAAAAGTCTGGAAAATACAGCCAATAACTTGAAACAAGATAATGTCTGCATTGTAAACATTTAACTTTCTGGTAAAAAATAGCTGAATGGAACTCGTAGCCAGCTATGTAGTTCGAAATCCCAGCCAGCTGGAAATTGATATCCCACTAGGAAGAGCCGAATACCAAGCTGAGATTTAATCTCAACCAGCTATGAGTTCGATATTTAACTAAACCAATATCTGGCTCTGCTCAGAATCTGGGCCAGCTGAGAGTTGGAAATTCGACCTTAAAGATCCGAATATCCACTTGAGATCGAATTCCTACTAAGCTAGGAGTTGGATATTCAACCAAACCTGAAAGAGCCAAATACCCAGTTGTGATCGAATACCCAGGCTGGGATGGGAATTCGATCTAAGAAAGGTATTCGGTTCTTTCAGGTTTCAACTACCCTTTAATCTTATATGACTTTTATTTTTACATTAGACACATGACGGGCTTTTGCAGTAGGGAAGCTGAAGCCTACATGGAGAAGATTTGTTGCAGCATTCTATATCCAATTTTAATAATTGATAAATTGATATTTACCAAAATCTCACTTATTTTTTCAGCTTAAAACACTGTTAGATGTGATTTTTTAAAAATAATTCTGATTGTTTTCACTGACAAATTATGAAATCATTTTCTTGGAAGGGCTTTTTACTATAATGATGGAAAAACTTGAGGCCTGGAACATTGGAATTTTGTCTATTGTTACGCAATTTGCTCTTTAATATAACTGCAATTGTGGAAGTAAACTTAAACCAATCCATAGGCACCCTAAATCCTCCTAAACATTTATCAAACAGAAACATAGGAGCTCGTTTACTTTTTAGATCATTTATTACCCCAGGCTATTCAGTTAAAACTAAATCCTCAAGTAGTTTCAATGACACGCCTCTTCACGTGTAATATAACATGCAGATAATGTTAAATGTGGTCCTACCTTTTTTAAGTTTCTTCCTTCTACTGTCTGTCGGTGAAAGTATTATATTCATTTTGTTTAACGATGTGACGTCTTATATGTATGTCGTTGTTTTGTAGTTGTTTTTTTTCGGCGTACCTGTATTAAAATTGCTTTTGACATTCATCTGTAACGAAACAAATTGCTAAATACAAATGTACAAAATCCTTAGTTGAAGAAGAAAGTTTGACCTTGATTAAAAAAGGGTTTCAGATAAGTTTTTAATTTTCTCTGAAAATAATGCAATGACAATAAAATAAATATCAAAACGTTTTAACCATGCAAATTTATACAATTGATATTGTCACTTTCAGCGTTATACTCATTTATGTTTTGTTTATAGCCCAAACTATTATGGAAGTAGGTTATTCGATTATAACGTGCGTTCAAGAGGTTTCTACGTTCTTTTCAAGATTTATCTAGAAACCATCATAAACTCTTAAACTCCTGCTACCGTCGAGAAAGCAAACAGGTACGCAAAAATATCAACTATAGTTACAGATGGTTTTAACAAATAGCATGGATAAACTAATACTGCTTTTTATTTTCTTCAACTTAAAATTCGAATGCCCATAGAACACTGATTGGGAAATATCTTGTTGCAGTAGTGATTGTATTTATTATTTAAATGTGGGTATCAGTGACAAAACTTGTAAAAAGTTTTTCTAAATTTCTGGTACCGATTCCCCTGTTTCAATTTTTTTTCCTGTTATGCAAAGATTGCGTTCGCTGAAATCTTTAACATTGTTTACAAGCTCTAGAAAAGCGAACTAGCTGTGGAATGTAAATCCAATAAGATGTAGCGCCTGGGATATCAATATCTAAAAAATGGAAATTTAACAATTTTCAAATCAAAACCATCTCTTTTATCGTATATTTTGGTATTCGCAAAACCATTTTCAATAGAAAGATTTAGATCAAGAAAGTCTGCTTGTTTTCTGAAGTGTTTTCTTTATATAGCTGGAGTTCATTTTGATAAATTTCGTTGACCAGATATAGAAAATGGTTAGTACACATAAATATAATAATTATCTATATAAGTCGTTACGGATTTCCTGATTTTTGTTTTATTTCCACTTTTTGTCGAACGATTCATGTTTACAGTTCAAATGTCCATTGTGATTTTAGGGTGCAAATTCAGAATTAGTAAAGTACAAATATTGGTTTTAATTGGATTCTATTTGTTGTTTTGGGAAAGGGTTTGACGCTACGACTTAAATTCTTACAGTCAAAATAGTTTTGGATTCCTCTAGTAATGGAATCTGTCTCTAAAATTTAGATTGACAAATTTTACTGTTTGTGTTGTTCAGTTGCAATAATCAGAGGAATCAAGATTATCTGAGTTCTTGAACTGTCTAGACGCATTCAAAACTTTATTCAGATGGCAATCAATCAACAAGACTTATTTGAACAGCAGCTTCACGCACTTTGACCTGTTTGCAGAAGTACACAAGACCAAGGCCTCGTCTCATCTGAGATAAATATAGCTACTGTACCAGAAAAAAAGTTCCACGTAACTATTCGTATTCTTGCAGGACGTTTATACCCTTATATCAAAATAACTGTGGAAGAAAGAAAAAGTTTCTTCTATAGTAAGAAGGCTAATTTCATGTTGCAGTCCTGAACCAAAAATTAAAAGCCCAGAGGAGGTAAAAGTTTTACATCCGTCTAATTTTCAATTACTATAAAAAACGAATTTCATATATTGAAGTCATGGTGTAACTGTACATATCTACCTAAAATAAGTCAAGTTTGCACATATTCGTTAAAAGAAATAACAATTTGTATTGGAATATTGGTTTTGAAAACTGAATTAAATAATCTAAAAGGTCCTTTTCACTGAATCATTTCTCTTTCATTTATTCTGCATTGCATTTGAATTGTTTTTGCGGGTCTATAATTATTGAGTTATTGCTGTTTGCGCACTTTTATGTTTGAAAGCGAGCAGATAGGACGTTAAATACAACTCTGCTGTGTTATTTCATTATTTTCTTTGTATTGCGCCTTTGTAGGCCTGAAGAACCTATAACTGTACTCCTTAATGAATGAACCCTCTACGACATTTGCGTTAATTTAAAAATAAGTTACTGAAACTTATCCCAGGCGATGACTTCTGGTTTCAAATCAGTACAAGCGCCGAACATGTAGGAATCAACTTTATCCTTAATCAATGAGGTAATGCGTAATATAATAAAATTTACAGAAAACAGCAAAGTTCTTCACTTGTGGTACTCTTATATTGTTTTTTTCTATGGAGCATAATCATCCTTTTGATCAAGTGTATGTATATTTATTTTGTTTGATAGAATCTTTTCAAATGCGGTTAGTTTACGCTTTAAGTTCAAAGAAGAAATATTTATCATAACGAAGAAGAACTTAATTATTTTAGTTATTTCTCAAAATATTAAACAATATCAAGAGAATAAAACTTCTAAATTGCTAGCTTAAAGAGAACAGACACTTCACAAACCTAAATCTAGTGTTTAGGTATTCCTCCAAGTAAATGTTTACAGAGACATTCAGCAAATTAATGAGAAATAGAGAGAAATTAACTTGGGCTGATGGCTGCTCTTTCGTCTGAGCACAAGTTTACAGGGACAAGAGGCAAACATGTCTACATACAGAAGTAAGCTTACATAGAAGTTTATATTTAGTTTTATATTATATGATTGCATTTATTTAGCTCTTAATGGTATTTATCATAATATTATGGCAAATGCATCAGATTTACAACATAAGTGCACATTATGTTATATCGCAGGAATTATCAAAAAGGTTATACGTTTTTGTATTGTTATGTTTTTCGCACCGTTTAAACTTCTGACTATTACCAAAAATGAGTGAAAAACAAACAAACAAAACAAAGAATACGAGTACAGAGAATATGAAATAGTCAAAACAAAACTATCTTATGCACTCCATAAATAAATGGACAACCTTATTTTTCACTTTTAAAGCTAACGTTTTATAAATAATATTTAGTGTTAATCTTATTTATTCTTTAAGTACACATGATTAGTATAAACGATTAGCTTTGCTGTACTGTAATGATGTTTGAATTGCTATATTTCATAATTATTATTATTATTTAAAATTTGTTTAAACTGAAACGTCAACCTTCACAAATTCCTTTTATTTTTATATTTTATTTTTTATTTATTCATTTTTTTTTGTAAATACTATATTAGGTTTTGCACTTGGCTTTACCAGTACACAGAGGAGAAGTGGTCAAGATGTTAGACCGTCGAAAATCCGATTCAGAAGTCACTCATTTGTTTCTCATAAAACTTTCCACTTTCCAGAGATAAGATAATTCTAAAAAAGACTTATGGGTGTGTGTAAATTTTCGGCAAATTCATATAAAGTAAGATAGTCCCAATAACTAGATTGAGCGTTTAACGTATGCAAAATGTGTGATTGTGTCTATACGACGCATGTGTGCGTATATATTTATCTGTTTCTCGATGTTTTGTAAGCCAAAGGCTATAATGCCGAGTTGCCAATTAAATTGTGTTGTTGTGTTCACTGTTGTTGATATAAGGCATATTTAAACTTTCGTCCGCAACTTCCTGGATCATTTTCAATGTGAAAGAAAAGCAATACACCTTTCCACAGATGTTTGACGGAGGAAACTTAAAGAGAAATACAACAAAAATTTGATGATGCAAATTCTGACAAAACATTTCTTTAGAGATCTCGTATTACAATTCTAATGGAAATACATGCGTTTCTTAATCAAATTTGTATTGCTAACGTCTTAGAATGAGGCCTTTCATCAAGATGTGTTTCCACATTAGCATCGATCGGTAGAAACATCAAACCAATTATAAAGTTTTTTTCTTTTGTGTTGACAGACATAAGAAGAAATGATGAAAAGTGATATTCGTTTGAATGCCTTTTTTTCTAATTTAAGCATCTATGGTCCAAAACAGAATAGACTAACCGTTAATCGGGAATGAGATTATGCCCAGAATGAACGATTCCGTATAGTATTTGTCGAATTGAAATATCCTAGCCTAAAAAGGAACTTTATCAAATTATGTAATTATAAGACACGTTTTACATAAAGGAAGGATTAACACACGTTTTACATAAAGGAAGGATTAATAAAATGTCGATGTGTCATCATTTGTTGGGTGTGTTACTGACAACATATTAATCTTAACATAATCGAACTAAATCGCAACAACTAAGCAAAATGAAATACATTTAAATCTTCAATCATCTTGCCATTTTTTCAACTACGTACACTAATTCAGAACATACAAGTCTTGAGTATTATTTTTCAACTGTACACATATAGTTTAGATAGTATCTACATCTACTGAAACTTGCAGTTGAGGGAATTTCTTTAGAGAGTCTAGAAAAGTACCGTCGATCGGTATCGTTTCAAAACTTGAGTATTTAATCTGTCTTCTTCAACTCACAAAGTGATCATGATAAGCATTTTGGAAAACTCTTTGTCCGTCTTTTGTTTTGTTTTAACAATACAAAAGCATGTTAATTCATGTAAAATAATCGAAGCTTAATAACATTGACAGGAACATTCCGTGCTAAAAGCTCTACTAAAGTTGTAAACAAAAATCATTTTAATAAGCCATAAATTTTGTTCCAATGAAACGGGAAGTTCCTGGTTCCAATTACACGAATAAACCTTTAGTAAATACCCAGAAATGTGCTTTTATAATAAGTGATTCTGATGTTTGAAACGTTAGAGGAATCTGTCAAAATCAAAAACACTAGAAACTACATATTATACAAAACAGTAATTTCCTTAGAATAAATATTATCGAAAACAATATTGAGTTAAATAGCATGCCTTCTAAAAATATAATTATAACCCAAAACACGACCAAACAAGTACGTAAAACATACTGGAAAAACTATTGTAGATTTTGAAATGCTTTCAGTCATAACATACATAATTCAGAATACAAAGCAAAATTAAACCTATTAAACCAACCTACGTTTTTTTTTCAAATAACATAACCGGATAAGTAGAATAGATAACATAATTTAACTAGTAGATAATTCATTAAGGAAGAAGGTGCGAAAAATAATGTTATAAACATCAAATTTACCTGTAATTTGAAAATAATGTAACACACAGTTGTGTCTTAGATGTGATCAAATGCATTTATGACATTGCGGATTTTTCATATTTTTAAAGAAATTTACAAATTACAGTTTTCTTAATAATGAGTCTATGAATTGCATTGTCTAAACGCATTTGACAATTATCAAAAACTTTGTTCTGAATATACCATACCCCAGACACTTCTGTTGTATTCTTTTTTATATAAAAATGGATAAGGTATCGCATGCATACTTTGTAACTTTATAAATAATGCAATAAAGCACACGCCATTTCGAACGGAATAATATTAGTTCTACACATAAGCATCTCTGAGGTGCTAGACATTTTCTCTTTCTTTCGCTTTAATCTTCTTAACATTTAAAAAGCGTCTTGAACATACTTAAAGCGTCTGCAAGTACAATAAGATAAAAGAACCCTAGAAAATATATTTTCAACTAAGTTTCAAAGTGAATGTTACTGCTAATAATTGTTTTAAACAATGTACTTCTACAAATGCTTAAATTGTTCTATACCTCGTGCAAGTGGTCTCCCAAAATTGATAAAATCGTGTTACATACAGGTAGTTTTCACTTACACAAAAGTAACCAGAATAGAGATACATTCAGATAAATATTTTTACTTTTCAAGGTAAATTTCAAGTCTAATAAAAAGTACGTTTATGAATCACAATAGACCAGGTCAATAGAAGAAAACTTTCAGCCCAAGTTTGACCTCTTTAATCAGAAAACTCTCTCTCTCTCTCTTTTGCCAAGGCCAGGTACCAAAGGAGGCTTGTTGAGCTTAAAGAGCTGCTCTGTGAATGTAGAGAGGTTGAGTTGAGGCGTGTCTCCAGGGACAGTGCTTTAGAACAGGAAACCGATCTGAGTTGATTGCTAGGCTGGGAGTGTTTCCTATAAGGCAGGATACCGTCCCAAATCCATCGGTACCAAAGAGGTTTGTTACACTCCCAAATGTGTTGTTCTACTCCCAAAACCTTTGAAGGTAGTGCTTTGTGTGGTCGAAGTCCAATTTAAAGATATATGTTTTCTTACATAGGTTACAAACTTGTTTCTTTGTCTTTTTTTGTGACACCTTGAAAATAAAAAATCAATTTACCCGTATCGTTTTGAACAGACAAATTTTCAACGCTAACGATAGCATTAAATTGTTTAAGTTTGAAAATTGCAGCCTCTGACAACCTGTACATGTTTTTTCGTCTCACAAAGGATTGTAATAATTGTATGTGGTTTGAAGAAAAAGAGGTCCAAGGAATCTTGAAAAATGACTTATTAGAAGATGGATCACGATATGAAAACTTGTGTCAAAATAACACACGGTAGAGCATAAACTCCAAAATAACACACGGTAGAGCATAAACTCCAAAATAACACACGGTAGAGCATAAACTCCAAAATAACACACGGTAGAGCATAAACTCCAAAATAGTTTACCAAACTCGATAAATTAAAACCACTGGTAGGAAGATGGTACTATATTAGTCGTACAGGGAAAAAAACTGAGCAGAAATAAAATAATGAACAACATTACGCTGTATGAAACAGTGTGTATATCACTTTATTCTCAATGTTTGCACACAAAAAATATATCGATACATTTTTGAAAACCACTAAATGAGTATACAAGCCATTTTGAGTCAAAACCATCCTGAACTGTACAGCAACCAAATTAAAATATAATGATATTATCTAATGGTACATGGATGTTTTTCATTTTATTTAATATCAGATTTTAAAATTAACATATGTTTTAAAAATCACTTATGCTGGAAATAAGTATACATGAAATTCTTAAGCAAACCTGATCATGCTAAAATTAAATGACTTTATGCTTATTTTCTATAGATAAACACGAGAACCGATTACAATGTTTAAGCTGATATTACAATGTGATTAAAAACGTAAAGAATATTGTATTTTTTGTATTTGTCTATTTATTTGCCTATTGTTTGAGACATATGATTCAAACACATACAAATAAAATTAATGATAATGTACCTTGTTAATAACAAGAAACGATAAAGAATTATTACAATATATTTACTGAAAGCTGCGACCATTGCAGATATTAAGAACGCCTAGAAACGTTATACGTTTTACAAAAAAAACATGAAATAGCATTATTATAATATGTATGTTTTGAATATTTGTTGCTAAATAATGGCTAAACCATATGCATAAGAATGCTATTTTGTGTTTTTTACTATACATTCCAATATTTAATATATTTAATATATATCTAATATACTATTACTTTAGACAACAGCGACACAATTTAGCATCAAAATGTACATGCAATGACATTTATAGCCGACATAATTGGCACTGTATAAAGTGAAAAACATAATAGTATTACAAACTAAATTACAGAGACAGACAGCACGTGAATTATGATATTCATCGATCGCGCGAGTTCGATACCACACTACGTCACAAACACAGCTACTTGTTTTTTGGATGAGACACAAACCTTAGTTCATATGTATTGGTACATTGAATATTATCATGTCTAGAATGGAATTCTGTATCTTGCATTATCCCCCACAACATAAATTAACTCAACTCTTCAGTGGGCGTCGGTCAAATGAGAGACCGGTTCGGCGATAGGTAAACTCAAATATAAATAATCATATTCTCCAGAAATTAAAAAAGACAATTTAGACCTCAGCATTACCTCAGTAAAACATTACGAATGTTTATGCCTGTCTGATTTTCAAAAGATCCTACATATGTTTCCTTCTTCTGTATGAAAAAAATATAACACTATTTCCAGTTTCGAACATAGCTAGTGTTACAAGATATGAGTTTATCACCAATGATCCAATTATTATAGTTTAGAATGTCCAAGTTACCAATTACTTGAACAAATTACATTGTAACATGCGAGACATAATTAATTTTCGTTTTGCAATTGGCGTTTGAAACGTTAAGTGTATGGATAATACACTAAGTCGAACATAAATAAATGCCTAAGGCAAATCATACTGGAAGGATTTTTATATCTATCTAATGGATCTAAAACGTTTGTGTTCAGTGAGATATAAAAGATGTACAAGAACCGTCTGTCCCTCTGCTGTCTAACACAGCTTTTACAGAAATTTAATGTCTGTGTTAAATAATGATAGAACAATATATAAAAGAAAGTGGGTATTTCAAGACACAGCTAGCATCAGCTTAGGACAATGAAAAGCGATATTTATGTAATAGAGGATACTGTTGGAAAAAAAATCAGATTAAATCACAGTGTACTTTTGTTTTCAGTTCGTTTTAATTTGTCGGTGTTTTGCATTAAAAAAATCATGTTATTTGATGTTGGCTTATTATGTTCGGCTCGGAACAAAATCAACATTTAAAATCAATTTTTTTTTTAATTTTAATAGAATAACGTGCAAAATGTTTCCAATATATCAGAATAGCTTAACAAAATAAAACTGCAAGGCGAGCGATAGATCAATGCGAGCGATAGCTTAGCTGACAAACCTGTCAACATCCTTATCTGATAATGGTAATTAAATCATGGATTCCTCTTTGACTCATATGAAGATAATGTTTCATGTACTTTATATTGGTAATACACATAACGAAGGAGACATAGACGAAAGCTTTTTCCAACTTTTCCAAATGCCTTTAATGAAAGTCTGGGAGTTTTATAATGTACCGAAACGACTTCGAAACTAGATATAGCTAAAGGAAAATGGGGTTACATGCTGATATGTCAGCATGTTAAACTGATAACGGTAATCAAATTGATGATACTATTTATTACATACACTGCATGTGGTCGATGAAATATAGGCAATATAGCTCCATTTTTTCCTTATTTATCAGGACAGCTATTAAGCAAAAAGATGAACGTAAGGAAGAGCAAAAGCAATTACATATTTCTTTCAGATACGATTTCGTAAAAATGTAAAAAAATACAGGGAATGAAAATCATAACTTCAAAATATGACGAATTATTCTCATTTTCAACAATGTCATTGTTTTTAACAAAACCTTTGTTTGTAATTCAATGTCCGTAGAGCAGAAAGGTTATTTTCAAAGTACTTGATACAACATTTTTGTTCTATGGCACCGAGTTCATTAAATAACTTATCTAAAGTGGTGTCTTGATAAAAGGTTTACAATCACAAAGCGTGTGCTCAGTTTTTAATTCTTGACATTAACAAATGAATATGTGATCAGAGTAACAGCAACAGTCTAGATTAAATGCAGTACAAAAATTAATGGGAATAATATTGAACTGAAGAGAGAGAGAGAGAGAGATTTGCTGATGCGTGAGCTATACAATCAAGTGTAAAATTAACGGTGATAATAGGCACTATTTTAATATGGAAGTTATCCAGTATATTTGTATTTATTTGCACCTTTTTCACCTCAATGATACAAATATCCATGTGAACAAATGCAATTAAAGTAGTTCAACCATTTGAAGCAAACAATCAAATCCTGAATATGAAATAACTATTGAATATTAAAGATCATATTGTGTAGGAAATATTCGTTGAAATTTTGTTTTCAAAATTAAACTAATTTCCAGAGTTCTGTTAGTGGAAACAAGGTCATAGTTGTTCCTATACTACTACTGATGTAATGAATTGTGATACATAGAACAACACAATATAAACTGTTTTAGTGGTACTTTTGGGACGTCAGTATTTGTAGCACGCGATGTACACCAGAAACTACAGAGGAATATATTGTATCAAATGAACCTCGTATGTTTACAGAAATCTGAATATTTTCACAATAATAGACACAGAACCGTAACTTATATTTAAAGAGCATGATCACACCAGAGAAAATACAAAATAACAACTGCAATATCATGAAAAAATTAGTGTTATACAATTAAACAATTTAAAAGTTGTGAATCTGTTAGACTGTTACACAAAATAGCACCATTAACGCAATGAAACTATTAGATTAAATGTAATATTATATTACAACTTTACTATAATGTAACTGTTAACATGCATGCAATACAATACGACAACTGCAATATTATTAATAATGAAACCGTTAGACTATATATCTGTAATTAGTAAAATATAACAATTTTCATGTTATTGCATTTCTTTTGTACTCACATCTAAGCAATCAGTTTATAAACAGTTATCTAAAACACTTATAGAAATTTGATTCATAGTTGTTTCCTTTGTCAACTTCCAGACTGTCGATTACGTAAGTAAATCAGCAATGGTGCTTTTTTCAACTGGTATGATATAATAAAGAACACTTTTACCAAGAATATTGTTGTCAAAATCAATACGTTTTTATAAAGTCTATACAACATCAAGGTTTTTCTATAAAATCAAGAGAACAATTTCACTATGTTAGTAATTTACTTTAGCCACTAAACTATTGGTTATGTATAAAATGTTTACCCTCTTCAAAGAAAATAATCTTTATTTTCAGTTTAGGCTATTATGTTTTCCAGAATTTATACTAAACATTTATCCTAATAATTTCCATTCAACTAATCTGCTTTTTTAACACAATTGCATAATTTCCAGACAAACATCGTCCGTCTAGGGCAAAATTCGTATTTTCTACTCCAACATTGAACAGGAAATAGTTTGATTTGTATAGAGTAATAAAAGTGGTTGATGTATTTTTTTTTTGATTCTTTGGATTTTAATCTGGCAGACAACGATAAAGATTATCTTAGCAAATTTACAAGCCGTTATAATGACTTCGTTTAGAGATTAATTTGTCAAACTGTTTTTAACATTCGAGTAGTTGTATATACAAGTCCTTTCTAGATTTTATATGATAGTTCACTAAAAAAAGGCAAAGAAGTTGAACTTCTGGTAAAACGTGACTTAGAATGCTCATTCGTATTGGAAATAGAGGTAGTGTTGATTGTTGTTACATCTTCGTATTTTGTACTTAGTTAACAATTTTGCAATATTTCATATTACCCCATTTATTAGCAAAATATAATTAAAGGAGTCAAACATTATAAAATTATATATGTACTAAATTATTACAATAACCTTACTAGCCTTTGACTTTAAAGACACATTTTTGTTATGTTTGTGGCCATTTATTAAGCCAGACACTTGCCTTTTGATTTGGCACTGGGATTTTTAAACCTTAACTCAAAGCAAATAAATAATTAATATACTATTTTGTCTTGATGCTCTAGAAACTAGCCATTTACCTATCATGTGTTTCTTTTATCAAATTGAACATATCATTTTCAATTGAAACTATTTCTGTTGTTTCAACTATTCAAAACGAGATGTCCATTATATATTGAATATGATAAACTTAAAATCATTTATTACGTATATTGCATTATGAAACACTATGCCATAAAAACGTTACTTCCTTTTACACCTTGTGTCAAACAGCCTTTAATCAAAATGTAAGCACATGGTTTGACATTGTAGTAAGCCCTTGTAGGTTTCATGTTAGACAATGTAAGACAAAATGCCAATTCAATGGTCATCAAGATTGAAACAAGATACAATATGATATCGCAAGGGATTGAGCATAAAATTGTTGTTTGTGAGAATACAGGACACCTTTGCTTAAACAAAACATGTTTCAGTCACGAATTGTTAGCCAGAGTATTTGAAGTATATTATAAAATAAATCAGTTTACGCTTAATAAAACAGTTTAAATTAGAATAAAAGTTTAGGTAGTTAGAAGTAGGACTTGTAAAGGTTAGTTAATTTCATTTGGAAAATGTTTAAATGCTGCAATAAGATCTTCCTTTTAACCCGGTTTAAGGAACAGGCACATCCATATTGAATATACTACGTTTTCGTCGCAGAGGATTCATATAAGTAGCGAAACATTATTTCAGTCTTTAAAATGCATGTCAACTCTTTACAGTAAATACTAAATTGGAAAATATTAATGATTAATAAAACTTTCTTGCCAAGGTAGTAAAGGACCTGTCGTATATTCTGTTTCTAAAGAGACGGTTTTGATCACTAACGAGGATGAACGTAATTAACGTGTTTTGGCATAAATACACTGGCTTATTTATCGAGATTTGATAAAGTTGAAAGTTATGAAATAACTTGTTTACTAGCTGTGTCAATGTGCCCTTAAGGACAGTGTCTAATCTTAAATAATGTGCATGTACAGTGACTGACATTAACAAAAATCTGTGGTAAAAATAATTAAAGTTATTCTGTATTTTCAACAAACCAGTCATTTTATGATTCAACAATCTGAACTGTTTTTTTTTTTACATTTTTCTGAGAGCCACCAACATGGAAGACATTACATTAACATCTTGTTTATTAGGATTCTAATCTTGCCTAACTTTATGAAATATCTGAAATTTGTTTTGTATTTCCCATTAAGCCTTCTAGACATAAGAGAAAATTTTACATTTTCGATAAGTAGACACATTTTGAACTTTTGCAAACAATTTTGTAATATGTTTAAATGAGACTGTGAGCAGTTATCACTTTCTAGTACATCATCTTAGAAATCAAGATCTGTACAGAAAACCTGGTAAATTTGTTTTCATATTAAATTTTAGTTATGTAAACCAGTTAATTCAATTCATAGAAAAACAATATATATTTTAGAAAGTATTTAGAAATAAGTTACGGTAACATCTGCCTAAAGTAATATAAACCCTAACAATCATGAATAACAGAGTTTACGAGACTTGGAGAAACAAGCGACTATAAGAATCGGTTCACTGAAAAATCTCTTTAAACGAAATAGCCAAAGGATCTGTATCATTTTTAAACGCCCAAAGGGACCTATTATGTCCATAGTCGTCTGTCCGTCAATCGGTTAACAATTCCGTGTACACTCTGAATGTCTTGAACCGATTTAAGAAAATTGAAACTACATGGCAGAGATGTTAATCATTATAAAACAATTTCTACAGCGTAGGCTCTAACTTCCTCAGATTAAGGTCAAGGTCACACTTAAGCATTAGGATTTAATAGTAAGATTTCAGAAAATTGAAACCACTTATTAAAGATGTAAACCATTCTGAAATGATGAGCAGAGGGTATGTTAAAATCACGAATATTTAAAATTGTCAAATATTGTGTCTGCTCTTTATCTCTTGAACTGATAGAAGGGGATTGAAAATACTTGGCAGATATGTAAACCATGCCGAGACAATGTGCAGAGCGAAGGTTAAAGGTCAAGGTCATACTTTGTCATTCTGATTTGTTGTGTATTTTTTGGTCCATTTAGTATCTCTTGAAGGTAATTGAAACTACTTTGCAGAAGTATTAACCATTATGAGACGATACAAAGAGGGCAGCTACCAGCTTTTTTGCATGAAGGTCAAGGTCACACTAAGTCATTATGATTAAATGCGTCAAATTTCATGTCTGCTTTGTATATTTTGATTCATTTGAAGAAAATTGAAAGTACTGGTCAGAAATGTTAACCATGTTAACAATGTGCCGAGTGCAGGTTACGGCTTCCTCGGATCTAGGTCATGGTCATACTTAGTCTTTAAAAACACAGTTCTTGTCTGCTCTGTATCTCTCTAATCGTTTAAAGATAGTTGAAAAGACTTATTAGAAATGTAAATCATACTGGGATGATGTGCAATTTCTTGGTTTTAATGCCCCCGAAGAGAGGCGTATTGTTTTTGAACTGTCCGTCCGTCTGTCAGTCCGTCCGTCAGTCCGTCCGAAAACTTTAACATTGGCAATAACTTCTTTATTAGTTAGTGGATTTACTTCATACTTGGACACAACACCCCTTTGGACAAGGCCTTTTCACTGACCTATATTTGTTTGACCTTGACCCCTGACATGGCCATAGAACTAATTAACAAACATTTTAAACTTATTTGCAGACGTTGCTGTAATATTGCCCTAATACATAAACCACGTCTTTTTATGTTCCTGCTGATAAGTGTAAATCAAAGGTTTTTCTACTGCCAGTAGGTTCCTTCGGGCGTATATTGCCTCACATTAGCAGAGCTCTTGTTTAACTACATGCATTAGTATGATTAACAGCCTGTTGCAGACATTATCTGTTATTTGTACGTCGACAAGAGTTGTTAATGCCGAAACACTAGTAATTCTTTCTAGCAAATAGAACATACTTTTCGAATTATATGAGTTTGTGTTTTGTTCTGCCAAAATTACATTACATTCCCGAGAAGAATTACAGTAGTTAGTTAACCTGAGCTGCCCTTGCAACATTTATGTCATAATATGACGTCTAGGAAATATTTCATAAAATAATGTGAAAAAGTCTACAAGATAACCAAATTTAACACAATTGAAATAACAAGCTATTGAAATACGATACATCCACGGGAGCAAATACATCGTGATCAAACTATTGATTGCACGCAAATTAGATGCCTAATTTTTTTAGATGTACTTGGGTTCCTTTCATTTGATAACACCATAAAATATCCCATACATAATTATTTATGAAAATGGACTTCGACTGGATTTGTAAAAACACACTGTGTCTTTTCAAAACATTCATACATAGCTATAATAGAGACTAAATGTGAATTGTCGATAAAACTTTGAAAATATGTCCTTATCTTTGTTTCTATAATGCGATTCCCTTTCAGTTTCCTTTTTTCCGTTAAGAGACAACATTTTTAATTAAATGACTGTGTGTATTTGTGTTTTTTTGCTGGCATAGTAATGTTTTCAAGATAATTGATCTCTTGTATGTTTGACATCTAGAAAAGTATATAAAAATCTAGATAAAAAATCTCGGTAATAATGACAACTAAAATAATACAGTGATTAAGAAATATGAGTTGACACACATATACATGAATAATATCCTCCTCAGTCTATTTACAATAAGTATTTTTTATTGTAGAACAAGGTGCAATGTTTCACTTTCTAGGTAGTCTTAAAGTTAATTGGACTTGATAAAATAAAAGCAAAAAAAATAAATAACTAGTAAATAAAAATGATAATCATTTCACTTTTCAACATATCTACTACAATCTATTGCTGCTAGACTTTAGTAACCACAACGAACAATTTATGTCTGTATTGCATGTGGTCAACGAAGTGTCATTTATCGCTGAAAACTCAAAATGCAGGGTCTTCTAATTGAAACGACAGTATCTTTGAAATTTTAACGTTTATGTATCACTTCGAGATCTCATTTATCCACGAAATTAGATTTTTGTTGTATTTGAAGTCAGTGAAAATTCATTAGTTTAGCAGAAATGCGTCACAAATTCTAATTCTGTTATCAGTATGTGTCTGTGTACGACAAATGGAAAATGCCATGACATAGCAAGAAATAAGTTCATCAGACGTAATGAACGAAAGAAAATAAATGATTTCGTTAGAATAGATACAAAAACAAATAAGAAAAAAAACCCACAAAAACCACTATTACACTCGGTATGTTAATGGGTTTTGCCTGTGATCCTTACACTTTCCCCTCATTCTTAGGGTATTATTTTTGAAGTTCCAAAAAATAAATTTCAATGAGTGGTCATTCCCTAAGAAAAGAAAAGCAATAAAATCAAACGTGCAGATTGAACACCACAGTCACAAATGACCACTTCAGAAAACACTGCCTGTACTAGCGCCTTCAGATAAGAAGTCATCAAAGACGTTTTTACAGAAACACTATCAGTTATACCTCATCTAATGTTAAGGCATGTCATCATATTTAAACCAGAAGGGTCTCAAAAGGTAAATCTTATAACTCGGGCTCTGTGATTTTGTGAATGATGTTATGTATATCAAAGGCGTTCAAAAAGTTATAATTGACCAAAATTGTATTGCTTTCTTAAAAATACTACTTTGATTATGCAGATAAGTTGATCTTCAATGTCTCCTATGTATGGCTTAGTATTTTTATTTGACTGTACCACATTTTACACTGTTTTGTATTCAATGCGTTGTTAACACATCTCTTGTTAGGAATAAAATACTACCAACTCCAGGTGAAAACTTAATTACAAAGCTGTTTTGTTTGTTTGTCGGTCCAAATATTGTTATTCTATTATAAACATTGACAATTACCTGCCGTATAATGCTTGCTTAGTATAATTTGTTTCCTGTGGTAACACATGATTAGTGAATTAAGAATTATTATGGGATAAAAATGTTTTCATTAGCTAGTTTCTCACCGAAAATTGCTATTTTGTGATACATACATGTTAATATGCAAATTTAGGCCAGATTACACGCCAAATGAAAAACAAATATGACTTACTGAATCGAAAATGTAAGATGTATCTAAAACAGAAAATAGTAAAAAAAGAAACCAAAATGCATTCTAGGCAAGTTTAACATATCGTGTCTTACAAGGTGCGATGTAACATTAAGTGTTGTTTGCAAATAGCAATGGCAATTGAACCTTTACTCCTCACAAACCTTTTGTAAATTGTTACGAAGAAGCAATATTAAACTAAGAGATGTGGGTTAGTTCCCAGACTGCTACCAGCATAATGTGCAGACAAAAGAAATGCTTCAACATTGAGTTCGTGACTCATAAGTATGTGATAAATTCTTATTATTTGTGTAACAATTATTACCACATTTTTCATATAGTTATTATTAATATGCTTTTTAACTAACAATGTAACTTCCAATTACAGGCACACTCGCGAACATACTGAGCTTATGCTATCTCAAATGTTGTGCGTATGACACCCCACTGCTTTTTTCCAAAGCTAGATACACCTCTGTTTTATTCTCCAACAATCTTCCAGAGATAAATAAAACCTCCTCTTTATTCTCCAACGATTTTCAAATGGTAGATACTAATCTGCTTAATTCTCCAACAAAAGTCATACCTCTGCTTTATCTCCCAACGATAGATACCCTGCTGCTTCATTAGTAATATCTTCCTTGGAAATACTATTGCATATCTAAGGAAAATAAGAATGTTTCAAAATAACTGTTTCAGATAAAAACAAGGAAACACGTTAAAACAAAAAACTAAATTAAGCATTGAAATTTGCTTTATTTTTGCTGTTTGACTAAAACACACAGACCGTATTATCCTTGTGTAGTTCTGCCAAATTTTATTTAATACTATGTTGTCTACTGTTAGAATATTTCGTAAGCTTAAATAGAATCTTGTAACATTATCATGATTTACAAATTACGTTTTAACTGAAAGAAAAGAATAAAAAAAGGCATTTTAAGTGATTTTAGGAAAAACATTAAAATTTGCATACATATCTAATCAATGCTGATTTGGCGCAGAAAAGGTGTAATTGTAAAAGTTTTTTAGCATCGTCACTTAAAGATTTCATCCAATCAATCAATGAATATTCTTGAACGAAAAAATGCTAATTTACATACGAAATTCTGTACACTTGTATAATCAATACATTTAGCCGTACATTAAACATAAATCAAGAAAAATGATAATATTTCGATCGCTGCTCTTCATCGAGCTTTATTTACGGCAACATTGTAGTTAATTACTGATATAACTATGTGTGGCTAACCATACATTTTCCTATGTTAGATGCTTTCACTGTAGATAGTATTGCTGACGTTTCTACAAGCATTTATTTAATCAATTCAGATTGATGAAACATTTTTGGATGTCTAAATATGATAGAAACAGAAAAATGTCAGTGGAATGATATTACGTCTCCAATGATTTAAAAGTGTAACTAATTGTTCTAGGCCGACCAAAATATAAAGTAAAAAAAAAGTAAATTCTTTCAAAATAATTACAACAAGAAATATGTAGAAACGGTACAAAAATAAAGCCCAAAAAGTGTCGGACAACGGCAAATATTAAATGCACACAGTAATAGAATGTCATATTCCCATATCAGTTTAGGCTATAAAGCAAAATAATGTCAAGTTTAATGCTAAAAGCGTCCAAGTGACATTTTCAATTAATTAAGCTAAATATTGAGTCATATTTATTATACATCTATTCCATTTAGTCATGCCTAAAACGTTTTGATATTATATATATATATATATATATATATATATATATATATATATATATATATATATATATATATATATATATGAGAGCTGTATTAAAATCGATGTTGACCTGCATTTGTAACGAATGAAATTGTTAGATACAAAATCTTCAGCTGAAGAAGGAGGTTAACCTTTGGTTAAAAATGTTGCTGTATTAGAATTATCGGTATAATTCGCAACTGTAAATTTAATAGCGATTGAAAATAACGCAATAGAATTAACAAACATTTGATAAAGCTGTAAATTAAATATCGAAACATTTTAACTATGAAAAATCATACTGAATGAAAAAAATAAATATTACTAAATATATAAACTGTAATGAAAATAGCACACTCGATTACTATGCGCGTTCAATATTTCTCAGTGTTCAAAACTATACCCTTACGGGGCATTAATTTTGTACTGTATTCACGATTTACATTGTTGTTTACTGACTGAGGATTTCATTTGATTATGAGAACGTTTTCAACATCTTTAGATTAATCAATTATTTTTTGTACTAACAGTAAGACATTTAACACATCTATAAAAGTAAACGATCAAAAACTCAGCTGTTCACCGCAACTTTTTGTAATAAATATTTGCAGCATACAATAAATTTGTTTTAAGAGCAAGACATTTTATTGTGTTTTATCAACTTACATAAGGAGAATAATACAAAATAGTTTGTAAGCAAATGTAATTGTCATTTACTCATTATCAGATGAACTGATGCCAAGTTCCCGAAGTAATTGTTTTCGAACTTTTTGCTTAAGAAACCTATTATACAGTTTGTGATTTTCTCTTACAAGCTCTGCCAGATGATGACTCCAAAACATTTGCAGTCTGAGGGCGTGCGTCTCGACGTTGTTCACAAGGAGTTCTACGGCCTCCATTGTGCAGTTCTCTAGGGGCTGGACCGGGTTGGGGCTCTCTCGGGACTGGACGGGGTTGCGGCTGCGAGTCAGGTGGTACGTTTAGGCCTGGATAAATACACCTGTTTAGGTCTCTCGGAGCTACAGCTTGCCCTTGGTGCCCTTGGTTAAGTCACCTAATCTGGTCCCTCGCAGCTACACCCAACTGTGGTTCGTCTAGTCTCATAAGACGTCTTTCAAGACACTGTATGGCATGGAGCGCTTCTCTGAAATTTATAAGAAAACATAGATGGAATAGTGAAATTCAAATGGAATAATAAGTAAAATATTAAAATGGGCACGCTGTACAGCCTAATGCGGCAGTAAATTAAATATAGGTTGAACGCTAGGTTTAAATGCTATTTTGTTGCACCGACACTAAATAGATGTCAAATTTAATGTACAGTAAACTCCAACTGTATCGATATCGCTTGTAATGATATATCGGTTATATCGATACGTTTGTCTTGGTCCCTGCCAACTTCCATTATAACCTAACCGAAGCATCCTCGCATATATCGATATCGCATGTATCGATATTTCGGATATATCGATGTGGATTTTCAACCCCAACGCACATATATTACCTCTTAAAACGATAATTTGCTGCACAAGTTTGTTGTGGAAGAGCGGTCTCGGTCCGCTTGTTTTAATGCATAAATATCTGCTCGATTAAATACAATGACGCGGAACATGTTCTGTGCGTACGTAACTACCGTTTTGTTCTCAATACAGGTGAATTCATCTCAAAAAATAAAAGCATGGTTTTGTCTATTTATTGTTTCCTTTCAATAACAATTTTCGTTGTAAATAAGTTATACATGTACATGTAGCTAAAACAGTGAACATGTCAGAAAAACGAAAAAGAAAAATTTTGGATATTGAAACTAAATATAAATTAATTCAAGAGATTAATCTTGGTAAACGTAAAAAACAGGACATTGCAAACGATTTTGGAATTAAACAAAACACATTAAGTTCAATCTGGAAAAATAAAGATTCTGTCATCAATGCATACGAGACTACGTCGTTCAGCCCAGCCCGTAAACGAATGCGTCATGCCAGTAATAGAGACATTGAAATGGCGCTGTTTGAGTGGTTTAAGACTGTACGATCCCAAAATGTGCCTATTGATGGACCTATGCTTACACGAAAGGCTAATTCTCTGGCATGTGAGCTGGGCATGGAAAATTTTCAGGCAACAAACGGATTTATTGAAAGATTCAAAAATCGTCATGGCATATCGAGCAAAACATTATCCGGTGAAGGTGCTTCCGTCGATAATTCACAAACTGAAAATTGGATGCAGTCAAAACTTCCAAGTTTGATCAAGGACTATGAACCAAAAAATGTCTACAATATCGATGAAACTGGCGTTTTTTATAAAATGACCCCAAATAAAACACTAGAGGTAAAAGGAACAAAATGTTTTGGAGGCAAACAAAGCAAGGACAGAATCACAGTGCTTATCGGCGCAAATATGGACGGTTCTGATAAACTTAAACTTTTGATAATCGGAAAATTCAAAAATCCTAGATGTTTTAAAAATGTTAAAAGTTTGCCGGTAGATTACGAAGCTTATCGTCGTGCTTGGATGAACTCAGAAATATTTATCAGTTGGGTGAAAAAACTTGACAAACGTATGACACGTGAGAAAAGATCTATTCTATTGTTTGTTGATAATTGCCCGGCCCATCCGAAAATCGAGGGATTAAAAGCTGTAAAACTGTTGTTTTTCCCACCTAACACTACATCTAAGTTACAGCCCTGTGATCAAGGGATTATCTTTTCATTCAAAAGGCATTACAGGTCACGTGTCCTTGACCATATTATTTCATGTCTAGACAAACATATCGATAAACAGATTAACATTCTAAAAGCCATACAATGGTTTTATGCGGCATGGAAAGATGTAACACCGACGTGTATCCAGAATTGTTTTAGAAAAGCTGGATTTATGAATCAAGCACAGCATGAAATTAATGCGACCCCGCAGGGGCATGTTTCCGATTCGTCTGACATAGACGAGTTCGAGGACGATGACATTCCGCTGGCTGAATTGGCATCGAAATGGAATCGCCTTAGAGTATTCAGTGACATAGACAAAAACATTTCTTTTGATGATTACATAAATGCCGATGAGAATGTTGTCTCCGTTGAGCAGAAGTCCGATAGCGATATAATAGCGGAGGTACAGCAAAAATTGAAACCCGCTGAAACCCTGTCGCAGAGTGACGAAGAGAGTGACTCTGAGACTGTTGATGACCCCCACCCACCATGAATGAGTTTCTTAATGCTATAGACACTTGCAGACGCTTTGTTCTTTCTAAGTCTGATTCGTGTGATTCTGTTTTCGGATGTTTACATGAACTTGAGAAATTTTCAGTTGAAATAGGGAAAGCCAAAAAGCAGACAAAATTAACTGATTTTTTCCGACAGTGAATGTCTTTGTACATGAACAAAACTTAAACAAGATTTACCCATGAGTGTAAATAGTTAAAAAAGCAATTTAATTTTGACGTTTTTTTTTTCCAGTGTATAAATTTAAGCCAATGTAAGGTTACCAGTACCTGTGTACATATTACTTTCGGTTTATGTCAGTTTTGTGTTTATTTTGATGTGCAACTGATTTTTTATGCATTCAACATTGATATGCATAAAAAGAATAAAGTTTTGTCGTAAGTACATGATTGTCACATGTCTAGTATATAATGCTACTGCTTATACATGTTGAACGATGCAGTGCATCGTCAGTAAGCTACACACCGTACAGAAATTCGGTTGTAACGATATTCGGATATATCGATATAGTTTTGTATGTCCCCTGAATATCGTTATAAGCGGAGTTTACTGTATATTAGTATTTGGGTTACCTAACTAATGATTTAAATACGAATGTAATTTCAAACGTTCTTCAAAGTTATGCTTACCTTATATCCGAATTATTTATTTCGTTAGGATTTTGGCCTACATGTATAAGCCCACCAAGTTTGCTGGACATTCGCGTTTTGAGTTGCTTCTTCCCAGCAGTTCTGTAGTGCTCTCGGGCGTTTTCAGGCAGCTGATCTATATTTTGTCGAATGTCTGCAAGAATGTCCGACCAATGGAAACGGTGAGACAGATAGGCATGCGGTATTTATAAAGTTTCATCTTTCTTTATTACGTTTCTGTAGTAAAGTCAAACCTGACAAAAATATTTTAATATGTATTTTTTTTCTACAACGATAATAAGTCATCGAACATATTTAAACAGTAATGATGAATATAATGATGGATAATTATTTAAGAAAATGAAACGCAAACAAACAGTTGAATTGTCCGGCCTTAAATTGTTTTCCACTCGCTTTTCTGCGTGTATAATATTAGGATTTTGCAATTCCATTCGTAGAATAGTTGGGGTAAGTTTTATATTAAAATAATATTATCAAAGTTGTTAAGTACTAACATGATACATGGCTTTGATTTGTTTTTAACGAAATAAGCGTTCACATACCAGCATTAATTCCATTATCTTCCATGTTTATTAAAATGTTAATACCAGCAAGTTATGCACACAATATACATGTGCAAGTGACCTAGCTGAACTGCACGAGATTATCATGCCGCTTGGTCGGCGCTCTAGTCCATTTAGCTCAGCTAAAACTGCATAACTTACTAGTAAGTAAAATCAAAATTGTTAATTTAGTGCATGTTACGTATATTACATTATTTAAAAGTATATAATAAGAGAAAAAGAACATTTCACGCAATCAACTTGTCTTATTTCATCTTTTACTTTCAGATATTCATAGACATGGACAGTGTTACAAACATATTTATATCAACGTTTTACCATCACTTCTAGACCCACCCCCTAGAGTGTCAAACTATTTTGTCTTAATTACTAAAGTTTTACTGTGGGTTAGAGCTCCACCGGAATACACACTCAACTACAGATTCTTTGGTTCTGACGAAAATTACTACAGTGGTAGAAAGGTATTTCAAATGCTTTCTGCACAGAGATACCAGTTCTTCGAGTTGTGTGGTGAGATCTGAAACACTTCTACGATCAATTAATAGTTTGAATATAAAATCCTCAAAGCGCAGAACACTATCGTTCAGAAACCATGTTTTATTGATTCTTATTTGGCTACGATTATATCCGACATTTATGATGTTATCAACATTTTTTGATATAGGTGCATCAACAGTGAAAGACGAGTTCCGGACTCTACTTCCGTGTTTTTAAGTGGCCTTTCAGTCCAAGAGTTGTCTGAGATGATGCACTTTTAGAACAAAATACCTACGGCGGTCGGAGCTATTGATGGAACATCACACAGAATATACCGACATAAAGAGCCACAGGAACAATATTATTCAGGAATCAAACAATACCATGCAATAAACACGCACATTAACATTGACAATGCTGGTGTTATTCGTTATTTAGAAACTGGGTTTTTAGGTCACCAAAAAAATGTGCAACAATTCCGAAAGATGCGACAAGTGGGCATAGACTTAGAATGTCCAGATAACTGCGTGCTTTTGGGGGATAAAATCTACCCTAACAGAGGTACCCTTTAATGACCCCTATACTAGTTCACAATTACGCAGAATGGACATGCGAACTAATCTTAAATCCAGAAAACTGAACAGGTATATTAAAGGTGGAACTGCAGGGTCGAGCAGGTGTACTCAGTAAAATCGTTAACAGATCAATCTGTGTAACACTTACGTGTACTTTCTACTAAAACTCTACACTTCAAACCCTCAAGGAGGAAATTTTCAGTTAATTTTACCATTTTACCTGACCTGAAAACAATCCTCTAAAGAAATCCCAAAACAAAAATACATTCTATATTTAGCGACAAGGGACATCGTAGGAATGTCACGTGGCCATTCAACGGCATTTTGAAACAAATGGCGCTGTCGATAATCGGCAAGGTACACCGAATGCGTTTTTTGATGAAATGATAACATGACATTCCCAAGCACCACCGCAGCTTCACGCGAGAAATACAAAAATAGCTAACCTGTCCGCGTCGCATAGGATAGGAAACACCATTTTCATATATTATTTTATAAAACATTGGCTTTAAATATTTCGGGTGTAAATCAATATTTCAACTTCAAATAATGATATTCAACTGATTAATAACCCTTTTCGTTAATCTGTTCCATTCATCAAACATGCTCATCTGCCTTTAAATTTAGAACATACAATCGCTAAGCTAAAAACATGTAAGTCAGTCGGTGGTGTCTGGAGAAATAAGAGAAATGTATTGCCTCGTGTTGTGCACATTTGTGGTGAACTAGTGTGTCGTAGAAAAGAAGAAGGCTTGATAATTTAACCGTTTTTGACACTGATTTGAATAACCGGCTAATACAGTGAATGCTACATACCTGCGTTCATTACAGGGTCTATATAAACTTGAGATTGTCCCTAAATATAACATGTCTTCGACCCTCTATCCCTGTTCCTAAACTTAAACCGCAAATGTATAATTCACATACGACATCAGATCTTCTGTGTAAAGCTTTAATCAAAATTCCTTTTCAAAACATTTGCCCACTTGTTGAATGGTACAAACTTTGATAACATCGGAAATGTTTGTCTACAAAATTGTTTGCAGAATGAAAGAAACAATTCTAAGAGGGATCAGAGTCAAGTAACCCTATTATTAATATTGAAAAATTTTATTTCTCTATACGCTGTTGTCATCGTTTGTGCTATGTTTTATATCCAATCTGGCTGGAAATGTTTCAGTCTCCAGCCATTATTATAAGTAACCTGGTGTCCAGACTTGACAGCCTAACTGTTCAAGTTGTGGTTTCTGATTCCCTAGCCTTTCCTTGTTACTGTTTTCTCGTTTTGACGAGGAAATATTAATCCACAGGCGGTGAATAAAATTTCTGACATGGCTATCTCATACATTGTGTTTAGATATAATGAACTGTCATAATCCCGTCTCGAGAAACATGAGTAAATACCAGTTTTAATAGAAGACATGGCCCTACCAAAATGGACGTCAGCATTCGATGGATTTTATTCCCAGCTTATTTGTATTTGCACACTAGATACAAAAAAGTGTTTTTCAAGACCTGTCCTAATATTTTGTCAACGATACTGCATTTTCCTATTAAAAGGAATGTTCGGTTATCGGAGAAGGAAAGGAAATATCATTGTTTACGTTAAATTTGGGTATTTCGTACGTATGTAGACAGCAGAAAATACTACGATATTTTACTTACATAAAATTGCTCATCGTTTTAGAAGTCTTAAAGATTTAATCGAGATGTGTAATGAACATTTAAAGATGCATGAACGCCTAGAACAATCAAAAACAAGTTTCAAGTGTATTATCGTGTATTATCTTATATTGTAACTGTTATGTATTATATGTGATATTACGCTTTTATTTAAAACATGTGAAAAAAATCAACATCTAAAGACCATCTGATTTATAGAATAGAAACAAACAAATTAGGGCAACATGCTATTGATATAACAACTAACTGAAGTACCGTTTTTGCTGAATTATCTAGCAAACCTACATGGAGGCCAAAATATCAATTACGGCATTGTTGCAACGTTAGTCTTGACAATCAAACATGTAAATTTATCATTTGTTTTCGGAATGAAATGTTTTAATCTAAAATATATACCGTTTTTCAAATAGCGACAATGGAAAGCCGATTTATAATGCCAGAATTACGTCACGAAATCACTGGTATATATCTATGTAGTCATAATACAACACATTTTTGTGCTTTATATTACTGTTTTATCGTTGAAAGCGTCATTTTTTTTCCTTTGTGTGAAATATCATTTGGATGCCATATAGTGACAAGTGATGTCAGTCGGTCAGTGAAAAGCCGGTCAGGTAACAAAAATATAACTACACACCTTTTCACGATTATAATATCGCTGTTTTGTATGAAAAGAAAAGGAAGTAATATCACAACATAACATTTATGTTAACCTCAATTAAAGACAACAATCATTGAAAAAATGGCAAAAGAGGAATAAAGTAATGATTGACCGCAGGCAAATGTTGGAAGAAACGAATTATACCATGCATTCTCACGACATAATCATTTTCTTCGTGTTCTTTCAGAAATCTCAAGACAATTATCCTGAGACTTTAAAGTCGTTCAAACTTCTAATCCCTAGAAATCAGGCTATTGTTGACAGTGCATAGCACTTGGCGTACTCTCCTTGGTCAAATAATCTTGCACTAATTGAATACTAATTGAATATACTCATCATCATTGATTTAGTTGTTTTTTGTTGTTGTTGATGATGATTACAACTGCAACATTAAGACTTAAGAGGCGTGCATATTTTCTGCTTAATAGTTCGAATGTCATTTAAATCATTACATTATTCACACAATCATTGCTTTAGTTTGTAACTTTAATCGTGCTAATCTTTTTTTATTCTTAAACTTAAACACTGTAATGAATGTGTAACATTTCAAAACGTAAACAAATGTTTAATCGTCTGTAATGTCATTAGGTGTATACTGCTTCTTTGGTCATAATTTTCATTTACATTCAAATAGAGGATGACACTTATTTTCTTGGCGCAGTTTAATGCTGAAATTATTTGCATAGCATGTTTTTTGTAACAGAACACTCACATTTATTTTTTGGATAGAATTTGTAGAAGTTGAAAAATGTCTTTACCTGGTGTACATCGGTGATATTTACGAATAATTCAGTATCTTTTCTTTCTTATCTCATTTTTAAATAACTAGTCACTGACGCCCTCAAAAAGCAATGGCGTGTTATTAGCTTCACCTGAGATACAATTTTTACTGACGGGTATTAAAGTCAAAAAGCCAAAGTATGTCTCATCGGTGGGTACAATCAGGACAGAAGAATTTGACCAAAATACATATGTATGAATTCATTGCTAAAGATTAGATAAAATGAAACCATCAACCTATTCAATCTAAAACTTAATATTTTTTCTAACCTACAAAAGAATGTACTCACTGTATCGAACGGGTATTACAAAATGTAACAGGCTATCGCAGGTTTTTTTATGAGTTTTAAGACATTTCGATATATATCATATTTATAAACGTCTGACATATTATTTGGTAATGTAGATATATTTCTATTTTAGATACATGTTTATACATAAATGAAGCTACCCTTTCATTCTGTCTTTAACGCTTTATGTCATATTATGAGTATAAATTTAGTAAAGAAAACATTGTCAGTTTTTTATATATTACTCAAAATTTAATAAAAGTCTTAAAATTCTAAGTGCTCTTATATTACTTAAATGAGATTGAAAGTATGCAAATTCAGTTAAATAGAAGTTCTAAAATGCAAAACTTTTGAGACCTAAGGAACTTTTTTGTGAAAAATTAGTTTACTGATTTGTGTGTAAAGTACCATTGCTTAAAGAATTGCATTGACACTGCATCCCTATTATTATCTTGTAGATCCTGTCTTGGTGGAGTTGATTCTAGTCATTTAGTAGTGCCTGTCTGGGTTCTGAAACTGTGGCGGTTTTTGGCACGGCGAGTTAAAATCGCAACTTGAAGCATATCCCGTAAGTGCTCAGATGGATACAGGTCCGGGGATCTAATCAATTTCTGACTGTACCTGTAAGTATTAGTCAATTACTTTGGTCCTATAGCTATAATGCAATTGTTGACTTTGAAATATTCATCCTAACTCACATAACTCAAACTGACAAAATGATCAATATTTAATTATATATTAGTTATATATTTATATTTACATACGTCAGTGTCACTGTACTCCAAAATTGCGTCCATTATAATACGGGCAAGTTATAATACAATACGTTCTTTTCTAACGAAAAAAATAATTGATTCTCCAAAATTAATTTCCTTCTTCTATTCCTAGTAATTACTTTTAATTATGTGTATGTTTAGCATTTTTTACAGTACTTAACAAAATGTTTCCAATATTCTGTACGTGTTTTTTTTTAAAGTTTTAATGTTTTTAGCTATCTCATTTTTTCTTGATTAGAGCAACAGCCAATGAATAACGGTGTTAGTTAATACATTATGTACTGCTGTAACGTTTTTTTTTTAGAAAACAACAAGTTTCCTGATGCACAATGGCATTTTCCATTTGTCTGCTACTTTTAAACTAATGATAATTACATTTTACATTGTGTGACGGATAGCGTCCGCAAAATAAGATTTCGAGACGCATTTATACAGTGACATTATACATTGTAAGAGATTTTAAGGTGAAAAAACGTACTTTTGGGGAAGCAGGGGTGTTTACTTACACTAACGGGCTACTTTAAGTTGAAACTGCTGCTCTCGTTTCTAAAACTTTCTGCATTTGGTGAATAAATCAGATTTATTCACAAGGTGTTATTTTGTTACACGCAAGCTGTAGCACATTCAATTTCATAGAACTAAAATCTATATTATTGTCTTGACAATGGCTTACAACAGTATTTCGTGAATTTTATATATAAAGGTAAAAAACGTACTTTTAGGGAAGCAGACGTGTTGACTGACACAAACGGGCTACTACAAGATATATATATACTTCACTCTTAATGTGAAATTAAAACAGGGCCTCAGAGCCCAAATTTTATAACACAGAAAAAAGATAAAGTGCCGTTGATAGAATTCAGGACTCTGCTGTTTTGTAGATAGTGGATGACAGCGTAATTTTCATCTACAGTAGAAGCAAGGTAATTAATTAACAATCCGTTTTATAGTGTACTCTTGTCTGTCACAGTCTTAGACAGCTTTTTGTAATAAGACACATGTAGCCAAAGGCATTCCATCATTTTTTTGTCATGAAAATGTTTTACATTGTCTAAAGGTACTTTTTTCTGCCACATTCTATGATGTTTTCTGAAAAACGTTGATGTTATCTGTTACAGGATATGGCTTAGCAGTGAATGTCAGAGTATAAAGGAATGAATTGTTATTTTGTTCCATACATATTTTTTATATGATATTTCAATTGACGTCATACAGTGTCAACAAGCTATGGATTCCTGTCTGAAAATTAAAAGTAAACCGCAAATATTATAAGAATGCCCACGTTATATATATAAATTTACATTTTATTATCCTATCGGGTCTTAGATTTCACATATGTGCCACAATAAACATTTTTACTACCAAAAAAAGGTCTTACGCCCTTGCATGAGATCAATGTTATATACGTTCAGAGAAAGACTATAAAAAGACGGGTTCATTTGAAATCTACGTCAGATCTATATGACATTGCCATTATTTCCAACACGTTGTCATGAATAGTTAGAGTTTACAAAAGGTTTATAACTTAATGTATTACACTTTATTATACTTTATAAGCAGCGTAAAACTGGACACATTAAAAAGTACTGGTATATACAGATTTTTTTGGAAAAATCTGTTTAGAAAATTTCATATTATAACAAATAAATATAAAACTACCGCTAGCTTAAGTTACCACAACCAATATTGCTTATTTTCTGCAACCTACATTTGTTAAGCTATGTTAAGATTAGTGATGATTAAAGAATCTACTCCCGTATAAACAGAAGATGAAAAAAAAATTAAAAAGCCAAATATTTTAATTTAAACGTATTTTAACTCAGTTGTAGAAAATGTACTAGTAAGTTAGGGTAGATAATTTATACTACTAACATATCAGGTGAACGGTTTTGTTGAACAAACTGCACATTTCAGCAATATCCATTTCCCCAAAGCAGTCATATGTGACTATCACAACTGTACATTATTTATTATTATTATTATTTATTTATTTTACTTTTTATTTCTTATGTGTGTATGGGGCTGTAGGTGTGGTCAGTTTGACTTAAAACGGAAAAAAAAGAAAACTGACAAAACAACGTAAGGAAACACCTTTTTCTAACAGAGATTTAAAAGAAAGTTTTTACACTTGATTATCGAAGCAAATATTTACTTGGTAAATGTGTGTAAACGTTTACTCGACTGACCACACACTGGTCAACATTGAGGCTCCGTCGGAACACCCGTACCTACCCTCACTCTCACACAACCACTTGAATATCCTAAATTGTACTTAAAATACTATGAAATCAATAAAAACTGATCTAATGGCTCATAAATATTGCAATAAGCTATAAGAAAATGGTGCACACAACTTTCTGTGAAATCTGTTGGACACTTCCAGGAAGCGCCCATGTCCAAGAAATAAACCTCACCTGTAGAAATACTACATGCCGGGCACCTTTTAAAAATTCACTGATCAAATCACAATTGCAATTTTTAGTTTAGAAGCACATTTTTCAGAAAGCGACTGGTCCGTTTCATCTCGGTCGAGTAACATGTTCGGCTTCTCTAAAAATCATATTAAATAATTTTGCCAGGGTCATAAACTTGGCATAGACCATTGTTTTATAAGCTGACAATAATAATGTTGGCTTATTTATGATTTTTGTTTTTAAAATTTAAAGTATTTTGAAATTAACACAATGCCATAAGTCATTGCTTTGAAATTTTAATCAGTTTTTGTATACATCGTAATGATGTTTTAATCTCAAATAGTGTGCATAATTTACACAGTCACATAACTTGTGTGTGTGTAATCGGTAATCAGACAATATTTTTGCTTATTCTGATTATTTGTTGGCTATGGATGACACACGATTAACGTTGTCTTCAGTCTCACATTTTGTTTAACACTAAATAAAAAAGCATTTCAGGTGTAATAAAACAGACATATGTTTTGATGTAGGAAAAAATCACAACCATATGTAGCAATTTCATTTTACTTATATTTGCAATTCGCTGGTAAAAAAGAAATATCAAAACTAAGGCGATGAATTAAATTCCAGACATTGCGGTCATGTATATTGTATTTAGATATAATGAAATGTCGTGATCCTATCTCGACGAACTTGAGTAAATATCACTTTTATTACCAGACACGGCTTAAAAAAATTGAATGTCAAACTTTGATGGATTTTAGTTGATCGGTATTTGTGTTTAATAATATTACATTCTAGACTGTCATAAGAAGTCGTACAAAATTTGTTTTATTGTCTGAATAAAAAGTTGAGTACACGGAATTGATTTTCTTGCCCTAAATGTAATTGCTCTTCATTATCAAGTTACTGTCATTAACGACATAATGCTTTTTGTTAAAGGAAAGAAGACAGCTGTAACAAAAAGATACAATATGACAGTATAATATCCTGCAAAAAAGCAAAAAAACGAGACAACAACTAACAATTAATGTGTAATTATTATGAAACTACCACACACAAACACACGCATCTCCCTAGAAGTCTGATCTCTTTCAGAACTTCTCCGAACCAAAGAAATCTAACCACGAGGGTCATGATTGCCCTTCATTCACCTGAGAACAAGTGCATAATCATTCTTTCATTCACCACAAATATTTAAACTCCAGGCCTTCTGGTTTCTGAAGAGAAGATTGAAACATTTACCTATGTCAGTCTACATAAAACCAAGTGCCCTCCGGTGTAGGGCCATTTTAATTTTTAGTCCCGGTAGCCGTGACCCATTGAATGTCAGAAAGGTGAAATTTACCATATAAAAACATCACATGGGTTTTTGAATATGTAATTGCCAACCGGTTTCTTTTATCATCAGGGCAATAATGATAAAAGATGATGATAAAAGAAACCGGTTGGCAATTACATATTCAAAAACCCATGTGATGTTTTTATTTTTCATATTTAATTACTTGCCCGGCACATTTTTAAACTTTTGTATATATATATATATATCGGTCAATGAATAAAGGTTCTACGGTGAATAGGAAAAGGTATCTAGAACGCCCCAGAAGTAGGACCAGTTTTGATCACACGGCCACTATAAGTCCATCGGGCCATATTAAACATCATGTATCGAAACACTACGCCTTGTGGTTTCTGGCAAGAAGGTTTTTAATTTCTTTTTACCGTTGTGCCAGGACCAATTTTGACCCAATATTTTCAACGTTTATGTGTTTTATGCAAATAGGACCCCCAGGACGGGGTCAATTTTGACTCAAGGAGCATAATTTCAGCAGTCTTCAGAGGACTCTGCATGATGCTCCATGCGAAATATCTAGGCCTTCTGGTTTCAGAAAAGAAGATTTTCAAAGTTGTTGCTATACAAATCTATATTCAATTATTATTAATAAGTGACCCGTTGTTCGAGCAGTTAATGACCCAAGTGGCATTATTTGAAAATTCATTGTAGAGGATGTCTAGATGAACCTGTATGCCAAATATCAAATCCCGCAGCCGTGTAGTTTCAGACACCAAATATTTTAAGACTTCCATATATATTCTTATTAAATTATGTTGCCCCTTTGGCGGGACCAATTTTGACCCAAGGGTCTTGATTTGACAAACTCGGTAGAAGTCTATTACAGGAAGCTATATACTATATAGATAAGGTCTACAGCCGAATATATTTTCATATTTTACAAAAAAGACTCCTGGATGGTGATCAGCTTAACCCACAGGAGCATAATTTAAACAAACGTTTTAGAGGACATCTAGATAGTGCTCCACACAAAATAACTTAGCACTAGGTCTTGTAGTTGTGTGAAAGAAACGCTGGGTCATTTATGACCTCAGGGACGTAATTTAAACATATTTGTAGAGGACTCCCATGTAAATCCGTAAGCCAAATATCAAACCACAAGTCAAAGGAGTTTAAGACAAGAAGATTGTTGAAGTTTTCACTATATAGGCTTATGTAAAATCATGTTGCTGGGGCGGGGCCAATTTTGAACCTGCGGCCATGATTTTAACAAAATTGGTAGAGGTCTATTACACAATGCTTCATACAACATACGTGGGTTCTAGGCCTTGCGGTTTCGGAGAAGACTATTTTTTTTATTTTCTCTCTTAAAATCTATTTGAGCTCCTGTAGCCTAGATCCCTACCGACTAGAACCATTTGAACATCATTGATTTGATAGAGCTTTATGCAAGATGCAAGAAACATTATAACCAAGTTTTATCAAGACTGGCAAGTCGATATCAGAGAAGATATAATTGTGGAGTAATTACTGACGTCAGAAAACGAAGGACGAGTGAAAGACATCGATCCTAAAAAACACATATGAGCGCTATGTGCACAGGTGAGCTGAAAAGTAAGTTTGAAACAGAAAGTAAAAGGCCAAGTTTTCTTCGTTTTTTTTTTTTTGGTTTAAATCATTGATGTTTTGGCGACTTGAAAACAACATGAATTCTGAAGACCGAGTGATTAAGATCTCAAAAACACAAAACAATTGTGTGCGATCTCGCAGAATTAAGCATATAGCGTCATGTTAAGAGTAAACAACAGGCAAAACAAATCTAAAAATGTCTCCTTTCAAGTAAAAAAAGAGTATTCTGTTCAAATTGTCCACATCATTTTGAAATTCTGTTTTACAATTTTATTAATTATTTAACGTAAATTAGTATTATTTGCTCTATGCACTAGATAAGGTTTTTGAAAACGATGCTGTTGCGACGAATCAGTTTAAAATTCTTTAAGAATACTTTTTGAATTGGACAAAGATGACAGAAAACGGGAGGTTCATTAAAAGGCAGTATGAGACATGTTGCTGTTCAATGTAACTTGGCTGCGTATTTTCGTGAACAGTGACCTGGTTGTACATTGCTGGATATTGTTCAAGTCTGTGTAAAGCATGTCAGATATCTCCTAGACATTTTGTAGCTGGAAAAGACGAGTTGATTCTACATGCTGTAACATGTTCTTGACATGTTCGACTTGATTAACATCTGCCGATTTGTCTGACATGCCTTCCTAGAAAGTCCTACGCATTTTCTTAGATTTAATAATCGTAGGGTACAATTTTCTTGGCTGAATCCCTTAAATGAATTACAATACAATGACGGCAGCTTGATCTTAGCATAAACCTATTGACATAATACAGTTCGAGTGAATTAACGTAGGGCATGCAACATCTTGTTTTTGTTGATTTTTGTTTGTTTTATTTCCATTGTTTTGTTGATTTCCACTTCAACTTAACTTTGTATGAAATAGGATTTTTTGATCTATGAACTCTCTTACGGAAACGAATATCAAGACATATCAAATAAATACTAGTATCATTAGTACGAGGGACTTCAACCTTATTACGTCGTATCTCGCGATCAAGCTAATTGGAATTCTGCTGCTTCCTCTTATATCTTAAGGTATTAGACACAAAAACAAACGTTTTCAGCCCTCAAAGCATTGACCTTTTTAAAGAAGCACAGTATGAAAAAATGAAGACACTATTAGACACTTTTACCGTGAGCTTAACAAGATATGACAAGTTTTATTTTCTAACTTCACCACACTTTATGAATCTCTTAAATTAATGATAATTTTATTATTCAAAGTATGAAGACTAAGTTACATTTAAAACGTTCAAAACCGAGAACTAGCGAAGTTACAAATATGGTACCAATTTACTTCACCCGCTTCATGATCTGGGAATAATATCAAAGTAAATTCTATAAAGCTTGTGGGTTTCAAATTAGCTATATTTCTTTTTTTTTTCTTCAACTGCTCTAAACAAACACGTAAATAAAAAAGAGTTTTCCATGTAGTTTTGTAAACATTTCCAACAGAAACTGCTGATATCAATGCTCATTATTTACGTTTATGGATTCATAACAATTGAAAATAAAAGAAATTCAAGAATGATACTTTAAAATCAACAGAAATGATACATACTAATTACAGATAAAAAGAAAAAAAAACTAAGAAAAATGTTTTTTTGGCTCGAGTGGGATTTGAATTGGCTACTCTCTAGACAGGAGGTAAGTGATTATGTATCTAGTACATTAAAGCTCTTACGCAAAGGACAAAAATGAATTGAATAACTACAGAAACTTGTTAAACTATTTTTGTAAACAGGTGCTGGCGAGCTTACTTGTATTTTTTAGATAATAGGCCGACATACATGGTCTCAGTGCATGTTTCCAAACAAAACAAACCTAGATGGTGCAAATATTGCTTTCAAGTAACGCAGACAGATTGTTTTAGGCATGCAGATTTTGGATTGCAGATTCTCTTATGAATAAATGGTGCAGATAACACATTTAATACTTTAAATGTACCACCAAGGTTTAACTCCCTGAGCTGTGAGTATAATTAAAAGATTCCATTTTCTGTGTTTATGAATTACAAATGGCAGTCTAGGAAGCTGGTATCGAGCTAATATATACCACTACATGCCGTGTTGGACATTATTGTTGTGTAATGGTGACGATGACATATTCTTTTCTTGGCGGCTGCCTACTGGGAATAACTGGTGATTTCTTATAAGTTCTCTTATTGTTTTGTTATCACTAAATACCGGCTTAGACATGATTCAACCAATATGATGTGTTATTCGGATGTTAAAAGTTTTCACATGGAAGAAGAAATTTGACCTCTGCTTTCTAGGTATATATCCGAAATCTTAAACTACGTTTCAGTGAAACCATGCTGCATTTTTACACTGACCGTCTCTAGATATCGTTTTTAAAAACATTGTACAGCCCAAAAAGTACTATTTTTTAGAGTTGAAAGGATGCAGAATAAATATTTCTATGTATCTAAAGCCTCACTATTAACTTATTACATTAAGTGGTTAGGTTTTACTATATCTGAATATGTCCATTGGTATACAGGTATTTATTGAGACCGATTACATTTACTCTTAAAAGATAAAGCATCCGAACGAATAATGCCAATAGCAGCTGCATGCATATATCAACTATAAAACTTAAAAATATAAATCCTTTTTTTCCAATATACCGATATATTATTATTTCTGTCAGTAAGTATGTATAGTATATACAAACGTTCCCTACAAATGGCTTTTAAATAATAGGTAAAGTAGGTGTGTAACGTACACCTACCTACAAAGCTATATGATTGGATGCAGACTGTTCACTATGATTTTTTCAAAATAATCAAAATAAGAACAGTAAAAACACTCTTAAAGCTCCGCGTCTCAGAGCTTTTGATTTTTGTTCCAGATTGCAATATATTAAATTTTGTTCTTCGAAAAAATGAAGTACTGCCCATTGGTCCTCTTCCAAGAAAGAATCAGGACTAATAATGTTAATGGCTGCGGGTAATACTTCAATTCAAGTGAACTAATATCAACGTCTGCCCAAAACGCAATCAGAATTCTTTTGAGAATGGTCGACGTTCACCTGAGGGTCAAAGGTTTCTAAAATATGCACAAAAGGTCGTTTTAGATGAAACCTTGTCGGATGTGGTCACATATTTTACAACTTAATTCAATACAAAATCTTCATTTAAGCCAGCTATTCTAAAACTTCTATATTTGGCTCAAATTATGACTAACTCATTTTGTGTTTATTATAATTATTATGATTCAAAAAATTACACTGCATTAGGTAGTTCCGAGCAGTTAAACAAACTCATTGCGTTATAAAACATCATGGCCCTCGTGTTTGCAAGAATCTTTAACTGTGATACAACCTCTTTTAGCAAACAATGTTTATGAGAATCGATATTCTCTAGTCTTTCCATTTCTTTTAATTAACTCGACAGAGTTATTAGTTAACAGATGAGTTTCGGTATTGCTTTGGCTATCCGGACAGGAGTGCTAGGGTGTGGCGGTGACGGAAAGAGGTTACAAATTTAAAACAAATAAACACATCTATCCAACATCTATTATTATTACTATAAGTACGTGTATGATATACAACCGTTCCTACATATGATTTTTTTCAGGTTATACAAAGTCACACATGTGCAAACTTTATGTTTTTAAACTATACGTAACTGAACTGATACCGCGCACATGTTCCTGAGCTTAGCTAAGCACTGCAAATAAACGAAAATGCAATCATTGAAATTAATGACAGTAACTGAGTCAAGATATAAATAAAAACATAAATTGAGCAAGTGCATCTATTGCACGAAATAGGCGACTAATCATTTGGTTTTTTCAGAGGCATGTTAGGTACATATTTACACGGTGTAAGGATCAAAGAAAAGATTAGCGGAGCAGTAAGGCATTAGAAGTTATTGATGATTTTTAAAAATTATCGACGCATTTAAGATCTAATTGCAAAATGCCCAGTTACCTTCATATAGTTTTATTTGTATTCCTGTAAAGTATTAAAATACCCTGGGCTAACTTAATTTTGAAACTGTAAAGTCTGTCGCTGAATTATCGATAATTATGAATGAATTTTCTACCCTACTGATACACACCATAAATGGTGTTTTCCCTCTTGCTTTATCGGTTTTTGTTTCCACAATGATCAAATTAGCGTGTGACCTGTATAATACTAATGAAATGATCGATTTGAGATTAACGTTCTTCGGTGTCTTACTATTCGTTGTGTCCCTTTTAAGAATTAAGAATTTTAAGTACATGTATTAATAAGTATGTAAGAACAGAACATTACTGTTGACTCACTTAGAAAGAGAAGACTGTCCGTTTGAGATGGTGTACCTACCTTAGCGAATAATTGGCACTTCCCACAAAAAGGAATAAATGTAATCTTATTTTAATCTTTTTAATTCCGTTTTTATTTTTTTTATAATATTTTTATTGTAACCTTTTTTTTTTCTGCTTGTCTTTGTTTCCAAAGTATCAGAATTATAAAAAAAAATATAAAAAGAAAAGAAAGAAAACACAAAACAAAATAAACAACTATATTTTATTGGGATACTTTTATTTCAGAGATAAACTGATTAAACGGATTCTGAGAGTGTTAGAAACTATCTTTACGCTTAGTCAGAAAATGGCTTTGCATTCACTTTCTTAAGTAACAGTAACAGACTAATAAGAAGTGATGTTATGGATCAGACTCCGGCATCCGATGCCTCGGCAAAAATAAGGCAACCTCTATCGATGCAAATTATGAATTCCTTCTATCTAACTAATGTTGAGCCTTTGAGTTCAGCACAAGAGTGGAAATTTCAAAACAGACAAACTCAAGAAATACAATTTGAGTGCACGTGAAACTAACAGACAAAAGAAAAACAAAAAGCTCGAAATTTGAATAAGCAAATTGTTTTCGTCACGCAGTTCAGTATCAACATCAAACAGATAAACTTCTAAATGCCTGAATGGAAGGCATAATTGCTTTGCAGAAACTGCAAATAACTAATTTCAAGACTATTATAACGAACTGTTCCATTTTTTTCAACACAGAAGTAGAAGATACAGCAAGCGAAGAACCTGTAGTTCACTATTTCATTCATTTATTTTTATTCAAATATTTGATAAAGTCTGGAAAAATACAGCCAATAACTTTTAACAAGATAATGTGTCCAAATTGAAAACACTTTACTAACTGGTTAAAATTAGCTGAAATCGAATTCGTAGCGAGCTAGATGTTGGGTATTCAACAAAACGAATACCAAGCTCAGTTCGAATTTCCAGCTAGCTGGAAATTGGTATCCCACTAGGATGAGCCGAATACCAAGCTGATATTGTCTTCCTAGCCAACTAGGAGTTGGATGTTCAACCAACCGACTACCTAGCTCAGTTCGAATTCCCAGGCAATTGGAAATTGGGAAATCGACCGAAAATGGTCAAATGTTAAGCTGAGACCGATTTCCCATTAAGTAAGGAAGTGGATATTCAACAAAACGAACACTCCAATCATGTAATTTAAATCTCGACAGTACTTTCTAATTTCTCAGTTTAAATGACACGCTTAATACAACACGCAAATAACATGAAATGTGGCCCTATCTGTTTTTAAGTTTCTTTCTTGTATTGTTTGTCCGTGTCAGTGTAATATTCGTTCCGTTTAAGGTTGGGACGTGTCATGTATGTGTCGTTGTTGTCGTGTGTGTTTTTCGGCGTAGCTGTATTGAAATTCACTACGACCATAATCTGTTACGAATGAAGTTGTTGGATACAAAATTCTCAGCTGAAGAAGAAAGTTTGCCCTTGATTAAAGGGGTTGCTGTTATGAAATGTTAGGGCTGACTTCGTTATTGTTTGATTGCCCTTGAACAATAAATCAAACATCAAAACTTTTTGACCATGAACAATTATACTAAATGGGAATATATATTATAAGTCTGACTAAATATTTGATTTATTTTACTGAACAAGATATTGACACTTTTAGCTTTAAAGTAATTTATGTTTTGTTTTTAGCCAAAATTATTTTGAAAATAAGTCATTCGATTATCACGCGTCTTCAATGCTTGCCATGTCGAAAACGATACAGTTATGAAACAATAATTTTGTATGGTATCTACACCGAACATCTTTTTAAAAGAAATTTCTTATTTTCACTTGGGACGGACAGTCTCTTTTCATTTCTATGTCGTAATCTTTCTCCTTGAGACTCCTCCTTTCACAGTTCTGTGCCTTCACTGTGACACACGAAAGCGGTTATATGATTATTTCACGAGTGGCCCCATAATCATATTTTACTAACTGAGAATGATGCTACATAGTTATAAGATATAAGTTACAGACATTTACCATTTTTTCTTAAGAACTGCATGTCTGGCCATTACGTTTTATTGTTTTATATATCTTAAGTTAATGACAGTAGTACTGGATTTATTTTAAAAAATGTACATGTCAAGTGAATACATTTCCACTGACGTTGTCTAATGGGTTTATTTTAACTGGATGGTTTGAAAGAAGCTCACATCATCAGTTTTCACAACGTATAACATTCGTAAAGGTGGACAACGCGAGGAATTAGTAAACAACACCTACTTATCAGGCTTATGTGTAATAAATTCCATGTCAATCGTGTTAAAAATGTACAAGAAGATACTCCAAAATCTTATATTTAGTACTAAAATAACAATAGTAAATGCTATGAATATTTTATATCAAGAGGCAGAAAACTTTGAAACACTTGGGTCGACCCTCTTGAAAAACATGTTCACAAATATTTTGCTGCTAATAAGATTTGAATTGCTTCAAACAAAAGAAAATGCAGGGTATCATTAAATAATTCAAATTTTGTTCAATATATATATTAATTTATCAACGATGCATGAGTATAATGCCGGTTATTGTTTATAATTCCTCAAGGATTTTTTTTTTCATTTTATTTCCGACTTTTTGCCTGTCCAACAGTTGAGTACGTGCAGTGCCGCTGGCCATTGTGATTAAATGTGCAAATTCATAATTCGTAAAATTACAATATTTGTCTTATTTAGATTGTCTTTGTTGTTTTGGGATAGGATTTGGCGTAAGGACTTAAATTCTTACAAAATATTTTGTCTTCTTCTAATAATGGAATTTATCTTCAAAATTCAGATTGACAAAATTTACTGTTTTTGTTGTTAAGTTTCAAATAACAGCTAAACCAGGTCAGACTTGTCCGTTTAGAGAATTATCAGAATTCTTGAACTGTCTAGAGGCTTTCAAGACTTTATTCAGATGACAACACTTATTTGAACAGCGGCTTTACTCATTTTGACCTGTTTGCACGAAGACCTCGTCTAATCTGAGATACGTGCAGTGCCGCTGGCCATTGTGATTAAATGTGCAAATTCATAATTCGTAAAATTGCAATATTTGTCTTATTTAGATTGTCTTTGTTGTTTTGGGATAGGATTTGGCGTAAGGACTTAAATTCTTACAAAATATTTTGTCTTCTTCTAATAATGGAATCTATCTTCAAAATTCAGATTGACAAAATTTACTGTTTTTGTTGTTAAGTTTCAAATAACAGCTAAACCAGGTCAGACTTGTCCGTTTAGAGAATTATCACAATTCTTGAACTGTCTAGAGGCTTTCAAAACTTTATTCAGATGACAGCACTTATTTGAACAGCGGTTTTACTCATTTTGACCTGTTTTCACGAAGACCTCGTCTAATCTGAGATAAATCTAATACCTTACAAAAAGTTCAATGGAATCGGATTCTTGCAAGACGTTTATATCTTAGATCGAAGTAACTCTGGAAGAAAGAAGTGAAGTAAGTAAAATTGTTCTCATGCGGTTTTTGTTCCCTTCCCTCTAGGTAGAACTGAGTAATGGCCCTTAAATTAGTGAAAATCGCTACCCTATACTGTGTGTCACACACTCAGCCAACACTATTGCAACTAATGACATATAACTTTACAGGAATAAATATACCAGCAAATAAGGCAGCGCATCTAGGGTGTTTCAATAAATTAACAGCCACCTTGACAACACACGCCATCCCCGCCCTTTTCATTGCGAACTGATACCTGAGGCACACATGTCCTCTAGACAATTCTAGTTTACACAAGACCTGTTATTAATTAGAATTATAATAGTTTGACCATTTGTAACATTTATCACGAAATGTTGATGTAAGCTTAAATATAATTAATCACTAGATATAAAAAGAAAAAGATTAGCCTTAACTAAACTGTCTTCATGTACCGTTTAAAGAAGATTATAAATGAAATAAATGTATGTTACTCCTTCAGAATGTAAAACGAAAGGCATTTGAATTAAAAATTCTTGGTCAGTTTTTAGAAATAACTTTTACTTTATCTTAGTCGCAGGATCTTGTTTTACAGTCAAAATATAATAAACAATTTTAAACTAAACTTCCAAACCAATGAACAATGACAGATAAAGCGTTTGAACACAATTTGCAGACAAATAGGCGTGCATACGTATAGGCAGGCTTTCCACAACAATTTATTATAAAAAATAAATAAATAAAGACATATAAATCATAACGATCTGGCAAAGAATTTTTAAAAGACTCGATTTTACTGAACAAAAACAATAACGTCGATTTCTGCATACCTTCTTTACCTTTTACCTTAAACAGTTTACATCTTATAAATGTCTAAATGTATATAGTCACTACATGTGGAAAGCGATTTTTCTCAGCCAAACAACCTTTAAAGAAAAGTCTTTAATACTCAATTAAACATAGAATATGAAAATTAAGTTATTCATCTTCGATTTTCTTTTTAATCCTTAAAAAATGACAACAACAGACATAATGGTATGACTGTTATATCCATTCTTTTCTCAATGAAGTATAAAGCACCTTGTAAAAGATTTAAGTCTCAAAAGATGAGTTTGATCATAAAATTAAAAAAAATATATTTTAAAGACAGATGCTCTTGATAATACATTTCAGTCAACGAGAAATAACAAACATAAATTTTGTGACTGCAATTCCTAAGTTCGAAATACTACTTTTCAGTCGGAAATGGTTTGTTTCTTTCATCTCTCAAAAAAAATAGACACATTAGCAAGGTAATGAATTATAGGTCGTTTGCTTTCCGACATAATGTTTCCATTTTAGTCTGCTCTTCTCTGGTAAAAATGTGTTAAGTGTGCACAAGTGTTTCTGTTTATAGTCTGCTCCATTCCGATGAAAATATGTTAAGAGTGCACAAATACCGTATACATTTTGTCTGCGAAAAGGTCTTATACATGATGTAACGCTCCAGGAACTACAAATCATATACACGGTTGTGATGGTAGGTCCCTTGAAACTTTCGGCCGTAACTTCCATGATCATTCTCAGTGTGAACGAAAAGCCATACACCTTTCCACAGATGCCGACGGAGGAAACTTAAAGAGAAATAGAACAAAACTTTGATGATACAAATTCTCACAGAACTTTTCAGTCTATATAAAATGCAGATTTGTCATCATTGGTTGGGTGTGTTAGAGTAGTAGCTGACAAAACATTAATCTTAACATAACTGAGTTAAATCACAACAACTAAGAAAAGTTAAATACATTCATAAGCCGCCATCACCTTGCCATCATTCCATTAGGTACATCAAATTAGAACATACAAGATTTTGCGTATCATTTTTCAGTATACAAATATAGTTTTGGAAGTTACTGCATGTACTGAAACGATGCAGTTGAAAGAATTCTTTAGAGAGCCTAGAAAAGTACCGTCGACCGGTATCGTTGTAAACTTGAGTATAATATATGACCGTTTTAGCTCACCTGTGCAAAACATGTAACCTAAATGCGTCTCAATAACTTCGATCGAGCGAGTGTTTACGACACATTGATTCAAATACGGCCACGTTTTTGGTTTTCTACAAATTTTCGACAAATAGGTAAAAATAAAGCTTCTAAAACTAATTTTATTTTCAGAACAATATTCCACGCTTTTGTCAATGCCTTTCTCTTGACGTAATTTTAAAAGATTAAGACTAATTTTCGTGTGTTTAGACTGTCTTAAATTAGGATTTTATTTTTCATGTATCAAATAAGTACATGAAGAATTACATTCTTACTAAAAAGTTTTTTTGTGTTTTTTTTTTCACATGGCATGTTATTTCTGTTTAGAAAAAAGTTCTAGCAAGTCTTGTTAAGGATAAAAAGTGGTATTGCATTATAAAGTATTTTAATACAACAGAGACTGATGAGTAAAGTAAAATATGATTTGATTTTATTGAATGCTCTTAGTAGATCTTTTAGGTTAATACTCTGCAACACATTAAACACCATCTTAATACAGATGGTAATTCCAACATATCCAGTGCCATTGATCATTAAAACTGTACTTATATGAATTTTTGGGGATACGAAACCTCATGTTAAGTGCAAAATCATGAATAAAAAAAAAATGAGGGTATAAAAAAAAATTCCGCCCTCCCTCATATACTTTTGATAAAAATGGCCTGAGAAACTAAACATTATTTTTTTTAGCCTTACGTAGAACAGATATCATTATACAACTATTTTATGTGTCAATGATTACAATTATAACTACGGTATCAGTATATATTGTATAGCTTTTTTATATCATTACTCCTTGTTAAAAAAAATAATTCAGTGCTAGCATCCGCCGTGTTTACTTGTGTTTAACAACATAATTAACTATATGATTTATTAAGGAAGAAAATGCGAAAACTAATGTTATCAATATAAAATTTTCCTGTTATTTGAAAATAATGCACCAAAACAGAGTTGTTTGTCTCTTAGATGTGACAAAATGCGTTTATGACATTTTTTTAAACCTTTTATTCAAAGAAATTTTCAATTGAATGTTTTCTTAATAATACGTCTATTTCACTGTCTAAAGGCATTTGACAATTATCCAAAACTTGTATTCTTAATTTGACAAACACCAGACATATCTGTTTTATTCTTTTTTATATAAAAATGGATTAGGTATTGCATGCATACTATGTAACTATATAAATAATGCAATAAAACACACGCCATTTCCAATGGAATAATATTAGTTCTCGTCATAAGCATATTTGAGGTGCTAGACATATTTTCCTTTTTGCCATAATCTCCTTAACATTTTCAAAGCGTCTGGAACATTTTCGAAGCTTCTGAGGAAAAAAATATATTCTGCTAAATTTCAAAGTGAATGTTACTGCTGATGTTTATTTAAAACATGTTTTTCTCCAAATGCTTGAATTAGAAATTGATTATAATTTTGTATACCCCGTGCAGCTGATTTCCCCAAATTAATAATGATTAATGATGCTCCATACAATTAATTCTTATTTACTTAAAAGTAACTAGAATAGACACATTACCTTTTTGACTTTAATTTTACCTTTACGGTAAATTTTCAATCGTATAAAAAGCATAATTCGCAATGGACTAGGTTGAATCTTAGAAATAGTACAAAAAACTTGTTCAGACAAAATGTGACCTCTATAATCACAAAATCGCTTATTTCTTGTGAAGTTTAGATCCGAATGGAGGCTTGTTGAGCTTACAGGGCCGCTCCGTAGCTGGGAAGTTGTTGGTGTGCCTCCAGGAAGAATGTTGTAGAATAGAGATCCGGCCTGGGTCGTAGCAAGGATGGAGGTTTTTCTGAAAAAATAGATCCCGTCTCATACCCGCAGGTACCAAAAAAGCTTGTTTCACTCTCAAACATGTACAAAAATCTTTTAAGTTAGTTGATTTTGTGGTCGAAGTTATATTTAAAAGGGATTTGTTTTCTTACAAAGGCTTACAAACTTGTTCCTTTGCCCCTTTTTTCATCCTTTACGACAACTTTGAAAACAAAAACAAATTTTACCCGTTTCATTTTGCACACCATCCGTTGGAACAGACAATTTTTATTAAGTTGTTAAAGCATGAAAAATGCGGCCTCTGACTACTGCTCATGTTTTTCGTCTTAATCAGGGTTGTAATAATTGTATGCATTTCGAAGAAAGAGAAGTCAATGTGACCTTGAAAAATGAATTAAGAAGACGAATCTCGTAAAGAAGGCTTGTATCAGAATAACAAACGGAGAAGCATAAAATCCAAAATAGTTTACCAAACTCGATCAGTTAAAACCACTGTTAGGAAGATAATATGTAAGTCTTACAAAAAGAAACTAGAACTGTGTCCAAAGGACACGGATGCCCCCACTGTGCAGATGTGCTCGTAAACAAGAGCAGCTTCATTTAATGTCTACACAATTCTGTTCTTATCATAGCATTTCAGTTGAAATTTCCTCAATTCATGTATTAATGATAAAAAAGTCACCTAACTCTTGAGGCATCATTTTTGGTCTCTTTACAGATGGAATACAATATTAGTGTCTGAATAAAACTGAATTTTGAAACACATGTATGGTCTCCTTTACTTCCATCTACACATTAAGGCTGTTCATCCCTGGAAGTTTAAGCAAAATCTGCCATCCGGTTTAAAAGGAGTTGCGTTCACAAAATTTCTACATAGTATACAGTGAAAAAATCAACAAAGGGCCATAATTCTGTTAAATTTGGTCGCAGCAAAAATTCCTTCCTTTACTACCATCTACACATTAAGGTTGTTCATCCCTGGAAGTTTAAGCAAAATCTGCCATCCGGTTTAAGAGGAGTTGCGTTCACAAAATTTCTACATAGTATACAGTGAAAAAATCAACAAAGGGCCATAATTCTGTTAAATTTGGTTGCAGCGAAAATTCCTTCCTTTACTATCATCTACATATTAAGGTTGTTCATCCCTGGAAGTTTAAGCAAAATCTGCCATCCGGTTTAAGAGGAGTTGCGTTCACAAGATTTCGGGACGTACGGACAAACGTACGGACAGACGGACGGACGTACGGACGGACGGACAAGTGCAACGCTATATGCTCCCCACTTTGTGGGGGCATAAGAAACAAGTGAGCAGTGATAAAATAATCAACAACATAACGCTGTATCAAATAGTATGTATATCATGTATATCACAAAAAATAAATTACATCGTTCATTTTTGAAAACTACTTAATAAGAATATATGCCATTTTGAATCAAAACTTTACTTCACTGTACAGCAAACGAATTTAAATATAGTAATAGTATCTAATAGTGTATGAATGTTTTTCATTCTATTTTATATCAGATGTTATATTAATTTAACACATTTTTGAAAATCACTTATGCTGAAAATTAGTATTCATGAAATTCTGAAGCAAACCTGACCAACAAAAAATTAGATGACCTTATCCTGCTTATATATTATAGATAAACACAAATTAATGTTTAAGTTGACATTACAATGTGATAAAAACGTAAAGAATATTGTATAATGGTGTATTTAGGGAACATCTATTTATTGACCTATTGTTTTATGACTGTTTAGACACATGATTTAAGCACATGTTACAAATACAAATAAAATTAATTGTACCTTGTGAATAACAAGAAACGACGAGGAATTATTATAATACATTTACGGAAAAGCTGCAACCTGTACAGATATTTAGAACGCGTAGAAAGTTCATACGTTTAAAAAATGAAACATCATGAAATAGCAACACTATAGTGTATGTGTGTGTGTTCGGAATATTTATTGTTAAATAATGACAACCATTGGAATGTTACTTTGTGTTTAATTATATTCTATATTATTTTAGACAACAGCGACAAGTAGTTTATTTTTAACATTAAAATGTACATAACATGACATTTATAGCCAACATAGTTTGCATTGTGTAAAGCTTAAAACATAATAGTAATACAAAGTTTTATTTACAGAGACATACAACTTGTGAGTTATGATATGAATCTAAAGATTAGACTTGTGTTGGTATGGACAAAGCATGAACGAGTGAAAAGACAAGAATAACTTTTTTCAGTTATATTTAATATGTTCAGCCAGTGAATAGCGGGAATTTACTTTTTCTTCACAGGGTATCCAGATAAAACATGGAGCGTTTTACCAATTAATTTGGCTAAAAATGAGATAGAACTGGCAACATTTAGTATTCAAATTTGTCAAGTTTAATACTAAGATTGCAACAGAGAAAACCGAAATTTATTTCATTATCTCTAATTAAAAGAATATCGGTTTGTCTTGCTTCTTACAGCTCTAGTAATAGTTTTCTGTTCTGAAATAAGTGATGCTACAAATTACAATGTCGGGGACATGATGACGTGAAAAGAGGGCGTATCAGTGCTCTAGTGGTAATTCACTGGACTGAAATTCATGGGTCGTGAGTTCGGTTCACCACTACGTCATAATCAATAACTTGTTTTCGGATAAGACAAAAAACTGAGTTCATATGTAATGGTACTATACATTGAGCATGGAGAAGAGTCAAAGCGCTGGAATGGAATGCTTTCTGCATCTTGCATAACATAAAATAGCAAAATTCTTCCATATGAGAAATCGGTTCCGTCGATATATAAACTCATATTAAAACCATAAACAATAAGACTCAAATAGATAGATAGTCTCTAGAAAAATAATAAAAAACATAACAAATATGACAATTTAAAACTCAGCAATACCGCAGTTAAAACATCAAGAATAATTATGCCTGTTTGATATTCAAAAGTACGTGTCCATAGAATCACATTCCTAAATATGTTTCTTTCTTCTGTAAAAATGAAAGATGACATATCCAGTTTCGAATGTAACTAGTGTTAGAAGACACGAGTTTACAACTAATGATCCAATTATTTTGGTTTAGAATGTCAAAGTTACCAATTATTTGAACAAATTACATTGTAACATGCGAGACAGCATTAAGTGGTGTTTTTTCAGTTTGTAATCGACGTTTTGAAACGCCAAGTGTATGTATAGTAACGTTAGAAATATGCTTAAAGCAAAGCATACTGGAACAAGTCGTATATTTATCAAATGCAGCTAAAACATTTGTGTGAAGCGAGATATAAAAGATGTACAAGAAGCTACTGTCCCTCTGCTGTCTTACACATGTTTTACTAAAAATATTTTGTCTGTGTAGAAGGGACTTTCTCACAGATGGGCCGACGATGAAAAAAAAAGTTTATATATCTTGAATTTCTTGCTGTAGTTTTGAAGAACATATTAAAATTAACCCCGTTAGTCACGGGGTGGATACTTCAGTTATAATATTAATTTTAGCAAACCATGAAAACTAGTCTCTGTGGCTCAGTGGTGTAGATCGTTGCTCTATATTTTACCGACTGAAAGGTCACGGGTTCGAATCCTAGTTAAGTCAAAACTTTATTTTCAGTTTTCATGGTGTATAGAAGCATAAAATTACGGGTCTTTTCCATAGTATATTAACTTCTCTTTAATTTTAAAGAAAAATAAATCGGCTCAATTCTCTGAGTCAGTCGCTTTAAATAATCACAAAACACAATACAGAAGACACTGGATATTTTAAGAACTTTGCAAAACACAGCAAGCATCAGCTTACTACAGTGAAAAACCATATAAATTGAATGGAGGACATTGTTGAAAAATAATTCAGATCATTCATATTAAATTACAGTGACAATATACTTCTGTTTTCAGTTTGTTTTAATCTGAGTGTCGTTTTTGCAATTTAAATAAACCTTGTAATGTGATGCTGGCTTCTGTTATTATGTTCGGCTCGGAACAAAATGAACATTCAAAATTTGAATTGAAAAAAGATAAATAAAAAATATGTATACACTTAAAATACAATAATTCTGAATGGTTAATAGAATAACTTGCAGAAAGTTTCCGATGTAACAAACTAGCTTCACGTATTGAAACTGCAAAGCGAGACGCGTAGATCAATGTGAGCGATAGGTTGCCTGACAAACCTGTCAACATTCTTATCTGATAAGGGTAATTAAATGGTCAAGGATTTCTCTTTGACTCAGAAGAAGATAATGTTTCGTGTACTTAATGTTAGTAATACGCATATTGAAAGAGGCTTAGAAGAAAGGTATTTTTGAAAGACTTATTTAAGGATTAATGGATTTTTTTCCAAGTAAATAATAATGCCATTACGTAATGTTTGAACAGACAGGTACATGTACATTTACTTAAAAAATGTTCTTAAAATAGACACTAATCTTTGAACGCTTATAGTGAAATTTCTCCTTCTTAAGTGAAATAGCATATTAAACATTCATTTGTTTGTATGCAAGGCCGATTTTTAGTACATAATTTACATAATTTGAAATCAAAGCTAGTGTCATGATTTCGTGAGCCTGAATGGTAGATAAGGCTAACAAAATGTCAGTTTTCTAATGTACAAAGACGACTTCGACACTAGACATAGCTAAAAGAAAATAGAGTTACAGGGCTGATCTGTCAGCGATAAACTGATTACAGTAATTAAATTGATGATACGATTTATTACACTGCATGCGATCAATGAAATATAGGCAATATAGTTCCATTTCTTTCTTATTTATCAGGCAATATATAAAGCAAGAACATAAGTGACAGCTAAAAGCAAATATAGATTTCTCTCAGATATGATTTCCTTAAATTGTAAAAGATTGTAAGTGAAATAAAATCATAACTAAAATATGACGAATTCATCTCATTTTCAACAATATCATTTTTAAACAAAACGGTTTTAAATCTATATCCCTAGAGCAGAAAGTTTTTAATCTGTATTTTTCAAATTACTTACAATCTTTCTGCGCTAAGGCACCGAGTTTACAAAATAGCTTATATAAAGTGGTGTATTGATAAAAGTTTTACAAACACAAACCGTGTCCTCAGTTTTTAATTTCTTTGGACATTAACAAATAAATATATGATTGGAGTTACAGTCCAAATTAGATGAATACTGAATGAATGTGAATAATATTGAACTGAAAACTGTATGTTAAATAATTACAGTATTATCAAAGGGAAAACAACTGTGTGTGTGAGAGAGAGAGAGAGATTTGTTGTTGCGTTAATTTTACATTAAAGAGTAAACGGTGATAATAAGCAATTATATCTTAATATGGAAGTTATCCAGTATATTTGTATACATTTGCATATTGTTGCACATCAGTGATCAAATATTCAAGTTATAAACTTGCAATTTAGGTATTTCAAACATTTGAAGCAAAACAAAAAATCAAATCCTGAATATGAACTATGAATGTAAAGTAAAATATGGTTGACTATTAAACGCCATAATGTGTAGAAATATTCCTTTTCTCCGGAATAAAATAATAACCAGTGTTCTATCAGTGGAAACAAGGTCATAGTCGTTCATGTACTACTACTGATGTAATTAATAGTTATATATAGAACAACACAATAGAAACGTTTTAATGATACTTTTGGAACGTCAGAATTTAAACCATACGATGAACACCAGGAACTACTAATAGAGGAATATTTTGTATCTAATTAACTCATCCATCTAAGACAGACCTCGTGTGTTCAGAGAAATCTGAATATTTGCACAATAATAGTGACAGAACTGCAACTAATATTCAAAGAGCATGATCAGACCAAGGAGAATACAAAATAACAACTGTTACTTTAGTATGAATAAAATATTAGAGTTAGTGTTACACAATACAACAAATCAAATGTAATGAAAATGTTATACTAAGTGTAACTCAAAATAGCATTTTCAATGTAAAGATAGTATTAGACGGAATGTAATATTATATTACAAGACTGCACGCAATACAATAACATATAACAACTTAAATATAATGAAACTGTTAGACCAAGTGCAATACAATATAACACTGTAAAACAAGTACAATACAGTACAACAACTTTAATATAACGAAACTGTAAGACCAGGTACAAAACTATATAACAACTTAAATATAATGAAACTGTTAGACCAAATACAAAACAATATAACAACTTTATTATAATGAAACTGTTGGACTACGTGCAATACAATATAACAACGTGCAATACCAAGAATAATTTCGTCAAACATAATATGTTTTTCATGAAGTCTACACAATATTAAGATTTTTCATAAAATCAAGAGAACAATTTGACTAAGTTAGCAATTTGTTTTAGCCAAGATCGAACGTTCATGCACATATATTGAAGTATTTAAATGATTATATCTGTAAGTTTTCGAAAGTTTTTACCAAAGTTATAATAGTTTATGACTCATGATAATTTATTTGGCGTGGCTTACTGTACCAAATGTTTTTGTCTAAGTTTTAGATGTTAGCATTAGTCATCCAGTGTTGAACATAAAGGACTAAGCTTTTGAATAAGGAACATAGTGATCTGAATCTATTGAATTAATTTATCTTTATTTTCAACTCAGGCGTTAAATTAGTTTGCCCAGAATTTATACTCAATATTTATACCTATAATCTATAGATATAATCTCCATTAAAATTAATCTGTGTTTAGCACTTGCAGCTGCATAGTCTACTCCAGACAAACATCAGCTGTCTAGAGAAAAAAATCGAATTTCCTCTACAGCATTGAACATAAAATAGTTCAATTTGTATAGTGTCTAACAAAAGTGGTTGGTCTGGTTTATTGATACTTTGGATAGTTGCTTGTCAACAAAAAATGTAAACATCTGTCACATCTGTAGACGACGATAAAGATTATCTTAGCAAATTTCCAAGCCGTTTTAATGATTTCGTTTAGAGATAAATTTGTCAAACTGTTTTTTGTATATACGATTAGTTGTATATACAAGTCCTTTCTAGATTTTATATGATAGTTTACTGTCTACTGTTAAAAAGGGGCAAAACTTGGACTTTGAATAAAAATGAGGTACTGTTGATTATTTGTTGTTACATCGTCTTATTTTTACTTAGTTAACTATTTTGCAATATTTCATATTACCATATGTAATTCAAACATTGTGAAATTATATATTTACTTATTACATTAACATATTAATCTGTGATTCTGTAACAGAATCTGACTGTAGGTAAAGAAACATCTTTTTTCTTATCTTCGTAGTCATTTATTAATTCAGACGCTTGCAGTGTTTTAGATGTGTATTCAATTATTTTGATCAAATGGAATTTTGAAGCCTTATCTCACAGCAAATAAATAATTTATATATTATTTGTTAGTGTGGCATTAGTACTCTAAAAATTAACCAGTTACATAACGTGTTTCTCTTATGAAACTGAACAGATCATTTTTACTTGGAACAGTTAATAAATTTGTTGTTTTAACTATTCAAAACGGGATATCCGTTATATATTGAATATGATACACTAAAAATCTTTATGACACACTATGCCAGAACAAACGTTTCTTGCTTGTACACCTTAGGTTTCACACAATGTAAGACAAAATGCCAATAGACTGTTCATCAAGGGATTGAGTAAAAATTTGTTGTATCTGGGAGTACTAAAACAAACATTGTCAGTCTTGTATTGTTAGCCAGAGTTGTTGAAGTATATTATAAAATTATATCAATTCACGCTGAATAAAATAATTGTTAGGATAACATTTTATGTACTTAGAAGAAGGATTTCGAAATGCTAGTTAATTTCATTTGCGAAATTTTTAAATGCTGTACTAGGGTCTTCCCATAGTCCCGTTTTAAGTAACGGGCTCATGCATACGGAGAATACTAAGTTTTAATATCGAAGAGGATTCAAATAAGTTGCGAAACATTATTTCAGAGTCGAATTAAAACGCATGTCAACAGTTTACAGCAAATACTAATCGGAAAATATTAGATATAAATAGCACTTTCTTGCAAATGTAGTAAAGGAACTGGAGTACTTTCTGTTTCTAAAGAGACAGCTTTGATCACAAAACGATAATGAATGACAGAGATAGCTGTAGACATTAACGTGTTTTGGCATACATATATTGGCATATCTATCTAGATTTGATACAGTTGAAAAGTTTTCTAGCTGTGTAATGTGCCCTTTAAGACAGTGTCTACTCTTAAATAATGCGTATGTACTGTGACTGGCATTAAAAAAACTTCTTTTTGTTGATATAATAAAGTTATTATGTATTTTCAGCAAACCAGTCATTTTATGATTGAACAGTTATAACATTTTTTAACTGCCACCACCATGGAAGATATTACATTCTCATCTTGTCTATATCTTATTTTTCCACTTAGCGTTCTAGACACTTGATAATAAAAACAGTTGAAAATTCGCATTTCCGATAAGTAAAGTTAACATATTATATATTTTTGCGAACAATGTCATATATTTTAATGAGACAGGGAACAGCACACTTTCTAGTACATCACCTTAGAAATCAAGATCTATATAGAAAATAATCATCTGGTAAGTTAGTTATCGTATTTAATTTTAGTTAAGTACACAGCCATTACATTTAATTCTTATTTTTTAGAAAGGGTTTTGTAATAAGGAATGCTAAGTTATTAAATGTGTCAAAAATTGTGTACACTCTTTATTTCCTGAATCTATCGCAGGATTTTGAAAGTACTTGGCATATATGTTAACCATACTGAGATGATCTGCAGAGCGAAGTGTTGGCTTGTTTGGATAAAGGTCATACCACATATAGTCATTCTATTTTTTGTTGATCTGCTAAGTATCTATTGAACCAATTGAAGGTAATTGAAACTACTTTGCAGAAATGTTAACCATTACTAGACAATGGGGACAGGGCAGCTTCCAGCTTTCTTGGATAAAGGTCATGGTCAAACTAAGTCATGATAATTAAATGTTTCAAATGCTTGTCTGCTCTGTATCTTTTGAGCGTTTTAAGAAAATTGAAAGTACAATATAAGGGTGCAGGTTCCGGCTTCCTCGGATCTAGGTCATGGTCAAATTTAGTCATTATGATTTAATCCAATACATTTCTTGTCTGCTCTGTATTCTCTTGAATCGTTTTAAATGAAATTAAAACAACTTATTAGAAATGATGTAAATCATACCGAGTTGATGTGCAGATTCTTGTTTTCTTAGAACAAGGCTAAGGTCACACAGGGGGTCGAACGTATAGCGGTAGGACACTTTTGTAATCACGGTAAAATGGTACGATACGGAATAATGGCGGATTTAGGAAAGTAAACACACGTCTAAGTGAATATTTTTATAAAAGAATTACACTCATCTAGAATAAAAATGAATATTTTGTGTTTAGCGTGTGGAGATTAGATCTACGCACATTTCGTCAAAATCATATAAGCTTAGGTTCAATATTTAAAAAGTAATTGATGGTAAACTGACAGTAACTGATTTTGTGTCGATGAAAAAAATCATTCGATCCAAGCCTATATCGACATTGTCAGTTCCTGCTTCTATTTCAACTTATTTAAATAATCATTATTGGGTACCTTTGTAAGTCCCTTTGTGCAAAGTTATACATAGACGCATCATGGTCCAAATATTCATGTGTACGATGGGTTGTTGTACGATAAAATACTTGTACGCTACAAAAGGTTAGATAATCTGCAATTATTATATATGTTTTACATGTCTATGGACATTTTGAACGCTTTTAAATGAGGTTTTTGATTTTCTTTGTTAAAAATATCTTCCTAAGTATATTCCTTTCAATTTAACCTTTACTATAGCAAGTATACCGAGAGCTATCTTACTGTTGTCCGTGTCCAAATTTCTGATAAAAATGTTTGTGCAGAAGAAAAAACTTTACTGTATTTTCTTGCTTACGTCAATGTTTAACTTTAAATACAAGATACTGATCACCACCCACATAATATATGTCAAGGTTTATATCTCTTTCAACTCAATTTAAAGAATGATAGATCGGCATCTTACATGTACATCTTTGAAATGATAGTTCTGCTGAAAAAAGTATTTTACTCTATCCTCTATGCTTCTAAAGGCGATTACGTGAGACATAAAAGGCTTATATTTCATCAACACACACAGATACATGATATTTGCCAAGATTCATAACTACTGCATCTTAAGTTCAAAAATTGTCTCCCTTTTTAACTAAGAATCTTGTTTAAAGTGTGTGTTTTTGTCCTGTGTCCTCTTTGTTTCTTGACAAGGTTCATAAATTTATAGCAATTATATTTTAAGAATTATCTTCCCTTTGATCATGGAATTTTGTTTCACTCTGTTCTTCTATTTTATAATTGAAGTGCGGGGGAATGCCTATCAGGAATAGCCACAGTCAGAAAACACAGTCACCCCACACATAAAGTAGAGGGCCTTGTACTCAGCTTTTTACCACATATACCATAGCTGTTGTCATCTCCTGAACTGAAGAGAAAAAATAAGAAAGAATAGAGATCATATGTCACTGATACTTCAAAAGGAATTGGAAAAAAAAAATCAAATATGAAATGAAACTGCCATTCTCACACTTAAGTAATATTGTAAAAGGACAGATGACAGATGTAAGGCAGTTACAGAAGCTCAACATGACCACTTAGGTGGTCAGGGAAGCTAAAATTCTTAAAATATACTACAAATGTTTCAATGCATTAAAATTAGAAATTGTCACAGTGGCGTATTCACATCCCTATGCATATTTCATAAAATATCAAGTGCTATATCAGTAAGTAATATAGATATCATAATAGTATTATTACAATCTATGACAGATGGTGACCTTGACCTTTGACCTAATGACTCAAAATCAATAAAGGTCATGCATCTACTGGCTATGGGCAATGTCCATACTAATATTGTCACAAACTTATGCTTGTTTCCCTCAAGTTATTGAAAAAGATTTAAATGTCACTGTGACCTTGACCTTTGATCTAATTACTTCAAAATCATTAGAGGCCATCTATTAACCCTAACCCATGGCCATGGGCAATGTCTCTACCAAGTTATATTCATTCTCAAGTAATTGCTAGGACACGGATAACAGGACGTAGGTCAGGACGGATCACCCGAACAGAATTTTGAACAGTTTTTTATAGAAGTTGAGGGACATAAAAACAATGATAAAGAAGTTTTACAAAAATTTTAACGTTGGTTTTGTTTAACATATAAAACAATCAACTGGAGGAACCAATATTTATGCGTACAGTTAGTTTATCGATTCAATTGTCATGTGTACAGTAAGAAAAATGGATAAAGTGTATATATCTGTGTAATAAATATTTAAAACTTCACTTGTATCTAGTTTTGTTATTAATAATAAACATTTTGGTGCTTTAACTAATCAAATATCCGTCTCAAAACTTCTGATATTGCATTAGTTTCTATGTGCATGTTGAGTTGCCAGTTAAATATGCAGCAAGAAATACTTCAATAACTTGAAATTCATTATTTTATTTTGACCGTCGTTGACTTTTTATAAATTCTGCTCAACGTGCACAGTGGTATTCTAACAGAAAATACAATATACAACAAATATTTAAAAGAAACATGCTCTTACCCACTTTTACTTTCGCTTTTCTCCGCCATTATTCCGTATCGTACCATTTGACCGTGCTTAAAATAGTATCGTACCGCTATACGTTCGACCCCCTGACCTAGTCATTTTAATTAATATGTCAAATTTTGTGTCCGGTTTGTATCTTTCGAACAGATTGAAGGAGATTGAAAGTTCTTGGCAGATATGTTAACCATACCGAGATAATGTGCAGAGGGCAGGTTCCAGGTCTCTCATCAAATTTATCTTATAGACCTTCAAATAATAATACCCTAAGAATGAGGGGAATGTGTATAAGGGTGGTAGGCAAAAACTAGTAACAGAACAAAGTATATTATTGTTCTTATAGTATCTAATGAAATAATTTGTTTCGTTTATAACATTCATTTACACTGTATCGTTTTAACATACTTTACTAGAACACAGCTGAAACAAGAATTACATCACTTTTATCTGATGAAATTATTTCTAGCTATGTCATGGCATTTTCCATTTGTCGTACACAAACAAATACTGATAACATTACAATTTGTGACGCATTTCTGCTAAATTAATGATTTTTCACTGACTTCAAATACAACAAAAATCTAATTTTGTGGATGAATGAGATCAAAAAATGATACATAAACGTAGGAATTTCAAGGATGCTGTCGTTCTAATTAGAAGGTCCTGCATTTTGAGGTTTCAACGAAAAATGACAAATTGTTGACCTAATGTAATACAGACATAAATAGACCGAGGATTCTTGCTTATGTGAGTCATCTCATATATCTTAATCGTATTCTTATAGATATAATAAGTTATTATTATTTCCGAGTTTTATCAAACTGAAGAATTACTATATTCTTTTCTAGACGTCAAAATATTACAAGAGATCATTTATGTATATTTGAATGCATTACTATGCCAGTAAAATAACACAAATACTTAGTCATTTAACTTTAATTTTGTCTTTTAACGGAAAAAAAGGAGCTGAAAGGAAATCGCATTATATTCATTGATATGGGCATATTTCCAAAGTTTTATCTGCAAGTCACATTTACACTCTATTTTAGCAATAGATGAAAGTTTAGAAAAGACACAATGGGGTTTTACAAATCCAGTCGAAATCCATTTGTATAAATAATTATGAATAAGATATTTTATAATGCAAAGAACCCCAAGTACATCTGACTTCTTTTAGGCGCCTTATTAACGTGTAACCGATAGTTTGATCACTGATACATCTCAGGGTGGTCATATCATATTTCATAAGCTCGTTGCCTTCATTGTGTTAAGTTTGGTTATCATGTAGACTTTAACGCATTATTTTATGAAATATTCGCTAGACGTCCAAATACGACATAAATGTTGCAAGGGCAGCTCAAGTTAACATACTACTGTAATTCTTCTCGGGAATGTAAAGTAATTTTGGCAACAGAACACAAACTCTACAATTCGAAAAGTATGTACTATTTCCTATAAAGAATTACTTTTGTTTTCGTTAACAACTCTTGTCGACTTACAAATAACAGATAATGGCTGCAACAGGCTGTTAATTATACTAATGCATGTATTCAAACAAGAGCTCCGCTTAAGTGGTGCAATATACGCCCAAAGAAAGCTACTGACAGTAGAAAAAAATCTTTTTACAATTGCTTTACACTTATCAGCTGGGGACATAATAAGATGCGGTTTGATTTATTTATGACAATATTAAAACAATGTATGTTCAAAATATTTATTGACTAGTTGTTTAGTCATGTTTTTACCTTACAAACAGCCAGTCCTTCAGATGTTATGGTCAGTGTAGTATGCTTCCAAAGTCAATTAAACAAGCAGTTCAAGATAAGTATGCCGAATAGCATTAAATAACTTTGACCATGACCCGTGTATGCCATCATCTCATTGTAGTAATGCATCTATATATTGCAATAACTGGTACCATCAATCAGTTTTCAAACATTTCTGTCAAACAAAAATTCCGAACAGACAGACCACCACATAGACGAATGGACAATCAGGGGCATAACATAATATGTCCCTTCAGGTATAAAAACTTTATGTCAAACAGTTTAAATTTCTTCCAGTCAAATCAAGAAATACAGGCAGACATAAAATTTCACAAATTATACAAAAAAGAATAAGTGTGTGACCTTAAACCTGAGGCGAAACAGTCGAAACCTCTGCATATTGAATTAGTATGGTTAACATTACTGCCAAGTATTCTTAATTTCATTCAATTGGTTCAAAAGATACAGATTGGACATAAAATATCCCATTTTTAATCACAATGTGTAAGCGTGACCTTGACCTTCATCCAAGAAAGCTGGAACTTGCCCTCTGCACATTGTCTCATAATTATTAACATTAAGGCAAAGTACCTTCAGTTACCTCCATGGGTTCAAGAGATGCAGGCCAAACCAAAAAGAAAATCAGAATGACAAAATGTGACCTTGACCTTTATCCATATACTTACACTTCCTCTTACTCTTAGCGTATTATTCTTTGAAGTTCTATAAGATAGATTCGATGAGAGACCATTGCTTAAAATAAAGAGTATCATTCAAATCAAACGTGCAGGTTGAACACCACAGTCAAACACTTTGACAGACGCAATTTTGACGTATTTAACAAAAGAAGGAAAATAATGCTTGTAATAGCTTCAGATATGAAAACATGAAAGAAGTTATGACAAAAACGATATCAGTAAGACCTAACCTAATGATAAGGCATGTCGTCATTCTCCTCAAAGATAAATCTTACACCCAGACTCTGTGATGTTGTGATTGATGGTATCATTTCAAATGCGTTCAAAAAGTTATTATTGACCAAAATGTTATTGCTTTGTTGAAAATACTACTTTTTGTGTCGTCCACACTTATAAGTAATAGTAATAATGCTACACAAATAATAAAAATAAATCATATACTTATGAGTCACGAACTTACTGATGAAGCATTTCTTTAGTCTGCATACTATGTTGATAGCAGTCAAGAAACTAACTCGCATTCTTTGGTTTAATATTGTTTCTTCGTAACAAATAATTTACAGAAGACTTGTGAGAAGTAAAGGTTCAATTTTTATCGCTATTACAAACAACACTTAATGTTAAACCGCACCTTATAAGACACAGTATGTTAAAATCATCTAAAAGAGGCTATCTTTTTCGACTGTATTTAGTGTGGCCTTTCTTATGTATTTTAACCTATAATGTAACCTCAAATTACAAGCACACACGCGAGAACATATTGAGCTTATTCTATCTCTGCTTTTTCTTCGTAAGGTAGATAAACCTATGCTTTATTCTCCTAAGATCTTCCAAAGAAAGATAAACTTCTGTCTGCCTGATTTTACAACGATCTTCCAAAGAAAAATACACCTTTACTATATTCTCCAACAATCTTCCAAAGATGAATACATCTCTGCTTTATTCTCAAACGATCTTCCAAAGATAGACACATCTCTGCTTTATTCTCCAACGATCTTCAAAGATAGATACACCTCTACTTTATTCTCCAACAATCTTCCAAAGATAAATACATCTCTGCTTTATTCTCAAACGATCTTCCAAAGATAAATACATCTCTGCTTTATTCTCGAACGATCTTCCAAAGATAGAAACATCTCTGCTGGGTTCGCCAGCGATCTTTCAAAGATAGATACACCTCTACTTTATTTTCGAACGATCTTCCAAAGATAGAAACATCTCTGCTGGGTTCGCCAACGATCTTCCAAAGATAGATACACCTCTGCTTTATTCTTCAACTATCTTCCAAAGAAAGATACATCTCTGCTTTATTCTCCAACGTTTTTCCAAAGAAAGATAGACCTCTGCTTATTTATCTAACGATCTTCCAAAGATAGATACACCTGTGCTTTATTATCAAACGACTGTAAAATGATAGATAGACCTCTACTTTATTCTCCAACGAAAGACATACTACTGCTTTATCCTCCAACGATAGACACAGGAAACTAATACGTTTCGTTGCTGATACTACTGCATTTCATAGGAAAACGTATTAACTGAAAGAAAACTTAAGAATGAAAAAAAACTAACATTTTTAAGTAATTTTAGGAAAAACATTAAAATTTGCATACATATCAAATCATTGCTGATTTGGCGCAAAAAAAGTGTAATGTAAACGACTTTTTAGCATCGTCTCATTCAGATTTCATCCAATCTATCAATGAGTATTCTTGAAAGAAAAAAATGCTTTTTACGAAACGAAATTGCTGTTCACTTGTATAATCAAATACATTTAGCCATACATCAAACATTAAGCAAGAAAAATGAAAACCTTTCAATTGCTGGTCTTCCTCGAGACGCTTTTATTTACGGCAACATTGTAGTTGATTACTGATATAACCACGTGTGGCTGACCATCTATTTTCCTAAATTAGATGCTTTCACTGTGTATTATATGGCTGACGTATCTACAAACATTTATTTAATCATTTCAGTTTTATGAAACATTTTTGAATGTCAAAATATGACAGAAAGAGAACAATGTCAGTTGAAAGATGTTACATTTCCAATGATTTAAAATGTATAACTAATTTTTCTAGGCCAACCAGAAAATAAACCTATGGATTTAAAAGTAAATTCTTTCAAAAAAAAAAAGAAGAAATGTCTTCTTATAAAGATGATCGGCGTAGAAACAGTATCAAATTAAAGCCCCCTAAGTGTATAGTTTTCGGACAATGGCAGATATTAAATTCACATAGTAATCGAATGTCCTATGTCCATATCAGTTTAGGCTATAAACCAAAATAGTGTTGAGTTTAATGTTAAAAGTGTCAAAGTGTCATTTTCAATGAATTAAACTAAATATTTAGCTATATTTATGACATATTTATTCCATTTAGTATAGTTTTCATGCCTAAAACATTTTGATACTTGATTTACGACCGTAATATCTTGCTAATGGTATTATCGCACTATTTTTTGAAAAAAATATACTAGCCAATGGCAAACTTCCTTCTTCAGCTGAAGATGTTGTATCTACGCCGAAATCAACTGCATAACAATATACAAACGAAAACCAATGTGTATTTATTAATACTTCATACAGAGTACACCTTCAAAGTTAGATCTGACAGATAGATCTGTAATTTTTCAGTTATTAAACTGTCAATGCATAATAATTGCATGGTGAGTAATTTGTGTATAAATGAACGCTTTAAAGCTCCCGTGTCAATACTGAATTGTTACGAATTTTATCTGTTTCTGCTTCTTTTAACTTGCATCATCTCCAAGAATTTTTTTTAGAAATAAAAAGTCCTGAAAATTGTATAAATTAATTTCTATTATGTTGTAATGGCACAGTATCCTGTCTGGTAGTGACCTTTTATGTAGACTATTTAATGTTTGATGAGGTTTTATATTGCTTCGACGACGTATTTATTTATTTCGTAACTGTTTCAAAATGATTTTCACTTGATTTTTTTGTGTAGCTGTATCAAAATCGATTTTGACCTACATTTGTAACGAATGAAATCATAAGATACAAAATCATTAGCTGAAGAAGGAAGTTTGCCATTGGATAAAAGTGTTGCTATTATGAACTTTTAGGGAAGAATTCGTAACTGTTAATTTAATAGCGATTGAAAATAACGCAATAAAAATAACTAATAAAGCCGTAAATTAAATATCGCACATTTTACAATGAAAAAAAAACTATACTTAATGAAATAAATATATAATTGATATGACTAAATATATAATATATTTTATAAAGTCATTTGACTCAACATTGTTTGTTATAGCCTTAACATTAATGAAAATCTATAACACATTCGATTACCATGCGCATTCAATATTTCTCAATGTCCAAAACTATACACTTACAAGGCATTAATTGGGTTATGCCCCTTTGGGCCCAGTATAGTGGCAAGTTTTCGAACTGCGGCAGAGCATCTGTTGACAATGAATATGCAACAAAGCGTCTGAAGCAAGAGATTTCAGCGACCCTTCAATCATATTTGCGTTCCTTTTTGCGGCCCTAGTTTAACAATGTGCAATCATTAGATTTCTCTTTATGTTAATTAGCAAGAGTTCAAAAAATGAAGCTGCATTCATTAAATGTATCGAATCTGATCTTTTATTGTTTGTGACTGGCAAATATTTTTTGGGAGTTTTTAGGTAACGGACGTGTCTAAATTTTAACAGAAAATTGATTATAATGAATACATAATTTTGCATTTTTTGAATTACGACAGCAATAAAATTAGAATTTATTTGCTGCACGTACAACAACAGACTTGCAATGCAGACTGTGACATTTTTGCCGCAGAAGCATGCTTCACATACCTAAACACATTTGATAAAATCATTGGATTTGATATTTTAAAAATGAAGCCTCATTTAAATAAATGCTTAGAACGTCAACAATGTGAACAATTCCCTAGACTTCAGGAAGTGCCAGCAGGCTATGTGAGCGTTGCTAAAATAACTGTGTATTGCTTTATCTATTTGAGGTTATTTATCGTCGGTACCGGTTGCCCATTTGACCGACGCCCCATGAAGAGGTTATTTATCTAGGTGGTAGTTGTTGTTGTTGGTGGTAGTTCAAGATATAGAAGGCATCCCATTCTAAGGACACACGCAGTTCTTTTCCATGCCCAGTGTATAACACTGATAAGTGAATATAATGCACACTGGAAATGTAAGTTTTGTAAAGTTGAAAAAAAAATGTTATGTTTTTCCCTTTTCATTGTTTTATCTTTTAGCTGTAATTACGATACCTTAATTATTTTCTAAACTTAGATGATCCTATTTGAGTTCTCAAAGATTATACGTTATAGTATTCATTATATCCAGTGCGTTTAAAGACTGATAAAATTATATATTGCAATACAGTTACTTGCTTTGTTTACACTCTGACAATACTTACTAATACTGACAAAAACATTAAAACAAGAAGACAACTATCAGTATGCCAAGAAGTACTGCATCACGTACAATTCAATTATTGGGCATAATCCACTGGATGCTCTTGTAATTAGCCAACTTGTTTTGTACTGTATCTACGCCGTACGTTGTTGTTTACTAACGAAGGACTTGTCTTGATTTTAAGAATGTTGTCAACATCTTTAGATTAATCAATTTTTTCTAACAGCTAAATATTAAACACGTCTATAAAAGTATGTGATCTAAAACTCAACTGTTCACCGCAGCTTTTTGTAATTCTCATACGACATCAGATCTACTGACGAAAGCTTTAATCAAAATTCCTTTAAAGATAGTACCCACTTGTTAAATGGTACAAACTAACATTGATAACATCTGAAATGAGTGTATTTACAATTGTTAGCAGAATAAAGCAAACAATTCTAAAAGGGATTATTGTAAAGTAACCCCATTTTTAAGTTTTGTGAAAATTGATTTCTCATCACGCAACTGTCATACGTTTTATCGTTTGTGCTAAGTTGTATATCCAATCTGTTTCGGAATGTTTCTTTCTATAGCCATTACTATAAGTAACCTGGTGTCCAGACTGGACAGCCTAACTGTTCAAGTTGTGGTTTCTGGTTCACAAGCCTTTCCTTGTTACTGTTTTCTCGTTTTGACGATGAAATATTAATCCACAGGCGGTGAATTAAATTCCTGGCATGGCGATCCCATACATTGTGTTTAGATATAATGAACTGTCATAATCCCGTCTCAAGAAACATGAGTAAATACCACTTTTATTAGAAGACATGGCCCTACAAAATTGGACGTCAACATTTGATGGATTTTATTCCCAAGTTATTTGTATTTACACGGGAGATACAAAAAGTGTATTTCAAAACCTGTCATAATTTTTCGTCACTGATATTGCAGTTTCCTCTTAAAAAGAATGTGCGGTTATCGGAGAAGGAAAGGAAAGATCATTCATTGTTAACTCTTCACTTTACATTTTGGACAATACGACATGCCATCATATTTTACTTATATAAATGTGCACATCATTTTAGAAGTCTTGAAATTTTAATCGCAATGTTTAATAAACATTAAATGATGGATGTTTTGAACAATCAAAAACAAGTTTTAAGTGTATAATCTTGTACTGGTATGTTATAACTGGTATGAATTTTATGTGATATTACGCTTTAATTCAAAGTACTTGAAATAAAATACATCTTTAGCCATCTGAGAATAGAGACAAACAAATGGGCAACAAGCTTTTGTTATAGCAACTTTGAAATACCGTTTCTGTTTAAATATCTAGCAAACCTACGTGGAGGCCAAAGTATTGATTACGGCATTTTCGCAACGTCTATCTTACCAACCAAAAACGTAAATGTAAAATTATCATTTTCATTGGGAATGAAATCTTTTAGTTTTAGTTTTAACCGTTCATCAAATAATGACAATGGAAAACCTATTTTTGGATGCCAGAATTTGGTCACGAACTCATTGGTATATATCTATATTCATCATATAACTCTTTCTCTGTGTTTTATTTTACTGGTTTGTCATATATTATTTCATTTGTGTGAAGTATCATATGGATGCCAGGCAGTGATACGAGATGTCAGACGATCAGTGACAAACCGGTCAGGTAAAAAAGATAACTTAACGTCTTTAACACGATTTTAATATCACTGTATCAAACTGAAAAGAAAGTAAAGTAATATCACAATATATTTATGTTTACTTCAATAAAAGACAACAATAATTGCAAAAAAAAGAAAACATGTGCAAAGCAGAAATAAAACAAAGACTGGGCACAGGCAAATGTTGGAAGAAACGAATTATACTACCCCTGGATGAAGCATTCTCAAGAGATAATTCTTTTCTTAGAAATCTCAAGAAAATAATACAAAGACTTTAAAGTTTTTGAATCTAATTTCTAATCCCTGGGAATCAGGCTTTTTTGACAATGCACAACACATGGTGTACTATCCTTGGTCAAATAATCTTGCACTAATTGAATATACTCATTATCGCTAATTACACGCCAGCGTGTGATATGGTATACATAAGATAAAAATTCAATGGGGAAAAATTGGTATGTGTGTTTGACGTCATAAGGCCAAAACAAAGTGATTTTAAGGTTCTGGTAACATGCTGAAAAAAAATAGGGTAGGTAGGTCGGAAAAACCTTTTTTTTGTAATTAGTATTTTATTAAAATTTATCTGTATGTCAGACATATACACTATAGGATACTCCATTTTTGCAATAAAATGGGGAAATAAAGCGTTGATCAGGTTACTGGAACCACAAGATCATTTTATTTTGGCCTAATCTCGCTTGAATGAGTCTTGCGAGAATTGTCATCTATTTTTTTAAACATGAAAGAATATCAGTATATAATTAAGTTATAATAATTATTTGAAAAAAAAGATCAGTAGGTCAACATTTTGTGGATAATAACGAGAACGCTTTGGTCTAGGATCATGAAAGTTCTTGGAGGTTGATCATCATTGGCAGATGACACCTATTGATTTTGGGTTCAGTAGGTCTAAAATCAAGGTCATAGTGACCGAAAATGCATAAATTATATCCGAAGGATAACTTGAGTACGCTTTGGCCTAGGATTATGAAAGTTGATATGGGGGTTGATATTTTCCGGCAGATGACCCCTATTTATTTTAAGGTCATTACGTCAAGGGTCAAGGTCACAGTGACCCGAAATAATAAAACCATTTCATGATGATTACTTGAGTATGCTTTGGTTCAGGATCATGAAATTTAATAGGGAAATTGTTCATCACTGGCAGATGACCCCATATCTATTTTGAAGTCAGTAGGTCAACGATCAAGGTCAAAGTGACCCAAAATGCTAGAACATTGCTTAGAATCTTTTAATCATCACTGGTATATGACCCCTATTGATTTTTAAGTCAGTAGGTCAAGGTAAAGTGGCCCAAAATGGTAAGACCATTTTGGATGATAGCTTCAGTATGTTTTGTTCTATGATCATTAAACTTGGTAGGGAAGTTGATCATCATTCACAGATGACCCCTTTTGATTTTAAGATCAATAGGTCAAAAGTCATTAACATAACGTATAAAAGGGGGGATATTTCGTGTTCTACGAACTTTTGTTCATAATATACACAGTGCAATTTTTGTGACCTTGTGTACATAAAATTTTCATGTATGATCGCCACAACATGTAACTATGCAAGATCAAAGGAAGTTAGAATTCCTTTTTTTCCTTCATTAGATATGGCCCTTCCTTACCTTTTTATACTGTATACATATTTCACAAGTTGTGTAACTTCAATTACTTACTTTATCAAAAATTCTACTGCCGGCGTATAAATATTTAACTTGTTTAGTTTGTATTGATGATGATTACAACTGCAACATTAAGACTTAAAGGCGTGATATTTTCTGCCAAAATTTAAATCATTACAATCATTTCCACAATAATTGCTTCACTTTGTAGTTTTAATTGTGCTATTTCTTTTTTAACTTAAACGCTGTTAATCTAATGAAAATGTATTATATCTTGCGTAAACAAAATGTTAATTCATCTGTAATGCCATTACTAGTGGACTGCTCTTAGGTCATCATTTTCATTGACAGTCACATAAAAAATGACACTTTTATTTTCATGGCTCAGTTTAATGCTCACAATATTTACATGGCATGTTTTATTGTAACAGAACACTCACGGGGTCATTACTGTTTGTTTTTGTAGAATTTGTAGAAGTTAAAAAATGTCTTCAGTCTTTTCCCAGCGAGTATCTTCTAGTACATGGTGATATTCACAAATGTTTCAGTACTTTTTCAGTTCAAGCTATCAAACATTGCACAGAAAAAAATGCGTCCATAAAAATAATTTTAAGTAACTGCACAAGACACATTTCTTGCAAATTGTCATTGTAATTTTAAGTTGATGAATGTCATTCAAGGGTATAGCCAAAAGTTCGTGGACAAACGCCATTAAAATGACACCGTTTGAGCTTCGCTGATACATATTTTTTACATCCGAAAAAGCATAACTGAATTTTAAGTAAAGTGGAAGACTGGATTTTTTTTCTTTACGTAATTACATTATGCATAACTCGTTCACACCTTTTCTGTATCTTTAGCATTTGTTTTTTTCTTAGAATTGAAGCTTTGCTTTTGTCTGATATATTATATGGTAATGTTGTTGTTTTTAATATTAGATGCATGTATATACATTAAAACTTCTACACCTTCTTATCTTATTTAACGCTTCGTGTATATTTCATAGCAACTATAAAGGTAGTACCAGAAAACATTGTCAGTTTTAAATTAAATTAGAAACGTATTATATGTGATGGTGTTTTGCCTAAATGTGATTGAAAGTATGATAAATTCAATTAAAAATAAATTTAAAATGCCGAAGCATGGCAGCGCCACTGCAGGCCTAAGGTTATCTTGTTGATGCGGTCTTAATGGAGATGGTTCAAATCATCTAGTAGGCCTGCCTGGGCTCTGAGACAGTGTTGGGTTTGGCATGGCGAGTTAATATTATAACTTGAAGAATATCTCAGACTTGCTCTAACGGGTTCAGGTCCGGAGATCTAGTCAATTTTTGAAAATTATCTGTAGTACTTGTCAGTTCTGTTTGTCTTGTAATGCAAAACATTCACCAATCTTCACATACATAACTTACAAATAAGGATGACACAATGATTAATTTAATTCTGAGTTGTATATATTTACATATTTATACATAAGCCAATGTGATTTCAACACCTAAATTGCGTCGATCATAATACAGACAAGTTATAACAAAAACGCTCTTAATTAGCGAAAATGAAAAATAAAAAAAAACAAGTAGAAAACTAATTTAATTGATTTTCCAATATTCATTTTCATCTTCTATTCCAAGTTATTTTATTTATTTATGTGTATGTGTAACATCCTTAACAGTAACAAAATGTTTTCAACATCCTGTCAGAGCTTTTTTAGTGTTGGAATATTTTGAGCTATCACTTTTTTTCTTGATTAAAGCAGCAGACAATAAATAATAGCTTTAGCTAATACCTTATGTACTGTTGTAACGGTTTTGAGACGAACAAGTTTCGTGATGTACAATGGCATTTTCCATTGTCAGCTACTTTTAAAGTAATGGTAATTACATTTTACATTGTGTTACGGATAACGTCCCCAAAATAGGATTTCGAGAGGCATTTATACAGAGCAATTATACATATTTTAAGAAACTTCAAAGGTGAAAATACGTTCTTTTAGGAAAGCATACGTTTTGACTGACACCAACAGGCTACTACAAGTTGAAACTGCAGCTGTCGTTTCTAAAACCTTCCGCATTTTGTGAACAAAACCTATTTATTCACAAGTGTTATTTTGTGACAAGCAAGCTGTGGTATTCAATTTGATAGAACTAAAATCTATATTGTAGACAATGGCTTACATCAGTATTTCGCGAATTTCATATATATATATATTTGTTATATAACTTTTATTAGTGAAAGTAAAACTTCAACTCTTAATGTGGCATTTTGCATCCAAGAAATGCAAATATTACAGACGTGTTTGTATATACAAGACACTAAAACGATTCTTTAATATCTGTGAAACGACCAATGAAAACCCTACCAACAGGGCCTCAGACCTCATTTTTAATACAAAAAGGACAAAGTGTTGTTGATAGAATTAAGGACTCAGCTGTTTGGTACATAGTAAATGACAGCGTAACTTCCATCTATAGTAGAAGCGGAGTAATTAATTAACAATCCGTTTGATAATGCATTCTTGTCTGTCACAGTCTTAGATGCTTTCTGTAATACGACACATGTAGCCAAAGACAAAGCATAATTGTCTTGTCATGAAAGTGTTATACATTGTCTAAAGGTGATTTGGTCTAATTTAAGATGTTATCTGTAAAACTTTGATGTTGATGTCATCTGTTACAGGGCAAAGCAAAGTGAACGTCAGAGTTTAAGGGAATTAGTTCCGTCGTTAGTTTTGTTCCATACATAATATGACATTTCAACTGTCGACATACAGTGTCAATATACTATGGTTTCCTGTCTGAAAATTCAAAGGAAACCGCAAATATTAGAAGAATGCCTACGTTATGTATATAAAACTACTTTTTATTTTCCTATGGGATCTTAGATTTCACATATGCGCCACAATAAATAATTTTACAACAAGAAACAATTTTCACGCCCTTGCCTTTGACCAATGTTTTATACGTTCAGAGAAAGACTATAAAAGACTGGCTTATTTGAAAACTAGCTCAAATTTATTCGAAACTGTCATATCTTCCAACACATTGTTATGGATAAGTTTTCACATATATGGAGAGTTTACGAAAACTTTATAACTTAATATAAATAAATCAGATATACTTTATAAGCAGCGTTAAACTGGACTCATTTAAAGGTACTGGTATTGACAGATTTCTTTGAAATATACATGTAGAAAATTTCATATTAAAACTAATTGATAAAGAACTGGCATGTGGTAATATTATATTCCGGGAACGTTTAAAAAATCCAGCCTAGGGATCAAATCACAATTGTTCGAGATCCATGAATACTTCTTTATCTAGTTTCTCTTTTGTTTGCTCCTCTTAAACGGTGTTCGGAAAGAAGTCAGGTTTATTCTGTATTTTGAATATCATCAGACTTTATCCCTATAACTTTCATAAGAATAAGTATCTAATTTGTTTCTATTTATACTCTTCAAAAATAAATATGAATATGTCTTACTTAAAAGAACACTTTTTTCAGAAAGCGACTGGTCCCTTTCATCTCAGTCGAGTAACATGTTGGCCTCTGTAATAATCATATTTGCCAGTTTCATTAACATCCAAGACTTTTGTTTTATAATCTGATTATATTAATTATGTTGACATTTTGATTGTTGTAATTACACATTTAAATTATGTTATAATTTACAGAATGTCATGGGTCATTGCTTTGAAATATTAATTTGGTATAAATTGTAATAATGTTTTCATCATAAATAATGTACATGATTTACACACAGAACTTGTTTGCCGGTGTGTTCAGTAATCAGACAATATTTTTATATATATTTTTTTATAATTATTCTTTGGCTATGAATGACACACGATTAACGTTATCTTCAGTCTCACAGTTTGTTAACACTAAACAAAGGTTCATTTCAGGTTTAATAAAATCGATAAACATTTTGATCTAGGAAAAAATTCATTGCAATTCGCTGGTAAGACAACAAAATATCAAAACTAAGGCGATGAATTAAAAAATTCCAGACATTGTGGTCACATATATTGCATTTAGATATAATGAAATGTCATGATCTCGAAGAACATGAGTTAATATCACTTATACGACTAGAAACGGCTTAAACAAATTGAACGTCAAACTTTGATGGATTTCAGTTGATCATTATTTGTGTTAAATAATAGTACATTGTAGACTGTCGTAATGTATTTCCTTGTCTGAATAAGGTGATTACGCGGAAAAGTTCCCTTGCTCCTAGTTTCTTTAGTTATTGCTCTTTATGGTCAAACTACTGTCATTGAAGGCACAAATAAGAAACTTTTCTTTGTATTTATCTGTTACAGGCATTTGCTTCGCATTAAAATCATCGACATTTTTTTATAAAACAACAAGAAAGTTGTTAAAAAGCGTAATTTTTTGAAGTTGGCAGCAGGTTACACTTTTTATATGGGTGTTCGTGTGTATGTGAGAATGATATTATGTACGTTACTCCCAGTAAACACGTGTGCGTGTGTTTGTCGTAACAAAATTGTCCCACTTTTACGCTGTAACATCAATTATATAATGAGAAAAGAGGACAGTGAAAAGCAAACTACGATGGCTGTATAATTCACTATGTGTATGATACAAAAAAAATGTATCCCAAGAGTTTACAAAACTATGAAACTATTTGATACTACTGAATACCGATAAACCTGTAGCATAATACTTTTTTCACTTTGCTCTCTTTAATGCCCGCGGTAGTATGAAATATATTGTATATCCGCGATTAAAAATGAATACTTCGTTGCTTCCAAACTACTAATAAATGTTGTTTTTTTTTTTTGTCTTATTAGTATTTTAAAAACTGCATCTTCATTAATTTAATGGAAAACATGGCGATATAGGTTCTGAAAATCTCTTGTTATCTCTCTTACTCCTTTAAATCTTTTTTTTTATTACTTTAAACAAAGTATGCAAAATTCAAACATTTCAGAAAAATCCTTTTTATATCTTAAATGCAAAACAAAATTTACTGAAACAAGTTAATTCTTCCTGTAACATGCTGTTCCTACAAATTCAGAAGAGCGACATGTATCCGTACTATACAATTTCATGCTGCGTTCGCATTTAAAAGGTTAGATGTTTGTTGTTTTGCCATAAAAGGACCTAATATAGACAACAAGTCGAGACTGACCAAGTCTTTTTAACAATGACTGTCTTATACGCCCACATAAACAGTGCTTGATTAATGAATCCAACCGAATGCTGTAGCTTGTTCCAATTACATTGAAATCTATCAATTTGGCAGTTAGTCCTAAAGTGTCGTCTACGACAGCAAGAAAGAGCCTTGTTGTAAGGATGAAAGCGTGTTATACTAGAATTAACGAAGACTTGTCACATGGTGTACGCTGGTAGAAGATGGCTTTCAGTGAACAATTGGTAATGTTATATATACCTTGCCAAGCAGTGACTGGATGTTCCACTGACAAACATTTTTGCACACCAGAAAAAAAAATTCATAAGATTCTTTTACCTGTCCACTTTTCTACTAGATCACATATGTGGTGTCTACAGGCGCTTTACCACTGACCTTTTGACTGAAAAAAAAACATTTTTGTAGTTGAGGTAGTTGTGATCTAGACAGTTGACCAGCAGAGCTTAACAGCAACAAGAGCGTATATCCGAAGTATCCCATGTTCTCGACATACGATTATTCTCGATTTTTAATATCGAATTATTTTCTCGCATGCGGCATTTTTAACGGAAATAAACATATCAAAATACAAACAAATTGTCTGCAACTACAAAAGTAAAATGAACATTCTGCTGCCAGGTACTTTGAGGAACTTGCTCGCATTATAGGCAAATATGACATACTTGATAAACCCCAGTACATTTATGATGAAAATGGTGTCAATACAGAATACAAACCATCAAATGCTGTTGCAGGTACTTCCTACAAAGCTCAAGCAATAATGGCTGCAAAAACTGTAACTGTTATAACTGCAGGCAATGCCCTTGCTGTTCAAATAAACTTTACATTGTATTCCCAGGTGGGAGGTTCTTGAACACACTGTTAGAAGTCTTAGTGGTCAGATTCAGATGTTTTTAAAACAAATCTGTTAAGTTAATTTGTTTTAATTTGTTCAACGGAAAGACAAAGATGATACCATTCTTGTTTTGTATGATGGTCACAAAAGCCATATTTAATTGATCTGATTGACTGGGCATTAGAAAAAAATATTGTGCTATTTGTTCTCCCACCCATACTTCACAAATATTGAAGCCAATGGATGTTGGGTGTTTTGACCCACTCCAGAACATCTATAGCCATGAGTGTACAGCTTTCACACGGATGAACCATCGAGTGGTTACCAGATATGATGTATGTTCACTTGTATGTAAGGCATTCACTGTGCATTTAGCCCATCTAACTTGCATGCTTCATTTAAGAGGGCAAGTATTTATCAACTACTCAGTGGTTCAAACATGTTTGAATAGTAAGGTCTGAAGTTAAAATCTTCAAAACTATATGAAATAAGAAATCAGCTGTGAAAAGCATTCAGTTGCTACTGATAAATCCAGAGGTACTGCCTGAGTCTGACTTCTTTGAATCAAGGTCTGCTAATGTCAAGCCTTCAGCTGTATCAGCAAATAAAGCGAAAAATTGTCAATGAGGTTGTAGGTGGTAGAGCTCTTGGAGATGATACAGCTAACAAAAAAATTAAAAAAAAAACTTAGAGCACGGGCTCAATCAAGAATTCTAAAGCTACTGATGATGAACTTCTATCAAATGAAGTTGTAAAAAAAAATTAAAATTATAGGACTAAAACAGTACAGCTTGTCTCTCCAGCCCTTGGTCAAACATGCATAGATCTTGCGTATGACACTTTATCTGAATCAGAGTCTGTGATAAATGTAGTCACAGGGTACATCTGAAATACTGTACTAGTCTTAGAGTTGTGAGGCTTTCCTGAAAATGGAAATTAGGTTATTGGATATAACATGCATAGATCTTGCGTATGACACTTTATCTGAATCAGAGTCTGTGATAAATGTAGTCACAGGGTACATCTGAAATACTGCACTACTCTTAGAAATGTGAGGCTTTCCTGAAAATGGAAATTAGGTTATTGGATATAAATAGTTACAGCCCTAAAAATATGTGATATTTTACCATTTCCTGCGATAGACTAACTGGAAATATTCTGATTTTAATCTCCATCTGCAAGATGCAGTTAAGAGTTTTGTTGATAACGAAATTATTTGTTAAACGATCGAGTACAGCTGTCTCCAGAATAGTATATGACTATTCCTATCCAGCCACCATGGAAAATTTAAGAATCCATTTACAGCTCGTACCGGGATAGTGGGATACGCAAGGGCCAATTGCAGCTCGCTTGACTAGCATCAGACGTGAAAATACCATACAAACTTTCTGTCTTATTAGAAATTCTATGATACACTGGCAGTTTGTATGTTAGCTGTATCGACTTTAGTTTTGCTTAATTAGTGGCTAGTATGTTTCCGCGAACGTATGTCGCCGCGAAATCATCTACAGTATGAAAAAGGCGAACTATATCTGCGATTTTTAAAGCTTCTTGGTTTACAGTACTAAAGAGATGACACGCTACATGTGATGAAAAAAAAACAATTCTCACCTGATGAAAATATACAAGTGATAAGATACATGTAATGCTTTACCAGTAAACGAAGCTGATAAAACATCCAAGTAAAAATGAAAACAGTGTGAAAAATAAAACGTTTCTCTTTCTCTTATTCAAAACTGACGACAAATAATGTGTTACAGCTTCATGTTTAGATGTTGTCAACATTTTACACTGTATTATTCAAATTGGCGTTACAATATTTTTTCATCAAAAATCTTTCTTTTGTCTGTATATTACACACAACTTAAAAAGAAAACACTTGTTCGTCTGTTTTACAAATGCAGAGTCAAATAATCAATTTTGAATTTTCAGGTGAGTGCAATCTTCAAACATTATATATGTTGTAAACACATTATTAATTTCATATTTCTAGAAAATTGCATTTTTTCATCTAAACACCCATCTAGTTCTGGCTTCCAAAACTTTATAAGCCGCTTTTTTAACATTTTGTTCATTTACATGATGCGGCATTAAAGTTTTGGATCAGACCCGTTGCAAAACCTAACCAGAATAACACACATTCTTTTAACGTCGTTTTACCTCGCAAATACCCTTTTCACAATTTAATATTGTGCATTATTCGATAAAACAGTGAGTTCAATATCATTTCATACCATTTAAACTATTAAAAATATTAATAAATACAATTAAATTGCTTGTTTCGCAGAGAAATATCAGTTTCTCCGACTTACTGTCAGCAGCTTCGCGAGATCTCGTATGACGTAACCGCACGAACCGCTTAGAAAACAAACATGACTATCTATTTTTAGACTAAATCGTAAACGAACTGCTTGACAGCACAGGGGCAAGACGCTGTGATTTGACACTGTCCCCTAGAGTGTACCCCTTACCCCCCAAGTCCCCTGCTACAACCCAGAAAATACAGATAAAAGTTGATTTCCACATTTAGAATTCATAACAATAATAATCTGACACTTTTAGACACGTTTCAGTATATCCTTATACTATTAGATATAACAAGGGTAGTGTCTTCTAGACCCTGTCAGTGCTTTGATACTACCCAAGTTCACTATCGATGTCATAACTCGGCCAAAACTCGACATTTTTAAAAAAACTTGACCTCGATCAATGCAGTATAGATATATGTATGCAATGACATCTCCCATTTTAATCAGTGCTCGTTATTCTTTCCAACATAAAACCCGGAACTGCGCGTAACCTGAAATTTGACAAGATCTGATTCACGTAAACATTAAACTGTTCACGACTGAATTGCACGAAGTAGGCAAACATGCGTAGAAAATGTCATTGCATCTGTTAAAACTTAACAATCAATGACACTTACAATCGAAGTTCACGTCCAGATCTACTTTATATCGTGGCTACACGGAGAAATACAAAACGGACATTCTTATCGTCGCTCATGCCTCCATCACAATTCGTTGACCCGGAAGCGGAATTGGCAATCAAAATGTCACTGATTGGTCAATTATGTAAGAATTGCCTGGTTCCTATTACAACGCTAGTTGATCCCTTAAACATCGGAAACAGCATGTATGACAACATTACCCGCCATGTGTCAAACTGCTGCGAAAATGTCGCAATTAAATGAGAAACAAAATCAAGCGTTGGAATGGGTATTAACTGGGCACAACCTGTTGATTTTAGGTGCTGCAGGTACAGGAAAATCATTTTTGATTTTTAAAGTTGTTGAAAAACTACAAGAGAAGGGTAAGCGTGTGGCATTAACATGCACTACAGGCATCGCCTGTTCAGTTTATAAAGAGCCATTGAAAGCTACAACAATCCATCAGTGGTCTGGCATTAATGATGGACGGTTTGCACCACAAGAAATAAAAAATGTCATACAAAACAATGTTTCCTATGCTCATATAATTGAACGTATTAGAAATACAGACGTGCTTATAGTTGATGAATGTTCTATGTTGAGCAGTAGAATGTTTGCTTGTCTAAATGAAGTCTGTTCACTTAAAAATGAGAAACTGTTGTTTGGAGGCATTCAGATAATTTTTTGTGGTGATTTTAGACAGCTTCCCCCTGTGCCCAATACTTTATGTGATGAGAATGGTGACCATTGCTTCAAACATGACTTTTTTCCAAGTGTACTGCCCCACAGATTGACATTAACTGAAGTGGTAAGGCAAAATGAGGAGGATCTTATACATGCTATTCATGAGGTTTCTTGTGGGATGGTTTCCTCTGAAACCTTGAAGTTTATAGGTAAACTGAAACGGCCCCTGCCAGATGGAATCGATTGTATAAAGTTGTTTTCCACCAATGATTTAGCTGATGACTACAATCGCAACCGTGTTTTGGATTTCCCAGGAATGGTGCATGAATTCATGTCAACTGACTCGGGAGAAAGAAAATATCTTTCCAGTGTACTTGCACCACATGTTCTCTGGCTTAAGATTGGCACACCAGTTATGTTATTAAGGAACCTATCCTCAAAGTTAGTGAATGGACTTATTGGGGAAGTGTTTGACATAGAGGACGGTGTGGTGACTGTTGAATTTCCATCAGTAAATTTGAAAGTTCCAATGAAAAAAGTGAAATTTTCAGGTATATATTTTGAATATATAGACTTAATTCCTGACTTTTTTATGAAATATTCATTCAAATGGATTTTAAACCTTCCTGTCATTTGTTAAAATAGCTGTCACTTTTAATCGCAGCTTAAAAATAAATGCCAAAACTTCAACTTTCACATACTTACTACAAATACTAGCATTGACTAATTGTAACTTGTTGGCATGTTCATCAAAAAGGAATGTAAAAGATAAATTTAAATGCAACTGAATAAATAATTAAATACATAGGTTAGTTTTACATAACTATATATTAGAAAATTAAAGCTACTCCTCCTGTAAAATAACTGTATATTAGAAAATTAAAGCTACTCCTCTTGTAAGGGGCAAAAATGAATTTTAAGACATGTTCTACCTGAGTCGGTGACTGTATGCATTGTTGTTGCTTTCTATTTCAGTATTCAGTCGCAAAGAAAATAAGGATATTGCCATACGAGAACAACTCCCATTGAAACTTGCCTATGGAATAACTATCCACAAATCACAAGGAATGACTCTTGAAAAGTATGTTTTTGTATCTTTTATTCAGGGTTTTTATTTAAGAGAATGGACAAAAACTGAAAGAAATGTTAACATTCAAAATTAAGTAAATATTTCATTAACAAAGGCAAAAAATGTGTACAAAAATTGGTATATGAAATATCTTTATTGTCTTGATATTTGGACAAATGTTTTCTCATATAAAGTTAAATCTTATCATTTCTTGTCATTGGGCCTGATATGTATAGCTTCATGAAGATTTACTGACTATAAATACAAAAGAACTACACAATACAATTTTATCATAAACTTGAACTTTTACAATCATTTTCACATGCAACTTCATATGCCATCAATAACTGAAGGAATTCACTTGAAACTTCACACTAGTCTCTGAGATTGTAATTGGAAGTTGCTATCCAAGGCTTATAACTGTTAGTCTCTAGTATGAATTGGACTGAAATATACCCATTTCCATTATCTCTCTGGAAAAGGATCAATAAATCTTATTCTGTTATTTTCATATTCAACTTTTTTTCATTGCTGTTAAGGGATATCTCCTCTCCAGAATTTATACAACACCATCAAATGTCAAACTTCACATTGTATCTTTTTTCAGTCTTGATATGGTTTGAAGTATACTTGCTAACCATTAGTATATGAAATCTCATTTCTGTAAGTAAATATTCCCACAATGGCTTTGTCTCGAAACTTGTTGATTCTGTTAGAAAAAAAGACATATTAAGAATTCTTCAAACCTTTAATACAAAAAAGTATAATGTAATCAAGCATTATTGATAGGAAAATAGCATTTAATATAACCGTATTTGAATTTACAGTGTGGAAGTTGACTGTACCGGGATATTTAAACCAGGACAGCTAGGTGTTGCCATGGGTAGAGCGAAGACAAGTGAAGGCCTAAGAATTACAAACTTTAACTTAAGAGCCTGTATGCCACACCCTGATTATGTGAGGTCGTTTTTAGCAGAACCATCACAAGAGCCAATTGAGGATATGAGTTGCTGTCATAAGCAAACAAGGTATATTGCATCATGCATTTTTTTATGCCCCCCATCCAAGATGAGGGGGCATATAGTTTTGCAAATGTCGGTAGGTCGGTCGGTAGTCACTTCGTTTCCGATCAATAACTAGAGAATGCTTTGACCTAGGTTAACCAAACTTGGTATGCTGGTTGGTCATCACCAGTAGATGACCCCTATTGACTTTGAGGTCATTAGGTCAAAGGTCAAGATCACAGAGACTATCATCCTAAAAAGGGTTTCCGATCAATAATTAGAGAATGCTTTGACCTAGGTTCACCAAAATGGTATGCTGGTTGGTCATCACCAGTAGATGACCCCTATTGATTTTGAGGTCATTAGGTCAAAGGTCAAGGCTACAGGGACCTTGATCCTAATTACGGTTTCTGATCAATAACTAGAGAACGCTTTGGCCCAACCACAAGCAATTGGGTGCTGCTGGGTAGCATGTATGTTTTACAAACATTTCTTGTTTTCTAAAGTAACAAGTGATATCAACTTCACATTGTAAACTATTGATTTGTGTATCCATGTATGAAATTTGTAGCAACAAGTATAAAATACATATTTGTTCATATATTTACACCAAGTAAAAATAATTTCAGCAGTGTGTATGTATTAGCATTTATAACAAGATATTTGAGCTGCTTTTAAGTTAAAACATTTCTGCAAAATTAACAACTTGTATTTACTTATGGAAAAAGTAAGATTCTCAGGAACTTTTATATTATCAAAAATATTGAATTGCAAGTAACTTCAAATGCATAAACAAAGTTTTACCTAGCACCTTATAACTTTGATTGGATGTTTATCTTGGCTGGAAGATGGGTTTGCTCGTTTTGAATTGATTTTAGCTGGAGCTTGAAGTTTGTAAACTGTGGCTGAGTCTCGTGACTTTCCCACATTTCCTTTTGCTGATACTGTTGTCTGGCCAAAGATTATATTGTTAAGGGTCCTTCTGTATTGAAGAGCATTTGGGTTTGTATTTGAACCATTGTATGTTGACCTCATTTGATTAAAAGTATTTTCCACAACATCTGAATTAATAAGTGCTGGAGTTATAAAAACAGTTGTATTTGCACCAACACATTTTTTACATAAATTTACAAAACCCTCAATACAGTAATGAATATCCTCATGACATTGTGGTGACATAAGTTGTTTATGTGAAGTTTTTGATTCCCAGTTGTAAAACCACTCATTTATTTCTAAAAGTTCAGTGAGACGTTCATCATCCTGACTTTGAACTGGTTTCTTACTCCCAAATATAGAGATGAGTTTTGATGTTTTTTGTAAAAAGGCAATGGCACCATTGAGAATAGATCCTTTTGCTCCTAGATACAGCTGATATATTTGCATTAACTGTAGCATTTCACTATTCAGTACATCTTCTGCTAAATAGTTCCTCATTTTTGACTGTGTAGATGGAAAAAGATGTTCATTTGATAATTTTCTATGAAGTTGCACTGCATTGTTTTTGTCCCACAGGAAACAGTCAATAAACATTTGCCATTGAATAGTATTTTCATCTGGAAGGGTCATTAGTCTGGTGCTATCTTTCTGAATGCCGCTTTTGATAACATTATTCCTAATTTTTTTAATCACATGTGAAATGTCCATCATAAAAATTATATCATCCAAATTACATACAGATTTGGCTATGGTTTTATTCAGAGAATTTTTTGTGTTACATTTTAAAAAAGACCTGTTGCACTGAGCTCCATCCATGCATGTGTATACAGCTCTAAATCCAGCTTTCTGAAGCTTATCAACAGCTTCCCAGAAGAGAGACTGTAGTTCTGGGGCTTGAACACCATCTGTGATGAAATGGGCAAATGGAAACCTGAAACCACTATTTCCAAGGAAAACCATTTGCAGTGCATGGGTTCCAATGACCTTATCATTTTTCCCAGTCCTGATCACATGCAATGCATTTGCTTCTTCCCCTATTTCAAGTAATCCAGAAAGTTCAACTAGGTCACCAGTCTTGGTTATTTGAATATCTGTCTGAATACTCATTTCATCGAGAATTATTCCACCAGTCCAACCATCTTGTGGTATATTCCTTCTCAGAGCTTCCTCGTGCATCCATCGAAAAACATCCATATCAAAACCAGGCTTTTGTTTTACCTTATTCTTGTATAAAATAAGTGTAGATGGTGATGGCAACACCAAAAACTGACTCTCCCTAAATGCTTGATAAGACTGTGGGCTTCTACCATACCATTTCAAACATACATCTATGATTGGTTGGCTCCACCTCCGTCCTTTTGGGTCTCTACTAACATTTTTAGCTTGGCTTAGAAGAAGCTCCACCATATTGTCATTTGCATGTGGTATAATATTTAGAATGGTATCCTTTGTAAGATTTAATGGTTTATTCTGTGTTTTAGAAACTGTCTCAGGTGTTGATGGTATAATGTTTTCTTTTTGTTGTGCTGATATCGCCATTCTTTGGCATGTCCTGCATGTTTTGCAAACACTGTTTATAGGAACAACATGATCACACACAATGGATCTTACTTTCCTTTCACATTTATTGTTAGTGTCTTTAAACTGTTCAACTACATGTACCCTAGATACTACAAAAGATCCAGTCACTTTGACACCCTCACACAATTTTAATAGCTTAACACCTGCACATATCACATCTACACTTTCCTGACTAAATGTAAATGTTGAATCCATATACACTTTGCTTACATCTACAGTCTTCCCACATACTTCTAGTGCCCAATTCATTGATTTGTAAAACCTTAGTGTTTTAAAAATGTAGGTTCCATTTATCTCGATATCTGTGTCTAGGTTGTATGATATACAGTTTTCAGTTTCCTTGATTAATACAAAGGGTCCCTTTACAAAATGCTTTATTTCTTTGAAACCAGTTTGATTCTCTGTTTGTTCTGCATGAAGTAATGGGTTAAACACTATGCCTTTGTAATATGTCACTATGCTTCGACTCTCACCTTTTTTTTCATTAACTCTCTCTTTGTGTGCATTAGGAAAAATCTTAACTAAATGTTCAATAAACAATCGTTTTCCAACACTTGTACTTTTTCCAGATTCAAGGCACTGAAACTTGAAAGCATCATACAATGCATTGAGCTCAACTCTATCTTCCTCAGACACTCCAACACTACCTAAAAGCCTGAAAAAATATAATAAAATATACTGTAAATGTAAGAAAAAATATTGATTTTGAATTATTAACTATATTTCTTTTTATTGTAATACATGCTCCAGGAATGTTCAAAAAAGAAAAAAAATGAGGCAGTGTAATGTATTTTGAAATAAGACACTATAATCTTATTTTATTTTTATCAAAACAACCCATAATTAAATTGGGAAATTTTGGGGTGAAAACCCTGAAGAAAACTGCAGATTTTTAACAATCCTATTCACTTTATACAGATGATAATGCTCATAAATAGGTGATTGTATTCATAGTTATAGTTTCGACAGATTTATTTGACATAGATTGCCATACAAGCTCTTACAACTTAGATTTATCACGCTCGGTGACTGCTTCCTGGGTTTCATACCAGTATTCGCGCAGAGTGGAGGAATGTGAAGATTGTGAGAGAATCTCGCCTCTGACGGGATTCAAACCCACACCCCCGGATCTGGAGCACTGCACTCTACCCCTTGACCATGGTGCCTCCTAGTTTTCATAAAAAATATGTGCTAATAGTTGAGCTGTTTGGGTGAAAATTTCCACATCTTTGAATTATCAAGATTTGATTGGGTATTTTCAACAAATTTGTCAATTTGGAAGAGGTCTTTAGCCTTTGAGCCTACTATGCAACATCTAAACTTTTTTTAAATTTTGTATAGATCATTTTAGTTAAGAGATATTGAAAAAAATATAACCTTAACCAATTTCTTCCCTCTCAGAGTAAACTGGTTGTATGCATGTATACTTATCATCAATAATTATTTTTCAGTTTCAAAGAAGATCATGTCTATACCATTCAAGACTTTGGGGTGAGCTCAGATATTGACATAAATGATGACATGGACCTGGATGTGGAATTTGATAATATAATCAAAAGTATTGATTCTATTGAAAATGAATATGAATTACCAGAAAACTTAAATTTAAACCAGATGTTTGAAGATTTAAAAGAACAAGACCCTTTCTCACCATTTCAAGTAAGGCAGAACACAATTTTGTTGGGCATGGATCAGTCTAGATACAAACAGTTCTGTAAACAGGAATTTAAAACAATTTCAACTTTACTTAACAAGGTACAATCTACAGAAGGAGCAGTAAAATGCAAAGACCTAGTGGAATTCCAAACAGAAATGTATGAACACCTTAGAAGCACTGAACACGTGCTTGCCTGTATGAAATTATTTGAAGGAGAAAGGTTTTCTGCAGAGCATAGAAGTATTTGTTTTAATATTTCAACATCATTAAGAAAACATATTTTGAGCCAAAAAGCAGAAACTTACCCCTCTTCTAGCATGAAGTTATCACAAAGATCAGTAACAAATAGTTGCAGAGCACGCATTCGATACATAGGAGGATATTGTGTGGCAAAAGTAAGATCAAAACTATTAAGGAAAAAGGGAGTGTTGCGGTATAGCAAATCTGTTGACAGCCAGCAACAATATGACCATGTTGTCTTTGGAACAGTTCTTATCAATAACCTCAGAGAGGATGAACAGTTCATTTTAGGGAATACTTCAGAACCAGATTCTTTACTAGATATTGAAAGAAAACAATACATAAATAGAGGTTTAACGAATATTTCAGATGAAACATTCAATTTCTTTATTAAGCTGTCACAACTCTCTCTTAATTTACTAACAGATACAAATTACCATAAACATGGCAGTGAAATGTTCAAATTTGTGAGAGAAAAACTTACCCAGGATGAAAAATTGAGAGACAGTTTTCATATCCTTTTCAAAGAACATAATGATAAACCTGACAACTGTGAAAATTTGAATAAGGATGAAATTGTTGACATGTTATTTAAAAAAATTGTAAAGCTCTTCTTAATGGTACTCTTTGCTCAATTTAGAAAGGACCTACTGGATGCTTATGGTATTGAAAAAAAGATGGCTCATAGAAAACAAATTCAAGTGTCAACTAAAAATAAAAGAAAATCTGAAAAAGAAACAACAACAAAATCTACAAAGAAACATAAAAGAAATGAGACTAACACTGAAGAAAGCCACTCCCCACAACAACAAGTTTCAGGAGGAAGTCAATCTCCTCAGCCAGGTACTTCAGCACAAGCAGAAGAGGAAGTAGAGGTAAAATGTAAGGTGTGTTCTACAGCAGATGATGGAGAGTGGATAGCATGTGATAGTTGTTCTGCATGGTTGCATCGTACATGTGCAGGACTTAAACATCATATGAGGTGGAAGAAGTTCACAAAAAAATTTGCAAAATTTTACTGCAAAGATTGTTGTTGTGTACAGGATTAATTGTTTTACTAAAAATATACAGAGAATTAACAAAGACAATTTAGTAAAATCTATAAACAGGATCTATCTAAAGAATACTCTTCAGCTTCAAGAACTGATGTTACATCTTATGGGAATTGTCTACTTAGCTACCCCTTGGGTACACTTATTTTTTCTATTTCTCATTTTATTCCACAATATCAAAGGAAGGTCATTTGGAAGCCTAAAATAAGACAAGAGAAGAAAATACCATTCTCTGTTTTATAAAGACATACAAATGAGAAACAATGTTTAACGTTATCAATAGTCGCCAGTATAGTTCATTTAACTGACATTAATATGTGTCAACATTGAAAATATTTCATTTTATTTTCAAATAAGCAGGGAAACATAATATACTACAATCTATAATAAAATGTAGAAAACATGATTGTGCAATGAAACTACTATTATTTTTCAATTTCAACTTTAATAATGATGGGTTTGAATCAACATAAACACGTAAAAGTTATCTGATGAATGTGTTTACCAGTTCAATATGGACATTGTGATTATTTACATTTATCGTCAGAAAATCTGCGAAGATTATTGGAGAAGAATAAACTTAAAAAATTGGCGCTATATAAGCTGTACGTGTTTACAAAGTACTGGTGCCGAATTAATTGCCGGCAAATAAGCGAAGACGAGAACCAAAACGAGTAGCGCAATTCCGCTTCCGGGTCAACGAATTGTGATGGAGGCATGAGCGACGATAAGAATGTCCGTTTTGTATTTCTCCGTGTAGCCACGATATAAAGTAGATCTGGACGTGAACTTCGATTGTAAGTGTCATTGATTGTTAAGTTTTAACAGATGCAATGACATTTTCTACGCATGTTTGCCTACTTCGTGCAATTCAGTCGTGAACAGTTTAATGTTTACGTGAATCAGATCTTGTCAAATTTCAGGTTACGCGCAGTTCCGGGTTTTATGTTGGAAAGAATAACGAGCACTGATTAAAATGGGAGATGTCATTGCATACATATATCTATACTGCATTGATCGAGGTCAAGTTTTTTTAAAAATGTCGAGTTTTGGCCGAGTTATGACATCGATAGTGAACTTGGGTAGTATCAAAGCACTGACAGGGTCTAGAAGACACTACCCTTGTTATATCTAATAGTATAAGGATATACTGAAACGTGTCTAAAAGTGTCAGATTATTATTGTTATGAATTCTAAATGTGGAAATCAACTTTTATCTGTATTTTCTGGGTTGTAGCAGGGGACTTGGGGGGTAAGGGGTACACTCTAGGGGACAGTGTCAAATCACAGCGTCTTGCCCCTGTGCTTGACAGCACCTGTTTGTAGAAGTAATGAAACTATACATGTATAAAATTGACAAGTGACAAGTGTCACAGAAAGAATTGGGTCTATATTATGACACTCTTGCAATGATTATTCTCTTGGATACTTGTAAACAAATGTTGCGGAGTTAAAAGCACATGGTATTGTTTTCTTAACCGTCCGCGCTGATGAACCCGTCAAGGTCATTCTCGTGATCACGTGGTCAAACATTTTGGCAAGATGGCGGCGGTGTGCTGAATTTTAAGGCATATCGGAAACTTTAAGGCATTTTGTGTTCGAAATTAGTTTTTTATGTGTTAATATTGGGCTTAGTAAAAATATATATATAATTCTATCAGGATATGCTTCACTTTACTCAATGGCTTGCTTGATGAATGGATGCGAACGTGTCAGATTCCTGGCACGATTATTGGTAGACTTTCCCTACGGCGTTGACTTCAGCCTACACGTCCAGTAACAGTATATAAATCGTGTACGCTGAAGACCTTAAGCTAACACCCATCATATTTATTCTTTTTTAACAGTATAATTATGATGATAAGTTTATTCTTTCTCCCCTGTAGTGTAACACTAAAATCTTCATATTACTGCTCTGCTTGCAAACTTTAAGACAAAAGCGCTTATGGTATTTAAACACATGGTGTATTCAGGTTTGCTTCATTTTGTTCAGAATCGATCAAGCCAAGATATATTGTGACCTGTAGTTTAACTTCTTTGGCGGAGGACATTGTTTGTTCGTCAAGGTAATGACACGAAGAATGTCTTTGCAAGAAAAGAATAAACAACAATCGTCATTTAAAGTATTGACATATAATTCGTGATTGACGAAGTAATTTGTTTTGTCGTTCAATAAAGACAGCGCATTCCTTTTGAAACGTATAACTAATTTTTTGTTTATGTCTGCTGATTTCTACCAAATAATATTTTTTTATGTAAATAAACTCGCAATTGTTCGCAATTCACATGAAAAACGCAATATTTTCTAAGCTAAACCACTGAACTTGGGTTGTTCTGTCTTCGTCTTTTTGTTCCTGTTTTTTCTTTTGTTTTGCTCTTTTTTTCTTTTTATTAAAATTGAACAATTCTTTGATACATGTTACTGCATTAAAATTGAAAAATATCTTTGATACAATATTACTGCATTAAAAGTAAACAATTTCTTGGATAAAATACTGCTGCATGGAAATTGAACAATATCTCGGATACAATATTACTTCCTTGAAATTGAACAATATCTTGGACACAATATTGCTGCATTAAGATTGAACAGTATCTTAGAAACATGTTACTGCATGAAAACTGAACAATATCTTGGATACGATGTTACTGCATGAACATATATTGTTCAAATATGGTTGAAATCAATTAACTAAGAACTGAAAATTGTGTGATTTCTAAAATGTAATTAACTAGCATTTGATCTTCGTTAGCTGTGTTTAGATGCTGTATTTGTTGTGTAAAGGCGTAAGTTACTGACCTTTTTCAGTTTGTTAATGAAGGGCTGTTTAATTCACTTCTAAATTTGTACAGATTTTGAAATTTCAATATATGCCATTTGGTTACAAATATATTGAATTTCATCCTTACGTTTATCTTGGCATTAGAGAAATGTTTTACAGCGCAATTAGTTTCAGTACTGTAAATGTACCTAAGTATATCTATACAATTGTTTAAAGTGTCTTTGCCTTAAATTACGTTTCTTACGTAGAAGCTATTGATTTTCTAATAACACGGCATTTGATTTAGCATGTGCAAGGATTTCCCCATGTTCTGCAAGTAAATTTATATCTTCTGTAGAAGTTGCTTTTCCATACCATACATAGTTTTTAGATTCCCTGCAGCTTAGAGAAAGACTTTAACCCTTAAATAGTGCCAAAAACTGTTAACTTTGATACACAGTTTTTTTACCTTCACTCTGCTACGTTAACTGGTGTATATATTTATAAAATCAACATTAAATCTCTCTCCAAATCGGTCTTTAAAAGATTGTGAATGTTAACATAGGTATCTTTACACAGCTTCCGTTACTGAACCAACAAAGCTTAAAATAATATAAAGTTTATTTACTTGTTAGAAATCCTTACTTTTGCAATAATTTCAATGTGATTATGCCTAGAACATAGCTCTGTCACGTAAGATTATTAGATTTACGAACATGTCAAATGGTTATTTCCAACAGTCATGGTAGAAACACAAAATATGCTTCCTTCGAATTTTAAATAGAAATGTTAAGACAGCTTGACACAACAATAAAGAAATATTTTTTTTAAATATTCTTTCAGAAATAATGTATGTTATTTAATGTATTTCATGGTGCAGTTTGATTTTGTATGTTTTTAAGAGTTACCAAAAGGGTGTGAAGACGTTTTATTATTAATTTTGTCATTTTTTAACTCATTTTATGTATTTGTCTACATGCCATGAAATGGACGTTTATTGCAGTTTCACCGTCATGATGGCCTATCACATATTATAAAGTTGTGTGCTGATATTTGTAACAAATCTTCACGTACTGATGACTGCTAAAAATATCAAAATTTAGAAACTTTAGAAATAAATACATATTTCATCGAAATCAAAGAGTGTGTATCTTATCAGCAAGTATCCATAAAGTCTAAAAATAGTATATGAAATGAATTGTTAGATTAACTTCGCGTATCGCTTCATCTTTTGATTATTGGTTATTGCTCTATCAAAAAACCGAAAACAGAAAATATACTGTTTTTGTCATTTGTATTTATGTTATTAAAAAGTTTTATTTTATTTGTATACTTCCAAAACAGTGGACTAAAAGTAACCGAATTATTTATGATTGTTATATTCCTTTCTTTCTTTCTTTCTTTCTTCCCCATTAAACAACAAACGAAAGACTTCCATGTGTATGCCTTATACAATCTTACAACGATCACTTGCCTTGTTAGAGGTTTCCGTCAATAGACACTATCCATTTCTCGATCTATCTTTCTTTTGATTTATACTGAAAAGAACTACCCTAACGTACTAAAATGGTGCAGTAAATATTGTTCTTCTTTACCAGGTGACATGTTTATACCCTATAATTACTAGTTTCCTTGAAGTCGTCTAAGGGTTTACCCTAACAACTTTAACTCAGAGCTGAAACGTTATTCATTATGGATGAATTCCTTAAGAGAACGATAAAGATTTTCTTGCATGCTGACGTAGCTACAGAGGGCAATGCATTATACTTTTAGTTACAGAGTGGACATTAAAGGTTGCAAATACCAGGCGGTATTTGAAATACTTAAGAAATTATATCAAAGACTGCAGATACTGTTACAGAGTTTAACTTTTTGTTGTTTATATTTTAGATAAATACCTGTTGCGTGCATTTTTCAATTACAAACATTTATTAAGTTATTTTAAACTCACATTTCAAATAATATCTTACTTATACCAGTTTTTGTAATTGCTGTCGTGCATTTTTTCTTGTACCCAAGTATTCTCTGACAAAAGAAATAGAGGATATTTGTTTGTTTTTGTAGAAGATGAGAATTTATTTCATCGAGTGAACACCATATGTGATATTTTCACGAGTGGCGCCACTCGTGAAAATATCACATATGGTGTTCACTCGATGAAATAAATTCTCATCTTCCACTAAAAAACAAACAAATTTTCTTTTTATTTTATGCCAACACGTCAAAAATGGGTATTTTTTTGACATTTTTAATCAAGGCTTTCAATAAATTCCCCATGGTGAGCCCCAAATCAGTTAATGCGTACTTTGGTTACTACGCTTAAAAAAAGTGCAGACAATCTCCAATACATATGATAACTTTACTTCTGCTGAAATAAACTGAATACACTTTCATCAAATTACATTTATTTTTCTCTACACAGTTAATCAATATTTATTGAATTTTAGCCATACATACTTTAATTATAAAAGCGGATTAATACCGAGTAATATTCAATCAATTGAATTGAAAGTCGGCCATACTGGATATTGTCCATGTGAGTTATGTAAACAAATCAGACATTTTAAATAATTTATGGCGAATTTCATCATTGTTCACAACTAGTTAGGCTCAGGAATTCAATATTATAATTGGATTTAACAAGGTAAATAAATTTCACTCGCTGTCACAGTCTGAAAAACAGCGGATTCTCTTGTTTTTACGTGGTGGGGACATTCCTGAAGTTTCATCAAGCAGTAGTTCCGGCACAAACAGTGTATTATCAAAATGGTAATTTCACTGATTCAAAACAGTGGATTATCACTTTTATCTCACTGATATTTCCCTATATTTCATTGGTAGGCATAAAATAAAGCCAGTTTACAAAACCGATAAAATGTATTTGTCGTGAACGACAAGAATACCTCACATCCAAACATTTTAGAATTATCAACATGTGTTATGTTTCTGTTTTTAATCCCCTTCCGCAAAGCGGGGAGGGGATTATAGGAATGGCCTCCGTCCGTTCGTCCGTCCATCTGTCTGTCCGTCCGTAACACTTTCTTGTCCGCTCCAAAACTTTTAAACTGCTGATTTTTTTAAATAACTTTGCACAAGTGATCACCATTATGAGACGATGTGCAGAGCGAAATAATTGGGTTGCTACCCCCAAGGTCAAGCTCACACTTAAAGGTCAAGTGTAAAAAAAGTCTACATTTTGTGTCCGCTCCATAGCTTTTAAACCGCTGAATTTTATTTTGCAATAACTTGGCACAAGTGATAACCATTATGAGACGATATGCAGAGCACAATAATTGGGTTGCTACCCCAAGGTCAATGTCACACTTAAAGATCAAGTGTTAAAAGTCTACATTTCGTGTCCGCTCCATAATTATAAACCTCTGAATTTTTTTTTAAATTACTTGGCACAAGTGATCACCATTATGAGACGATGTGCAGAGCGCAATAATTGGGTCGCTACCCACAAGGTCAAGGTCACAGTTAAAGGTCAAATATCCACATTTCACGTCTGCTCTATAACTTACTAACTTGGCTTACGAAAAGTTTTTTAATTACTTTGCACAAATGATCACCACTGTGACACGATGTGAAGAATCCAACATCCAGTCTGCTACCCCCAAGGTCAAGGTTAAATGTTCTCCATAACCTTTTGACTCTATGGAAGATTTTAAATAACTTGACACAAATTATTACTATCATGACACTATATGCTTATAATATGAATGCCTCAACATCAAGGTCATGGTTGGTTAAAGGTCAAGAAGTACACATTCATGTCCGCTGCGGAAGGGGATTTAGCTGTTTTTCAGACTGCCTTGTTACAATTTAATTTGATTAGTTTGATTAATGATGATACATAGATTGGGAAAAAACGTGTTTCTGCAACTTATATTAATCCCGCTGAATAACTGCTTTCTTCATTTGAAATAAGTACTCGCAGCGAATCGTGAAATGTGGAAAGTTATTGGAGAATCTCACCCTGGTGGGATATGAACCAGGATCGTTTGGATTGTGAGTCTGGTGCTTTAAACCCTTGATCACAACTTTTCAGTATAATTTATTTTAACCTGCAGGCTTGTGGAAGTAATAGGTTCGAAATCCGCCAAGAATGAGCGTCTAGTGTGTCTTTCTGAATTCATTACTTTCACAAGAAGCCCTTCTGCCAAGTGAATAGTCAGCGGGATTCATGTCAGTTGCAAGACTTTTTTTCCAATTATTAAAACGACATTTTATTTGATTATGTTTGATGATAGCACCAATGTTATGTCATTTCTCAAATACCATCCCTTCTATTCAATTTGCTTAGATGTGCATTTCTAACGAGAAAGGAAGATTTTATCCTAGGCGATGAATTAAATTCCTGACATGGCCATCTCATACATTGTGTTTAGATATAATGAACTGTCATAATCCCGCCTCTAAGACATGAGCAAATATCACTTTTATTAGGAGGCATGGCCTAACCAAATTGAACGTCAAAATATGATGATTTCTTTCGTGATTATTTGTTTTTCATTGTATGGTATTTTTAGCATTGACATTAGATTGAGTTATTAGCATAGCACATTTGTTGTATTAAGGGAATTGTCTGTTGAAAGAAAAAAGATTCTTTAAATAGAATCATTATTGTTATTTATATTGATCCTAACACAAACATTACACGCAGAAACCAACCCTTAAAAGTTGTGTTTACTTTGACTTGAATATAAAAGGTAAAGATATTAAAACATTCAACCAGTAAACAACTTTTTATCGTCATTTAGAAAAAAAAAGTGTTTTATACATACTAAGCTAATTAAGCTAGACATGTCTAAATACAGACTTACTAAGACTTTAAATCTTGATAAAAGAGTTTAAGTTATTTTTTCGTGAAAATAAAACTTTAGTTTTTTTGCATTTATTCAGAATGTTCGCTTCTCGTATTAATAATGTATTTGATTAAAAGAAAGGAAAAACATCTGGCGACCAGGCGAAGGAACTAAGCTGCATCATCATTTTTTTTTTATAATATATGTCATCTATGTCCCGAAAAATTTATTTCCTTGTAAGTTTTGGCGAAACTTAGTTATTATATATAGAAAGTTTGTCTTAGACAAAAATCACATAATTTTTATTTGAAGCCATTTTAGAAATGGGTGATTGAAAACTAAACTTGAATTCTAGGTCCTATGCTGCTGCTGTTTCTGTGCCTCCTGCTAATGTTGGTACTTTCAGTTATTAAGAGAGAATTCTTCACATCTACATCACTGGTATCTGAAATACACGAAACTTAATATGCTTACATGACGGTATTCAGCGATCTTTGAAACTTTTTCAGGTGACGACGTTTGAAAATCAGGAGAAAATAGATAAATTTGATTAAAAGTAAAAACTTATCTGACAAAAGAATAATACTGAGAAAAACAATGAAAACCCTTATCATGAAAGAATTTAAATTTATCTTTGTGTCTATTTAGAGATTCATTTTCCTGATAAATGAAGTTATTGCTCATTTTAATTTGAAAACATACAGAAAAATGTGAACCAATAAGTGTATGCAAAGTTAAAAGACGCGCCAGTCACTCATTCTTCCACAGTCTAATATTAAACGGTCTCAGCAAAGTCGTCTTAAATACCATGAAAGAAAATGTAATTACTGCTCACAGAGATTTACTTTCCAGAGAATGCGTGTATTGATACGCCTCGGTAAGATTGAGGCCGTGATGTTCCTTTAAAAGATCGAACGTAGGGTTAATAATTATATATTAAGGTTTTGATGAAAGTTTAATCTTTGCAGGTTTGTATATCCTATTTTTATGTAGTTTGTATTAATGCTTTAGCTTATTTTCTATCTGTGATGATGCTAGGGAAGTGAGGATACTGTAGACGTCCATGCAATGAAGTTTCGTACATTTGACAATATTCGACATACTGTAGACGTTTATGCTGTGAAATTACGTACATTTGACAACATTCGACATACTGTAGACGTCCATGCTGTGAAGTTACGTACATTTGACAACATTCGACATACTGTAGACCTCCATGCTGTGAAATTACGTACATTTGACAACATTCGACATACTGTAGACGTCCATGCTGTGAAGTTACGTACATTTGACAACATTCGACAAAAGTATTCTCTTTATTTTTATCGAAAAGAAAACCTAATTAATGCATTAAAAACAATAACTATTTTTATAATGACAAAGATTGTCCATCACATGTTAAGCTGATCTCGACACTTAGAAACGCATGCTTTAGTCGATTTTTATGAAACTTCACCAGCCAGCTAAATGACACTAACACAGCGTGTCTTTTTCATGCAAATGTAACTACACATTAATTACGTATACAACGTAACAGCTTTATACTTTAATATTTCAGTCAATTTTACATTTTATCACGAACATCTCGTCGACGATTTGCAGGACGTCTGAGGTCATTTTTAGTAGATAAAGATATTATGGAACAGAATACATGCACCATTTCAAGTTATTTCTGTAAGTATCATGTTTATTTTAAATATCATACATTGTTGACACTAACACAGAATTAGTAAATATTGACTGTACTTATGTGATTTTAGACACTTTTTCATACCAAATTACACTGCACTATACATTGGCTAAATGAGAAATGAGACAAGATTAAGGCAATAACATTTCTTTACAGAAAATCCCTGCAATCCTGCATAGAACAGCGGGCTAGTTTTCCTACTGATGAGCGAAGTGATGTATTTCCTATATGTTTATTAAACTGTCGTAACTGGTTTCTGTAAGAGTCGAAAACACTCTCTTAGGTTCCTTTTTTTGGAATTCACCTTTTTGCTTTTATTTGACTAAATTTCATAATATATGGGAAAATAGATAAATTATAATTAATATGGCAGCATTATTTGTCATCGGACAGGAGTCGTATATATAGTTGCTACCGCTGAGAGAGGAGTCACAAAATCCAATAACGGTTCATTTCAAACAAGGATTACTAGCAGAAACTGTACGCACAACTTTCTCTCTGATTAAAAACAACATTAATAAGAGATGTGGGATACATTAGTACTTATAATTCCCAGTGGAGTATATAACAGAAATGACACGCTGCATTTAATGAAATAATTATTGCTCAATTGATAAAAGAATCGAAATAAAATACTAATTAATTGACCGTATAGAACAGCAACCCGAATATGTGGAAAAGATTGTGATATTTCCGTGGCTTTTTTCTGACGGAGTGCACATGGTCAAAAATGGCGATGAAGGAAATGTTCCAAGTTTATATTCGGATACTATCTGCAGTTTACCTTTTTGCCATACATGGTATGTTCAGTTTAGTTGCATTTTTATATTCTATTCTGTGACTATCTTTGTTGATATTTAGAAAAGTTCTGAAGTTATGGACATGGATTATTACTATACACCTATGGCAGATTGCATAAGAAGAAAAGATTATATATAATAATGTGTATTATGAATTATGTCTTTCATAATTCAAATTCTTTGAATTTGTGAATATTGCAGAGTAGCATTATTAAACATGTGTTAGGTGTTTGATGTGATCAAATGTTTTAAAAGATTTAAGATATTGACCATTCATATATATCATAACTAGTCATATATAAATAGGAAATAATGTGGTTATATTTCAAAACATCGAAATGAATTTAAATAGAATGAAATAAAAATAAAAATCACAGATATTTGAAAAACAGGGAGAACATGCAACGTTTTTAGTTTAAAAGTAGTAGATATTGTTATAGAAAAAAAAAACCTTCATGTTTGCAATTATTAACTATTTAAATCAATGACATATTTAAAAAAGAGATGTCCTTAATGTTTTAAGACCTATCATTCGTTCGTTTTGTTTTCCATAGCGTAACTTTTCCTTTTATTTCTTTTTGTATGCACTTATTCTATGTAATGTTTAAGTATTTACTCTAATTTTAATCAAGTCTATACTAACTTAAGGTGTATTAACTCAAGCGATTTGCAATATATGTAATGTTTTTATTTGAATATTTCCTGATCTTTTTGACATCACATTTGTATATATTACTTCAACACAACAAATAGAAACGTTAAACATCAGTTGATGAATCTTGATAAAAAATAATAAAACAGGGCAAAAGTATTGCTTTCACTTTATTTTCCGAATTAGTCATAATTGCTAGATGAAGGTCAATATATATTTTAAAATATAGTTTTGGTACACAAGAAAAAAACACTTCTGTTGAAATGTGGCCTCTCAAGCCTGTCACCACACTTGTAAGTGTACTTCCATTTCATGACCCCTTGTAGTGTAACGTTTAACCTGCTTTATTGCTGAGATAACCTAAAGGTTGACACTTTTCTATCATAAATAACTAGATTCTTTGAAGCTAACATAGAATGTTGCTTTACCAGCTTTATTTCAAAGTTGATATTTTAAAGGAACAGCTGCATGATTATTGTTTATAGAAAGCCTCTACTCTGAATTAAGAATACGTTAAATGATGCAATATATAATTATGTTTCGTTAGCAAAAACCTACACATCTTTTGATAAACTGTTTAAAAAATGCGACTGCACTGATTCAAACAGAATAACCAAAAATAGAATAAATTTATTTAACAAAATAACTTTCTAAATTATTCTTATAACTGTTCTTGTTTCTGTGATTGCTGACGAAATTATTCATTGGTTTTATTTTACATAGTTATTTTTTTCTAAAATACTTCCTTATCGGAAAGGCTTTCTTTGTCAGTTTCATCGAAAAACACCGCTATCACTCAATAGTATCAGAACCACTTAGAGGGATTAAGTTGCAGTCTGTGTAAAAGAATGTTTATCTTGTTAGTATTTTTTGTTTTGAATTTCATTAAGAGTATTATTTACGTTCTTCTATAGATTTTAAAACTTTGTTCTTGTATTCATATTCAAGAGGAACACGAGATAATTGGTACGTTTGCAGAAAGATTCTGCTCATATGCTCAATGAATATGTAACAAAAGAGCATGCCACATGTTATGAGTAATTATTGCTCAAATTCTTATGCTAAACTTAACTAAAAAGAATTTAAAATAAAACTTGATATAGTAAGGCAATGTTCGAATATCGACCTTTTGATGCATCTAGTATATTCTTTCAATAAGGGTCTCCCCATATAATGTGACGTGTGAAATCGTTCAGAGTTCGGATATTACCAGCAGTGTCCCTTTTTGACATCACTTGCATGTTCCATCCTTGAAATTTAAGCATTTCGGGGTATTTTCTTTTTGAACATTTTGTCTGTATTTTTATAAAGAAAAAAAATGTGGTACCTAATTAGCTTGAAAAGAACATGAATTATGAGAAGGAACCTTTTTTATATTAGGTCTGGTCTTTATTTTCTTATATATGTTTACTCTTAAAAAAACATTCAATAAATTTTCCTTCAGTAATTATATGTTTCCTTGAGTACAAACGATCCATTTACTCTTCTCACCCGCTTTGATTTATTTCTTAGAGAGCTAGATTAAGCTCTTAAATGTTGCAGTAAATACTGCCCTTCCCAACTGGCCAGGCATGTTTATACCTTTTGATTACAAGTTTCCCTTAAGATGGTCTAGAATTTTACACTGACTTTAAATCAGCCTAAAACGCAATTCATTATTAATGAATTCTCATAAATATTTTTGATGTAATACCTTACACTTTGTTGCCGATTTTATAAACATTTCAATTATTAATGAAAACCATGTAACAACGGCGATTGGAAGTAAAAAAAATGAGAAAAAACATACTCCTCAGTGATTTTAAGATATAAAAGTTCTATTTTCTACCAGATATTTCACGGTAACTGTTAAGTATGGCATCTTTTTATAAATATTTAATCTTTCTTCACACCGTTGTTAAAAATTATAAATATATGTCAGTCATGTATATGTCGTTCAGTCTAATATTTTTGTTGTTGTCGTTTTTTTTCTTTTAACGATTTTGGAGGCAAGGAAGCTACATATAAGTTTTTTTTAAATCATTTTGTTATTTTACAAATAAAATTCGTATTAGAACAATAGCTGTTTTAATATATTTTCTTTTTTTTGTAATTGTAAATGTCTTTGAGACATACACTTTGTTGACGACTGAAATGGTTGATTTATATGTTGTTTATTTTGTCGTATATTCAGAAAATGTATGTCTTTTCATGAAAACAAAATATCCCTGATATTTCTGTTCGAGTCATTGCAAGACATATGTCAATGCGATGCTGTAATATATTGTAATTTCATTAACTTAAAGCATATCTGGTGTCTTCCTTTTTAATCAATTATTTAGACATCGACCCGAATATTCAATGCAAGGTATCTGCAATCCATTTTCCCTTTAGCTGAAAATAGTCTTTCCCTGTCGAAACTACATATGGCATCTTAATTCAGTCTGGTAAAATGCATTCAGTGCTCGTCAAATACGAGCAGAGTTATATAACTCTGAAGACAATATATTTGCTGTGCACAAGAGGCAGTACTGGCAATACTTTTCATGTATAAATCATGGTGCATTTAACTTCGTCCAATTTGAAAAGGTATTTAAACAGTTTTAATGGGAAGTTGATGCAGAGACAAGTTGCAATATGTAAATATTTTGATAAAATGTGACAATGTGTTTTGTGCTAAAAATAGCACTTTTTGTTTTACTGTTATATTAAGAATAATAAAGACGTAACACATGTATGCTACATACCGGATTTAATATGTCTAACATATCAACGAGTACAAAATATTTAATCAGATGAATTTTCCATGACAAAACTTAGCTCTCTTAAGATGTGACAATCTTGTACTGGTATGTTCCTTTAATGTCCGTGTAAAAGGCAACGTTGTATTAAGTTAATACTATTGGGACATGAAATAGATAGATTCTCATTGGATCGTGGGTGATAGTGTTAACAATATGTTCCAATTTTGTAGTCAGTGTTAATAATCATACGAAATGCATGTGGGAATATGGTAAATTAGTTACTAAAGTTCTAAACAAGTTAAGTATGGGGGTATTTGTTGACGCTGTTTGAACTTGAAAATTGTCTAATAGTGGTAGTTCAAAACTTTTGATGAACATAATGAGAGAAAGGCCGAATTATACGAATAATGTTGATAAATGCATTTTATCGACACCATTTAATACAAAATAGATTTTATTGTTGAACTTTGTGAATTCCTATTTCATATAATCATTTTATTATGTAAACGTATCCTTTCGCGTTTGTGGCTTTATCATCTCATGCTTCCCCGATGCGAGGTTTGGAAACTGTTGAAATAATCATTTACATGGCGGATATCTTTAGTTACCATCGGAGAGAAACCGTATATCCTGTTAATACCAGCGAGATGGGAGTCGCAAAAGCCAATAACTGCTCATTTTCAACGAGGATTACCAGTGGAAACTGTGCCTACACTTTCTGTCTGATTAACAGCAACATTAAAAGAAGATGAGATACAAGTTGCAGTGTTGTTCCGCTCACTGCTAATACCCAATGGAATACATAACAGAAATAATGCGCTGGTTTTTATGAAAGAAGTATCGCTCAATTAATGCACACATACGCTTGGCATAAGAGAATTGTAACAAGGTACTAATTATTTGACCTGGCGAAACAGAAAAGTGAAACTAGATATTTTGTTATAAATTTTTTGGTCGGTCCTTTCACCGTCGAAAACAACTGACGATGAGGGAACATTACGGTGTTAATGTTCGGATATTATCGTCAATTTACATGATTGCCTTCCATGGTATGTTCTTTTTAGACATTATGACTTAATTTATCTAACTTGTCGTTAAATATTGATAGACTTAGGTAATCGGTTGTACATATGAACGCATTTATCTTACAAACTTCAGTCAATAATAGTAAGGTGTATTGCATCAGACAAATACCAACCATACTTGGGATTCGAACACATGCCCACTGAGTCATTATGACAAACCAATACTATTTACAACTTGTATACCTGAACAGAACAGAGCGAAACAGATAACAAAAAGATGGTGCTTTCTTGTATTCTATTTATTGATTTGTAATTCCTTTCCGTAGCGAATGCAAAGAGAAGTTGTTTTTTTTTCAAACTCAAAAAAGTACCTATCAATTGGCGCTGATCTTTATCTTAAAGCCATGAGAGAATTGTTAAAGTTTTAGATTATAAGCTCTATTGTCGTCTGCCAGACCAATGTCTAAAAAATGACAAACTTTCTTTGATATCTTAGGCGGACGTTCTTTTGACATGTCTACGTTGTGTCAATATGGTTTTTAACACATTCTTCCAGACGAGAGAGGTTGCATTCTCTTGAAAACATTTAGAACATCCATTTATCACCAGATATAAGCCGTAATAAAAGCACTTGCAAAGTATCCATTATTTCAACATATTACTATTAAGTTTTTGCATCAGCTTGGAGGCTACGGTTACCGAAGTTCTTGACTCCATGATCTGTAGTTTCTAGTCATAAAAAATTTTGCCGAGCGAAACGGAATTATCATATTATCTTAAAAATAGAAATACATTTTGTTCCTTGTTGATATATCCGGGTACTTTAAGACATTTAATATTGTCGTATATATTGATTTATACTTGTTTCCTATCATAAATTCAGTTTTACTTCTGTTACGAAAACAAACATTTTACACAGGGAAAGATCCGATAATGGTATTAGAGCAAAATCGATACTTAGAATAGTAAATGTTATAAAAGGTTGTTGAACTTTAAAACTGTAATCAGCGTAATACATAGGCACCGATAGTCATTTAAATAACAACAGAGCTAAAAGGCATCGCCATGTTTGTATTTATCATCTGTTTCTGCTAATCATTTTGGAATGTAATACTGCTGCTTGCAAATCGCGAATCATTTTGGAATGTAATACTACTGCTTGCAAAACTGATTAGAGTTTCACGTATTCGGAAAGCGGTAAAAAGTGACGTTACAATGTTTATTTCAGTAGCTTAAACTGTCACTTTACTGATCATCCAACCACAGCGAGGCAGGTTTCTCAGGTATACCTGTCAATAAAACTGCGTCTTGCAATCTACCCGCAGACTGAAAAATGTGCCTTGGCGGTGCCAAAGTTGCTGTGTCGTAATTGTCGCTGCGTTGCTACCGGAAATCTTCATTTTTATTCCTAACCGTTTTTTCATTTCGTACAAAGAATGGCACTTGAATGACACCATTGACAGGTAAAAGGCGGAGTTTGAAAGAAACACATTTGGTGGCGCTTTATTGATTTTGACAGGTGTACCGACGAGTCTCGTTCTTTACCAAACAGTTTTAACTCTAATTAGTTTTGCAAGCGGTAGTATTAAACCGAAAGGTTTTGCCTCTGTGTTATTATGTGAAGTAATTTTACTACATACTTAAATAAACTGTCAGAATTCAGTTAGAATTAATGCTTGTTGCCTTTGTAGTATCATATATTTTTTTGGATCAGATTTCTGTCTTAAGGTATCGTAGGTATGCCATGTTAATGAACAGAAATGGCCAATACAAATGAAGAGATATGGAAGTTTAATTAAAAAGTCTTTTAATATTCAAATAAGGTTTAGATAATTATGAGAAACGTAGATCGCATTGGCTTATGCAAGGTAGAATTCTGGCTTAAAATTACTTTCTAAAAAGAAACCGTTACTTTCGTAGCATTGTATTTCTAGAATGCGTAGCGACTGCATTTACATCAATGTTTTATTTTTTTTTCTGTGATTGTAAGTGTATTAAATTTAACGTAATGATGAACGGTGTAAAATAATGACGGATACAATTATTGACTGTAAGTGGTTTGCTTCAAGAGAAAAAGGAATCGCGTGCAGGATTGCTATTTCTGTTAAATGTTTTTGCTATTAAATTTTGGTTTTGTTTTATAATTTCATTAAATGTAACTCTATAAAATTGTTTTGCCCAAAAATAATAAGTTAATCTGTTAAAACACGAAAAACCAAAACAGCTGTAATTTGACAAGCACTTGGATATTTATCTATGTTTGAATTCAAATGTGAACTAGTCCAAAAATGACTATTTGCACTTGTCATATGCAGCACTAAGCGACTATTTCGTTACATTGTTAACATACGAAGAAACTCAGCAGTGCAAAACATATTTCTTTCGTGTGTTTTAAATCGCAGCAGCAGATAGATAAGTATCAAGCGTTCTTTAATTTTTAGCTAAATGTGACCTCGTATATTTATTTTATTTATTTATTTATCTATTCAGGGTTTTTCCTTTAAAAAAAAACAAATATTTTTGTAATTGACAAAGTCCACACTCTGTCAATTTGTACTCATGAATTTTCCATGCCGTGGGTTTCTTACTTCTCTTGACTCACCTTTAAGCTTTAAAGTTGGTATTGTCCAAAAGAGGGTGACTTTGTAAAAAGTAACTTACTCCAATATCTTCCTTTCATTCAGCCCATTTTAGTTTGATCTTGCATATACAGTAGCAATCGAGACAAGAGATTTAATATGAGTTGAATGAATTAAATTCCCGACAGAGAGATTTCATAGATTGTGTTTAGATATAATGAACTGTCATAACTTGGTCTCGAGGGACATGAGTAAATATTACTTTCCTTTTTAGACACGATCTAAACAAATTGAATGTCAAAATTATGATGAAAAAATTATTCTGTGATTATTTTTCAAATAATGATGTTAATAAGTTTGGTAATTCGCAAGATAGGTCCTTCTGTCAAAAGTATAAATCGTTTCTAAGAAAGAAACATGTTTTTTTGTATGGAATGTTATTTACAGGGTTTTTTCACCTACCATAAGTAGATAAAATATATTGTGATTTTTGGAAAAAAAACGAAAATTGTATTTATTGTTTAGTACTAATGTTTCATGAAAAAAGCTTGACACGACTATTATGAAACGTTCGTAATAAAAAAAATTGCTTTGAGTGTTAAAAAATGGCATTTGAAATAATCATAAAGACGGTGCACTTAAATTTGAACGTTCGGACATTTCGAGTAGCACAGCAGTTACTGTAACAATGGTGCTGTACTTGTCACACATCAGAATTCACCCTTTGTCACACACTTGCTAAATAATTCATTCGTATGTCGGTTATGGTTTCCTGTTCAACATTTTGTTGACAGAAGTATTTCTTCCGAAATGTAAGATTATGATTAACTTAAAAAGAGGACAAATTACACTCCTTGTCGGAAAATCAGCTTCAACTTTTCTTGTGCCAATGATGATGGAATTATTTCTTTTTTATTTTATTTAGATCTGAATAAGACCATTCGACTTGTGTGTGGTAGTATTCAATTTGTTTGAGACATACGGCCAAAGGTACTTAAGGAATTAGAATCAGTAGTAACGAAAGTGCAACATAATCCGGCAGATGTAGAGGAGCAAATTAAAAGAGAGTTGAAAGATCTATTTGTCAGTTCCAAGTTAGAAAAGTAATATCTTGAAAAATTGAAAGATATTTTTATCAGTGTAAAGTTTGAGAAATAATTTCTTAAACAGTTTAATGATATTTGTGTCAGTGCCAAGATAAAGAAAAAATATCTTGAAAAGTTGAAAGATCTTTTGTCAGTGTCAAGTAAAAAAAAATGTCTTGAAAAATTGAAAGATGTCTCTTTTGTCAGTGTAAGGTTAGAGAAATAATATCTTGAAACGTTGACAGATCTTTCTGTCAGTTTCGAGATACAGAAATAATATCTTGAAAAATAATTAATTGCTCATTTCTCAGTTAATTACTGAACGGAAAAAATTTACCGATAAATGTATGCCAAATCATTCATCATTCTCTATCAGTCAGGTATTAGTTTAATCTGCATCAGAATTTAAATCGGATACGTCAAGTTTTCTATCTAGGCGCTGTCACAGCAACGTTGATCAAAGTTCGCAGAATACTTTTCTGGGACTGACTATTATTTGACTAATATCTGAAAAAGCTTAAATAGCTTATAATGAAAACATATTATCAATCATATATCTCAATAATCAATCTAAATTAATACTGCATACTGATCGGGTCGTAAGGTTTTATTTTTTTCTATCTCTTCACAGTCTCATTGGTTTATCAGTGTGACACTTGTGTGTCATATGTCATTTGATTCCCTGCTAGCAGAAATCTTAGGTTTATACTGATTTCATTTACATCTAAAAAAAAAATCTGTCGAAACAGATGATTCACTAAAACTCTGTTTCGGTTAACTTGTCTGGGAGCTCTTCAATGTGAAAATGTGAAATAAACAAAGCTGTTTGAATAGTCGCTGATCAGACCACTTTGAAATGTGTTTTATTCTTCTGAAAAGGAGCTAACAAACTATCCGTTATAGAAACTTTTAACCGTGACCTATAGTTATGATTGTAATAGTCAGCCTAATAAACGAACTAAATAAGTGTGTATTCTAATGGTTTATAATCATTTCTATTGGAAACAATGTTGTTTGTTGTCCAGGAGAAGCCGTTTTCAATGTTGATACTGATTTAAGGAGTCACAGAGGCCAATAACGACTCTTTCCTGGTGAGTTTGCATTCAGTTGTAAACTGTAAGAAACACTTTCTCTTTCAATGAATTGGGAACTGAAAGATACGGTGATTTTTGTTCTGTTTCTTGCATAATCTCAGTGCAATTTGTCACAAAAATGGCACGCTGAATTCCACGACAGAAGCATTGGTGTATTGATAGACTTGAACATATTTGGCCCCTTTCTTAGTAAATGATGACTAAAAATGAGCCAATCTCATATTTGGATAATATGTCTAGTATCCTTTTGGCATTTAGGGTGTGTTCCTGTTTTTTTATATAAAAGGCATACACTGTACTTCTTTACAAATGGTTTTGCTAAATTATCGACATATTCATTTGTTATGTAACATTGTGTATAATTAAGAATTTGGTTTAAAAAAGTGTTAATTGTACAAGGAGTATTTGATTTATTGAGAAATTTTATTCATGACTGTTTTTATTTGAAAAGACAATATCTCCATAATAATTCATTTAACATGATTTCGGGGTTTAAAACAGCTTTATCAAGATAAAAGATTCATTATAACAGTTTGTTATTTAACTGCATAAAAAAGACAGGTATACTTTGTGCCACCATTTTAAAAGTAACCTGATAAAAATACAAAAATGAATCAACTTCATAGTTTTGTTATCTTGCAAATAATTGGAGAAAGAGAACGTTGACAGATAAGTTGAGCAATACTCAGCTCAAAAGTTATAACCAGAGCTAAAAGAATAAACGAGTATTTCACTGCTACTCTGTACCTAACTTGCCAATAAAACTAATATCTTGTTATACATCACTGTTATCTCTAATCGATTTCAAAAGAGTTAAATTTATATATTATTTTCAAAATACTATTTGCCTATGTTGATTTCAACATTTATATGTTGTCCTTTGATGTATTACGGACGCGATGTTATCATAGTATAGTTATCTTGAGATTTGTTTAAACAGTCAAAAATATAATAAACAAATAAATGTAACATCTCTTACAAATATACAAAGAAGTAAATAAAATTTTATTAAAAGGGTTTCTAGATAAATTCATTAGAATATGAACACAACATAACTATGTTTAATATCTACAAAATGATTTATGATAATTATATAAGCATGAAGTTTATGTACAAAGATCAGAAACAAGTGAGAACAAAACAAATCTTAGACTATTTATAATGCATCAGCAAAAAAAGGTACAATACTGCTTGCCTGTACAATTTTACATTCTTTCAGTTGATCTGTGTTGCAGGAACTAGTCTGAAAACTGATTAAAACAATGCAGTAAACACCATTCTTTCTAACCAGATGCCACTTTTATAACTTTCTGCTATAAAATGTCTTGCAGCAAGCTTACATGTTTTCGCTGTCGACTTAAAATCAGAGCTTAAATCTATTCATTATTGATAAATCCGTCAAATGATTTTTTTTCAGTAATTATCAAAAACGTCGTTCATTTTCCCTTATGTTAGGCTGCTGATAGGATAGCTAGATGCTAGAGTTGGAGCTAGAGTTCTTTTTATTTCGATTGAAAATTAACTATACAATGTATTTAATGACAGTGCTGATTTTGTCGTATTTAATTGTTAGCACAATATGCAAATTTATATCGGTTGTTGTTGTTGTTATTGTTATTGTTATTATTATTGTTATTATTATTATGATTGTTAATGCTCTACTATCTTATTTGGAAAGCAGGACGTTGTGTGAAAGAATGATTCACAGCGACACACGCATAATTTCCTAACCATCTACATGAGGATGTTCATAGTTTATTTCGGTTTATAAAGCATAATACGAAAATTATAATTATATTACATGTATATTGTTATCTGCCTACTTGTTTTGAAAACGGAATCGTATTTAGAACTGTATTTCTTATTTCTACGGTCAGGAAAAAAGCAGAAGACCTATTCTTTCAAACAGCTATATCTGTAAGACTAATTAATTACGTACCTCTTCATTGTTACTCGTCACGCCAGCTATTTCAAACAAGATCGAAAAACTTATGTGATGACAGGCGGTGTTCTTTATCTCATAGAGAGAAACACTTGAAGTAACGTGGGGACAACGTATCCTTCGTTTTATTTAAAAAAAAAATGAATGTTCCTTGTTATGTGGCAATTTCATAATCTGAAGATAAAAAAACATGAATACTTGTTTTATATAACTGTGTTAAAATAATGGTGTTGGGGCGATTTTTCATAGTTTTAGCTTAAAAACATGAACATACTAAATTGTTGAGTTTCTTTGCACAGTGTGTACGAACATGTCATTTTTGCTTCTTCTCCCCAGCCCCCCTCCCCACTCGCCCACCCTGCCCCCTCACAACACGGTCAATCGAAATTTATTTTGTCACTTCTCCCCTACTTAAATTAATAGCTTGATCTAGACAAGAAAATAATGCTTATAAAGTAATAATGTAGAATTTTGTTTTGCTAAGAGAGCCTGTGTTAAAAAAAATATATTTCTGCTCGTTTTTGTGGTTTTCTGTACTTATTGATATTTAGCGATATACTGTAATAGAACAGACTGAAGTAGATGCTTTTGTCAACGAGAGCGCGTACAGAGTGTCAAAACCTACTGGTTTACAGATCAGCGAGAGTTCGTAGCTATTAAAACTGTAAATCAATAGAATAGTGAACACAGAGGTAATGACTTAAATGGTTTTTGCCACTAGCTAAGCTGGTTCATTATGTGAACAAGTCGTGATATATGAATAATTGGAAATTGTCGTTCAGGCCAAATAAGCTGACTTTTTATGGACAAAAGTATTTCTCAACGATTACATATCCGTGTGCAATGTTGTCTGTGTGTTTTTTTACAGCACAACAAAAATACCTCAGGTTTGAACGAATTAAAGCTAATTTGAAAAGTTATAGTTATATGTCTGTTCACAGCTAAATTTGCATGATATTTGTTTTGTAACAAGGCAGTCTTATCTTCCAATCAGTCTTAAAACTTATTACAAGTCGATGATATCTTTTGTACTATTATCTCTATCTATTGTAGCACTTTAACGCATCAAAGTAATTGCCAATTGTAAAATAAATAATTCAAGTTTCATTATGTTTTAAGAATGATAACTAATTGCCTTATAGAGTATTATTCATTATAGTATTTGTAAAATGATAACTAGTCATGTCATAATAGCAAATATATTGAATTTGAAACATTTCTTTGGAAGATCGAAGCCCTACCCTGTATAAATCATTTATAAAATGGATGTGTTTGGCTCATTATTTGTAAAAACATAACTGATAATGTCAATAAACCATATTAGTAAATTGTTAAACATTTTTCGTGTAAATAGTAACGAGGAATGTGTTCACTTGTCATACATTTATTGAGCAACAAGTGTAGTTGATAGTTAATATTAATGCTTGCAGTTTTCATGTACAGTTGTACTTAGATTTGTTAAGATATGAAGGTATAGATAGGAACAACAGATTGTCAGAACTGCAACCAGAACTTCATCGAATCTGAATACCACTTTTTAATGAACAGAACATAAATTTTCTAAGATAGGATGTAAGTTTCTGCTAGTAATAACATGGCCTAAAGTAAACAAATTTTATAGTATGATGTCAACCAGAAGAAAGAAATTTGTTAGATTGACACATTAATAGTCGGGTGTTATATTTAACATCATACGCATTTATAGGATTTTGAAGAACTTGGAATGTTTAAAGTTTTGATAAGTGTAATGCATTCACATCACAATTACACAGAAACTTAATTCCGTTACTGAGTCCCCTTCAATAGCATATGTAGCATTATTTTCTTTATCTTACAGTATGTCAGTATATTTATATGTCTTACTAATAACTTAGAGCAATGTGGTATTTTGTTGGCTATCATTTATTGATTTCTTATACTTCAATGAGAAGCCTCAATGTGATTACTGTTATCAGTTTAGGAGCCTGATAATTTAATAACAATAGTCCTTTCCCTATGTCAATATATCGTATCGTAGGATAGCAGTGTGATCTAACTTCGTGATATTATGGAATTTAAAACTTTTGTTTCATTTCAAATTTTGCAAAAGACACAGTAGTCGATTATGCCTCTTTTGTTATAATCGTATCTATATTTTACTGAATTATTGTCTAAATGTTTACACAATAACTTGGACAAATTATTCTTGTTTCTAGTTACAGAATAAATAGTGTCAAACTTTTTTACATTTCTTATCAACATGGATGAGAATAAATGAAATATATTTTTGCTATTTGTTAAATTTTTAATCAACAATTGTTTCGACTTAAACCAAAAGCAGTTATCAAAGGATGACTTAATCTGAACAGGAATTACTTAAAGTATTCCATGAATACCACGTTTAGAAAGACCGCTAAAAATGCTTTGTCTAATTGTCGCCGATCCCTTGCCCTGTAAGAAAAAGTTAAATAATTATGTGTATTTTCGTCAAGCTCTGTCATGCAGTTTCGACCACTTTGAAAATCGTATTGCTAGATTTCTTAAGATATTCAATGTTTAACTGATGTGATCATTATCATTATCATCATTGCATCAACTCTGAAAGGTCTGACTACAGGGGTTGGTCAACGGAAAGCTATTACTGTAAGATCATTCTGTCAAACAAAACACTTAAATAACAAAATTAAAACTGTTTAAAAACATTGTTCTTAATGCAACAAGCTTTGACGTTCTTAATATATATTTCTCTCGACAAAAATATGATTCAAAATGTTAGGTTCGCTTTTGTTAATAGATGGTGGAATTATGACGTCTCAGGAAAAGGATTTAGAGATATGGAATGTCTGTGACTGAGGAACACAACAAATCTACATCTACAGGACAAGATTAATTTGATTTATTATTGTTAGTACTGTAGTACAGTTGCTTACTTTCTTTTAACCATCAAAAATAAACAAAACAAATCATTTTCTAATGTTTACAAACTCTGTTATAAAATTCATATATGTACATGAAATGATTGTGTGTGAAGTTTTCATAATTTATTATTCCAGTTTCTATTTCGGTTAGTATAAATTTTAGCGTTAAAGATACATTTCCAGATATGTAGCTTAAGTGTTTCTTTATAAAATATTATTTGGACTTTAATAGATGTAAGGTTACTGTTAAAACATATTTTTGTGAGTTTAATATATTCAACATGCGTTTTACTGTCAGAACAAAGGGGGACATAAGAATAAAAATCTCCTCCTGAAAACCTAAAACCATTCGACATTTATCTTAATCATTAAGCTGGCAAGTTCAAATAAGAGAGGAGACAAATGCTATAATAGTGAAGAATAAAAATATTAAAATTCATATTTCCTCCCTGATCATTGTATAATTAAAAGAAATTTAGAAACAATGTCCCGGAAGGCTCCGAATGATTTGTCCTTTGAGAATGATTGAATATTCTCAGTTGAAATAACGTTCGCCAATAGCTTTGTTTTAAAATATTTAAAAAAAAATAGTATTTCATTGAAGATAAGTGAAGTAACTGGTTTTATTGTAAGACAATTGAACTATTTCTAAAACCAAAAGAATGAATATAGCTTTCGTTAATTAATTATTAATTAACACAGCTTTGCAGAAAGTCTGTTCGTCTGTTCATCTTATAACTTCTCTTTCGCTTATGTAATCATGATATTGAAATTAACGTTTTTACCTTTATCGTTTTAAAGATAATTTTAATATATAATTATGTTTTCTTTGAACTCATAGATTTAAAGGACAACTGATTGAAATTGTGCTTTATCATTTACATTAAGCAGAGATCCTTTTCATCTTTAGCAGGAGAAGTCCAAGAAATCAGTGAGGATATTTAAAAAAAAAAAAAAAAAAACTACACGACGTTTTTTCCTAACATAGAGTTAAGCAATGAACAAATAGACAAGTTTATATCATGTTGATTATCGATCCCATGTTCGTAAAAATCAAGAAGTCTCAATTTAATTACCAGTATCAGTTAAGGAGTCTGACTGATCAATAACCTCACTCTGTTCCATTGATTGGTGTCTCGCGCCATACAACGGTCTACCATCAGGACGCACTGGTGAGCTTTGACTTTAGTTTTTGTCGTTTATATAAATGAATTAATATGCCTTTTGAAATGCTTCTCTACTGACCGTTCCAATGCTGTAATCCCGCTGGTTGTTTTTTTTTCCCGTAAATTGTTTGTAGTGCCTTTTTTAATTGATCAGTATATGAATTTATGCTTTCTTTTCTTCTACTGTTTGCCTCCGTAGAGAGACTGTGTTTTCTGACTGAGGTTTTTCCTGATTTGCAGTTTCCACTTTTTAATACGTCATGTTAAATAGTTGTCACTTTTATAAAGCCTAATTTATATTTATTTTGTCAGAATTGTCAAAAACAAAAATATACACATTATGCAGTACCTTTCCCTCAAATTACATATCGCCAAAGACCATCATGTAAAATCGGCATTGGTCAAGACTTTATGCAAACTTTAAGTTATATTTCCAAACCAATGCACCACTACTTTCTAATGGTCTCTAATATCAGATCAAGAGTGCAAGTCCAATAATTTGCTTCGCCAAATGAAACCAGTAAGGTGAATTTCTCATACTTGATATACGAAAATCACTTAACTTGATCAAAAGCGAGCAGACAACACCCACTGAGGTTAACTTGTGGTGAGAAAAATATATTCAAGTACTGTAAAAAGACATACGGCAAATCATATAAACGGTTCTGCTAATTGTCTTCGGGCATTTTTCTTGAATCATTTGTTCTTAATTCGAGTTTTCGCACATATTTATTAATCTTGATTATTTAAGTTTGAAAATAAACAATACGCCCAGAAGGAGCGAGATTTACATGTCTCAATGGCTTTTCAAAAGCTTGTCTCTTTTAACTCTGTATGTCTGTTTACAAGCTGGTGGTTTTCCTGTTCAGAAAATTACTGCCTTTTTTACAATTATTTTCGTCTATGTGTATCAGATTAATGTTTCTGTTCTCCCTGTGTGTCGAAAAATCATTTTATGAATTCTGCAACTCAGTTCCTGAACATATTTTTTTTTATCTAAAACGTACTTCTTGGCTTAAAATACACAGTTTGAACGGTATTTAAGTCATTTTCGATCAGTTTTTTGTAAGGTTTCTTTAATAGGTATATCAAACAAAAAATCAATATTGATGTGGTGAGATGTAAAAAAGTAAAATCGCTATACATTATCTAAAATATACCCATTCGATTTGTACTTAAGAAAGCCATTGGTAATGAAACCGGTCATGGCATGCATAATACATGCGCTTCTTGTCTCAGAGAAAACTTATGTTATAAATCTATCAGGATATATTTTTAAAAATCACGTTGATTACAAGTATATCAACTCAAGTTTAAGAATAATTAAGCGGCCACTAATTGACCTTGTATTACTGATGAGAAAACTGTTATTACTAAGAAAACTAAGTCAGGTTAATGAATACATTGTTCGTGTTTGCAAGTCCTGTTAGAAGAATTATACTAGTTTTTGCATTAAAAATGTATACTAAACACACTGTATGTGTGTTAGTGCTAATCCATAAAAAGGTGAATGAAATAAAGTACAGATTGGTTTATGCACTTTTTGTGTGCATTTTGCCACTTAAAACGATCTTCAAAGCGAGTTTCAATGAGTTAAATCATTTATGTTGCTTCAGAAATAATGCGAACGCTTAGCTTTTTATCATTTCAGCTCATTGTATGTTCAAAAAATGATTTGTTTAAGATAAATTTATATATATCATTTTTTTATTTTCTGTAACTTTTATGTTACACGTAATATAACGGTTAGTAACGTGATCGATAGGACCAAAGGTCTTTTATTATTTCCCCAAAAATAGTTTAGTAAAAAAAGTAGTGTACCGAATTTTTACTTGATGTTTACAAAGAACTAAAATAACGAATTATTAAGTGTTATTAACTTTTTAAACTATAAGTGACAATATTGGACATGTTATTAGACTTGGGCGTGATAAAAGAATAACTGTGATGAATTTATGAAGATCCCTTTTTGTTGTTTAGTTGAATCAATCAATTCAAATATCAGTTTGCTTTCAAACATGAAAGAAATTTAACATAAGACAAATTATGTGGTGAGAATGATAGCATTCTGAGTAAAAACTCATTATCACAGAACGAAACGAAATTTGCTCTATGACTTTTCGACAACAAACTGAGAAATAAGCAAATAGGATATAATTTTTAAAACCGTCAAAGAAGAGTAGGATTTTGCAATTAAAATAGTGGACCTAATTACTTACCAATAAATATTCGATCTCGTGTACTTTAAGATGGGGATTTTGATATTGTAATCAGGTACAGAGTATATTTCTTGAGCTTGAGGAATGGATTACCTTGCCAGATTCCCGCCGTATGCAGTTACCTGAGGTCAGGATCGCTTGATCCGAATCACAAATACATATTAAATGATACAATAATCCTTGTCTTTACGGTATTAACGCATACATCTTTTGAAGCGAAAAGCTGATGATATCAACGTAACTTTCAACAATTTGACATCATAGGTGTCGCACAACTCATCTTACATGAGGTGTGTAAAATCTTGCTTTCTTACATGGGTATAAGCGTCAGATAGCCCGGTCCGGTATGCTAGGCACCTAGGGTTCAATCACACGACTGTTTTCCAATGATCTTTTTGTCACGCCTTGTGGTATAGCTAGACGTGTTGGAACATATCTCAGTTAGAATGTTGTACTGCATAACATGACAATATACTCAAAACGTTTTGCCTTGCTTATGTTATGATAATTATTTATTTAGGGGTCTGCCAAACTGATTATGTTAGCACATTTGTTTTTAAACGGAAAACTATGAGTTTGATTATGTTTAGCTAACGACTTGTTTATCTTTTTTAGTTTAGATGATGGCATTAAACGTATTTGATCATGCTCTTTGTATTCAGACACTTCAAAGGTTCGTTATTTAAAACTTATTTTCGTTTTGTTTGGATCTGAAGAAAATGAACATTATGTTCAACTTCATTGACGGCTCAGCTCATTTAACTGCATCTGCTCTTGTAAATTGTTAACATTTTGTCATTATTCTCAGAAAAAAAGTCTGCTTTGATTTTTACAGATATGTTACTTGGCCATACTGATGTAATAAAATAAATGGTCGATGCTAATACACATTGCATAATAATTGTCTTTATTTAAGTGTTAATAATTTCTCTGATCTGGCTGACATAAACCTCAAAATATGACTACACACAAAAGCACACAATTACTGGTATGTTATATGAATAGAGTCGGTAGTATATGTGTGAGGTTGGCATACGACATTCGACATTGGCCGAAACGAGTGTCGTATTACCTCAACATTAGACATTCGACTTTGGCAGAAGAAAATGTTTTGCTAGCATGACATTCGAATTCAAATGTGGTGCCGGAACAACATTCAAATTACACAAGTTACAAATGTCAAATGTCGTGCTAGCATAACATTCAAAGAAAGCAAATGATTCAAAATTCGACTTTGGCAGAAGAATGTCGTGCTAGCACGATATCCAAATTTCGCGTATTTCAAATGTCGTGCTAGTACAACATTCAAAGAAAGCAAATGATTAAAAATTCGAATGTCATATGTCGTGCTAGTAAAACATTCAAATTTAACCTGTTCTGAATGTCGTGCTAGCAAAACTGTTCTGAATTAATTTAACCTGTTTTGAATGTCGTGCTAGCATTGAAAGCAAATGATACAGAATTAGAATGTCATATGTCAAATGTCCTGCTACTACAGCATTCAAGGAAAGAAAATGTTTCAAAACTCGAATGTCATAGGTAAAATGTCATCATTCAAAGCAAGCAAATGATTCAAAATTCGAATGTCTTATGTCAAATGTCGTGCTGGTAAAACATTCAAATTTAACCTGTTCTAAATGCCGTGCTAGCAAACATTCAAAGAAAGCAAATTATACAAAGTTCGAATGTCGAATGTCATGCTGGCACAACATTTAAACTTAAGATAAAAAATCTTAAAATCGGTCACAGATAAATGTTATTAAGAGAGATCCTTTTGCTGTGTCAAAGGACAACACAAATAAAGGGTGACAACAACCAGTATATTATACATACAAATTCAAATACCATTTATTTATTGATTTATTCGACAAAAAATGTTGATACACACAAGCGCGCACACAAAAAAAGAAAGGAAGTATGGAAGAAAGAAAACAAAGAAAGAATAAGAAAGATAGAAAGAAAATCAAGCAAGTAATTAGGAAAGAAATTAAAGATATTTTACAATGGAGGTTTTCAACTAAATTAATTTACTATTTCTTGATGCTATTTGTAGAAATATTGTGGTAATTTCATGCATAATTGATACCAAATATATTTCTCAATGTGCAGTGTTAGGTGAATCTACGATTTCTAATAAAAGATATTAGCCCGCTAGAAAAAAATAACCTTGGATTCGTCATCATTTGGCACCTTCCTGTATAAAGTTGTGTTAAATGATAGTTGACCAAAACAAGTTCGAGAAACCTTTCCGAACACTTATACTTCAGAAACGTTACGTTAAAAAATATTCGAATTGATCTTACTGAAAATTCTTTCCGCCTATATGTCATTTTAAGCTATTACCCTGGAAGGTCTTCGAGCTGTTTTGTCCGTCTATTCACAATCTTTTTATCTAAAATTGTTTGCTGTATATAACTGCTATCATATTGCTACATGAACGACATTGTTGTTTTTACTAATCAAATGAAAATTAGTTTAAACGTCGTCCATGATAACACGGACAACTGCTTAAAACAAAGTGTTTTATTTCAGTTAAATTAAACATTAGTGTCTTAGTAACAACAACACATTTTTGATACCTGTCACACGTTGATATGGAAATTCTGAAATGAGATATCTGCATCTAATTACTTAATGCGTTTCATGCAGACACCAGACTTAATGTCAGATTAGGGCATTTTTGTCATTTGTACGCCAATAAAGAGCGCATATATTTAGATTGCTGGAGATTTATTTCTTGCCACCAACACTTTAATTTTATACAAAGTGTTACGATATATCTCATGGGTGCTTTTCAAGCATTGTTGAGTCATGATTAATAGATGTAATTCTATTTTGTCATCGAATATATGTGAGTTGATATACTTTTTTAGGGGGACAAACTAATTTGATTTATTTCAGCGGTTGTTTTGGAATGTATAGAATAGTCCTAAAATAATATTAACGTCACCTAAGGGGAAACACATTTACAGCTTTTATTGTGTTGTTCTAAATACGAGGGGTGATTCAAAAGTTCGCGGAATTTATCTCTAAATCATTTATTTTTTCACCGAATCACATTAAATTTCGCATAAATATAATTCAACGTATTTTAACTAACATTTTCGTTTAGTTTATGGAATATGTGTAACCGGAAGAATATAAATGGTCTCCATAGCAACCACGGTTAGGTGACTTGAAGCAGGCCAAAATATTTCGTTTTACTAATTCACTTCAGACGATAGTATGTTTTCAAATGTTGCTCAATTTTGGCGCGAACGTAACTGACGTTAGAATGACGTGTTGACGTCATTTCCTATAATTTTGATTACATTACGTTGAACCGTTACTCCACAGCAGCGAGTTGTCGCCATGTCTTCAACTTCTTCCGCGACGTCAACAAGTGAATTGGAGCTACGCGCAGTTGTGAAATTTTGTGTTGGACTCAAACTTACACCAGTTGAGACGTTGAATCAAATTAAAAACTCGCATACATTACAACCTTGTGGTAAATCGTTTGTCTACAAATGGCATGAGCGATTTCGGAACGGCAGAAAATCGGTACTTGATGACGATAGAGCAGGTAGACCAGCATCCGCTATGACGACGAGCAACGCAACGTTAGTGAGAGAGCTTTTGGACAACGACCGGCGCTTAACGGTTAGGGGTATTGCAGAGGAACTCTCCCTATCGTATTCTACTGTGCAACGAATTCTTACAGAAGAGCTAAATATGTCCAAAGTATCTGCGCGTTGGGTGCCCAGACTTCTGACTGATGAAAACAAGCAGCGGAGGTTAGAATGTATGCCGCATTTTAGTCATACAAACGATCAACTCTTATATATTATTTTTATAACAAACTAATATTTTACAGTATGTATTGTTTCAAATAACAAAATATATAAAAATATTATTTAAAATGTGCCGCTTTTTACTTTCTTAAACTTAAATTATTTCATGTTTTCCCGTTTGTTTGTTTGACTTCAGGTGCTTAGACGCGATCTGATACAGGCTCTGCGCCGCAAGCGCCCCCTGTTGGTACTGGATGATGTTATACTCCATCATGACAACGCTCCAGCACATCGGGCACAGAGTACAGAGTTAGAGATTTCACTGCTTGGTTTCAGTCTCTTACCACATCCGCCGTACAGCCCGGATCTAGCACCGATGGACTTTCGTCTGTTTCCAGATATGAAGAGGGAACTCAGAGGCCAGAGATTTGAAACAACATTAGAGCTACGCAATAAGGCTCGTGAAGTAATCTCTTCATTCAGTCAGGATTGGTTTAAGGTAACATTTATGCAATGGGTACAAAGGCATAGGAAGTGTGTAGCGACGGGCGGCGATTACGTCGAGAAGGTGAATCGTACGCTAGAATTTGACCGTTAGTGACGTCGACGTCGTGATGGCGTGCGTCAAGTGCCGGTCATGTATACAATTCAAATATGTACAAACGATTTATTAGTAAATGTATTTCAATGAGATTACGGCTCTGCTTTAGTATTGAGTAAACGTATCGAGTGATGTAATTTTTGTGTTTGTATTGTCTTTTCCGTTCTAGTAATAAAGCAATTCCGCGAACTTTTGAATCACCCCTCGTACAAAAAGTCATCACATCATGGGTTTTAATGAAACAATTTGCCACTAGCATGTAGTAATGTTCAGCAATATATTCTACTTGTTTTGTTTTAAAATCCCATTTCAATTCCATTGCTTGACATCTGTTATACTTAAATATTCTCTAAATGATTGATAGCCAAAATGTATAAATGTTACCCTGTTAAAGTTCTGTTTTTTTTTTTAAATGACCAAAATTTACTAGAATGGCAGTTAAGATAAATTGTAAAGATACAATGAATGCTCAGAATTCGTATAAAGAACTAATAAAGATTTGTTTCACTTCTAAGAGATAAATAAAATTAATGGAAATTAAGCTTCCAGTATAGTTGTTAATTTGATTTATGACTTGGGCTGTAAAACTCCTTAATCAATAAATATATTTAAATTGATTGATTGAATATAAAAACACCATAAAATTGAACCTCTTGAAATATTTAAGGTCAGTTTGACTACTAAATTATAAATATAACTTTACAGAGAAGACAGACACATTTTTTTCAATCAAATTGATTGAAATGTTGTAAGTGCAAAAATCACAAAACGCCATTCGTTCTTATTCAAGATATACCATAACGAAGTATCTTCACGGACCAAGACAAATCATTTTCAAGGTGAGATGCAAGCAGTTTGTTTTATCGGCTTTATTTTATCCTTTAATTGAATGTGCTTTTAAAGGAAGGGCTTTTTCTGTATCTTAACAGACTTAGATAGGATATCCATTTAAACTGCATTTCAACAGATAACATGACTAAAGCTATTACCACGTGACTGAATGGAATTTCAGTTTTTTTGTACCTTGTTCTTTAACTTCTTAACCATTAGCACGGGCCTGGAGACTTGCCAAGTAGCTTTTGTAATGTTTAATGACGTAGAGACAAAGTTTTCTCAAATATTGTCTTTCGTTTCAACCTTTATTTGCTGTGATTAGCAAACTGAAGACCATATATGTGGCAGAAGTGCCTGGCCAATTAATATCAAAAGAAATATAAATAGGTATATGCTTTAATAATTTTACCGTTTTATAATTATATACTTTGTCTAAAATAATTTTTGTTTGATTGTTCAGTTTTAGATTTTATGAAATACAAATAAAGACCATCTAATTGTCAGAGAACTGTAGAAAGGAAGTATGGTCTAGTAATCATGCAAGCAAGAACATCAAAGCATCGTCATGATTCAGAATCAAATCACTTTTAAACGTTAATATTGCTTCGTTATGTAAAACCGATATATATAGGATGTACGTCATTTCCGTTTGATGTTATAGCACAATGCAGAACCATTTTTCAGCAGAAAATTAGTCTGTCTATTATATAATATAAAATGTTATTAATTATTCAAATGGCTTCTCTTTCAGGTGTTTCACTAGCTCTGAAATAGTATATTTAAAAACTTCTAAACTAATAAGTAAGTTTTGTTTCTTTAACATAAAACTAGACAGCCATTTCCATATCATAGTATTAAAGTATAGTATATATTATACTCAGTTTTCATATTTGAATATTTTTCTCTAATCATAGTGCCTATTCCTCCAAGAAATCTTTGATAATATCTTAATAAGAGCTTTCTTATATGCATTTTACGATAATTAAAGGCATAAAATAAATAATCAGCACAAGAATTTCATTTTTTTAGTAAAGTGTTCTTGTAAATAATGCAGAAAATGCATAATTATACTATTTAGAACTATACTGTAGCAATTTGTATTTTATCGATTAATGTCAGGCTTAAGTTTAGTAGAGCTACCAACGTCAATGTTTAAAGAAATTGCAATGTCATCTTTTATCATTTATGCTTTCAAAGTTATTAATATTCTTAACAATACATGCAGAATAAAATACATTGGAACGTCTGATGATGTTTATTGCTGAAAATAGTGAAAAAGTACAGACATCTAAAGTTTGACTCTACACACATTTTCTGATATCGTACTAGATGGAGCCCGTGCAAGCACGGGCTTAAGGTAGTAAAAAATATTAATAGTGTTACTTCTAACATACAAGCTTCTAATGGTTTTTTTTGCATTTGTTTGACATGGTGTGTGGTCAGTTATGTTAATACAACTTTTGATCCCAAGTTTTGCCTTTAAAGGCATGCATGTTGTGTCAAAATCACATATTAAGATATCTGTAAAATTTAGTACTTGTATAATCTATTATATAATTATAATTTGTGATTCACCAGTAACGTTTATACCTCCTTAGGTAAATTATAAAAGTCTTCAAAGACATATATTAAATAAATCTAAGTACTGCATTTTGCTTAGAAGAGGCATAAACTTTATCACTATGTCCTACTGATCCCACCACATGGTGTGGCCCTTTCCAAGAGCACAACGAAACATGCAGTTAATTACAGTTTCAGTAATTTTTGTATAAAGCTGATTTGCATCATTTTGAAGAAATAATTGTAAGAATAGGAACTATTAAATGGTAAATGACTTCTAAGTTTTAAGTATTTGTTAATGCTGCTGAACCTCGGAGTACCAAATATGGGAATTAAAATTAAGTTTGCTTCACCTTTTAATTTTTTTTATGGCAAGAAGGCAGTTTTTTGGGACACCCATGATCTACCAGAACATGTAAAGAGTTGCACTGGATTAAAATGTAAGAATAATGTTATGTGAAAAATCAAACACACAACGTTTTCGGAGTTTTCCATGTCTATTTCAAGTTTTCTATTTAAGAAGAAATCACCCTGATCATTTTGTTGGTTATTGCCAATTTTCGCAAATAACCAGAGGCTTTGTTCTAACAGAAATGTTAACTTGATATACTCATATATAGGTGTTTCAGTGACATTCAACAGAATTGTCAAAAATTCTGCAGTTTTTTCCAAAAATCGGCAAATTTGTTCTTTTATAGTATTGAAGTAATTCATTTGAGCATTCAAATATATGAGACAATCTCATTGCCTTATACATTCCGTGCAAACATCAGCGTAATAATCGGCAAAGTGTCGATAAAACGTCAATGCGTGAAACCCAAGATTGCATCACTTAAAATGTATTGCATCCTATAGATTCGTTTAAATCAAATTGTGAAAGTTAAAGTTGGAGAGCTAAATTAAGATTAGTTGTTGCAAAAAGGGTTGTTCTTTCTCAGGAGGCCTAACTATCTTGTTTATTTCGCTTGCAGTCTAAACATAGACGTCATCGAAAGGAACTGTCAAACCTAAAACCTGTTTTAATCTAAATTTGTCGTTTTTTTAAAGTTCATGTAAATGGGTTCGGTTTTATTGGGGTTAAACGCCAGTTTAACAGCTAAGGTCATATCCCAGTGGTCAGTCCACCTAACCAGTGTTCCTGGGTATCCAACCAGTTTACTAACCAATTTCTCTGCAAGTGACTGACTACTTCCTCACTTGCTTCAGAGGTGAGGGACAAACGACCTACAGATCAATTATCAAATTTTGCCAGCCCTGATGGGGATTAAACCAGGATCGTCAAGTTTGATAATCCGATGCTCTGCCGATTGAGCTAGCCGGACCGGCAACATCATGTAAATGGAACAAATTTTCATCACTCATAATATGTAACAAAGTAAACTTGTAAAAAAAATAATTTATTGATTGAAATATGTGTAATATTCAACATATTAATTAAAAAAAGCAAGTGACAATGCTAGAAATGCCTCTTTAGAACGCAATCGTTATTTATTCCGTTCATGAAAAATACTTGACTTTTTTCTTCATTAAAACATTAGTAAAAACAAAACGCCTTTTTGTTTCCAATCAGTTCTATATCAAAATGAATGATATGAAAATGTAATAATAAACTGAGACATAGCATTTTTTGTTTTAGCCCATTTTGCACTCTTTTGATCGTCAGATTAAAAGGTTCTAGCTGTTACTCAGAAACTGTCTATCAGTCTGACTTTATCCTTCTGAGGACAAGCTGAAATTATTTTGTCTATATTTCATCGATTTCAAGTTTTATATCAAGGAGTTAACTCAATTTAATTACTATTATCAGATAAGGAGACCAACGAATCAATCACGTAGTTTTTTTCACATTGATCAATGTGTCGCGACTCGTGACTGATAAACTGTTGTCTACAGTCTTGGCACATGAGAAAACTTTTCCTGTTGGTTTTGCTGTATGTGTGTCAGTGTGCACAACACGTATTTTGTTCCTTGTTTTTGTTATGTTAAGTCGATGCTGTTCTTTTCCCAGCCATTGTTTTCATTCACTTTTGTTGACATCACGCTGATACAACTTAAGGTCTTATAAATAACCTGTCATTTAAATACATCAAGAAACACTTATTCAAGTGTAAGAAAAAATGTTTTATTACTTTTAACATGCACAGTATTCCAATTTAGGCTAAATGGCAAATTCTGATTTTATCAAAATACCAAGAGTTGTTTTAACCTGTGCACTTTATAACATATTGTTAAAAGAACTGGATTTTAATGTGTTTATTCATAGCATTCTTACCATGGTCTTAAGATTTGAACCTAGTCACTTTGAATTATGCTTTGGAACACCTGTAAACGTTTCAGATAAAAGCTATAAAAATATGTCCGACAATTACAATTACAATTTACAATTACATGACATTTATAAAGCGCAAAAATTATCGATATATTCTATTGCGCTGTACAAAAAAGTAATACCTACATACACATCATCAATAAGACATTTATAAAGATATCTACAAACACATAGGCAACATAGGAAAAAATAGTGATCAAAAGAGTATGATTCTAGCACATGGGATTTTTACCACAATTGTTTAGTCAATTTATGCACTCTTCATTTCCAGACAATGTTCATCATTATAAAACTTTTGGAACAAATGTGTTTTAAGTTTTGATTTGTATAACACTTCAGAGTGGATGTTTTTTAGAATGGAAGGGAGCTCATTCCACCACTTTGGACCAACAACTGCAAGGGAACGGTCTGCAAGTTTCGTCCGCCTTTTCGGAATGATAAAGTTCGTATCATTCTGTGAGCGTAGTCTGTAGCAGCATTGGTGAATCTGGAACATTTGCCTAATGTATTTAACAATTGGATTTAATTTAAGAAGAAATGCAATGATAAAATAGAGTTATTAAATGTTATTGGTGTAAATGAGAAAGTATCAGGTCAAATTGCGCAGCCCCAGTGAACTGTCTGGTAACACGGAACTAATGGTGTGCCGAATGAGTTTTAATTTCGATATCATAAAACAGAGGAGACGTCTCGCTATTCAATTACATGTCAACAGGAAATTAAACAATGTCTGAAACAATTCGTTATGAAATCAGATAAATACGCAATTTCGATTTATCTTTATTTCAGAAACAATATACTGCATGAAAAAAGACGATTGCACTATTTTCTGGATAACTGTTGTTGCTTACACGGAAGAGAAGAAAAAATATCTGGTTTAATTTTTCTTCACGGAGTTTTGACTTCTTAATTCCTTACTGCATTCTAACATTTATAAGGTTACTTACACTATTGCATTACATAGTTACGTAGTCTTTCAGACATTGTATCAATAATATCGAATCATTGTGTTCCGTTCTTACTTCGGTATATGTTATGCTGTTTAAAAAAACGTATTATCAAGATAACACAAACATATGTAGTTTCAAGTTAAGACATAAAAACACCAACAACAAGTAAGCGTTACATTACAAAAACAAAATTTCGTTTCTATTGACCTGTTGGATGTCTGTATTTGTGAGGTATTTGATTATTCGTTCTTGCCATCCAAATAGTGCAGACATGTGTGCTTGTTATGTCATAATTTATTCTGGAAGTTCTATTTTGCTGCAGACAAGTTACATAAAATATGTATTTTGCATGGAACAATGCCGGTTCTGAAGGACTATAAAGGTTAAACAAATAGGTTTCTAGATATGGAGCAATCATCGCAGCTTTCATTATGGTGTCCTCAATATTGCCATCTATATACAAAGGACTTAAACTCAAACATAAGTATGGTTTTGATTACATATGACTTGTCTTCGACAAACACAATACAACATCATATTTCAGAAATATAACGCAGTTTTACTATCATTGTTTAGAAATTAACCTTACCTTTGCAATGCTTGATTAATCCTATTCAAATATATCTGATAATTCACAACATAAGATCATTTCAACTTAAACTGCTTGAGAACGTCTCTCGAACATTGCTTTCACATATGCAAGATAATGAACTAATACTTAGTCTACAAAGCAATTTCTTTTGGTGGGGTATATTAAATTAAAAATTGTAATTCATACTTAATTTGCTTTGAAAGATGTGTCCTAATTATACCTATATTAACTGAAATTTTGAAGAGTCGAAGGAAGTTTAACTTGTTGGTCATCTTTTTTTTGCAAAGTCTGACCATTCTAATGCATTTTAAGAGTTTAGAAATAGATATATTCCGATGAGAAATATGTATATTTCAATGATGTGATAAAGTTTGCAGTCTCTTAGAGATATAGGAGATTAGTGCTGGTCCCACCTAGGAAATAATGGTAAGGTAAACTGCCTATATAGTGTCATCCTGTCCGCCCGATATGGCAGTGGTTGTTAGAGGGCATTAAGGTCAGGTCCGTGCTCCTTTCCTGAAGTCTGTAATGAGTGGAGTGAAAATGTTCTCTGTTTTCAGTTCAAGCAAGAAATCCCTCATCTCAGTTCAGTTCCTTATTTGCAAGATGCAGTTAAAGGAGGAGTCTTGTTTACGTTCAGTGTAATAATGTTTATATACTGTTGCTGTAACTTACAAGTTAGGCAGTTATGTTATTCTGTGGGAACATGCTCTCATCTTTTTGCTTTATATATTATCGATTTCGTAAACTACGTAGAGCAGTCTCAGTCTGATAACTATGATTTGACAGTTTAGATGCCTGTTACATTACTAAAATGATCCATGTTGCGTGTTACATTACTAAAATGATCCATGTTGCGTGTTACATTACTAAAATGATCCATGTCGCCTGTTACATTACTAAAATGATCCATGTTGCCTGTTACATTACTAAAATGATCCATGTTGCGTGTTACATTACTAAAATGATCCATGTTGCCTGTTACATTACTAAAATGATCCATGTTGCCTGTTACATTACTAAAATGATCCATGTTGCGTGTTACATTACTAAAATGATCCATGTTGCCTGTTACATTACTAAAATGATCCATGTTGCGTGTTACATTACTAAAATGATCCATGTTGCGTGTTACATTACTAAAATGTCGCCTCTTGTGAAATACCCTCCTCTTACAGCTAGCTTCATTGGACATTAATCGATGCTTTTGTGTTTCTTCCATTTGTAAAACATTCTGTGTCATATTTGTAACTTTATTTAAAAAATGAATAAGTTTACTAAAAAAATCACATTTGTCTTATACAAAAACTTTAAGCAACATTTACTTTTTTGTTAAAAAGTAAGGCATCGGTCGTCATTAAAATAAGTTGCAAGAAATTGCTTTCCATTCTATGTAAAGTTAAAAAAGTTGAGACTCGACCATAATTTATTGCATTTGAATGACGATGCCTGCTGTTGTTGAAAACTGAGGAGACCTCTTTGATTTGATTTCGAATTGTGATAATTCAGTTACTATTGACACTTTTCTTTTTACTAAAAAATACTGTCTTAACACCACTAGAAAAAAGGCTTTTGGGACTAGTATTTTGAGATTTTTTTTGATTTTTTTTTTAAATTTTCGTATCTGTTTCTTGAAACAAAATAGCCATTGATTCTTAGTCTTATCTGTCTGTTGTTGACACAATAATATCATCGTCTTGAATATATTGCAAACAAATTAAACAACAACTATTTCAAAGCCATGATAAGAATCAGATCATATAACGCATGTTCAGTAATTTGTCTTGTAATGTGAAACCAATGGTGTGACGCTTGCATTGTATTGTAAAGTAATTTCCTTTTGATAGAGCAAAATAGACGTATCGACCTTTAGAAATGAGACACGGGGAAATTTATCAACCCACGCAGAAATTTTATTATGTAATTAGAAAAAAACAATACCAGACTCAGTCCAATAATTCCAATAAAGAACATTTGAAAAACAAAACAGGTAAGTAAATCGATCAATATCCTTTCGTGTGGCCCGTATTGTATAATTTAGAGTTTCTTTGTTTACTTTTTTTGAACTTAGTTTGTTTATAACACTACTCTTATTTCAAGCGGTTTTATTACTATCTTTTCGCCTACTAATATAAGACGGTTCTGGTCGTGTTCCAGAGACTTGTTCGTTGAAAAAATAGTTTTTTCAAATTTTTAACGCACTATAGTTACATATAATCGCTTTTACATGATATTATGCTAGAGTGAATGATCTAGAAGTATACTTGTCAAGAAAAGCCTTTAGGATAACAGACATGTGACTTTTTTCATGTTTTCCCCTTCAAAATATGTATGTTAATTCAGTATTAAGGCTTTATTGATGTTTCAACAAAACATTGTTACAATTTTCAGCATTAAAAGTTCATTTCATGTCTGTGTTTTAACGTGTTTACAGAAAGTTTGCAGATACTAATCAGAATGAAATAAAACCAGTGAAACATCACGAAATAGTCGCATGTAAATTGTAGACTATTGATGATTGCAGAAGTAATTAGCAAGTGACAAATGGTTTATAAAATGATTCAAACATCAGATATCAGACAACTGTCAAGTTGACAGATAAGTCTAGTTTTACACTGAGTTTGTTTCGTCATATTTTCAGTTTAAGTTGATGTTTGGTCAATATCTAACTTTGCAGTACTTTCTAGATAGCCACTTGCTTGAATGAAACACCCGGTATTTTTAGCCGATTTCAAAAAGATGCCTTTTATTCTTTAAAATCTTTCTACTAAAAACTTCCGATGCCTCCATCAATAATGAATTCCAGTACTGCGAATTACCCTGTTAGATTTACTCTAGTCATTGCAATCAATTTTGATAACAGTGTTGTTCTAGGATAGCATACGTTTCCTTGGTATTGAGAAAAAAGAAATACGTAACTGTCGTTATATGAAAATCAAGCGGTGTGTCCTACGAGACATGTATGTCTATATTAGTGTTCTGACCATTTTTCCTCACATGTTATCAATGCCGACAGCTACAACATATTACGTCACACCACCCTCAAAGTACTCTTAACAAATGAATATTAATTTGTAGAAGGTGAAAATATCATGGTATCTGAGCATGCGCAGTGTGTACTTGTACGCTCTTCGAAGCTAAGAAGTTAGAACGTCGCTTTATATTCTATGAAGACCAGAGACCAAATATTTAGAAAAATCCTTGTCACAGAGTGGACAAGAAAGTGGGTCGTGCACTAGGTAGCAGATTCTGTTTCCATAAAAACTACAAATATTATAAACAACACAAAAAAATATCCCAAGTAAAATCTTACTTAGCTGAACATATTTCATGTGGGTGGTTTAAGAGATTATGTATCAGTTCAAGGGAAATTAAAATGAATCATATAACGTATTGTTTTCCTCCCTTGGCATTTTTATAATAATAATAATTACAATTATAATGATAATGAAAAAAAAATAATAATACAGCAAAATTGATAGAAAATCCTTCGTTTGATCTTCATTTGTGTCTTGATATGGTCACCAATTTATTTTATATAAGACCTTTAAAGACAAATTCTGAATGCCAAAAATAATTGTCATTGTATAAAATTAATATATTGCTTGAAAAAAATGTTCTCAATATGCACAGCTGAAACAAAATTTTCTAACGTCAATAATTTCACTGTGTATGAAATAAAATTCCGGTATGTTGTTCAAACTTATGGTCTAAAATCACATCAACTTTTTACACCTGCATGTCTTCAACAAATATACTGAACAGGTATTTTATCTTTGAATTTGGACATAAATGACAAAAATACATAGTTTTATTTCACGTTGCCAAAAGAACAGGAACGATGCTCAGCCACGAGGTTATCATTCTCATTATTATATTGACACAGTATAATCAAAATGTCTAATAGAGTCGGACTCTCTCTGGAGTTATATACACCAAGCTCGCTTAAATAACACCTTCCTGACCAATTGACTCATGGTTTGACATACGAGTCTCATTATTTTTGTTAAGAAATTAGAGCTTCAAGAAGTACATTGAATCGATGTTTTGCCATTTGTTATTGTGATCAATAAAAAGTTTTGTTGTGTCATTGAGAGGCATTCGCTTTAGTCATCTCATTTAATACATGCCAATTTTAATTACTAGGACTTGCCGGTTTTACTTCATAAAGAAACAATTAGCTAAATGCGGAGATGTTTATATACTGAATCAAATAGCAGAACATCTAGGGTGTATTTTATGATATACTGTGTTTCTTTTAAAACACATCATCTAGAAATTGTTACTTGTTCAACAAACACACTTTCATGAAATGGACATTGTTAAGGAACATAACCTTTTGGCTTTTGCGTTTTTATTACTTGAATAACATGACGGATGTGGTTTGGCAGTGAGGCTATGGTGTTATTTCGTTTTATTAACTTTCAACGAGTACTCTTCTGAAAGCAAGTACAAAAAATGTATTGACAAAAAGATTAATTCAATGATATTGTCTTGTACTAAGCTAATTCAACATAATTGATTTTATTCTGTTCCATTTGCTTGTGTTTCTCGTTTGAACGTAATTTCATTACTGAACCATATAACATCTGCAGAAAGATTACAGACATGAAACATTAATAGTTAAGCAACAGATGATGATAGCCCTCTAACACAGAACAAACGATACCTAATGTCAGTTCTTGATGAATTAGCTATCCGAATAATATTAGCATTAAAGAAGGCTTTGTAGTAAAGAAACAGATATGTTACTGTGCTTCGGCAATCCACAACCGTATTCCTGTTATGGATATAGTTCAGTTTATATTTTTATTTAAATGCGGTGCCTTAAATTGTAACTCAATATGCCATTGACGTAAATTTAAACCACTTATAAAATTTTATACAAGAATATATGTGCATGCTCAATGCAAGAAACCTTTCCCAACAAATGTTCAGGAAGAATTTTACTTTGATTATCTGGAAACAAAACCCATACCAAAAACGCATTCAATAACCAGTTCAGCCTTTGCTATTCAATATTTTGTAAATATTAGCATGTTATCGAGCAGTATTCTTTCAATCCAAAAATAGTATCGTCCTGTTAATGCAAACTAATGGGTGTTTGAATTATTGAACTCTTAACAAAAGTCGTGACCACAGAAAAAATCACCTCTTTCCGCGAGAGGTGCTTGAAACAACCTTCTATCAACACAAAAGCTGGAATTTATAAAGGAATCTATCGCCCACTGAGATAAATGTTAAATAAAGCACAAACTCAGATGAAAAACTTTCGCTTTGATGTTAGCTTTTCACAATTACATAAAATAAACATGAGTTTTCTATGTGAATATGATTTATGCGTTAGTTGCAGAATTTCGGATTAATTTTACATAGATACGTGTGACAGGGAGTTTTGTATACAGAGAGCGTATCTAAAATATACCATGTAGTAAATAGAACAAGACATTAGTGTGACAAAGGGGCAAAGACATTGATAGAGCAATCGATCTTTACCTCATTAGACCTTAGAAGTGTTTTTTTTTTGTATTATTGATATTTTCATGTCATCAGACATTAGAAGTTCGTACATTTGTATTATTGATAAGCCAGCAGTATGAGACTAATGATTGGCGGCTGTGCAAATAAAACTCATTGAATCTTGCAAATTTTCTTTATTTCAGTTAACGAAACCAACATTATATTTCAAGCATCTGTACACGATTGTTAAACGTATTAATGTATAATGATTTAAACCCGTTTTCAGAGTATTTTTCTCCATTGCAAAATAACATGGTTGACGCATATTACGTGCTCATTTGAATAAACCGTCGCTTCTTTATTTAGCGATCCTCTTTATCAAGAGTTTTTTACACAATGAGAGAGTTAAGAGAATGCATCATAAAAACAGTGCCCAATAAGAGTCTTGAAATAGAATGCAATCAACAGATCCGATCTTTTAAGCATCAGTGTGTCTTTTAGTTGAATTTAATGTAGGTTCTCTGTCATATCGGCTGTTGTAACAAATCTTCCCAAACTAACCTAAAATTCAGTTATAAAACTCGAACTTCAATCACTTAAGCTTTTGTGAATAGACTGGTTTTTTTCCCCTTTGTAATTAAGAACCTTGATAAATGGCCTCACAGCCTGGCGTAGACGCTTCATTCATTTCGGTTAGAGAAGAAGAGAACCCTCGAATTCCGTGAGTAATAATTTTTGATCGTGTAGTTTAAAAGTAGTTTAAGCTATACACACAGATGGAATTTGATCTATCAGTCGTTCATAGAGGCTCTGTGTTGTTGTTAATTCAAATGCTTGCATATATATTTGCATGATAGCTCAGTTCCAGATTGAACAACTGCAAGGTTTTTCACATATATGAGATCAATTAGTGTCTGACGTATTGTGCTGGGAGTTGTTATAAGTTGACTGAAGTAAGTCATGGTTTGTTCGAGCTCATTAGCTAACAATGGTGCATTAAAGTCACCAAGACAACTACGGTTGGTACTGATCACTCCTCTGAAGTTTTGTCGAAATCCCGCCAGCAGTTTGACCTGTGAAAGCTGGACAAGGATTTTCTTTTTTAGCTCTGGCGGCCATTCTGTGCAGCAAAGCGGAACATGCCAGTGACATACACTACTAAGCTAGGTACTTATCACTCCTGTGAAGTTTTGTCGAAATCCCGCCAGCAATTTGACCTATGAAGCCGGACAAGGTTTTTCTATTTTTAGCTCTGGTGGCCATTTTGTGCAGCCAAACAAAACGTGCCTGCGATATGAACAACTAGGGTCGGTACTGATCACTCATGTGAAGTTTCGTCGAAATCCCACCCGCAGTTTGACCTGTGAAAGCCGGACAAGCCGAATGCGGACGGACGGACGGACAGACGGACGGCGAAGGCAAAAACAATATGTCTACCAAACATTTTGGGAGACATAAATATAAATTGCGCTTAATGAACAAACAATTAGACTCTATGGTGAAACATACAACGAACAAGCGAATTCGTTGAATTGATGTCCCCCGCCGAATGATACAAATCACTGGAATGAGGCTGTTAGGTATTATCAACTTTTTAACATGACCTTTTGACCTTGGAATTTGAGTGACAAATCAGTTTGATATCTTTATCAATAATGAATCAATGCCCATAATAATTGAGTTGTGCCAAGTAGTAACAGCTCTTATAGTAAATGTTGTCATTTGAGAGAAATGATGTCAAAACAAAGCAGCGGAACAACAGCAATTTTTTAGTCTAAACAAGTAAAGGATTAAGCTCCTATGCACTGTAAGACTCCTTAATGACATCTATGCACCTATGAAGTTTAATTCTGATACCTCAAATACTTTTTGAGTTATGGTCAAAACAAACATAAAGTATTAAAAATAACAAAGGGGAATAACGCCAAGGTTATGAAGGGACGAGTTACACTTCGTATGCACTGCACTTTTACTCAATGAGATTTAACTACATAAAAAGTTTTAGGTTTATAACTTTAAAAGATTAGACTTTTTAGACTTGTTTATATACGTTTCAAAAAAGTGTGACGGTCGGACAGAAGGACGAACAAACAGTTGGACGTACAATGCCAAATCTTTATTTCTCTTCTCCGCAATGACATCTATGCACCTATGAAGTTTCATGTGTAGATACCTTAAATACTTTTTGATTTATTTTCTGAACAAAATTTAAGTACGAAACTAACAAAGGTCGATAACTCAAAAGTTATCAAGTGAAGGGTTATAGTTCCTATATTGTGCACGACTCCTTAATGACATCTAAGCACCTATGAAAAGATAAATGTTGATACCTCAAATAATGTTTTGAGTTATGGTCCAAACAAAGATTAAATATAAATACAAAAAAAAACAAAGGGGGTAACTCTTACCAAGAAGTGAAAATTTACAGTATCTATTCACTGCATTTCTATTCGGTTGATCTAATTACATACACTGTATGAAGGTTCACAAATAGAATAGTTTTTTAGTTTTGTTCTAAAGACGAACAGCCGGACGGACAATGCGAAATCTATATACCTTCGCCTTTTGCAGTGGATATTCAATCAATTTATTACGGTCAAAGAATCAAACCAAACCTTCGAATGAGAATGCCAAAGTCTGAGCCATTGCGACTATTGCAAGGAATTACTTTCTAGACTTTTTTTCCATTTCGCGTTCATTTTTCGGGCAAAGGTTGTCTAATTTTCAATCTTCACGATAGAAACTTTCAAACTTACAGACATACTTTCAAAACATTGAATTGTATCGCTTTTCTGCCATTTCATTTGAATCGTAACATTGACGGGACTAGATGTGCGAGTTTAGTACCAGTATTGGATGGGTCATGAGACTAATAATTCGGTAATTTACTAATTTTGGCACTGGTAAAAGTTGACGTTTCCCATGGGAATGTGATGATTGAATCACTGGGGTAGGCTAGTCGCCTGTTTTCTAGATCTTGTAGCAGATTCTATTGTCATGACATCAGACTTTTAATTCTCCTCCTGCTAGTTATGCAAGTGTGTTATGAATGCCCACTGGCTAGTTATGCAGGTTTGTTGTGAATGCCCGCTGGCTAGTTATACAGGTTTTGTTATGAATGCCCACTGGCTTTCCCTTCTTTGCTGTATGTTATTAGTCCACAACTTCATCATACAAAAGTGAAAAAACACTTATCAGGTAAAACCAGTCAGAAAACACAGGCTCCCTACGCGGTCAAAGGTAAAGGAACAAACCAAGGATATGCGCATCTCCTTTTGGTATTGAAAGTTCCCACAAAATTTCGTTGAAATCATTTCAGTAGTTGCATAGAAATAGCGCGGCAACGAAACACTATTCAGGGGGCATAACTCTGTGCTTAATGGTCTGACCGAGACTTGTCAATGATATGCGCATCTCCTTTGGTATTGATGGTTCCCATAAACTTTCGTTGAAACCCAGTTAGAAGTTGCCGAGAAATAGCTCAGAAACGAAACTTACTCTGTATACATAGTGCATAACAAATCAAGGACCGTAACTCTGTGTTGAAGGGTCCAACCGGAACATGCCGAGGATATGCGCATCTCATTTTGGTATTGAAAGTTTTATTGAAATCCAGTCAGTAGTTGCCAAGAAATAGCGCGAAAACAAAATTCGGACGGACGGACAACGACAAAACAGTATCCCCCTCTCGATTCCATCGTCGGGGGATAACAAATGTCCATTCGGAATAAATTATTTCAATCAATATATGCATCAAAATTAATAGATACTATTATAACATTTTTCTATTGACGCGGTATTCAAGATGCAGTTAGAATATATATATACATTTTATTATTAATATTATTATTATAATTTAAATGCTAAATGTTACAGTTACCAATAAGACTCTGGGACAATCAGTGTAATACGCATACACTTTTTCTTTGTTCAGCCATTTGGAAATCATTAACTAACATTTCAGCGATGATTCTGGCATTGTTGTAGGTATCGGAGAGTCAGTTGCTCGATAACAGACAACAGCCGTTGCTTCTCAATACTGTCCAAATATTGACAAGTTAGGTTAGTGTGGTTTTGTTTAAATAATAGACATATTGATAGGTGACTATACAAACTATTTATTTTGAAATATTAGAATTCAATTTTAGTCAGTGAATATCAAATAAATCTAAAATAGTTAAGTTTCAAAAGAGAAAAAATGTGAATCAGATATATCATCTACAATAAAATGCTTCGTCAGGTAATAATTGTTCTTCATACAAAGTGTGGAATTAAGTAGTTAGATGATTGGTTTAATCACGTATCACGGATCTATGTTCATTGAAGTACAATATAATCGAAAGTTTAAAGTGTAGAAGTTTGGAAAAAAAAAACATGTGATTTTTACGACCTTATAGAAAACAAATTGTCGTAAATTGTCGTAAAGTGTGAGCTCTACGCAGAAGACGCCCTAGTCTTTCTTAACATATCCTCTGTGTAGAGTAAACACTCATCCCTGACACAGATTATTCCCACTGTAGTTTAAAAGAAAGTGAGGCTATCATTTCAGTTTGTAAAATCACTTAATGAATTGCAAATAAATATATTAAGTTAGTATCGGCTATATTTCTATTTTTGACTTATTTATTTATTTGTTTAACCATCTATCTATTTATTTGTTTGTTAATTTATTTTGTTTAAAGGCGATTCACTGGTGCATGGCTTAAATTTGTCAAATGTGTCTTAATATATTTGTTAGAATATGAATTCTACAAAAAGCGATGTATTGCTGTTTCTAGTTGTAATCAATACGTCTAAAAGTTATTTGCTCTATCAGTTACTGTCACGAAATGTTTCTGTCGATTCCAATATCTCATTTTAAAACTTGTCAATTTTAATTACCAGCAAATGTCAGCTGTGCTCATGAAGAACCAATGAAGCTTCTCAGGGTAAATATTTCTATCGACATGTGGCTCGCTTTTGAGAAAGTCAGACAACACTACGCTTGTATGGCATTTTTACTTACAATCAATTATACTTAAATGCTGATGAGTATGTTTAATGAACCCCGACAACTTAATGATATAAATAAAATAAAGTATTGGCCCGGGTTAAATTCAAAACAAATTATAATAAAGGTATTTTATATTTTCTAAGTTTGAGGAAAAGCAGTTTGATCAAAGCATCGCCCGATTTTAGTTGAAAAAGAGAACGCATTGTGATTATTGGTTTTGTTAACAAGTCTTTACCTGGTAATAAGAGCAGAAAGGATATTGTGTGTCAACCAAAGATAAGATTAATTAAATTTATATTTGCTTAGGTTACATGTTAACTCCACCATCCAGAGACATGATCCGTATCTTGATTTGGGTTATTAAATGACACTGTTGAAAAAAATTGGTCGAAATAAGCAATATCTAGATTAAGTTTACCAAAAAGCGAAGATACGATTGTAAAACATTCCTATCATAAAACTCTGTGTTGAAAAAAGACTAATAAAAACTATTGTGCTTATCAGCTTTTGAAAATGCCTTAAGTAAGTAGAGGATACTATACGATGATGTTTATACACATGTATATGAACAGTAAAGGGAACTGTTTAAGTATATAATATATAAGAAATATTGCATTCATTATGTCTCTTGTGAAGTACTTGAATTTGATTTTCCATGATACGTTTTAAACGTTACACAGGACACTTCTTTTATGGGATGCTGGTATAAGCCATTGTTAATAAATAGCGTGCTCTCCTAATTTGCATGTCAGATAAACGTAAAACAAGATATTTTTCAAAGCATATTAGTTTAAAACAAGTTATATTGACAATGTGCGTTTGTGTTGTAAGAATACTGAAATAAGAGATAGGGAATAATAACCGTTTCTTTAAAGCATGCAACGACCCGTTTCTCAACAGAAAAGGGTCAGTTAATATAAAAGCATGTTTGCTCATATTTGCCAATGCTAACTGATGAAATTAATTTTATTTGATCTTTTTGTTTATGTTGTTGAGTCGACTGAGTCAACTTCTCAATGAGAAGATAATATGCTTAACATTATATCTAACATTTAGTTGAATAAATGAAATGTTATATTTTATACATTTTGACTATAAAGAAAAAAATAAAGAAAAAAGCATGTTACTTTCAGACTCCACCACTAAGCAATTAGGAATTCACCTCTACAAAATTCAAGTTACGCCCACCGAAAGTATAAGTTAGACTGATTTTTTTTCAAACCGTAACGAAAATGCACAGTGACAAAAACAGAATCACATGAACAACTGCCTAACTTTATCCTTTTCTATCAGCATAAAGTTTTTGTTTTGTTTGTTTTTTGTTACTCTTAGAGCATAACGTTCTGCAATTGTAAGGAACCATCAAAAGAGAGTGTGATTGACTAGTCTCACTTTGTTGAAGCATTACAGTCGGTTAAAATATCGCAACTGATTTGCCAGTAAAACAATCGTCCTAATGTTCCAGATTAAGCGAACTCGGTTAGCATAACTCACTGATGTTTTTGTTAACAAATCAACAAAGATAATTTTGCTTTCACGTGTTTCATTAATTGAGACAAAGTTTAACAAAACATTTTCAAGAAATTAAATGAAAATAAAATGTGTTATGGCTGAGAACAGATGACAAGTTTAATGTGTGAACTATAGTTACAACCTATGTACTGTTTTTTTCCTATCCATGTCTCTAAAATAATGGGAATGTCTTGATCAGCCGTTTTCCACATAAAGTTCGTCATAAAAATGCTCCACTGGAGACAAATTTCTTTTTACTCTTCGCCTCAGTAATAAGGCTATTACCTAACGTTATAGACAAGGAAATGTGAAAATGACAGAGATGAGATAATAAACTTATCTTAAATTTACCTAAGAAGGCCTCTTTGGAAGATTACATATCGACTGCAAAATATTTACCATTGTATTCTATTTAAACGCCCCTCCACAAGTTTTACATGGCCACACTTTTCAGGTTTTTGATATTTCGACACTTTACATATTCTTATTTTATCTTCTGTGTACATTTTGTGGCTGTAAATGTTTTAAGATTGAATATCAGGTTTCAATATGAAACGCATTTAAAATTGAACGATTACGTTGAAATAAATACGGTATCCATTTTCAATTAAAGGACATATCTCGGCTACTTAAATTTAACGAACCAAAGAGTTTTTTAAACTGATGCTGTGTCAGGGAAGGACTATGTCTGGCAAGTTTTTACACAGAACACATTTCTTTACTGTGAAAAAAAAATCAAGCAGTACCAACAAAATAGACTAATAATTTGTCATACGAGTCTCATCATTCTAGTTTTGAAATTACGTCTACAAAAATTTAATGTATCACTTTCTTTGATGATAATATGTAACACCTAAAGTCAGGGGAATGCCGACTATCTGATATATTTTCAAAATTATAGCAAAAGCATGGGGCATGTTGCTTAGACGATTTTTTTCCTAAGTTTTAATTATTATGTTATTGCAGTGAATAGCAATAAGGTATTAAACTAAAATAATTATGAATATTTTCATCGCTATGAAATTGAAAATAGTGTGTTTGATAATAATCAATATGTTCTTTATATTCGAGCCCTTATCATTAATATTAATAAAGTGGGTTCGACCTAGCAACAAAAAGGCGCTCATTAGCCGTTACGGTAGTCACTCCTTCACTCAGGGAAGTAACTACATGCGTGGTGTGACACTAATTACGGTGAAATTAGGGACTAGTTAATAACGGCTAATATGATTCTGCATATTCCGGCCCGGGGTTATTTTTTTGCAGTAATTTATTAGATATTGACCAGTAAAGCAAGTGAATTACAATTGAGTACCCGTGTTCGTGTATACTTTCAGCCTCTGACAAACGCGTCGGGGATTGATTTTTGAGCTTTGGTTTCGCAAATTACTTATGATCGAGGCGGTATGAACACAAATTGCACTCACAGATGGTTTATTTATTTTTCTTGAAAATAACTGATGTCAGTTTAAGCTCTAAATTCAGAGACATAATAAAAACAAATCATGGAATCTTATATGTGATTCATTACGTTAAAATTATAAAATACCACCCACAGTATCTTCAAATTTCTGATAATACTTTCAGCACAGCAGCAACTTTACAATATTCAACCCTAGCTATCGTTTATCAATTCTGCTTGAATATCTGTATGTAAGTCATCTGTTCGGTAAATGCAGTTCTAATCGTGCTTTGTTGGTCCCAACCATTTCAGGATAATCAATCTTAATTGTGTATTATACATTTGAACTGCAGGATTAGGAAAGTGTTTTTAAGGAACTTCTCTATCACCCAGTGTTTGAAAATATTTTATGTCAACGCAAAAGCTGAAATTTAAATTTATGGATTGATTGCTTCTGCCGATCAATGTGAATTGAAAAATGAGCCTCGATCAAAGAATCTTGTTTTAGCCATTAGGAATAGATATAATAGATCATTTGTTTAATCAAAAAACACTCATAAAACTAATTCTTAATGCGCTAGGTCATTTTGCTTGACGTGTTTAATGTCAAGCAATTCTTTTTTATAAGTGGGTGATTATTATCATGAAACTAAAAAATAGATGACAGAGTATAAGGTGTCTACATCATACATGTACCAACTTCGTACCAGCAGAAATAAGAAATGTCACGATTCCTCTGGAGTGAATATGAGAAATATTTCCATGTAAAAGAATATCAAGGTTTGATTATCCTACAACAGTAGAAGTTTGATCTAAATCGTCCCCAATTTTGAACGTTCGTTGGAAAAAAGGAAAAAAAAAAGATCACAACAAATCTAAAAACCAAAAGTAACGAAAAGTTATACCTCTCCTGTCTCCTCCTTTTTGTCCAACAGAAACTATTTGTTACAGTGATAAATTTACAAGAGAAACTCTAGAATAAGAAGATAATCATGAACACACATTTATACGTATCACTTCTGTCTCTTCAGATATCGTTGATGATTTGTCATTTCATCTGTTGTAACCAGGATCCCAAAATAACGTGTGAATGAGAATACGTTATCTAATTTTACATGTTTACATTTGTTACCTCAGTAAAAAAATATCGAGTATAATTGAAATGATTGTGAACAGTTCCGTTAAAGAAAATGAATACAAATATTTCAGTATCTGGAACCAGTAAATGTATTAGAAGTTCTTCTTAAAATTTGGAAGAAAATCCTTGAAATTGATAACTAGATCTTCAGTAATATATATTATCATAGTTTCATTATTTTGAGTAAACATGTTAAGTATTTGTTTTCGTACACTGTAGATGCATAAAATTGAACATATTACAGTGTTGATGTTGTTGTTGTTGCTCTCTGACATGCTAACAAATAGCTAACAAACCATGATGTTTAGAACGTTACTACAAAAACCAAAATGTCTTTACACATATCATTTAGACTGAAAATTGATATTGAAAAAGTATGATCAAGATATCTGTTAAAATATCTGTTAAGGTCTAACAGTTATCTGTTAAAATATTTGTTAAGGTGTAGCAGATATCTGTTAAAATATATGTTAAGGTGTAGCAGATACCTGGTAAAGTATCTGTTAAGGTGTAGCAGATATCTCTTAAAATATCTGTTAAGGTGTAGCTCTCTGGAAGCTCATGGACAGGTGTAGGTGAACATATTCTTACTGAAATAAAAACATATAGAAGGTAAAACTCTTTTTTCCCCATTTTTGATACGCATGCACACTGTGCTCACTAAAAGAGCATATCCGTGTTAAAAGAACTCGAAATTTGGATTATCACGACTTAAAATCGCTTCCAGAAAAGAAGAGCTACAAACGTCACGTGAAATCTATACGTTTTTGATGGCGATCAATAACGGATTTTTCTGCTCTATCAGTTACAGTCAGGAGACATTTTCATTATATTCTGATATCTCAATGCAAGCTTGTCAATTTTAATTACCATGACTTGTCAGAAGCGTCTGAGGAGGAACCGATTAAGCTGAAAGGAAAAATGATATTGCATGAGGTCCTCACGAGGGGAAGACTAAATCATATATTTTGTCACATACACAGATATCACTTTCATTTTCTATAAAACACTTGTCCAGAACAGGCTATGTTCTAGGCAATAAAGTGTAGTAAAGTATTTTTATTCAAGTAACGTAGTAAATAAAATAATTCAGTAAATACAATGATCTACAGTTGCAGTTTTCCTAATATAACAGCTGGACACCTCTAAATGAACTATTGCACGTTGATTAGTTAGTTACATTTGTCAATCTCTGGAAACGTTATGTTTGAGTAAGGAAACTACCTTTGTGGCATCGTCTCGTTGTAATATCATTCGTTAATAGATTAAGATATCTATTTCTGTTCCTTTATTACAAAATTGATTTGACTGTACAAACAGACAACCCATCTGTACAGGCATGCACAACAGGCGTGCACAATTTATTAAACAATCTGTTTAACCTATGAAGAAAATTCTCTTGTAAAGTCCTTCTATTACATGTACTTAAGGCATCAATGCAGTTGTTTACGAGAAGTAAATATTAATACTCCACAATTTTGATTAGTGATAGCCAACGCCATATTTAAAACTCCCTAAGTCAACGAGAAAATACAATATCTATTTTTGTTCCTAGTTCAAACACCCATTGAATCGTTAAGCAATTTCAATTTGTTCACTGCGTTTGAATCGTGAGAAACAGGAAATGAGACCGTCTCTATTTATCACTGTAAGCTAAAGTACCTTTTATCTAGTAAATAAAAGAAAGGAATTTATATAATTGACTCGCTTGCTTCTTTCAGATCGATGTTAATTGAGCAGAACATTTGATCAATGAAACGGAAAAGTCTTGTTCCATTAAAAAATAAAATATCAGTATGAAGTATAATATTTATCACTATGTTTGTACACGGTGAAAATATGTTTGACCCTAAATGGTTGTATTGTCTAACCTTATTGTAAAGAAAACAATGCATGAAGACTTTGAATATAACGTTTCATTTTGTACAACATTCACCCACCAGTAAAATGCAGTTTAAGAAATTCAAAGAACCACGTTTAAAGCTTTTTTGTCTTTCGTTTTTATAATAATAGTAATATTATTTTTTTTTCGCGAGAGTAAGAGATTAATATAAAACACAGAGCTGATGCATTTCGGTTCTGTAAGTAGTTTAAAGGAAATAACAAATGAACATGAGTAAACGAATTTCACCTCTCTACTCTTCCATTCTTGTTATTTCAAATAATTGTTTTAACTTCTCCTTCCTTAAACACATTAAGTAAACCACTTTGAGGTGAAATTAAAGACAATACAATATTTTCTCTGAAAACAAATGACACTTTCATTTTTTCTGGAATTGAAGTTGCAAAACCTTATTTTGTTTTCATTACGTCTTTCAGACACCTAGACTGTCAAGTGCGCCTTTCTTTGACATATATTCCGTTACCATAATCATTTTTAGAGACTCCAGTCTGTTCTCATATCTTGCCTATTGCGTAATATGACGAAGTTATAAAACAGGAAATGTGAAAAAGACATTTAATGAAAATACCATTTGGTTGCATGCCTTACTGATTGCCCACGAATTAGTTCAACAGGAACAGCTATGTACAAGACCGCCAGCAGGCAATGAAATAAACAGAGCTGCAAACACACAAATAAACGATGTCTTGAATTTTCGAATATGTAAGGCTGTTCAAAGTATACTGAATGTATAATTCAAACGAAATCATTTTTGTAGCTATAAAATTTTGATTCCTAAATGATGTTACATATACATCATCAGGATAATAAGGGCAAGTTCTTCTGTTTGAGCTACAATAAATCATGAAGGACAAAATGAAATCAATTCGAGTAAAGCTCCAAAAATAAATTAATGTAGTTTAATATCGGATGCATCTGAAAATGAGGGTGCTTCCTAAAGTTCCAATGTGTTAAGTAATTCATATTGCGCGAGAGAGAGAGAAAATATGTCTGGCACCTGAGCAGAGGCACTTATCACCAATGCTGATAAATTTCCATGTAGAATAGAGTTCCTAACTGCATAATTTGCGACGTTATATTTCTAATATGCATTTTGCTCTTTTTTATAACAAAATTGTAGTGTTTAGTGAAAAGATATTTGATTGTCGTAGAATACTGAAATCAAGTTATAGCCGACTTTCTTTTAAGTACAGGTGATCTATAACTCAATGATGAATAAATTGTTCAAAGTTATTTGATGTAATCTTCTGGAATTTAGAAGTAAAAGAGTAGATTAGTACAACAATAATCAAAATCGGGGGGAGTTTTAATTTAATGTTCTTATTCTGTTTACCTGTTTATAATCGTGTTTACAATATCTTGTTTTTATATTTTCAGTTAGTTCTACAGAGCTTTGGAATGAATGGTGGGGATATGACGGAGTCTCTGGTAAGTTTACAAAATGTTGTCGTAGCACCAAAAGATATTCTAACAGTTTCAAACAACAAAGGCATCTCCAAACATCAAGAATTATATCATCAATAACTCGTTATTTATTGCCTTTATTTTATACCCTAGTTGAACCCTTGTAAGTAATTTTCAGGAAAAAGTCTGCCAAGTGTTATATCATATATTTAGCGAATAAACCCTGAAGTAAATTGTAATGATTGCAAATATACGTAGATATTTTTGTCTAACATTTCGCAGCAGTGTCAACACAAAAATCTCCTTTTTCTTTCAAGATACAAAATGTCAGTATGATAGGAAACTGCTCTAGATTGAACCATCCTTTAATATAGTCTTGCTCATGGGTATGTAGTGTGATAGTATTTGACAACTGGATAGGAAGAAATATGAAGCCAACCAGATATCTGACAGAAAGTCTGCTTTATCAAACTTTAGGATACATGTATATACAATTGTAAACGAAACAAATATATCTTCTTCAGTTAATCATTTTTTTCCATTTTATTTATTTATTTATTTATTTATTTAATGTATATGTTTTATTTATTTATTTATTTATTTATTTATTTATTTATTTATTTATTTATTTATTTATTTACTAAGTGTGTCGTTAAGCTTCTGAATTAAGCAAACTGCTTATTTCATGTTTTACGGAATTTTTTGTTTAAGTATATTCTTTTAGAATATAAGTAGCACTTGGATTGATTTTTAAATACAAAACATTACCTTATTCCATGCCCACATAACAAATAAACCAGATTAATTCACTTTCTTCTACGTATTTCAAATGGAAATATATGAAACAAATTCAGAACGACGATCATTCTATGCATACCTAATTGGTCACCAGACATTAAACGACGATAAAATGAATTAAAAACAGAAACACAAGGAAGTCAAATGTCTGCCAATGCAGTTTTATTGTTACCATATTTGACATTACAGACATACTTAGTAAGTGATAAACAAGGATTTGGTCGGCTTGAAGAGCTGTTAGTACGTGCCTCTCCAGACAGGTCTTGCTCCTTTTTTTACTGCATTTGAAACTTGCTCATAGACAGCTAAAAGAAACTAAAACTTTTGTTGACTATGTGTTTATTGCCCTACACGACCATGATTAAGACTATTTTATCATTTCCAAAGGGCCACTGTTTGTCATAATCAGTACAAACTTATTAAATACGCTGTCAGTGTTTAGAAAATGCTGCAAAGACTACATTTGGCATCCTGGGAAGAATTGATGTTAACAAGAAATTACGGGTGCTAAAGAAAGTTTCCTGTCCAAGAGACAATGGAAATTATTATCAAATTTTCTTTTGGCAAGATCGTAGAGTGAATCATAGTATCTGAAGTTATATTTTACTACTGACATTGGTATATCGACACAAGATACGCAAACTTGTCTCGTAAATATTCTCAATAAAGGTCATGTAAGTTGAGACTTTGTAAGTGGATACTAAGCAGAATGCTTTACCTTTTTATGTCTATGAACAAAAATAAATGATAATCAGTTCTTAAAATAAACAGTTTTGTGGCTCGAATTAATTTTATGTCTTGATAATTATATTTTTGCAACAGCATATTAACCCTCTTGGCATCGATGTTAATATTTAATAGGTCTTTATGATAGTATGTTTTACTTTAAATAGACGTTTATCAAATCATACCTTTTTCTGTTCTCTGTTTTTTTTGTTTGTTTGTTTGTTTTTCGTTGTTGTTTTACAACTAGGAATATATGAATTAAGTATCTCTTTTAAAACTGTTGATGTTGCAGTCAAGCCAAAAAAATCCGTCTGAAACAAGGGTCACCAGATAATCTTACCACACTACGGAGATTAGAAATAGAAATACTAGAAGACAAACAGAGTAAAATTGTAGCTGTACGAATGACAAGATGTCTGGCTTTTCCAGTTTTATTGCTTCTGTCGTCAGTCTGAACGACAGACTGAGCAAGTGAAGTTCTATGTTTTGTCTAAAAGTCTTGTTTCATACAGACATATAATACAAAACATGTATGGTTATAACTCGTATAACAGTCTACGGCAAAAAGCAAATTAAAATTGTACCTCTTTTTAGATATGAAACACATGATTTATTCTTTTTCTTATCATCACATTTCAGAAATATTTGGTATTGTGCTTGTTTATTTACGAAAACCCACGATAAGGCCATTCGAAAATTGTCTTACGCCGAAGGTCTACAGTATTATCCCTTCAAAATAGAACTGCCGATCAGTCTCTGTCGGTAATAACTTTATTTAAATTGGATTTGAGACATACTAATAAATATTTTATTAATATTTTCTTTTCTCGAGCGAAATAATTAATTGCACAACAATTAGTATTGGCATATTTATGATGATTTTTGTTCTTCCATGGCTACATAAAAAATGCCCTGTACAGACTTGTACTTCAACGAGAGAATATGAAAAGGCCCTCTACACGTTATGAAGCAGATTCCATTATTTTGTAATGCAATAGTTCTTATGAATAACACATACAATGTCAAAATATGTACACGCTAGATTTGATCAAACTAACTTTATTTACAAAACTTACAGAGAACATCAACAACCAAAATGCATCTAGTTATTGACGTGAAATATTTAAAAAAAGTCAGTGATAGTGTCGGGGTCAGATTAATCGCCAAGTTATAAACGAGTAACAAAACGTTATGAGCAGTGTGTTAGAATACATTCTAAGTTCAGTTGCGAGAAACAATAATGTACTATGAACAGCTAATTCAGTTCTGTCAGGCGGCTCTAAATTAAAAAGATTTCATTCACGAAGACTTGAAAAGCAACGCTAAACCCATGCCACAGCTATCTCTTTCTCTACGATAGACATGTTGTAATCGAAATTTGAAGTAAATTATTTCTGCATCATTCTACTGAATCTGTCAACGTATTAAACATCCATAATACCGATTTATTTAAATTAATTCTCATACGTTAGACGCTATGTATTGACAGGTTATTAAACAGTATTATTTGTTTTAGCGGGTTGTTTTTCCTTTCGCCTTGGGTTTAGTTAGGCATCTATTTAAATACAACGTCATCTAATTATAGAGTTTTGTTTTCTTTTGTGAGGTTATCATGTCTGGCAACTACTTGATTACCGTTACTGGAAACAAGATTAAACAAATTGCTTGAGGAAGTGGCTATGCTAGAATGATCCTTCATGCTGAATTATTTATCAATATTTCCTTTTAGTTCTCATCAAATCATGTTCATTTATCATTACTCTAGACCTGCTTAAACTCTAAGATAGGAAATGTGTTCTGGTGAACATGTATTGATGTGCAACAAATGAATGATATTGCTGTTCTGAAATTGCATTAGCACTTTAAGAAAATGTTATCACTCATATATCATATTTACCATATATACTCTGAACGTTGACTAATAATTTAAGTTTTGGTTTCGCAATATCCTTTATCAAGTAATCAAGAGACCAATATGTACATCTTATGACGCAGAACATTATCTAATTCACCTATTTAAGTTTCCTGCTGTTCAGATATTTAAGTACGACAAAACAGTACATATTCTCTTTCCTAACAAACAAGATTTATTATAGTGAAGGACGAATAATGAAAATGAATAACAAAGGTTACAATTATAACAATATTCCTGGCCGACTTCAACGTGGTGATTCTTATCTTAGCATTAAAATAAATATAGCATTATTTTATCTGAATATAGCATAGTTTTGTTTTCACATTGTGATACATCTTGATTTCTAAAGTGACGACGGGAATTCTTATTCAGGCGTGTGCATGTATGCTCACTTTCTCACATGTATTTACTTCATTTCTTGCAGGGCCAGAATTCTGGGGAACTCATAACAAAAATTGGTCATTGTGTGGAACAGGAAAGTTTCAGTCGCCTATTGATATTGAGCCTGATAAACTTATATTCGACCCAAACCTAACATCACTGAAATATGACAAGATAAAGGTAAGACAATTTTTGTACGCTGCAGGAAGAACAAAATATAGCAAATCATCCTTTCTGCATTATAAACCAGGATAAATGTAAAATAAAGGCAATATTTTACATATACATACTTGAAACATTTTAGCTAAAGCCACTTCTTTAATAGTTATTTTTATGAAACGATTCAAATTATTAAGTACCAATTATAGTGCTATTGTTTCTACATTTACTTACAGTGCAGTTCTTACAAAATATGAAAAAAAGAATAAATGAAATAAATACAACTGTCTTGATACAAGCTTAGAATAGCAACAGCATGGTGTCTATATACTTTTCACTATTTTAAGAAGAGTAGAGTTCTGAGTTTCTGGAAGAAATAAAGTTTGTTGTTGTTGAAATTGTCAAAATTAACAACTTCTCCCTCTATCCATATCACTTTCTTGAAAATATCATCTGGCAAAACAAAATATTTTACAATACATCTTGATACTCGGAACAAGTTTTGTTTAAAAGGAAAAACATAGTTACTTAAAAATGAATGGCTTTCGGATGGTTATCAAATTTATATTGTTGATGTTAAAACAATGATTTACATATGTTGATTAATTCTTGTATCTATTTGTTGTCAGCAAAATGAATAACAAACATCCGTTTTTTTTTGGAATTGATTTGTAAATTATTAAGATAGAACGGGAAAATAACAAGTATCATTCTGCTACTGTAATAAATATACACATTAATATGTATAATTTTCTTGCAAAATGATTTGGAAATGAGGCAATGTCTGCTTAATCTGTCAGGAGCAGATTTGTTAAGATACCAAACGCATAGGTCATGACTCAATGTCATATCGGTTGTAACAGTTTGTCTTACTAGCAAGAAAGGCAAATTGCTTGTGATGGCTTTATTTTTGACAGCAGAATTAAATACACTTAGTCTTTTAAAAAAAATTAGCTTACTCTGAAGACACTAAACATTGCATTTACAATTATATTTCAGTGTAAATTTTAGAATGACCAACTGGTTACTAATTACTAAAATAGGCTGCCCACAATAAAAAAAGTCTATTTGTTCACATGTCCAGGAAATTTAACATGTCATGAGTTTTTAGCGTTGTTTGAAAGTTAATGCGTGATACAAGCAAATCAATCAAAAGAAAATGTGTTGAGTTGTTATTCTTTATTACATCTGTTACGTTTTCAGATCACAGGAGTTCTGGTAAATACAGGAAACGAACTTGTTATAGAGGTAGTGGAATCCGGGAATGGCTCATCATTCTTGTTCACAGGCGGTCCTTTGTCATACACTTACAAACTGAGCAATATCAAACTACATTTTGGAACGTATGATGCAATAGGATCTGAGCACATGATTGCTGGGAAGCAGTTTCCACTAGAAGTATGTTCCATGTCAATTACAGTAGAAATAGTGCTAACAATTTCATTGTAATAAGATTATGATTCTCATCACAGTAACAATATACCTCTGTACTCTGTGCAGCTTTTTAAATAATGGTAGACTAAGGTAAAACGATCGTTGAAATTTCATTGATTCTGTGCAGTTTTAGTGCAACTGCAGTTTCCTGCAAACAAAAGTAGGTCATTGTGTTGATTAAAGTACTTAGTTTTAAACAAATATTTGTTTCTGGTTCTAATCAGACGTAATCCCATATTATAGCACATTACTAGATGCACTATCAGCATGCAGAAAATAAAAAGGCAACAATTTGACATCGACTTGAAATCTCATTTGTCTTACTGCCAAACCTAAGGTTATTGCCAACACTTTTAAATTACTTTAGTTAATAACCTGTCAAGAATATATGACCTTTGAGAAACAACTAATTCTGTACAGCCAATGTAATATATCGTTTAGGTTTATCCCGAGAAAAGATCTTAATTGAGTGTACGAGAGAACACCTCAAAATTGACTACATATATAGAAGTAAATTAAACTCGAGCTTTCTGCACATAACATTTACAGACAAAAAAATCACCAACATATAGTTCGTTAATATATGTGAGGTGATTGCCACAAGTTACGTGTAACAGGTAGTAAACCCATATCCCCTTTGAATTCTGACTATCTATATAACTTCCTCGTCTAGTCCTAAGTGACGTAAATGTATACCAAACATTACAAAAGCATACAAAAATACAGTCGACTCCGGATATAACGAGATTGTCGGGACAAATTGATTTACCTCGTTATAGCCGGATTTTATTGTAGATACTGAGAGTTCAAGGACACCGTTAAAAGCAACAATCGAAAATGAAAGTATCCTACCGGAAATAGATTCAGCTATTTTGTAGAGTCCTTAAATATCCAGAAGTATCTTAAATTACCAAAAAATCATCAGGATCTTCACCAGCAGCTGAGCCGTTTTATCAAGCATTACGTGAAACCTCGCATACAAACAAATTCCAACTTTTCACGCAGTGTTTAAAAAAACGCTCAGCTGCTGATGGAGATCCTATATTCCATGGAAAGCTTATATTCTCTCCTTAGACTGACACATGTCCCATAGAAATCAAAGAAGAAATGAAATACTTACGGATAATTTTCTTTTTTCAAGCGGAGCCAATGTTTACAGTTTTGTCTTCGTTTTGATGCCTTTAGTGACGTCAAAGTCACGTGGTATTGCTACACTGTTATATATAGGATAAACAATGCGGGGCGAAAATGAACGAAATTACAAGTGATCTCTTTATAGCTATGGAAATTTGCAGCAGGGCAGACAAATGTACCTATTCTCATAAAGCCCAATCCTGCAGTAAAAGATAGATTTTTACAAAAACATATAGGGAAACGGATGGGACCAAGAAATCCTCTTCTTGTAAGCGTTAAAACCGATCTCGCTGTAAGTGGAGTCGACTGTTGATTGTAAAACGTGAAAATTTAAAAGAAAACAAACTTCAAGTAAATTCAGAGACAGTGTAATTTTTAAGACTCACGATGAAAGCATATTGAATGCAGTTCCCTTCAAATTGACAAGAGACGTCTGATAATTATATAGAATATTGTCTTATAATTGTATAGAATATCGTCTGGTATAAAGAGAAGGTGAAATAATGGGAGATTTTAGAAAAAAAAAACGCTAGAAATAAATTCACAAACATACGTCATTTGCTGGTGATAAAAATATATTGTTTAGATCATGTTTGACATTAAATTTTTTAGCAGGCTTCTATACAAATGGAATGACGTCAAGACTTGTGTCCAGACTGGTTTTTATTTGACGACTGATTCAAACTTCGGAAAACTAGTTACAGTATAGATACCTTTAAGGATAAATCTTTTTATAATTAATCAAACTACAGTAATTATATGCCATTAATATCACTTTTATGCTACATGTCGAAAGATAACGGATACAAAATATCGAAGATGCGAAGATTATTTATGCAACATGGGATTTTTACCTTTTTTTAATATTTCATTATATCTTCATTAGATCACTCAAACAACAGTCAGAATTTATTATAAAAATGACGCCAGTTTTATGAATTATTATTCAAATAGCTATGTTCATTTTATACAGTTTTCTTTGGGAAGTCTACACAAAGACAATATTTCTTTCTTGCTTGTCTTTTAGAATGCAGCGAAGAGGCAGTAATTAGATGGCTCCTATGTCAAATATGAAACATAAAAAGAGATAACCAATTTGCTTAGCATGGATAATTGGTTTATTATAGAAATAAAACATAATATAAGACTTTATTATATAGAACTTCCTTCATATTTGTATGAGAAATTGCAATATTATGGATGTTGAAAAGAATCAAATTGAGTTTTAAATATTTATTTGAAACCTAACCAATGCGGTTGCAGATGATTTATACACCAATTAAGTAAATCACTGGGCATTCTGTTAGAAGTAATTCAAAGGTAACATTTTTGTCTGTAAAAGGGTACTATAAAAAGAGAAGTCTAACTCAAGCAAGTTTTGAAAAGACCAGTCTTTTAGACAGCTGACTTAAAAGCAACACAAAAAATGCAGTAACTGTACAACAAAAGTTTGAAAATGATTGTGACGGAAATGTAATACTAGTGTAATCCCCATTTTCAGTCAGATGCGAATGATTCTATGTCAGAAGTACATCTCTAACAAATAATTGTCACAATGTTCACACACTATCCTTATTTAAGATCCTCGTTACGCTTATATCAAGATGTTCCAGCAATGTAGTGATTCAAGCACGCGATGTTTGCTAGAGGGGATAAAAGAAATACTAGGAGTGCTGTGTAAATTAACATATGTTTCTTACAACAGTATGCATTATCAAATGAATAATATAATGTCACACATGTATATTATGTTATTTTCTTTTTCCAGTTTCAGATAATTGGCTACAATATGGATTTATACAAATCCTACAATGAGGCGTCACAGGCAACACACGGTCTTGCCGCCATAACTATACTTGGTGCAGTAAGTATGGTTTTTCCTTTAATCAAACCATTTCGCCTCCAGTTTGAACTGATTTCTTCTAATTCTAGATACGTTTGCCAGTATATTACCTTTTTAACTGCGATGGTAAGTTCAGTGTTTATATAAATGTAAAGAAATATAAAAATGCTGTTAAGATAACTGGAAAGCTGTAAGTCGGATGTTCTTGCTGATGGATTTGCATATATTTGAAAAGTTGTATTTGAAATGTGACTTAAGATTGTGTGAAATTGGCATTGGCTTCAGTGCAGCGACGTTCAATGGGCATAATAAAAAAACAGAATACTTAATGTTACTGGTCCCAAATGACATAATTATACATTATCATTATTTACTGCTAAAATACAAGATACAATATCAGTAGAAACAGTTATTTTTAGTATAGCTTGCGATTTTACTGGCTTTTTAGGACACTCTTTTAAAGACACATTGACAACCAGAATACAAGATTTTAGGTGTATACATTATACTGTTTTATTCAGTTTAAAATTTTACACATGACCTACAATTAATAAATCAAAAAGGATGACATTAAGAATATCTGATCATTTTACGTCTGCTTAAATAAACTGATATTATGGTTGCTTTGTAACCAAAAACGCAAATCTTTATACACTAAGAAGCTGGGTAATGATGGCATAATTTCTTTTTTCCTTTTGATAACTCAATTTTATATATTGTAGTAAAGAAACAGACCGAACATAATGTAAGTTTCACAATTCTACGCAGAACACATCGCTTACTTTATTCTGCCAAGTAAACAAACCTGACAATTGAGAAGCAAACTTGACTGTTCCACTTACATTATCCGATTGTGAGAATTCTTTGGTGTCTTACTTTATTTGTCAATTCGACAAACGACTTTGGTAAACATACTTTTATTGTATAATTCTGGAAACGAAATTGAATTGAGCAACAAGAAAAACACGGTAAATTGTATTTTGTTTTAAAGTAAGTGTGCATTAGCAGAGTAGAAAATTTATTAAACCAAGCACACTTATCTATTATTCATTGGCATATTGCAGTGCTTTAGACTTTAATCATAGAGAAGAAAGTGTAAGTTTTCTTACGAACAAATAAATTATATTATTCGATTTTTCCTCTTTTCAAAACAAGTCCAATTCTTGGAGAACAGGAAGAAACAAACACTTGTAATTATGTTTTAATATTATTATTATCATTATTTTAGAGAAATATCATAAAACTGATTACTAAAATGGCATGGTATTTAACGGTCTTTAAACTAAGAGTATAATTATTTTTTCTGGTTAATTTTGGAAAATCTTAAAACACAATCATGATAAGTATTTAACATTTAGTATTTTTCTAAAATCTCTTGATACAAGAAAGTCTGATGGCGCCATGATATTTAGCAATTAAACTTATTTAAGTAACACAGACTTAATTGTTTCTGTAATAAGGCATTCGAGATCAAATACGGGCACGAGTTTTCCGTTTTCCTTCCTGAAATTGTGGCTTGTAGAATACAGAAAAAATCACGAAAGTTCAAAGCTATTAATTTTATATTTGTAGTTAACAGAATTTAAAAATGTTTTATTTTAACGATATAAACAGCGCTACATTATCAAATATATTATATCACATTCTTTATAGACAAAACTATATTTGTCACATTGTCTAACTTAAGTTCTAAATTCACTGGTTTTTCAAGTTGATTATAGAAAACAGTTGTGTCAAACGATTTAATCGGACAGAAAGTAAAGAAGTAAATGTTTTCTCAAACTGTTTTTAACCTTAATTTCTTTTTTTAATCCAAGCAATAAGTAATCAAGGGGCAATGTTATTTTCTTGTTAAACGTTCTTGCAGTACTTTGAAATCATTTAATATCAAATTTTATGACATTACATATTCCAAATGAACGTAAGTTATCTCAAAATTTATCAATATTTCTTTGTCCGACAAAGTTTTAAACAACTTATTCATTTCAGTTAATTCAATGCCACTTTTTGACTTTGAAATAAGAACGTAAGTAATAGTCAACCGTAAGGGTTCTTTTTAACGTTGTTGTATAATAACATATTAATTTTCATTATAAACAAGTGCCTTTTTGCGAGGACGCATGTTTATAACTTACTGCAGTGCCGACATTTTTGCTATAATTAAATGCAGCTCTGATTAAACGTAGGCGGGCTATGTAGGGAATAATTACATATGGTTCTCCTTTGCTGCATCATAAAATTACTTGCTCAAGGGTAACGTCATTAAAACTTGTTTGAAAGTCATATATCAGACTGGGACAAAAATTAAACGATCTTGTATCTGGTTCAGACTTTGAAATTGTTCGAAATCGCAGCTGATATGAATATTTGGAGTTTGAGTTTACGTTTGGCGTTCAGATCTTCAGTGTCTGTATTCTAGCAATTGTACCTTTATGAAAATACTCCAAGCTGTATACATTATAAAAATTCGTTACGTAAATACAAAGCACACCAGCAAATCTTCGGTGCACAAATGATTTTTTGTAACTCTTCGGATTTCTTACTGAAGAAAACAATTTTACCTTTCAAGCGACGGACATGTGCGCGATGACGTAGTATCCTACTATTGTATTTGGGATACGCAGATAGTATTTAAGTCCCTTGAAATTATTGTATAAAATTATTAAAAATAGTAGGTCCTTTGGTAAACTTGGAACAGCCTGTATCTATGTAAATAACAGGATATGTTAGAGACAGAAATGAAGTAACTTACATCGTTAACATTGTTAACGCTTGTATTATCGATTCGGAAACCTTGTCTATTGTCGTTATAAGAGACAACCACAAACAATGCATTTTCCAGGTCTAATTACAAAAAGCCCGTAAAACACATTACAACTTTTCAGTTGTTTGTATTCATTGCTTTTCTCATTATTGTTAAGACTTGAAAAAAATAATTGTTTTGTATTACATTTAATTGTTATGTATTGTTTTCAGATTGATGATTCAACAAATTTTGAATTTGATAATATTCTGACAGCTGCTAAAAATGTTCGATATAGAGGTAAGTTTTGCGTGAGCATTTTACTTTGTCCATAAATCGTAGTTCTAAACTATTATATATCATTGCCATGGTAATGATGCTGACTACATAGCTTCCAGAAAAGAGAGCAAACAAGTTTCTGGCCAAACAACACATTTTGAAATTTTATACTGTTTTTTGCCAACGCAGACTTGGTATCTTGATATCGGTAAATAAAAAAAAACAACACTTTTTGCATGTAGGTCATTCCAGTTCAAAAAGATTCCTTGCAAATCCCTTTTGGAAAAGTTGTGTGAAAGGAAACGTACTTTATTTCGTGATAAACATGTGTATAGATATATTGAGCCAATTAATGTCGGATAAAAACGGAATGCAACTTTATTATATCATCGACAGTCTCAAGACAGAGTGAATGGGATTTTTTAATCGTCAAGGTTTTAATCATTGATAAAACAGAGAATAATATTGTAGCTTTTATCTTTACGATTTATTCTTATGTGTATTCTATCTCCAGCTGCTCTAGTCGCTAACAGAATTTAATTTTGATTAACTCATAAAAATGCTATTTATTATTTCTTAATAAGCTTTCATTTGCATGTCAACAGCTCGCAAGCCAAACTTGTTCCTTGTTATTGGCGGCTGACGATGTAACCAGGGACACATTTAGTTTCTCATCCCTACTGTTCATTTCTTTCAGCTTATTCAAAGAGATGGTCTGACTTACCTTACTACCTAAAGGGAAGACGCAAAAAAATATATAATTTCTAAGCTAAAAATTTTGAATTTTGTATTTCCGCATTAACAGTCGTTCTAAATAACGTGGCTGCTTTATAGTAAACTTAGAATACAGTCATATCATTATCTAGTAGATAGGTTTAGCTGCATATTGCGTTCTCGGATTGAGTTAACATTTTTTACGATTATGTCTCTAGTAGGTACATTGTAATCCAGATAAAAGGGAAATTAGCAAAAAGACAACACACCGTAATTTTCATTTCCATAAGCTTTTAGTCGGCTGATTTTAGGTTACTACTTTTCTGTGCTTTAGAAACACGGAAACGTTTTCATAAAAAAATGTTTGAGTGTAACAAACTTTAAAGGTTTATTTATCTAGTATATACAAGACATTAAGTCCCGTAAGACAAAAACTAAACCGTAGGTTGAACATCCCAGGAGAATCACACTTAGTAAATATGTTAACATTCTCAAATTTGTATTTACAAAGCAAAATTCCAAAACGTTCTTTTATCTGGAGATTTATGACAAAAAAACTACAGATTTACAACTCTTCATCTGTATAGAATTCGACAAGGATTAGCATTTCCTGTAACTTAATTCAACTGTTTTATGTGAACATTATTACGCAGGTCTCTGATGTGTTTAAATGGTATTTTCCAGGACAAGCTGAATGATTTTATATGATATGTTTTATCACATGAGGAAAGAACAGAACTAGGTTTTTACTATGGCTGTATTCATTTTAACTACAGGCTTCTCAAATCGGTGATACATACGCCAAGTATTGAGTTTCAAAGAATTGTCAAAAATTTATTAGAGAAACTGAATTAAACTTAATAATAACAAAGGGAATCATTGAATTTGAATGGTCATAGTTATTAACAAGAAGTAAATATAATTATACAGTTACGTTTGCAATTCCCTTACACATGTGTATCACACTGAAAAAAAAATGTATATTTACATCACAATGAATGCAAAGTTTGTCCTATGATAGAAAAAAAAAAACATTCTCATCTTATTACTTTCTGTAGTATAGTGTAATTTATTAAGTTATATGTTTTTCAGGTCAAAGACATACAATTCACGATTTTGCCATAGCAGATATCATACCGCCCTCCGGGTTATATATAACTTACGAAGGCTCATTGACACAACCTAGTTGCCAAGAGACAGTCACGTGGTTAATTATAAACAAACCGTTACGTATAACAAAGCATCAGGTGAGCTCTTTAAGACGTTCATCTTTTAGCGATGATTAGCTCATATTCCTTCGCATATATAACTGACCCTTGTTATTATGATTCCATATTTACAACATGCGATCTTTTCCCTATGCTTGTTTGTACATTGCAACTCAGAAAGTGTTTTTTCAATTTCAAAAAGAAAGTGTTTGATACATTTTGATTATATTCATAAAGGACAAAATATACTGACTATGAATACCGCCAGTTGATTTTTTTTCTTATCTAAAAGTGTTATTAGTCTGAATCTGTGTTGCCAGTAAATAAATCATATTTCCTAGGACGGAATCATATTAGGTTTTTCATTTGGTGGTATATATAAAACTTGTGTCATAAAAAATTGAAAGAAAGCTTCATTACCTTTTACCAAATATTGCCCAAAATTTCTGAACAGCCCATCTGTAGACTTAAGAATCCTGCAGCATATGACGACATATTTTTATCTTATTTTTTAAAACAGATTGCAATTGTCAATGTATATTTGTATAGTATAGTTGTTAATTTGTACTTTTTTATTAGTAAATTTCCATCGTTTCAGATAGCTGCATTGCGAGACCTTAATCGTTGGACACAGGCTCAGTCGGATAAATCTTCACAATCTCAGCCGATCAAATTGCCACTAGTTGCCAACAACTTCAGACCACCGAAGTCTGTAAACCGGCGCCCGGTGCGAACAAACATTAGCCCTTATATAGAGGTTAGTCTGAAATATACAACTCTTTGCTGTTAAGTTCTAGATATATGGTTCATAATGTTTAGTGTAGTTAGATAATTTTTTGTAAATTTCTATAATGTTATTTTGATTTATTAAGTATTTGCATGGTCCTCATTGTACAAGGTCCTATGAAAACATCAAAGAAATCCCTGTGTAAAGGTCTCTATAAATAAATACGCACCCCTTGTTTTGCACGAGAATATGTTGCTTTCTGACTGGTCAACAATAAAGGGATGGCATCTTGCAGCTTTACGCTGAAACAGTCAGCGACAGCCTAGCTCATGAACGATAACCCATGACTTGAAAGTTATATATTTAATAGACTGAGCTAGTAGCTAAAAACTCAAGCCAAATGATGACATCCTACTGTTTGAAAGTAAAGTACAGTGTCCTTATTCTATAGTTTTATGTTGTATACAAATACAAGTGTATAGTTTTAATGTGCAACCCTCTCGCCAAATTTTTGCATCACCTTATCCAATGATTCAGAAGAGAAAAACCTAACTATATATAGTTAGGTTGTTGCATGAGTATCAGTCGCTAAGTTTAGAAATAACTATTCATATTTATAGTGACAACACAAGTTGAACGTATCGTGTTCAATCTTAAAACTTATATATTCTTTTTAAAGTTATTGATTTATATTTGATTATGGTCAAAGCTACGGAACATTTGTCAAATGTTTCATGCTGTTTCGGACACTGTATCTTTTTCATATTTCGTAGTGAGCTTTGTTTTAAAGAATGGTGGATCTTACACTTTGCAAATTCAAAATAATATCAGTATCCCGTTGAATGATATTGACTTTAAAACTTAGGGCTATTGTTATTTTCTGAATACGAGCCTGTGTGGCAAAAAAACTTTAAAAATTGATATATTATAAAACAGTGTCATATTTTTCCTTAAGTGGTTCATTTGATCTGGATGTGTTATAAAGACCAATTACATAAATAGATATTTGTTTTCAGTGTGAAGCGTTTGCAATAAAGATAAAGAAATCCTATGATAGCAAGTGTCATATATTTCATATGTGATTCATTTAAAATAGATTTGCTATGAAGATCAATTATATAAACCAATTATTTTCAGAATGAAGAGTGTGCAATAAAGATAAAGAAATCTTATAAAGGTAGTATATTTGGTTCAGAGTAAGGTTATTCTGTTTAATAAGATTGTAAACTTGTTTAACTAACAGCCAGGTTTTATTACAATACAAAAGAGTGTCATCATTTTTAAATTAGTCAAGTTTAACAATCAAGTTTCTATTTCTATTCTTCATATTTGATACATCTTAATATGTGATTAACCAGTTTCTCACCTGTAATTATATTTTGCAAACCGTACTGGATAGCAGTATCCTACTAAATATGGAGGTTGATACTGTCGCATCGTCAGATCCAAATATTGGACCATGGCTATCTGTGTGTAAAAACTGACAATATCAAGCAAGAAGTACTTGTTTTGTTTATTTTAGTCAACAGACGTTTGATTGGATTATGACAGAATAAACAAAAAGACAAGTGCCTCCATGTTTGCTGCTTATACAGTCCATGATATAGGTAAGGAAGTTAAATATGTCAATGGAGACATTCCACTTTCTGACATATTTTGTCCATAAATAGAACAGAGTTGATGAGTTTTCATTTACTGAATAGACATTTTAACTGATACATGTATATCTATCTTTTCATCATTCCACGCTAAATATTTTCTGTACTGAAAAGAAAAGTAGATTTAACATTTTTAAACATTGATATTTGATTTTATAATTTTACATATATTAGTGTTTGTAGAAAACAAATTTGCAGTCGATATTATATCAGTTTTTATCAAAACCTTTGAGAAAGGTTGATTTTACGGATGTTTTTATCCATGACAATAACGGTCTAAACATATCTAAAATAATTTGTTTGTAAAATACTTCGAGTTTTCTTGTTTCAGAATTAACGCATGGTGCTTAGGACTTACCTGTATGTGTTCAACTGCTGTTTTGAAACGTTTATCAGTATTATAGATATGGATTGGTGAAAAATCCAGGCTGATCGGGACACCAAAATATTGATAGTGTTAATCAAAAGGCGAACTTTAGTTAAATAAAACTGTTGCCTGCATATTTTTGACTTATACAAAAGCAAAGAATATTTGACTTTTCGGGCTTTTGTACTAAAATTGACACTAGGTGAGTCAACTGCCAAAGCTATGCAATGTAAAATACTTGCGCTCCTAAAATGTATATAAGCATTGTTATTCGTATATAGGACAACGTGTCGCTTCCTAGATATACACAGTGCCGCTGGCATCCGTTTGGAAGAGCTATATTTGAAAGACATGGGAGGACATGTTTGATTGAAATACATTGCTTTGGTATTATTCAGTATATTATTATGAGTTATTTACAATAGTCTTAAAATTATGTATGGAGGAGTACTTCTGTGAGTTATATACGTACATTGAAGTGACAAAGTAACTTGTAGAGATGAAAATGTGACAATGGCATTTTAACACGCCTTGCATGTTTTCCTACGAGAAAACAAGAATGATTATTGGGTTGGAAATGACTGCTGAGGTCAGGAAGGTAAACAAATAGTGTTAATGAAGAAACGAAGAAACAGTTTTGATTGACTAAAGGAAAAAGGAGTGGGAGTTAAGGGACAAAGAAAGATTTTCACGAAAAAAGGAGATGGCGAAGTGACCTGCTCGACTTGGGGTATTAAAGAGAAAAGATTGCAAGAAAAATTTTCAGTAAATTTGAACATCAAAAAACGTACTGTGTGCTCATAGATTTTGTATCATATAAAAATTATTTGCAGCTTTTTTAACTACTTTTTCATCTGCCTTGTCTTAACTGCATTGGAAGTTACACCTAGTAACTCCGTGTTTCAATTGTAAACAGCTGCTACAAACGGCTACAAAATAAATGAATTGTCTTCCATCTCTCTGTTCCAATAAATTCCTGTCATATTCTGACATACTGAAATATTTCATAGAACTAAATTAATTTGATGAGTTCTGCAATAGCAAAACCGTCAGGCACTCTGAAATAGTCTTACTAATGAAAACATAAAAAACTACGATAGGAAATATCAACCACAGTTTGCCTGTAGTATTTATAGAAGATGTAATGGTAACATTTCCCCTTGCAAGTATTATATAAATTGCGAGATTAATTATATCAATATATATATATATTAGATTTGCTAAATGTGTTTATTTCTATGACTATTTTTCAATTTTCTTTTGACATGTATTTACAATTTCCAGTAGCCATCGAGTTTGATGCAAGTCAATCATCCAAATATAAACAGGTTTTAGCAAATGTTTTTAACCTCATAATAACTGCATCACAGTTTGATGCAGTTATAACAAGTGCAATTACGATGGCAGCATTTAGTCCATACTTAATTCCCATTACCCTATATGCCAAATACATATTTACACTTTTAAGTTTATTCGTGACATTTTCGAAAGCACATCTGTTGAGTAATGCCATTCAGGTCGGCCTATAATATATGGCTGTTCTGTTTACCGAAAGATTCTGCTTGTTTTCTTTCGCACACGCTTGCTTTGATTGTAACAACAGTAAAATAGAACCAGTCCTTATACGTCAGAAATTCATTTTGCTTTTAGTCAAGTTCGACCTACTCTTTTAATCCAATTATTTGATGTAAAACTTAGTTTCAGTAATATTTGCAATATTCAGTGAAGCAAACAATAGAAATAACACAACAATAACTAACTCAAATTCAGTTTAAAATTAGATTGTGTATTTTAACATTTTTTACTAGATAAGCCGCAAAATGTAATTGGTGATAATAACAAAATAAGTAAACAGGATACTCAGCAGGTGGGTATCCAATAAAGCAACATGAGTTTGTCTTTGGCAAAGAATTTTATTATTTAACGAAGAAACAAATAGAAGAAGGGAGAAAAAGAAGAAGAAAAAGCCTTTTATGATGTTGTTCGCGTTTAAGAATGTATCTTTCTTTTATCTATTTTCTGTTGCGGAAACTGCAGCTGAATATAATTCTTCGCTTCCGACTTCTAAAAGCGAAAACGACACAGTAATTAGATACTGTCCTGGTAAAGACGTCAAACTGAAACAATAATTTGAAAATACGAAGTTTTATTACAATAATAAAGGCTTCACCAAAGAACAGAAATTTAGGTTCATAAAGTTTTATTTGAAAGTTGTTCCATTTAGAATGAAACATTACCAATATAGGATATCAAATTGACTTTTGTTCCTTTATTTGACAGACAAGAAACATAAAATAAACGCATTTAAATCTATCTATAATAAATCAAATAAAACAAGTGACATTTATGCTTAAATATTATTTTGTAACGAGACAATATTTAATATTTCATATTAAAAGATATGTACAATTATAAATTTTACGATAATTTTACCATGCATTATTAGACAAAAAGGAAATATGTACTCAAAGTTTCAAGTTTTACTTGTATTATTGTATTTTCCTTTTGAAGTCTAAATAAAATGATGTTTGAACTTGCATAAATGGTTTAGATCAATCAACAAATGACGTTCCATCTCTGTCACAGAACCTAAAATATTTCTTCTTTATCTATTGATTGCTTGATTCATTTGAATTTTAAATGATGGTTAAATTGCAGTCACATATGTATTTTATTTTAATAATTAAAATAAATGTTCAATTAACTTTCAATTGTCTTTCTTTAAATGGTGAAAACGCACCACATTTAATTTGGTCAACGTTAATTAATATTGATATATAAGTAACACATTATGACTTCTTTCTAATATCCTGAGTTGCCATAGCAATAAGTTGATTTGTGTCCTATTTATAAACATTTGTTATAAAACAAAGATCTGTATTCGCTTCTGACATACCGGGTATTTTATGAAAATAAAATACACCAGCCTCTGTAAATATAACAGTGCAAGACTGTTGCTTTGGGACCGAAAACAAGAATATTAAAGAGACAACTTACGTAGAACAAAACATTCTGCTTATTTTCCTTAAACAGAAAGTCGCGATGAGTTATTCTTAAAACTTGTTTTTCAAGATGATTATATTTTTATTGTTGCTATGGAAACTGTGAAATAGACAAATATAAAATATTCAGGGTTCTGGATTTCTGCTTCTGTACCTCCAACTTCTGGTATACTTTGATGAAAAGATAAATATGTAAGTCTTAGCATTGCTCCTTAGCATTGTTCCTTGAATTCATTTTATAGAAAACTATAATTATTCTAACTCTGACATTAAAAGGAAGCAATTAATACTACTAGAAAATTTGCTTAATGGGGTAAAGTGATATTTTTTTGACAGTCAGTATACATTTATGTATACATTTCCAGAGGAACTTAATTATTTGTACTAATACTAATAACGGAAAGTAGGCAATTTAAAGATTTAAAGATTAATCACTGCATTTTAATCACTAAAATTAAAATGTTTAATTGACTGCATGTTCCTTACAACAACCCCACGGCAACAGTCAGCAAATAACAAAATACAACTACAACATATTGTTTAATTGTTCATTCAGCTATAAATCTGAGAACCTTAGGAGTACCCGTCTGTAAAGTTCAATGTCATCAAAAATAGTGTGTGAATATATTGTAAAAGATTTAGTAACGCCTCCAAACCCTGCAAAGAATCCCTCTATGACGTCTTGTTGAATGTGAAACTTATTATTAGATATATCTTCTATATTTGTATAGTCAGCATGTGATTGATGATTTTAGCCTCCTCTTTCCCCCCATATGGGAGATAAGGACCTACAACTTTTTGCACAAACTAGTAAAAAAAATATGTTTCTGAAAATGCAAACTCTAGATCGGCTTAATTAAGTTCATTTAGTGCACCAAGCATTTGTTCTTGTCTAAATTAATTTGTAAAAAGATTTATAAAATAGACAAGTGATCCGGTAACCTTCATTTTGAACCGTTTACAGAGCTAAAGTTAATTAAGCCAACACGAACTATTACCAGCTGCATTGACACAGATGGTGCATCGCTAGCGTAGAACACATATTAAAAGTATACTTAACTCTCTACCTTATCTATTATTCATTGACATGTTGGAGTGGTTTAAATTTAATTACTAAAAGGTGCTAAATATTTACAGAAGGTCTAAAACTGTAAGACTGAAAGATAAAAACAATTTAGATATACCTTACATACTTTTCATAAGATTTACAAAAGATACAATGGTGCAACGAAATATTTTGATGTAGATTTATTATGCGTGACATGTTAAAACACAATTTATTATTACATTCTTTCTCTAAAATATGGGGAACTTCAAATCTTACGAATCAAATATGTTGTCTTGAGTATGTTAAGTCTATTAAGTGTAGGTAACATGAATGTCATTTCTTATGATGATTTTTTTTCTTTCTTTAAGGCGTAAACGCCAAAATTCCCTATAGCCTAACTTGACTAAAATTATTTATGGTTTAAATGAAAAAAACTGGAATTCATCTCATCACAGTGAAATAAAATTTACCGTTTCAATCATTTCCAGAAACATATCGTTAAGTTGTCACTCTTTTGTCATCACTGCCCTGATTAAATTAGAAGTAGGCGGGGCGTCGGTGGGATACCCTTTTACTGCAGAATGCTATGTCTTTCAGAACTTGTAAACAATACGTTTTTGATATATTTTATGGAGTGCGTAGGCAAAGAGAAAATATGATATTGATGCTGTAAATGCGAATGGTAAATTTCAGAGAACGCGGCGTCAAATATCTCTTCCATTATTTCTTTTGAGAATGAGTACATATAGTTTTGGATGTAAGCTATCCCCTTATTTCTATATTTAATCATAGATTTTCTTCTAGTGTTTCAACTTTTACAGTTTTTTATGTAAGTTAATTGATGTTGCCTGAATACATATGTCCAATATATGCTTAAGTTACTTTTTAAACAAAAACGTATTATATGAAATTATAGGTTTTACATGTCTTTTAGCAATGAGTTACCTATCTCTGTCTAAGCTAAAGAATGTCATAGACATATTAAGTTAGCTGAACTTCTTAGACTGAGTGAAACCATTAATTATTAAGATCTCTATATATAGCTAGCCAATTATCTAAGGGATGCCGTTGATGGGGAAAAAATCATCATTACTGAAGAGGAAATGTATCATCCAGAGAACATTTACAGCAGAGGTATGATGGTATCATGCTTGTGCGGCACCGTCTCAGTGCATCCTTCTGAATCTCTGAGGAGTATCGCAGGACAGAGCGGCGAGTATCTGAATTATTGTTTATACCAGCGAAATTACCGTAGACGTAATTCCTTTAACTGCACTATTAAATTTTTATTAAATCTTGATGTCATACACTTATAGGGAGTCAAAGTGAAAAGTGTGTATATTTTATGACAGTACTTATAGAAAGAGTTTATTGGTGATCAGATACAAGGTATTTGGTACCGCGCTAACCGGGTGAAAAGACTTCAGATGTTTTGCAAGTTCAACAACAAAATATTAGAAATTGCGAAAACAGACAAGGGTGCATGCAAATGTATTTTAATAACAAAAAGTACAATAGTTATTTTTGTCTGATTATTCAATTTAAGCTACTCATTTTATTTGACGACCATCAGTGCTATAAAGACATTTTATAGTACGAAAATGTAATTGACCGAGAAAGATGCTTATTTTAAAACAGCTCTTTTCATTTTTCTATCGTTTGCTTGTTAAATCATTATTTTTTACAATATTTGACCAAAAATTCTTATAGGACGTATATCCATAGGAGATATTTACAGTTTACCAAACATGCGAGATTAAATTATTGATAAGGTTTGAAGAAAAATTAGGTTAACATTGGTAAATGCGGTGTTTCTATTTAAGAATGAATGAATTTATATAAATATTAAAGACAAAACATGACATATACAGGCATGCACTTATCCTCTGAACAAATAGAAACTATAAGTATTTAATAAGTTATCGCACTCAACTGCGACAAAGTTGTATAGTTCATGTTCACACACACACACACACACACACAAAATGAAAATTTTCTTGGTGTTGACAAACTAACAGTGACGTTGGGAGGTGAAAAACATACGAACATACAATAATCAAGCTAGCTTTAATTAGAATTTTGGAGAAGAAACTGGATACATTGTATATCTGTTGTTAATGACACGTTATTTAAAAAAGTCGCAAAAATAGTTTAAATTTTGATCGGCTTTGCAACTAATATCTTTTACTGGGCATTCGCTGCGTGTGAGACGACGGTCATCTTGGCATTTGGCAGCTATAACAAAACTCGTTCTAATGAAATTTTCAGCGTTTAATTCAGGTAGTTAACAGACTAATATATAGCTACATGCAATTTAAAAATTTGCCTTTACTGATCTTTTAATAATAATCCAATCTTCCCTCTAAAACAGGACAAAAAGGCTTCTTAAATGGTGTTATCTGGTGAATAAAATAAAAAAAAATCCTGTTACTGAATACAAATAACTAGGGAATAAAATCCGTCCGATTTTGACGTTCAATTTGTTTTGGAGATGACTTGCAATATAACTGGTATTTACTCATGTTCTTTTCGAGGATATTATGACAGTTCATTACATCTAAGCACAATACATGGGATCGCCGTGTCAGAAATTAAATTCGCTACCATGGGATGAATAGTTCATCTCAATGATAAAAGAACTGTCAAACCGAAGCAAAATTTGAGGTCCCATGAAATGTTTAATGAAGTGTAAATAAACCATAATGGTGCGCCTTTTCAATTGACGCCTGCAATTACTTGTCACAGAATGACTTTGGGAATTAATCAGATCGAAAACAGATATAATGTAAAACATTTGTTTTATGTATTCGAGTGTAACTTTTTGCTAAAGGAATGACAAACAAATATTCAGTTGTTCTTGATTTTTGATTTGTCGACGTAATTGTGTTTTCATTTTGTTAACATGTAGGTACATAATGTAAATCGTTAACAACATTTTGTGTTAAATGATAAGTATTTATCATTGTCAAAGTTACAGGAAAAGTTAAATACGGAAGAATGAGACTTGTTCTCTACTTCGTTCCCTCCTAGCTGCGTTATAAATGACCTCTCTTAGAGAAAATATTATCATGGTTGATCGTAAATGATGATTAAAAAAAGAAAATAATCTTTTTTACGTATAAGCCTTAATTTAAATACTATTACCAAGGTAATGACAGTAAAGTCCTTGTAATGTCTGTGTAAGTTCACATTATACTGACAAATGGAATATCAGAACAGAACAGAACAGAATATCAATGTACTCGCTAAAGCCTATATTGATAACAGCAAGTCATAGTAATTAAGCCCGCGTTAATCAACTTTCGCGTTTGGTCATTTATCAAATTTGCCTAACCCTTGTCGAACTCAAATAATAATATGTCGAGTAAAATTGAAAACCACGATTGTAAGATTTGATTCAAAGTCGATTCAAATGCCATTGCAAAAAGGCGGGAAAGAGGAGTATTAAAATGTCTGGGTACAGATCAAAGAGTAAAAGGTACAAAACCACAGATATATATGATCAATGATATGTGTCAGTTTATACTTCATTCAATGATAAATGAGGTTTCAATTTCAGGAATTTTGCATTTATCTTACTTTATTCCTAGCGATTGAATCGTCTTGTGACTTGAAAAAAACCTGAAAGCGTTGAATCTTACTAGACAATTGTGTTATTTGATTTCAGTTTTGTTATATAATTGATCTTTTCTAGCACACTAGACGTGACTGTCCCTGTTTGGTAGACCAAACTTAAAACGAAACGTGTTCCTACGTAAAACAAATGTTGGTACAGTGCTTGACTAACTCATTTTTTTCTTTTGTGTTGATAAAATTGTTCTACATTCATGAAAAAAGGTGTTTCTCTTTCGTAATAATTTAGTATTAAATGGCAAAAATATCTTTCGACATATATTTTGATTCTAGAAAAAAAGGATACTTTGTTACATTCTGCATCTCTATTATTTTGTTTTTTTTTATTTCATGATGTTCATTTTGCATTAACTTTATCGATGCTCAGTTATAGCTCTCAAACGACAACTTGCAGTGAGAAAAGACAATGAACATACAATGTGTGTTTGAGCATTTTTGTATCGTTTTTATTTGTTCATTTTTTATTTTGATTTTTTTTTTTTGTTTATTTTTTCTTTTTGTTTGTCTGTTTGTTTTATTTTTTACTTGTTTGTTGTTTTGTTTGTCTGTTGTTTATCTCATACTAGAATATACTTCTATTTTTCAAAATCTTGAATGTTCGTTATCATTTATGCAACAGTTATACTTTGCTTTTTATAACATTGTTTTCTTTTTTTAATTATGTCTGAAGTATACACGTTTGTCGCTTTACACATTTAGATTCAAGCATGTTATAATTTTTTTATTGAACTAAATAAATAATTGTGTTTTAATATATCATAGAACAGTCGAAGAGTAACTGGCAAGAAAATACTACAGAACAAAAGGTATTTAATCAAATCTGTTAACGATGTAACTTTCTGGCGTAACGTTTGAAGGAAAGCCGTACCAACGTAACGTCGTGTATAATTTGTAATAATCTTTCGTGGCTGCTTCCAGTCAGCAACATGCATAGTGCTACTACCTTTTATAGAAACATACTTTGGGATTATTGTAACTGTAAAATCTTACATAGAGATAGCTGAAAGCAAGGTTTTGCATAAAAGTCGACAAACCTTTATACCGTTTTCTAAGAAATAAATGAAGAAAATGCAACGTCTGTAACTAGCTAAAATGTGTTTAGAAGATTGCATAAATGGTTGTGAACGAAATACAAGACTATCATTTCATTCAGGACTGGTTCAGGATTGTCTTCAAACACCCACAGGGTAGCAAATATTGCGATTTAATTACATTCTATAGCTGTTAAAGCTCTAGAGATGTTTTTTTATCGAGTGTGAATAAGAGGAAACAAAATCAATGTAACTTGAACAATTCTACACATAATGAGTGTTTGCAGACAAGTTCTCACCACTAATGATCTAATTAAAATAGTAAAAGCAGTTAGATCACCAGCTCTCTTAATCTTTTATAGTTGTGTCAGCCAAACTAGGACTGCAGACAACTTTGCATTGTCTTAAATGATTGTATTTTTAAAAGGTTTTATGTGGCAAAGAATTTTTTACTCACTGGCAAGCAATAAGTATGGCAAAACACACTGAAAAAACAACAACATCACATTCATTAAAGAACATCCACGTGAGAGATCATATCAGAGATCTTGAAAAAGTAGAGGTTTTATATTAACTTTTACTATAAAAAGCAGAGGTTGTATATGAACTGTTACTATATATATATATATATATATATATATATATATATAGAGAGAGAGAGAGAGAGAGAGAGAGAGAGAGAGAGAGAGAGAGCTCTTCATATATATTTTACATTTATTTTTATTATCTGAAGATTGCGGCTTCATATCTATGTTGATGTGTACAAAACACATGCCAAATGCTTCATGCAAAAGGCGCGGATAGCAATTCTGTTTCACTGAAAATTTATTAGTGTATTTCCTTTGAATGTCGGAAATAATATAGAATGTAACCCATCAATTTATTTTCTTTCCTCAGATGTTGATGCACAATCACTCAACTCATTTTCTTTTCTTCGTTCCAGGAGTTTTTAAATGAGGCAATGATATTTTAACGCATATAGGTAAATGAGTCATAGTTTTTTTACAATTTTATGAAGGCAACCGTATAGTTAAGCCAATGTTGATGCTTGCCGAAAGATACGTCTCTGGTGCTTACTTGTGAGATCAACAACACAGGACAAAAGCGTCTGTTTTGAATATCCAATCCATAAAAAATATATTGAATAAATATAAACAAAACTGAAAAAAGGATAAAACAAAGTGTGTACCAGACACCATTAAATCTTAAAAACTGAAAGGTGGCTGATACGTGATGTGTGAAGCATACCTTAAAAAAATTCGGTACTTCATAATAAATTGCTGTTTGAAAAAGGACAGTGCTGTTGAAAAAGTAAATCGATATTGGGATATTTAAATCATCTACAGATACTACCGCTTACAAAACTGATTAGAGTTTACAGTGTTAGGTAAAGAACGAGACTCGTCGGTACACCTGTCAAAATCAATTAAAGCGCCACCAAATTGGTTTCTTTCAAACTCCGCCTTTTACCTGTCAATGGTGTTATTCAAGTGCCATTCTGTGTACAAAATGGAAAAAACGGTTAGGAAAAACAATACTGAGTGAAGATTTCGGGTAGCAACGCAGCGACATTTACGACACAGCAATTTTGGCGCCGTCCAGGGACATTTTTCTGGCTGCGGGTAGATTGCAAGACGCAGTTTTATGGACAGGTATACCTGAGAAAACTGCCTCGCTGTGGTTGGATGATCAGTAAAGTGACAGTTTTAGCTTCTGAAATAAACATCGTAACGTCACTTTTTACCGCTTTCCGAATACGTGAAAATCTTATCAGTTTTGCAAGCGGCAGTAACAGTAATACGTGTTGTACAAAGGTACATGCATGAAGGAAGTCAACTAGTAAAAATGTAGTGACAAAACCAAACCATACGTGTTGATACTTTTAAAGCACGTTGCCATCTATCGTTCTCCTTCAAGAATGAAATATCTAATTTATATGTACATTTAGTCAAATCCAGTCACATTAAAATGTGTTAATTTATATTAGTTCTGAAGCAAGCTGTACATAAAAAAATCCTAAATATTTGCGTTTCGGGTCTCCCAATTAAGAGACACCTTTCTTGACAACCACTACTTACGCTTCCCGTTCTCAAGTTATCTCTGCGAACGAATTCGAAGGAAAATTATTTCTTCGCATTAGTTCTCATCGATTTGTCAGCGATAAAATATTACACCAGTCAGGCTCATATAGAATGCCTGTTTTCTAAATAAACTCTGTTGACGTTTTCTAAGATCCAACAGAACTAAATTTGAATTTCATTTGAACGAGTATGGGAAAGCTCTATCTAAATATTTTTGTAATAATTATGAGGTTTGCTTAGAGATGTCTGTCTTTTTAAAAAAAATGTAACCGCAAAATATATGCCATTTACTTCTTCTTCTTCTCATTTTATTTCATCAAAGCAATGGAATAACTTGAATCATGCCTGTTCACAAAAAATCCGCTTTGGATACGGTACATTTATTTAAGTGTTATAAAATTGTTGGTGTCTGTAAATTCTCTTATAGCAATCTGCCATAGCACATCACAAAATCCATTTTCTATGATGCATTTAAAATTCACGCCTTTGTTCAAACCATTCTTGCCGCTGGTATCAGTGTGGACTGCATTAGTTAATTACGGATGTACAAAATATCAAACTTATCACTTAACAATGGTGTCAGCGTGAAATGAAAGTAAATCATAACAGGAATTCCTTGTGAATGTTGTCAACAATATTGTTAATGAAGGAAAATGGCAATCTGCGTTGAAAACAATGCGTTTTGGGGGGTATTTTTACTTTTTATATTATTAAACTATTGTCGGAGATTTTTATTTAGATAACTTTTCTATGAAAAAAAAACGTCTAAGATTTACAAATCACAATTTGTATCGTGCTTGTCACATTTTTGTACCCCAAAAATGAAACAATTATACTTATACTAAACAGAAACTGTAAGAGCTTTCTTAAATCTAAAAAAAGACTAAAAAAGACTCCTATATGAGAAAAAAATACATTAAATGTATTGTTTTATTAAATAAAATCTTCTGAAACTAAAGTAGAAAACAGGAAACTAATGAACGTATTTTTGTACAGATCTTAATTATATCTTAATATTTAAATGAATATCAATTTCTCTAAGTTGATAGAATTTTATACAACACTTGATACAGCTCACTGACCCTAGACTGTTCGGTTTCAACAAAGCATCTTCGGATGATGACAACTTAGACCATATGGAAACAGTAAGCAGCTGTTGTTTTAATTATGCAGCCATAAACACAAACCTACAGCAGAACACAAAGACAATCGAATTATTTACATACTTTGCACATTAAGAATTTGTTTTGAAATGCCCCACAAGGCATTTTCTTTTCTCATCTTTTGCATTTTTGGTGCATGATTTTCATACAAGCTTGCCACTTTCGTGTAAATAAACTTAAAGGACTCTCGACTGCTTATGATCTACGCAGGATTTTAATCAAGCATACTTCATTTTTATTTTGATATATTTATTGTGCGTTATGATCACAGTGGGGGGATGGAATGCAAGACAATTCTATCATCTAATTTTTGAGTCAACGACAAATTTACCTGTCTGTTTTTAAAAACAATTTTAATTTGGAGACGTCTGAAATGTCGTTTTTCTTTAGTTTCACTGGCATTTTCCACACTGGTACGGAACAGTTCAACATAATGTATAGAAACTATGAGTAGCTTGACATTGCAATTGTAAACTAAATAAATAAATAAATAAATAAATAAGATCAAATGTGAAGTAAATAACTTTGGACTTCGACTGTTCAGAAATGAAAAACAATCTCCAATTTAGTTATTTTATGAAATATGTAATATGCCTTCGACTTTTTCATTTGTATATTAGCTCAATATTAAGTACTCTTCGAAATACACTCCGGCTGTTTTGCATGAGCAATATTAGACGCTGGGATTGACAATAGTCTCGGGATTACTGACACTTTCAACGGAAACTTTTGACTAGAACATTAGACAATAAATTTCTGACTGATAAAGAACAGGTAAAGACATGCAGTTCGATTAGAAGTGTCTTTTTCTCCTTAAACACAACATAAAAAGTTCGTTTTTGAATAACAATTATCGTCTCTAATTGGTATCTGCTATCTTATAACACAACGGAAGTTTTAGTAACGAAATTGTATTGTATTTTAGTTATGCCTGTTATATTTCCACTGGTACCACAATCCAGTAAAGTGAGCTCCTTTTCCCTTTCGTTCTATTATGATGTCATTAGGTAGTTTATCAGATAACACTCTGATGCGAAAATGTTTTCTGATTTTAGTGTAAATTACCAAAAATGCAGGAGGTGATGTTTTGATGTGTCAATTTCCACTAAGAGTTCATTTGTTTTAATCATTGTATTCAACTTACAACATGAAGATTTTCAACACCTAATGCTCTATATTAAATTCTAATTACCTAAAAATGGGTTCAACAAATCTCCTTAAATTTCAAACTCATACGTCTTATTTATTGAGTTGTAAAATTGTTCCTTGTCTCTGAAATCGTTAAAAAATATCACGTTACAATGTATAAACACTTCACCAATCCTACACAATTCTGCAAAACGACTCGAATTTTTGCTTTTGTTTGATAGATCCTCTGATAGGAGAATGAAATATTAAGTTCAAGACAATAAATTAAATATCTTGCATTGCGATCACTAGTATTGTACTCAGGTATAATAAACTGTCATAAATTTATCCAAAAAATGAGTAAATAGGACTTTCATTAAAAAACATGACCGAAACAAATTGAATGTCAAAAGTGATGGATTTTATTCCGCAGTTATTTGTATTCACTCAGGGGATATTTTCAAATTATGTAATCAGATATAATTACCTAAAATGCGCTTTTCTGTCGAAACATAATGTTTGATTAAACTAGTGGAAAGAATGTTGAAGTAGCGATCAGTTAACTAACGTGGAACTTTTTTAACACTAGTCCCTAATCGCTTTATCAGTATTACCAGTACTGCAGTTGAAATACTCAGTAGCTATTGAAAATTTAAAACCATTTGAAAATATTTTTTTTTCAAAATAGCTGGTAAAATTATTTTGAAACGACGTGTGTCTGGCAAAATGGAACACTTCACCAGTTAAATAATAAGAGTTTTTTATTATTTTTTATTTATTCATTATTAGTGCGTGCCTTGCCATAGCATGATATAAAAAGGAATAGAAGTAAAACAGTAACCATCTTCCTTGTGTGTTTATTCATTACATTCGTTCTATCCCTGTGAGTTTTCTTCTGATGTGACAAAAATTACTACCCCATCCGCACGTGTTTCATAATTGTTTGCATGAGTGTTGTATCAAATTAACAAACAAATAATGCTTTAATATTCAAGAAAAACTGAAAATTTATAATAAATGATATTTAGGAAATTAATTTTAAGTTTGAGTGATCTTTCATCCAATAAAGCAATGTGTCGAGTTCAGATGCGTAGTAATTTAATCACGAAGGCCATAGGCCTGATTGATTAAATGATTAGGCATCTGAACGAGAACTCGTGCTATATTTGACGGTAGATCTCCAAAACTTTAAAATCTATTTCCATTCTAACACATAGGTATAGTTATCAGGGACACAATTATGTGCACTACTTATCATGCTATTTTTACTGTCATTTTCTCTGTCAGGCTATTCCGTTTACCCTGCTATTAATTTCCCAAATGAAAAAGAAAACAACAAGGTCATTTTTAGTTGTCAGTTAATAATTCACATTTAAACAAATATCTATAATTTTATCATAGATGAATATCAAAGAAAATAATTAAGTCCATAACAATATTTCACTTATAAAACTATTTTCAAACAATTATCGGTTTACAGTGACAAATAAGAGCAGCCGAAAATAGTTTGCAGTGACGTCAGCGGGTGCGCGCTTGTATTTGGCATGCTATATGATATATCACGCTCAATTCCTTCTTTGTTTATTGTTGGCGAATTGGGGATAGTGTTAGAATAACTAATATCCTCGAGTCAATTTGTGAAAAAGTGAAGAGTAAAGAATGAATGATTTAAGTACTGAATCGGTACAACTAATAGCTGAGATCCAAAACGTGTGTCTATTGATTTATCCAATTACATAGTAGTGTTGTAAATCAATTAATACCTGGCGTAACAAAAGTAGACAAAGGCAAACAGTTTAGACCCAAGTCAGGCACCATAATTAGCCACGTCAGGGACTGCACTGTTATCATAAAGGACTTATTTCACTAATAGAATGAAATTTTAAATTTACACAAGGAACCCTTTTGATTTAAAATAGACTCGTCTGACTGACAAAGATGGCATTGTCCATTGGGCATAAATAGATTTACAAATTAGTTCAGCCTGTACTCATAGAAGAAGTACTTTATAGCATTCAAGAAATGCTTATGGTTTAAGAAATAACCAAGATTCTAGCTTCCTTTAGCTACGGAATTCCCATATGGATCTCGGAGATGCTCTAAGATGTTATCACAGTAATATGCTGCTAGCCTATGACGTCAACTGCTGCCTCTACATGGAAATTCATTTATGTTGCTCCTACATACGATAACTTCCAAGCAAGAAACGAATTAACTTCCTAATCTAATCAGATTTTCCTAAAAAATGTATGTCTTGTTATACATTGTCTTGTTCTGTTTTTCTGTGGCAAAGTGTTACCCCAATGTTACGCTCCCTCAGCAGCTAAATGAATACACTACCGTTACTTCACCCCGCTGCTTTAATAAGAGTAGATTCATGATATTGACCTTTACATTGAACTTTTAAGCAACCCATGAAAGTGCACCAATATCCCCAAAACCGAAAAATCTTTAAACCATTTTTTAATTGGTTTAAACGATCATGTGGTTTCAAAATTATAAATAGACGGGTGTTTTCTGACAATTTTGTAAACACATTTCAACTATGCGTTTACGTAAGGATCTTTATGCAGCAATTAAACATCTAAAAACAACCATACCATCATGACTTTAACCTTTTTGATAGTTTTACTGGTTTATTTACGTATACTTAATAAAAATCACTTTGAAAAGTGAAATATGTAAGTAACATGCAGACATGCAATGTTTGTTTACATTTTGGGTTGTCAATTGTATGTATGGACATTTCGTTGTAATCTAGTCACTGATTGGCTGAAAAGTAACTGTGGATTTCCCTGTCTAAAATAAAAATATCGTTCAGAAAATTGAATTTTAATAGAGGTAAGAAAGTGAAACATTCGACCGAAGCGCAGGAGAGTACCCCAATGTAAAACATGGTGACTAAAACATAAATCAAGAGAAAGCATGTTGTGCGTGGATTGCGTCGGCTCATGAGAAAAAATGATAACCAGCCTCGTCGGAAAGGAAAAAATGCTGATGTGTATTTTTCATTAAAACATAACCTGGAATATGTTTGCTACATAAAATGTTTTGACGAATCAAAGAAAAAAAAGAGAAATTTCCTTCACAATTTATTGCATGTATGTTGTGAAGTTCAGAGTTTCCTGAATATTAACGTTTTTAACCTACACATAACGATATAAGGTAGAATTGTAGTTTGCATTTTTTAATGCAATGTTAGAATTCTTTGTTGTTACTGGTTGTCAGACAAGCATCAGATTATCAACATGGAAAATACAAAAGAGTTTGAACAATGATTTCTAAATATTTTTTAATCCAAGGCCTTTTGGTACATAACAGTAGTAATCTAATTTGGACATTGTATTTATTGCTGTGATCCATTCTTAAATAAACTGATCTCTAAGTCTTCTTTTGAACAAAAATAATACAGTCATGATGATTACTACTATCGAAATTCTCACAAAAGTAAGTTAAACCATGATGAGCAATTATTGATCATTTTTTTTAATTCTATAAGATATTCTAAGCCAGACAGTCGAATTTCTTAGACTGAATGAAACCATTAATTATTCAGATCACTAGCCGATTTTTAAGGGATGATACTAATGGAAAAGAAAAACAAAAAATCATCATTAACGAATAGAAAATTATCATTCCGAGAACACTCAGCAGAGGTAAGATGGTATGACACTTGTGCGTCACCATCTCAGTGCATCCTTCTGAATCCCTGAGGAGTATCGCAGTACAGAGAGGCGAGTATCTTAATTATTACTTATGCCAACGGATTTACCATTTGATAGCCGTAATTCCTTCAACTGTACTGTCTATCGTTTATTAAATACTGATGTCACACTATTACTCGATATCGTTCTTACTTAGTCAAAGAAAATAGTGTCTGTATAGTTTATGACAATACATTTAGAACCAGTTTATTAGTGATCAAATACAAGGTATCCGTTACAGTGCTTACCGACCATCACTGCTATAAAGACATGTTTAAAATTTCTTTTAGTACGAAAAATTAATTGACTCTTGTTGCCGTTTTAAGAAGGTTGCTTATTGTTTTACCGATCTTTTCATTTTTACAACATTTTCTTGTTAAATTATAAATTGTTTACACTATCTAATTAAACATTTTTATAGGACAAATACCCATAGGAGTTAACTGTTTACTTGACTTGCGAGATTCAATTACGGTCGATAATGTTTGAAGCAATATTATGTTAGCGTTGATAAATGCGGTATTTGTACTAGGAATGATTGGACACTCTATGAATAATAAAGACAGGCATGCACTCAAGTTCTATGAAAAAAACTACAAATATTTAATAAGTCATCTAACTGCGACAAAATTGTATTGTTTAAGTACACACATAAAAATGAAAATGACAAACTAACATAGACGTGAATATAGCAACATACAACTAAAACTATCTGGAAGAAGACTAATTCATATAAAATAAATAATAAAAATACATTATACAAGAAATCATAACTATTTTGACTGCCCTTTTCATAATTATCTAATCTTTCCTCTTAAAAGGGACAAGCTACTTACATGGTGATATTTAATGAAAAAAGTAACAAAAAATCCTTTTTTGAATACAGTTAACCTGGGAACAAAACTCTTCAGATTTTGACGTTCAATTTGTTTTGGTCATGTCTTGCAATATAAATGGTTTTAACCATTTTCTTTTGGGTGATATTATGACAGTTTATTACATCTAAGCACAATACATGGTATCGCCGTGTCAGAAATAAAATTCACTATCATGGAGTGAATATTTCATCTCCATAATAATGGAACTGTCGAACCAAAGCAAAATGCGAGGTCCTATCATGAAATGTTTAACGAAGTGTAAATGAACAGTAATGGTGCATCTGCAAAATTAGGCATTTCATTTGACGCCTGCAATTATTTGTCACAGAATAACTTTCTCAATTCATGTGACTATCCCAGTTTGTTAGACCAAATATGCACTGTGTCTCCCCATAAAAAAAATGCTTTCGCACAGTACCTGACAATCTCTGTGATGTGAGTAATACTCAGTATCCAGTAGGTGATCTCATGTTGCTGAATTAATTTAGCTTTTCTTCTTCTGTGTTGATAAAATTATTCTAATTTCATGAAAACATGGTGTTTCTCTTTCGTAATAATTTAGTATTAAATGGTAAAATATCTTTGGACAGATATTTTGATTCCAGAAAAAAAAGATATGGAAAAACACGTCGTTTCATTTTGCACCTGTCTTACTTATTTCTTTATTCCGTGATGCTTATATTGCATTCATTTATTGTATGTTAGTTCCAAAAAACAATTTACAGAAAGAAAAAGAAACAATGCAATTATGAACGTACAATGTAAGAATTTGTGAAATTTAGCATTTTTTAATGTTTTTTTTTTATGTTGTTAGTTTTTGTTTTGTTTGTTTCGTTGGTTGTTGTTTGTTTGTTGTTAATCATATTAATAGGAATTGTTCTTGAATGTTTTTTATTCTTATTATAATAGTTATACTTTCCTTTTTATGACTGTTTGTAAAGTGTCTGAAGTGTACGAATACGTCGCTTCACACATATAGCTTCAAGCATGTTATTATTTGGTAAAACTAATCATTGTTTGTAATTCAACATACATGATACTGGCAAGACGTACTCACTCAAACCTGTTTACGATGTTACTTTTCTAACGCAACGTTTGAAAAAAAAAACATACCATGGGCAACGTCTTAATAAATATGATATGAATGTAATAATCGTTCATGGCTTGGAATAGAAAGAGAATGCAGATATTGTTTTAACTGTCCGGACTATATTGAAAATGAATATCATTCTATTCTAATTTGCCCATTATACTGTAACCTTAAAGAAACATATATAAATCGAAAATATTATCATAATCCTGCTATGAACAAATTTGATATTTTGAGGTCTTCAGTCAATGAACAAACTTAAAAGGGTTTAGCTATGTATTTGTAATATGCACTTAAGATGATATCTTCGTTACTATACCTATTATTAACCTGTAATTTCCGTTGAATTTTTCTCCTATCAGGATGTTCTTGCTTTTCGTTTCCGCAAGGATCTTGTATGATATCATATTGTATTATATTATTTTGCATGATATATATGGAGAAATTCACAACTTTGTCTTACAAACAGTGTAACTGTATGTTATTCATTAATGTATTCAACTGTATTTGTGTAAATGGAATTAAAATAGTATAGTATTTCTTATTGCAACTATTATGACATACTACTAATGAGTGGAATTATATATGTGCGAGTGTATGTATGTATGTATATATGGTTGTATGTGTATATTGTGTGTTACTGTACATCTATGTTTGTGAGTAAATTAATAGTTTAACTACTGTGTTCATTTGTAATTATGTATAATATGTTCTGGTTTTGTGTATAGGCTGGAGGCCTGAACCACAACTATAAAAAAATGATTTGATTTGATTTTATTTGATTTGCTGCCTACAGTCAACAATATACATAGTTCTGCAACCAGTTATAGAAAACATACTTTTAGATACCGCTGAGCAACGTTACGTTTCCAGAGATACATTGTAAAACTTAGTGTTAACTTTTTACAAAGCGATGACTGAATGCAAGGTTTTACACGAACGTAGACCAACCTTTATCTCCTTTCCTAAGCAAAAGCAGTGTCTTTAACTAGCCTAAATGTGTATAGAGTTTGTGTACGTAACACAGAACTACCAGGACTGATTCAGGATTGTCTTCAAACACCCACAGTGTAGCTAATATTGCAACTTAATAACATTCCATAGCTGTTAAAGCCCTAGTGTTGTTTTTAATTAAATGTGAATAAAAGGAAACGAAATCAATGTAACTTGAACAATTCCACACATAATGAGTGTTTGCAGACTAGTTCTCACCGCTAATGATATAATTAAAATAGTAAAAGCAGTTAGATCACAGGCTTTCTTCATCTTTTATTGCTGTGTCAGCCAAACTAGGACTGCAGGCAACTTTGCATTGTCTTGAATGATTTTATCTTTTAAGAAGTCTGACGTTGCAAAGAATTTTTACTCACTGGCAAACATTTGTTTTTTTAACATTCTATTAATTTAGTATTTTATTGTTAGAATTATCCGAGGATTGCAGCTTTATATTTATGTTGATGTGTACGCGGATAGCAGCTTTGTTTCACTGAAAACTTATTATCATAATTTCACTGTCGCAAATAATCTACAGTTTAACCCATCAATTTATTTTCTTTCCTGAATAGTTGATGCACAATCACTCAAATTTACTTTTTTCGTTCCATCAGTTTTTAAATGATGCAATTTATTTAAAAAGGAAGAAATTTTAACCCCTATAGGTAAGTGAGTCATAGCATGTTTTCCCATTTTATAAAGGTAACCGTATAGTTAAGCCAATGCTGATGTTTGCCGAAGGATATGTCTATGGTGCTTACATGTCAGATCAACAACACAGAACAAAAGCGTCTGTATTGAATATCCGATCCATAAAAGAGATATTGAATAAATATTAAACAAAACTAAAAATAAGATGAAACAAGGTGCGTACCAGACACCATTTATTCTTACAAAGTGAAAGATGGCTTATACGTAGTGTGCAAAACATACCTGAAAACATTCGGAACTTCATAATAAAATGTTGTTTGGAAAAGGACAATGCATCAAAGTATCACGAAATCGAAATGGTTTAATCATGTGTAAATAACGGTAATACGTGTTGTACAAAGGCACACGCATGAAGGAAGTCAACCAGCAAAGGTGGTGGCAAAATGAAAACATATGTTTATATGTAAATTTAGTAAAATCAACTAACAATAAAACAATGTATCAATTTGTATTTTGTTCTACAGCATGTTGTACGTAAAATCCATGATCTGTGCCCTTTGTGTCTTGCAATTAAGAGTCAGCTTTCTTGACAGACTATTATTTATGCTTCCGTCCTTAAGTTATATCTGCGAACCAATTCAAAGAATATGGCATTTCATGCCTGTTCACAAAAAACTGCTTTGGATACGGTACATTTTAAGTGTTATAAAGTTGTTGCTGTCTGTTAATTTCTTAGCAATTTGTCATTGAACAACACAAAATTCACTTCCTATGATGCATTTAAAGTTCACGCGTTTGTTGAAATCACTCTTGCGGCTGATGTCAGCGTGAGCTGCATTAGTTGATTAATGATGTACAAAAATATCAAAATCCATTCCTTAACAATGGTGTCAGCGTGAAATGAAAGTAAACCATAATAGGAATTTCCTGTGAATGTTGTGAAAAAAACTCTTAGATGACTTAATTTTATAAATCACAAATTGTATCGTGCCTATCACAGTTTTTATAGCAAAAATAATGAAACGGTAATGCTTAACTGTTAGAGTTTTTAAATCTCTTATAAAGACTAAAAAAGACTCCTATATAATAAAAAATACATTAGATGTTTTTTTTTCACTATTCAGCATTACATAATATCTTCTGAAACTATAGTAGAAAACAGAAGACTAATGAACGTATTTTGATACCGATCTTAATCATATCTTAATATGATATAAATGAATATCAGAATGAGCTACATTTCTCTTAATTTATATAATCGTAAACAACACTTGAAACAGCTCACTGTACGGTCTCAACAAAGCGTCATCGGGTGATGACAACTTAGAGACGCTGTTTTGATTAATATATGCATAAACATTAACCTATAGCAGTACTCATAGATACTCTTATAATGTAAATAGTCTGCATATCCAGAATTTGTTTTGAAAAGCCCCACACGACATTTTTTCTTACCTTTTGCATGTATTTTTGCTGCATGATTTTTATACATATTTGCTATTTTCGTGTAAATAAAGGGACTCTCGACTGCTAATAATCTACGCAGGATTTTTCTTCAAGCATACTTCATTTTTATTTTGATATATCAATCGTTTGTTTTAACAAGGGAGGTGAAAATGGAGGAAAAGACAATTTTGTCTTTTAATTTTCGAGTCAACGACGAATTTACCTGTCATTTTTAAAATCAATTTTAATTTGATGTCTTTTGAAATGTTGCTTTTCTTTTGTTTCGCTGGCATTTTCCATATTGGGACGGAACAGTTCAACATGTGTAGAAACTCTGAGTAGCTTGACATTGCAGTTGCAAAATAAATAAATAAATAAATAAGATCAAATATAAAGTAAATAACTTTAGATTTCGAATGTTTAAAAATGAAAAACAATATTTAATTTAGTTTTTTTTATGAAAAATGTAATATGCCTTGACTTTTTCATTTGTATATTAGCTCAATATTAAGTAGTCGTCGAAATACACTCCGGCTGCATTGCATGGGCAATATTAGACGCTGGGTTTGACACTAGTCTCGAAATTACGGACACTTTCAGCGGAAACTTTTGACTAGAACGTTAAACAATAACAAATTGTTTTTTTATAAATTTCATAACAAGGTTTAGAAACTTTTATTATTAGAGAATTGTGGTCGAAATGAATTAAAGCATGTAACAGTCACAGAAATAATTAATAACGAAAACTGACAGCGTTATTGAACGATAAACGACGAATCTGACGTATGTCTTCTCGGCAACGGCTTATTTGATAACTGACTCAGACAGAAATAATGACAGACGTAAAGCGATCTGATGTTCCATACAGTTTTGTGGAAATTTAGCACTACAGAACTGAAGCGATTACATATTTTGTCAAGTAAATGTGAGATTAATAAGATAAAATCTTAATAAGAAAACAAAATCTTTCCCTTTCCTTCTGTACATATTTTACGTTATTAGTGAAGCATGTTTAAAACATGTACACGCAATCCCTCAGAAGTGCTGACGGGTAAAGAACGCGTAAAGAAATGCAGTTTGATTCGAAGTGTCATTTTTCTCCTTAAACACAACATAAAATGTTCTTTTTGAATAATTAAAAAAACGTATCGTCTCTAATCGGTATCTGCTATCTTATAGCACAACATCATTTTTTGGTAAAGGCGGTGAATTGTATTTGAGTTATTCCCTTTAAATTTCCATTGGTACCACAATCCTCTCAAGTGAGCTCCTTTTTCAGTTTAGTTCCTATTATGGTGTCATTAGGTAGTTTATCAAATAATACTCTGATGCGAAAATGTTTTCTGATTTTTAGAGTTAATTACTGAAAATGCAAAAAGTGATAATTTGAAAGTCAGTTTTGCTGTTAGAGGTTCAGTACATTTTTGATGTGTTAATTTCCAGTGAGAGTTCATTTGTTTAAATCATTGTATTCAACTTACAGCATGCATTGTATACATTGCAGCTTTTATTAACTTTGCTTTTTTAAAGAAGATAATTGTCGATGGAATTTTTCAACATCTAATGCTCTATGTTAAATTCTAATTACCTAAAAATGGGTTCAACAAATTTCCTTAAATTTCAAAAGAGCTTTAAAACGCTCAAACATCTTATTTATTGACTTCTGAAATTGTTTCTATTTGTCTCTGAAATTGTTAAACATACCACGTTACAATGTATAAACACTTCACCAAGCCTACACAATTCTTCAAAACGACTCGATGTTTTGCTTTGACTTGATAGATTCTCTGATATGAGGATGAAATATTAAGTTCAAGACGACGAATCAAATATCTGGCACTGCGATCCCAAGTATTGTACTCACGTATAATGAACTGTCATAAATTTATCAAAAAAGAACATGAGTAAATAGGACTTTCATTAGAAAACATGACCGAAACAAATTGAATGTCAAAAATGATTGATTTTATTCCGCAGTTATTTGTATTTACTCAGTGGATATTTTCAAATTATGTAATCAGATATAGTTACCTAAAATGCGGTTTCCTGTCGAAACCTGTTTGATTATACTAGTTTGACTAATGGAAAGAATGCTGAAGTAGGGATTACTAACGAGAAGCTTTTTTCTCACTGGGCCCTAAACCCTGTGTTAATATCACCAGTAGCTGAAATAGTCACTAACTACTAAACATGCTAAAAGCTCCAAAATCTTCTGAAAATGTTTTTGTTGTTGTTGTTGTTTAAATATCCGGTAAATTTATTTTGAAACGACAAAATGTTTCTTGCAAAATGGAAAATTTCACTAAATCAAATATTTTATTTTTAGTGCCACCCTTGCCATAGCATGATACGAAAATTAGTAGAATTACTGCAGCTACCATCTTCCTGGTGCATTTGCGGCTTTTAGTCTATTCATTCTTTATCCCTTTGTGGTCTTGTTCTTGTGTCACGGAAACTTCAACCCATCCGTACGTGTTTTATTAATATTTGCGCTAGTATTAATTCATATAAACAAATGGAGAGATGTTTAAGGAAATTGTAATGGAATAGATATATATTATTTAATCAATTCGTAAAAAAACTGAAAAGTAAAGAAAGCAAGTCTGAACTACTGAAAAGGTATAACTAATAGTTGAGATCTAATGCCTGTCTACTCATTTATCTAATTACCTAGTGCTGTTAACCCAATAAATGCCTACCGTTTACAAATTTTTTAAAGTAGACACAAATAATACCAGAAAATCTTTTAATTTAAAATATACTCGCTCAACGGACAATGGCGGCATAATCCATTGGTTATAAATGGGTTAACTTAATACTTCAGTCCGTACTTCTAGAATGAGAATCAGTTACTATTAACATTTCTATCTAAAATGTGTTTAGTAATTCTACCTGTGAATGTTAAACTGATTTTTACTTGGCCTAATCTATCTTATTTTTTTCTTATTTCTATAAAATGATTTAATATAACATTTTAATAATTTAATAATTTAATATTTGAGTTGTTGATGTTATCACATTGTATAATGCAGAGAGGTAGTAAAATTTGCGTTGAAGTGAGAGTATAATACAGCTTTCAAAGAAGTTTCCGCGTCAGTTGCACTTTAATAATTGTTGCAGGAGTGACAAGATGTGGCGCCGATGTTACCGACATTACATTACTTTCTACGTCTACAAAATATCGTTTCCATATTTAAAACATTTTAATGTTCAACTTTTTTCAGATGTAGAGGTCTGTTTCTGACACTCTTGTAATGGTTATATCCCGTGTTTTTTGTGGGACCTGTCTATCGCTTTTTATATCTACCGGAGGGTAAAAAAGGACCTCAGGAACGGAGAATTGTCGGGGGTAAGCATGTATTCAACAGGTTTCGAAAAACAAGACTTACGATATCAGTTGCTAAGATTGTCTGTGATGTAGACAATTGAAATAATAAAACTTGAGGGTCAGACACTTCAATAAATTGCACTGATATTTATCATTTTTATTGCGCTATAATTGTCTAGTGGTAGGAAAACATGTTAAGATTGAAACAAGTAATAAGTCTGAATGCTCATTTTATTATTCCATTTGTAATAAGTTTTTGTCTTCCTAAAACAGAATTATAGTTTTGTTCTTGTCGACTTTCTTTTAAATTCCGTAAAATTGTTTGTTAACATGATGCATATAGACTTAAGCTATAATCTACAAATGATCATTTTTAATACAAGACTCAGTGTTATTTTTTGTACAATGTTGATTAACCGCTAATTATTTTATTCATTTCACATCTAGTGTTTTAGGATGATTATTATGTAGTTTGCTGTTGCGTGACAGTGGTTGAAAGGTCATAATGGCCAAAAACAAATTTTTGAGGCTAGACCAGAATATAAAATTTTACAGATCATCAAAACTTGGGTACGTTAAAAATTTTACCAAGTTCTGTGCCAGTTGTCATTCAGAAACACCTGACATTGCAGCCAAATACTACTGCTACTACTACCTCAAAAGTTTTGTTTTCGACTTTAACATTCTTTCAACCATTGTCACGCTTCTTAAAAAAACACTACACTTACTACACTGGTCACCGTTTTCATGATAATTATTTCCTAAAACAATGAATCTAAAATGAGTAAAAAGAATCATACTATTTTTGTTATAAAAATTGATCAATTGTAAGCTAGCAATTTAATATAGCTATAAACAAATCTGCTTAGAGCAGATTTCAAATACATTCTTCAAGCTTCGAACTGCTTTGTGGGTTGACATTTTCTAAATTCTTTAGCTCTTGAAAAGTAACGCAAGTTAATGTTAGAAAAGGAAAAAGGTACGGCAAATTTTCTGGTATCAAGAGCTTTTTGGTAAAACAAGCTTACTATGCTTACTATATTGCCAGGATTATATTTCCACTTAGGAGCAATATGTTGTCTGTATTTCAACATAATTATGTAGTGAAGTCAAGCTTTTTTGTGGGAAATAATGCTAGTTTAAACTAATTGTTTTCTAAGCTTGAAAAAGTACCGAGCTACTTCTATTTTTACATACCGTTGAGTGATACTAATTTATTATTATATCCTCTGTAAATAATGTCTTAAGTTAATCTAAATGCCATTGTTTTCAAATATCAAGCTTTATTACAAATCGATTGAAACTCTATTTACTAAATGTCTCTTGTCTGTCAAATTAGTATAATTATATGTCAATTTGATCCCTAATATAGAGCCATAGTTATTTCAGTTGTATTATTTCTTGTTGGAACAAATTTCAAAAAAAAGTTTATGTCTCTATGTTTTCATTTTCTGATATAGTCCTTAATATTATGATAAAACTTCATTTCCATATATTTTGTTTCTCTGGTGTGTCAAATGAACTAGTTACTGACTAAGTCTTTCTCTGGTATCCTATTAAAGAAACTATCTAATTACCGACTACGTGGTCTCTTTAGAAGAGTGGTGCGAGAAGGGAGCTAAAGCGCAGACTACATGAACAAAATTCAACGAGACGAGTGACACTTTAAAAAACTTATCAAGGTTTTCGTTTTTCTATGCGACATATTCTCTTTTTTATTGTAATGTCGTCTAACAATAGGTGTTAAGGGGAAACTATTAGCATGTAGTGGTGAATCCTGTTAGATATGAGCCGTATTAAGTGTCTAGACTATTGTTTTTGTGTTAAATGTACGTACAACATATCCGAAAATGAAGCTGTTTTGAAGACTGGCCTTGTTCTCTATGTTATAAACTTTCAACGTCAAGATACTACAAACAAGACTAGATCTTGTTTCCTAAATAACCTTCTCAAAATCTGAAAATAACATATAAAAGTTTCTTTGTATATATTGTTTTCTCAACGATCAAAACAAATATAAATCAATGCAAGTTTTGAGTTACGACGAAAATAGATTTCAAGAAAGTATAGCTGAAAAAAGAATCCATTAAATCTTTGCAGCAACTGGACAGTCTAGATAGTGTTCCTGCCTGATTTGCAACCAACTGATATCTGGAGACAGAATTCCGTTTTCATTTGAAAACCAAACATATTGAAAAGTCTGATGAAGTTATTGACAATACAAGACAGTGACAGATAGATCATTTTAAACAAAATAAATGTCCCGTCTTTCATTTACAATTGAATTTTTGAATTTCAGTTACACACGGATACTGTAGTTTAGTATAAACTTTCAGCTTCTACCATTCAAAATACAAAAAATAATTATATTTTATCTTTTAAAAATATAAAGTATGTCCGAGTTGTTAAAGTAATACATGCATGTACATATATATATTTAGAAAGAGAGAGAGAGAGAGAGAGAGAGAGAGAGAGAGAGATTACATATGTATAATACAATTCATTTAAAACACTTTTTTATAAGTAATTCGTCAATGATATATAAAGAAAGACTGTTTCACTTTTAATACATGACTGTATTTCCTAAGTATATAAACGTCTAAATAGTCAATTAATGGTTAGATATTAAAAAACTTAACTTTTCATATGTCTGCAGCTATTTTCTAACAGTGAATCTATAACAATGCAAAACATGGTATATCTTTTAAAAGTTGAATGCTAAATGCAAATATTTTAAAAAAAACAATCTTCGAAATACCTGTCTTTAAAGCTAGATTTATGTCTACAATGTTTGAAAATACTTACCCTTTAAAAATCATTAAATATAGGAAAGGTACATCGTTTATTTTTGCATAATTAAAAATTCATAATTGATAGCACAAATAGCTGCTTTTTTTTCTTTCTGTTTTTTTTTTTTCTGTAACTGGACAATTTTAATTAATATTTTCTGGCTACTTTTTGTTTGTTTGTTTGTTTGTTTTACGAACCTTAATCAATTTTAAACAAGTGAGCTTCGATTCACGTTCCTTGTCTGTTAATACTCTCCAATAGTCACTATCTGCATGCAGAACTAAAATAGGATCATTTTGACATGAACTTGAATTTTCATTAGTTTGTCTGCCGATTTTGGATATAATCCGATTTTTTATTACCAATAACTAGTCATCAACATAGCAAATAAAAAGGATGGAATTGAGTGCACTGTGTTGGGTATATACGTGACTGTGTTCTTGAATGCGATATATAGTCAGAACTTAACCAGTTAGATATGAGCAGTACGGTTAAAGTCATGAAAATCATAGCGAATTGTAATTAGACCTAGAGAATTGTAATTAGGCATAGAAACACACACACACACAGAAAAGAATAAACTGTAGGTACTTCGCCTAAAGAAAGAAAAAGGAGAAGAATGTGGTAGTTGCAACGAATTTTAAGGGTTTTCAATATTCGGACACACATTAAATTTAAAACAAAACTTACGTGTTAAGCTATACATCATTCGGCCTTCACCCTTTCGACTTAGAAAAATAAATCGTTTATATGAGTACATATCATTTAAACGAAAGTAGGCGCAGATAAAACAATAAGGTTTGAAACTCCCAATATCAAAAGTATGTAAAGGCATACTCATAACGAACGTTTGGAGCGCATTCAAGGTGTGTATTTTGGTACATTTTTCTTCAGATAATGCCATTGCTTAAAGATATTTAGCAAGTAACAATAAAGTAACAAATAAATAAAGTAACAAGAATCCCCCTAAAGATAGACTGCAATGTCCTTACATTTTAATTACATTGTAATATGATAATTTTCCACTTTTTCTTCAAAGACATCGGAGTGCAATTTTATACTCTTCTGAAAAAAGTACATGCATAAAATTCGACATTTATTAAAATCCACTTACATTTATTAGCTTTTTAAAATTCAGCTTGCATCCCAAAATGTTTTAACAATTAATTCAAGTAACATTTTAGTCATTTCATTTTTAATACTTATCTCGTAATAAACTTTTTCATTAAAAAAATAAAACTGTGGTTGCTAGTTGTGAAGTAGAGATGTTTTTCCAGTTTAACTATTCCCAATAACATTATTACTTCCTGAATTTATAATTATTTTTGCTGGAAGTAAAAGAAAATAAACAATTTTCCTCTTTATATTTCTCTTAAGTGTTAAACCTCCAAGACCATACTGATAACTGATACCTCCCAAATACTCTGCAAAAGAGAACATTCTAGATGTAACTAACTTATCAAGGAAAGGTGAGGGAATTCCTTTCATTATCAGAAAAAGAAATCTCTAAGTTGTACATATGTTATGGTCTAGTACACACCGGTCTATAATTGTATAAACACAACCTCTGACAACTGCGTCAGAGAATCGATTCTTTGGCTCAGTGGTTAGAGTGTTAGCTTTCAATGCGGTAGGACCTGAGTTCGAATTCCGCTTTATTTGTTAAGCTTACACTGTGTAAATTCTAAATGTGATTGTGCAAACATGTCACATGTTTAACAACTGTTTGATAATCTTGAAAGATTACCAAAAGTATCTTTCCTGAAAATTGCAAGAGCAGGTAAATCAATGAGAGAAATATATGTTTATTGTTTTAATGCCAGTTCTCATGTACGCAATAAAAGTGGTATTGTTTATGCTACTCTGATCCATTTTGAACAACTTTCTCATTTAATTTGATTCAATTTGCCAAAAAGACATGCACAATCTACATAAAAAAAAGAATTTTCGGAGGTTGCAAGTGTGATGTTGTTTCTTTATATTTGCCACATGGACTAATGAATGCTAGAAAAATCAAATAACCACAAGTTTATCGCAATAACGGTGAAACTTTAATTCCCCTCTCTCACGAACATTTGAATTTAAGCTGCACACTGTGTATCTTACGTCGCGTGCTCAAACAAAATGTGTGATAACGTTTAGTTTATTCAAATTTATGCTGATAATTTTGTTTCCCTCGACTGTTTGTTTTTAATTTTCGATTTGTCTTTCAAGATCTCTATGCCTTTTCAACGATTCTTCTTTAAACGGTTCAGTCTCCTCTAAGCAATAATGCCAAAGATGTAGAAAGCCTAGAAATGACATTTTGTTAGCAAGTTAGGACGTCAATCTGTTTCGGACAATCAAATTATTTTCTGTTTACACGGTAATAGAACAGCACTGAAGTGACCGCAGAATATTTCAGCTTGAGAAATCTTTACCAAAAAAAATGAAGTGTCAAGTATTTCGAAGACAAATGATATATAATAATTATTTTGAATTCAGTTCATTCTGTGTATATTTCGAACAGTCTAAACACTTTCTCTTTTAGCTACAAAGACTTCAGCTCTTTCAACCAACGTTAATAAGGTCTGAGTCACATTTCTGACTTCTGATATGTCATGCCAAATGTAATTCGACGGATAACAGGGTGAAATCAAAACTTCTAACTTTGTAAAAATGATGCTTATAAGTCATTGATATATCACGATGCCTACTATGTACACATTGATATATCACGATGCCTACTATGTACAAAATATAACATTTCTTAGATATCCTAGAATCTCATTCTTTAGTTTAAATTAAATCTCTTATGTTATTTTAATGCATGTGTTCTTTACAAGATCACATGATACTTCAAATTAGGAACCGTAGGATTATTTGGCTATACGAGATGAAAACTAATCTTATTTTATTGCTTATCTTAAGGCAGCTGAAACTTTTATTGCAAACTTGGTATTATTATTAACTAATTACTCGAAACAAATGTCTTAACAAGGAGGTAACATAATTAGTTTCCTGAAAATGATCTTTTGATTTATTATAGCATGCGTGTAGTTTATTCTTGTTTTATGCAGTTTAATGCAATTAAAGTTTCTTACTTTTCTAATTAAGAATATTTTAGAGCAAAAAAAGTTGATTAATACAGCACCTCATAAAGTTTACAATTTCTTTTAGAAAGTTTAATGCATTCTTTCGATTCCTATAAATAAATGATTGCGCAAGGTATTTTGCAGGGCCTAAGTCATATTTAATTAGAAATGTCAATTCAGGAAAACGAAAACATAGCAGTTTTTTTAACTATTTTTAATTACTTAACAAGATGAAGAAAACCTGGTTATTTGATATTTATTTCAATGTGTATTAAATCAAATGTTTTGTTGTGTTTGTTGAATGTTATTTTAACAGATATTCGCCGAACTATTTCTATTAGCTTTGGGGATGCGAACATTTCCTGAGTTTTGTACCAATCTTTTCTTCAAACTTCTTCATTTTTATTTCGGTACAGGATATTGTTCATAATTTCTTTAGACGTGATAAAATGTTAGATGATAAATTCTCAAGACCAGAAATATTTAAGGCGTTTGGCTACCAACAAATACTTATTAAGCGATTAATGACAAAATTTAATGTAGTCTAAATTAAGATAAAGATGTTCTTCTCCTTTTGAAAAAGTGAATTTTAATTCCGTAGGTATTTCAAGAACACAATATTGAATGATCCTTTATACTCAGAAAATCAAGAACTGAATTCAAGCATAACTGTAGATTAAGTTGCTACAACTGTGCAACAAGCTATAAACGAATCTTATTTGGACTTTGACGATATACCGTATGATGTGATGAAGAATCCGGCAATTATTGGGGTATTGCAAAAAACTATTTCAGTATATTCACTACACAAGTATTATCCCAAGTGTATGGCGAAAGTCTACTATATGTCCTATTCTTGAGGACCTAACAAGTGAGTTTCGTGTACCGATGAACTACCGTGTAATAATTTTACTGTCATGTGTGTACCAGTTGTACATGTCGTTTATCAAGCATAGGCTGACTGCCTTTTTAAGAAGGCAATGAAATTCTTGCTGATGAGCAAAATGGCTAACGTCGCAAGCGCTCGTGTGGGGACCACGTGTTCACTTTGAATAGTGTCAATGATAACGTATTCGCCGCCTATATTGACGTTCGCCTTTGTTTTAATTATATTGATCATGAAATGCTCCTATATAAACTGCTTCTGCACAAAATCGACGGGAAACTACATAACTCTTTAAAGAACATTTATGCCAGCACTATCTTAACTTATCGACAACAAGCTCACGGAGTGGTTCAAGTGTGTCACCAAAGTGAAACAGGTATGCAATTTGTCGCAGACTGTTTGCTGTGTTTGCGAAAGACCTTGTGAAAGAAGTCAACGGCCCTGACTTTGGAATTTCTAAAATGCTGAATACAAACTCTTCTCTTAATTTTAGTGTACACTGATGGCATTGTCTTTAAGATTGACTCAGAAGAGAAACTCCAAACTATGTTGAATACTGTGCACGATTGGTGTAAACTTTTGCGCATCTTGATAAACTGTAATAAGTCTAAATGCACGAACTTTCAGCTAGGAAAAGAAAGATCATAGAGAATGAATTCGTGTTTAAGATCGTGGATAATATCCTAGAAAATGTTGATGATACCGGTATCCAGGAGTAATATTCCATGAGAAAAATTACTTTTAAATTGTGACTTGTTAGGAAAGGCTGCAGGGCGAGCACTCGGTGGAGTGATCATTTAAGTTTTTATTTCTAAAAGATGTTGATTTTAAAAATTTTGAAAACTATCTTGTTTCTGTGACAATGGACTATTGTTCTTCCATGTGGGGCTTTAAAAAGTTTCACTCGATTGACAATGTACAACACCGTGCATTGCGCTATCTCCTGGTTGCCCTTCGGTTTACACCTATACTCGCCATGGTCGGGGATACTGGGTGACTACCAAGTATATATCGACGAAGGAACGCTTTGTTGCGGTACTGGAATAGGCTCGTACTTATGAAAAACCGAGATAGCCAAGAAAGTGTTTTATGCAAACTTTGAAAATCACATTAATAAATCGATTGGTCTACTGACATAAAACATATACTTACCACCACACGATTCCAACAGTCATTTGCAAATAAAAGAGTGGTCAGCCTAACTGAGGTAAGGGAATCGATACAGTCATACTATAACAATGTATGGTGCCAGGATATTCAACGAGTGTAAAAACTTAGGACTTACAGACGTTTGAAATATGTCTTCAAATTAAAGCTCAATGATGTCTCATTTCAGGATTGGCATTTTACCTTAAAGCGTTGAAACAGGACCTTATGTGGGTGAACTTTTACACCAGAGATTGTGTAGGTTGTGTCAGATGAACGCTATCGAGAAGGAAAAAACACTTTATAGAAGAAATTTATTATGATTTATGTCTTGGACATTTTGTATATTCGCGCTGAATTAGATAACAAAATCTTCGAAATAAGATCAAAACACTGATGACATCATATCCCAAAAATTGTTTAAGTTTGTTGTAAACACACACCTTAATAGAAGAAACATTATCTATTCATAAGTGTAAGTTTTACAGAATTCTACTCTACTTAAGACATCAATTCTTATTATATTACTTAAAATGTGTTTTGTCCTGACATAAGGATTATAGTTTATACCTATTATATATCGTTATATTGTAATATGTAAAACTGTTGATAATAACTTGGTGACTTATAAATCCAACAGGTTGGGTGCAGATGTAAACCCTGTATATATGTTGAAATTACGTCTTGTTTATATTGCACAAATCACAATAAAACAACTTACTTATTTTCTAGCAAGTATTCAGATTTTTAAAGTTTAGCACAAACCTTTGAATAATAAAATCGCAGCTTTCCTTCTACTGACTGTGGACAAATATGTGTAGAAAAAACCATTTCTATGGCTGCGCGGTAGCTACATATTAGCGAGATACCATCTTATTACATCCATATAATTCCTTCAGGGAATTAAATAGCACTGGGAAGTAAGAATCTTGTACAATCTTGCAACCAAGGGAATTAATCTTCCATGGAATATTTAAAAGTATTCATGCTTTCTCTCCACAATTTGGTCTTCCGAGAGTTCTATCGCAACCCGCTTACATAATAATTATCTGATTAACTTAATAAATGAAAAACATGTTTTACAAAATTGCATAGCTCTAAGACATGACTTGTCTTTTTTTCTTACTTTATGCAGAATATAAATAACTCGCCAGATTTATCTTCCTTAGTGCTTGCCTTTAAACATGCAAAATGCAGATTTTGTGAAATATTTATATTTGTTGGCAATCACTTCACATCAAGCATTTGCATAATTATATAAACTTTTAATTGATACAGAGTTTATTTTATTCAAAAGTGATTTTTACGCTGATACAATGAAGTAGCAAATTAGTCTGTACATTAATGTCTTCGAATTCATTGTCAGACCTTAAATAAATAAATCCACTCTTTGCAAAAGCTCCTTTGATGTGACTTGGGAAAAAAACAGAGGCTATCAGATTTTGTACCATTTTATGAGCACAACACTAGATCATAATCACAGCGACCCTTAGTGCACTTCTATCAACAAATGACAAAATGTACGGCAAGTATTTGAAATAGGAAAAAGACTAAGCTGCCGGGGCAGCGGAACAAAAATCACATTTGTTGTTATCAAAGGCAAACATTGTAAAAAATACAACTATTGATTTCATTGCAAAGGTATACAGAATACATTGAACTTGTTAATCAAATTGTTTAATATTCTTCGATAACTGTAATTTCTGTTCGCACAATTTACAACTCAAACTATTTGTTTATACATTCTCAGATACGTAATCGCTTCTTTGCAGTTGAAATTTAAAAAAAAAAAAAACTTTCGGATATGTTGATTTTGTAATTGTGCAATAGAAGTACTCACGTTTAACGATTACCTGAAATAAGTCTTGTTCTTGTCATATTACTTTTATCTACAGTGATTTTTCAACAGATTTCTACTTTTCAAAGCTTTGTTTGTCAAATGTTTGGCTCTTTCAGCGATTGTTCAATTTGAAAGAATGCGAATGATTTTATATACACAGTTTGAGCAATTACATGTTTGTTCTTAATTAATCAGGTTTGATTTATGACTTTTTTCCTTTGCAAAAGATAAATTGCAATTGTTGGATATACAGACATTCAATCGACTTCTTTCTTGTCAACCTGTGGTTTCTAGGAGCACGTAGTCAATGATCTCAGAAAATGTTTACTTTGAAATATGAGCAAATATGAATTTGTGAGCCACCGATCAGTCTGTATATATATTTCTGTGTGAATAATACCTATGCTGAAATCTATAAGTGCAGCGGTTGTTGATTAAGAGAAAACTTTACGTAAATATGTAACTATGTAAATATTTGGCAGCAGTTGTACTCGTAGACAGAGTCTATTGATTGATCTTCGTACCAGTCGCCAATCTGACCATCGCCCAAAGAATAATGTATGTCATTTTAAGATTTAGCGATAAGTGCAAAATACAATAGCATTTCTGTTCCAAATAAACTTTCTAATGGTAAACAGGATTTCAACTATGTGCTTGCTTTAGAAAATTTAAGGTATCAGTAGACGATGTTCAGTCCGAATACCATTTCTAATTTAAAATTTAAAGTATCGCGCCTGTTTTAAGAAAGGAAAATCCCAAAATGTTGGAAGATCTTGTGGATATTAATGATTTGAATGTCTATTTCGTTTGTTCTACAATTGTAGCTTCGGCTCGAGTGCTCGGTAAAAGTAGAATTCCTGTCTTATTTTCATTTTGACTAGACATATACTAAATGTGTAGACAAGACTTTGATTCCCCAGAGTTAGTCTAAACTAGACATATAGTAAATACGTAGACAAGACTTTAATTCCCCACAGTTAGTCTAAACTAGACATATACTACATGTGTAGACAAGACTTTAATTCCCCACAGTTAGTTTAAACTAGACATATACTACATGTGTAGACAAGACTTTAATTCCCCACAGTCTAAACTAGACATATACTACATGTGTAGGCAAGACTTTGATTCCCCAGAGTTAAATAACTGTCAGGTGAACACTTCAGATAAAAATAATATATGCTTCAAATACAACAAAAAAACTTCACATTACAAACTGACTTTATCATTTCTTTGAAATCTCAAATCTTAAATATGGCTGTGTTTAATGGAATTGGTGTAAAGATATAATACCTGGGTGAATGTAATTATGTCAATGCGTTTTATTGAAACGTACTTTTGTAATTTAAAATAAGTAATTGGTATATGCACTGTGTATTTCTTTCTATCGATAGGTTTTTTAAAAAAAAACGATGCCGATATGTTTCTAGCAGACAGAGTGTATGTTTCTATATCATACGTCTTGTGTACTTTTTGCTTTAATAACGGAATGACAAATTTTTCTCTACTATCTAGCTTGAAGGTTCATTTCTATTTGTCTTGGAAACGTATTTCATTATGTACCTTTATATCAAACAAACGTTCGATTTTCAATACTCCTAATGAAACAGAACTCATAAAACTAGCTAACTAATTTGCTTTGTAAAGCAGAATTTAAGATTGCTGAACTACGTGTGTTAGATATATCTGTGTACCTCTTTTCCTATCAATCGGAGTATAATTGGCGATTTCTTTTATTTATTTATTTTTTTTTTCAAATAATTACTTAGAGAAAATGGTATTTTCTCATTTCTGCTCAATTCCTTTGCTCTCTTACTTTAATTGTATCTTGATAATTTTCTTGCATATTTCTATAATATATTTGGCTTGATTGGTTCTTTGTGCTTTAAAGAATTCAAATGCAAATAGAATACTGATGTAGCAAAATAATCTTAACACTTGTATGATATCACGTTTTATCAATGTATTAAACTGAAAAATACGTCAAAAATGAACAAATAGCGAATAGGTCAGGTTTCGAACAAAACAAAATCATTCCAAAGGCTTTCTCATTTATCTTTAAAATTACAACGTCTTATCAGATAGAATTTGGAAATTGGACTGCGACGATACCAGCCAATTGTCTGTACATAAGTGATTGCCTGAATAAACAGACCAAGAAGGGAATGTCTGAGAAGGTTCTTAGTTTTATGTTGATAAATAATTTCTATTTATATCAGGACTTGTGTGTTGCTATGATTTTCGTCGTAAAAATAAACAATGAAATAATAAATTAACTTAAATTACAGTAAGATAGATTGTTAATGATTTTCTAAAACTTATTTGTACTTATTCGAAGGTATCAGAAATCAAAATGTATTGGTACTAACATGACAACAAAATAAAGTGTTCTATGTGTTAAAGACAGAAAAATATAAATTACCAAGATGGACGCATAAAGACTGTTTCTCCTATGCAACAGCAACAAATACAAATGACAGTTTAGTTCATTGATGTTTATGTAATAAAAGATTTTTTTTTCAGATAAGTGTTTATTCATTTGAATTGGTCTCAAGATGCTAAAACTTACTTTATTTTGAACAGACCATTTTTACCTACCTCTCCATCATCATTCAGTGTTCCATTTGTAACCATAGATTTTCAAATAATTAGGACAGTTGGAGAAAAATCGAATGGCATCAAAATTACATTGTAACATCAGTTTGCCTGGGTTCGTATCAGACACTATTCCAGAGCTTAAAGGAAGGCCAATGACTGCTTAATCAGAATATTAGGAGTACGATTTTTATCAGCCATGCAACTCCCTGAACTGAAACCGTCTGTTGAAGGGTATTAGTTGTAATGTATACTTCGTATTGCATATAGTTTATACTTCAAGAAGCTGAATTGAAACAAATTCAAAAATCAATAAAAATGTAAAGAATAAAAATAGCCTGAACCATACATTGGAAACAGAAAAATGAGATGAGATATGTTTCGGATAAAATCAATCTATGAATATTGGTGAAAGGCAATAATTAAAACAGATAAAATGACAAGGGTTGTTGCATACACCATGCCACTGACTTTCTTCGATATGTTTGATAAGTTCTATTTCATTTTAATAATAACTTTCTGAGGTAAACCCCTAACAAATGTGGCCAGTCAATGCGGTCACTTTACGCTCACCCTTGGGAGCATTTATGGAATCCTTGCAAATTTACCATACATTTTATGCAGCAGCCGTTACAACTTAAGACGAGTGAATGTTTCCCCACACCGATCAAATTTTTCACCAACAAATTCTGAGGTCGATACATATTTCACAGAAACCAAATTAACTTGATAAAAACTTTCTTGAGATAACCCAGCCATATAACACACATTGATAGCAGCCTGCTAATAAAAAGTGATAGATAACATCAGTAATCAAAACCGTTCTCCGTAAATAAGTCGTCCCGAAAAAAAGGGAAGACATCAAAATGTTGCGTTCTTTTGCCTGTTTTTCATTAATATCTCGATTTTGATTAAATTTAGGTGAATAAAGTTACTTTTTCTGCAATGATACTGGTGTAGGCAAAACTAATGCAGATATTCTTTATTTTTAAAAACAATTAAACACAACTAAATGCCGTGTATATGTTCATGGAAGTTGTTCGAACAACACGTACAGCTTATGAACCTTTTTATATAGAAAACAAAATGCTGTTTTCTACAAATAAAACAACATGGCCTTTATCACAACTTACAGTGTTTGAAAAGAAGGTTCTTTTATATTGTTGATAAAAATGAAGACATCATTTCAGACTTCCCATCCATCTTTGGGAAAAAGTGAAAAACGCATATCAGTAAAAACAAGTCAGAAAACACAGTCTCTCCAAACATTCAAAATGTAGAGAGGAAAGGAGAGCATAAATTTATAAACTGACAATTAAAAAAAAGCCACAAATAATTAACGAAAAGGAGAACCCGCGGGCTTACTGCCTTGGAATGGTCACTGGCAACACATTCGCACTTGGGATAAAAACTAGGTTCTAGGGTGCACCAACCTCAAACTTCCCCTAAAGGTTCTCATAAAAACAAATAAGTACAAGTTGTTTTAATGATTTAACTCCAACCTACACATCAATTCGACAATGTTGCATGCAAAAGCGTACATACATGTAAAACATAAAAGAAGCTGACGGCATTATAGAGCGAAAAGGGTAGGAACTGAATGACCTTACTGAGACCAGAGCACTTAGAGTCAAATCAGGAAGAACGGGATGACAGGAAAGAATGAAACTGATCGACTGTTTAAGTTCTTTTCAAGATTTTATTAGAAACCTACATGAACTCACAAAGTCCTGCCACCTTCTTGCAAATAAAGCGATCAACTGTAGAAAGTTTAGTCACCAAGTAGGCAGAGTGCTGTAGAATATCAGTTTGGCAGCCTTTCTTTTTGAAGTTACAGATGTTTTTTAAGAATAACGTGGCTAAGGTCACTTTGCTTTTCATTATTACTTTTATTTTCTTTAATTTATAATCAAATCTCCATAAAACACTGCCTTGTTGCAGTAATGATTTTAAACTGCTATTGTATTTTGACTATATTGTTGGTATCGGCAACAAAACTTGCAAAACGTTTTTCTTAATTTGTGAGACCGATACCCCTGTTTCAAAAGTGTTTTTCCTGTTATACAAAGATAGCGCTGTGAAATATAAACCCCATAAGATGTAGCGCGTGGAACAGCACCATCATAAAACGGAAAATATACAATTATATTATAATCAAAATCTCCTCTTATCCGTATTACTTTACTAGTTACAAAACTATTTTCAGTAGAAAGATTGAGAGCAATAAGTGTTTGCTTTATTAAGCTGAACTTCATTTTGATACATATTGTTGACCAGAGATTGAAAAATAGTTATTATGTATATTTAACAAATCATTAAGATACCTCGAGGTATTTTAAAGCATGTAAGTATGTCATCTTGATGTTTATTAGAAAGAAATAACATAACGTCTCTTTCGTAGCAGTATGAAAACAAATCAGCAATAAAGGGTGCAGAGTTAGTACCCATGGGGATTACAACCATCTGTTTATAAATGGAACTGCCAAATCTAACATAAATATTACCTAGTAAGAAAGAGAGAAACTCGATAAGGTCTTGACAAGTCCATATAGTATAATAATCATAAAAACCATCTGTAAAATTGCTCTATGTTCATTACAAGCGATAACGGTTTTAGAACACTGTTATATTCAAACTCAGTTATCTGTAATTATCTATAACTCATTTTAATTTACATTATATTATTTCTGACCTGACTAAAACGAAGACAGCTGTCAATATTGTAAATCATTTAGTCCTTATAATGTATTATATTTACACATTTCATAATACAGGGACTGTTCTAACTCCAGATATCTGATGTTATTATTGGCAAAAAAGTTTTGTGATTTCACCTTTCTTGTATACTATCTTGATCAATGTTCAAAGAGATAACAGAATAAAACTATTTTTTGTTATCTCTTGCAGACGACTTTTAGAAAAATAACTTGTCAGACCGCATTGCAATTATCTCATACCCATCTCAAAGATAAGCTGCCAATAGCATGAAAAGAAAAACATTTCACCAAATTCATCTGTTTGCTTCTTACAAAATAACACATCTAAAGAAAAGTATGTCTTTGTTGAATAAACATTACACAAATGATGAAGTAAACCGTTTAGAAAATATAGCGAAAGAGTCTTGCAAATGTAATTATTTTAACAGAAATTGTTCGTTCAGTATACAACTACAGTTTATGCCATAAAGGATAATCTTTTAAATAAAGAGTGATGGAAACGCTTTCATTTTCCTTTGTTTTCAGTTTCATTTTAGCTGTAGAAAGGCCAAACATACGCACGAACCTGATGCTATGCAAATAATATGCATGTTTCTCAGCAATTAATGAAACGCATGTTTAACATTATTTCAATAAATTGACGCAATTCTAATGCACAATTAACATACACAGCAAAACGTCTCAACAACTGCCCAGTTTAGCTGACATAAATTTGTTCACAGCTGGAACATCAGAGTATCTAAGTTGTAAATAGTTCTTCAGTAAATCATTATTAATTGGCCGATTATCAAAAAAATGATATTCCGTTCTAAACAAGACTCACTAAACATACAAAAATATATTTTCTTTTGGGTATGTCCATTTCCCATCCTTTTTCATGAGTGACACTATAGCCTCAGGACATCAAAACTGCGTCTAAATACCGGCACTCCAATTATATTCAAATACTTTTCATATTCAATTTCTTAATTTTATTCAATATAGCTAATCAATTAAGCCTCTCAATTTACTGTTAAAGAAACATTTACTTTGTCATTGTTGAAAAAGGTGGTCTCTTAGCCTATAATGGTATAAGAATAATTAAGGATTATGCATTATGCTGTTGTTCCCAAACAAAAAATCCCATGCTATCCCATGCTATACAAGTGTTTTCGGAACTTTGTTATCCAGCTATTAATCCTTATACGTCAAAATGCTTTGTTTTCAATATAAACAGCATTGTTTTCAATATAATCAAAAGTCCACAATTGAGCTTAGAACATCTGAAAAACTATTGAAAAATGGTTTGTAAAGTTAAAGATATTAACTTATTCATTCATGCTCTTTTTTACTGAAATGAAATCTAACCCTTTTTCCTTCAATGGCCATACTTTCTAACATCCTGCATGCATCAGGGGGATAATTTGCATGTAAATGATAGCACTACATAACTGTACCCATTCACGGTTGGTTTCTTCTGCATTTCCATGATGAAATAATGTGTCTCTTTGTCTCAGATGAACGCCATTTTACAAACAACAACTTTTGACTTGTCAACATTAACCTCCAAATGTCATTCTAAACAATATGTATACAAGCAGTTTAATTGCCCTTGCATCTTGTATCTGCTGTCAATTCTACGTCATTTGCAACGAGCAAACAAAACATTCTTCTATACAAGGAGTTAACTGTTTACCAAAGGCTCTGCAATCTGCTAGAGCAGGACTTGATTTGCAGCCTTGTCTTAAAATGACAGGACAAACAAAAGACTTATTGAAATTATCAGCATTTTTACACATCATTTAACAGAATAGTAAATAATTTGTTTTTTCTTAGAAAAGATATTTTATACCATTTTTGTTGCTAACCGAGATACCATTCCAATCTATTATCTGGTCAAATGCCATTTTAGATTTACAAAACATATTCATAACTATTTTGAGTTTGCTTTTATTAAGGATTTCTGCTCTGCATCTTCAGAACCTTAAAACATTGCTTTTTCACAATCTTCATGACAGAACTATAGACTCAAAAGTTCAACGTTTAACTTGTGTTAGTAACAGCAGTATCAGGCTGACAGATTTGTTCATCAGGTACACCACTTAAACACTTTCACATAATATGTTTGGGAACTACGAAAGAGTGTTAATGTTTGACAAATGGAACAATATATTTCATTTCATTAGGATACAACGATTACATCTGTAAATATACATTATCCCTTTTCTAAATACTCGCTGAAATATGAAATGGAACCCAAATGAGATGAGAAAATAAAATGTTTCAACTAAAAATAAGGCCAGACAGCAATAATTAGATCTAAATGCAAATTCATTTATACAGATAAGTAAATCAGGTGACCAGACATCGGGGCCACTGCAAAAGGGTATGAAATTGCTGTATCTGTACAGAGTATAAACATTTCATTATTAATATGGAAGTCACCCGAGGAACAAACGTTCCAAATTATTTTTGAATTAAGCCAGCAGTTTCTCAAGCTTCACATATAGGCATACGAGGAAAATAAGCTTCGCTTATAGCGAAACTGTTTTTTAAAGATATTTATAGATTCCCTGTTAATACAAAAGGGTCAAAAAGAAAGCAAGAGGGCCATGATGGCCCTAAACCGCTTACCTGAGTCTCATTGCTCATGTTACAAATATCGTTATTGGTTTTTATGGGTGCAAGTTTGAATAAGTTTGCAATAAGTTTGAAGACTCTGGGTGTAATGGTACTCAAATTTTTTAGCAGAAAAAGTTTTATTCTACAGGTCCCAGTGACTTTGACCTTTGACAAACAGACCCCAAAACCAATAGGGTTCTTCTAATATAATTAAGTTTGAAGGTTCTGGATGTAATGTTACTCCAATTACTGAGAAGAAATAGTTTTCACTCTACAGGTCCCTGTGACATTGACTTTTGACCTACTGACCCCAAAAAAGATTGGGTTCTTTTACTGAGTAAAGAAAATTATCCTATGAAGTTTGAAGGCTCTGGGTAAAGTTACTGAGCAGAAACAGTTTTCACTCTACAGGTCCTTGTGAACTTAACCTTTGACCTATAGACCCTAAAAACAATAGGGTTCTTGTAATACAATTATCCTATAAAGTTTGAAGGCTCTGGGTGTAATGGTACTACAGTTACTCTGCAGAAATAGTTTTCACTCTACAGGTCCCTGTGACCCTGACCTTTGACATACTAGCCCAAAAACAATATGGTTCTTCTATTTTAGTAAAAGCAATCATCCTATGAAGTTTGGAGGTTCTGGGTGAAATGGTAATTCTGTTATTGAGTGGAAACGGTTTTCACTCTATAGGTCCCTCTGACCTTGACCTTTGACCTACTGACCCAAAACACAAAAAGGGATTTTGTTGTACTTAATAAGGGCAATAACCCTGTGAAGTTTGAAGGCTTTGGGTCAACTGGTACTCAAGTTATTGAAAGGAAACGAAATGTGAAAGACAGACAGACAAACAGACACCCATGGACAAGGCAAAAACAATATGTCTCAATCAGAAGGGCGGTGTTGGGGGAGACATAACAACGAACAACTGAACGTATAGCCCTTGGTGTTTCAGAACAGCAGATTTTTAAAGTTTTCCCTATATAAATCCTTGTGTAAAGGCAAAAGACCCCCCCTCCCCGGTAGGGGCCAGTTTTGATTCCAGGGTCATGATTTGAACAAACTTGGTAGAAGTCCACTAGACAATGCTGCAAACCAAATATCTAAACTCTAGGCCTTGTGGTTTCTGACAAGAAGATTTTTAAAACTTTTCCTATATAACTCTATGTAAAATATGTGACCCCTGGGACGGGGTCTTTTTTGACCCAGGGCCTATAATTTGGACAAACTTGGTAGAGGTCTAGTAGACAATGCTGTACACCAAATATCTTAACTCTAGGCCTTGTGGTATCTGAAAAGAAGATTTTAAAGAATTTTCCTATATAACTTTATGTAAAACATGTGACCACTGGGGCGGGGCCATTTTTGACCCAGGGTCCATGATTTGAACGAACTTAGTAGAGGTCCTCTTGACAATGCTACATACAAAATATCTAAGCTCTATGCCTTTTGGTTTCTGATGTGAAAACTTTTTAAACTTTTTCCTTTATAACTCTATGTAAACAAGTGACCCCCGGGGCAGGGCCCATTTTGACCCAGTGGCTATGATTTAAACAAACTTGGTAGAGGTCTAGTAGACAATGCTGTACACCAAATATCTTAACTCTAGGCCTTGCGGTTTCTGACAAGAAGATGTTTTAAAGTTTTTCCAATATAACTCTATTTTAAACATGTGACCCCTGGGACGGGGTCTTTTTTGACCCAGGGCCTATGATTTGGACAAACTTGGTAGAGGTCTAGTAGACAATGCTGTACACCAAATATCTTAACTCTAGGCCTTGCGGTTTCTGACAAGAGGATTTTTTAATGTTTTTCCTATATAACTCTATGTAAAACATGTGACCCCTGCGGCGGGGCCATTTTTGACCCAGGAGCCATGATTTGAACAAACTTGGTAAAGGTCTACTGTACAATGCTGCACACCAAATATCTTAACTCTAGGCCTTGCGGTTTCTGACAAGAAGATTTTTAAGTTTTCTCTATATAAATCTGTGTAAAATCAACTGACCCCTGAGGTGGGGTCAGTTTTGACCCCAGGGTCATAATTTGAATAAACTTGGAAGAGATCTACTAAATGATGCTACACACCAAATATCTAAACTCTAGGCCTTGCGGTTTCTGACATGAAGATTTTTTTAAAGTTTTTTCTATATAACTCTATGTAAAACATGTGACCCCTGGGGCGGGGCCATTTTTGACCCAGGAGCCATGATTTGAACAAACTTGGTAAAGGTCACTGGACAATGCTGCACACCAAATGTCTACACTCTAGGCCTTGCGGTTTCTGACAAGAATATTTTTAAATGTTTTTCCAATATAACTCTATGTAAACATGTGACCCCTGCGGCGGGGCCATTTTTGACCCAGGAGCCATGATTTGAACAAACTTGGTAAAGGTCTACTAGACAATGCTGCACACCAAATATCTTAACTCTAGGCCTTGTGGTTTCTGACAAGAAGATTTTTAAGTTTTCCCTATATAAATCAGTAAAATCAACAAACACCTGGGTGGGGTCAGTTTTGTCCCCAGGGTCATAATTTGAATAAACTTGGTAGAGGTCCACTAAATGATGCTACACACCAAATATCTACACTCTAGGCCTTGCGGTTTCTGACATGAAGATTTTTTAAAAGTTTTTTCTATATTACTCTATGTAAAACAGGTGACCCCTGGGGCGGGGCCATTTTTGACCCAGGAGCCATGATTTGAACAAACTTGGTAAAGGTCACTGGACAATGCCGCACACCAAATATCTAAACTCTAGGCCTTGCGGTTTCTGACAAGAAGATGTTTTAAAGTTTTTCCAATATAACTCTATGTAAAACATGTGACCCCTGGGGTGGGGCCATTTTTGACCCAGGAGCCATGATTTGAACAAACTTGGTAAAAGTCCACTGGACAATGCTGCACACCAAATATTTTAACTTTAGGCCTTCTGGTTTCTGACAAGAAGATTTTTAAGTTTTCCTTATATTAATCTATGTAAAATCAACTGACCCCTGGGGTGGGGTCAGTTTTGGCCCCAGTGTCATAATTTGAACAAACTTGGTAGAGGTCCACTAGATGATGCTTCATACCAAATATCTAAGCTCCAGGTCTTGGGGTTTCGGAGAAGAAGATTTTTAAAGATAAAACTTTTAAAATCTAATTTTAGCTCCAGTGAACCAGAAATGTAATGGACCAAAACCATTTGAACAACTTTGGTAGAGTTTCATGCAAGGAACATCCCAGGCAAGTTTCATTTAATTTGGCCCTTTGGTTTCAGAGGAGATGTCATTTGAAAGAAAAGTTGACGACGGACGCACGGACTGACGGACGGACGACGGACAAAGACTGATCAGAAAAGCTCACTCTGAGCATTTTGTGCTCAGGTGAGCTAAAAATGTCCCAACGTATTTTCAAATCAAATCAGCAGGTATTTTAACGGAAAAATATCAGTTTATACAGAGGATTAACCGAAGAATATTTGTTTAGATTTATTTTCAAATCAAGCCAGCAGTTGTTAAGGAGTAGTTTTATCCTTATAAGGAAAATAAACTCCGCCCCTTGCTGTCTTTTTCATGGATCACAATAGATTTCATTGTTTATATAGAAGGTAAACCTAAGAATATGGTTTTCAAAATAATTTTCGAATCAATGCTATTCCAATAAGGTGTTTTTATGTAGGAATACAAGGAAATGAAAACAGCCCCTGGTGGTCGTTATTTTTACCCGAACAATAATACAAGTCCTTGACAGATCAAGATGAATTCACAAACAATATTAAGAGTCAAGCTAAAATAGGTCCAGTTGGTAAAGAGATGTCGGTTAAATGCAATTATTGATAGACGGAGAACAACGGACGCCGTGCATTAGGTGAGGCTCACTTGAGCCTATCGGTTAAGGTGAGGTAAAACAGATGAAGATTTGTATCATGATGCAAACTAAAAAATAGAAAAAAAATATTTTCTCGTTTTTTGTGTTAGCTGAAATATATGTAATGGGGCTTAAGCGAGATGAGTAAACTCGTAAATTTGTTGAATGATATCCATGCCGAATGAGAGTGATCATATTTCTAACAACAATAGGTGAGAGACGAGACAAACTATTCATTTACAACAATGTAGAACGGAATGAATCCTTCAATAAAACTTGAGTCTAATTTTTCTATCTAAATACTACCGCTTTCAAAACTGATTAGAGTTTACACTGTTAGGTAAAGAACGAGACTCGTCGGTACACTTGTCAAAAATCAATTAAAGCGCCGCCCAATGTGTTCCTTTCAAACTCCGCCTTTTACCTGTCAATAGTGTCATTCTAGTGTCATTCTGTGTATGAAATGGAAATGGAAAAGCGGGTAGATACAAAAATATTGAGTGAAGATTTCCGGTACCAACGCAAAGACAATTACGAGACAGCAACTTTGGCGCAGCCCAGACACATTTTTCTGGCTGCGGGTAGATTGCAAGACGCAGATTTATTGACAGGTATACCTGAGAAAACTGCCTCGCTGTGATTGGAAGATCAGTAAATTGACAGTTCAAGCTACTGAAATAAACACCGTAATGTCACTTTTTACCGCGTTCCGAATACGTGAAACTCTAATCAGTTTTGCAAGCGGTAATAATAGAATAGGCCAGGAAGGGAGACTTAAAGTGGTATGTAGCACTCTGTCAACATTACTTATCGAGCGTTCTGCAATTGTGCCATGGACTTTCTTTCAGCGCTCGATATGCAATCAAATATATTTTCCTTTGAAATAGAACATAAAAGTAATGGACAAACACAGTGTTGTAATCTTCTATGTCCTCTTAACAACTGTGAGATCTGTATATAAATTCGAGTTGTCATCATACGAGTATTCGAGCATCACAAACATTAATACTGGATAATGAAATTCGATATCTCTTTCATGCTCTCATTTATAATAAAGTAGAAAAAACACGCGCATCTCCTTCCTGTATAACCCCGTTGGTAAAAAATATTTTTAACATTTAAACAGGTGTTACTGTTGCTGTTGTTATATATTGTTGTTCTGAAACTGGTTTATTTGTATTTGGTTATTCAGTCCAATCTAGACAGTGAATGTTGAAGTGTTAAAAGCTTATTAGGAACTATTATGATAACTATTTATAACTATTCTTTACTTTTTGCCGAAAAAAAGTTACACATATATATCTACCAATATATTTCTAATATTCTGCGTTTATCAAAGCTCATTTATTTTCATCATTTTTCTTTTTAAATTCAACTTGCATTTCCATGTTATTCAGGTAACATCAAAATGTTTTTTTTTTAAATTCTACTCTGATGATAAGTGGCTCTTTTACAAATTAAGGCGGTAATTACTACCTTAGAAATTCGAAAAATATATCCCAATATCATTTCAGATGATATTTTTTTCTTTAATTATAAACGTTATTATGGTGCTGGAAGTTAAAACAAATAATATATAGTTTTCTTCTCTTTTTATTCTTATTTCGTACAAGCCTTGGACTTCAAAAATCATATTTTTATACCGATTCCTCCTGGGTAATTTGTATGTAATCGCAGTGTAAATCAATTTGTACAAGTCATGTCATATGTAAAACAAGAGTTTGATAAACATGTATCTCTTGAAATATTACCTCTGCTTTTCCTAACAATTCTAAGAACAAGCAATCAATGAGAGAAATATATCTTAAATTTGTAATCACCATTTCTTATGCACGCAATGTATACGTATATGCAAATTCTTATGCTCCAGTGTTCCATTTTGAACAATTTTGTCATCTAACTAGCCAAAAAGACATGCACAATCTACCAATCTACATAAAAACTAATTTTCAAAGTTTGCAAATGTGGTATTGTTTCTTTCTATTTGCAAGATAAGCTAATGAATGTTAGAAAATCAAATAATCGAAGGCACCAAACGGTTTATTACGGTAACAGCGCAACTTTAATTCCCCTCTTGCACAAACATTTGAATTTACGTTGCTTACTGATGACGTGATCAAACACAATGTTTGATAACATTTAGTTTATTCAATTTAATGGTGATTAGTTTGTCTCGTCGATCTGTTTATTTTCAATTTTCGATTTCTTTCAAGATCTCCAAAAAAGACTTGTTTTCTTTGAACTTACACGTTTTTATTCTTCACGTTGCATCATTGTTCACAAAGGGCAAAACCTAGAAAATTTTGACAATTTTCTGAATCTCCGCTTAGCATTATTAACTAAGGCGAAAATTAGCATTCTGTAAGCAATAAAGGACATTCAACAGCTTCAAATAATACAATCATTCTCCGAGTATTCGTGGAATGTTAGCAAAAGGCACTGGAATGACTGCAGAATAATGCAGCTAGCAATACCTTTTCACAACCATTCTATTTAATAGAATTGTTTCAAAGACAGGTGATTATTTTGAAATTTAATTCATTCTGTGTATGTTTCGAGCAGTCTAAAGCACTGCTCTTTTGCTATAGAGTCTTCAGAATTTATCATGATCTTTTACTATTTGCGGTTTACAAGCCTTAGGTAAAATCAAAACAAAACAGTTTGTAATAAATCAGTTATAATTGATAGAAGATACCTATGTACAAAATGTTATATCTTTAATGTCTTAGAATCTTATCTTTAAGCGAAATGCTATTCTATGCAATTATGAAATCATTCTTTACAAGGTCAGTCTGAATTAGGAAAAGTAGAATTATTTGGCTATACGAGACAAAACCTAGTCTTATTTTATGGCTTAATTCAAAGAAGTTGAAACTTTTGTTGCAAACTTAGTATTATAATTAACTAATTAATCGAAACAAATGTCTTTCCAAGGGAGTTACAGAATTAGTTTCTTGAACATTATTTTTTTATTCATTGAAGCATGTTTATTCCAGATTCATACACTTTTAAGCAAATTAAGTTTTTAACTTTCGTAATCAGGAAAACTAATTTATTTCTTTAACCTGCCCTTTCCTTGGGAATGTGTTAGGTCGTGCTTTAAATAGCTCATGGCATAATCAAGTAAGTATCTAGCAAAGACTAAGATATACTTGAATGAATTACGATCGATACATTTAATCATATATGCATAAAAGTGTTCCTCTCAATTTTAAAAGATAGCTGTAAATGAGTTTTTAAAATTCCTGACAATATTTCATGAAGACAAGATTTACATTTGGCACATTTTCTTTTTTTGCAAACAAAGAAAACAGTGTCCATACCACAGTGGAAACAATACGTATAAAAAGACATTTCTAAGGCTGAGCGGTTGTTACATATTAGCCCGAAACCACCTTATAACATTTTTAAAATTCCTGTTAAATAGCAAAATAAATAGCACAGGGTAGAAAGAATCTTGAAGTCTTGTACACAAAGGAATTAATCTTTGACTGAATACTAAAAAGTAGGCATGTTTTCCCTGCAACGCTTGTCTTCCGAGAGTTCTTTCTCATCCTGCTTACGTGATTAAAATCAGTTGAATTCGGTAAAATACCTTAAGCCAAAATGTTTTTCAGATTTAACAATTTTGTTTGCTTGACGACATCAGCCGACAATCCAAGCGACCCTTTACTTTCTATTAAAGAGTGTTAAATGTGTGACAAGAATTTGATCTAGGAGTTTGTTAAAGCACCAATATAATCCGTGGATATTTCTTGAAGTTCCAATTCAGAAATGGAGCACACATCTGAGTCAGCAAACTGATTCTAAAACAGAGAATTTTAAGAAATCTAATAAGAATTGCTCTGAACTACAAAGATATAATACTTGACTGAATAAAATCACTAGATAATATATTTTTCGATATTCTTATTTTTGCTTGCGTTGGTAACTACTCATACAATTTGTTCACACATAATTAGATTTCGTTCGCGTCTATTTATTTGCGTACTAAAAGGAAACTTGCAGGTACAGAATTGAGTGTTCGCAGACACATTACGTACAAACACAACAATAATTAACGTATGTAAAAAATCATTGCGAAGTTGTGTTTCGGCATAAAATGAACGCATAACGTCAAATGATTAGTCTATTATTGACACTCAAAGATGTTATTAAAAAAACAAGGAAAAATATAAAGGAAAGCAATATCAACAAATAATTGTATCAAACCTTTATCGAAAGAAAGGTTAATTGATAGTATGGAGAAGAACTATTGTCAATAGTAAAGATATAATAGCTTCATAAAAAGTACACAAAACACAGACTTTTGGTTAGAATAATGTTTCTTTGTTCCTTTGATTTCGACAAATTAAATTTGCACGGTATTTGATAAACAATACAAGCTACCAGCTGAATGTACTAGAAGAAACATGACTAATATACGTTTAAAGCAATTAAACTTTAACATGATAAAGTGGTTGTATGTTTACCTGCAAAACTTTCAGATTTGTTCATTTTAGAATTGAGTAAGATATCTAAGTTTAATGATTACAGAAGTAATATCTGCTATCTTTAAAGTTTTCTTGACAAATGTTCCAACATGTTTCTACTTTTCAAACCTTTATTTATTTTTCATATTAAGAGCTCTTTCAACGACTTAAGGCTTAGCTAATAATAAAATGTAAGCAATTACATGTTTGTTATTCATGAGATATGATTTCATATACAGTCGTTTAGTAAACTTCTCAACTTGGGGCTTCTAGAACACGTAGCCAAAGGTCTCAGAAAATGTTTACTTTGAGATATGTACAAAATCAATCTGTTATAGCCTGTGATAGTAATATAATTTATTAATATAAGAGAAGAATATATGAACAGGTATATTAAGTATATATTAATCATTGGACCGGATTTCCAACATGACCATCGCCCAAAAGAATAATTCAGGTCATTTGTGGCTTTGCATACGAAACTTTGTTTTAGTTTTTAAGTATATTAATAGAACATGCGGTTTAGATTGAGACACTAAGTTGGTGTTCGAGTACATAACGTGATACATTTGTAGAAGTAATGTATTGGAATACATGAAATAAAAAACTTAGCAATTTTTTTTAGAACAGACTTCCTATCTGAGCTTAGAAAAAAGATATAAATTTAAACATACAAAGATTTCTGAAAGGAAACTATCTATGGATAAACTGTTACCTTATAGTAGTAGGAACATGTTAAATATATTTTTTTTAATTTCCAAACCCTTCGGGTATAGGTGTTTTGTACGCCTTTTTCATTTTGACAGATTTAATCATTTTTTTCCTTAACTGGACCAGTCGCTCGATAACTGAGTAAAGCTAGAGATTCTTTGTTACTTTTATTTTGACTAGATTTACAAATACCGTTTACTTTTTATCTAACAGTTATTCCCAAGAGTGAAGAAAATGTCTCAGAAGAAAGAATATCAAATATATATTGAAAACAACGAAACGTCAGCATTGTCAAATCAGTTTTATCATAATATTAGGAATCTCAAATCTTTACTATAGATGTATATAATGTAATTGTTTGGACATAATACCTAGAAATAAAAACAAAAAGTAATTATAAAAAGAATAATTATAATGATAATAAATTTGGAAACAGCTGTTTCAAGGTTTGATAAATTAAACTCTTGAAAACAAAGATGGTATACAGTGCTCATTGGCTTTAACTATAGGTTATCCTAAAGTAGAGAACTTGAAGAATATTATGTGTGCACTTCTGGTTTGATAAGGAAAGTATACGTTTAACCGATCTTATGTGGGAAAGCACCAACCATATACTTAATATGTCTTTACAAATGGGAACAATTTGCTCTATAATAGAACTTAAGTAATCATTTTATCTTTCGTCCTGAAAACGTATTTCGTTATTTACTGTTATATTAAACAAACATTCAATTTTGCAAACTAATGAAACTCAGAGATTCTTCAATTGTTTGCTGACAATAGTACCACAGTAATTTGCTTTGTAAATTGCTGAATCCAGACATTCAAACAGTTTGTTAGATATATGTCTGTGTATCTCTTTTTTTCTGTCGATCATTATCGTCTCGACGTATTATTGGCAATGATTTTGCAAATATTTACTCAGAAAAAATAGGGATACTCGCAGTTCTGTTCTATTTCCCGCTTACATTTAATTTTGATGATTTTTTAAGACTTACGTGAATGCAGACGAGTTTGACTCTGTGATATTTTACATTGATCTTTGGTACCTTTAAAATGATTCAAAGTCAGATAGAATATTCAATTTACAAATATAAAAAAAATGATTTGTTAAACCAAGACTAATTAAAAAAACAACACTGTATGAAAAACTTATAATTTATATTATATATACGCCAAATCAATAAAGAAATAAATAACAAACAGGTCAGCTGTCGAACAAAACAAAAGTACTCCGAAGGCTTTCTCATTTATCTTTAAAATTACAACGTCTTATCAGATAGAATTTGGAAATTGGACTGCGGCGATACCAGCCAATTGTCTGTATAGAAGTGATTGCTTGAAATAGAGTGACCTAAAACAGGATGTCTGGGAAGGTGGTTCTTATTTTGCCGTTGATAAACAGATTTGATTATTTCTCTCAAGGATATTATTTTTTTGCGATAATATTCTAGTTTGTAAAATTGTAGAATAAAAATTTAATAAGTTACATTTTTTCCTTTAAAATTAATGTGGTTCCAATTGAAATATCATTTAAAGTTGACTTTACAGACATATCAAAATTGATAAAATTAGTTTCAGCAGCTTTGGCACTTGACCAGACTAATATGAAAGAAAATGAAAGAGGCAACATTATCATTAAAACATCCTTTCAGCATTCCTACTATCAAATTTATTCTTGAACGTTTTTTCAAGATGGTGTTTGCATGTATCAAACAGAATTATTTCTGTCATTCTATTTGAAACAGAACCGTTTATTCTGTGAACAGGAAGAAAGAAAATAATAACATAAATAACATGTTTGACGTACTGTATGGATATACTAGATAAACGTACTGGATGGACGTACTAGATAAACGTACTGGATGAACGTACTAGATAAACGTACTTGATGTACTATATGGACGTACTGGATGGGCTGACTGGATAAACGCACTGGATGGACGTACTAGACAGACGTAGTGATTCCAAGTCCACAAAGTTTGATATACACAATAAATAATTTCGTCATTGAAAATGTGGTTGATAAATGATAATTGTCCAAAGTACTTATTTATTTTTGATGTTTTTTTTCCCCAGTAAGTACTTACTTAGTTTTAGTGACGTCTCTCTGATAAAACTTACATTCTTGTGAGCAGAGGTTATTTTCTTCGTTTAAAATATCATTCTCTGTTACAAGTGTTATCATACATTTTTGTGTAGATTAAAAAATGAAGGAAATTTGAATGGCATCGAATTTGACATAATTATAACTTATCGATATGAACTGAGTTTTATCAAACAGTCTTCAAAGCTTAGAATTAGGCCGATCGGTGCTTAAGTATAGTTAGTTACAGCTATGCATGATCTCCAAACCGCAGTTTTCCGTTGAAAATAGCAATTGTCTTACCGTGTATAGCATATAGAAGACTTGACCTGAAGAAGCTGATAGAAACAAATGGAAAAGACAAGCACCTTTATCCAAAGATGCTGTGAATAAAAATATTCCAAAACCATACTCACAAAATAGCGAAAGAAAAATGATGGTTCTTACAAAATGTGCTTTCCTTTAATATACCTATATATCTACCTATATAATCTATAAATCTTTAAATATGTGAGAGGTAAGCTAATGATAAAAATAAAACGATGAAAAATAAGCAAAAGGCAATTAAATGAAAATAACTGAACCAAAAGGCAATGAATATTGCATACCACACACCCCTGATTGTCATCTATATGTATTCCGAGTTTTGTTTCAGAGTGTTTAAAACTTTTTGAGGAAAAGCCGGAACAAAAATGACGAACAGGTGGCAGACAAAGTGGCCATTTTACGCTCACCTTTTGGGAGTATTTACGAAATCCCCACAAATCTACTTTACTAGACATTCATGCAGCAGCCGTAGTTAATCCCACCATGAACAAATCCAATCTTTTCCCGACAGATTCTGACTTTAAAAAATATTTCATGGAAACTAATTAACTTGTTAAAAAATTCTAGAGACTACCCAGCCATATAACACACTATGAAAGTATCTCGCTAATAAAAACTGATAGATAACATCGGCAATCAAAGAAGTTCTCCGTAAATGAGTCGACTGGAAAAAAGAGAAGACATCCAAATGTTACTGTTTCCTTCGTCTGTGTTTGATTAATGTCTCGATTTATTTGATTAAGGCGAAACATTTTGAATGGATCTGTATTTTTGTTACTTTTTCTGAATCATCATAGATGAAATGGAACCAAGATATAATGGGCACACTAAACGTTGCAATTTGCAATTTTATGGTCAGTTAGCGAAAATCAGAGAGGTATGTAAATTCAATATATCTGATTTATTGATAAAATTCCCAGGCATTTGTGTTATGTCAACCCGAACTAAATACTCTTTCTTCCATTGAAAACACTTTTTCTAGTCCAACCTTTCATATAATTGTTATTATTACGTTTTTCAAAGAGAAACGTACAGCATAAAAAACTTATTTGGGAAACAAAAATGTTGCATTACTACAGAGTAAAATGCAATAATCACAAAAATACTGCTTGAAAACAACTTTACGACCGATAGCCGATTTGGGAAAAAATGTTCTACATTTCTGTAGATAAAATGAAGAGATAACATCAGACATTGCCCCTTCCCTTCATTCGAACAATTTTATTATCAATTATTCATTTTATTTGAGCTAAGTTATATCAAAACTGACTTAAACGAAGACAGTTGGCAACTTCTTAGATCAGCTCAGCTGCTGGCCGTTGCTATATACTGTATTTGCAAATTTTATATTACAGTATGAACTCTAACATTGTCTAACTTCAGTTATCTGAAATTATTATTAGCAAACAGTACCGTAATTTTCTTTATACTGTCCAAATACATTTTCAAGAAGATTATTAAAAAATCTATTATGTTTGTTATCTCTTGCAGACAACTATTTAGACCAAAAAATCAGGACTGCATTGTTATGTTGTCATACCAATCTCAAAGATAAGCTGTCAAGAGCAAACCATTTCTACAAATTCATCTTTTTCCCTCACAAAGAAGAACACTTCTTTAGGAAATTCAGTTATTGCTGAATACAACTTACACAAATGATGGAGTAAACAGTTTTATAACATATAATGAAAAAGTCGTGCAAATGTAATTACTTTGACAGCAATTTCAAGATATCAGTATTCAGCTGTAAATGAGGCGTCTCCAAAATGAAGAGTAGTTAAAACGTTTTTTATTTCCCTTTGTTAATGATTGACGAATTGATAAATGCATTAGATTACTTCAGGACACAGTGATTAGATATGTAAATTCATATTATCCCTTATCCAAATACTCGCTGATAGATGAAATGGAACCCAAATGAGATGGACAAATTAAACGTTACGATTTACAGTTTGTAGACCTGTCAGCGATAATGAAATCTAAATGCAAATTTTTACCGAGTAATATAAAAGGTGACCAGACATCCTGACCATTGCAACGTAAAAACGGTTTGCAAATTGTGTAAGCTTTTCTTTTTTCCTGATTAAATTTTTATCGCAGCAAAACTACTTTTACTTTTAACGGGTAGGTTATTACACGGCACAATTTTATAAGCCCTCTTGCTCATTGTGAACCTCGTTCCTTAACTGAATTTGATACATTCAAGTATTACCGTTGGCAGTTGATTTTTTTCCAGGTAAATGATCGTAAGAAGACGCTTCCTTCTTTTGTATTAGCTTTTTCTTTATTCTACAATTTTCAATAAAATAAAATTATTTGATAAACAGACATTCTACCGAACGCAGAAATAATTCTGTCAGTGACAGATAGCCTTTTTAAATTGAATATTTATTTTCTCATTGTTGATATTCGTTGATTTATCAAATGGACCTTAAACGAGATGGACAAACAAGCACATTTGTTTAACGATATCCACGCATAATGATAGTAAAGACACATTTTATAAAAAATAAGGTGACAAACTAGACAAAATAGTACATACAACAATATGAATTCTGTAATCAAGTTTTGAAAGTCTAGATTTTATTTTTAGGTAATAAAATAGACCAGGAAATGAGACTTAGAGTATTATGATGGTTAACTAGCTACTCGGCCCTCGATATGCAATCAAATACATTTTTCATTTTTCATGACATCTCAAAGAGATATTGTTTGGCTACGCCCTGCCAACATTTGATGGTATGGTAGAGTTTAGATTGTATTATTTTATTTGAACTGGAATTGTAAATTCACATCTTTTCTTATCTTGATATCTATTGATAGAGGAAATGAAACCAGAATGTAATGGGTAATCTACTGTGTCCACTTAACAACTGTCAACTGTCATTATACAAATTCGATTTAGCACTGGAAACAATAATTCCGGATAGTGAAACGCTTCACGCATAAATTGTTAAAATTGCTGATAAACGGTATAATATTCTTTATTCCAATTCAGCATTTATCTGTAATTACTAGCAAACCTATCTATTTATCATGTACAATGTCTTCATATTTCATCTGCACCCAGAATAGTCGGTACCATGAGCAAACTAAAATACAAACTCAGTATCAAAACACTATACCAAATTTATCTGTATATTTTTCCGACCAGTGTTGGCATATGCTTCTGCTGTATTCAATTTGCTATTCTTAGCAAACTTATTTTATATCGTCTGTAAAGATAAACCATTACAATACCCCCTCGCGACTGTTAAAATTAATACCGACACAAACTTGCATATCTATCATTCTGACAACAATTATTGCATTGCTAAGAAGTAATTACACCATACACTATTATTTTGAAGAGGAAAAAACGACAGAAGCTTTAAATTGTAACAGCCAATATTGTTCTAAGATCAGATGGAAATAAACCATTATTTAAGAATTACATAATAAAAGGAATAAATTGACACATAGATCTTCCATTTGAAGTATATTATTGACAATAAACTACCTTTATTTGGCAACATCTTAATATGTTTTCTGTGCATACATCTAGATGACTGTTTCACAAACATTTTCACACCATTTAACTGAAACTATTATGGACAAATGCTCTTAGTAGTAAACTTCGAGGGTTGTTGTTGTTGTTTTGTGTTTTTATTTTTTCGTTATATCCTGTAAGCGAGTTGTTTACCTTGAAATATTTTTCTAGTGCCTGGTTATCAAGTTATGAGATGAAAAGGGCCTGGTGGATTCATCACCTACAGTTCTAGAGATTTGTTCAAACCTTGAAAGTGACTTTTTAATGTTTTCTTTCAAGTTTTTCAAACTCAGTTTTTGTCTGTATCTAAACAGTGAATTAGTTTTTAGATAGTTGGTTCCTTTAAGGAAACAGTGTAATTAAAATCATTTTAAGAAGGATTCACACAACTGACAGTTTGTTTTACCCTGCGACTATCCTCTTGGCATCATAGATCATTTACTGAACAATATATATATATCATGATATCATGTTTTGGATTTCAGTTATTATTCTTTTGAAGCACACTCAAGCAGTACCTTTGGCAGATCTATCTACAAAATAATACACATGCCTTCATTCCTTTTTTTACTGCATCGGAGACATTCTTTTATTCTAGTACAAATGATCTTTTTTGTCTGATGATCCGAGTTACAGGCATCCATATCTGTATCTGTCATGTTTCTCACACTAACATATTTCATAGAAATGAATTAATTTGATAATGTAATGGCGATAACCTAGCTATATAACACTCAGAGAAAGAATCTTATTAATAAAACCTAACAATTAGCCCCAGTTACGCGTACCAGTAGTCAAAAACACTGTGTCTTTACTGTAACAAAATAGGGTGTCTCAAGATTGTATTCGACGAGTGATTTGGTTTTCTGCAGATTGTTCTAAAATGTTTTGTTTTTCTGCTAATGAAATAGAGTGTCTCAATATTGTATGGATGTGATTTGGTGTCTCAATATTGTATGAAGTGTTTGGTTTTTTTTTGGGGGGGGGGGGGGGGGGGGGGGGGGGTTGGCAATAAATAGGGCGCCTCAATATCATAATGAAGTGATTTTGTCTTATGGTAATAAACAGGGTGTCTCAATACTGTACTGAAGTGTGTGTTAGGGGTTTTGTAGAAAATATTATGTTTAGACTGCATTTAAACATTGTGACTTCCTTTTCTCACTATACAATGAGAGATGTTATTAATTAATTTACTAGTGATATGCCTCAGCTGACTATTTTGACAACCCCAGTTACTATAAAATTAATGTAAAGGTCTTAATATATCTTATTCGAAGAATATTTTTTAACAAAGATGCTTGTGAGCTGAAGTGAAATATTAAACGCTATCTAAATTTTCTAAGAAAAAAAAAACAAAACAAAAACAAAAAGAGATTAAATCTTATTAATCTTAATAGTTATGATGACAGGGAGAACAACTTCTATCAAATGTTTTCCTCTTTTGAACTCAATTTCTTGCATTTAACTGTATTTATTGGAAATCTAAAAATACGGTAACATCTGCAAAGTCAAAGATTTACCGATATTCAAATATTATTAAAAAAACTTTCAAGAATCACAGCATACAAACAACTTATCACAGCGTAATATCGATGATAACACATACAGTAAATTCACTAATATAAAATTCCATCCTAACATCTTAGAGAAATTTTTACTTTTACTTTTTTATTTGTCCTTATCTAAGTTTATAAACTTCGAACTGGGGTTGACTTTTTTATCTAAGACATTAAAGCTCTCATTAGCTGAAACTGCCTGAGAGAGCGATCACAATTAGTGTTGCAAGAATTAGCAATAAAATAGATATAAAAAAACTCTGTATTTTATTCATTTCCCGAAATTAAGATGAGAAAGTTTGGTTTCGATTTCCTTACAGATTCAACGGGGTCACTGAACGGCAACCTCAAGCCACCGGACAGAGAAGAAGCAAACATAATACTATTTAAATGCAGTATACTTGTAACAGGATAAGAAGCAAATTTCCAAATAGCTAGTCTTGTCATGGCAAGTTACAGCCACAATATTATCACCGAATCTTATAGATACTTATAATTATCATCTGAAGTAAGTTGTTGACAACGGACGAGTACGGCTGAATGCCGATCATACAAACGCAACATGAGAACATTTTACTCTGGTGAAAAAAGGGACTTTTGCAAAAAGGGTCTTGGAAGCAAAGATATAAACTCTGTATCAATCACAATTAAATAAACCTTTAATCGCCTTAGCTTTCTTTACTTTTCTTTCAAGGTTTTAACTTCTCAAGTGCTTAATTCATATTTCCTAGAAGTGCATTGCCTTGGTATAAAAAATAATGTGACGTTAAAGGAGTCTAGTGACTCGTTTTCCATAGGGGCGCATGGATATACAACTCACTGTGACGTCAAAGACGTCTAGTGACTAGTTTTACATAGTGGTGCAAGCATATACAACTCACTGTGACGTCAAATACGTCTATTGACTAGTTTTACATAGTGGTGCAAGGATATACAACTCACTGTGACGTCAAAGACGCCTAGTGGCTCGCCTTTGATAGTGTTGTATCTTACATAGAGACCGATTGCTCGATCCAATATACAAGAAACTGATATATGTGTTTCTGTTGATTCCTCCGATAGAATACTTAGCGTTTTTTGTACATTCGGTAATTTTATCCTGACCCTTTTCTACCATTCATGTTCTGGTATCTGAAGATATTTCTCAGAAATGTTTTATTCGGTAAAAGTTTTGGAGATAATTCAGCTATAAAATAGTCAGTGAAAGGATCTTGTTGATTGAAACTGACTGATAGTCACGGTTACATAAAGCAGTAATCAACCAGTTGGCTTATTAAATGAGGCGTCAAAAAAGTGAAGACGTGTTTTGGCTATCTATTGAGATTGTTTGACGAAGAGACAAATTTATAAGATTACATCACTCTATTATGACTGAGTTTCCAATTTTTCTTTTTTAAATATCAATACAGAGATGAAAAGAATCTCAAATGAGAAGAGAAAACTAGACGTTGCAATCTACACTAATAAGGCATAAGCAATATATAACAAGATCTGCGTGCAAGCATTAGGCCAGAGAAAGTTTTATCTCCTTTTTAAAAAAAAAAAAACAGACAAACAAAAAACAAACAAACAAAACACACATTTTTTACTTGTTGTTAATCATTAATAATCAAAGTTCATTAAGTTTTTTCTTAAAAGCAAATCTCTGACATCGTTCGCAAGACACAAGAACGGATCTTAAAATGACACAGCTTGTCACTATCGATAGGATTAAATTGATCAATAAATTCTTTATTTGTTCTCGAACCAATTTTTTCGTGTATCAGAAAAAGTCAAATCGTATCAGTAATATGTTACTGGGATCAAAAATGATGATTTTAATGGTAACGATATTAATCAGTCTAATTAAAACAAAGACTGCGTTACATAGGAAGTGACTGACAAATATACAATAAAACATAGAACTTTACTATATACAACGAGCGGAAACATTAAAATACGCTGTTAAAAGGAACAAAAAAACATAGAACTAGGCTGTTTATAGGGACAATAAAACATTGAACTAAGCTGTTTAGAGGGACAATAAAACAATGAACTACACTGTTTACAGGGACAATATAACAATAAACTACGCTGTTTATAGAGACAATAAAACATTGAACTACGCTGCTTATAGGGACAATATAACAATGAACTACGCTGTTTACAGGGACAATATAACAATGAACTACGCTGTTTACAGGGACAATAAAACAATAAACTACACTGGTTACAGGGAAAATAAAACAATGAACTACGCTGTTTATAGAGACAATATAACAATGAACTACGCTGTTTACAGGGACAATATAACAATGAACTACGCTGTTTACAGGGACAATAAAACAATGAACTACGCTGTTTACAGGGACAATAAAACAAATTCATTTTTTTACTTTGTTATAGAACATATTCACTAGAAAAACATGTTGTGCCTCAGCTGACTATTTTGACAACCTCAGTTACTGTTATATTAAGGTAAAGGTCTTAATATATCTTATTTGAAGAATAGTTTTTATCAAAGATGCTAGTGAGCTGAAGTGAAATATTAAACGATATCTAAATTTTCTAAGAAAAAAAAAACAAAACAAAAACGAAAAGAGATTAAATCTTATTAATCTTAATAGTTATGATGACAGGGAGAACAACTTCTATCAAATGTTTTCCTCTTTTGAACTCAATTTCTTGATTAAAAGATTAAAATGATCAATAAATTCTTTATTTGTTCTCGAACCAATTTTTTCGTGTATCAGAAAAAGTCAAATCGTATCAGTAATATGTTACTGGCATCAAACAATGATGATTTTAATGGTAACGATATTTATCAGTCTAATTAAAACAAAGACTGCGTTACATAGGAAGTGACTGACAAATATACAATAAAACATAGAACTTTACTATATACAACGGGCGAAAACATTAAAATACGTTGTTAACAGGGACAAAAAAACATAGAACTAGGCTGTTTATAGGGACAATAAAACTTTGAATTAAGCTGTTTAGAGGGACAATAAAACAATGAACTACACTGTTTACAGGGACAATATAACACTGAACTACGCTGTTTATAGAGACAATAAAACATTGAACTACGCTGCTTATAGGGACAATATAACAATGAACTACGCTGTTTACAGGGACAATATAACAATGAACTACGCTGTTTACAGGGACAATAAAACAATGAACTACTCTGGTTACAGGGAAAATAAAACAATGAACTACGCTGTTTATAGAGACAATATAACAATGAACTACGCTGTTTACAGGGACAATATAACAATGAACTACGCTGTTTACAGGGACAATAAAACAATGAACTACGCTGTTTACAGGGACAATAAAACAAATTCATTTTTTTACTTTGTTATAGAACATATTCACTAGAAAAACATGTTGTGCCTCAGCTGACTATTTTGACAACCTCAGTTACTGTTATATTAAGGTAAAGGTCTTAATATATCTTATTTGAAGAATAGTTTTTATCAAAGATGCTAGTGAGCTGAAGTGAAATATTAAACGATATCTAAATTTTCTAAGAAAAAAAAACAAAACAAAAACGAAAAGAGATTAAATCTTATTAATCTTAATAGTTATGATGACAGGGAGAACAACTTCTATCAAATGTTTTCCTCTTTTGAACTCAATTTCTTGCATTTAACTGTATTTATTGGAAATCTAAAAATACGGTAACATCTGCAAAGTCAAAGATTTACCGATATTTAAATATTATAAAAAAAAAAACTTTCAAGATTCACAGCATACAAACAACTTATCATAGCGTAATATCGATGATAACACATACAGTAAATTCACTAATATAAAATTCCATCCTAACATCTTAGAGAAATTTTTACTTTTACTTTTTTATTTGTCCTTATCTAAGTTTATAAACTTCGAACTGGGGTTGACTTTTTATCTAAGACATTAAAGCTCTCATTAGCTGAAACTGCCTGAGAGAGCGATCACAATTAGTGTTGCAAGAATTAGCAATAAATTAGATATAAAAAAAACTCTGTATTTTATGCATTTCCCGAAATTAAGATGAGAAAGTTTGGTTTCGATTTCCTTACAGATTCAACGGGGTCACTGAACGGCAACCTCAAGCCACCGGACTGAGAAGAAGCAAACTTAATACTATTTAAATGCAGTATACTTGTAACAGGATAACAAGCGAATTTCCAAATAGCTAGTCTTGTCATGGCAAGTTACAGCCACAATATTATCACCGAATCTTATAGATACTTAAAATTATCATCTGAAGTAAGTTGTTGACAACGGACGAGTACGGCTGAATGCCAATCATACAAACACAACATGAGAACATTTTACTCTGGTAAAAAAGGGACCTTTGCAAAAATGGTTTTGGAAGCGAAGATATAAACTCTGTATCAATTACAATTAAATAAACCCAAAATCGCCTCAGCTTTCCTTAATTTTCTTTCAAGGATTTAACTTCTCAAGTGCTTAATTCATATTTCCTAGAAGTGCATTGCCTTGGTATAAAAAATAATGTGACGTCAAAGGAGTCTAGTGACTCGTTTTCCATAGTGGCGCATAGATATACAACTCACTGTGACGTCAAAGACGTCTAGTGACTAGTTTTACATAGTGGTGCAAGGATATACAACTCACTGTGACGTCAAAGACGCCTAGTGGCTCGCCTTTGATAGTGTTGTATCTTACATAGAGACCGATTGCTCGATCCAATATACAAGAAACTGATATATGTGTTTCCGTTCATTCCTCCGATGGAATACTTGGCGTTTTTTGTACATTCGGTAATTTTATCCTGACCCTTTTCTACCATTCATGTTCTGGTATCTGAAGATATTTCTCAGAAATGTTTTATTCGGTAAACGTTTTGAAGATAATCCAGCTATAAAATAGTCAGTGAAAGGATCTTGTTGATTGAAACTGACTGATAGTCACGTTTACATAAAGCAGTAATCAACCAGTTGGCTTATTAAATGAGGCGTCAAAAAAGTGAAGACGTGTTTTGGCTATCTATTGAGATTGTTTGACGAAGAGACAAATTTATAAGATTACATCAGTCTATTATGACTGAGTTTCCAATTTTTCTTTTTTAAATATCAATACAGAGATGAAAAGAATCTCAAATGAGAAGAGAAAACTAGACGTTGCAATCTACACTAATAAGGCATAAGCAAGATATAACAAGATCTGCATGCAAGCATTAGGCCTGAGAAAGTTTTGTCTCCTTTTTAAAAAAAACAAACAGACAAACAAAAAACAAACAAACAAAACACACACTTTTTTACTCGTTGTTAATCATTAATAATCAATGTTCATTAAGTTTTTTCTTAAAAGCAAATCTCTGACATCGTTCGCAAGACACAAGAACGGATCTTAAAATGACACAGCTTGTCACTATCGATAAGATTAAAATGATCAATAAATTCTTTATTTGTTCTCGAACCAATTTTTTCGTGTATCAGTAAAAGTCAAACCGTATCAGTAATATGTTACTGGCATCAAAAATGATGATTTTAATGGTAACGATATTTATCAGCCTAATTAAAACAAAGACTGCGTTACATAGGAAGTGACTGAAAAATATACACTAAAACATAGAACTTTACTATATACAACGGGCGGAAACATTACAATACGCTGTTAACAGGGACAATAAAACAATGAACTACGCTGTTTACAGGGACAATAAAAAATTGAACTATGCTGTTAACAGGGACAATAAAACAATGAACTCCGCTGTTCACAGGGACAATAAAACAATGAAATACACTGGTTACAGGGACAATGAAACAATGAACTACGCTGATAATTGGGACACTAAAACATTGAACTACGCTGTTAACAGGGACAATAAAACATTGAACTACGCTGTTTACAGGAACAATAAAACATTGAACTACGCTGTTTACAGGGACAATATAACAATGAACTACACTGGTTACAGGGACAATATAACAATGAACTAAGCTGTTTACAGGGACAATAAAACATTGAACTATGCTGTTTACAGGGACAATAAAACATTAAACTACGCTGTTAACAGGGACTATAAAACAATGAACTACACTGTTTACAGGGACGATATAACAATGAACAACGCTGTTTATAGGGACAATTAAACATTGAATAACGCTGTTTACAGGCACAATAAAACATAGAACTACGCTGTTTATAGGGACAATAAAACATTGAACTACGCTGTTTACAGGGACAATAAAACATTGAACTACGCTGTTTACAGGGACAATAAAACAATGAACTACGCTGTTTAAAGGGTCAATAAAACATAGAACTAAACTGTTTACAGGGACAATAAAACATAGAACCACGCTGTTTACAGGGACAATATAACAATGAACTACGTTGTTTACAGGGACAATATAACAATGAACTACGCTGTTTACATGGACAATAAAACATAGAACTACGCTGTTTACAGGGACAATATAACAATGAACTACGTTGTTTACAGGGACAATTAAACATAGAACTATGCTGTTTACAGGGACAATATAACAATGAACTACGCTGTTTACAGGGACAATAAAACATAGAACTACGCTGTTTACAGGGACAATATAACAATGAATTACGTTGTTTACAGGGACAATATAACAATGAACTACGTTGTTTACAGGGACAATATAACAATGAACTACGCTGTTTACAGGGACAATAAAACATAGAACTAAACTGTTTACAGGGACAATAAAAAAATGAACTACGATGTTTACAGGGACAATATAACAATGAACTACGTTGTTTAAAAGGACAATAAAACAATGAACTACACTGGTTACAGGGTCAATAAAACAAAAAACTACATTGTTTACAAGTTCAATAAAACAAAGAACTACGCTTTTTAAAGGGACATTAAAAGACTGAACTACACTGGTTACAGGGTCAATAAAACATAGAACTACACTGGTTACAGTGACAATAAAACATAGAACTACAATGGTTACAGTGACAATAAAACATAGAACTACGCTGTTTACAAAGGCAAATACTCTGAATGTTGAAATCATGACAACTCACACTGATTCTGATCAGCAAGAAATAGTTCTGTAATCAAGGAAAAACTTATGGAGACAGAAACTCACAAATTGTGTCTACCCTCTTTGCAACACAAGTTATTGGCAGTGATTAGTTTATATTGGACATACTAAACTTGTTACTGGCAATGAATAGCCTGTATTGGCCATATTAAAACCGGACACTTTTATGACAAAAAAGCTTTATCTAACATGATTCAACATATTTACTGCACAAACTTAGATTTACTACAAAGAAACACCTTAACATCGCAATCTCTATAGTACAATTATAGCCGAAATAAACATTAAGTTTGTTGCCTTACCATTACCATGGTTATTCAAAAATGAAATTTTTCTTATCTCTTAGAGACAAGTTGCTTATCTTGAAAGATAAAAACTGTATTTCTCATCCTTGATATTAAAACTGTTATAAGCTGCAATTGTCTGTCTGAGAGACAGAGTGCCTTTGTGCCATTCTATATTATTAATTTTCCAAAGACAGATTTTAAGCTGATTTCGTCATTTCATTACAATCCTCTATGTAGGTGTCTGCAACTGGCGACCATTTATAGGCGATTTTGATAATTGCTTCAGTCTTATCTCTGACAATGAAAATTCAGTTTATTTCCATATCTGATAGCCTATATTAATTAGTGTCCAAGACTATAAGGAAGAAATACCTGACAAATAAAATCAAGTAACAACTTACCTTTCACAAGATATTAAGAATAAAAAGCAAACACGAAAACCTCATACGAAAGCAACTGGCAAGGTAAGTAAGGTAACACAACGCCTAGACTTTGGACACACGTTTTACAAGACTTATACTTTTTAATGTTTGTTTAATTTTGGAAACTTGCCTAAAATTAAAGTATTGATATTCTTTCTTTAAATGAAGCTAAGTTGAAGACACAATAAGGTTCTATATACAATTGTTATTTTCTAATAATATTTTCTAAGTTTTTTTGTTTTAACTTTGTTAGAAAACCATAGTGATGCAAAATATTAATTTTGTACAAAAAAGAAATGACAATACAATTCTTTTTGTTAAAATTTCTCTTTTTTTTGTTCGAAAGTTTCCTTTCCAAGCATTTTGAAAATAAAATAGAAAATGTGTGAACAAAAGCATCAATAGACCACAACAGTGCTGGGATGAACTTTCACTGGCAGACTTTAAACCAAATTTCTCAAGATAAGAGAAAAAAATAATCTACATTTTATGTCAATAAAAACAACTGACATCAAATATTGTCTAGACTTGATAAAAAAAATGTCACTTAAGAAACGTTCTTGAATTGACAAAGATTGTATGCTCTGTATTTTCAAAATAAACAATAACTTGCCATAATAAACGCCAAATGGTTATTTTTGTTATTTTGACAAATTGAGTTTAATCAAGTTTCGATAAGTTCTTATCACATAACTTTGACGTTTGAATGAACTAATTTTATTTGAGCCATGACTGGGAGATATTCATATAGACTTTCATTGGAATAGATAGAATATCTGACACAGGTAGAGCATAAAAGACCTAGAGGGTTGTTTTTGAGACAGAAGCATGTCTCCTCCTCCACATATCATATCCTCTTGCATAACCATTGCATGTTATTGAGACTTGGACAGTGTACATTTAAAAAAAAACAAAAGCCTATAATTTATATAGCAGCTTAATAATATTAATATTGTCCCAACATGGGCATAATTGACATAGTCAGAAAATGTATCCAAATACTTAATGGAATGAAAAGCTGTGTACTGAGGTTTAATTCTCGTAACTGTTTATCAGCAGGTAATAGATGGCACAGTTAAGGGAATTAAAGTGAATGGTCACACTGATAAAAAAATATAACTAGTATGGCCACTCCACCCATCAACAGCTGTTGAGTGTTGAAATACCTACCAATGACAGTCAGCTAAGATCTAGATATATTTGAGAAGTTTCTGACTGTGACTACTGCATGCTTTCCTAACTACAGATTTTCGTAGTAGAGTCCTTGTAGTTTCTGCTTGTTATTAACACAATACTTTTTATAATACATTGTCAACAATGTTATTTCATGACCTAATTTGGTGATTTAAAACTTGATATCAGGCATTTGAACAGTTATTTATGTCTATATATGTGAAACTTTGCCAGGGGTTCCTGAGCAGAATATTTTCAGTTTTTCATATAGTCTTTCAGTGAAAACTTACACATCTACTTTAACAAAACAACATGGCTTCAAGGAATTTCATAAAAGGAAATAGGACCATTTTGGAGAAATTATTCTGAAACTGGGCCAGTGGTTTTTGAGAAGATTTTTCAATTTACCTATGTATATTTATACTAAAAAGATATCCTATCCACTGTCAGCCAATTTTTTCTACAAACCAACATTACCCAAAGGAAATTGTTAAAGGGCCACTTAATAAGCATTTATGTGAAATTATTTTGAAACTGTGGAGTGGTTTCTCAGAACATTTTCAAAGTTTTAACTGTATACTGTAGTTACTGAAGTTTCTGACCCTGATTTACAACCAGATTTTTTTACAAACCAACACAGTGTGAAGCAATTTGATTAAAGGCCACAAAATAAATTTCTTTAAAATTATTTTGACATTGTGCCAGCAGTTTCTGAGGAGAAGATTTTCAAAGTTTACCCGATAGTCATATAGTGAAAACAGACACCGCCCTCTGTACGCTACGTTTTAAAGGGACCAAAATGGCTTGAATTTTGATAATGGGCTGCCTAAGGAACATTTTTGTGAAATCATTTTGAAATCAAGCTGATGGTTTCTGAGAAGATTTTCCAACGAAAACCGGTTAATGCTGAAGTCGGCGGGCGGGCGGGCGTCAACTTTTGGTTTCCGCTCAATTACTTGAGTTTGCTTTGGCCTATTGCCGCCAAACTTGGTGTGTGGGTAGCTTTTATCAAGATGCAGCTTGGGATTGCTACCCAGGTGTCCGTGATCAAGGTCAAGGTCACTGTTGCTAAAAATAGAAATTCAGTTTCCGCTCAATAACTTGTTTGCTTTGGCCTATTGACGTCAAGCAACGTTGAAAACCTGGTTAAAAATGCACTTTAAAAGTAGAACAAAACACACACAAGTAAATATGATTTGTTTTAATATTTCAATAATATAAGAAAACAAAAAAAACTTATATAAGTAAAACAATGTGTGTAACAGCAGATACACAGTAAACTAGTAAAATGCCAATTTTTAATATGTAGGTAATAAGACAAAGGTTTTATTTTAAGGTCACATGGAAATTAGGCAAAAGTTGGTGGTTTAGTTTTAGCAAACCAGAATTTCAGAAAGAAAGACATACTTAAGTTAAAGAAAAAAGTAAGGGCTTAAATGTTTTGACAGAACAAACTTATGATTTACATCATCAACAATGAATTTATTTGATATATGATTACTCATGTGCTAGATATTTTTTCTTGAGTTACTCTGTTAGTCTTATTATGGAGAATCAACACTGCGTGAGCAGAACAGATCTTGTATCTCACTGCTCTTTTAGTTCTGACAAAAATATCTCAAATAATGATCTCACTTTACTATTTCTTTTTTGAAATAAATACCTCACTGTGCTATTGTCTGAAATAAAGATCTCACTGTGCTATTGTCTGAAATAAAGACCTCACTGTGCTATTGTCTAAAATAAAGATCTCACTGTGCTATTGTCTAAAATAAAGATCTCACTGTACTATTCCTCTTTTTGAAAGTTTTTATAAATGCTATTTATGCATTCTTAGAACCTGCCACTGGGGCTTAGGTATTATTCACCAGAGTGATTTGGACAATTCTGTTTTGCTTGCTGTACACATACATTAGTTCTTTATTTCTCTGTAGATCAGATGTACCTGTTAAACCTACAGCTGTCCCCATTAAAAAATTAGTAATTACGTTAATCATTGCCAGTGTTATGTTACAATGTCATATGCGTATACATATATGTGCCTTGTTTGTTCTCGTGTTTATGTTTGTACATACTGAGAATTTGTAAATAAACTAAACTGAAAATGAAACTTCATTTCTTTCTTTTTTGGAAAAAAATAAATAAAGATCTCACACTGCTATTTCTGTTAAAATAAAGATCTCACATTGCTATTTCTTTTAAAATAAAGATCTCACATTGCTATTCCTTTTAAAATAAAAATCTCAGTGTTCTATTTCTTTTGAAATAAAAGATCTGTTTAGTCAGTCTTGAAGCCATCCAAATCTGATATGTAAATGTAGAAAACACAGAAAAGGAGATGACAGGTACAAGAACCAAAGCAAAAGTACAGCTGGTTCAAAATATCAAGGTAAAAAAACAGATACACGCTAAACATCTTTCCACTTCCTACGACTCTTCAAACAGAAAAAATGGACAATACATATAGGAACAATGTAGGCAGACACAAGTTACTGTGAAGGCAGAAAGCAGGCCAAAAAATACATAAAAAATATTCTATCACTTAGTGAATAGTTTTTACACAATATATATCTATGACTAGGCTGAATGTGTATGTGATGTATTGACTTTATCAACTGTTAAGACTCCTACAGAGCTTTTAAATGTAAATGTCTTTCTGGCATTGGTCATGAAAAATATTTAATGTTTTATATTCTGCTTCAGTCATATAGAATATGGTGTGCTATATTACATCTTATTGTATATGTACAGTTTTTCTGTTCAAGTTTATACACAATTTACACTTAACTATTTTCTCTGTACTTAATAGAAATGTTCTGACAAGCTAACCGTAATATATAGTACATTTTCATTAAACTGAACTACAAAGTTGATGTGCACTATAAAAATATTTTTACAGCAAGACAAAATATACACTATTTCAGAAACAAACAGGTGAATGTATCTGGAGAACCATTTCTATACATGCAGTTTATACTGGAATGCTTTAAAACAATACTGGACAATTTCTCTCTCACTACAGTAACTTAAGGCTATTCTAAAATGGAAAAGGTTGCTCATCTTACTGAAAATGTAGACTTTCAAATTTAAGTCATCATTCATAAGAATATGTAACTCAGCTCTGTAATTCATTAAGGCGTTTTGTTTCCTCACATTAAGTGCAGCTACAATGCTGCAACGGGGAACATGCTGCTTTTGTTAGTTTCCTCTGAAAATCAACAGGACCATTCTTAAAAATGATTTATGGTGTCAAAAAAAATAAAGTGAACAGGGACACACAATAAGCGTGCTGAAGCTGTAATATATAAGCAATGTGCTTATCAATTATTGTTATTTTATGTGTTTATCAAGATTTACTGAATAAGTGGTAAAGTTCGCAACGTGTAAATATTCCGTTCGCAATTTTCGCAAATTCATATAAATCGTGAAAATATCTACCAGCGTAAATTTCATCGTTCAGAAAGGTATATTTCCACCCATGCACCATGTAGCTGGTACTTGTAATTTCTTTTAAGAACGTATATATTCTTATTCCTTGAATTGTATATATAAGACATTTATCAATTTAATTTGCCAAGAAATGGTAAAACTGAAATAGAAAGCAATTTAAAAAAACCAAACTTATTTCGATCATCAGTATGTAACAGTCTTGGTTATTTAAAGGGAAATAACTGTTGCATGGTTTAGTTTGTACATATTCAAAAACTATTTACTATTAACTAGATGTTGTTTTCAAGCCGTCTCGTATAGTCAGGTCATCCAACAAAACGATGCATTGTGTAATTATAAAAGAAAATCACCCAGCTAAAGGCGAGTTTGTCAAGTAACAAAGGAAGGTGAACAAAACAAGTTTTGACTGTTTTATGGCATCAATGATTTAACTATATACTAGAATATAACGTTATTGTGTTAAATGTACTTTTCTATACAGTGATAATTGCAAAGTTACTGTGAAACGATCAGCAAATTATGTTTCACCGGACTGTACAAAGAAAACTGTTGTAATCAGAAACTAATCTATTATAATTGCAGTCAATGATTTAAGATTCACGAACATTTCTACCTGGGAAACTTCTGAGCTAAATATCCATTTATACAGAATATATTTTCTGGAAAAAGAACAAATAAAAGTGCCTCACAGCAACAAAATAGACCTGTAATATTTTTGTGCTAAATGCAAAGGTCATACAGGAACCTATCAAAACAGTCTGACTACACGTCATAAAATTTGTTCGAACACTGTAGATTAAACAACCTGAATCCTATTCCTTAAAGCGAGTTGCTGGTCAGTGGTAATCTTACCAAAACTGTATAAACCATGGTTTGAGGATTAAATATAAACTTCAAAATTCCTTATACCTGCCTATATCCATATCAATATCTATTTGGAATGTCTGAGAAATTAAAAACTATGAAAAACACTGCCAGTAAACTAATTACAAACAGAAGGGACATACTTTCTGATAGGGACTGAATTCAGAAATACATCCACTGAACATTACATTATAAACCACTGCCTAAATGAATCCTGCTGAACAAAAATATGACAAAATATTTATGAAACAATTTTAAAAATAGGCCAATTTTAATGAAAAATGAGCAAATTTGCTGTTTTAATTCCCTGTTATAAAAGTTAACCTAACTCTATGTGAATACTGCTAAAACAGAAATGAACGATGCAAAAACTGAGTAAAAATATAAGCATGACTTGATGTATATAAAGCCAAACCGGAATACGTAAATGTTACCAACTACTAAGTTTTGGTCCAGTCTAGACGGTTATATATGTCTAACAAAAAGTGAACACTATACAGAATCTAACACATATGTCTGCTATGTGAATAAAGCAGTTATACAATAAAACAAAATAAAAACCTGTGCTTACATGTATATGTAAAAGATACAGCATCTATGTACATAATGTGCATGGTTCAACACGAACTTTTCTTTTGTACAAGAATAAGTTATACATGAATAGCTTGTATGAAAACGATCTTTAACAGAAATATATCTTAACAATTTTTCGACACTTCATGTATGTTAAAAATCTTATGACAATAATTACAATTCTTGTCTTTAAGCTGATAAATGTTGGTGAGTTCTGTGGTGTATAGTATTTCTGGGACTCATTATCCTAATCAATGAATTCCATGTCAATTGCAGATTACCCACACAATATGACGCACCCCTGGGACATAATAAAAATAGACCTGTTATCTCTAATACTGATATCTACATAACAGGGTGCAAGGTATAATACAAATAGTGGCCTGACTTCTGTTTTATCCAATTCCAAAACCTGATTTAGAAGGCCTATTTTGAAACTATCTCAGTACATTTCTAAAAAAATGACTTTTAGTATAACAATCTGGAAGAAACACATTGTTATCAAAATGAATATAATGAAATTCCAAACAACCTACTTTATAAAAAAACAAACATGACTGTGTCTTTTCTAAAAATAGTAACAAACATTCCTGGTTAAAGTTTGTCTATCTAAAATACAACAAAACTGCGACAATCCCAAAAAATAAACATTATATTTTATGAAAATACAAACCAAACATTATACTCAAGTCATAACCTAAAACAGCTGAACTCTGTCAATGTTTTTTACTATGAGGAGTTTATTTTTTGAGCTCCAATGATAGTGTTTATTTACAAAATGATTTGCAGGGAATGTTACTACTATATGTACCTTAAGTTTTACATTCCTTTTAACAATAAAATCAACTATATTTGTCTTACTTATTGAAAGTTTTTCATTTAACACGACAACTTCAACCTACTTAAAATTACGTTAGTTACTGCTTATCAGACTTTCGAAGTTTCTGGAAGACAAAGAACATGATGTTTACTATAGGCAGTTATAAACAAACCAGGCATCTTTCAAAACGACAGACGTATCAAAATAATTCATGAAAGTATTTCATGTCTTAATTTACAACTTTGTAGGAAGGCTGGTAGCAAAGTCTCCAAAGACAAAAACAAAATGGACCCATGACTGTTTATACAATTTTTATTAAGTTAAACAAAGGTCATATGAAATCATGTCATATGGTGACAATGCTTTTTTCAGTTGCTACTGATAAATGTAATTAGGCCTTATGTAAATCTATGGTTGGATTAAAGGTCAGCAAACAACTACATATCATTACAATAATGAATGAAATTTTTCTTTTTCGATGCATTTTCTACAGAACATTTTTTACTTGATTATTATCAACAGAATATTAGTAATGAGCTAAACCGAGAAACACAACATATGTCACAACTGAACTTAAATTACTGCTCTACAGGATTTTAAGGAAAAATTGAAATAATCATCGACACTATCTGAATTCTGTGAAGAGTTTAAAGTTATAATATTGCACACAATTTTATTATTAAATGTACCTTTTAGAATGCCATCCTACTAAAGGCTAAGATCCAATAGAAATTATTATATATAGTACTACAGTATGGAGCATGTCTACAATGAGCTGTTAAAATTAAAATTTTAAATTTACTTACTGTTTTATAATGGAATCCATAAGTGGGTGGGGTTTGTTTTAATTAATGATTCTAAGCCTTATATAGAATCTGAACAGCCAGTTGCTATATGGATAAATTATAGCTAGCTCATACGAGCATGCGTAAAAATATAAGCTTGGGCAAAATGTTTCCTCTTGTAATGATGGTTTTGATAATAACAGTTTTACAGATTTAATCGGTCTGCTGCTGAAAAACAGGTGTAAACCTTTACAACAGTTGTGTGTATAAGTGACAATTATCACTCAGTTTTCTACAGGTTACCCTAAAGTATACTTTATATAATAAAATAATATAAAATTACTAAGATATGTTTTCTGATGTATTTAGACTGTACCACTTTCTGAGAGTTCTGACACTCTTAATACATAATTCTTCAATTCCCGCTCCTTTTCACAAAAAAGAATATTGACATCCCAACTTTTATCTATATACATACTTGTATCATATCACACTTTGACAAATGAAGCACGCTGACTAAGGCTACACTGATGCTGCATTATTGCTTCAATTTAGTATAGCATTCTATAGAACAAAAGCACTAGTATACATACATGGTATATAAAAGTACATATATCACAATTCTACAAATTGACTCGGGGCAACTTAATCATAAAGCTCGAAGACGTGCTAACAATTTTTCAGCCTCAGATTCATCTGCTTCCTGTTGACTGTTCTTCCGTGGAGCACTGTTATTAGATGACCTAACAGGAGAGTCCGTATCATCAAATGTTATCTCACGAGTCACTGTATTCTCTAGATTTGAGATATTTGTTCTCGATCTTGATCGGGAAAGCTGAGCCCTGCGTTCAGCTGAAAGAAGATGAGTTTCACTTTATTAGAAAGCCATTAATAAAAGCTGAATAGTTCACACTGAACACATTAACAAAGATGATTACACATGAAAGTGGAAATAATATATCAGGTCCCAAATATATACATATATATATTTTTTTTTTCAAAATAAAAAACACACAAACTTTATAGCTTATGATGAGAAACTTTATGAAAAATGTTACTAAAGCTGATGAGGAAACAGACATATACAAAACAAGTCAAAACAAAATGTTCACATTTAAAAGCAGGAAAGAGTTTATTGCTTTAATATCCCCCTTTATAAAACTTTCACTCGTTATGTTAAAATTTACAGGCATCTCAGAAAACAACAGATTTTTTTTTATTGATATAAAAGCACTAAAATGAAGCTGGTTAACAGAAACCTAATGAAGGCAATTCTAAGTTATCATTTATATAGCCAAAATACATCAGTTCAAGGATACTAAAGTAAAACATTAACATTAACCTCAAATCTAATTTACTCAAATGTAACTTGACAATTTATTAGACCAAGTAGCAATACGTTGAAACTGTTTAATTCTGAACTCTAGCCCTAGGTCAGGCAATTTATAATAACACATAGTAACTTATAACCTCATGTCCGTGTTGTAGTATCTTAAGAAAGAGAGAGTGAGATTACAAGGGCACTATTGTATCCTGCCAATTAAACAATAAAGCCAGAAAATATAATAATTACGTTTCAACTTCTCTTTTGTTTAAAATAAGAATAACAAAATAATGTAGAGAAAAGTATCCATATTCAAGAAGCTCAATTGTTAATGGACTTTACATGACGAGTGGATAGGATAAAACAACAAATAACAAAAACAACAATAACGACACGTATACACAAGCAAAGAGCCTACAACAAAATCAATCTATCAAAATAAATGTAACACTTGCAAATACTGGCTCAAACATAATTCCTTAGACTGTAAAGTTCTGATCAAATAAGTATATAAGAGCTCTTTAATTGATACAATACTTCTTTATAAAAACAACACGCATGCAAGAACCAAAACGTACAGGGTATTCGTACATTTGTATTATATTTTCTTTTGTGTGTAAGTCTGTGTTGTTTGTAGGGTCCAACTTTAATACAATTTGCCATGAGCTTATTATACGATACTGAAAGACGAAAGCAATATGCTTTTACTACATCTTTTTTTCCATTTCTAGGGGTAATAGCCATAAGGGAATCTATTCTCAAAGGCAAAATTTGCTATAATCTCTGGCAACTTTATAAGTTCCAGTCTAACATTTAAAATTACTATTTCCAAAATGGTAGAGAAGTTACTGCAATCTTTCACCTTTTTCTTCTTAACTCATGAAACAAATCCAGAAATGTTATAATGTATAGTTTCTCTTAATCAATGACAACATTCACAGTACAACTAAAATTTAATACAAGAAACCGTGATGATAATTGCCCTGTATTTACACCATACTATTTCAGGCAAAAAAAAAATACATATATTAGCATTTTTTTCTCAGCAGCATTTATTTTCTATTTCCTCTGTATGTTGGACTTGATTATAGAAACTTATTTAAGAAATTAAGTATTTTCTACAACTTTCTTAATTATCTTCCTTTGCAGACCTGACTTTCATTACAACTGCATTCATTACAAAACTAATTTCAAAGAAGTCATTACATTTCCCTTTGTTAACTCTATTTTTCAAAAAGATCTGGATGAATAATAGATACACTTGATTTTCCTAGTAAAGATATATGGACAAAAAGACCTCATTCAGTAACTGCCTATAAGGAAATTCAAGTTTTGTACAATTCATCTAAAATTCAAGCACCCTGTAACCTCACAGAGCTTCTTAATGATTTTATACATTCCAATAAATGCTCCCAATCATCTGCACGAAAACAGGAACAAAAGCTCTGCTGAAGCAGGGCAATGTATACCTAAAGGAAGCTATTGGCAGTGAATGACCTTTTATACCCTAGATTAATGCTTCATCAACAGCAACATTATAACAAGAGGTGGCAATGCTGTTTTTTGAAGGACAATATAATAACAGTCTGCAAATAAGTTCAAGATGTTTATTGTTTATTGATGAGTACTGACTTCGCATCTGACTTGTAGTAAAAGGATTGCTAGCCGCATGGGTTCAAACCCAGTTAGGGGCAAGCCGTTGTTTCCTTGAGTAAGAAACTTTACACTCACTGCCTAGTACTGGTTGGTTCCAGGATCGGATTCGAAAGTGTATCTATAAGCTAAAAGCTTCCTACATAATCAAACTGAAATAAATTTGGTATAAACTAAATGCAGTTAGGTTTAGATTCTGACAAACCTTTAATTACTGACCATACCCTAGTCATCTCAACTCCCTGTACATAATGGTTCAAACAAAATGCAACTTGTTTCCATTCAAAAAGTACAGTATACTGTGGTCTTGGGGAGGCATGCTTTAACATAAGGCATCTCTTTCAAATTTGCTTCATTAATACTGGTAAAAAATCTGAAACATAAAGCTATGCATTCATGTGACACATTTCACATGCTAACAGAAGATACTACAAATAGATAACCTGTGAGATAAGCTGCTGTTCCATTATTTTGATATCTGTTATATAAATTGAGCATTAATGGTATTTATAATTTACGATAAATCAGGCATCTGATATCAATTTATGATCAGCATTACAAGTACAATGCTATTACTCAATAGATAAATACTGAATGATTCCAAATGCAAGAAAATAAGCAAGCCGGTAAAATTCTCTACTTTCTTTCTTTAGTCATATAGGATTTGAATTTCTAGATTTGAGGTGTCTTTCTTTTTATGGATGTACAGCAAAACTTTGTAAGGCTAATCACAATAAAAGCCAAGTTAGTCATGTTTTATGTTATGGTGTAACAATAAAGTTACCTCACAATACATTGTTCATCATGATTTATTTGTCATGATATGATATTTATTGTGATACACCTTTAATCAGACATATTTGAACACTATTTATTTGCTGAGTATTATCATGCAAACAAATACAGTCCAAATCTGTTTTTCTTTTTTTTAATTTTCAGTAAGTTTTTCAGACAGCAACTGTTTCTAAATTTCAACATTCTTTTTAATTTTTGAAGTTTTTTTAAATTTCAAGTCTTGACTGAAGCCATTTTTATTTTGATTGTATTTATCTCAGATAGGATAAAAACAGTATATAGTGAACTGAATTAAGCTGCTTGTATCACAACATATCATTTCATGATTTATTTTCAATGTTACTCCCTTATGTCTCTTAACTCAACACTGCTGTGAAAAACTATGAGACCAGTATGAATTGACATGTTGTCAAATACAGAAGAACTAACATTTACAGCTCTCATACCTCACAACTTACTTTCCAATAACTTGTAAATATTCAGCTGATATTCCCTTCATCAAGGTTTCTGCTATTTAGGTGGTAAGAATAGCTAATATAACCCTAGGCAGAACCAGTTTTACTCAAAGTTAAGGTACAAATTTTCTTTCCTGAAGTTAGGCTTCAAACACGGACCTTCCAGCAAAACAAGCAAAATACCAAATGATCAATTCCAAAAAGGACCAGTCTCTCTAATACCAGAATGCATTCACTTATAACTGGTGCAATTCTTATTACAAAGTCTCTGCCTTCTTTTCTTTCATAAGAAACACTGCTGTTTTAAATATGCTTAAAATCACCATAAATGTCAATAAACAAGCAATGTTACCTAAAACATCACCTCTTTTGCATATTTTGTATGCAAAATATCATTGTTTGTGACAGACAAGCCTTGTTAAATCCAATAATGTATTGTCTTATTATTTTGTAGCATGAATCATTAAGTGCAGGTGAACAAGTCTTAACAAAGTTAGGAAAGTTCTGAAATAACTACAGAAAAAAAAGAACAGAAAACGGAAAATGAAATTCAATATTAACCCTCTTTGCTTTTGAACCTGAAAAAAAGTCCCATAATTAAAAACTACCCTTAAACACTCATTAAGCCTACTAATTTTTTCAATATGGACTGATTTGTATCTTTGTAACTTCTTCAGAAATATAAAATATCAGAACAAAAACTGTCAGTTTTAATGTTTGTATATGCAGTATTCTGTTGTCCATATACGTGTAAAAATTAGCAGGACTTAACTAAGACAAAATGTTCAAACCCCTAAAAATCATAGTTGTTAACCTGACCTAAAATAACCTGTAAAGAAATGTCATTCATCACTGCCATGCCTAATGCCAAACAAAAGATAATAGAACTCAAAAAAAAGGGAAAATATGCCTAAGCATAAAGGATCTGGACCAACCACAGATGTTACCTGGCCAGCAAGCATATCAAGGGCAAAACCATGGTAACTGCTTTCCAAACACAAAAATAAGATACAATAGTTGTGGCGTTAGAACCTTATTACAGCAAAAAAAATATAAACGAGAAAGCGCAAATTCTAATGCTATCCCAGCATGCTTTAGAGCAGACGGCAGGCATTTCACCTTCGTGTTGACAACCAAAGAAGCTTACAGTCTCATTCTCTTCGCTGCGTTTCCATACTCTTGACCTGGACATATTTGTATGCCTATCTGTGTAACACAATACATAGGGCATTTAATTATACTTTACACCTACACAAACATAACAAGCTTCAACAAACTAAATATTTCTATGCTTTGCTGTTTAACGTAATTATACAAAGTTAATGACAAAACATTAACTAAACCAATATAAAGGTTGCACTTAGAGACAAAGACTTTTCCCAGTCCTGACTGTGAAAGCCCTGAAATGTAATTTCATTATAAAGATACCAAGCAAAGTTGGATTTCAAAGCCTGAATGGGGCCTGAACAGAACCAAGCTTGAACTAGGTCTTCACAATAACAGACCTGAAACAAAATAAGCTTACTCATACATATTGCATACTGTCCACCTTGCAGGGATCTGGTATCTGTAGGGTAAAAAAAGGTCAAAAACCCTAGCTTCCTTTCTATCTACTGTATACTTACTGCATTTGAAACTACAGGTTGCACAGAAGATTCAAACACTTTCTGTTATAAGTCTACTAAATTATATACTGGCTTCTCATGTAATTTACCTGTACAGGACCGCCAGTGATTTCGACAAAATATGTCTTTTATCATTGTATTTTCATCAATATACCATTGTACCGACTTGATCATGTTGTTAGTTTAATTTTAAACCAGTTTTAGCAAATGGTAAACTTACTTCAGGCTTAAGATTTAATGACATTAATCATTCCATATTATTTCTGAATATTGGTTTGAGCTTGGTTATTCTGTTACAATTACAATACAATATGTTGGTAAGAGTCAAGACTCTTCAAAGTGATTCTAAAATATACAAAAGCAGTCTATCCAATGTGTTAACAGTATATCATATTATTTCATATATGACTAGAGCTATCACTAAATATGATTAATACCACTGCAAGACTGCTTCGAAACTGAGGAAGTTATTAGTAACAAAATACTTTGTAAAAGAATTGCAATAGAGTTATGGTTGTGGGCAATTAAAGATACATGTAGTTGTGTTTCTTGTACATTGCATTTCCATTATTGTGCTTCACCATTGCATGAAGTGGCAATGAATTCCAACAATTAGTTTTCAAGTTATGCTCCGGACAAGGAAAACAAACAAAGGGTAATAACTCAGGAAATAGTGAAGATGGAGTTATGATTCTTGAATAATGCACTTTCTCTCATTGTGCTTGACCATTGTTTGAAGATGCACTGAAGTCCAGCCAGTAGTTTTCAAGTTATGCTCCGGGCAAGGAAAACCAACAAAGGACAATAACTCTGCAAATATTGAAGATGGAGTTATGATTCTTAAACGCTGCACTTCCTCTTATTGTGCTTGACCACTGTATGAAGTTTCACTGCATTCCAACAATTAGTTTCCAAGTTATGCTCTGGGCAAGGAAAACAAACAAAGGGCAATTACTCTGCAAATAGTGAAGATGGAGTTATGATTTTTGAACACTGCATTTTCTCTCACTGTGCTTGACCATTGTATGAAGTTGCATTGAATTCCAACCATTTGTTTTCAAGTTATGCTCCGGACAAGGAAATTGCAACGGACCGACCGCCCGATCGACCGACCACCAGGTGACTCCTATTTACCCCCCAAACTTCTTTTAGGGGGTATTAAAAGCCAGTTAAGAGCAATTTCCAATGGCTTCAATTCTTGATTTATAACTACAGTTATGTATCAATATTTTATGACATCAATGTGTGTTGTACCTTGCTGATGGCATGACCATATACATAAAGCAACATTAGATATTGTATACGATAACAGTTGCTACAAACACCGTACACTATTCCTTAGAATAAATATTGTAGCAGAATAGTGTTTTTGAAGCATGGTATTTTTCTGATATTTTACAAAGGCTACAAAGAAATTTTGATACAAGAACCAAAAATCATATTTAACAAACATAAGAACTATATGTTTACACTTCCTAATTTCTACTGGAATGAACTGAAGCAAATTAATCCCTGTAATATGATATAACCTCTTCATTTATTTGATCTAATATTTAAATGTTTGATTCACTTTTTCTGTACATGTGCTCTTAAAATTTATTCTTGTGCTTCCAAATCATTCTGTTAGTTTACTTTTCCTTTTGTTTCCTTCAGAGGTGCTCTGACAAGTCTGTGTATATAACTGTCCAGTACTTTTATTCGGAATATTTACTAAATATGTATCCAAATGAAAAACCTGTCTTTGCATGGACACAGTGACTTTTAAAACATACTAACTGTCCTATGGTAAGGAAATCTAAAACTCAAATATAATTATCAACAGTTTTATCCTTAGCAATACCTGCTGATATCTGGACAGAAAAAAACTACAAACTTTTCAGAAATACAAACCAGAAAAGGTGAATCAAACACAGACTATATTTTGCTGGTATATAATTGAAGGCATACAGACAGCACAGTACAAGAGTTAGTTGCAGCAAGTACCTTCAGCTGTCTGTCTCCAGCCCCCTGTCAGCACCAATCAATGACAATTAGTTTTTTTTTTCTTCATATGGAAACCTTATCAAACATATCTACTTTGCTAAACCTATTACAATTTACCTTCATAAGAATTACTTATCCTAAAGCTTAGAAGTAAAACATGGAATTTTTACAAGGATAAACTACTGTAACTTCAATCAAGTGCAATGTAGTACCTTGTTATGGCTAAACAACTACAATTTCAATATATCCAGAAGCTACAAAGTGAAACATACAGTCTTAACATGGATACACTATCACAATTTCAATTTATTAAAAGGCTATGGAATGGAACATATATTTGTAGTCCCTTTACTTCATACACTTTTTAATTTGATCTACAACTTATAAGTGAAACAGAACCCTAACATGGATAAACAACCACAACTTCAGTCTAACCAAAAGCTTAAACTACGGTGTGAAACATAGACCCTTTACATGGAAAAACAACTACAACTTCAGTCTATCCAAAAAATAGAGATAAAAAAACCCTTACAAGGAAAAACAACTACAACTTCAGTTTATCCAGAAGCTAAAGAGTGAAACACAGAACCTTTACATGGTAAAACAACTAAAACTTCAGTCTATCCAGAAGCTTTGGAGTGAAACACAGAACCTTTACATGGAAAAACAACTAAAACTTCAGTCCATCCAGAAGCTATGGAGTGAAATATAGAACCTTTACATTAGGGATGTAAGTGAACATTCAAACATTCAGACCCAATGACAAATGTTCGAATGTATTTTTGGCATTTGAATGCTCGGGAAAAAACACTTTTCATTTAAGCTAAGGAGTGAAACATAGAACCTTTAAACAGAAAAACAACTACAATTACAAATTATCCAAAAGCTTTGGAGTGAAACAGAGTACCTTTACATGGATAAACTACTACATCTTCAGTTTATCCAGAAGCTATAGAGTAAAACAAAGAACCTTTACATAGATAAACTACTACATCTTCAGTTTATCCAGAAGCTATAGAGTAAAACATTGTACCTTTACATAGATAAACTACTACATCTTCAGTTTATCAAGAAGCTATGGAGTGAAACATAGTACCTTTACATAGATAAACTACTACATCTTCAGTTTATCAAGAAGCTATGGAGTGAAACAAAGAACCTTTACATAGATAAACTACTACAACTTCAGTCTATCCAGAAGCTATAGAGTAACACATTGTACCTTTACATAGATAAACTACTACATCTTCAGTTTAACAAGAAGCTATGGAGTAAAACATTGTACCTTTACATAGATAAACTACTACATCTTCAGTTTATCAAGAAGCTATGGAGTGAAACATTGTACCTTTACATAGATAAACTACTACAACTTCAGTCTATCCAGAAGCTATGGAGTGAAACACAGAACCTTTTCACAGATAAACTACTACAACTTCAGTCTATCCAGAAGCTATGGAGTGAAACACAGAACCTTTACACACATAAACTACTACATCTTCAGTCTATCCAGAAGCTAAGGAGTGAAATATAGGACCTTTATATGGATAAACAACTACAATTACAAATTATCCAAAAGCTTTAGAGTGAAACATAGTACCTTTACATGGATAAACTACTACAATAACAAATTATCCAAAAGCTATGGAGTGAAACAGAGGTAAGACATAATGTTGCAAAGCGGATCAAAGACTTAGAAATGAAAGCATCATGTCTTACATGAAAAAAAGGTCAATTTATTGTGCTAAAATGGTAAAAAGAAAGCATTTAGTAGAAAACCACAATTAAAAGGAAAACATACAACTAAATCAAACACATTAACTTGTTTAAGTACTAGAAACTATTCCCAAGCAGTAACATCTAGACACTCAAAATTTATATTGAAAACAATCGAATCATAGGCCATTTTCTTTACATTTTCAGTTGGGTTACATTAAAGTGCAACAAAAGTGCAAATAGAAAATGTCTCCCTTTAAAAAGGCAAGTCAGGAGATTCTCTCTTTTGAACACATAATTTGCATATATTAGTCCTAAAAAGTGACAAAAACAATGATTACCTCCAGCAGCTCTTGGCGTTCTTCTCTTTCCATCCCTCTTCTCTCTATTCACATTGAAGGCAGAGCCCGTCTTCAATGCTTCCAATAGGTTGTCCATAACACCCTCTTGGTTCTCATCTGTTCAAACAAGCAAATTTAATACTAATCTCATTTTTGCATTTAGCATACTCAAGCTACCATATCTATCTTTCATGACATTTCACAACAGACATGACACTGGTCATACATGTATTTACAATGCACTAATAAATTATATCTTAATACTATTGAATATACTGCAAACATACACTTCCTGCTGTCAAAAACAAACGTGTGTCTTTAGAGACAAACACGTGCTTTTAATCTTCAGAATTTAATTTTGTTATATGTAATCAAAATGCCCTGACTAAATCTGAATTCGCATGCAATTCAACAACTTTACAAATAACATAAAAACACTGATGGCTTGAGATTACAAGGAGAAAAGGAATAGCTGAAGTCTCAGTTTGTCAAAATACTGCTAGTATCTTTCCAAAAGAGACTAAATATTTTCAAGGCAAATAATTATGTAGACCCGATTTTCTCACCGATACTAAGCATTTTTTTAATGTTCAAGCTACTAGTCATTACCGAAACTTAAAGTTATAAGCTTACAATTTCAGTACAAAAACTCAACAAAGCTTCATTTAACAGGCAAAACTTCAAGAACGACTTCTATACCTGTTGTTATATCCACTAACGCCCTCTGTCTCGCCTGTCTGGCTTGTTTTTCCTTCTCAGCCTTTTCCTTCGCCTCTTTAGCACGCTTGATCTTTTCCTGTGTTTCTCTGATCTTTCGGTTTTCTTGTACTGCATGCTGTAAAATGAACAGAAAATGTAACATAACCTGTAAAATCTTACATTTCAAAAACAGTTACCATCTAATTTAAAACAACAGAATAAGTAAAACTCTAATGACTCTTTATAGCATATCTTAGTTGAATTGCTATACACATGTGGGAGGAGGTCACTGACTAAACTGAAAGTGTTCTACAGTATTTTCCAGAGTTATTTTAATAGAAGTTTTAATCTGTACGAGGTGATAAACGTAAAACTGACACAAAATATTGTTAAGTAAACCATCTCCGGACATGTGGAATTCCAGCCAAGTCAAAGAAATTTACTCGGTCTGTCCGAATTTGAGATATCGAGAGTGGATTGTATCTAAAATACACTTGTCCATCTTTCAATTTCGACAGGTCCATTAACTGTTTATGGGGGTGCTTATTGAAAATTTACTGACTGAATGGCAAATAGTGCAGACCATGATCAGACTGCTTGGAAGTGCAGGCTAATCTTCATCTGCAATGGTCACAAAGGCAGAGTCAATTGCCTCCAGCAGGGTAAGGGTTAAGTCAAATCTCTCTCCTATAAACAGTAACAATTAGATTAAGAAATCAGGCTGTATATTTTGAATAAAACAAATCATATAAGAACAAACCACAAATCCATCCTTGAACACTTTGACATCTCCAAAGAATTCCTCCATTGTGTATTTGCTGGGATCAAATGCATAGTACTTTCCTAGCTCTTTATACTGACTGTCTAACTGTTTATACATTGTGTTCAATACTTCAAACTGCTCTTTAGCTGTACCAAGGAATTGGTGAACAAATGTCAAGGAAACTAACCTTTTTTTTTCAAACAATTCTTTTTTGAACTTCTTGGATAAAACTGCCTGGATCTTTTAAACAGTCTTCATGTCATTTCTGTCAGTCAAGTTAGTGAGACGTATGTCTACCTAACAACTGTTCTAGCAATTTTGACACATTCTGTTTTGCTAAAGAGTAACATCCTATTACAGTCTAAGTCATACATCATTTGATAGTTTACCTAACAACTAATAACTACCAGTTCTTAAATCCAAGACTCAGTAAGAAAACTATCAATTTTCTTATATGAAATTGCCATATTCAGTAACAAGACTTGAACCCATGACTCTTCATGAGAGGTTAAGTCAGCAACCTTGAAAACTTAACCAAAGAGGCAGCCTAGAAGTCATTTTTTATAGAACTGCATGTTTATTACCTACTTACAGTTAATAGTGTCAGATATTTGCTCTTGTTCACAAAGGCTAACAAATATTCAGAGTAATCTGCATAAAAATGGTGACAGAAAAAAATCATGCAGTGATTAGCAAAGCAACAGATCTTAACCTATCCAGGTACAAGTAGTCCCTGGAATGAAACCTGATGACATGTGTACTGTCTTGAAATACATGTAACAGACTATATATCATTGACTGCTCTTTTACCTTTTAGATATACTGACCTCTATGCATTTTTATTTCATTTTGTTTATTTTTCTACCTCTTCTAATGAAATAAACATTCTGAGTACATTCTTTAAAGGATATATTCATGACATCAGAGAATCTGTCTTCATCACTGACAGATTTCTTTATTGACCTCAGGTCTGTCTCTAGCTGTTTAAACTGTTTCTCCATTGCCTTTATGTTCTTCTTCATATTCTCATCCGACACTGTAATCAAACATTTTAGAAGTTACAATCAATAATGAACAGTTACATAAACACAACTGTCATACATTCTGAACAATAAGAGCAAACATGCTGATATTTAGTTATTAAAACATGTAGCTAATTTAATGTTGATGGAGGATCAGTTGGTTGTCCATGCACAAAATGCAGAGGATATGCAATGCATTAATCTGAAGGTAAATTCCCCACTCCTACACTTGCACTGCTGTCTTTGATCCGAAGTATCAGGGCAATACACTGAGCATATGAAAGAAGCTGGGTTGTCTCTAGAATAGAATGCTGCTATAATTTTTTCTATCCCCCATAACCTAAAATACCTAAACTCTACAAGGAGTGTGGGTCATATGGGCAGCCAGTACTGATGATAAACAAACAATGGATTAGTAGAAACGGATTAAGTATTACAACCACAGGATAAATCTAATAGCATTTACATTAAATATGAGTAAAATGTAAATACCTCCTTTATTTACAACTGCTAAAATGTGAATACCAGCAAAATTTCAAGCATTTACACATCAATATCTCTATATTTATCAACAAAAGAGACAATCGATCCAAGACTCAGTTCAGTGTCTACATGACTGCCAATCCTATGGCAGAATTTAAGTACATCAGTTTTACTGCCTGTTTTATGTGCAAGGAGAAAGACTAGTAATTCTTAGTACAGACTTTTAGTACATCTATATGACAATGTATTACATTAAGTTCATACCTCTGGCAGCCTTATCCAAATGAGAGAGTTCTTCATGGAAGTTTAGGATGTCTGGATACTTGTTTTCACAGATGTTGGCAATAAAATGTAATAATGTTGTTTTCCCGTCTTGTGCTTTAGTGTTTCCAAGCTGAATGGAAAAAAATGTCAAAGCCCTAAAGAACAAAGCTACCTTTATGCAAGATGTGTGAAACATGTCTTTAAATTTAGATATTTATGAAGGTAAAACAATAAAGTTTGAATTTCTCTATCAGAAACCCTTAACTATCTGTAAGACAAGTATATCTCCAAAATATCCCCTGTTCTTTAAAAGTAAATCTACTCACACTTATGACATATGTAAGGTCTAAATTCTGCAATTATCCAGTTTGCAAGCAGAATGTTTTATTTCTCTATTTCTTTCAGGTATTAACCCTTAACCTGCTGGAACCGAAAGTGATTAGCCTTTGCCACCAGTATAGAGCCAGGCCAGCCTGCACATCCGTGCAGTCTGACCAGGCTCTATACTGTCGGTAGCTCCAATTTTGTATTTTAATATTGAAATCCCTTAAACTTTGACTGGACTGTTCCAAATTCAAAGCTGGGCAAATCCATTACAAAATTTCAGCATGTTCAGGGTTAATAAACCTGTGTAATCAAATAAGCTGAACACTGTAGTCCATAAGTTTCAGTAAACTTCTTTACATTTTAATTCCACGAAAACCTGTCTCCATCAAAACTAATGAACTTCAAACCAAGGTCACTGCCAATAGAGATCCTGTATCACTCCCTCACTATATCAATATATATTATATATCAATATATCCTGCTTTACAATAAAGCAGTATGAAGATGGGTCAACAGACTCATATATTTCACTTTTTGGTGGAAAGATCGTACATCAACAACTCTTGAAATCTTTATCCATAGAAACTAAATTAAGATTAAGACCTAGATTTATCACCTTCTCCTAAAATAAAGAATTTGCAGCTTCTATGATTTGCCACTACAGCAAAGATTTTATTTCAAAGAAATCAATAAAGGACTTACCCATTCCAAATTTAACTAGGACATGTTTCATTTGTGAATCAATGCACACTTAAACTTTGTGACTTGTTTTTCTTTTTTTATGACCTTAAGGCAGGTCAGACATTAGAATCAGAAAATCTTATATCAATGTGATTGCAAAATATAATGGAATAGATTAAAATAAATAGATCTGAACTTTTTTTGCATTCAACAAGACAAATGCATTTCCTAACCCGACCTCTAAACAAAAACTTCTCACCTAAATTTTAACATTAATTAAACGACATGTTTGTAAAACATAAATGCCCCCCCCCCACCCAGCACCTTATCCCTAGAGGCAGCCATGAAGTTTTGAGGAGCTGGGACCAAGCGTTCTATAATTATTGAGCAGAAACCATTTTGCTATTCAAGGACACTGTGACCTTGGCCTTTGACCTGGTGATCTGAAAAACTAAAGGGTTCATCTACAAGTTGTGAACAACTTATACACCAAGTATGAGGAACATGGTCCCAAGTGTTCTACAATTATTCATCAGAAACCATTTTGCCTTTCAAGGTCACTATGACCCTTGACCTTTGACCCAATGATCTGAAAAACAATAGTTGTCATCTACTGATCTTGACAAACCTACACACTAAGTCTGACGAACCTGGGCCCAAGGATTCCCTGGATATTTAGCAGAAACTGTTTTGCTTTTCAAGGTTACTGTGGCCTTGACCTTTGACCTAATAACCCTAACCCAGGGGTATCTACCTGTCATGACCAACCTACATGCAAAATCTGAGGAAGGTGGGTCAGAGGGTTCTCTAAATACTGATCGGAAACGAGTGTCTACCAACCGACCCACCAACATTTGCAAAACTACTAGGGATGGCAAAATTTGTTCATTTTAGCATTCGAATGTTCGGATCATTTTGCATTCGAACGTTCAAATCACTCGTACTAAATAGTTACACAGTGTTTTCACGAACTCCACGGAAGTTTACGGTCGTCTGACCAGACGTGTTAACAGAGGTGTTAAAGCAACAATAGGTGTGAATTCACCTGATCATAACGCCTTTCTTACTTCTTCAACACTTCATGATTTAATTTTCCCATGAAAACAAAAATGATAGATTTTTTTTCTAAACATTCGAATGCCAAAAATACATTCGAACGTTCGGCATCGGATCCGAACTTTCGAACGTTCGAACGTTCACTTACATCCCTAAAAACTACATTGTATAGATCCCCTCATGTTGGATGGGGGGGCATAATGAAACAACTTACCTATGAAACAAAGTTTATGTTTAAATAGAGAGTTGATATCAAACAACTTGTTCTTGTTAAGGTTGGTTTCCAATAGCAAATGGTTGATAAGAGCAGGTATCAAATTATGAACACAGATTAAAAGTTAATTAAAAATGACATACCTTGCATAAGAAACTGATATAAAAAATAAAATAATCAAGCAAGGTTAACCTGGATATCTGATATCAAATCATAGAGTTAACCTTGTTTATGGAATTTATATTTAGTAACAAACCTTGGATAAGGAGTTGATATCAAATCCCAGAGATTGCTCATTCCTGGACCCTGTGTTCATGTAGTTACCAATCAACAGAATAAGCTCCAGTATTCCGTGGAATTTCTTGCTGGCCTTGATTTCCTCACAACATTCCCTAGTATTCACCAGATCCTGAAAAGTATGAATCATGTACTGAAGCTGCATTGTAATGATTTTTGAGATGCTTCTATAACAGTTACTGTCCATTATTATGTGTCAGGGTACATTAACAACTTACCTTTCATATATTCTTGTTATGTATAATAATATCAAACTGACTTGCATCCATATTTTTTTATTTCTCAATATATATTTATCAAATTTTATTCCCTAAATAAATCTAAACTCAGTTTACCTTGAGTTCTCTAAGTTCAACATGAAACATGTATCAATATTAAACCTTGCATACCTTTGTTCCATCTTTATACATTTTAAATTATCATCAGGCCTTAAATCAGAGTAGTGAAAGAATTTGATAAAGTAAGCTATTACACTGATAACTATTTTAGTAAAGGTATTATGGAGATTTGGTTTGTTTGTTTTTTTGGTTTGTTTGTTTGTTTAAGAGGTGTTTAACTCTAGTCCTCTTTTTGGTAATATCCCGGCAGTCAGTTCACCTTAAAAGTGTTTTTTTTCTATCTAACCAGTTTACTAACCACAAGCAAATGATGCATCTTCACTTGAATCAGTGGTGAAAGACAAATAACTAGGGATGTAAGTGAACGTTCGAACGTTCGAATGTTCGGACCCGATGCCGAACGTTCGAATGTAATTATGGCATTCAAATGCTCAGGAAAAATCTCTATATATTTTGTTTTCATCACAAAACTAAATCATAAAGTTTTGAAGAAGTAAGATAGGCGTTGTAAGTAGGTGAATTAACACCTATTGTTGCTTTAACACCCCAGTTAACACCTCTGGTCAGACGACCGTAATTATGCGTTGTTGGTGGCCTGTGCTTTAAGCAAGTTTCACCTACAATGGGTAAGACAAGAGATATTGGTATATCCGTGTCAGAGTGTCGAGTTAGGGGTCAAACTTGGAGACAGAATGATTTTTTTACAGAAAGAAACTAAATACACGAACGTGTCAGTCAGTTATTGCCGCTAACCCCGATTTGATTTTATTATACTGGCCCGATTTTTGGTTGTTTTATTCTGTCGCAAATTATCAAACAGTTCACGCGGTATCGCTACTATTCAGTCAAAATGTAAACATACCTTGCGCTTGGTCTCATTTTCTTCTTCTTTTCGACCTTCTAAATATAAATTAAAATCGAATGGGGATTTACCAAAAAAGCATACCGGATACCGAGAAATACACCTTGTGTCAAGGAATTGGAAACACTCGGATTTTATCCAGTTTACCAGGTCGAGAAGCAATCTCCTGGCAGTGATCACCCCTTCATTCTTGCCTTAAAATAGCTGGAATTCAGATTTTTTTCTCTATTTTGTTTAATTATACTTGGAATTGCATTGATTAAACATGACTGGATGGAATTAAAAAAGTAACTTGAAAAAAAAAAAAAACATTTTGTTTATTTATTTTCGACCATTATTGATCAATGGCATGCCTGTCGGCAGTGATTATTGTACTAAAAGGAAAGTAACTGCTTCGTGGAGGTTGGTCGAGAAGTTCAGTGAAAACTGAGTATGAGTTATTCGAACGTTCGAACGTTCGAATGCAAACTGATCCGAACATTCGAATGCTAAAATGAACAAATTTTGCCATCCCTACAAATAACCTTTATACTTTGTGATTTTGAAAGCAAATGGCTTGAGTGACCTCCCAGTCTGCAGCTAAAAGTGAACATACCTATGCCTTCAATGCAGCTAAAAGTGAACATACCTATGCCTTCAATGCAGCTACAAGTGAACATACCAATGCCTTCAATGCAGCTAAAAGTGAACATACCTATGCCTTCAATGCAGCTAAAAGTGAACATACCTATGCCTTCAATGCAGCTAAAAGTGAACATACCTATGCTTTCAATGCAGCTAAAAGTGAACATACCTATGCCTTCAACTCTGGTTAGCTATTATTTGTGAGCTGATTGATAGGTCAATGTCATTCCAAGAGATCCTCACTTGTGTGAATTTACTCACTGATAAATCTTGTCAAAAACATACAGCACAATGTTACTTTACTTACTGGTTTAATATCACTCATATTTTCTGCAAATCTCATCTTAAACAACATAGCATTTAACCTTGGAACTAACTTCTTTATGGAAGAAATCTGAAAATGTAAAGAAAATCATTTGCTTACAATGTACAAAAATACCTGCCTACTTTTACGTATATCTGGTGTGGGATATTTAAGAATATAACATACAAAAGAACATAATGCATTCAACTAACGGTGACATCTGATATAATCATAAGCAAATAGGCAAACTATGATCATGGATCAAAATTCTTCTTTGTGTTGGCTAGCCTGAACATGTGTAGTGAATTTATAAATGTGTCCCGAAAATTTTCAAGAAATGCTTAGTTCTTCTCTACAGAAATACAAATTTTGTTATTTCACCAATTCTCTTGTCAAACATTAAGTTCTATCAGCTTCTTTGTTACTGTTTAGTTTAGACTCATTTATTTTACATCGATTGCGATAGAAGTTCTTACAACTCAGATTCATCACCCTTGATTGCATTAAGTTCTTCTGTATAAAAGATACTTCTTTGTTACAGGTAACATACTGATGAACATGCAAGGTTTGCAAAGAAATGTTGATCAATAATCCTTGCTAATAGAAGCAAGGTGATTTCTGGAAGTTTTCCAGCCCTTGTGTCTCATCAATTTTTTCATAATCTAAGTAAATTCACTCTTGTATACCATAAATTATCCAAGTTATTTCACTGTTTTTAGCCATAAACAATCTTGAAGCTTATTTATGCAAACTGTTGTCCAGACCAGTAAAAACTCATAATCTTAAGCTGGAAAGTCCTCAGGTGTTATTTTTTTGTAACTTATTAAAACACTTAAGGCAGCCCTTACAACAACACAGAATTGTTCCGGTTCTGCTAGCTGGTCATACTGATCAGTCAAGGAGGCTAATTGGTTTACGGCGTCCTGGTCCGGCATGTATTTGAGCAGTTGTTCAATCATGGCTGCTGACAGATTGTCTTCATCCATCTCCACTATACGGCGCTTCAGCTCTTTGTAAGGCACCTTGATAGACCCCAGCAATATGGCTACAAAAAAAAGGTATTTCACTGATATAAATCTTTGTGTTCCTGTCTCAACCCTGAATGCAGCAATATGTGTGAAATATAAACCTAATCATTCACTGTAATTCCTTCCTATTTTGAACTCCATACTTTACTCACTGATACATTGTAAGTGCAATTTTATTAACTTTTAAATCACACAACAACGGATTCATGTCTACCTCAAATTAATAAAAAGATATACTGCAAAATCAACCTTTAACGAACCAGTCTTACAACAGCGAAATACACCAAGTAAAATAAAGACTTAGTTATCAGTGCTACAACTGTATAACACGTGGATACCACTATGCATGAATCATGTTGAACGAGCTAACAGGAAACTCACAAAGATTCTGGCCTGATTTGGGATCAAGAACTTTGAGCTCTTTGCCTTTCTTTGCTGGTTTAGCTTCTGCATGTTCATCTGTCGTTCTTGGTTTAACTGTAAGAAAAAAAATGGCATTAACTCTGCCAATCATTCAAAAGCATGGAACGACTGTTGGCAAATGAAATATAGCAAATTTGAGGAGTGAAGCTTACCCTCACATTAAAAAGCTTATTCATCTCAACCAGTTTAACCCATATACCAAGAGAAATACAAAAACATACCTGCTTTTGTAGAGAAGTTTTCTTGCAGACCTGCCAGAATGTCTTCACTTTCAAACTGGTCTTCTTTTGCACTCACCCAGAATGAGTTTTTATCCAGCTGTTTTGGTTCCACCTGAAAAAAACACAAGTTCAGATAAGGAAAAGAGCTTACCAATTATCTATTTAACAGAAAATTTATCAGTTCTGTGACAATTCTGTCTAAAAGCAAGATGTTGATGACTTTAAGAATCCTTTTTGATTATACTTCAATAATTTTTGCATATCTTTGTTGGACTTTAATGCCCTCTTGTCAGGCAGGAAGCATACTGCTATCCATTATTCCTGGAAAGGGCCAGAACTCTGTATGAAACTTCAAACTTGCACAAATAAATAATCAGTAGCTGGGCTTTAAATGTCTGATAGTAAACTGAGAAAAAAATGAGAGATGAATTGAAATAGTGAGAAAAAAATGAGAGATAAGTTGAATTAGTGAGAAAAAAAGGGAGAGATGAGTTGAATTATTTCATCTTTTTAACTTATACTAAAGTTACCTTTTTCCAGTTGACCCTCTTCATTGGCTGTTTTACTTGATACTTCTTTTTTGCTTGCATTCCATAAGGCAGTGCTTTAGACACAGGTGATGGTGCCCCAAATGGTGGTGGAGGTGGACCAAACCCTGGAGGCATAGGAGCTCCAGGGGGTGGTGGAGGAGGTGGGGGTCCTCCACCAGGAGGTGGAGGGGGTGGTGGAATGCCTCCTCCAGGGAGGGGAGGAGGAGGAGGTGGGGGTGGACCACCTCCAGGTGGTGGGGGTGGAGGGGGGATTCCTACCCCAGGAGGTAAGGGAGGTGGAGGGGGTGGTGGTGGACCACCACCTTTATTTATCACAGCTGATAATTGTGTGTCAACACCATCTTTAAACTGAAATGGAAAAAAAAATACATTATAACATCTTTCTATTATAACTGGGAATAAATGTTTCCATGGCTGACCTGAAATAATACTGCAAACTGATTAAAAGTGCATTTTATAAATGTCACTTGTCATATCATTAAACTTCAGAAGATAACCACCATATTTTACTGACTATAACTCATACTAATAATCCAGAGTTTTGCAAATTCATTTCAAGAGAGATCCCTTATGTGAACTTTTTAGTAAAGATAAAAAAATCATCTATCTTAAATTTTTTTAGACAGAAAAAATTCACAAATTTTCTAACATTTCTGAATGAGTTAACTGTAAAAAGTAACAACTAGGCATTTCCAGTCAATTCTAGTGATATTCTTTACAAGCTTGCACCTGTTTGTGAGTAATATATATTGCCTAAAAAAAGTATATTGCTCTCATGATTCTATAAAAATATTTATGTTCTCACTACATACTGCAGAAAAAGCAAAGGTTTTTTTTAGGTTTTTCTTTCATAGCATAAATTCATCTTAACATAGTAAATAAAAAGGGGAAAAAAAGCCATAAATTTCCATTGAGCCAGAAACACTGTATGTCACACAAACATATCAGTTAAAAACATATTTAATTAGAATTGTTTTCACTTCTTCTCCCAAACATTACATTTAAGTTAATAAATTATTTTAAGACAATGTAAGATCAGCTAAAGCTTTAAGAAAACACCTAAACCTTATTTAATTATTATTTATGTTAGTTTGATTTCTGGACAAGTAAAGCACAATTCATATGAAAGGAAACAAGAGATAAAGGGAGTTAATAAAACTTTAAGCAACTATATGTTTCTATCATAACCTAGAAAAAAAGGCTAGCTTTCAGGAATCTAATAAGCAGAAATGAATGACTTGATATTAGTTCTGACAGAAAATGAGCCAATAAGATTTTCTTTTCCTTTAATAGAATCTACAGGGTGGCCAGTTGAATGATCTTCTGTAATTGTATGTATCTGATAGAGTTTTATCCAGAAAATTATCTCCATTAAACCCTTCAATAATTTTGTTCCATTACATTTTATCTTCACAAGCTTTCTTTTTTCAACATGTCAACAATAGTATTTCTATAATCATTTTTCATATAATACACAGCATCATATCATAAACAAAATCTATTCTTTTTTAAAAAAAGGAATTTCTCCAAAACGTTTTGATCCTTCGCTTACACAAAAAGAAATCCCTGTAGCTGAATTGATTTACTTGTAAGCAAATAATAATGTACTTAACTTAATACCAGCATTAACATAAACAGCTCTCTGAGCTTTTGTATATACAATTTCTAAATACATTGTACTTGAAGCTGGGTGAAAAAGCAAAGAGCTGTTTATTTTTTAATTTAGAAGCTTAAACATACCAAAATATCCTTCTCAAGACTGTACATGTATATTTAACTATGATTTATCAACCATTAAATCATGACTTAAGTTCTTCAAGATTCAAAAATGTTCAAAGTTAAAACAGCAACACTAATAAGCATGCATTTCTGCTTGAACACACTGCATTAAAAACATAAATCTGTTTACAAATAAGCTTATGGAATAGGTTTGCCAAACAACGCTTATAATATCAATTGCACTGTTTAACAAGAACTTTTTTTATCAAGCTAACCACTGTTTTACAACAAATGCTGATGGGTATATCAAACACAGTCCAGGTATGCGAACTAAATGATCCCTCTGTATAATGAGCTGTAATTTTGGCTAACCAATAAAAGATAAAGCACATTACAAATGAAGAGGTTTGAACCCCCAAAAGAACAACATTATTAAAATAAAGAATTAATTCAAACATCAGAAAATAAAATTCTTAAGTAATGTAACTTACTAAGAAATAAATGCATGCATTTTTTTTTTCAGGGGAGGGTGGGGATGAGAGGGTATTTTGTATATATTTCTGTGTTTGTCCAAACAACAAGTAAACAATACTCCATCATTGTGATCAGTTATGTCAATGTATTCTCAGAGTAGGGTGTCTAGCATAGGATGTAATGTAATGAAAGAATGAATGAGATCTATATGCACACACTGTAAAGCCCTTATCATCTACATTATGGTACATTATGATTATCTGTTCCACTTTAACTCCAACAGTTTGAAAGATCATTTAATATTTTGTCTGTCTCTTCTTAAATAAGTAAAATGCACTATGCAAGTTTTACTTTTAGAAAAATGTAGACAATCCCCTTTAACAGTCTTGTATTTTGGGTTAATGTATATATACAAAAGCAAATATATCACAGTGGAACAGATCCTTTCCCTTCTACGAATGCAAATCCTGGAACCAGACAGCTGTGCACTACAGTACGCTCAACGCAGATTCTTTTTTTTTATCGCGGGCAAACGCGACGGACCTCCGCGATGAGAGGGCTAACTTCCCCCGTGATCCGCAGTGTCCAGTTGTCTCCACCGCGGACAAAATAACGAAATCTGTATTTAAGTTATCAATAAAATCAGTTACCTGTTTCTCACTGGGGAAGGCGGCGGACATTTTAACTACAGCTTCAAAAATAAATGTTTTTCAACGTGCGTCTAATTTTACAAAATGACTTTAAATCATTGTTTTGACACCTCAAAGGAACAACCTGTCAATCACACTTCCCATGTCCTATAATCTTTACACGTAATATTACACCATCTTTTTTATTGGTTGTTATTCTAAGAGCTAACTTTCGACTGCAAGCCTGAGTAATTTTCCATAAAAAATTCCCACTATTTTACCGCCTTTTCCACATCACATGATCTACTGCTGCATGCTTTTCTAAAAATAGCTATGCTTACACTCTACTTTCAGTTCTCATTTTTGGAAAATCTTTACCCAGTTTTTTCCTTAGAAGAAATTGACAAGGAGTTTTCATAGTATATTAAATAAGAAACAAAAGTTGAGGTCTTGATTTTTATCTCCTGTTACTTTTTCATAAATGCCGCAGATTATTCAGTATTTGACTTAAAGTGGTTTTCACAACCATGAACTTGCGTATCTATTCTATTTTCCAATTTAATACGACGACAACAATTTGCCGTGATGTCGAATATTTTTTGTATATTACCCAATAAAATAACAAAAGAACAACAAGAGTTACAAACAACAAATACAAATTGTATCTACATGCATTTTTATTACAAAATCAAATTTTACATATTGTAAGTTGTGAAGTTTTAATAATTAATCGTAAAATTCAACAGTTTTCACCACGATCAGCTTACGGCTGTAGATTTATGTCAGCGGTGGTGAAAATTTTCAGTCTGAGGGGTCTCGCCGACAAATTTTATGCAAACTTTCATCCGCGATGAGTCTCAATCCGCGGGGAATCGAGGGTTTTGAAAAATCTGTGCTGAGCGTACTGTATGTATGTGGATGAGAGGATTTTTTTTTTGTAGATTTCATGAATCATAGATTTCAGGGAAAAAAGGGAGGAATTGAAAGATTATGTGACTGAAGAATGATGATCTATCTTTAAGTTAATAGTGGTCAAGGATATTTTAGATAAATGGTCAATATATGAACTAGTAGCCCTGATAAATATCCAGAGTAGGTGAATCCAACTATGAAAGATCTTTACTGGGGACTGGTATAAGATAATGAAAAGGCAGATGTGATGAATAGCTATTTTGCCAGAAAATTAACTGGGAAATGTGCTAAATACACACACGCATACATGCAACCAAGTGACTATACTTATGGCTGAGATTCACACACCGGTTCTTGTTCGGATTGTTTACCGGCTGCCTCACATTTAGGGCAGATAACCATCTGCTTAACTGGGGCCTCAGCAGGTGCTTGTTTCGTTAATTTAGCCTCGAGGGCTGCTTGTTGATCCACCTTCATCTAGTACAGCAAACCAATCACGGTTATTGTAAAAAATTACAGCAAACCAATCACGGTTATTGTAAAAATACATCTAGTACAGCAAACCAATCTTGGTTATTGTAAAAATTACAGCAAACCAATCACGGTTATTGTAAAAATTACAGCAAACCAATCACGGTTATTGTAAAAATACTCCTGTACAGCAAACCAATCATGGTTATTGTAAAAATTCAATTTGTGTAATGTTCAGCAGCAGTTACTAAATATTGCTAGATTTCTTTTCTTTTTCACAAATTGATTTTCTCTTTTCATTATTTTTTTTTTTGCATTAAAGTACCTTTTCAAGGATGACAAAGTATTTCTAAGACTTTACAATAAGTGCGGATTGTCTGTGTTGACATAATAACTGTCTCTTTGAAGAATTGTTCACACTCTTGTGTGACTTCTGTAAAGCAAATTCCAGTTATGAACTCAATTTATTGTATTTAAAAAATGAGCACAAAAAATAAAGTAATATATAAAACTTACTAGACTTAAATCATCACAATGTGTTATCAAGATTTTGACACTACAATATCCGTAGATATGCACTACTAAAGATCCAGCTTCACTGATGAAAGATACTAACATAACAGGATTTAAATATCTTATGGATACAACAATTCTTCAAACAGGCATCTAAATCTATAAATTTAAAGTCATTGGACATTCATTATGACTGTGATAAATTTAGATCTGCCCAGGTTCTTATGACTACCCTTGTGACCATAGCTAATTTGTATTATGCTGATGTATCATCAAGTTAGTGAAACTGTAGGTGTTTTCTGAAGATCTATATAGATCAGGCTGTATTCAGCTGTTTGAATAATGGGAAAGCATGTTAGAGGTATAGATGTAATACATATTTCGTGTTATTTTAGTTTATTTTACCTTTGTAAGTGAAACTGAGCCTTTTAAGATGAAAGCAATTTTCTTTTACCATTTACTTAAACTTAAAACTAATGTCCTATCTTCACAAAGAAAAGACTGCACTGAGTTTGGGAACTTGGACATAACTCTTTTAACCTATTTTCAGTATGATTATATTGAATACTGTAAGTGAATAGAATTTCACACAACTCTTTTTCGGGGTTTAAGTTAGCAGTTAGCCAAAGGCTCCATTCCTTTGTTTCAAACATTTTAATTCCAACATTAAAAACGATCTCAATGAAAAACAAGTTGATTTTGTTTTCCCTTCCTCTAAACATGATCAAATAATATAAGAATAAAAATCCTTGACCTAAGCATATGCATGCAATAACCCTTTTAACCAGGCAATCTTGACAGTTTCAAAATTCAAGATCAATGTGAAATAAAGTGTAATTGCTGAAAAATAATAAAACTGCAATAAGCTAAAAATCTTTTCCCACAAGTCATTGATGAAGTCATTATCAAAATCCTGTTTAGTCAACACACTTGTATATGCTGCAAAACCTTTGGATTTTAATTGGTCAAGGTTAATCAGTTAACCAATCAAATACAAGGAAGTGGTCTGTACTAAATATTTATAAAAGCTAATACATTTATAACTCATGTAAGTTAAGCTATCCTTGCATTTTTAGTTGACATCAGTCTCCACATGCAAAGTCCTCTTCTATACACATGTCCTCACTGCTTTTATTTCATGTAAAGTTTATATACTACTGTATCTACAATTCCACTAAAAAATTTAGACTTACATTGTTATCATTATGCATGTATGTATACTTTCTGGTTTGAGAGTCCTAAAGCTCTGTGTTAAATCACTTCTTTAACTTTGTAAGTAGTAATTATACTCTCAGATGTAATATTCTTACTTAAATGGACCTATCTGTCAGCTAAAACAAGCCTTGAGTTCAACAGTGTTTCTATAAAAACTGAGTATATATGATTACATGGTTCAACTTGTATCATGATACAGTCAATAAAAGTATTTTCATTACGCCACTCACCTTTTCCTTCAAGCCTGCTAATTCGGCTTCATACTTCTTGATCTTTTCTTCCATGGTGAGAACTTTGGCTTCCGATTCTTGCTTCGCCGTTAACGCCGACTCAAGTTTGGAATTTATCTCGACCACTGACACTTCATTATCTTCGAACTTTGACTTCTCACTTAAACTTGCTGTAGAGAAAAGGTTATCTAGTTGTAATATTTTGTTCTTTTAAAACAGGTGCAGTAATCTACAGAATTGGATTTTCTTGGCAAAATGCCAATGTCTTACCGTTAAAATCAATTAAATATGGAAATGTACACAATAAACATCAAAAAAGATTCTGGATAAATTTTTCGTTATAAGATATTTACCTCATTTTTCAGCCTATTTAACATTTTTCATTTTCAATCAAATTATATGTAAAACATTAGAAATTATAATAACTAATAATTATAATTATAAATATACCTTATTTATAAAAGCACTTACTTAGTAATGGATCCACATCAATATCAAACCTCCTGGTGAGTCTAAAGTCTGGGTCAGATCCTGATCTATGTAAAACAATCTGTGTGACACACTCTTCTATCAACTTGTAATATTGTGGCCTGAAAAAAAAGTGTTTATAATATGACAACTCTTGTGATCCAGCATAAAAGACCAGGATTTTGTTTATCTATTTACTTTTTTCCAAATGGTGTCAAATAAATATTTCAGTTATGTAGGCATGGGGACAGACCCCTGTTTTCCATAAATAAATTTTCAGTTTTCCAAATGAAGAATCAGGGTAGTAGCATAACTCATACACAGATACTACAAATGTAACAATGACCTACAGAATGCAGTGACACAATATGACAAAGTTAATCACTATTACATCAAATAGACCTTGACAATTTACAAAGTTATACATCTCACCTGGCAAACAGATCATCTCTGATGCATATTAAATGTTGTAATATAGACAGAAAATATGGACCCGCCACAGTGTCTTTTACAGAGTTGTTGATTATATGGAAACATTGCTCAGGATCTGTATGAAGAGTTAAGGCAGAAAACAACAGAACTCTAGTAGAACTGTTCCTTATAAACATATGCATTAAAAGACACTTGAACAATTCAAGAAACGGAATATGAATACAATTTCTATAAGTAAATACCAATTTCGTTCTATACGTTGTTTTGGTAATATTTCTGAAAGTATGAAAGCTACTTTATGTTCTATCAGCAATAAGCTATACTTCTTTTTCTCATAAGTAAAATGAAAAACCTATATTTTCAAACTGTGACGATGTGAATAACAAAATCTTTACAGGTTGAAAAAGGGACAAAACTCCGACAAGTGATGTGAAACACTATCTTTAGAATTATCTCCCCTAGTAATAAAGAGCAAACGAACTACATGTACAGCAATGGAGTAAGCTTACAGTCGGAGATTTAAAGTACATAATAGACAAGAGGGCCATAATGGCCCTGGATCGCTCACCTGAGCACTTTGGCTGTGGGTTTGCTGTTAAGCAAACATAAGAAGCAGTAATTCATTTTTCTAAATGAAGATTTGTAGGTGCCTACAAACCAAATTTCTAAAATATCAGTCAATAAAAAAAGGCTCTATGACAGAAAGTAAAATTATCTATTATTAGCTATGGTGCTATGGTGACCTTGACCTTGACCCTGTGACCTCAAACCCCCACCTAGGGGTAGAGGTCCATCCAAGAAACCTAAGTATCAAAGATATTGGTTTATAAATGAAGCCTCTATGAGGTAAAATAGATAAATCTATTTTTAGCCTTGGTGACCTTTACCCTATTCTAATAATCTGAACAAGCTTGGTAAAGGTCCACAAGACAATGCTTCATGCCAAATTTTATAATTCTAGGCCTTGCGGTTTCAAACAAAGATTTTTAAAGATTTTCTCCTATATCGGTATGTAAAATTTGTGACTCCTTGGGTGGGGCCAATAGTGAACTTGGCCCCTTGGTGGGGCCAAGTTTCTAAAATGTGAATTACATATACATGGAATAAAGATGTAACTTACAGTTTACTATGAATCGCCCGTGGCTACAAACATGGTAGAGGTTCACTAGATAAACACCATATTTCTTACCAATGCTACACACTATATTTCAGACCTCTGGGCTTAGCAGTTTTTGACAAGATGACTTTTAAAGTTTTTCATTCTTGTTGCCATAGCAACCAGAGTTCTTCATGGAATGGAATTCTTCGAACAACTTTTGTAAAGCTTCATGCAAGAAACATTCCTGCAAAGTTTTATCATCTTTCACCTAGTGATTTAGAAGGAGGTATTGGTAAAAGTAAAAAGTTGACCACGCACGACGGACACAGGGCAATCACAAAAAGCAGACCTTGAGCACAAAGTGCTCAGGTGAGCTAAAAGGTAGAGACCTGAAATGTGTGTATTAATTCCCCTGTAATTATGAGAATAAAAAGGATATTCAAAATCGATCCTGGCATTGTCATATCTGTGCGAGAATTCCTCATAATCCTCGTCTGTGTGATCATGGAAGATTTGTAGGTGTGTACGTAACTCACTGTCAGTTGTGTTATCTAATGTCTGAAAAAAATATATTCAACACTTATATATAAGATACCAGTAAATGTAAGGAAATAAGTTTCTAAAATGTGAATTACATGTACATGGAATAAAGATGTAACTTACAGTTTACTATGAATCGGCCTAGTGGCCTACATTTGACAAATAAAGCATAACGGGTAAGTAAACACTTTCCATGCATGTTTTTCTGTTTGATATCCTTATATAGATATGACCAAGTCATTGGAGACTAGATTCTGCTTTTCTTCTGACACTATTTAGCTATCTAATTTCTTTTTACCGAAGAACAAACTGCACATTACTTAGAATAATATCATGAACACACCTAATATGCATATGGATAATACCGCTTACAACTTAAGAAGCAAATACAAAAATGTCATTCACTAGAAAGTTCTAACAAATTTTTCAAAGGATGATTTCTTCTGTTTTGGACACAGCTGTTACATCAACTAGTAAAAAACACTGTCCCATCAAAAATTTGATGTTTAAACCAATATGATAGTGGAAACATTTGAACAGTACCCATTTGTTGGAATATAATTAATAATACAGCTGGTCTTTTATTTCATTCTTGGAGATACTAATGAAACAAACCCAACTCACAATAAAAGAGACAAACGTCAACCATGTGAAAACTTACAAGAAGTAAATCATTGAGTCCGGTCCGCATGATCTCATTGCGCAGATGTAACCGGAAGTCAAGGTCATCTGGTGTTGTGACAAGCGCATTAACTAGCTGTATGCATGCGACCTGCATTGGTTGGTTGTCTCTCATACCGAGACCCATAATGATTGGGACAAAGCGTTCCTGGTTTCTTATCTCTCCACACACTGTGATCCCCTCCAGTGCTTTTTCATGCCTAAAAGAGACAGTAAAATTTGTATATTGACTTTCATTAACAAAGTATATACTAGGGTAGTGATGAAATGATAATTGAATTAAACTGAATAATCAGCAGTGGCCATGTTATGTCGACAACTATCCATTTTCATTTACAAGAATCGATGTTGCCAGCTGGCAAGGGAAGTTACTCTTAACTGGTATCTGTTTTTACAGAAGTACATTTGACATTATACATTAAATAACTGGACAAGTAAGTGATTCAGAACTATTTAACTTGTTTTATCACACTATTAGTCGTGATAATGCTATTTGTACATCTTCAGTTTTTGTTCCAGTAAAAAGCTTTCAATATGCGTAATACATAAAAAACTATTACTTTTTTTTGTGCATTTATGTGTCAAGAATAAGGCAAAGCAACTGGGCACTTCAAAAGCTAAACATTCAAAAGTATCTGCACTTTGACTGAAAAGATTAATGCCCCCACAGTCGACAAAAAAAAGTCATTTGGCAGTAAATATTACCCATTAGGTGGGACAAGGCATACAGCTGCCAGCAGTCTTATAGCCTCCAACATTGTTGTTGTGTCTGTCGGATCCATAGTCCTGGATAGTATGGTCAGTGCTTCCTCATGCTTTATTAGAGCCATCAAACCAAACTGAACGAAATAACATGTAGTTATAAAAACAGCTCTTAAAAAGTAAACTTACAAATCCATAAAATTTTCTCGTTTCTCAACTTTAAGCTTACTCCATACTATTTCATATCGTATGCACCTTTAAATTTGTTCTATCTTATGAATTTATCATTAGCTTGATGATTTCATATTATGACCTTATTCACTGTGACATTACAGCAAATATAGCGAAGGTAAATATCACTTAACAGATAACTTAGTGATGTTCACAGCATACATATAACAAAAACCTTTAAAACACTTGTTTGAGTTATATGTGAGTAAGATCAGAGAAAACGTTCAATATGCTGCACTATACTTACTGTGTTGTTCATGTAAGCTTTCAAACAGCGTACACATTCGTATGTTGCTTTTCTTTCAGTCTTTCTGAAAAAGAAAGAAAAATATATATATATACATTTATATTACTAAAAAGTTGTTGCTCTTAGTCTTTATATTCTGATCAACTACTGTCCTAGTACTATCAGTTTTCTTAATTAAACACCAGACAGTCAATAACTGCACATTCTGGTAAACAAGAGGGCCATGATGGCCCTAAATCGCTCACCTGAGTCTCACTGCTCATGTTACAAATATTGTTACCGGTATTGGTTTTTATGGGTGCACGTTTGAATAAGTTTGCAATAAGTTTGAAGACTCTGGGTGTAATGGTACTCAAATTTTTTAGCAGAAATAGTTTTACTCTACAGGTCCAAGTGACTTTGACCTTTGACCTACAGACCCCAAAAACAATAGGGTTCTTCTAATATAATTACCCTATAAAGTTTGAAGGTTCTGGGTGTAATGATACTCCAGTTACTGAGAAGAAATAGTTTTCACTCTACAGGTCCCTGTGAGCTTGACTTTTGACCTACTAACCCCAAAAATGATTGGTTCTTTTACTGAGTAAAGAAAATCATCCTATGAAGTTTGAAGGCTCTGGGTAAAATGGTACTCCAGTTACTGAGCAGAAACAGTTTTCACTTTACAGGTCCCTGTGAACTTAACCTTTGACCTATGGACCCCAAAAAATAGGGTTCTTCTAATACAATTACCGTATAAATTTTGAAGGCTCTGGGTGTAATGGTACTACAGTTACTCTGCAGAAATAGTTTTCACTCTACAGGTCCCTGTGACCCTGACCTTTGACATACTAGCCCCAAAAACAATATGGTTCTTCTATTTAGTAAAAGCAATCATCCTATGAAGTTTGGAGGCTCTGGGTGAAATGATAATCCTGTTATTGAGTGGAAACTGTTTTCACTCTAGAGGTCCCTCTGACCTTGACCTTTGGCCTACTGACCCAAAACACAAAAGGAATTTTTTGTACTCAATAAGTGCAATAACCCTGTGATGTTTGAAGGCTTTGGGTAAGTTGACGACGGAAGGACGGACCACGGACAAAGACTGATCAGAAAAGCTCATCCTGAGCACTTTGTGCTCAGGTGAGCTAAAACATGCTGTAAGCAATCTACTGGTCAGTCCTAATTCATCGCTTAACCACATTTGTATCTGCTGAACACAGGTTATTTATTTCAAAATTTCTTTCACAGCACATATCATTCCTGTACAGCCTCTGAAAAACTGTTAAAATATGGCTGGAGAGGTTTTTTTTAAACGCCATAATCAAACTATCGCACAGATGTATGACTTTAGCCTTTTTGAACCAAAAAGGGACAACAGAATGCCCAAAACCAGACTTGACCAGACAGTTACAGAATACTGACTAAACAAACTGATAAAAAACAGATGGTACAGTCCCAAATACACTATAGTCAGATCCGTCTGAAAAATTTATGAAAGCAGAATTAAGCTTTACATACGAGTCGCAACAGTATGTAAGGTTCCTGAGTATGGCATTGAGACCAGCTACTCCAAACTCTTGCACCCAGCTGAAAGAGAACAGGAATTAAACAGAAAATCATTTACCACATCAAGAACAAATATCAATTACTTCAAAACAGCAAAGAAAGTTTCTTATTATGAAAGCATATTGTTGTGATAAGTTTCATCCATTTCATTCTTATTGTTCAAACTTTTAACAGACACTAAAACTCGGCATTAAACAGGAAAAATAGCAGATTCAAAACTGATTACATTTTTGTATATTTAATATAATCAGAGGTTTCCTAACACAGAAATATAAACCATGCATACCTAACAGTATTACTTGTCAATGACACCCTTAGTGACTCAAGCACCTTCAGTCTCTTTTCCCCACGTAAATCTGCATTACGTAACTCAGTCACAAAACTTGAGGGTGAGTCCAGCTCACCAACCTAAAAATAGCAACTTGCATCATCACAACAGAACATATGTAATATCTCTTTCAAATACTTTGATGTACATCTAAGATACATTTAGTGTCTAAACTGCTTGTCAACGTACACTTAAAAATGTTTAAGGAAGTATTGCCTAACCTTTTCAATAGTATAAGCCATCTTGCTTCTTTCAGCAAGCTGTAGTCAGAAAACTTCACCGATAGACAGAATATTCTCTTAACTTGTTCTCTTTTGAAGAAGAGGATGCCTAGACTGGAACTTCAGTATAATGATAGTAACTTAAATAAGAGATATGCAACAAACCTTTGGAGCCTTGTAATGCATGAGCAACATTGACTTTTTAAAAGGTATATCCCTGTCTCTCAGTGGGGCCTTCTTCTCATCTGTTAGGTTCATGTCATCCTAAAATTAAAACGTATATAGTGAAACAAGATATCTAAATGTAGGTAAAAGCACACTGAATATCAAAGCTGATTGGTTTTGGTCCATTTTTAGAGGAACGGTCATCAGTTGGTGCCTCAGTTTATTTCACAGCATAATTTCTTTTTAAAATATGAAGAATGGGGCTGTCACAAAACTTACCAGCATACGCTCAAATTTCTCAATGACCTCCTGTACTGACATGTTATTGATGACCTCATGTGGCGGAGTGTCACCTGACGATCCATTGGTCCCCTCCTCAGTGGTTGAGGGCAGCCTGCCACCTGCTGGCAATGTTGTTGCTGCATTTTGCTTCTTATCCTTTTTGTCTTTTCCAATCTTGAAAGACAACTGAAAATAAATATATTTATGTTTAGTTTTATCAATATCTAAAATTAATTTCAACTTCCAGCTAAGAGCTTATCCAGGCTTTAAAAATGTTATGCAAAATCAAATGTATTCCTTCAGTTTCTGAAATATACATTCTGTGACATCATCTGTGTGTATGCTGTCATATTCCAAGTCACAAATATTTGTCCCCCAATTAACCAGAACAAAATGCAAGCGATAACAAATCTTGCAAAAACTTTGCTACAAATATTAGTACAAAATAGATATTTTACATTCATTTGAAATAAATAGATTTCAATTGGCATGTGGTTTGAATTCAATTGGCACTCTACTGTTTTTACCACCTTTTTAATATTTCTTCAGTTTGTTTGTGCTGAAGTGCTCATTACTTCATAAATTCAAAGAAATATATACCTGTTAGTATATCTGTCTACCAAAATGAAGTTTTTTTTATTTTTATTTTAGTTTTCTGACACAGCCTGACTACCCAAGTAAATTACAATTAATATCTGAATGCCTTTCTGACTAGTGAAACTGAAAGAGCAATCAAATGTTTGAGAAGTTCCATGTGTCAGTTCTGTAAATGAAAATGGAATAAAATGGGTTTAGATAGTGAGATACACATTACCAATATACTCTTGAAGCAGCATGGCTATTTGCAGGAGTTTGTTTTAACAGGCATTAAAACACTAATGTAAATGTGTTTTTAAATTTCTGGAAGCTGTAGAAATATTCTTGAAAACTACAGTTTCATGCAAAAATTCCCTATCTCTGGGATCTGAGTCATACTCCTTAACCAGTTTAATGGAATGTGGGTTGGCTATTTCTACTTAGGTATGGGCTATTTAAGAAAGAACTGACTCTGGTACGAGCTAAGAAGAACCAATAAGCATTTCATTTGTAAGTTTCATTCATTAGTTATTTAATAACTGTTATAAAAACAGGGCAACAAGATTCCTGTCAAAGTTCTTACGTTTGACAAGACTGAATTTTGCAACACATCTGCTTTGTATTTCTTAAGATCACACAAAATACGTAGGACTACTGTATTGAAGATAATAAAATTAACACGGAATTAAAGTGCCCTGGCCAATGACGTCGGTTTCGGACACTCATCCAAGCGCTAACATTTCTTAACTTGCAAATGATCAAGGTACCCTAACCATGTCACTAAAAAGCTACCCGAACAGCAATGCTGGAAGTGCCTCACCTATCAAGTATCCACAACAGAATTCATGATTTGTGCCTGTATGTAATCAGTTACTTAAATACATACACACCTGTATACATATGATGTTTATTATATAATGAAGTGGCACATGTCTTGGACTAATATGACAATATTGAAACTACTTAGGAAAGTCTACAGAACAACTGTAACTGTCAACAACCTAGAGTGGTCAGACCAATGCTCGGCGTAAAATCAAAGGAATTTCTTTAAAGAGACTAAACAAATTACTCATTTCATGTTATGAACTAATTATATTCAAGAGTAAACTTTGCTAAATCCTTACGAAGTTTCCCCATGTGAAACAACCGTGACGTAAACAACAGGGCAGGCTATAAAATTGACTGAGTAAAACATGTGCGGTTTGCACAAAATTATACCAATGCTCGGCGTACTGTAAATGACCTGATCGGCGACCTTTCAAAAAGGAATCTTTTGTAATTATGCCAAGAACCTTTCTTGAACACAAAATGAATAAAGTATTAAATAGATTGTTTCTATTCATTGCGAATCAAACAGTGGAAGTACATGATCTTTCATAGAAAACAATGCATTTGTCTGTTTTATCCAATGGGATCCCCTTCCGTCTGCTATGCTTAAGTCACGTGATGATACTGGAAGTTCAGAGAACCGTGAAAAGATAGATGAAATGACACTTAACTCTAATTTAAAAAGTGTTTTTAATCACTTCTAAGAAAAAATATCAATTCCGTGAAAAAATAGATTTACACCGAGCATTGGTATACGCCGAGCGTTGGCCCAAGCACTCAAAATGAAAATAAATTTTGCCCAAAAGGTAGGTGCTATAAAATTTACTTGTAGACAGCCAAATAAAACTTACAAAACTATTTCTCTTGTCCTTTTTGTCACCCATTATGAACTACTGCCACTTCATTTGCCTAAAATTACTGGTTACTGTCACTGTCAAACAAGTTTAAAACAAATCTGGGACGGGTCCCCCAAGTCAGGATGAAAGAAGGGACATTAAGATACAGCCACAGTCTGTCAATGAATGTCTGTTATATATCTACACGCTGTTTAGAATCTCTTGCTTGGTAAGTTCCATGCAATCATGTTCTGTTGAGCTTTTTTGAATAAAGAAAACAGGTGATGTCAAATTTTGGGAATGATTAATTCTAACTTCCGCCATTCAGTCCTCCCTGTCAACAAACCAATCATAAATCGCGTTACATCTTTAGATTTTATGGAAGTTTCAGATGTCGTTGTCATCTCAGACTATGTTTACTGCCGTTTGTTCCGTACTGTATCTTTTTTTCTTGTTTATGAATGTGGCAACCTTATAGAGTCATTGTTTTCGATAACTAAACGGGAAGTGTATTAGCAAAAAATACCGCCCGAAAACAAAAGTTGAAAAATACAAAAACAAGACCCTTTAGAGGGGAACAGATTGGTAATTTAAACACACTTTTGAAAACAAGCAGCGAATATACATATAAAATTTGTCACTATTAGATAATCATTGATGATAACAAAATACGCTATTTACTGATATGCTCATACTGACTAGAATACCGAGTATTGCATTAATGGGTGAAGTATCTTTATTAAATTGGCGTATTAATACATTTCCTAAAATCAAATTATTTAAAAAGCGCCGCTCTCAAGTAGATCTAAAGTTGTTTAGATGAAAATCAAAAACATAAACAACATTAAATGGCATTTATAAAATCTTGATCATACAGATATCAACAACGGAAGTAACTGTCAACTGTTTTAAAGTCTCAGTTACAGCTTACTGCTTACTGATATTAATTGTTAAAGACAAAAATATTAAAAGGCAATAAAAAAAAAGAAGAAAAGAATTTTAGAGCTTATAGTAGTCCTTGATCTATAGGGTAACACGTGCTCATCTATTCCAGAAGTACAGATTTGGGGGTTTCGCGACAACGTAAAATAGGACAATAGGATCCGAGAAATCAAATCAATATCTGTATTAACCCTCGACAGACAAATTTACTGATGAATTGATCCCCACACTCTCAAGTTTGATCTTCAACCCCCATCAAGCCCACGAGACATATCTGCTCCAGATCTAAGCATTGACTAACTTTTGTTTTATGATTCGTACCTTCGCTAAACACTTAAAGTAAAGACTCGTTCAATTATCATAACAACATAGTCAAAATATGCACAATCATTTTTCTGTAGATAAATGCAAAAAATGAACAGACAGCGTACATTATTTGTAGAAAAATATCCACCCGCAATCTTTTTGTTCGCCTTCCCACAAGCCAGTCATTATAATCCTAAAATTGATCCTAACTATTGAGAAAATAACTTATTTTAACTGCTTAAAAATTTGGTTACTTTATGATTCCTGCTCCATCTGTTCCTTTCCATAACTGAGCTGGTCCCCACTTTAGTACTATAAACTTGATCCACCTTCCGGTTATCTAAATTGTGTGACATTATTTCGATTTAAACTATCAGTACTTTGATTATCGTATATTATCAAAAACCGTCTCTATATTTATCTCGTTTTTTTCTTGTAAAGATGACAAAGTCAAATCTGAGATACGTGAAACAACGTGAAACTGTAATGTATGTATGTATGAATATAAAACGGAAATGTACGATAAACTATACACATCAATAAAAGGATTGAGCACTGTGTGTAGATGGTTAAAGGAGTCTCCATTGCCCTGTTTAAAGGGTGCAGAATGGTAAAAAATAAATTATACTGCAATAAAAGAGAATGTACAGAAGAATTTGATTACTCCCACAAAAACTATAAACGTATAAGTATTTTTTTTCAGTCGGACATGTGGAGCTGGGGGACTTTTCTTGTGTAAACCTAGTACAAAGTGTATCTTTCAATGCTTTGCTTAAACGGAGGGGATGGAGTGGCATACATGACTTAAGATTGCAGGAGATTCCCGACCGACGGGTATTTGACTGGCTTGTTGAGAAAAACATCCAGCTGGCCAACCGAAAGAATTTTGATAACCGGAGCAACTCCAACTTCAGTCTCGGCCTGACTAACAAGTCCTTTGCGTTACAACTCAACCCCCTAAGCCGCCCGCCTCCAGGTAATGAGGCTGTTCTTTTTATATGTACATCTACACCTCCTCATGTTTTATGTCTCAGGCCCCTCCCTGGAAGTCCACACGTAACGACGGTTATTTACAGAGTAGCACTCTCTTATCTGATGATCAGCCTCTTTCAAAGATATGCCGATGGGTTTTGAACCTTTGACAGTCCACCGCTTTGTTTATGGATATATTAAACATTGGATCACAGACAGATTAACATCTAGTTACATTTTATTAGGTTATAATAACAGTGCTATTGTTTTCAGTTTCATTGACCCACTTATAATCCCCAAATGTCTATAGTCATGGCTTACACCAATGTAGATTAGCGTTTTCTATACAAAACTATTAAGCTGATAATCCACATATACGAGAGTCACAATTTATATAGTAGATTTCTCTCTTTAAGATAGGTTTAATATGAACTGCTTCTTGTGAAAAAGAGGTATTCGTATCTAGAAATCTGTTTTGTAAAGAAACTGCATGATAATGGATGCATTTCTATTACGAGAGCGGGAGTACACAATCACTCAAATAAACGTATGTTCTTTATTTCTTTCATTTTTTGCATTTTATCAATGATAAATATCTTACTTTATTTCAGTTATTAAATCGCATTTCTTTTGTTCAACATTTACTTGGTATAACCTGGAAGATTCATGTATCTTCCATGAACTGTCTGTGAAAATATGACTTCACGAGTGAAATATACTTTCGAATCGTGCTAGTTAACATTGGTCTAGTGATATAACGCCGATTTGAAAACGTCACTTACAGTCTGGACTAAGTGATGAACATTGAATCTTCTTTCAAATATAAAAACATGAAAGTTTCAGAATGCATGAAATACTGATTTATCCAAAATTGAAGCTACCGATAGAAGTATGTCAGAGCTTTACAAAAATACAAAAAATATTATGCAAACAAAAACTAACAAAATTTATGCGTGGTTATGATTTCAATACATGAAAGAATGTACACAACATTGAAATTACTAAACACATTATCAATTCTTTATCAGAAAACTTGAGATGCCCCGCTATTTTTGTTCTACAATTGTTGACATTCAGAAAAAAAGATAAACCAGATACAGTAAGGAAGGGTAAAAATATTTGTAATTATGTGAGTCGCAAACTTTCTATTTGATATCATACAACTTATTTTTGAAGACAAAGCATTAAAACTTTGGTTTTAAATTGATGAAATAATAGAAACCTTATAACAAACAAAGCGCATTCAATGTTTTAACTGCGATTAATTTATTAAAATGGGTACTAAATACAATGTGTTAAGTCATCGGATTATTTAAATACAAATTTTAACTTACTAACTTTAAATCAATACTACTTCTAACTTTAAACTAAGTCAAGAACTATTAAGTAATTAATAGTGTAGTGTTATATAATACATGTTTTACCAACATTTTATCTTAAGAATTGATATTCAATGCTTTCATTGTAATTTCAACAAAATGCATTAAAATATAGTTACACTTAGCTGGCAATGGCCGCAAGGCTGCAGTAGTAATATCCGGTTTTCGCAGAACTAGTTTTTACGGTAACAATAAATTGGTTAACGGCTGAAAAATAATCGTTGTTAAACATTGAATTAACAACACGCACATTTTCCCACTTTTTGAACTTTTAGACTGTTCAGTATAAGATGGTCTAATTAAGAGTTTAACAACAAAGATGTGTAATATTCATAATACATGCACATACCCTGTGTTTCAGCATATTCGAATTATTTGCTCCATACACAACGTAACTTTGATTTATTGTACCTTCTATGAATGTTATGTAAACGCAAACGTGCCCGTAACTTAAAACCACCTTAAGACAATGACAAAAACCCTGTCTATTGTTCCCATTTGTATAGAATATAGATTTAATAAAAAAAACATAGTTAAAGTCAATGAAGCTAAAAATAAAACAGTAAGATCTGTAAATCTTTAAAGGACGGTCTACAGTTGTATATCTTCGTACAAGAAATGTAGATTCTATATTATGCAATAAAATTTCATTAGAAACTGCTTTTTTTTAATAATATCACTAGACGAAGTGAAAACATTTGCAATGGATTTAAAGGATCCAGGTTTGACCTTGTCGGATTATACATTTTTGTACCAGGTACACTGACATATATACTTACAAACCTTGTCATGAACACAAAGTTTCTGCTTCAAACACAGAAGAAGCAAATCTACAGATCTCATGGCACCAAAACAAGAAGGTTTACCGTGAATGCCTCGATATGGTTGAAATAAAACAGTTTTTTTTCATAACTTACTTATAGCTTTAAAAATATTTTCTTCAGGCTCTTTAAGTCGATCTGATAACGCTACTGTTGGTATTATTTTGTCAAAACTTTGAAATTTTCGCTTTTACGTTTTCAGTGGAACCGTACTCTCACCGATCCTTGACCTAAAGAGACGGAAGGCAGACAAACGTGAAAAGGCAAGAATGCAAATTCCAGTTATAGAGCAAATAGCCAACCCTACACTTGGATTCGAAGTGGAAAACTTTAAAATGTTTGGTAGTCTGAGGAAAACAGTCACAGAAGTACATAACACTGTACCATCACACACTAGTAAGAATCATTTGTCTTTTCTTCCGTAACCGTTGGATATATAAACTTGTTTTCATAGGCTTCTTTCCGTCGCTAAACTAAATATTAGACAAAGGTAATACTATAGAAAGGAAACAAAATGTTCTCTTTATTCTTGTCGAGCGGTGAAGATTGAAGGTTTATAGGTGATAAACCGTGTGGCTTATTAGCTCAGTTGGTAGAGTGTCCGCCCTGTCAGCTGAAGGCCACGATTTTTCACCACCTGTTACACACTAGTTGATCAATTAAAATGTTCATTCAGGATTATTTCCTCGTTTTTGGTAATGAAGTTTACAGGTAGGTGTTGGTCAAGTTTGTTCTAATGTGACAGTCACGTTGAAAGAAAAATCGTAACAACTCGGCCTTTTCCGACAACTTCGTATTATTGAAGTCGCCCGAGGTGTTCCGATTGGTTGAAAGAACTCTCTGCAAAAGTGTAGTCGGCGTACGATCAGTTTCAGTACCCGTCTATACGAAACGAAATGTTTAATATAACCTGGTTTACTGATAAAACTCTTTATTTACTCGTAGACAGAAGCAGTACTGAGGAAATATTTTACATTTCAGCTGTCGCAGCAGAGAGAGAATGTATCAACTTTGAAAACCTTAGAAGGCGGCAGCCTCACATTGTAAAATACAACAAATTCTATGGAAATATACACGACGAAGTGAATAAACCAAGAACCCCAAGAACCCCATCTTCTATAGCAATATCAGGGATCGATGAAGAAAGAACAAGCACGAGAATTCAGCAAAAAATATCTGACCGCACAGTTATTCAATCACGTGGCTCTTCAGTTTTACGAAATGAACAAAACGGATTAGTTTTATCTCCTAGCGGAACGGAAAGCAAATCAGCATCTTCTAAGGAAAATAATGACCTAGACCTTTGCACACCAGTGCCGTGAAAGCACTGCGTATTTTATATATATATTCTTTTGCATTTATTTTGTACATGTATAATTTAAACTGCAGTCACATTTTACACCCAGGATGCTCTGTCCACAAGATTTTGATATTACATGTGCATCAATGCGTAATGTTGCATCTTGTATTTAAGTATTTTAGTCATTATAAACTTTTTGTCGAAATAAAACTTAAAATGATATTCTGTTAATCTTATACAGGTCGCTCTTTGCATTTCAAAGATTAAACCTGTGTTGTTATCCCAGAAACTCGCTAACATTTATCTGAGCTCTTCCTCGTAATGAAAGTCAACTACTTTGACTAAGCGGGAGTACTAAACCGAACAAACCGTTAAAAAACACGCTGATGTTCCACCAGTTTAGTCAAGAATATTAAAGGGGCTGTACTCCAGATTTGATATAAAATATTTTTTTATATAAATTAAATATCTAGATGCCGTGAGATTATAGCGACATGATATTTTACTTCAAAACTGATTATAAAAGTCAAAATAGAACAAAAAAATATATATTCGCTTCAGCTTGATTTGGACCGTCATGTTAACAAAATTTAACCAATGCTTTTACAATCGTAACAACTCGGCCTTTTCCGACAACTTCGTTTAAAAGACTTATTGAAGTCGTCCGAGGTGTTCCGAATGATGCTTTACTGTCAACACTATAGTCTGGTTCCCGGACATAATGTAAAATTATAACGTAGTGTCAGGGGAAGGAACTCGAGACTATCACCACTATCGCTGCATGTGTAATTATAGTTATTTACTTTAAATCTTATACGATATAGTTATACCGTCGCGTTACGGTATAGCACTATGAAAGGAAAAAAATCAATTTAAAATGTGATTATCTGACTTATTTTTTGTCAGTAAGTTAGTTTTTAAGCATTAGTCATAAATATTACAAGAAATTTATAATACAAGAAAACTTTTTTTTTGGTCATCTGGAACTCAGCCCTTTTAATATTCTTGTTGCGGGACTGCTTGATTTAGGTCTGTTCATGCTGCACACTAAACTTAAAAAAATGATGGCGAACGTTTTCCTTTCCACCGTTCCTTGGAAGTACATGTGATTGTCCCCTTAACCTTGTAACAACAATTCAATATATAGTATCTCACGGAAGAGTACAGGACACTTTGAATCATCGGTGATTCTCTTCGAATTCGAATACACGGGCGAATCCCGTGTGCTGATGTTTGTGTTTATTCTTATGTCTTTTTACATACGCCTGTCTCTGAAATTCCGGAGATGACCGAGTTAGCATGATTAGAGTAGATTAGAGGCTCTGCAAATCCATTAAATCTATTGCCCTTGATCACACTACCAGCATAAAGTGGGTCACGAGTCCATTATCTTTGACTTTTTGTTATGGAGGTTAGCCACACAAAGGAAAAAAGGTATTGCACCAAAAAAAGCTCTTTATCTTATTGTATTTTAAGATAATCAGACACGCCAAGTATTGTTTACATTAATGTCATCTCTCATTTAAAGAATGAGGTTTTGTGTCGACAAGTATGGTAATTTCGGGTGCATCTGTATGAATGCATTTTTAGTTTGATTTGAAAAAAATAAAACTGATGATTCATATGAAGATATAACAATGACATCAAGTCAAATATGTCTTATTTACCAGTGTGTAGTAATTAATGTCATGTTATCTACTAACTTAGAATCTCTGCAAACAAGAATACTTTGCCAATAAGCATTTTTTTTCTTTTTAAAGACTTCTGTTTCTTAGGTAGGAACAGCAAAAGCCTTTGGTCTGCAACCTGATACTTATTAAATATGATCTTAACCCAATAAGATATAGAAATGTGCAGTGTTATCCAATAAAGGTTGTCGATCATGTTTAAGACTATACTGCTGAGAAACCTTCGCCAAGGACACCATACGGCGGCATAATACTCTAGCTGGGGACGTATATAAGTTTTACAGGCTAATGCTTTCAGGTTCTCCTCCTTTGTCTTTACATTTTTTTCATAAATAGTAGAGTATTAAATTGTTAGTCTTCTCAATAATGTTATTTAATACGTGCTCTAATTAGTTCAAATTACGGGTGCTGGAGGTTTCGTCACTCTACCGGTTCGTCACACTTATTTTTCTGTACAAAACAGGTTGAGGTTTCGTCACAATTAATTTATATAGTAGATACGGTAATAGAAAACTGCCGACGGCAACAAGGTGTTAATAACAAGCAATTATTTTATATGATCTGGATGTCTTAATTCATCTAGTTTTTAGAAACTTTAATAATAAAATTTTAATTTGCAATAATTGCACAAATTTTAGTCATGTTTTGCTCTTTAATGATCTTATATGCATCAAAATAAAAGATGTTTTCGAAGATGCTTAGAATTTAAATACTAAAGTTGTTATTTCTGGATGATATTTCTTAAAAAGGCAATCTTTTAGCCGTTTTCTATTAAATTAAAAAATATTCAATATCTTTTCCGTACTGTTTCCAGCATCATTTTAACCCCAGTTTCTAGTAAATTAAAAAATATTCAGTATATATTTTTGTTACTGTTTCCAGCATAATTTTAACTTTAATCAACACTAATTATGTTAAATTTGCCGCAGTTTGATTCATCATAATTCAATAACACCCGTGCATTAATAGCTTACTACTTTAATAATCAATATTTTATGATTGCATTCAATTTACAATAGGTGTGAATTACTCTATAATATCATTGTGACGAAACCTCTTTTCTGTCACTTATATAAATTAAGTGTGACGAACCGGTAGTGTGACGAAACCTCCGTAATTCCAAATTACTAGTGTTGCTGATTGTGACTCTACCTGCTACATGTATCTTTATTTCCTGCTACTCTATAAATGTTCATTCAAAATACAGATAAGATAATAAAGTCTATTTAAAGTTATTCTACTTGATTTAACAAATGTCAGATTTCATTGTGATTTCATTGTTCAGATTACGGACTCCGGATACCAGCTTTTAACATAAGAATCATGTCGGTGATAGTCCACGAAACCGTAGCAGATTTCTTATGTGTAAGACTAAATCATATTGATTATTTCCATATTAACAAAGTTGCTTATGTGAAATGATAATATAATTAGTTCAATGTTATGTTTTATGTGAAAATCTCTACATATTTTGAGTAGAATGCATTTCTCAAAGTAGCGGTGATTTCGTATACATGGGATTTCGGATACAATAATTTCAGTGAAAGTGGAAATTAAACAGCCGTGACTGAGTATTTAGCACATTTTAGTGAGGATAAAATGTCATATCATTACTCAGCTTTTATTGAGCTAAGATTGCCAATCATTGGTAATGTGATCATTTGTAGAGCAGATGTCCATATGGGAACACAGCCACAGATGATTTACGGACGTTTCGGTAAATTACCAGTTCGGTAAATTGGATTTATTAGTAAACTCTTTGGACGTTTCGGTAAAAATGCAATTATATAGTAATTATATAGTAACAATAACTTTTAATCACTAACTGATAAAATTATCAACTCATATTTGTAAAGAATGGCACATAATTAAAGACAAACAATTAGGACAGTCACTAATTAAATTACAGCGGTTTTCTTTAATCTCTTATTTGTACTCAACACATTAGCGGTCTTTAAAACCCGCTAATTGAGTAGTAATAGACGTGTGCCTGAAAATATCAGAGCACTGACTGTGTTAAATAAATTAATAAATGAATATATAAAATGCACGTATATATCTCTACCTGCATATCGTAGTGATGTCGTGAAACCAAAGTATAACTGATTAATCTGGGTCCAAACTGTACTCTTAATCTTAAGTATAGTTTAGACACTATCCAACGGGATGAAGAGTCAAAAAGAAAACAAACTAGGTAATTATTATGTGTTTTTCATGTGTGTGACAACTTTCTCCATTATTACTATATAATTACCTTTTTACCGAAACGTCCAAAGGGTTTACTATATAAATCCAATTTACCGAACTGGTCATTTACCGAAACGTCCGACACCCCCACAGATGTCCCTGTGGAAAATCTGTGGTCCATGTACAGTCATTTTATAGATAGTTTGCTCTAAGAAATATTTTTGCCTAGAATGGTTTCATAGATATTAGCAGTAGATCTTAATTAAGCAGTACATTAACATTTACCACAAACATGAATAGAGCATGTCTTCTACTTATGGGTAAAAAGGAATTACAGTCATTTCTTTGGCCAAAAGTTTTGTCGACCTGACTATGTATAGTAATTGAAAAGTCATTTCATCGGCCTGAATATTCAGTAGGGGGAAATTGTGAAATAATTTTGTAGGGTCATTTACACCTTATTACTTATGCATGTGTAACTGTTTAACCTAAATTAGAAATAATATTGACAGTTCTTTCTGTTCTGTTCTGTTCTGTATTATGTATGTGTGTATTGTTTTCTGAAGTGAGGATCATTCATTCATAATTACTAGTTTAGGATGAATAAACAAACCCTTTCTTATCACTCTTACTGTTTTTGTTGTACATTTTATTTACATGTTTTGTCTAAGGTGGCACATTTCGCTGTTTACAAAACAAAGCACATTTGTAACAAAATCACGCAAACATACGTGTTTGTTATTACTAGTTTGATCGTTTTCTTTTTGATATTTAGATATAAAGGCATATCAACCTGCATTTAACAACTAAGAGATAATTTGTCTAATTACATGTGCTCAATATTAGATTAGTTATCTGCTGATTAATTAAATGCAGAATACACCTGCATTAAACAATGATCACAAATAATACACGAGTAATTATGTGTGAATGAAGTATTTTACACTTTCCATTTAATGAATATTCAGGGCAAAGAAACGACTTTTCATTTACTATACATAATCAGGTTGACAGACGGTTGGTTGACAAAATGACCATCACCCATAAAAAGCCGTTATTGTCAGATTCTGAAGTTATGTTTTAGGTTGTTGTTATTGTAATGATTAAGTGCTTCATTAATGAAATGAAAACGATAAATTTGTGTTGAGGCTTGTTTTTATCATACATTTCAGACTGGAGACCAGAAGTCAAAATTGCTTCTTGGGTACCACAAGGACAACAACTTTATATTATTAGCATGTGCTGAAGCAACTACTGCAAATGATTTAGAGGAGAAAAAACAAAATCTCAAATTTCTTTTGCCTGGTGGTATGTAAACTCAGTTTTCTTAAGAAACACAGACTAGAATTTCATCTTGATTATTTTGTAATACATTTTCTCTCATAAAAGTGTGTGGAACCATAAAGGAAAGCATTAATTATTTATAACCATAGGAATTTAGATGTATGTATGGGCAATTTAATATGCCTTACCAGTTTGCCATAACTTTGATAAAACCAGGGTCTTTCAAATTCAAAGATCCTGGTTAAACTATACTCAATGATGGCTCATTTAAATAAACTTCAGTAACTTTCTTGTCTTTTGAGTGAGTTGCTTCCCTTTGACCATATTTCAAGATTTTTTTGTAAGCTTTTAAATAAAGACTTCTTATAGATAAAGAGGTTTTTTTTTCTGATTGAGTTGGGCTAAAATTTGTAATTGCATGGTGTTATCTTACCACTTGTAGTCAAACCCAAGTTGTACATGTACATATTTGCATGTAAACATTGTGCTTGATATTTGGGTTGTTTTTCATTATATTTGTGCTTGTTTCAGTTTGTTTGTATTTTAATTTTTTGATCTTCTTTTCTGTAAGGGGTTTCCATTGTTGGAGTTTCCTTGTTTGATGCTATAGGGACATCTGATTATGAAAAATATGAAAAGTACTTTGTAAGTATTACTATCAGTGTATTCCTTTTCTAAACAAACAATCTTTTTCCCCAGTCAGCATATTCTGATCTATTATTAGATTGAGTGCAGGCAACAACCCTAGTTTCATTATCATTTCTTTGCCTGTTGGATTTGCTTTTAACTTAAGGCAAGGAAAATGTTTTCTCTCTAGAAGTAAAAATATCCAAAATGAAAGTATAAAAGGATACTTTGAATGTAATGTATTATTGGTATGGTTTTTGTCCTTGGCAATAGAAAGGACACAATTCCATAACATTTATATTATTTTAGGATGACACAGAAACACAGAAAGTTTTTCTACACCTAACAAGAGAAGAAGACAGAGTGTCTATACAAAAAGCAGTTTTGTGGTCACATGATAGTACAAAGATTACTGTTGACTGGGATACTGTGTCACATGACTTGATGTCACTGTGGGCAGTAGTACATTGTAGGTGTGACATCCCATTGTGTGTGACATTAGATGGAAAAGGTATGTTCCAACTGTATAATGTGTTAACTGATAGTGGAAATTGTTTCTTTGCTTTAATTCTGTGCTCATACACTAATGATGCTGTGGATTTCTCCAGATGGAGCTTCCACCAGTATGACCTTATAGTACTGCAGCAAGGGTTTTAGAAGGGCAGGGTGCATGCAAATAAGAAATAAGCACTTGTAAGCATGAACAATGCAAAAAGTAATACTCACAGTAATTGAATCAGATTCAATTTTAACAATTACAGAGATGTCTTCACTTATTTTAAATATGCCACAAGAAATAGGAGAATGCAAAGTCCTGTTTGAAAAGGCAAAGCAGCGTGTCATAGAAAAGGGCCAAGTTCTCAATAAAAGGGGCAGGATGGTGCACCCTGCTATTCTGTACTGCATGTAGCTGGAACACTCACTGTGAGAATAACAAAAGACACCTCTTTTAGCATGACAGAAGAAAGTTCGTTATAATTGCTATTTTGAGTGCTATAGATCTAGTGGTGAAATGTTTTATAGTCTTTAACTTTCTGAATTTATAAGAGTAACACTATAAGCTGCTTGATATATTATCATTGTTGTTTTTGTGATTCAGTTGTGTATGCTGGATAGGTCATTTATGTTATGAAATATAAGCCAGGTTTTCTGCTTTAGTCAAGGATTAAGTTACATTTGTATTTTCAAACAGTTTTGCCAGACATTGTGTAAATTGGTTTAAGTTTTGAACAAAACCAAAACCTGCTTTGGCTGTTTGAGTTGTGAACGTTAATACTGTAAATAGTGTATGCTGGAGTTTTCATAATGTCACTTTTAAATGATTTTCAAGATAAAAGGAAACCCAAAATCATAGTATAATTATTTACTTTTTTTCATGTCTTTGCATGTCATTATTATAGGTTCCTGGGAACACAACCTTAGGGCTGAAATAGACAGACTTGCTGGCAATATAAAGTCTCAATCTACAGTGTTTCACCTACAGTCATCTCACGTGTTGCTAAGCGCAGCTGGTTGCTATGGGTTACCAGACAATGCATCTTGTGAATTTCTTGCTTCCTGTGTAGAGGTTGAAGAGGAAGGAATCCAAACTAGGAGTCGAAAGAAAACTAAGGTAGTAAGTACTGGGTAGTTCTTGTTCAGTCATTGTTTATGTCCTGTCCTTTCAGAATCTCATCTTTTAGGTAAGTAAATGTACTAATAAAACTTACAGAAAGCAGGACTTTATCCTAACCCAAGGGTGCTGATATTGGGCCAGGATGATTAATTTGGATCAGTTGTGGAAATCACAATATCACTGTAACATGTAATATAATCTAACCATCCTAGAGCCATACCAGCTTCCTTTTGTCCATGGCAGTTATGATCTGCTAGGATATCATAGAATTTTTTTCTACTTTCAATGTGAAGTAGTTTAAATGATTAAGCTGCCATTATATCCTGATAAAAGACAGGTGCCATCTTTATCTGTGCTACAGACTGTATTGAGATTCTGTTAATAGACACCTATCAAGGTAAGTTGTAACCATGTGTTATTGCAATAATTATATACATGTATATACCTGTTACAGGGCTATAAATGGCAATAATATTATAAATGGATTATAATTTGATAAGATTTACTGGTTTATATAGCTAATCAAATAACCATTCCTTAGTTATGATATCAAGTTTTTCTGTAATTATAGGAAAATGTGAATGTTTTGCCCAGTTTAGGTGTAAAAAAATCAAAGCTGTAATACTGAGATCCTTGTAGTATCAACAGCAAAAAATGACAAAAGTAAGTCTAATACATTAGAAGAAATGTTTTATTTTTCAGGATGTATTAACTTTTGATGTATATACAAACTTAAGTAGTACTGGTGGTACAGACACTGTCCCAACATGTTCTCCAATCATTACATATAACACGGGTAAGTTCATCGACATGTAGACATGCCTTTGATTTAAGATGCAATCTTAAAAGAAGTTTATCTCATAAATGCATTAATTATATAATAATACGGATTTAGTACACCATTAATTGAATTTTAATTATAACTTACATGTACTAATTGAGTTTGTGTGCTTTTAAGTGCATTTTTATTACATTTTGAGTTTTGTTGACATAAATAATTTATTCTGTATTTAACTCATCTAGATGATCCATCAAATTTACCCTTTAAACACAATACATAATACAATGCTAATGTGTGCTGTTCAGTGTATGTGATAACAAAAGGAACAATGATTTATTACCTTGAAAAATAAATGAAATACTAAAGGGAATTTAGACAATGATATAAAGTTATGGTTTAGGAAATGTACCCAAGGCATTGATAACTCAGTATTTAGTAAATTGGCTCTGGTTTTGAACAACTCACAACTCAGGTTTTTAAGTCCTAGCTCAAGGCTTAATGACACCGAAGCCACACAAGCCTCAGTTCACCTAGCTGTGAATGGTTAACAATAAAAAATGTTAGCAGCTCTTACGCAATTTGTTTCCTTATTAGATGATGTCTTGAAAGCATTTTTTAGATACACTAAAATAGAATTCATTGCCATCAGGCTAAAACAAATTACAGTAAAGTTCCACTATCAAGACCACTACAAAGTCACGCGAAAATTACCGATTTAAGGAGCTAGTATCGAAAATTTAGAACAAAAAATATTTACTTTTAGACTGCTTTTTTTACTGGTCTTATAGGTGGAACTTTACTGTAGAATAAATTAGATTCATCAGTAAAAAAATACCTACTCTGTTTTACTAAAACATAAACAGAATATTTGTTGTATTAAAAAGACTAGTGACGTTAAAACGGAGATGAACGGCATGAATGATACATTTTGTATGTCTTTCACGTTCTTTCTGGTATATGCACGTCAATCATTTCTCTTTTTAGAGCCTGTGAAAAAGGTGAAACTAGTCCTGCATATAGATGCCATATCATTATTTCAAAATGACACATTAGCATTGGACATGGTTGAAGTTATGAGTGAATCAATCAAAAACCAGCTACTAGCAATGAAGCAATGTATATGTGATTATAAAAAGGTAAATTATGCACCTCTGTCTTGAGAAATCAGATGGTAAAATTTAACAGAGCCATGTTATGGTACTCAACAATTTTTACACAGGAATCATTGATTTTTTTTCATTTGGTTTACAAAGTATTAATTTCCATATATTTACACGTACTAAAACATTGATTGTGGAACATTATTCAGCATTGGGTGCAAAGTTAAGTGCTTTTTTTAAAACTCTTTCTTTAGGTCATTTGAATTATTCCTAGTCAAAATTTAGAAAGCAGTAATATAAAATAAACATGAAAATGCTTTCTGTTGATTACTCAAATACAGTCAAACACTAAAAACACATTTGTACAAGAGACTCATATCAGCATTTTCATTTTTTTTTAAGTATTGATGAAAAAGTCAAACAAAAACTTTATTTCATTGTATAGGCCTATGAGTTTTGTTTGCCAGGTGGAGATTTACGATATCAGGATATGCACGTTTATCATAATGTGAATGCTTACCTTATGTGATGGTTGTCATCCACCTGTTCAGTTGGGTGTGGTCTTTAGTCTAACTCATGTACTTGTTAGCTAAAATGAGAATCTACTGTTGTTTCATTATAGGGAGAGAGGTTTATAACTCCAGAAGTTTTCCATTTCCAACTAATGGATTCACCAATTATAGTGAATGTTGTATATCCATTGGGCATCCAAGATGAGCAGTTAGGTATTCATGTACTTTGATTGCTTATCGTACAACACAAAAATAGGATTTAAATACAATTAAAATCATCTTAATCAAATTTGCCATGGTTCATTTCTCAGGATTAGAGTATTTGTCTACTGATATTAAACTAACCTGTTACATATGAAGTGCAAAAGTGGAGAAGAAATAAAAAGTGTGAACAATTTAACAGCTGTGACCTGCTTTTGGCTAACAGTTACTTTTTTATACCACAGTAGGATCAGTAGTAGTAAAATTCTGTCATTTATTATTTCAGTAAAATTAAGCCTCCCGAAATTTAGAGGCAAAGGCTATGTATTCTGAGAAGTAACCTTATTGACTTTTAGAAACAGGTTTCATGTTTTTCTTGTTTACACAAAATAAGTCTGCCTGCCTTTGATTGAGTGGTTTAGGTCACTGCCTTGTTACTACTAAACCTCTCATTGATTGAAGGTTTTGGGTTCAAGTCCCGTAACTGACTACGAGCATTTATGCTAATATGTTGGCAGTTTACAGAGGACTGTAGTCTCTTACTGGTCCTTCCCTGGAACAATGGTTATGCTAATTGCTTGCCTGATATAAACTGAACAGTGTTTTACATTTATACAAAACAAAATGTATCTTTTTTTTTTCAGAGAGTAAGCGAAGGTCATTGCACCAGTGTTTGTGCCTGCCTACAGACAGACCTTTGTTCAGAAGATGTAACAGGTACAGGTTTCCAGGAGACAGACAAGATAGTGGCTACCTGATGAATGTTCATCTTCATTGTCCGAAGTCAAAAGGTAGGTTGACATCATGTCAAAGTAACTATAACTTGTCGTGGACTCATACTGAAAAAAAAAAACCAGATATGACTACATGAAGTTTTTAGACTTCATTTTGAAACTTATTGTTAAGTTTATGACATACGTTTCAGGTCAGTCTATATATCGTTCTTGTCGATTTTGAGTAATCTGGATAAATGCATTAATACAATCAGTATTGGCACTGTTAATTGCAGTTGACATTGTAAGTTAACAAAAGTACATGTAATAATCAGTGATTCTTTCATTCGGATCAGTCTGGATAAATGCATTAATACAATCAGCAGTGGTTAAGGAAAGTTAACAAAAGTACATTCATTGATTCTTTCTTATCATTAAGAAGGTTCAAGTTCAAACATGATCTTTTTATGACTTACAGTGAGTGAGGGCACACAGTACACAGTAAAGGGCAACTACACATACCATCATTACATGCAGGACCGTTTTGATGACAACAAATGGGGCTGTGCCTACAGGTCCCTGCAGACCCTTGTCTCCTGGTTCAGACTTCAAGGGTACACAGAAAGGGACATTCCAACACACAAAGAAATTCAACAGGTATTAGGGGTGTATGCTTAGCAAGGATTCTTGTTGAAAATAATAATAAGAAGAAAATTCAGAAACAACAGTATTCCTTTAACAAAAGTGTGGCAGATATTTAAAAAAAATGCAGACTGTAGTTTTGGATGTATATAAAAAGGCTGTAAATTCTTTAATAATTCATTAGAGAAAATAGTAACATTAAATGGAAAATATTTATTCAGATCTGTTAAAATGAACTACTTTTGTTTGTGCATGAAGGCATTCATTGAAATGTAAATTTCATTTATTATTTGTTATTCAAATGAAGGACCTGTTTAATAGTTAGTGTTTATCTGCAGACCCTAGTTGATATTGGGGATAAGGAGCCAAAATTTGTTGGCTCAAGGCAATGGATTGGATCAATGGAAGTTAGCTTTGTCCTGGACACACTTCTTGGGGTAAGTAGATGCTACAGCATTGAGGAGAAGAGTATGTAAACAAAGATTGGAAAACAAAAATATTTCTCTTTTAAATAGAAAGTAAGACTCTTATAAAGTTATTTCAGATTTATATATGGATGAAGAAACAATAATTCAGGTGCTGTTATTCTTTTAACAATTTTAATGACAATTCATTAGTAAAAGAGGCATCAGAGAAGCCTCAAACAAAGTAACACAGTAATGAATGTGTTGAAATTATAATGCTGTTATGTATTATACAGTACAGGATTATCAGTTGTATGACTTACTGCAGGTCTGTTTGTGCAGATAATCAAAAAAAATCATTGATAATGCATCATTATTTCAGTTACTTTGCTTTTTCTTGTCTGCTAAAAGGGCACAGTGGTTTATAAAAGAACAAAGTTTCATAAATTAATAGGAGTAACATTTACTTCTTATTTCTGCACCTTTAGGTTCAGTCAAGAATACTGAATGTCAGCTCGGGTGCTGATCTTTCCAGTAAAGGGAGAGAACTAGCACAGCATTTTACGACACAGGGCACACCCATTATGATAGGTAACTACCATAATGATTGTTGCTAAGCAACATGAATAACTAAAATTTAATCTGTTTTGTCTTGAAAGTTTTATACCAAAGCTGTTGTTAGCTTCTTTGAGGACATCATTCTTACCTGAAGATACCTGTCCTTGGTGGCCTCGTGGTTGATAAGAATACGAATATTACAGTTTCCTATTGGACCTGTCCAGATATGACCCTTGATGTTAAAGGGACATTATACTTGAGTTCACTCTGTCTGACCTGAAGACATAATTCAGCAGATGTGTATTATAAGAAGCAAAATGAAGGAATGTCTGTATTACTGACATTTTGTAATTATTGACTGCTATTTGTTAGATTTCATTTATTGTCCTGTTAATGACTATCACTTGAATTTATACTGCTTTGTTTATGCTGTATTGACTGGAGAGTCGACCATACTATATTTCTTACTTAAATATTAAAAGATGTCACAATAACAATTCTAGCTGTTTTCTGCCCTTTTTCAACTTTAAAGTTTACACCTTGAATCATTATCTTGTGTAAAAAGTCATTTACCATTTCAGGAGGTGGCGTCCTAGCTCACACAATTCTAGGTGTAGATTACAATGAAGTGACTGGCGATATAAACTTTCTAATATTGGATCCTCATTATACAGGGTCAGAAGATCTGAAGACAATCATTGACAAGGTACAGTCCTAAATACTGTGAAATCTAATCCCCTATTCATTTGATTAGGTTTCACTGCTGAGCTCGTCCTCAAAACAAGAGCACCATTAGATTCTTATGGTAACTACATGTATGTTTCATAAGATCAAATGAGATAAAACTGCAAAGTAACTGTAATCCTCCAACTATAAAGATAGACTGCTACCACTGATTAATATGTAGCTCGTAATTGAATGAAATAAAATAGTCACGGTAAAAACAGTTGAAAGGTAAAATCAGATGAATTCTGATTGCTGATAGAACAATATTACATGTATAGTTTACTAGAAATGATGAGATCTCTTGCTAATTTGAAGAAACACACTCTGATTGTTCTTGATAATTGTATATTTACAGGGCTGGTGTGGCTGGAAAGATGGCAATTTCTGGGACAAGAACGCTCATTACAACTTGTGTATGCCACAGCGACCAAAAGTGATATAAACATTTTATTGACCAGAAACATGGATTCTTGTGAAAGTGCTTTTACTGCCAATAAAGTGACAAACTTAGACTGCAGAGCTGTGGACTAGAGAATTTCTAAATATTAATCAGTATTGGAATCAAACGGTCGTAAATCTGGAATTCGGAGGCGAGTGTTAATTGAAACAGACTACGTAAGAATAGAGTACTATTGGATATTTTTAGGAGTCAGAAAGTTTGTGAATCTGAAATTCTTGACATTTCACATCAGAACTCGTCATGAATGAAATTGTTCTTATTCAAGTGCATCCTACCTAAATGTATTTGATGCAGTTTCCATGAGAATACATTTAGAAAATTAAAAGGTGCCAAATTGTTTTCTTATAAAAATACATTATCAAATGATTGTCTTATATGTTAAACACTCCTACACATCTATGCAGACTGACATTTTGCATATGTCGTGCAATAAATCATGTTAAAATATGTTGTTGATAGAAAATGTTTGAAAAGTCAGGAATCTTTAACTGTTAATGGGATCAGTCAATAAAGATTATGAAACAGTTGTAATTCGTTCAGTTTAAATGTTATTAAAGATATTAACTTCAGACTTGAAAATGTAATCATACATATGAGTAAGAAATCGCGCTACCCTTTATCTAAGTTGAAAATGACCGCATCATGAATTCTGATGTTGTTTCTTTATGTATCAGAATGTGATTTAATTATCTTACTGCATAATGTTCTGATTGAAGGAAATATTTACTCTCTGTCCTGTTAGTGATTGAGATTATCTTTTGTCCGATTGCATTGCAGTATTTTACATCATGTAGGTTAATCAGCATCACCCACTAGCTCAGTTAATTAATCTGTGTAAGTCAGTACACACAAAAAAAGTTTCAACCCCTGAGCTGGTCCGTGTTATTTAATACGCATACATAAAATTAAATTGGTTTCACGTTTGTGTTGAACCTGACCCATACCTGACCAAAACACGTGGAGTTGTTGACATAATTATTGCTGTTGGTGTTTTACCAGAGTCACTTAATGATACAGCAGACAGAAAGACAAAAGAATATGTAAAGACTTGCTTATATGGAAATGTCTGATAGGTTTAATTTAACAACTGATCAATAATCTATCCAATAATACATGTAACAGAGGTATAATACAACGCTCTATTCAATTGACTATTGGTTACCTTGCTGCACGTGTGGTGCCAGATGCAACCTGGAAAAGTCCACTTGCTCTGAGCAGGCTTTTAAATCGTGTACCCTAGACTCTATTACGTCGCCATGAAAAACTAGCTTATAAGCAAGGGACTACTGTATTGTACCTCTGCTACATGTATTACTGGATATCATTTTTAAACATTAAATACTAGATTACCAATCTTTCAGCATGATATGTAATCTATTGGCAACACAGAAGAGTTGCTAGTTTAATCTCCATGGTCCTTCATAACTGTCTGTGGTCTTTCAAACGAGATGATACAATTATCTTGTCATTTGTTGACACCAAAAGAAAGATCACATCGTAAATGCATGTACATCATTTTAAGGGATATACATGTACACCTCCTGATATTGTCATCTTATTTTATGGTACACCGGATGTTTGGATCACTCCAACAGTCTTACTTGGTGTACCGCATCTGAATAGTAAGAGTACAAGACTTACTCGAGTGTTGACTCTTGCAATGTGGAGTTATCTGCTCTTGAAAATGTCATTTCTTTAGGAATGCAACTTAGTACACATTATTTACATAAGGAGTAGTATTATTGTGAAACATTTTTCGCAAGGGTCGATCCATGTTTTCTTGAGTAATCCGTCCTTGTATGTAAGACAAATAAGTACCTCTCTACGCAAGATGCTTAAAGCACCTTTTAACCTACAATGTATATTATAGGAATTTAACGAACCTTAGGTTCTGTTTGTTGTTGTTGGTTTCTTTCGGGTTAAAACGCCAGTTTTAAAACAGCCGAAGTCATATACGGCTGTCAGTCCACCTTGCAAGTTTATCTATCTATCTATCAATACTGCCCAACGCCCCTCTCGGGTATGACTGGCAAGTTTTCATGGGTATCAAACCAGTTTCCGCAAACGACTGACTACTTCCTCGCTTGATTCAGATGTGAGGGAAAAAATGACATCAGATCAATTATCACGGAGAAATTTTGTCGGTCATTCGGATTGGCAATCCGATGCTGTACCGAATGAATCTGTTGGACCGGCCTGATGTCGTTTTTAAGTCCCTAACTAATGATGACGGTTGAAATCGTTGTAAAGTTGCCTAGCGTTATCACTACAATTTATGAGGGGATATTTGATAAAGATACTTCTTGGCGTTAAACAGTAACATATTGAACCAGTGACAATTCGTATTTAACAGCTTACCAAAACCTGATTTTCTAGATTTTCAGATTTCAAGTTGTTATCTCTAAAATGTTGATCTTCGACCTTATACATGCTTGAATGAACACTTCCATTATCATTATTTTCATAAAAAATAAATTACTTACCAAATGCCGTTTAAGAAAGATTATCAATTTCTCATTCGTCACAACTAAACAAAAGCAATACACGTTATAAAATGTGATACTTAGCAAATTTTTGCAAGGAGGCCTATTCTGTAAGTAATTCAGTAAAGAGGTTACATCAACACGTTTTTTAAATATCAATTTAGTTGGCCGTGGCCACAAATACAAACTTAACTTGGACCTTAAACACGTGTGATTGAAAAATCATCACTTTTAACTAATGTTCGTATTTTTTAAAATACTTATATATATTTTCAAACTAATAAATTTAATACACGTTTTAAAGTATATAAGTTATTAGGGAACTTATATACAATCACGATAAATTTGAGGAAGTCCCGTTAAATCATATGGACACCGCCCCTCTACAGCATTCGCCACTTAACACGGCCTTGGAACAAATAATGATATTATTAATAATAAAAAATAATGATATTAAAACAAACAAACATTGTTTCAAATGTTTTGAGAAAACTTATTTAAAAGGAAAAGAAGCTCGTGAAGGTAATTGTCTGTTTTGTATAAAAAAGGGACTGAAGCAATTAAACCGTTGAGACAGTGGCTCACAAGGTCAAAATGGTCACAAGCAACGTCAACTGACGTCTGACATCATAAGATGACGTCATGACGCTACGTCCTTAACAACAAGCATGGAGCTCGCAGGCGGCACAGGTCATGCCAAGAGGATTTAAAAATAAAGTAAGGCGTATTGAAGTACAGCCTGTCGCTGCAGAAGACAGGAGGTGCTCGTTTGAATGTAAAGGAAGCAACGAGCACGCGCATCATAGCTGCAACGATCTAAAATCTTTGGAAACACGCTTTCATGAAGATGTGGTTACAAATCGGCTCACAGCTATAGATGCCGTTGCACAATGCGTTAAAATGCAGCATGAAAGTAGCGAAGATGTGCAGGTAAACAGTTTTAATTCGATTTTAATGGGAAAAAAACACTAAATGCTTTATACAAAACCTTGATAATATTCTTGCAACTGATATGAACTACTGTAAGTAACTGTTTTCTACCAGTATGCGTCACAAATGGAGGAACTTGGAAGTCAAAGATGCATTCACGTTTAAAGGGATTGAATTTACACTAAGTAGATTCAAGCAAAATTACTCACGTATTGCTTTTTTAAGCAAATGTAGACCATTGAACATTATTTAATTGCATTTCAATAATATAATTTTAACCCTGAACATGCTGAAATTTTGTAATGGATTTGCCTAGATTTGAATTTGGAACAGTCCATTCAAAGTTTAAGGGATTTCAATATGCACGGATGTGCAGGCTGGCCTGGCTCTATACTGGTGGCAAAGGCTAATCACTTTTGGTTCCAGCCGGTTAAGGGTTAAAGGCGCAGAAAGGTACGCTAGACCTTTTGCCATGCACTCGGTCCGCACTGAGGCACCTGAATCGGAAGAGCCTTTATGTTTATTTGATTAACATTTTCAAAGAAATCTAGTTGTGTCCGAGCCGTTAACAGGCCTGTGACCTTTGCAAATCTATCACTTATTGGGTGTACGACTTATTATCATATTTTTTTTGTTTTACATAAAAGAGACGAATGTTTTTCTAAAAAGCTCGGTAGGTATGACCCTTGTTATCGACTTGCCACTCCTTTACAAAAAATATTGGCCCTTCTCTGAAGTGACTGGCTCCATTGAAAAATTATATGGAAATTATATTATGATTGGTAATTAAACTTTAAAGTAATTAAGATAACCTTATGCCTAAAAAGTGACTTTTTTCTTAACAGTTTAGTGTCCTTTGGGTTTAATTATTGAATGATAGAAATTGATAGACGGAGCGAATAATTAACGTCTTATCTTTCGTCTCTTTAATACACTTGATAATATGAACTTACCCGAGTTTCTGTTTAAATATTGCACTATTTTTCTAATTTAATATTTAGATAAAACTATGTAATTAAAATGACAGTTTTGTTACTGTCCGATACAGAAACTGAATTCTTCGTATATTTTGCACTAAGACCTTAAATTACCCTTCTTCTGACCTCGATCATGTGGCTACAAGATTAGAGAGCAGGGAATTGTGGTGTTGTCTGAAAATATTTTTAGACATCTGAATTGTTTCAGGATGTCTTGATCAACGCCGAAAAACTCAAAAGTCAGGTTATAGAACAGCAAAACAATACTAATACAGATGAAGCCTGCGATGCAGTTCTAGCCGAAGTTAAAGGAAACGAAGATGAAATCGAAGCAAAGACAGAGAAAAAGAAGAAGAAAAAAAGAAAGAAGAAGGTAATCGTTAAATCAGACCAGTGTTTCTGATCTGTGAAGTTATACCTAAGACAGTAGACATAAGTTAAAGATCTCGTTAAAATCTAGACTTTATTGCCCCTGGTCCGCATTCTCAAAGACTGTCTTTATAGTTTAAACTTATGTTACCTAGATTGGGAAACAAGTTCTCGCAACTTAGACTAATTCCTCTCGATGACAGCTGCAAACCAGTTCTCGCACCGAAAGCGTGAAATTTTGGAAGTCACTGGAGACTCTCACCCTTGGTGGTATTCGAACCAGCAACATCCGGATCAGGAGTCCGGCGCTCTAACCCTTCGATCACTGCTCCTCCATGACTTTCTTTATAAGAACATATATTTTAATCATAGCTGGAAGAAAACATACCTTCCTTTTCTTTCTTCTTCTTCTTTTTTCAGGGGGAGGGGTATCTTTTTTCTTTATATTGAAAGTTGATATGAAATTTTATATATGCTGTCACTAACTATTCTGCGTTAACTAGAAATAAATCCGCGTAGGTCTGTAACTGTTATGTAAACACTGTTTGTTCAACACTTTGTTACATTCATTATAGTGCAAACAATTTTTTTAAATAGAAAAAAGTTAAGAATGAAGAAACAACGGAACCAGTTTCAGCGCAACCTCACATTCCACAGAATGAAGACAGTGAGATAGAAGTAGTAGAGGAAAACATTAATGAGAAGACACCAAGGGGAGGCAAATGCAGCAAGTTGCCATGCCTCTTGGGGTTCATCTCGACCTGGTGGGCCAAGAGAAAGGAAAGGAGGAGACAGAGGAAGCAAAGGGCGATCGCGGCCAGGACCCCAACACCAGTGCCACAATTAGGTAGTATTATCAACGAAAAAGTAAAATAAACAACGCTAAAACAACAACACAAAGTAAAAGTTAAGTCATATGGAGTGATACTCGTTTTGGGAGAAATTTTCTTGTGTGAAAAATCGGTTACCGTTTTGGCTAAAGAAGGATCTTTCAAGGACATTCAAGGTCACTTTAAATAACTAAAGGATAACGCCATTATATGTATTTACTGGTAAGGGTTTTGTTGAATGTTGTTTACTGTACGTATTTGTTAATCAGCGTTTATTTCAATAGTTTAATTAATTTTCGTTTTCTAAAGTTGAGTGTGAGCACAAGAAGTCAAAAGGGGGCGAATCCTACTATGTTGAAGTCGACAGTCGACCAATGAGAAAGGCCATTCTTCCACCGATTAAACCACGCACAACAGGGGTAGGTGTTTTTGAACAGTGGTGTGTGCTTATAGGGGGTCAGCATAAGGGTGTGCGTGTGTGCTGGTAAAATATTTGTAATTGTAATTTAAATGCTCAACATGTAACTAACATTTGATTTAGCAGATTGGTAGAAGAGTCAGTGAAAGCGAACTAGCCTTAATGTATTGTATTCATGCTTAGATCAGCTGTAATTCAGCTTTTTTGCATAGTTATAGAAAAAAAATGTAATAGTGCTTGATAAATATAGGCACAAATAACGTGCATAACTGATAAATTTAGGTTAACATTTGTTCACATGCTTTATTAGAAAAATATGACAAATTAAAATCAATCAACATTTTATTATTATTATATTATATTTAGTGACTATAAGCAATCGTATTGCCATTTTGCGGAATAAAACAAGAATAATTCTTATCAATGTCACTGTTCATATTGTTATAGAAATCCAGATAACATTGAACATAAACTTTTATTTTTTTTTTGTTTCTGTTAAGATCACGAGTGACGTAAATGAGAAGATGAAACTTGCTGATGCTAAAAGGTCTGAGGAATTAAACAAGAAAAAAAAGTCTTCTCAGGAACATGCCACGAAAATGTAAGACTTTAGATTTTCTAGCAGTCAGAATATCATAAAGTCTTAAAGTCATCTACATTTGAAAAGATTATTACTTTGACATTAATTAAGAAATTAATTGTACTTTCCACTTGCTTTGGCATTCCGAATCGACAAGTTATTAACGGCATAATTCTATAGTGCATGCAGACGAGATATGCAAACAAGCTGATGAGGCAGATTTATATTTTTAGGGCAGAATGTCACGAGCGAAAAGCTGATATCGAGTTTTATTACAAACAGAAGGTGGACCTTACCATACTGGACAAACAAAGTCGAGCCAAGAGGAACCGCAAGCGCATTCAGGAGGATCGCGGATGCCCCTCCTCATTGCTGAGAGCCCCATCTGCACTTCCACCTCTTCGTATCGTCAGGGTAAAGCCATATGCCGCCGATGGCAGCAAAGACCCTGACGACGGAATATTTGATATCTAAGATGCATGCCGACCGACGCCCATCAAAATGATAAACATTTATTTTCTGAACTTATTATGGTCAAATATTTACTGACTTGTTCTCATTGGGACCTATATATTTGTTACACATGTTTCAAATGACGGTAATTTTTATCAGTCGGATAAGACCTTATACTGACATTTCTGACAGATTACAACACTTTTGACAAATTGACGGCCGGACAGTGGACTTAACGGACAGACTGACAATTGCGGTATGCAAATTAGCAGATTTGATTATCAACAAATAGTTTAGGAGACGATAAAGAGAACATACAAATCAGCGGTTAACAGTAAAATAACACTGACATGACAGTTCTGCTGGTTAAACGACTGATGTTCTGAGAGGTAAATATAAGACAGGCTTTGACTTTTTTTACGATCGGCAAATAGACATTTCGACGGACGACAATTTTTTAAAGGAAACTGGACGTTCAGGACAATCATTTCGAGTCTCTGACTATGCCTATCAGTTAATAACGTGACTAGACTGACAAGGTTTATCATGGAGGTGGTTTATCGGTCGTGCACTGCTGAAAAATCTTCTTTGATAAATGATAAAAGTAGTGTTATAGAGCTTAAATAATATTTTTTTTTGTGAAAGAAAAATAAATATATCAAATGGTGGTATATCAGACACTAGTTTGTTTGTTTATGCGCGTTCGTGTTTTTGGGAATTAAAAGAGTAAAGGACAAAACCAGAAATTTTAATTGTGACTTAAATCCACAACAAAGCGTTACAAATTTATTCCTAGTGCGACAGAAAGTAGCTTAGACAATAAAAAAATTACGACTGGCATCATTAAAAAAGAAAAGAAAAGTAATGGAACTAAATAATGAACCCCAAGAACTACTTTCATTTTGTAGAATCAGCCTTGGGAAAATATTTGATTTAAATATTTGATGCTTAGACAATTTATCATTCATACTAAATGTCCCTGCGACGTTTATCAAAACATGATATTTTCGACGCGACAGGATTCATCTATAAAAAGGCATTAACTGTAGTCTATAGAAACAAACTCGTTTAACTGTAAACGTAGTGGATCACTTTAAACAAAGCAATTTGGAGACAAATGTTATTTAACAAGACAAGAATACAAGACAGTTATAAGAAAATCACTGATGTGTTCTAAAAACGGATGTCTAGGGACCTTAGAAGTTTGTTGATATTTCCAGAACACTGGTTTCTAAACCATCGGTGTACAATCGTTACCCTGTGAGATAGGGGAAGTTTGAATGCGACGGAACAACACTATAAATATTTAGTTTGTTATGGGAATCCACGCCAGGAGTCAGGAAATAAAACTTTATGCGAAGAATTTTCATTCTTCCCAAAGAAAAATTAATCATTCGCAAAAATGTAACAGAAATAGTTACAGCCTTCGTCGTCTGGTCTAAAGTAAAATAAGCTAAGCTCAAACGCTTTATTTTGGCTAGGCGTAGATACAAACAAACCATTTATGTTCGTATCAGTATCTTATGAATCTTATTATCTTATCTTATAAGTTTACAGCAAGATTATTCATAGGTACTGTGACAAATTCATAAAATTTAACTGATTACTCTAATCAGTGCATTGCTCTGATAAAAATGGCATGTCCATGTACAACTCAGGATGTACAAGATTGATAAAAAATACACTAATTGGTCTATATTGATTGAAGTCGAACTGAAACAATAACGCATTTTTAGAAACAGAAAAATATCGGAATAATTACTTTTCATGTATTTTCAAAAATGTGTAAAATTCTCAACTAAAAAAGGCATTATTTTCAAATCAAACTGCGTTTAGGAAATGTATATTTTAATCTGCGTCCTCTCTTAAAAATAATGTCTTGCCTTTAAACAGAATACTAGCCCCATTCTTATGTGTATGTTTTTGAAATCATAAGCTTCAAATCGGAAGTACCATTGACCTTTTCTTGTATCCCTTCCTCACAAAAACGGGTCCAATGTTTACAAACTTACTTTAAGGGTTAAAACACCGGTTAGCGCGATATACAATAATACGTGTCTGTCTTGAAAGTGTTTAGTTAGTTTAAACATTGTCAATATGTTTGAGTTTAATAAATAAGATTATAAGTAAACGTTTAAAAAACTGGAAATTCAAAGTAACACCATTTTTTTCTGCCTGTGATTTTTATGAAGATTAACTTATTGGAAGTTGATTTCTGCAAAAAAAATCATAGGTTGCCGAATGAACTTTTTCACAAATTTAACTGGCAGCTATGCAGTCTAAATTAGGCTTTTTGACTCTGAAACTTGCTGAAATTTTGCATTAACTGACAAAAATTCAAATATTTTAATAACATAGAGTATTCAATTTATAAAATTTAAAGAGAAATTATCAGTATAAACCCTTTTAACAAAAAATAGTTTTAAAAATAATAAAAAATAAACATTGGCACTTAATGTCAAATTTCAATTTACTATCCTATTAAGTCCAGAATTAAGAAAAAATCACTTTTTTTTCAACAAATTTCACCAAAAAAAATAGTAGTAGCATAATAACAACAAATTCATAATAAACTGATATTTTGTAGATATTTGTATGGTCATTCTAAAAATGTAATAAAAAGTATATGTCACCGATCATCTTTAAGAGCTATCAAATAAAAATTCTTATGACCCATCAGGCTGTAACAGACAAAAAATCGTATGTATAACTTTGGATTTATTTATTATATTTGATGCATCAGATTATGTAAAATAGGTACAATTGATACATATACAACAAATTTATGTAAGAAAACCACTTTAGATGAATATCATATATCTCAGTTAACCAGACATGTTGAAAATGGGGAGCAATTTACCCCACCCACTATGTTTTGCACAGCAAAAATAAATATAAGATTTTTTTTTCAAATATTTTATCTGCATTGCTTAAACATGTCTTGTTGAAGGAAAATGAAAGAATCAGATACACAATTACCCAGAATTCACATGCAAATTTACAACTTTCATATTGATGATAGGTCCTTTGGAAGTACTGAAACATGGTTAATTAACCAAATAAAGATTGTTCCGTTTAATTGTCATTTCTAATACCTTATGAACTGACCAGCCTAACACATTCATCAATTCATACATATTTCAACAAATAATCTTTCACAACAGAGGTGAGAAATAGCCTAAGCAGTCTAAAAAAGTTTTTGACAACAAATTGTCATCACTTGCGGATCCAGAGGGGGCGCACCCTCCCCCACAAAAAAAATTCCCGGACCATAGGTGTTACTGTAGGTCTATTTTTAATTTGTCTTTAAAAATGTATACTTTATTGTTCAACATTGAATTGAATAATTAGAGGCCCATGTAATATTGCCAAATCAGTATACTCCAGCATAACCACCACCGTTGAAATGAGGTAGAAAACAGACACAAATCAGTCCAAACATTTTGCGCCCCCTACCCCCCCTCCCCTACACACACACTACCTGAAATCCTGGATCTGCTCCTGGTTATGAATGCTGCAGAGGTGAGAAATAGCCTAAGCAGTCTAAAAAAATTTTCACACCAAACTGTCATGAAGGCTACCAAAACATTTCAAATCTTGGAGCCATATAAAGTTAAAGTCTATAGTCTATAGTTTCTGTTTTACAGAATCTGTATTCATTGTCCTGGATAACAGGTAACCATATAGCAGGAAGACTGCTAATTCTGCTAATAGTTTCTCTTGCTAAGAATTTTTATCTTGTGTCATCTGTGCACTAAAGATGATTACACATTATTGTGTACAAGTTAAATACTTATGAAAGTATTCTATTTATCCTTATCAGACTTTAATGCTCATCAAGAGGTGACTTCACTACAGAAGCTTCAGTAAAAAGTATTCAGATCAACTTGTCTAAGCCATTTTCATCTCCATTTTATTCATTCCCATTGTAAAAGTACAAGAAAGTACTTTTAGTAATGACAGTCAAAAGTTCTTATATTGTTACCTATATAAATAAGCTTTTACTTTTGAAAGGTTTCACACTTTAAGTTTAATTTTCATTTATCCCTTAGATTTCCAGTCCAAAGTATGCCAGAATTCCTGTCTGGAAAGACAGGAAATGCAAATTGTTGATCAAACTGAGCACTAACAGCAGTCATCTGGACACTTGAAAAACCACTTCCTGTAAACAAAAGACAAACTAAATTACATATATCTAGATAGGGTTGTCAAAACTCTACCATGTTCCTCTGTTTTATGGCACAACAACACTTTTCTTATAGATAATGTAACACTTTGACTATTTATCAAGGGTTTGATTAAAAACAAAACATGAAAATTGCTGAAGTAATATCTACTACATAAAATTATCTATGCACATAAAAATAACCTTTAGGACAAGATGACTGTGAAAAAATGCAGTTTATCAACAAGACAAGAGTCCTATATTCAAAGTTTTTTTTCTGTATTCCTTTGCTCAATTTTTCCTCAACAAATTTTGTGTTAAAAGTACTGTTTTGATATTTTGAATCATTAACATAAAAATCAGAATTTTAAAAGATGGCCTACACTGAGTTCCTGGGTTTAACCCCAGCTGAATGTATTCAAATCAAGTAGAAAGTAATATACATTTATACATCCAATGAAATTTTCTAAGGAAAAGACTCAAGAAGGGTACAACTAACAGTCCCTTACAAAATTTACTACTGAAAAAAATCTACCAACAAAGTAAAACAAAACTGCAGAAGCTTGATGAAAATGAGAAAAAAATGATCTTGTAAAGATAATATTTCTAAAAAAAAGTACTCACCACAGCAGTTAAAAGGCAGTTGTCCAACATAATCAAGAGGTTTATCTCTATGGTCATAACATTGCAATTTGTTTGGTTAATTCCACATACACTTGTTGTTTCTTCACTTATCTATCTGAATACCTGGTACCAATTAATCTAAAATGTAAAGACAAAGTGGTAAGATACATGCCATTGCCTTTAACTATTAACAGATTAATCTGCAAACTTTTATGTTAACTTATTTTTCTTTGGGGGACAGGGGTATCAGTTTAATTTTTTTTATCTGCAATCCTTCATTTTAAAATGACTCAATGTAACTTTTACACAAACAATGTAATTTGTATTATTTAAACTTTGTTTAACAAAAGTCTCTACAAGTGTGTGTATTATCAGGATTATGTGTAAGTCACTGAAACAATTAAAAAAAACTCTTTACAGGTCAAAGTCAGTTAAAAATATGTTTTTGAATTCAGCATTTTTCAGTTTTAACTACACAGGAAGCTATCATATACAGTAACACAAACTGTGGAATCATAATTCATAATTTTTACAAATCAACCACCCATCTGTAAAAATATATGCATCCATCATTAATACAAAAACTACAGCATGTAAACTATGTAATATACTAGTGTGGTACATGGGTCCAATATGAGTAAACAAGTAGACCTTTGCAACTGAAAATAAGTTGCCTTCCTTACTACTTCTTGAAAGTTGTTAGCATAAATTGTTCTTTTCAGGCTGACAGATGGGGCATTTCCTTTGACTACCAAACAGGAAACTAGTTTGTATGCAGTTAAACCCATTAATGTTAACTCATAACATGGATAAAAATGAAAAAAGGAAATAACAAAAATAAACTTCAAAACATTTACAAGTCTCTACTTTCGTTTTAAGAAAAAGCTCTACAACTCACGGAAATTCAGAAAACTGATAAAGTTTATACGTACATGTACTGCTGGTTGTTGTTTACATCTTTTTCTTCTCACATAAGCAAAATTTTCACGTTTTTTTTCTTTGTTTTACTTGCAAACGTATTTTAATGTTTACATTTTCGGATAAAACATAAAGCAGTCTTGATTTAAGGGAGGTAACACTCATTGTCGTACAAAAATTAGCAGACGTTTTCTGTCCAATATTTTGCAAAATAAAAGCGATAACGCAGACAAACTTTTTGAATTAAAATTTGTTTTATCCTTTCTAATCAAAATTAATACGTTAGGAGTAAGTTTCAATTTTACAACATCCATGCGCGAAACCTGCGCAGAAGACTCAAATTCGTCACCAGTGGACCACCTTAATAATAATAAAAAATGATGATAATAAAACAAACAAACAAACAAATGTTTTGAGAAAACTTATTTAAAAGGAAAAGAAGCTCGTGAAGGTAATTGTCTGTTTTGTATAAAAAGGGACTGAAGCAATTAAACCGTTGAGACAGCGGCTCACAAGGTCAAAATGGTCACAAGCAACGTCAACTGACGTCTGACATCATAAGATGACGTCATGACGCTGCGTCCTTAACAACAAGCATGGAGCTCGCAGGCGGCACAGGTCATGCCAAGAGGATTTAAAGATAAAGTAAGGCGAATTGAAGTACAGCCTGTCGCTGCAGAAGACAGGAGGTTCTCGTTTGAATGTAAAGGAAGCAACGAGCACGCGCATCATAGCTGCAACGATCTAAAATCTTTGGAAACCCGCTTTCCATGAAGATGTGGTTACAAATCGGCTCACAGCTATAGATGCCGTTGCACAATGCGTTAAAATGCAGCATGAAAGTAGCGAAGATGTGCAGGTAAACAGTTTTAATTCGATTTTAATGGGAAAAAACCAAATGCTTAACATGTATATAGAAGCTTGATGATAGTTTTGTAACTGATATGAACTACTGTAACAACTGTTTTCTACCAGTATGCGTCACAAATGGAGGAACTTGGAAGTCAAAGATGCATTCACGTTTAAAGGGATTGACCTTAAAATAAGTAGATTCAAGCAAAATCACGTATTGCTTTTTTAAGCAAATGTAGACCCTTGAACATTATTTAATCGCATTTGAAATTATAATTTTAAAGGCGCAGAAAGGTACGCTAGACCTCTTGCTATCACTCGGTCCGCATTGAGGCACCTGAATCGGAAGAGCTTTTATGTTTATTTGATTAACATTTTTAAACAAATCTAGTTGTGTCCGAGCCGTTAACAGGCCTGTGACCTTTGCAAATCTATCACTCACTGGGTGTACGACTTATTATCATCTTTTTTTAGTTTTACATAAAAGGGACGAATGTTTTTGTAAGTCTAAAAGCTCGGTAGGTATGACCCTTGTTATCGACTAACCACTCCTTTACAAGAAATAGTGGCCCTCCTCTGAAGTGACTAGCTCCATTTAAAGTATTATATGGAAATTATATTATGATTGGTAATTAAGCTTTTAAGTAATTAAGATAACCTTATGCCTAAAAAGGGACTAGTTTTCTTAACAGTTTAGTGGGTTTAATTATTGAATGATAGAAATTGATAGACGGAGCGAATAATTAACGTCTTACCTTTCGTCTCTTTAATACACTTGATAATATAAACTTCCCCGAGTTTCTGTTTAAATATTGCGGGTTTTTTTTCTAATTTAATATTTAGATAAAACTATGTAATTAAAATGACAGTTTTGTTACTGTCCGATACAAACACTGGATTCTTCCTGTATTTTGCACTACGAGTATTGACTTTTGGCAGTAATAAGCTGAAGTTGAAGTTTTGCACTACGACCTTTAATTACGATTCTTCTTGTCTCGATCATGTGGCTGCAAGACTAGAGAGGAGGGAATTGTGGTGTTGTCTGAAAATATCTTTAGACATCTGAACTGTTTCAGGATGTTTTGATCAACGCCGAAAAACTCAAAAGTCAGGTTATAGAACAACAAAAGAATACGAATCCAGATGAAGCCTGCGATGCTGTTCTAGCCGAAGTTAAAGGAAACGAAGATGAAATCGAATCAAAGACAGAGAAAAAGAAGAAGAAAAAAAGAAAGAAGAAGGTAAATCAGACCAGTGTTTTTGATATGTGAAGTTATACCTAAGACAGTAGACAGAAGTTAAAGATCTCGTTAAAATCTAGACTTAAGTGCCCCTGGTCCGCATTCTCACAGACTGTCTTTATAGTTTTAACTTATATTACCTAGACTGGAAAACAAGTTCTTGCAACTTAGACTAATTCTTCTCGATGACAGCTGCAAACCAGTTCTCGCGCCGAAAGCGTGAAATTTGGGAAGTCACTGGAGATTCTCACCCTTGGTGGTATTCGAACCAGCAACCTCCGGATCAGGAGTCCGGCGCTCTAACCCTTCGATCACTGCTCCTCCATGACTTTTTTATAAGAACATATATTTCAATCATAGCTGGAAGAAAATATACCTTTCTTTTTCTTTCTTCTTCTTCTTTTTTCAGGGGGAGGGGTATCTTTTTTCTTTATATTGAAAGTTTATATGAAATCTTATACATGCTGTCACTAACTATTCTGCGTTAACTAGAAATAAATCCGCGTAGGTCTGTAACTGTTATATAAATACTGTTTGTTCAACACTTTGTTACATTCACTATAGTGCAAAACAATTTTTTTAAATAGAAAAAAGTTAAGAATGAAGAAACAACGGAACCAGTTTCAGCACAACCTCACATTCCACAGAAAGAAGACAGTGAGATAGAAGTAGTAGAGGAAAACATTAATGAGAAGACGCCAAGGAGAGGCAAATGCAGCAAGTTGCCATGCCTCTTTGGGTTCATCTCGACCTGGTGGGCCAAGAGAAAAGAAAGGAGGAGACAGAGGAAGCAAAGGGCGATCGCGGCCAGGACCCCAACACCAGTACCACAATTAGGTAGTATTAAACGATAGTAAAATAAACAACGCTAAAACAACAACACGAAGTACTTTTTTTGGAGAAATTTTCTTGTGTGAAAAATCCGTTACCCTTTTGGCTAAAGAAGGATCTTTCAAGGATATTCAATGTCATTTTAAATAACTAAAGGATAACGCCATTATATGTATTTACTGGTAAGGTTTCTGTTGAATGTTGTTTACTGTACGTATTTGTAAATCAGTTTTTCTTTCAACAGTTTATTAAATTTTCGTTTTCTAAAGTTGAGTGTGAGCACAAGAAGTCAAAGGGGGGCGAATCCTACTATGTTGAAGTCGACAGTCGACCAATGAGAAAGGCCGTTCTTCCTCCGATTAAACCACGTACAACAGGGGTAGGTGTTTTTGGACAGTAGTGTGTGCTTATAGGGGGTCAGCATAAGGGTGTGCGTGTGTGCTGGTAAAATATTTGTAATTGTAATTAAAATGCTCAACGTGTAACTAACATTTGATTAAGCAGATTGGTAGAAGAGGCAGTGAAAAGCGAACTAGCCTTAATGTATTGTATTCATGCTTAGATCAATTGTAATTCAGCTTTTTTGCATAGTTATAGAAAAAAAATGTAATAGTGCTTGATAAATATAGGCACAAATAACGTGTATAACTGATAAATTTTGGTTAAAATTTGTTCAAATGCTTTATAAAAAAATATGAAAAATTAAAATGAATCAACGTTTTATTATCATTGTATTATATTCAGTGACTATAAGCAATCGTATTGCCATTTTGCGAAATAAAACAAGAATAATTCTTATCAATGTCACTGTTCATATTGTTATAGAAATCCAGATAACATTGAACATAAACTTTTATTTTTTGTTTCTGTAAAGATCACGAGTGACGTAAATGAGAAGATGAAACTTGCTGATGCTAAAAGGTCTGAGGAATTAAACAAGAAGAAAAAGTCTTCTCAGGAACATGCCACGAAAATGTAAGACTTTAGATTTTCTAGCAGTAAGAATATCATACCTTCAAGTCATCTACATTTTAAAAAAGATTATAACGTTGACATTAATTAAGAAATGAGTTGTACTTTCCTCTTGCTTTGGAATTCCGAATCGACAAGTTATTAACCGCATAATTCTATAGTGCATGCAGACGAGATATGCAAACAAGCTGATGAGGCAGATTTCTATTTTTAGGGCAGAATGTCACGAGCGAAAAGCTGATATCGAGTTTTATTACAAACAGAAGGTGGACCTTACCATACTGGACAAACAAAGTCGAGCCAAGAGAAACCGCAAGCGCATTCAGGAGGATCGCGGATGCCCTTCCTCATTGCTGAGAGCCCCATCTGCACTTCCACCTCTTCGTATCGTCAGGGTAAAGCCATATGCCGCCGATGGCAGCAAAGACCCTGACGACGGAATATTTGATATCTAAGATGCATGCCGACCGACGCCCATCAAAATGATAAACATTTATTTTCTGAACTTATATGGTCAAATATTTACTGACTTGTTCTCACTGGGACCTATATATTTGTTACCCATGTTTCAAATGACGGTAATTTTTATCAGTCGGATAAGACCTTATACTGACATTTCTGAAGATTTCAACACTTTTGACAAATTGACGGCCGGACAGTGGACTTAACGGACGGACTGACAATTGCGGTATGCAAATTAGCAGACTTGATTATCAACAAATAGTTTAGGGGACGATAAAGAGAACATACAAATCAGCGGTTAACAGTGAAATAACACTGATATGACATGGACGTATAAGCAGTCCTGCTGGTTAAACGACTGATGATCTGAGAGGTAAATATAAGACAGGCTTTGACTTTTTTACGATTGACAAATAGACAATTCGACGGACGACAATTTTTCAAAGGAAACTGGACGGTCAGGAAAATCATGTCCAGTCTCTGACTATGCCTATCAGTTAGCATTGTCAAATGCTAACTTTTAGGGACTAAGGACAGTCTGGCTAACCAGTCCAGAGACCGAATTGACTCAGGTTTTCATTCGGACGTAAACAATGTGACTAGACTGACAAGGTTTATCATGGAGGTGGGTTGTCGGTCGTGCACTGCGGAAAAATCTTCTTTGAAAAATGATAAAAGTAGTGTTATAGAGCTTAAATAATATTTTTTGTGAAAGAAAAATAAATATATCAAATGGTGGTATATCAAACACTAGTTTGTTTGTTTATACGCGTTCGTGTTTTTTGGGAATTAAAAGAGTAAAGGACAAAACCAGAAATTTTCATTGTGACTTAAATCCACATCAAAACGTTACAAATCTATTCCTAGTGCGACAGAAAATAGCTTAGACAATAAAAAAATTACGACTGGCAATATTAGAAAAAGAAAAGAAAAGAAATGGAACTAAAAAATGAACCCCAAGAACTACTTTCATTTTGTAGAATCAACCTTGGGAAAATATTTGATTTAAATATTTGATGCTTAGACAATTTATCATTCATACTAAATGTCCCTGCGACGTTTATCAAAACATGAAATTTTCGACACGACATTATTCATCTATAAAAAGTCTATAGAAACAAAATCGTATAACTGTAAACGTAGTGAATCACTTTAAACAAAGCAATTTGGAGACAAATGCTATTTAACAAGACAAGAATACAAGACAATTATAAGAAAATCACTGATGTGTTCTCAAAACGGACGTCTAGGGACTTTAGAACCTTGTTGATATTTCCAGAACACTGGTTTCTAAATTATCGGTGTCCAATCGTTACCCTGTGAGATAGGGGAAGTTTGAATGCGACGGAACAACACTATAAATATTTAGTTTGTTATGGGAATCCACGCCAGGAGTCAGGAAATAAAACTTTATACGTAGAATTTTCATTCTTCCCAAAGAAAAATTAACCATTCGCAAAAAATGTAACAGAAATAGTTACAGCCTTCGTCGTCTGGTCTAAAGTAAAATTAATGCAATGCTCTGATAAAAAGGGCATGTCCATGTACAACTCCGGATGTTCAAGATTGATAAAAAATACACTAATTGGTCTATATTGATTGAAGTAGAACTGAAACAATAACACATTTTTCTGTGCTCTCTGGATTGCATCTGACGGCAAGATGTATTAGAAACAGAAAAATATCGGAATAACTACTTTTTTCATATATTTTATCTCAAAAATGTGTAAAATCACTCAAGTAAAGAAAGGGGTCTTCCTTTCAAATCAAACTGCGTTTAGGTAAAGTATATTTTAGTCTGCGTCCTATTTTTAAAATAATTTTTTGCCTTTAAACAGAATGCTAGCCCCATTCTTTTGTGTATGTTTTTGAAGTCATAAGCTCCAAATCGGAAGTACCACTGACCCTATCTTGTATCCTTCCTCACAAAAACGGGTCCACTGTTAACAAGCCTAGTTCAAGGGTAAAAACACCGGTTAGCGCAGTATACAATGGTATGTCTGTCAAGTCCTTAGTTAGTTTAAACATTGTCAATATGTTTGAGTTTAATAAATAAGATTATAACGTTTAAAAAGTTCTTTGAAACATGTGGATGCAACTTAATAAATCGAGATCATTTACACATGGATGTTCAAGATGGCCACGATGGCTCTATATCTCTCACCTGAGTACCACAGTTTAAAACAGCAAGGCCAAAGGAATAAAAGTAAGTTCATCTAATGCTGAAGTTAAGCAACCAAAATTTACATCTTGTCCAAACTTCATAGACACAGCTTCAAAAACAGTAAGCAGGTCAGTGAAACAAGGTCAGTGTCGGCTATTAGTCAAAGAATATGGCGACTAGATCAAGGTCAATGTCTGCTAAGGTCACAGTTGAAAATTGTATGCAAAATATAGTAAAAGTTAAAGTTCCCTACTGTAGCTAAAACAAAAAATAAAAATGTAGGTCAGTAGGTCAAGGTAAATGTCGGCTTAGGTGAAAGTTGAAAACTGTATGAAAAATTATAAGTATGGTTCAATTTCTTGTACTGTTGTTGCAAAAAAAGGAAGATAGTTCAAGACAAAAGTCGAGGTCCTATAAATGTCAAGGACTAAGTTAAATATGGGCACATGAAGATTAATTTCAGTGCCATTAAGGTAATTATCCGTTTTTATTACCCCACCACTTTGCTTGTGGGGGAGGGGGATGGCGGGGGAGGGCATATAGATTTGCCCTTGTCTATCTGTCACGCTGTCCGTACGTAAACCGGTTTATGTCGCGTGAAACTTCAAACGTATAACAGCTAGAGTCATGAAACTTTCTAACAATAGTTGACAGCATGTGAATATACGCACCTGGGTGTTTTGACGCAAATTTATTGAAGATCGGCATAGTTATCCCCCCCCTCCGATAAAACTAAAAAATAGCAGTTTTAGACTTTATACGCACCTGTAATGTGCAGGATTTTTTGTGACAATACAGCGGAATGTGAGGGCATCTGTGTCCTATGGACACACCTCTAGTTCAATATTTAACACCCCCGGGCGGAGTAAATATTAACCCTAGAGAGATAAAATGAACAATCGTTGTAAAGACCAACTATACAATGCCGCATATTAAGTATCTGAGTTCTACGGCCTACGATTTCTGACAAAAAGATTTTAAAAGATTTTGTTTTCTACATATATAGAACTACTGGGGCGGGGCCAGTTTTGACCCAAGGAACATTTGAAAAAACTGATGGCGGGCGGACTACCAAACAAAGCTACATAGAAAATATCTACGCTAAGAGATATATGGGTCAGACAAGACTATATGTAAGCCTATGTTAAATCAAGTGATCTCCAGGATAGAGCCATTGATGATCCCAGTGGCATAACTTAAATAATATTGGTACATGACCTGGTGGTTGTAGGAAAGAACTTGTTTACAGCAAGTGATGGTGGACCACAGATGCCAGAAGTAGAGCGTAATCAAATACACCTTTAAATACATAACCCTTTCGATGTAACCTACGTTAACCAGCTTTTTAGAAAAACGTTTAAGATATTTCTTGTTAATTTCCAGGGTCACTTTGGCCACGTATACCACGTATACATTAGAATGTTTCTACAGTGTTTATCAAAAACAGGACATTTCTCCGACAAACTTAAATCGACAGGATTCATTGAATAAAAGCCATCGATAACTTGAAAACGTGGTTTAAGACACTTTAGACAAAGATAGTGGGAGACAACAATTATCTAACTAGATATGATTTTCAGAAAATTATCTGAAAATCACTAATGTTCAACAGAACTGATGCCTTAGGACTCCAGAAGTTTAGTTGATTTTTCCAGAATACTTGTTTTTAAACATACTGTATCAAATCGTTACCGACAGTTTCGTGAAAGTAATGCTAGAATACGATAGAATAGCATTTGCTTGCTGTGGGAATCCACAGCATAAGTTAAAAATAAAAGAAAACTTTATTCTTCTATTTGGATATTTTTTTAAAGAAAGAAAAAGGTGACTTTCAGTGGTCGTTCTAAGCCCCATCTTAGATTGCTTTTACCCCAAAATAAATATTCGCCATTAAGAACGGATGGTGTAAACTTAGCTATAAACGCTTGATGTGCGTTTCAAGTGTCGAGAAAATAAGAAGCCTGGTGGAAGAAAGTCATACCTGTATCAATATACAAGGAAATATATTGAGGTCGACAAAGAGCTACTTTGGATGAATACAGTAGCAGTATCAATTTGTAAAGTTATATTTCTCAGAGACAAGTTTAGAGCAAGATTATTGACAAGTGCTGGCGATAGTGATATAAAAATAACTGATTGTCCTAATCAATTCATTGCTCTGGTAAACATTTTACTGAACTCCCCGTATGACATGACTCTGTATAATGTACGATGATAAAGGCTGATAAAAATTTACACTAATTAGGGTTTATTGATTGTAGTCTAAATGAAACAATAACGTGTTTTCTCAATCTGACGACCAGATACGATGACTTGAAGTGACTGGAATTCATGCCGGTTTAGCATGCCAGCAGTACTGAAACACTGTTTTCATAATGTTTCAGAGCACAAAAAATGTCTAATGACGATATCAGCTCCTGATATACCGTACATCTATATATGTACATATTGTTTTACATATCTAGTTTTGTAACATTATAATAATAACAGTTTGATACTTCGCCCATGCAAAAACGACATTTATTTCAAATTTCAAGTGGATAAATTAGACGTGAAATATTTCAGAATTAATGAAAGGGGCAGGACAACTATTGTTCTGGTTATGTTGAAAAATATCGCGTATTTTGAGAATAATTTGATTTTTTTTTTTGAAATTCTAATATTTTTTGTCATACATAACGTACAAAAAATTGCAAGGCACGTGTTACATTTTTTAACTTGAGATGAAGTCGCACTTTACCGATGGACTTAACCGAATAAGCTGATATTTATTACCTCTTACAACTGGTCGTATAAAGTGGCCTCAAAACAAATGAATTTAATGTCATTTAATACAAGTATTATATAGTTTAACATAAAAATGACCCCCATGACAAACAAACGTTCTAAAAGGTCTCCTTAACATACGACCCAATTGTTTTGCTCATGCCTTTCGCTGACTGTACAATTATTATAATTATTTTCTTAGACTGTTCCAGACAACCGATTTCTTCCCACTTACCGATACTTCAATAAAATAATGTGGGGCATGCAACAACACATTTACATGATTACTTCATTTTTGTGTCACCCTTTCGAAAACTTAACGTTGGCTATATCTTTGCTATTTCTGAATAGTTCCTCATCATACTTTCAAATTATATTGCCTACAACAACAGGGTCGTGATGATTCCAAAATCTTTAGGTCAAGGTCACATTTGACAGAGTTATGCCCCTTTTCACGGAAACTTAACATTGGCTATAACTTTGCCATTTCTTAATATTTCCTCACCAAACTTTCAAATTATATTACGTACGACAACAGGGTCTTGACTATTCCAAAATCTTTAGGTCAAGGTCACATTTAACAGAGTTATGCCCCTTTTCACGAAAACTTAACGTGTGCTATAACTTTGCCATTTCTAAATATTTCCTCATCAAACTTTCAAATTATATTGCTTACGACAACAGGATCATGATGATGCCAAAATCGTTAGGTCAAGGTCACATGTGACAGAGCTATGCCCCTTTTATACTTGGATTTTGTCACGTAAACATAACATTGGCTTTTAAAGTCCATTTCTCAGAAACTATCAAAGCTATTTACTTCAAATTAAAATACATGTTCACTAGCAAAATGCAACACCATTTCTCAAGGGCAGATAACTTTCAAATTTATTTTTGCAAAGTTATGTCCCTTTTTCAACAAAATTTCTTGGTTAACCTTTTTGTTAATGTCCATTTCTCAAAAAGTGTCAATATATATATAGATATTCCATTCAAACTTGGAATACTTGATCACCAGCAAGACCCCTGCAAAGATTGTTGGTACCCATGTCTCTGGGGTCAAAGTTAGCCCCATCACAGGGGTCACTTGATTTTTGCTTATACTTACATATAGGAAAAAACCTGTTAAGCCTAGAAATAAAATATTAACTGACACGAAATTGGTAAGTACTTCGCCCCCCTCCTCCCACTCCCCTCTGCATGGGGACCCCATACCCCACCCATCCACCACGTTACCTCATCCCCACCCACCCATTTTTTCTGTCATTATTTTTCTTTAAATATGAAGGTACTTGACTACCCCCCTGTATGGGGACCATCCTCCTGTTAACCCCTGCCAAAACAAATATTTTTTTAAATGTGTAGGTATGAAGACTCCTCCCCCCCTTTCAACCCCCAAAAAATTCTTTTTTCTCTCAAATTGGAAAAGAACTTCTTAACCTTTGAAATAAACCTTTAACTTACATGAGCTGGGTCATTACCCCCCCCCCCCCCACCACTGCATGAGAACCACCCTCTTACATCCCCACCTCTTTACCCCCGTCCCCACTCGGGGCCCGATTTTTTTAAAATACATAGGTACTTGACTCCCCGGTCCGAGGCTTTCTTTCATTTTACAAAGAAAAGTATAAAGAAAACATTGGGTGAAACAAATTAAACACAGGTTGATAAGTAAATAGCTAGAAAAAGTTGAGGACATTTGTATTTTATCGACTGTTTGAGGTTCAGCAGCAATTATTTGTGCCTAATCAGAAAGGAGACAAAACAAAAAAAAAACATTCCTAAACTTTCCTAATTTCCTATTGGAGAGATATTCTGTCTTCGAGGAAGAGTTGGAAATCTGAAAATCTTATTGTGAGGTTTGAAATGAAGATGATAATTTAAAAATATTTGAGTACTAGTAATTGTATCCACTGAAAATCCACTAAACGTTTGTGTCGACAGAAATATTATATTATTAAGCATGTGTGATAAAGAAATTCAGTTAGTGAAGAAACGACGGTGTCTCTTAAATTCATATTCGTCAAACAATATATTGCGGACAGAACTTTGTCTGAAAATCGTTCGTGTACATACTGGTTATCCATTTTTTAACCCGTCACAAATGAAGCTACGGACTGTACAATTTGCTTACAAGCTACTCACACATTGTTCTTAATAAAAGACGTTTATCAAATAAATGTGTTTCATTCAAAACAAAAGAATAACATTGACAATTAGCTATCTTCTCGTAATCTGCAAAGAATTCTCGAAAAAAAAAAAGAGCAAATAGTGAAACATTTGTCTTAAAAAATTAAATCATTACTGACTAACATTTGCTCTAATGCTTTTCGCTTGGAGAAGTGTGTATTCTATGGAAGGGGATATCTGCCAGTGTATGCATACTGCTGTATGACAATTGCATATTGCTTTGTTTAATTCTTTATTATAATCTGCATTTCCCCGTGCCTTTGAGTTTATTTCCTCTGCTTGTTGCAAATATCTTGCAGCTTTTGCAACTCGATGTATGTAAATCATACAATTTTTAATGTAAAAGGAAAATGCATATTCGGTTGTTATTCGATTGTGTATAACCTTGAAATGTTGATGCTTATAAGTTCTTACTACTTTTGACGTGATTCTTTGTGACTATATATCGTTTAATACATACATAAGCTTTTAAACATCTATTATTTCCTTTCGGTAATTTCGACGTTGAATGTTTATTTCAGAAGACTTTTAGGGTACACGATTCAGCCTGGAATTTATGTTTTGCACTTAGTTATGTGTAATGCTTATTAATGTATTAAAACAAATTTTCATATTCACTTAAAGATATCAATTAGCACAAAGCAATAGCAAACATGAAACTAACCGAATACATCTGTAACATGTATTCATATAAAGCTGGGAACCATTTTTTTTCGGCGGTTTCCGTAAAAAGGTTAATCATGCACGGTGTATTGACAAAAAATACCAGGCAAACAAGTGCAATCCAAGACGGACAATACAACTGGACACAAAAGTAAATTGCTTTTTCAAAAGTTTATTTCGTTGAGAAATTTGCACTTTCCTCCCGACATAAGTACTCCAGGGAACCACATTTTTCACTGACCGACTATTATTTCCGTCGTCATCACGTACGTTAGTAAACTCGTAACAATAATTTTCTCTTTTTGTATTCTATAAAACTAAAAGTAGCAAGAGCATAAGCTGACCAATGCAAATAATCTATCAGCTACATTAATTATAAATTTGACTTTCTGTTTTTATTTCATCAATAAAAAAGTAACAAGGTAAGAGTTGACCATTTCAAAAAGTCACTGAGGTACAAGTTGACCTAATTAAGTACAAGCTGAAAACTTTGTTATTCATTCTTTTTTTTGCATGCTATAAAGGCACGTTCCCAATTGAAATATCCCATTTTTTTTCCAAATTTTGATAAATAATTTCTCAAAAATATAATGCTATAATTTCCAGTATATTAGACTATGCAGCCTACCAGGACTCAAACTCCATACCCTTGGAATACTGTTCCGCTGATCTACTGTCTGAGCTACCCAGCCTCATACAGGTTATCTTCACTCTTAAGGAACAGTTCTGAACATTTCAACACACTTAAGCATTTTTGTTAAAATCACTTATTTTAATGTTCACTCAAAAACAAAGCTTAATCATAAAACATACAAAATGACATTTAAAACATTTTCATGACAGTTTATTTTTCAATTAGCTGAAAAAATACCAGAAAATGAAAAAGACTCCTGTTTTTTTATAAATTCATCTCAGAGTTAAGTCATTCAACCAGTTCCGATTAACATTTTGACTAAATACTCAAATGGCGTCTTTAACTTATAGACATATCTATCTACAATCAGGGTCTCTTTTAAAGACCCTGCTACAATGTAGTGGTTTAGGCCACTTCCAACAACCCTGTTGTTGCCAACAGTGTTGGAGCTTCATGAAAGCGGTTGGGGTTCAATTCCCGTGAGAACCCTTAGGTTTATTTTCTCTACTTATGTACTTCAACAATATTCTCAGTCATATAGACGCTATGCATAATTTATAATTTCTTTATATTTTTCCTTCATTCCGTTAAGAAAGGGTGATTTGCCCAGAAAAAATGGAAAAGTTTTCTCAAACCTAATCGGTCCATAGACCACATTGTTTTAATATAATCCTATTATACATGTATATAGTATTTTCATACATGTTTGAAAATGATGTGAGATGTGGCCTGTGTCTGTGAATCTGTCAAGAAAGCTATAATATAAAAAAATAACCAGATTTCTACCTCTAATCTTCATTATTTGAGCCACTTTTCCGAGAATTTCAATTGACAATATAAAATTATAAATGATCCCAGGTCAAAACTTGTACTTATTGTGTAGATGGGAGAATTTTACCACTGAAAAAGAAATATTTACTAATTCACTTACTTCGCCATTATTTAGCATTTCATCCAAAATACACGGGCAAGTAATTACTATTTCACCGTAAAACCACGGAAAACACCGAACGTAAAATTTGTTCTTCCACAGTTATCTCCCGTGTATAATAATTTGCGCTAGAATCTTAAATTCTTTACTGGTTCCCCACGAAGTTTACTAAAATGACACTTTTAACAACCGATTGACTATTATACTAAGTTTATGCATCATGTTTAAATACCTCTTTTCCTGAAGTTTAAACATATTTTCTATCGTTCATGTTGTTAATGATTACCTTCTGGAATACTCAATTTAAACAACAGCCATGTGGCAGCAAACAAGAATGACGTTGAATAAAAAAAGCCGATACATTCAAATTAAGAAACATAAAAGACTTAAGTAGTTGTTAACTACTTGTCACATTCAATAGCAACAAAGTCAAATGAATTTACAAATACATAGTTTTCAATCTATAATTTTACAGATAAACATTTCAAGATCACAGCGGTACAAATAATGTTAAACCACGGACTCTTAATGTGCAAATAAGAGTTAGTTGAATATGGGAATGAATTGTAACAATAGCAATAGAAAACACGAAAAACAAATTACTTATAAATAGAATATATGCAACTTTAATGAAGTTGTCAATAAGTAAGACGCATATGAAAGTAAATTACATAAAATTGTAATTTAGCAGTAGAAATACAGTGGCGGATATCCCCTTCCATAGTATTCATCTTGTATGGGAGTGTATGGGATTTTACTCTGACGCATTTTAACTTGTTTAAGCACAAAAGTATTGCAGGAGTTTGCTTAAATATAGACAGTATTTTGGTAAGATAAGTTGTCCTGAAATTGCGAGAATAAAACATGCTCCTTACCAAAGAAGAAAAAGAGCATTATTAATGAGATTTCAATCCATGGCAAACCTAAATTATCAATTTAATCTAAAAATGTACCTCTATTTCTAAATTTAAGAGGCACGGATGAAATAATGACGTATACTACATTTGCAAGAAAAACAAATGCGTTGTTTGGAATTTCATTGTGATCACATTGAAATATAAAATAGCCTTATTACGTTGGTTGCGACTGCTGATTTCATTTATGTGCTAGCCCTTTATCATATAACTAGATGCGTGTTCAGTTGAACACTTGTGTCGCCCATGGGTACTCTGTTAAAATACAGAAAAGGTAAACAAGAGCCTGGTGAAAAAGACAGCATGCTAGTCCAAGTACAACAAGACCTGTCCGCAGACAGCACGCTCCACTTTTCTCAGTGCTGATGATAATTTATAAGCCAAGTTAAACAAGAGGCCCAAGTGAAAAAATTGGGTTGGTGAGGATAAGTATCATATAAAATGAAAAAAAAACTCGGGCCGGGGGGGGGGGGGACTGGTTGGGGGAGGGGGGTGTGTGCTTAGGGTAGATGGGGAGTCAAGTACCTATGTATTTTTAAAAACATCGGGTCCCGAGGAGGGAGGGGGGTGGGTAAAGAGTAGGGGATGTAAGAGGGGGGTCCTCATGCAGGGGAGGGGGGAGTAATGACCCATCTCAAGTAAGTTAAAAGTTTATTTCAAAGCTTAAGAAGTTCTTTTCCAATTTAAGAGAAAAATGTTTCCTTTTTTTTTTTTTGGGGGGGGGGGGAAAGGTGGGAGGAGTCTTCATACCTATACATTTAAAAAAATATTTGTTTTAGCAGGGGTTAACAGGAGGATGGTCCCCATACAGGAGGTAGACAAGAACCTTCATATTTAAAGAAATATTAATAAATAATGACAGAAAAAAATGGGTAGGGTGTGGATGAGGTAACGTGATGGATGGGTGGGATAGGGGGTCCCCATGCAGAGGGGAGTGGGAGAAGGGGGGTGGGTGAGTTCTTACCCATGTCATGTCAGTTAATATTTTATTTTTAGGCTTAAGAGGTTTTTTTCTATATATAAGTATAAGCAAAATCAAGTGACCCCTGGGGTGGGGCTAACTTTGACCCCAGGGACATGGGTACCAACAATCTTTGCAGGGGTCTTGCTGGTGATCAAGTATTTCAAGTTTGAATGGAATATCTTTGACACTTTTTGAGAAATGGACATTAACAAAAAGGTTAACCAAGAAATTTTGTTGAAAAAGGGACATAACTTTGCAAAAATAAATTTGAAGGTTATCTGCCCTTGAGAAATGGTGTAGCATTTTGCTAGTGAACATGTATTCTTAATTTGAAGTAAATAGCTTTGATAGTTTCTGAGAAATGGACCTTAACAGTCAATGTTATGTTTTCGTGACAAAATCCAAGTATAAAAGGGGCATAACTCTGTCACATGTGACTTTGACCTAAATATTTTGGCATCATCATGACCCTGTTGTCGTAAGTATAACGTCAGATGCAGTCAATAGAACACAGAAAAATGCGTTATTGTTTCAGTTCAACTTCAATCAATATAGAGCAATTAGTGTATTTTTTTATCAATCTTGAACATCCGGAGTTGTACATGGACATGCCATTTTTATCAGAGCAATGCATTGATTAGAGTAATCAGTTAACTTTTATGAAATTGTCACAGTCCCTATGAATAATCTTGCTGTAAACTTATAAGATAAGATAATAAGATTCATAAGATACTGATACGAACATAAATGGTTTGTTTGTTTCAGGTTTTATAAGCCACTGATTTCCGAAATATGCCTAGCCAAAATAATGCGTTTAAGCTTAGTTTATTTTACTTTAGACCAAACGACGAAGGCTGTAACTCTTTCTGCTTCATTTTTGCAAATGGTTAATTTTTCTTTGGGGAGAATGAAAATTATACGCATAAACTTTTATTTCCTGATTCCTGGCGTGGATTCCCACAACAAACAAAATATCTATGTTGTTGTTCCGTCGCATTCAAACTCCACCCCCCCCCACGCCCCCCCCACCCCCCCCCCCCCCCCCCCCATCTCACAGTGTAACGATTGGACACCGATGGTTCAGAAACCAGTGTTCTGGAAATATCAACAACTTCTAAGGTCCCTAGACATCCGTTTTGAGAACACATCAGTGATTTTCTTATAATTGTCTTGTTTTCTTGTCTTGTTAAATAACAGTTGTCTCCAAACTGCTTTGGTTTAAGTGATCCACTACGTTTACAGTTAAACGTTTTAGTTCCATTTCTTTTCTTTTTCTTTTTCTAATGATGCCAGTTGTAATTTTTTTATTGTCTAAGCTATTTTCTGTCGCACTAGGAATAAATTTGTAACGTTTTGTTGTGGATTTAAGTCAAAATTAAAATTTCTGGTTTTGTCCTTTACTCTTTTAATTCCCAAAAAACACGAACGCGCATAAACAAACAAACTAGTGTTTGATATACCACCATTTGATATATTTATTTTTCTTTCACAAAAAATATTATTTAAGCTCTATAACACTACTTTTATCATTTTTCAAAGAAGATTTTTCAGCAGTGCACGACCGATAACCCACCTCCATGATAAACCTTGTCAGTCTAGTCACGTTGTTAACGTCCGAATGAAAACCTGAGTCAATTCGGTCTCTGGACTGGTTAGCCAGACTGTCCTTAGTCCTTAAAACATAGCATTTGACAATGCTAACTGATAGGTATAGTCAGAGACTGGACATGATTGTCCTAACCGTCCAGTTTCCTTTGAAAAATTGTCGTCCGTCGAATTGTCTATTTGTCAACCGTAAAAATGTCAAAGCCTGTCTTATATTTACCTCTCAGAACATCAGTCGTTTAACCAGCAGGACTGCTTATACGTCCATGTCATGTCAGTGTTATTTTACTGTTAACCGCTGATTTGTATGTTCTCTTTATCGTCCCCTAAACTATTTGTTGATAATCAAGTCTGCTAATTTGCATACCGCATATTAGATTATTCAATTATCAGTCCGTCCGTTAAGTCCACTGTCCGGTCGTCAACTTGTCAAAAGTGTTATAATCTGTCAGAAATGTCAGTATAAGGTCTTATCCGACTGATAAACATTACCGTCATTTGAAACATGTGTAACAAATATATAGGTCCCAATGAGAACAAGTCAGTAAATATTTGACCATATAAATTCAAAAATTAATGTTTATCATTTTGATGGGCGTCGGTCGGCATGCATCTTAGATATCAAATATTCCGTCGTCAGGGTCAGTGCTGCCATCGGCGGCATATGGCTTTACCCTGACAATACGGAGAGGTGGAAGTGTAGATGGGGCTCTCAGCAATGAGGATGGGGCATCCGCGATCCTCCTGAATGCGCTTGCGGTTCCTCTTGGCTCGACTTTGTTTGTCCAGTATGGTTAGGTCCACCTTCTGTTTGTAATAAAACTCGATATCAGCTTTTCGCTCGTGACATTCTGCCCTAAAAATAGAAAAATGTTTCATCAGCTTGTTTGCATATCTCGTCTGCATGCACTATAGATCTAGAACTGCCACTGTCATGGCGTGAATACCCCGCATCGCGCTTTGTCAGAATCAACAGGGGTCATTTAAAGGTCATGGACAACCTCCCTGCCAAATCTGAAGCCAGTTTTTTGTAGTCAATGCCCCTGTAACCTTGACCTTTGACCCAGTGATCTAAGACTGAGTGTCAAAGGATTCTTAAATTATTGGGCGGACAAGCTTTTATAGTCAAAGCTCCTGTGACCATGACCTTTGACCCAATATAAATAGAGGTCAACTACTGGTCATGACCAACCTCCACACCAAATATGAAGACTGTGGGTCAAAGGATTCTTAAGTACTTTGGCGGACAAGATTTTTGTAGTCAAGGCTGGCATTGACCTTTGACCCAGTGACTTTAAAATCAATACGGGTCATTTAATGGCCATGACCAATCTCCTGACCAAGTAAAATGACTGTGGGTCATAGGATAGTTAAGTTATTTGGCGGAAAAGGCATGTGACCATGACCTTTGACCCAGTGACCTCAAAATATATAGGGGTCATCTACTGGTCATGATCAACCTCTACACCAAATATGAAGACTGTGGTTCAAAGGATTCTTAAGTTATTGGGCGGACAAGCTTTTTTTAGTCAAGGTTCCTGTGATCTTTGACCCAGTGACCTCGAAATAAATAGGGATCATATACTGGTCATGACCAACCTCCACACCAAATATGAAGACTGTGGGTCAAAGGATTCTTAAGTTATTTGGCGGACAAGTTTTTTGTAGTCAAGGCTCCTGTGACCTTGTCCTTTGACCCAGTGACCTCAAAATCAATACGGGTCATTTAATGGCCATGACCAAGCTCCAGTTAAGATTGGTTTGCGTCAAAGGATTCTTAAGTTATTTGGCGGACAAGGCATGTGACCACGACCTTTGACCCAGTGACCTCAAAATAAATAGAGTCATCTACTGGTCATGACCAACCTCCACACCAAATATGAAGACTGTGGTTCAAAGGATTCTTAATTATTGGGCGGACAAGTTTTTTGTAGTCAAGGCCCCTGTGACCTTGACCTTGACCTTTGACCGAGTGACCTCAAAATGAAAACGTGTCATCTACCGGCCATGACCAATCTCCAGACCAATTAGGATTACTGTGGGTCAAAGGATTCTTAAGTTATTGGGCGGACAAGATCTGTGACCATGACCTTTAACCCAGTGACCTCAAAAAAGATAGGGGTCATCTACTGGTCTAGATCAGCCTCCATTCCAAATATGAAGACTGTGGGTCAAAGGATTCTTAAGTTATTGGGCGGACAAGAATCTTTTAGTCAAGGCTCCTGTGACCTTTGACACAGTGACCTCAAAATAAATATGGGGTTCATCTACTAGTCTAGATCAACCTCCACACCAAATATGAAGATTGTTGGTCGAAGGATTTTTTAGTTATTGGGCAGATAAAACCTGTGACCTAGCCTTTGATCCAGTGACCTCACAATAGATAGGGGTCATCTTCTGCTCTAGACTAACCTCCGCACCCAATATGAAGACTGTGAGTCAAATGACTTTTGTTATTTGGCGGACAAGGCCTGTGACCATGACCTTTGACCCAGTGACCTCAAAAAAGATATCGGTCATCTACTGGTCTAGACTAACCTCCGCACCAAATATGATGGCTGTGGGTCAAAGGATTCTTAAGTTATTGGGGGGACAAGTTTTTGTAGTGAAGGCTCTTGTGACCTTTGACACAGTGACCTAAAAGGGGTCATCTTCTGGCCATGACCAATCTCCAGACCAATTAAGATGACTGTAGGTCAAAGGAGTCTTAAGTTATTGGGCGGACAAGTTTTTTTTGTAGTCAATACCACTGTGACCTTGACCATTGACCCAGAGACCTCAAAATCAATAGGGGTCATCTACTGGCCATCACCAATCTTCGGACGAAGTAAGATGACTGTGGGTCAAGGGATTCTTATGTTATTGGGCGGACAAGGAAAAACCGACGGACGGCCGGTTGGCCGACCGGCCGAACGGACGGACGGACAAGCTGATTCCAGTATACCCCCCACAACTTCGTTGTGCGGGGGTGTAATTATGCCGTCTATAACTTGTCGATTCGGAATTCCAAGCAAGTGGAAAGTACAACTTATTTCTTAATTAATGTCAACGTAATAATCTTTTCAAATGTAGATGACTTGAAGGTATGATATTCTGACTGCTAGAAAATCTAAAGTCTTACATTTTCGTGGCATGTTCCTGAGAAGACTTTTTCTTCTTGTTTAATTCCTCAGACCTTTTAGCATCAGCAAGTTTCATCTTCTCATTTACGTCACTCGTGATCTTAACAGAAACAAAAAATAAAAGTTTATGTTCAATGTTATCTGGATTTCTTTAACAATATGGACAGTGACATTGATAAGAATTATTCTTGTTTTATTCCGCAAATTGGCAAAACGATTGCTTATAGTCACTAAATATAATAGATAATAATAAAACGTTGATTCATTTCAATTTGTCATATTTTTTAAATAAAGCATGTGAACAAATTTTAACTAAATTTATCAGTTATACACGTTATGTGTGCCTAAATATTTACCAAGCACTATTACATTTTTTTCTATAACTATGCAAAAAAGCTGAAATACAGTTGATCTAAGCATGAATACAATACATTAAGGCTAGTTCGCTTTCACTGACTCTTCTACAAATCTGCTTAATCAAATGTAAGTTAAATGTTGAGCATTTTTTTAATTACAATTACAAATATTTTACCAGCACACACGCACACCCTTATGCTGACCCCCTATAAGCACAGAGTACTGTTCAAAAACACCTACCCCTGTTGTGCGTGGTTTAATCGGTGGAAGAACGGCCTTTCTCATTGGTCGACTGTCGACTTCAACATAGTAGGATTCGCCCCCTTTTGACTTCTTGTGCTCGCACTCAACTTTAGAAAACGAAAATTAAACTATTGAAAGAAAAACTGATTTACAAATACGTACAGTAAACAGCATTCAACAAAAACCTTACCAGTAAATACATATAATGGCGTTATCCTTTAGTTATTTAAAGTGACCTTGAATGTCCATGAAAGATCCTTCTTTAATCAAAACGATAACCGATTTTTCACACATGAAAACTTCACACAAAAAGAGTACTTCGTGTTGTTGATTTAGCGTTGTTTGTTTTACTTTTTCGCTGATAATACTACCTAATTGTGGCACTGGTGTTGGGGTCCTGGCCGCGATCGCCCTTTGCTTCCTCTGTCTCCTCCTTTCCTTTCTCTTGGCCCACCAAGTCGAGATGAACCCAAAGAGGCATGGCAACTTGCTGCATTTGCCTCCCCTTGGCGTCTTCTCATTAATGTTTTCCTCTACTACATCTATCTCGCTGTCTTCATTCTGTGGAATGTGAGGTTGTGCTGAAACTGGTTCCGTTGTTTCTTCATTCTTAACTTTTTTCTATTAAAAAATTGTTTTGCACTATAATGAATATTACTAAGTGTGGAACAAACAGTGTTTATATAACAGTTACAGACTTACGCGGATTTATTTCTAGTTAACGCAGAATAGTTAGTGACAGCATATAAAGGTTTCATATCAACTTTCAACTTAAAGAAAAAAGATATCCCCCCTCCCCCCCAAAAAAAAGAAAGAAAGAAAGAAAAGAAATGTATATTTTCTTCCAACTATGATTGAAATATATGTTCTTATAAAGAAAGTTATGGAGGAGCAGTGGTCGAAGGGTTAGTGCGGCAGACTCCTGATCCGGATGTTGCTGGTTTCGAAGAGTGAAAGTCTCCAGTGACTTCCAAAATATCACGCTTTCGGCACGAGAACTGGTTTGCAGCTGTCATCGAGAGGGATTAGTCTAAGTTGCAAGAACTTGTTTTCCTAATGGAGGTAATATAAGTTTAAACTATAAAGACATTCTTTGAGAATGCGGACCAGGGGCAATAAAGCCTAGATTTTAACGAGATCTCTAACTTCTGTCTACTATGGTAGGTATAACTTCACAGATCAGAAACACTCGTCTGATTTAACGATTACCCTTTTCTTTCTTTTTTTCTTTTTCTTTTTCTCTGTCTTTGCTTCGATTTCAATCTTCGTTTCCTTTAACTTCGGCTAGAACTGCATCGCAGGCTTCATCTGGATTCGTATTCTTTTGCTGTTCTATAACCTGACTTTTGAGTTTATCGGCGTTGATCAAGACATCCTGAAACAGTTCAGTTGTCGAAAAATATTTTCAGACAACACAACAATTCCCTGCTCTCTAATCTTGCATGATCTGGGTCCGAAGAAGAGTAATTTAAGGTCGTGGTGCAAGATAAAGGAAGATATCCAGTTTTTATATCGGACAGTAAAAAACTGTCACTTTTTATACATAGTTTTATTTAAATATTAAATTAGAAAAAAACGCATTATTTAAACAGAAACTCGGACAAAGGCAAAAGATAAAGCGTTAATTATTCGCTCCGTCATTCAATAATTAAACCCAAAGGACACTAAACTGTTAACTAAACAGTCACTTTTTAGGAATAAGATTATCTTAATTACTTAGTTTAATTACAAATCATAATAGAATTTCCATATAACACTTTCAATGGAACCAGTCACTTCAAAGAAGAGCCAATATGTTTTTGTAATGGAGTGGCAAGTCGAAGACAAGGGTCATACCTAGGCTTTCAAAAAAAATCGTCGCTTTTAGGTAAAACAAAACAAACAAAACAAAAAAAACAAAAACAAAAAAAAAAAAGAAATCGGTAGAATCGATGGATGCTCTCCGAATAAATGCCAATTCCAAAGGGGCTATTGTTTAATATGTATTTTTTTTAAGTATGAAAAATACCAAAGGGCAATAACTCCTAAATTATGCAAGATGGAGTTACGGTTCTTGCACGCTGCACTTTTCCTCATAGAGATCTATCTACCAATAAAGTTCCATGATATCTCTTATACTTTGTGAGATATGCCCCGGACAAAAAATAATTATGAGAAATTTCAAAGGGCAATAACTCAAAAATTAATAAAGCAAGGGTTATAGTTCTTGTGCGTTGCACTGCTCATTGATAAGATATATCTACTTATAAAGTTTCAAGCTGATAACTCTTATACTTTGTGAGATATGCCCCGGACAAAAAATAAGTATGAGAATTTTCAAAGGGCAATAACTAAACAATTGATAAAGCAAGAGTTATAGTTCTTGTGCACTGCACTGCTCCTTAATAAGATCTAACTACTTATGAAGTTTGGTCTTGATATCTCTCATAATTTTTGTGTTATGCTCCGGATAAAATTATGACGGACAAATGGACAGACGAACGGACGAAAGCACAGACGGGGGACAGACGGACGCACAAGGCGGCAACTATATGCTTGCCCTTCGGGGAGCATAAAAATACCAAAAAAAAAAAAAACAAACAAAAAAAAAACAAATAGTACACCCAGTGAGTGATAGATTTGCAAATGTCACAGGCCGGTTAACGGCTCGGAAACAGAACTAGATTTCTTTGCAAATGTTAATCAAATAAACATAAAAGCTTTTCCGATTCAGATGCCTCAGTGCGGACTGAATGCATGGCAACAGGTCTACCGTAACTTTCTGCGCCTTTAAAATATAAATACATTTGACATGTGATTAAATAATGTTCAAGAATCTACATTTGCTTAAAAACTGCAATACATGAGTAAATTTGCTTGAATCTACTTATTATATAAAACGTGAATACATCTTTCACTCCCTGGAAGTTCCTCCATCTCTGACGCATACTGGTAGAAAACAGTTACTTACAGTAGGTCATATCAGTTACAAGAATATTATCAAGCTTCTATATAAAGCATTTAGGTTTTTTTTTTCCATTAAAATCAAATTAAGACTGTTTACCTGTACATCATCTCTACTTTCATGCTGCATTTTAACGCATTGTGCAACGGCATCTATAGCTGTGAGCCGATTTGTAACCTCATCTTCATGAAAGCGGGTTTCCAAAGATTTAAGATCATTGCAGCTATGATGCGCGTGCTCGTTGCTTCCTTTACATTCAAACGAGCACCTCCTGTCTTCTGCAGCGACAGGCTGTACTTCAATACGCCTTACTTTATTTTTAAATCCTCTTGGCATGACCTGTGCCGCCTGCGAGCTCCATGCTTGTTGTTAAGGACGTAGCGTCATGACGTCATCTTATGATGTCAGACGTCAGTTGACGTTGTTTGTGATCATTTTTACCTTGCGAGCCGCTGACTCAACGGTTTAATTGCTTCAGTCCCTTTTTTAATATAAAATGGAAATCAAAAAAGTGTTTTTTAAATATTTGAAATATTGTTTTTTTTATTATCTTTGTTTTATTATCATTATCATTTTATTATTATTTGTTTCAAGACCGTGTAAAGTGACGAATGCTGTAGAGGGGCGGTGTCCATATGATTTAACGGGACTTCCTCAAATATATCGTGATTGTACAAAATTTCCCTAATAACTTATATACTTTAAAATGTTTATTAAATTATTATCATTATTATTTAATTAGTTTGAAAATATGTCTAAGTATTTTTAAAAATATGAACATTAGTTAAAAGTGATGACTTTTCAATCACGCGCATGTTTAAGGTCCAAGTTAAGTTTGTATTATATGTCGCCACGGCCAACTAAATTTATATGTAAGAAACGTATTGATGTAACCTCTTTTATTATAAGGAAAAAGAAAACAATCCATTTGACAAAAGCAAAATATTTGATCTGACCAGGACTTGTTGCATTTTGACTGTGCTCTCCATGTCTGGTGTTTGAAATGATATTTCTGTCTTAATTTCATTTAATATTTTAGTGTAATAAATAAAAACGTATGTTTGTTTGCTGAGCTATGGATATTTTTTTTAAATATCCAGTTTTTGCATGTGTTATTAATATGAGTTTACGTTTTTTGAAAGACTGTATTCTTTAGACATGTTTACTTTCCAGCTACAACATCTTATTAGTAATATTTTATATGACGTATCTTTCTGCAAGGACTGATGATGACACAAACTGATTGATGAACATTGACTGTAGTCTAAGAAAAACAATAACAACTACTCGAGATCGACATTACTTCTTCTTGGAAAAAAATATCAGCCTGATTTATCTTAGTACAAAACTACTCTCTTGAAGAAATGGCAGAACATTGGAGATTCTATGTCCAAAGATTTTGACCATTTGTACAGATGAAATATTTGTACTGATAATCTAGTGTGGAATGTACAGTAAACTTTTAAATGTATATTAAACATAAAAAAGAGTTCCGATTAGATATATTACTTACACATTGTTCTGTACTGGACATATATCACTTTACTAGTGATTTGGCACAGGCGCTTCAATAGTTATAACAAATTAAGAATGAAAATTCAGCAATTGTATCATGTTTTATTTTACATGCTTATATATATCTATAATTTTATACTTCAACAGTTCTTTGACCAGAAAAATCAACATACGTAAATGTTAAGCGCATTTTTTAGGATTGGCGATGTATTAGCATCTACCAAATAATATCTCTGACTCTGCAATATGGAAAACTGGTAGATTTTGTATTCTATTATATACAATAATTATTTGAAAAAAGCTTTTCTTTAGTTATTCAAAACAACATTGCTTATAAAACACTTTTTTCAAAACTTGTGTTGTTTTGACAACATATCGGGAAATACTTTTTTTCTTTAAGATAAGGTTTCCCTGGAAATGTTTTTTCTTTCCCTTGCCTTTCGTTTATAATCGTCGTGGAAATAATCAAAATAGCTTACTTTATTCAAGTAAATAGCTTTCATATCATGAAAACGCGATACCAGTACGGTGATGAAAACGCTATACCAGTATGGTGATGAAAACGCTATACCAGTATGGTGATGAAAACGCTATACCAGTATGGTGATGAAAACTCGATACCACTACTGTGATAAAAACGCAATAATCTGATGGGGAGAACGCAAGAGTCCGATGATGAAAACGTGATGGCCTGATGATTTAAATGCAGTGGTACGATGATGAAAATCAGCATATAGTGCACTTTACTTACAGACCCTGAAACTGATATCATTTTTGTGGTGTTATTGAGAAGAACTTTTTCTGAGCCGTTATCGTTAAGCAGAGTGCTTAATAAAGAAAAGCTCGATAAAAATAGTAAGTAAAAGAACATAAATAGTAAGAACATAGTAATCGCAAAATAAAACATAGCTGAAAAAACCAAACAGTTATACTACCAGTGAGTTTCTCTTGTGAAATTACCTCACAAAGTTGTTTTACAGTTATATCGCTGTTTCGCTTCACCCCTTTAAGTGCTGAAATAATTGTTTTCTTACACCCTTAACGATTACGGTATTTAAAAGGGAAGTTATTCTCACATGAATTTCTGTTATGGTGATGATATTATGCCTTAATGAAATACCTTTAAGCTATTTAGAACGTGACACAAACGTTTTCACGGATGCGAACACACTCAATGGGAAATAACTGTACAAGTTCACTTTCTGCTAAGACCCCGATTCATATGAACATTGAGGACTAAAAACATCATGCAAATGTGGAAGTACAAAAAATAAATGTTGCAAGTCATAGAAGGGCGGCTGAGAGCGCACAAAGCTACAAGAAAAAATGCCATCGTAAACATTTTATCGTTTATCTGAAAACATGACAAAGCTTTCTAAAGGTCATGATATAAAGGATTGATGATAATGTGAACTGATTAATTTACATTGATTTGGGTCTAACAGAAACAATAACGCCTAATTGAGGGCGCCATGGATTACATCTAACGACCCGCTATACTGGAAGACGAAAATTATCGGAATCTGTTTGACTGTTGTGATCATCAGACAACCATTGATCACTTGATGAGCCTCCTGAAGCATCAATATTCCATAATGGTAGAGGATTTTTGGTAATTTTGGTGTATTCAAACAGATTCTGCCCTTCAAAGTTGCATGAAATATGTTTAATATGAAATATTATATGAACTCATTATATATTTTATATTAAATTTAAACTTAACATAAACAAGCACATATATATGTTCACTGTTTAAGTTAGATATTTGTTTCGGCTCAAATTCACCAGTCACCTTTATTCAGCGAAAACTTGGTACATCCGGTGAGAACTATAAAATGTTCACAAACCTGTCCGAGTTATAACTATCAAACTTTACTGACTCATGGTTGCTGGTGTTAATACTTTCTTAAATGGCGTTGATTGTTAAAAATTAGAACGGACAGTCAGAGGAAAACACACCTCTTTTCTTCTAAATCTGGAAAATGATATTTAAAACATGACACATATGTTTAAAGCTGCCGAAAATTCTGTCGTCTGCAAGTAAAATAAAGCATCTCAGCGAAAGAAGAGAGCTTTAAATAGTTTGAGGGTGGCTTCCGGTTCCGGTCGTGAAGGAGGGAAAAATTCATGAGGATAGAAGAATTGGAAAAATAGGGGGTAGAATATTTGTAAAACAAAATTCATTGTGTTCTACCATATGTGTCGCATTTGAATACACAGTGTATCAGTAAATGTATAATAATAGAGAAATCATCTATAAAGGAAGCCACCCTCAATTTGTCAATTTGACAAATCAATAGAAATACTGGGAAAACAAATTCAAATGGGTCTAAGAAGTGTAAATCCTTATGTTGGATTCCCAACATCTGACCCTACAACTACATGAACTTCATGAACTACATGATTTCTGTACTTGTGATTCTTTTTTATCTTAACGGTAAAAACTGAACAATCATTTATTTCTCTATGTAATGCCTAAATCTATTACGCTACTGACTAAAACGAAGATTATTTCAAAATTAAAACAGCAAATTATTAACATCAGCAGAAAAGACAATAGTACATTAATGATGTAAGTCGGTTGTGTCTAGGCAAACCGTTAGAATTGTGGTAATATTAATATACTAATAACATTATCTATATAGATTATTATTCCTTTAAAAAACAAAATCTTATTTCTTCATCCTTCTGTTAGAATGATTTGAAATAAAGCATAAACTATCGGCAAGTTGAATGACCTTTTGAAAAATACAACTTTTTGCAAATTGATTCATTCAGCAATTAAAAATAAATTCTTTTATAGCACATTTTATCCATCTGGAGAAAACTCATTGTGAGTTTTTTTTTAATTTATTTCACAATTAACTAACTAATCAATTAGTTTTATTACCACACTAATGGTTTAGAACAAAAATAATGAATGCACCTTTCCTGGAAGTGATGATTCTCTTGACAAAATAAAGTTCTCTTGAATGCAGTTTAAATTTCTTCCGTGTAGTTCGTTTGTTTGAAGAAGATGCACTTTAAACATGCAGCAGTAAACTTTAAGTAAAAAAAGAAGAAGTAACAAGCGCTTATCAATGTTGAACTTTAGTTCAGATTGAAGCATTTGTTTCATATCAGATTCAGCAGATTCATATTGATTGAAGCTGCTAGTTTCTCCAGTAAAGGACATCTGGAAATATGTTTAATTGAAAGACACATAGAAAATGTATTCTTTACCACTATAGATAATATGTCTAATCGCATGAGTGAAAAAAACTGTCTAAAAACTTGTCATTTTTTTGTCATATTAACATAAAAAGTCATGAATAGTACTCACATTGCGTATCAACAATATTGAGAGTACTGTTTCGTTTATTTGAGTATTTTTAGTCTTTTCTTTAATTTTCTTCAGTGAGCCTGATCGTAGGACTCTAATGCTAAGTGAAAGAATTGTCCTCCATGCAATCTTAAGGTAATTTCAATCACTTAATCAGTACAATCTTAAGACACTCAAATGTTAAAGTTCCTTTATCAAATGACCGCGATACCTGGATATGTTTTTTTACTCCTATAACGTATTTCTGAACTACCGTTGTGGTTCTACCCTTCATGTCAGCTCCCCCAGGGAGCCCTATCCTGTATCCGCCCCTGGTTTACCAGTACAGCTACAAAATGGCTTTTAAGACCGAAGTCTTCCGTGTAAAATTCTGACGTCTCATTCCAAATTGTTTTACATTTTAAAACGATAATCTAACTTCCGTGCACGTTTCAAAGACAGTTTATACTGGAAAATCAGCCGAAGTTCTCTGGGTAGTTCTTTTTGTAGTGATTTTCTGATAATTGTCTGAGAATCTAATATTGTTTGATCACGTTTCGTTTCACGATATCTATGATTGTCAAAAGTGATCTATAATATTTTCAATTAGGCGTTATAGTTTCTTTAGACTCCAATCAGTGTCTGTTAATCAATGAACCTTGTCGTTTCGTATTTTGCTGAGAGGCATCATGTTTTAGATAAACGCTGAAGAAACATTTAGGAATGAAGTAATATCTCATCTGTCAGGTTAAGGATGTTGTTTCGGAGCAATCATGATACTACTTTAAACATTTTGTACAATCTGTTCTAACATGAAGTGGTATTTTCCTATGTGTTAATTCTCGAACATTATCTATTCGAGATTTTTGCATTTTTATGTATGGGATAGAAGCAGGTTAATTTTTTGGCAGCCGCTGGTCATGCCGCTAAGTAATCACAAACGACAAAATATAAGACTGCTCAAAGAAATTATGACAGAAATCTACGCATTTCAGCTAAACGGATCTTATAATTATTTAGATCTTTTCTCAGCATTAGAAAACTAACTGGTGATTAATATACATTTGTTTCGTAAAGATATATACTTCACTGAGCGATTTTCCGTAGTGCCTTGTTACGTGTGGCCAAACAAAACGTAGCACTTCAGTACTTCTTTCCATAGCAAGGTATGGTGGCGTTGTTTGGCTTTTAGTCATATGGTCTGCGATCGTCTATCGAATAATCGGCAAATTCCGGTTAGCCCCAAATCAAAACGGCCAATTACGCAAAACAGTAAACAGAACTTCTTAACCGCATAACGCATATACATACTGTCCATAATGATGTGAGTGTAACTTACCATTAAATTACCTTAAAATGAATAATATAATGTCAGGCTAAACAAGTATTGGTTTGATTGCAACTTTATAGTCCTCAGAATTAAACAACTTAACAAAAAAAATCAACTGCAGTGTGGAAATCCAATACGTCATAGCGAGTGTATTTGGTTGAGGTTGTTGAAACTAAATATTAAAGGTGAGGTATTACTGAATATTGTTTAGACATTACTTTATTGAATATACATGTATTAACAACTGGCCAGTGCAGCAGTCTTATGGTGAGTACGAGTGTATGTGAATACCAAAGTCCCCGGTTGAGACTGTGCCTTTTTTTACATCGTCTGTAGATTATAGTATCCACTTACAAATGCATTTCACCCAGGCATGCAACATATACCATGATAACAGCTCTTTAGATGATTTCATAGTTGTGATGTCATTGATGATTCTTATTCAAGTTTTCATATTGAATTAGAGCATGTTGTATGTTTTTTCTTATTCAGTAAGAATCAAGAGCTTGGTAGTCAGGACTCTTTTTGTCTGAGATTGCACGGGGTAGACAATGTGACTGATTGTGTTTAATCTATCTTTTACAATCAGAATGAGCGACAGAATGTCATTGCAACACTGCATGTAAAGGAATATTTCAAGACTATTTGTCCAGAAGAATTGGCTCAGTATATTTTATTACGAGAAGTTATTTTTTGTTGAATATGTTATCAGTTACATCTGGTTTATTAGTTGCAACTGACAACTTTGAAATATTGATCCTAAAGCAAGCAGTTCTCAGAGGATTTGCTATATCTGCATTGTGTCAATTCAAAATCAGATATGGAGGAATGTTTTTTCTCCCTTTTGAAATACCGCATTCAGAACTTTCAGTGCTTTGATATATTATCTTGGCGAGATTTTAAATCCGGTCAGAAGTTCATTAGCACTTGTTAGAGAACTAACAATGTAACAGGAAGGAAGTTCGATGATGATTTTATAGATCGTTGGTTGGATGCCTCGTAAACTAGTATTTGCTATTGTTCAAATTTTGCTTTGACTTCTTAATATCTAAAGCTTGTTTTTATGTGTCAGTGTTTTCTAGCTGGCGCTTCTTCTGTTAATAATAATTTAAATGCATCTTTTTTTCTATGATTTAGTGTATTGTAAGACAAAATGGCATAAGTATTGATGAGCTAATAAAATGATCCGTTTTTCACTCAGTACATTTATTTTTTTACTTGAATGTGCAGATAATTTGGATATGAGGTTATAAGTCTATAATAAGATAGCTTTTAGATTTGTGTTTTGACTGCCTCATGACTGATCAATTGTGACTCAAACTAAATCTTCTGAAAAGGAAAATACCTTATGCCCCATGACAGGCGTAAATTCTTTCAAACCTGTAACTGACTCAGCCTCTGTAAAGAGACAATAAAAATAATTGTTAATCCAAAACATTCGTAGATATTATTTCTCAGCAGAATCATTATCTGATCTACGGTAGCCTGATAATTATTTTACAGTCATATAAATTCCGATAATGGTCGTCTTCCACTAAATATCTGGTCGTTGGATGTAATCCACGACGCCTTCAATTAGGGGTAATTGTTTCTGTTAGACTTTCAATCAATACTTTAAAATCCGGAATGTCGCAAAGACGTTTTCATGTCTTCAAATGAATCGTGTAAAACAATTTTTGATAAGGATGGAGTTTTATTTATAATGCAGATCACACTACATGAAACTTGTAATATGAATGCCTTTAAACAAAAACCTTTTTAATTTACTGTCTACTTCGGTGTTTAAACAAATCTCTTTAAAAAAAATAGCTGACAATGTGTCAGTATTTCGTTAGAGTGTCCACAAACAATGCAACGTCAAGAGCACTGCGTGACATTTCTTACACTGGAGTTTGAAAGATCACTCTATCTTACGAATGAATGATTGAATTTATTAATATTACTAAAACAATCGAATCTCATTTCTAGAGACAGAAACTACGATTGATTGATTGATTGATTGATTATGCACTGATGGGAGAAACAAAGGGCCAGTTTCTGATTTAAATGTTTGAAAACATCTTATTCAAATAAAAGCTCATATTTCAATTCAAAACTTTCTCTTTCAACTTTTTTGCCAAATTCAAACCAGTTTTCTGCAGAAAACAAAAATCCCTCACTCCAGCAATATCAGTTTTATGCAAATATCTAATAATTGTCTGCCAATCTAATAATGTTTGATAAGTATTGTCTCCCAATATCTTAAACTGTCAAATGTAATCCACGACGTTTTCAATTAGGCGTTATTGTTTCTTAAGACTGAACCGTAATTATCTTTCATCGGAAAAACCTTCCCGCATTGCCTGGCAAAAAGAAAGTCATGTTTAAGGAAATTTAGGGAAATTTGTTCAGCTAACTTCTGGAGAATTACAACACTCGTTTTCAAAAATTTGCAAAAATATCGATTTTTGTATTAAAATTATATTTTTCATTCTTTATTATTATTATTGTTTGCCTTAAACAAAACTGGCTATATTAAACATTTGCTCTGGTGACTGTTAAATTAGACAAATGATAATGAATAATAAATCTGAAGACAGTTAAAAAAGAAACACACCGGAACGTTAATAAAGAATTAAGGCCTGTCAACCTGCTTGAAAATCCAAAACCGTACAATTTTAAACATCAGTAACACATTAATCTAAAACAAATCAAATAAGAAATTTTTAATATATAAACATCTCTTTCTGCTATACAAAACGGTATAAAACTGCCTTTTCATTAGTCATATCGTGTTGTTTTGAGAGAAAAAACACTTCATTTGTAATTTTTGTAAATGTCCATCCTGCCAGCGTCATTTGTAAGTTTACAACTTCAAAATGTTACGTTCGACCTAGAACCATACAGTAACGTAATTGTAAGTGTTCATAGTTTGCATTCAAATGTGCAATGTCATGCACTTCAACATCATTAACTCCTTTATACGTTATATTATACCCTTAGCACTTTCAGCATCTAAAACTACGACGTTGATTTCATTGATTCGTTATTGTTCTGACCTTGCATACCATGAAAGCCTTTGCGATTAGATTTTCATCCCTAGTGTCTGACTGAGCTGTAAGCAGACATTTCTTATTGCATTATCGTTGTAAGAAGGAAATTTCGTCCCACTCATTCCAGTGAAGTAATCATGTTAATGACTTGTTGTACAGGTTTTGGAGAGACAATTTATTCTAGTTAACTATATAGTGTGACACAAACATTTCTATTATATCGTGTTCTGATTATACTTCTCAACGGTGACATAACGTATGTTTGTCAGACCTATGTCTGTAAGTAATATATTTGTTTCTTTCAACTTTCGTGTCAGGGAGCTAAAACTTGAAAAATGCAATGCGAAATGGCATGTACTCGTAACAACTGGACATCTCATGCAATAATGGCATGTACTCGTAACAACTGGACCTCTCATGCAATAATGACATGTACTCGTAACAACTGGACATCTCATGCAATAATGGCATGTACACGCAACAACTGGACTTCTCATGCAATAATGGCATGTACTCGTAACAACTGGACCTCTTATGCAATAATGGCTTGCACTCGTAACAACTTGACTTCTCATGCAATAATGACATGTACTCGTAACAACTGGACCTCTCATGCAATAATGGCATGTACTCGTAATAACAGGACCTCTCATGCAATAATGACATGTACTCGTAACAACTGGACCTCTCATGCAATAATGACATGTGCTCGTAACAACTGGACCTCTTGTGCAATAATGACATGTACTCGTAACAACTGGACCTCTCATGCAATAATGGCATGTACTCGTAACAACTGGACCTCTCATGCAATAATGACATGTGCTCGTAACAACTGGACCTCTCGTGCAATAATGACATGTACTCGTAACAACTGGACCTCTCATGCAATAATGACATGTACTCGTAACAACTGGACCTCTCATGCAATAATGACATGTGCTCGTAACAACTGGACCTCTCGTGCAATAATGACATGTACTCGTAACAACTGGACCTCTCATGCAATAATGGCATGTACTCGTAACAACTGGACCTCTCATGCAATAATGGCATGTACTCGTAACAACTGGACCTCTCATGCAATAATGACATGTACTCGTAACAACTTGACCTCTCGTGCAATAATGACATGTACTCGTAACAACTGGAACTCTCATGCAATAATGACATGTACTCGTAACAACTGGACCTCTCATGCAATAATGACATGTGCTCGTAACAACTGGACCTCTCGTGCAATAATGACATGTACTCGTAACAACTGGACCTCTCATGCAATAATGGCATGTACTCGTAACAACTGGACCTCTCATGCAATAATGGCATGTACTCGTAACAACTGGACATCTCATGCAATAATGTCATGCACTCGTAACAACTGGACATCTCATGCGATTATGGCATGTACTCGTAACAACTGGACTATGCACTCGTAACAACTGGACTTCTTATGCAATAATGGCATGTACTCGTAACAACTGGACTTCTCATGCATTAATGGCATGTACTCGTAACAACTGGACTTCTCATGCAATAATTGCATGTACTCGTAACAACTGGACCTCTCATGCAATAATGGCATGTACTCGTAACAACTGGACCTCTCATGCAATAATGGCATGTACTCGTAACAACTGGACCTCTCATGCAATAATGTCATGCACTTGTAACAACTGGACTTCTTATGCAATAATGGCATGCACTCGTAACAACTGGACCTCTCATGCAATAATGGCATGTACTCGTAACAACTGGACCTCTCATGCAATAATGGCATGCACTCGTAACAACTGGACATCTCATGCGATTATGGCATGTACTCGTAACAACTGGACTATGCACTCGTAACAACTGGACTTCTTATGCAATAATGGCATGCACTCGTAACAACTGGACTTCTCATGCATTAATGGCATGTACTCGTAACAACTGGACTTCTCATGCAATAATGGCATGCACTCGTAACAACTGGACCTCTCATGCAATAATGGCATGTACTCGTAACAACTGGACTTCTCATGCAATAATGGCATGCACTCGTAACAACTGGACATCTCAAGCAATTATGGCATGTACTCGTAAGAACTGGACTTCTCATGCAATAATGGCATGTACTCGTAACAACTGGACTATGCACTCGTAACAACTGAACTTCTTAAGCAATAATGGCATGTACTCGTAACAACTGGACTTCTCATGCATTAATGGCATGTACTCGTAACAACTGGACTTCTCATGCAATAATGGCATGTACTCGTAACAACTGGACCTCTCATGCAATAATGGCATGTACTCGTAACAACTGAACCTCTCATGCAATAATAGCATGTACTCGTAACAACTGGACCTCTCATGCAATAATGTCATGCACTTGTAACAACTGGACTTCTTATGCAATAATGGCATGCACTCGTAACAACTGGACCTCTCATGCAATAATGACATGTGCTCGTAACAACTGGACCTCTCGTGCAATAATGACATGTACTCGTAACAACTGGACTTCTCATGCATTAATGGCATGTACTCGTAACAACTGGACTTCTTATGCAATAATGGCATGCACTCGTAACAACTGGACCTCTCATGCAATAATGGCATGTACTCGTAACAACTGGACTTCTCATGCAATAATGGCATGCACTCGTAACAACTGGACATCTCAAGCAATTATGGCATGTACTCGTAAGAACTGGACTTCTCATGCAATAATGGCATGTACTCGTAACAACTGGACCTGTCATGCAATAATGGCATGCACTCGTAACAACTGGACGTCTCATGCAATAATGGCATGTACTCGTAACAACTGGACCTCTCATGCATTAATGGCATGTACTCGTAACAACTGGACCTCTCATGCAATAATGGCATGCACTCGTAACAACTGGACATCTTATGCAATAATGGCATGTACTCGTAACAACTGGACCCTTCATGCAATAATGGCATGAACTCGTAACAACTGGACATCTCATGCAATAATGGCATGCACTCGTAACAACTGGACATCTCATGCAATTATGGCATGCTCTCGTAAAAACTGGACTTCTCATGCAATAATGGCATGTACTCGTAACAACTGGACTTCTCATGCAATAATGTCATGTACTCGTAACAACTTGACTTCTCATGCAATAATGGCATGTACTCGTATAAACTGGACATCACATGCAATAAGGGCATGCACTCGTAACAACTGGACATCTCATGCAATTATGGCATGTACTCCTAACAACTGGACTTCTCATGCAATAATGGCATGTTCTCGTAACAACTGGACCTCTTATACAATAATGGCATGCACCCGTAACAACTGGACTTCTCTTGCAATTATGGCATGTACTCGTAACAACTGGACTTCTCATGCATTAATGGCATGTATTCGTAACAACTGGACCTCTCAGGCAATAATGGCATGAACTCGATTTGAACAAACTAAGTCGAAAGTAACATACATATATTTCCAGCTTACAATAATGAAGTTTAGCAAAAGTGCACTGAATCTAAAGCGATATTCTTTGCTCAAAAATAAAAGATGGCTGCCTTTGAATTCAATGTAGTATTTCGCTAATAACGTTATTATAGCATAATCCTTATAAATATATTGCCAGTAACACGAAACCTAGATACGTACTGTTATATGACACACCATGCAAACTATTCTCTTATATCAGCAGAACAAGTATTCTAATGCCCAATTAGTTTAACGAAGCAAAGTATTCCACAGCTAATAATCTACAATTTTCTGCTTAATGGCATCATTACAAAACATCAGAACTAAAGCTTTACAAGTGAAATCAGACTGTGAGGGGTAACAGAGTCGCTATACTTAATCGCTGCCGGGATAAATGTCATCAAGATGTTTATCTGAATTTGTTATAGTTTTACAAAAAGAAAAATAGTACTTGCTCTAGCTTATAAAAATGTCAAAGACGACCCTTTTTTATTTTACACAATTAAGCATTTTTATAAACACTTTCAAGAGGTATACTGTAATTAGAACATTCCATTTTCTTTCAAAATCTTTAAAATCTATAAAAAATGAATGATACTGAAACAGTCATTAATCGATGTCAATGTGTCGTGTAACGTGTAATCTGAAAGGATTATTATAAGGCATAATATTGGGAACACTGGTACCATAAAAATAACTTGGATCCTTATTATGCTTGTGAACAAAATATGTACAGAATTTTACTTATGTACATACTATTATACAGTATAGTCTCAACGTATACTTTAATCATTTTCATTCACAAGTGCATTTCAAAGATATCTTTCTAATGGGAGTTGCTGTTGAACAATATTTGTAGGGTGAGGGGGGCGGGGAGGGAGAGGGGGAATCGAGGGGGAGCGATTTATTACAAATGAACAATGTCACAATGTCTTTATTCCCTACGAAATAACTTTTATTCTTTGCCTCATTATCTTTATTAGACAGTGAGCAAATAAGATACAAATAAACTATACTGTCATTAGGGTTAAGGTGTGTTGATTTGTTAAATTTATTACTTGAATATTTATATCAAAAAAGGTCTCTTGCATCCCTCGCCGGTTTAATTTATCGATCGATTTATGTCTGCAGAAAACTATAAACCGCGATAGACCAATTTAATTCTAGTAATAAATACTTATAAACAGTAACCTGTACTAAAACCTGCTATGAACTAACTAAATGTATCCTTGATATCTGTCTTATAATTGAAGTTTATATCACACGAAACTTGCCCCGTCTGGCTATAGAATCTTTATGGATAAGAGACGCGGCCATTTGCATGTAATTTGTTGCATGGTCCGAATTCCGTTTAGCGCTGGTGAATTTGTAAAACGCCATTTTAGAAAAAAATATTGCTGGAATATGTCACCAAAAAAGCCTTGAATGTTTTAATTATAATGTTGACATATAAAACGAACAGTATGTAAACGTTTCTTAAAGATAAGTTGTCAGCAAAAACAAGATTAATGAGACGAGTATATTTTTGAGAAAAAAAAAATCAACAGAAATTTACATCAATGTTTATGTTGGCATGCTGAATTTCCTGTATTAATTCTCAGTATTTCGTTTCCTTACCGTACAAACAAAACCAGTAAAATAAAAACTTCAATATCACTGACAAACTCATTTGACATACTTGAACCAAGAATCTATATAGGGGCAAAAACTACAAACATCTGGACCAAACTGTATCTCAACTTCCAGGATGTCCTTCAGCTGATTCATTATCAGATCAGCTTTTGTCTGCTTATTTTCTTACAAATCTAATAAATTCCGATAACGTTCTTCTTCCAATATATCTGGAAGTTTGATGTAAACCATGAGACCTCATTACATGATATTATATCAATGTCTTTCCGTCAGATCTTGTTATCATCAATGCTTTACAGCAATCATTTAACACGGACATATTAAGACTTTAATTTCTTTACATTGAATATCGGAGATTATAGATTGTACGAACAAAAAAGCAAACAAAACTCTTATCGCGATTAACCGATGAAGAAAAACACCCAAAAAAATTTGCTTAAAATTCAAGTGAGATGTCTTGTAGTTAATTTAAGCTGTTTGTCGTTTACAAATGTTAAGATATGTCCCCTAAATTATCTAAGAACGATAAAACATATTTGCCTTCTTACTTACAGTGAATAGCGATGAGATTCAGGGTAGTTTTCATCCGCTGTTTGAATTCTACTACAGACTAAGATTGGCAAACGTAACGATTAACACAGTACACGACTGTAAGGATAGCCATTCCAGCAAAGAAGTCCTTATTGACTGTTTTACTTTTTTTTTAGAAAACATGTAAACTATTGATTTTTAAGCAGATATTTGTGTTTGTTTTTGCTAGCAGTATTGAATTAACAATTATACAGTAATGCAGAATTTCAGAGTACTTCTAATCAAATTCTATCAGTAAGCACAGGACAGTGGGGATTTACCAACGCATGGTAGTTGATAAGAGACGAAAGTTGCTATGACTACTAATTAGTGTGATTTAACACCTAAAACCTACTTCAAGTTGGTATTTGTGTTCAGGATATCCTTTGAACGCGAAAAGCAGGACTTTTTAAAGAAAATATACCATTACATGATAGTTCTTGATAATTTCCAGACGACAGCAGTTGTCAGATGATTTTGTTGCAATCTCATAGAGATTTATAGCATTCGTCTTCTGGTAGAAAGATGAGATCCATGGCGCTCACATTTATAAGGTTTTATTGTTTCTGTTAGGCCATAATGGTTGTCTATTTATCATGTCTTGTTTTCATCAATACTGAACGTCTTGAATTTTTCTAGAAGATATAATTTGAACACAAACACTAAGAAGAATGAAATTTATGGAGGAGAAGATATTCCGTTTGTCATTTAGCATGGCGACACGCTCTATATTCGAATATGAGTTCAATTACTGTGTTGTGTTCACACTGTTTATCTCTGAAATAAAACTTCTATATTTAAGATAGTGGTTGTGTAATGCAGCACTTCCTAACAAGAATACTCAATACCATAACTTGTGCTGGTACATGACCGTTTTATCAGTACTCAGGCGAAACGTTGTTCTTTTGGTTTTTGATTTTTGTTTTAGCTTTGGTTTTAAACTTTAACCTTTTATTGTACCTGGACAGAATTTCCTTCGATTCAATATATCTCGTAAGGTTTTATGCCTTTAAACATGGAAAATAAACTACAACTGAGTATCAACTATAATTTATTTTCATCTGGTCCCCAGTTCAAATGTGAAAACACCGCTTCGGGGGCATTGTCATTTTTCAGTGACAGTTCTTGTTTAATATATTTCTGTAATCATGAAGTTTGTGGGGAAAGTTTGTTTGTAATCGTATTTCAGTATTTCTCACTATTTAATGCACTTTTCCTCTTTTATTTTCAGGATTCATTTTTTATAATTGTGAGTGAATACAGACAGCATTTGTGTAGTTGTATACAGACAAAGAAGAACAATGATTTTGCATTGCATGCTTCTTTGTTTGAAAGCCCTATTAAAGCTGGCAAAGTCTGGAATTAATATTCGTCTTATCTTTAAAATTTGATAGTTAAAACTTTTTTCATATTGTCTATATTTTCTCGTTAGATAGTTTGTTTCTTTAAACGGATCATTAAACCGAGGATTGAAAAAAAGAACATCATTCTATAACACCACCGTTACTTTAAGTAATAATTGTTTAAGACGATTTTAACATATCGCTATATCATCTGAAGTTATTTCGTAAATACATTGTTCTTGTAAGGAATTATTTTCACATAAAATGAACCGGTAACATCAAATGACGTAACTGAGCCCGAAGTAGTAGTTTTGCTTACATTGTTACATTCACATTTCCTTCAAAAGCACATAACCGTGAATTATGTTGAACGAATTATTTCCTAATATCAAGATATCAGCCAGAACTTGACGTAAAATAGACACTGAATGTATCACTATGAGGTTTATAAAGAGAAAAGTGAGTGACCTATTGCAAAAAAACGCTTATAAAATACTTTTCTGTACATTGTCAACTACCTTTTTGTTCTAACAGAAGTGTACAGTATTCCGTTGGTTAATTTTCGTGTATATCCTTAAAGATTGAATCTGTTTAGCGAAACACTTTGTTAATCGGGATGTAATATACAGTTTGTTTTTAACTAAGGTATCTGCCAGCAACCAGTGTTCAAATATACCTAAATCTAGAACGTAATAGTGCATTCGTTAGTAAAGGTTTGCTATAGTTTTGGCCAGCTTTGGCAAACGCTGTTCAATGAATTCATGTTCGTCGAATTTTTCAGGGATCTAAATCAAAGTTTGTCCAATTGATATTTTCTAAAGAACACAAAAACTAGTTCGAACTAAACTGATTTGAAACGGTGATGGATGATTTGCTCATCCTGTCAGCAAACGATTTGCTGCCATTTCATTTGTTCAAACCAGCTAAATTTCTGCAGATATATACAATTCACCTTACATTTTTATGCAGACAACAAAAAGGTTAAAATCTTGTTAACGTGGAGTAACTGAGTCATTTATTTCCTAACGATTTGATCAGGTCTGTAATTTCTCATGAAATATGCAATCGTCCTAGCAACTAAAAGTCTCTTTCTCTAAATGAGTGACTCAGTTAGTTATAAATGGCTTTAACATTTACCACTTTCAAGTGATTCGCAAGGGAAAGTTTATCTCCGTAAATTAAAATGACAATGTTTTCTCTTACAGTTTAATTTTTGAACACAAACATTCCCTTGCAAATCACTTGAAAGTGTCGACACATGTCATGTGTCTGAGAACAAGAAGGTAAATAGTTAAAAGAAAGGTAGCAGAAGAAATGAAAAATTAAGCTGATCCATGGGGTACATTATATCACTCACACAAAAATGTTACACGGCGATGATTGTCTCAGAGCTCCATGCAATAGACATTTTTTGCATTGACAACGCTACAAGTCTCTTTTATATTATTGGTCCCTCAGCTCGTTCTGCTAAAATGAGCTAATGAATGTCCATTATAAATGTTAACGTTGTCTGAATTTTGAAATGTCAATTCAGGTTTTAATTGTAAATGATAGATATTGAAGGGATTGTATTCATTACATCTCGACCTTGACATATACGCATAACATTGCATCATTCTTTACACAAAATCGACAGACCTACAAAATGAAAAGCACTGCTTGTAAACACATCTTCGGGGTTTCTTATTTAAGTATTCTGATTCACCCCGTAGGGTCTCGGAATGCGGTTCAACTGAACATTTATTCTTAAAAAATCATGAATATTCTTTCTACTAAGAATAAAATAAAGATAGTGACATTGAACTGTATTCTTCATACCTGACATTAAAAGTAAACAGTAACAGTTGTATGCATTTTTATACGTTGAAAATATACTTCTAGTCCGTATAGAAAATTGCTATTTTTTTATGAAAGTTATTCCCTATTCTACATGTTTCGTTGGTATTTTTTGAGTGAAAATTGTTAAGTACACAATTATATAATGATATATCGTAAAAGAAGCCTTAAGGTTTCTTGGAATTTCCATATATACCCCGGCAATACATAAAAAAATTATTACTGACCCATTTTATATCACATCTGATGTAAACCTAGTCATTTCCTTCAATTTAATGTTTCAAACAACGCTTAGGTTGCACCTAATTCTAATATATACTCGTATAAACCGTGTTTGAAGTCTATACTTTTGCCATAGAGAACAAAGAATACAAAAAAACAACACTTTTTCAAATCTCGACATTAACAGTGTGGTATCCGATGTACGATGATTTAGGTTAAAACAAATCTCTTAATCTTTTGTTGTTTCTGGTATCGGTCTGCTGTTTCAGTTTGTAGGTGCAGTCTGCATGATTCTGGGTAGAATAAATAGCATTTTGACATATCACATACAGTTCCCAGAATATGCGTAGTATTTGCTCAATTACTGTATCTGTCTATCAGAAAATAGCTATATTTGATAATCTGACATAGTCACGTTATAAAACAATAAAATTATTTCAAATTTATTAAGTTTATTGTTTCTTTTCCCCAACAAAATTTGATATACCAGAAGAAAATATTACCCTCGAGGGTAATTTACAAAATTTGTTGGGAGACAGTGATGCTTTATAAGGATACTATTATAAAGAATAAATAACAGTATAATATTTCCTGAGCACGCTCTAAAAGAACACTGCAATATTTGACAAATACTTGACTCAATATATATGATATAAACTAGATGTTCTATTAAACGATCTTTCATGCCTGATAAACTGTATAGAGCCATCTTATATGTCTGAATGTTATATATACATTAAAACTTTTAAAAACAAACTAATTTCATTTTTTTTCCTGTTCTCAAAAGCTTTCTTAGATATGGCGGTCAAAAACTTTTAAACATTTGTAAATATCTAAAAGTTAACATCTTTAGGTAACTGTATTTCATTATCTCAATCGTTGAGTTTAAATTATGAAAATACTGATTTATTATTTTGCATGCTACAATGTTCAACATTTATTTTTTTCAGTTTTAGTGTTACTAATATAAGTATATTTTATATCAGTTTGTTCTTATTTTCAAAATGCTATTATATTTAGTTCTATATACATAATCTTCTTTTCTTTGTTTCAAGTTTTCTCAACATAAATTACCAAGGAAAGTTCACGTTTCCAAGCACCGCTTAACAAAACCTGCTCACTCATAGTTACTTGATATGATTTCACGTATTTTTCACGTATTTTTTTAATTTTTTTATTTTCTGTTATGAAAACACTTCAGGTTTCAAAAACATATACACGTATATTTAAAACGCGAGTTAACATATAAAACTGTACTTACTTAAGATTTAATGTAGGAAACGTTGTCTAATAACACTGAATGTCGGCTTTATATAAAACTCTGTTCTTTAAGAAAGCGGAATACAATAATTATACATTGAAGTGAATATCAAATTACAATTGACCAGTTACAAAATATTCTTGACTATCTGTAGCATTTACAAGCAGAACATAATCTATTTTTCATTTTTCCATTAACAGCTACTTACTACTAATGTGACTTATCAGTAAAGGAAAATAAAAATAACTTAGACTGTTTCCATATGTTTAAAGCGTTGAGTATATAAGAAGGAAAGTTGATGAATAAGTGTTTAATAATAACTAAACAAACCGGTATTTAACACTGATTTCCCTCCGGTTTATGTCTCCAAGACAAATGAGTGATGAAACGGTCCATGAAGAATTTCTGTTAATTGAAGCATTTGCCATCGTATTATACAGGGAAATTGAAGGTACAACTCCCTTTATTAAAAACTTATCCGTCTTTGACATAACACTTAGTTCATTATTAGCTTAGGGTCAAGATATGTGTAGGAATGAAAAATGTAGATATCATTTTGTAACGGTGTAAATGAAGACAAAAGAATTTCATAAGTGGTTGTGCTTATGCTCAAAAAGCTCATCGGTTTACGTTTGAAGATAGCTGTAATGTTTGTCCATTTTCATTTGTATTTTTTCTTAACTGCAGGCAGGTAAAAATTCAAACTATTCAAACTATGAATACACACACATTTTTGAAAAAAAAAAAAAGAACCAAAGACTTTTCAAGGATTTAGAACTCTTTCTTATACATGCTACGTACAGATGTCTGAAAGAAAGGTTGCTAGTAAAAAGTATACATTAATAATATTTTCATTTTGCAGAAAGCAGAGCTACAGAAAACACTGAAACTTTAAATTCTCCGTCTTGATTTTGTCGCGGGGTCAGAAAAATCATTTACCCAGGGCGAGACACGAACCCGCGACACAATGAAAAACACTTAACTAAATTTTATACAGAATACACGGTAAAGTAAAAATTACTAAATAGATCTACTTGTAGAGTCCTAAATTTCACTGAAAAATAAATTGACTTCAAGAAACAGCTGAACTGTCAAATATTAGGTCACTCCAAAAAGAATCCCAGTTCTACTTTCACTTAAGAAATCCCTGTTGAAACTCACTGTAATCCAGTAGAAATAGTTCATGGTGTAATTCGGTGGATCCCTTTGTTGTAAGGCCTAAAGAAAGTGCACTAATTGAATGTAAATTAAATTTCTAAGCTCAGATAAGAGAAAAGTTTAACGAGGTTGAATGATAAGATTCCGTGTTTACGTATGACGTCATTCGATCTTGCCGTGACTAACAATTTTCGCCCCCTTGAATTCTCGTACCACTAAACATCTATCCTTACCAAAACGCAACACTGGCCACCATTGTCGCAGTTGGATTCTTACACTCTGGGTTGGAGGTTGAATGTTCAGGGCCCTGGCCTGTAAAGACACGCAAAGACACAAAATAAATAACTTGTCGTAAGACGTTCAAAATGACGATGTATCGCCATCAACTATATTTATTCAAGTGCCGTTTTCTGTATTCCATACGCCATCAATACACATATGAGAATGAGGGAAATAAAAGATACAATGAATATAATCAAGAATTTACCTGTAAAGGCAAGCAAAGACACAAAATAAATAAATTGTCGTAAGACGTTCAAAATGACGATGTATCGCCATCAACTATATTTATTCAAGTGCGCATGCGTGATATGCAAGTGCGGGAACGTTAAATACTCATGAGGCCCGTCAACAGGGTAAGTTATGCTGAGAATGAGAATGATAAATGAATGAAAATATGGGGATGGATGGGGAGTGTATAGGAGTATAGGAAATACAGTATAATACATGATAAAGATACATACAATACAGGGTAAACATATTTAATATACAGAGGTCAAAAACAAAAATGAAATCGGGTAACTGACACAACGACAATTTCATAGTCAATGAAACGTGTGATTGTTGAGAGAAAATGTGGTGTATGCTTAAAGGGGCTGTGCTCCGGATGATAAAAAAAGGAAAGTTTTCTTGTATTATAAATTTCTTGTAATATTGATGACTAATGCTTAAAAAATAACTTACTGACAAAAAATAAGTCAAATAATTACATTATAAATTGATTTTTTTCCCTTTCAAAGTGCTATACCGTAACGCGACGGTATAACTATATCGTATAAGATTTAAAGTAAATATCTGTAATATCACATGCGGCGATGGTGGTGACAGTAAAGGCGTTGGAAATATCTTGTTAACATGAGGGTCCAGAGTTCAAATCAGGCTGGAACGAAAATATTTTTTTTATTCTATTTTGACTTTTATAATTAGTTTTGAAGTAAAATATTATGTTGTTACAATCTCACGGCATCTAAATATATAATTTATGAAAAAAAAATTTTTATGTCAAATCTGGAGTACAGCCTCTTTAAAAGGAACATCATATGTCAGTTTTAGTACTCACAATAATAAGCAAATATGAAAGTTTCTTACATTTAAAGAACCCCGAAAGATAAACTTATTATTACATTGTTTTCGCTTTTGGATACCTACTTACAAGGTGTAAAACACAAACAATTGGCAAAGTAATGTAGTATGTAATTAAAACTTTTCACCTACCCTTAATTTTTCTGCATAGAGAAAAATTATATGATATTTGGTATCATAAATTTTTGTAAACCTTATTATCGCCGTTCCTGGACGGCGATATATACAATTAACAAGATTTGAACAGTTTTGCCTGTACACCGCCTGCCTTTGGCCAATCAAAGCAAAGCATTTCATATCACATGATAACAAAATGGACGTCAAAATTCTTCAGCAAGGGATGCGTAAATGGACTCGTCCAACCGCCATGTTTGTCGGGTTACTTATTCTTACATCTGAAAAATACCATCATCAATGTACGATCTCAGTACCAGTCTTCAGGCTCGTGTAGGATAAATACAGGATAATCGCAATGTTTTTTGCTACATGTCATTTTTAACTAGAGAATGAAGTCTAAATAAGAGTATGGTTTGTTTGTTTTTTTCCAAAACTTGCACTTAAAGAAAAAAATAAATGCTTGCTTCCGGGCGATTCTAATCAGGATACAAACTCCCCGCAGGGGTTACTTCCCCTTATTAGTACAGTAAAAGTAGCAAAGCGTGACGTGACCGGTGCGAGGAGTTTGATCAGGATTTTTCCGTGTTTTATATATGCTTGATTAGGGTCAGGGCAATATCGTATTTTTACCTTAAATTTATTCTGTTTAAATTGTACATATAATATTCGTATGGTATTGAAGAACTGTATGTAGCTTTTGTTAAGTATACATTTTTTAGTAATAAATAAAGTTAAAAAACTACGCAGATAGTCAATTAATTATGCGTAGACTGGTTTACAACAAAGCAATATTTACAAGGTTTTAATGCTGCAAATTTTAACATGATGTATAAAGATATTGGGATGTTTTCAAAAAGAAACCAAATCGTCTGCTTTCAAAAATAGTCCAGCTACAATAATAATTACAAATCAATGTATATTTCATCTACTTTATAATTTCTGTGTGAAAATTATCAAATACATGTTGTAAGATTATCAAATTCATGAATGAAGACCATGAAATACATTCATCTATGGATAAGACGAAATGCATGGCTGAACGGCGATTTCAAGCATTTTTGGAAATGCTAATACTTGTATGTGTAAGATATAATCATCACACAAGGCTTTTATCATTTAATAATGTATATCAAACAACGTTAACTAATCTATTTCATTTGCAGTCTTTAACGAAATGCAGAACAACCAATGAACATGTTTAAAATGCCAGTTGACTGCCTAAATATCGTTACTTCGATTTCAGCATTAAGATTGTTTCAGACACGTTTGTCTGTTGCAAATTAACAGTAATAGGAATATAATATCTACCACACACATTTTCCCAGGGTTCTCACTAGCGTCTGTAGAACTGTACTAATAATCTCATATTTAAGAGTAATTCCGTGCAGACAGGCCGACAAATAGTATTCTAGAAAGTTCTATATCTGTTATCTATACATACAATTTGGATTATTATTAATAGCCATTTTACTATTTACATGTTAATTTGAACACGTTCTATTGTTCTTCTTGTCTTGCTTGTGTTTTGCAGAATAACTTTTGTCTTCCTTCACTCTTTGAATGAATTCATAATTTACAAGAGTAAGTCATTTAAAAAATTACTTTATATTTTGTACCTAAAAACTTACTCATAAATTGTCAAATAAGGTTTTACCTGTTGTTTCCTGAATTGCATCTGTTTTTTGCTGTCTGATTATTAGTTTACAATTGCTCGTTTTTAACTCATAGCATGCTAATTATTTTTTTAGTTGTAAGAATACTGACTGAATAATGAACAGCAGAGATCATGATCAGACTGTACTGATGTGTAGGCTGATCATGTGCTGCACTATTCATAAAGAGGCAGCAGGATTAAAGTAAATAATAGCCGTCCAATTAAGCACTTAAGCTCTCAAAGGCTATCCTCATATAAGCTTTTTATATGATTCATGGTCAATGTCCATCATTTCCCAAGATCGATGGACAAATCTTCTTTTATCAGTGTCTTTTGAGTAAACTTGATCAGTTGTTTCTTTTATTTTTTATCAGGCCTACTGAGACATTCAAGCAAATGAGTAATTTCAAACTAAATGCCTCTTTTGTCCAAAGCAAGCCTAAATTCAAGCTAACGAGACACTACATACGAGTGATAGTTATAATGTTTCTTTCCATTTACAGGGTACTCGTTCCCGCAGAAATGTAGTTTTCCTTGAACCAGATCAGCTGATACGTACCCCCAAACACATGAACTACACATAATCTAAATATTGTTTTATTACGAATTACTATCATAGACAGTGTTTTCCTTTTTGTTTAATATTAACAATAGAGACACTTTATGTTATTAAAACTTTCTTATTTTGATAAAAAGATAGTCTGTACAAATTCCAAGGAGTTCGCTTGTTCTTCAGAAAATGATACATGAATTGGAAGATTTCAAGATGTATGACATCTCTAGATCAGTTGACAAGATATTTGTAACAGGTCTTCCTTTCACATTAGTTAAAACTAGCATCATTTAGATGACAAAATATCTAATTTACAACATTCCTGGATATTCGTCCACTGATGCATTATCTGATCGATGATTTTGTAATAATTCTCTTACAATGTAATAACTTCCGATAATGTTCGTCTTCCAATATATCTGGACATTAGATGTAAGCCATGAGGCCATCATTACATGTTATTATTTGTGGGGGACCACAATCACTGTCTATCCATCAGAACTTGTTATCATCAATTGTTTTACATCAAGATCTGTACAAAGACACATCATGTTTTCAGTAAGAGACATTTAAGAGACTAGCAAATACCCTATTTGCCATGTTGTCTGACGACATAATTTTATTTTAATTTCCAAATTCCCCATCCATAACATACCATTTACCCCAAATAATTACATTTTAAAGCTATAAATGGGTGCCTTTAACTATAGAAGGACTATGTATTCTGTTTTCATTTCATTTACAGAGTCAATCATTTTTATAAGTACCGTACTCATGGGTTGTAAAATATAACTGTTTCACTATTTCATTTCATTAAATACTCGCAAAACAGTCTTTCAAAATTCTAAACTCTTTAACAATATATTTCTTTAATACAAGAACAGACATAAGTGACAGACATAAAAGTGTTTCGAATTTATAATATTGTTGTTTCTTTTCCTGGTGAGTTTGATCAATTATAAGCAAACACGAGGGAAAAACAAAGACTAATTCTTAGTTGGAACAGCGTAATCATAGTGTATGAACACATTTTTAAACACTGCACGAATTGCAATGCAGGCGTTGTACTGATCTCGAAAAACGTATATTCATGTGCCATTTTGAGTTTTATGTATCATGTAATTATGTCCACTATGAATCTTTTGAGCTAGATACTACCCTAATGTAAGTCAGTCGTTTTATCATTATATTAACTTTGTCTTATTTTCATCAAAATTTGCATAATGTATATTAAGCATTGTTTAATAGTTCAGGTATGCAAACAGCAAAATGTTTTTGTACAATTTATTGTTAATCTACACTTTTGGATATAATCATATTATGCATATAATAAAAAAGAGCAAACAGCTGTAATTCAGTTTGATAATTTCAAAAGACCACAGTTACTAGGAATGGTTTGAAGTGACTGTTGTTTAAATGGTTGAAACATCTTTTGAGTATGTTTAGTAAAAAGCATTAAAGCATTAACATAGAATGATTTATGAAAGAACATTTGTTTAGCAAGGAGAAAAAGAGAAGTAAAGTTAAATAAAAACAAACAAACAAAACCGGTCTATATCATATGAAAGAGGCAGGCTTTAATTGATCACCTGATTAAATGTTGTTAGGCCTTTAACTTTCGTTAAACTGTGAAATCAGCTTTACAGAGGCTAATGATTCTTTATATCAAGCTAAGATGGATAAAACCGGTTTCCCTTATTTTTTTCTCACTTGGTTGTTAAAAGAAAGACCAACATGAATTTGGCAGAGTCATTTTTGTTATTTAATTGTTGAAAATAACATTCCTACAGGAGTACCGTTCTCGAAATTTCGGAGTTTTGAAAAGCCCACTAGGGTCAAAATATCTCAAATAATAATATTCTTGAGGATTCAAATTGAAACAAAAGCATTTTTTGTTATCGCAAAAAGACAAAAATCAAGCTTTTTCATTTGAGATATCAATTTTTCCCCTAATTCAGCTCCCAAAACGAATATCCTTAATATCAAAGTGTCCTTTTTACAAGCTGATTAACTGTCTGTTCATAAATTGACTATGTTCATCGACTATGTTCAAATGTAAATTTATCACTCATCAGCATTTTAAGACCCCTTTGCATAGCCAGTCACAAAAATATATGTATTTCAAATAAATAAAAAAGCAAAAAAAAGGCGGTTTGGCCGTTATTTTTACCTGACTCAACTTTCAAGATTAACATTATTATGTTTAACAATGCCAAGGAAATACAATAACTTAAAATAAAATGTCGATTTTAAACAGACATGTATCATGACTGCAGAGCAAAATATTGCTTTTAAGTATTTTGATAAGACAGAATAAATAAGGTTAGTGATTTAAGTAAGTTTTAAGCTAAAAATATGGCGGTAAACTCGAAGACTGTCAATGATCTAGTTAAATCTGGTAACGTAAAATGCAGGCAAACAAGTCATCAGATATCTTTGTTGTTGTTTTTTTTTCAAAGGAGTACAACGTAATCATAAATGATAAAAGTTTTCCTGTTATTTTCAAGTATGTTGATTGATCGGCTTACTTAATCTTTCCAGTATATTTGTCTTTTTCTCGTTAAAATCAGAGAATATTGACGCCGTGTAGAATTGAAAACCAAAAATATTACAATTTTAATACCGGAAATGATTATAGATTATTGCTTTAAGCTACGTTCTCGGGCCGAAATTAATCAACTGTTATTAATTAAGAAAGGGCTTGGTACTGAAATTTTTGTTCTTTAAACATGTTATCACATTGCTTGATTTGAACTGCGTGTGGTTTATTCTGATGTAGTTTGAAAATTGGAGTCCTATAAACATATTTATGAATCTTTTGCTTGTTTTTTTTTTTTTAGAAAAAAACTGTAGCTTCAACTATCTCACATATACAAGACAATGCGGGGACGATGAGGGAAGATATGACTTCCGGAGGGTTGATTTAAAGGAACTGATATAGTCATGGCGAACAAAATGTTTGTATCTTTAGAATTATATGATAATCAACAAAACATTTCACATTTTCTTTTGCATCTTTGCTTGTTTTAACAAAATACTGTAGCATCATCTATGTGACATCTACATGAAAAACAACGGGGAACGATCAACAGGGAAGATACAACTTTCGGAGGGTTAATTTAGAGGGACTGATATAACCATGGCGATGTATCTTTAGAAAGTATATGATAATCTTCACAATTTGTCAATTGAGCTTGCCGTGACGACAATTCCATTTATTTTAGTATTACATTTAATTTAGAACATTTAAAATGTATGGATGATATTCTTTTAATACATTTTATTTCCCTTTTTTTGTTTATTGTGCAAACATTTTAGTCTTTAAACTGTTCCTTTTTATACTTATAGGAGCTAAACAATGTGCAAAAACCATTTCTACAAACTGTAACTGATAGCATTGATGAAAAACTATTATTTTTACCTATAATAGTATTTAAAAAACCTATAATATTTACCAATTGTTTATATTTAATACAGTGAAATAATTCACATAATCTCCTGCATTCTTAAACGACAAGAAACATCAAACACATATCAGAAGAGATATCAACGTATTTTCTGTGTCTAAAACATCTTAGCATTACATAGAGAGGATTCAAGTAACGCTAGCGAAAATACAAATCACAACTCTTCCTTAGTGACAATTTTGATTTACAAGAAATATTTTACTGATAGATTTCTGTATCACTTCTATTGCTTTTAAGCTTTTCCTAATCGAATTGCTAAGTTAATTCTTGAACGGCCTTCTCTGAGATTAAACAATACAGATTCACGATTAACACAAAGTGATATTTCATATTCTAAAGGCAGAAATTATAAAAGTACTGGCCATAAAATCTTTAATTAACAACTCATCTGTCATTGTTGTCATAGTATTCTTCCGGGAAATTCAACAACTCTCTTGTGGAAGCTAATGTTAACATGGATTTCATGACATCAGCTCAATGAGTTATTGATCCTGAAAAAGTGAAAAACGCATATCAGGAAAAACCCGTCAGAAAATACAGCCTTCCAACACAGTCAAAAAGAAGAAAGGAAAAGGGAGCATAAATTTATATATTGATGAATTTAGACAAGACACCACAAACAATTAGTGAAAATGAGAACCAGCTGGTTACTACCTTGGACGGATCAATGTTACATTTGCAACAGGGGGTTTAAATCAGGTTCTGTAGTGTACCGACCTCACACTTTACGAAACAGGGTCTGATAAGAACAAATACGTACAAGTTGTCTCGGTGAATTAACTCCAACCCTTCCATCAACTCGACACTGTTGCATGCAAAATCAAACAGACATATAAAACATAAAAAGCTAATTCCATTTTAAAGCAAAATGGGTAGTTACTCCCTTAATGACCTAACTGAACCAGAAAACCAGAACACTTGGATAAAATTCAGCAAGAATATAATGGCAGGAATAAAAGAAACTGATCGTGTATCTACGTTTTCTTCACGATGTCCCTAGTAACCATCATAAACTCACAAACCACTGCTATCTTGTGCAAACAAAAAGGTAAGAAAAGCGATCAACTGTAGAAGGGTTAATCACCAGGTAGGCAGAGCCCTGTAGAATATCATGTTGGTAACCTTTCTTTTTGAATTTACAAATGGTTTTTTTCCGAATAACGCGGAGGTATTAATATGTTTTTTTTTTAATTTTCTTTAATTTTAAAAATCAAATCTCCATAAAACATTGGTTGAGAAACACATTGGTGCAGGTGTGATTATAGACTGCAATTGTATTTTTACTTCAATCAGGGTATTAGCGATAAAACTTGCAAAACGTTTTTCTAATTTTTGGTACCGATATCCATACTTCGAAAGTGTTCCTATTACGCAAAAACTGCACGCAATCTTTAACATTGTTACAAGCTCTGGAAAAGCGAACAAACTGTGAAATACACACCCAATAAGATGTAGCGCGTGGGACATCACCATCTGAAAAATGGAAAACCATTCACCTGAGGCCACCATATGCACTGTGAAAAAACTGTAAAGAAAGATATATAAAAAAGATACACCCTTTAAGATTAATTTCTTTCTCACGTGCATGACAAATTCAAGACATAAACAAAGCAAAGCAAAGAGCCAGAACGTCTAAATTTTGTGTTTTACCTTTGTACACATCATAATATCAGCTTTGACAAAACAATTAAGAATTGAAATCTTAAAAGTGAAAGATCAGATTGTTGTTGCACGTGAAAACGTTGTTCGAAGTGGCTGTTTCAGACTGTGATCTTATTGATCAATTTTGTTTGGTAAATATGAAAGATATGAAATACGTGTTTCATAGCGGCGTTTTGATTAATTGCGCAATAAATCAGAAAACTAATATTCAATGTTTTGAACCGATGCGTTTTCTGTAAATTCAAAGCTCCAACAACATTGACAAAAAAGATCGGAATAAATATCACCCGACGCTGCATTATATCATGGTCGTAAAAAAGGTCAGACAACAACATATTTCAAACTGCGTCTTTCTATGATGTTGTTTCAGAGATGAATTTATTCTGTTAAGCAATTAATTTTTGTTTCAATGTAATTTGAAGGTTCAGACGTATTAAATGATGTAATCAAGTATGATACCCTCAGTCTAGACACACTAGAAAATGAATGTCATGATTCAGTTACTTCCCATAAGAGGGTGCACTTGTAAAATTATTTGCCAAGCTATTCTCGACTCTTCGGGCAGGCAGACATGCCCAATTTTATTCTGTCAACATGCTATATTATTTGTATATCTTACTATGTCGTGTCACATGCAGCCCTTAAGGTCAAGTAAAATGCCTTTCCTTACACACGTTTGTTTTAAGTGAAAAGGAACACTTCTTATTCTGATCTGACAGATCCCTATCTCATATAAATCCTCTGCAGGAATAATAGATAGAATATATGCATCTATTTTTTTTTAAACGTTTCTGCTTTCTGTAAGCCTTCTTCTTGTTAATGAGGTCAGAGATTTTTATACTGAAATGATTTTTTTGTGAGAAAGCAGATTAACTCTAATAAGAATTAAAGAAAAAATCAATCGGAGCACTGACATTTGCATTTTGTCATAATATATCATTTTGTCATGACAGCAGGCTAATGTTGCTTCTCTGTGGATTTAAATGAATGTTGTTTTTTGTGTGCTTAGATATGAAAAGCTAAAAGATTAAATTATAATTAAATGGAGAGATCACTTTGAATGAGACAAACGTCAACAGAAATTAAACACTCAAGCAAAAAGGATAAAGTTTTATCCCCAAAGAATAAAGCATAGTTTAAGTAGCAACCGTTGTAAATGTTGCAAGAACTGGAATTCTGTTGTACAATCTGATGTGTGAAATGTATCTGATTCTGGTGAACTCGAGTTTGAAAAAATAACAAAGTCAGTCGCTGTTATCATGAATAAAATACAGTTATTTAAATATTGAATTAGATGTCATAATACAGCAGTTTTCAGATCAAAAGTGAGGACAATTGCTGTAATGTTGATACCTATACTTAACATTAAACATCAACATAGTTATATCTAACACTGTTTATAGAGAAAACGCGTAAATATCTAAAAGGGTTTTATCGGTCCATCATTTTCCTGCAGTTGCAGAATTAAAACGGTCTTAAAACCATTTAACAGCTTTGTCATAATTTGTAGTGAACCTAATGAAATAATGTATAAAAAACATAACCATCAGTAGAAAAGTATATATTAAATACGATATCATTCAACAATAAACACCATAATCTTAAACCTTTTTGACTGGAAGTCTATCGCGAAAAAATATGCAGAAAACCATTGGCGGCCAAATGACTGGAATGAACATGTTGAAATAACTGTTGACTGCTTAAATAATTTTAACGTTTGATTTAAATGCTGTTTTTTTTGCAGACCATAAATAGTCATGGTGCCAGTCTTCTCCCTAGCATCAGAAGAAACTGTCCCATATACCTAATATTTAAGAGCTTTTTCGTGCAGACAGATCAAAATATAATAAATTGACAATTTTATCGACCAAATATTTATACACTTGGGATCAATCCAAAATCTGTTGCACAGATTTTTCAGTTTTCCATGCATAGTTTGTTATAAAATCTTACATTATTATTCATATTACTATTTTCGTGTAACTTTAAAAATATTCATTTGTTATATTGTACTGCTTGTGTTTCGCAGAGCTAATTTCTTCCCCTTTTTAAGTTTAGCTGTTTCCTGAATTATACCTGTTTTTTGCTGACTGATAATAATTTGGCAACGTGCTTGATTGTATTGGTTTTGCAATATATGCTAGGCGTACCCCGTGTCGCCCTCAATTAAGCGTTATTGTTTGTAAGACATTGATCAATGGTTGTCAATTCACATCATCAGTTCTTAACTTTTTAGCAAAATGTATCCAGATAAGCTACAGACGTAATTTTGCTTTAAAGTTAAGTGATGTTCAAAGTTATTCATAACAACTATGTTGAGTTAGTAAAAATAGTTTATAAATGGCTGTGCTGAAAATCATTATGTGACTATAAACTTTTATTGTATTGGAACAGTTTCATGCGTCCTTGTACAGAATAAAAAAGCAGTTGTTAATTTTGATTTCTATTCTACATTCAAAAGGAACCCCCGAAAATATCTTCAATTTTTGAGTTCATCTTAAACATTGATGTAAAGATGAGAATAATGAACATAAATTGTTTTAACAGGTATAGTTAAAACTAAAGAAAATCAAATATATAATATAAAAATAAAATCAGATATAAATGTCATGAATAAAAGGGAGGCAGTAAAGGAAAAATAAGAAAAAAAGTTTATATATTTTTGTTGATTTTTTAAATAATTGCTAAAACAGACTTTGTCTAGTTTGAATTGTACAATTTATGAAAAGAAAGAACCATGTTTGGTGACTAAAACTTTCCTATTTTAATAAAATGATATTCTGTAAATTTCCAAGCATTATGCCTCATTTCAACACAATTTCTAAATCAGTGCATATCATGATAAATTTCATCCGTAGGACATTTGACACGATATTCTTAACATGTCTCTCTTTTTCACCAGTTAACACTAGCATCTTTTAGACAAAACAATTAATCTATTTCACAATATTCCTGGATATTCTTCCGCTGATGCATTATCTGATCAATGGTTGTCTAATAAATTCCTTACAATCTAATATATTCCGATAATGTTCGTCTTCCAATATATCTTGAAATTAGATGTAAGCCATGAGGCCCTTATAATGTGTTACTGTTTTTGACAGACAACCATCAATGTCTATCCATCAGAGCTTGTTATCATCAATCCCTAACATCCTGAGTTTTACATAAACATACAATGACTTCATGAAGGGGAAAAATACTTACGTGATATGCAAACACTTAAATTGTCACCTAGGTTGGTAATGCATTTTGATCTAATTTTGTACTGGACTGCTTATCAATGGTCCGATCAATTATCATCTACATTGTAACAACTGTTGATACAGTATTAATACGACACTCATCGGTAGTTTAACAAAAACACTCTCTACTTCATATTATTTAGACATTTTGAAAATCACAAACAATAACTCCTTTTAATAAAAGTACAAATATTTCTTCAAAATGTCTCATGATTTTGGTTTTCTTCCTTTGGAGAGTTTCCAGAAAATGTTCATAATTTGGCAAAAGGAAGTTTAATGTAAATTGCTTGGGCTACTGAACGTTGTGCAACAGCCAAATATTTTAATGAAAATTCCTTTGCTTACATGAACCTTGGAATTTGTAGTTTAAATTATTCAGACATTTTCATTTTGCATTTGTTAGGTAAAACATTTCATAGCATTGACGTATGGTGATTTATGTAATAACAGTTTAACAAATCATGAATAATTCAATAAGCACAAGACGTCCAAGGAAAGCTACATTAAACTATACATTTTATAATGTAGGGAACTTTTATATGCCACTCGGTTTACTAGCTAAAACCATAGCTTCTTTATTACCTATTGCCTGTTCGACTTGCCATTACTTCGACAAGGAATCAGATCAACACGCGGTTAATTTTTACACTTGTTTTCATTTTCCAATCCAGATTCGAAGATAATACACTGCCAGTTCTTATTCACTCTTCTAAAGAAAGGCATTGTTTTTAGAAAGAAATCTTTGTTATTTCCTGCATTACTATTTTTTATTCATGCTCTAACACAACTAAACGCTATCCTAAAATTATAAGAAACAAGCTTTAATTACTCACTTACTTTAATTAGACTATTTAAACTTACTTATTACCTGTTCATAATATTACAATCAGTTCTCCAATTATAGGTGACTTATAGGCCCATCGGGCCGGGTGCATATTTTGTTTGACATTTGTATATAATTTGGTATATTGCACATGTCACTGAAATAAATAAATACTTACTTACTTACTTACTTACTGCTCACCTGATTTATTGATTGGTTTGCTGTTGAAAACAAGGAAAGGTCGATCTTTTAATTCAAATAGGTTGCTAAACAAGAAGACTGTTATTGAAGTTTTAAAGCTGGTAACGCGAAATGCAGGCCAAAAAATGAATACTTGTTTTAGTTACATTTTCCAAGTTTCTTTTAAGAATATACTTAATTTTTTTTTTTTTTTTTTTTTTGGGGGGGGGGGACGGGTTAGGGTAAGTGTTTTTTCCTTTTTTTTCCTCTTTTTTTTAATTTTGTCGTAAGAATTCAGAGAATATTGACTGCATGTAAAATCTAAATAAAAATACATTTTTAATACCTAAGATATTTATAGATTATTGTATCAGCTACATATTCTGGCTGATATATTCTGTGTTCCAGTCAGTCATGTACACAGTCACAACACACGATTCAGGGTGAAATCTACATGAATGCTGATAATCTGGGGTGTTACTTCACAGAGATTGGTCGTTTTTCTATCCCCAAGGTCAAAAGTTTTGGGAAAAGTTCATTTGCATATAAAGGATGCTGTTTGTGGGATGAATTACGCAGCATTTTATCAATTTAATTGATAACTAATTTTATAATGTACTTTAGGTTCTGTAAGGGGTATGTTTAAGACATTTTCAAAACTAGTATTTGTATTGTCAATTATTTTTGTGACCAACTTACTTAGTCTTTAAATTATGAGATATTTTTGTTATATGTCCTGTGATAACTATATGTCTTTTTATAAGAAGAACTGCTTGTAATGTTTTTTGCCTTTCCCCAATACAAAGTAATATTTTTTAAAGGAATTTTCAAGCATGACCAAAAATCACTATTAAACAAAATCATTTCTGTGATTTATTCTGATATAAAACAAAAATTCGGAAATAACAGAAAATCGATGAAATAATGTGTCATAAAGAGACAATTTATTTATTATCAACTTTGATTTCCCCATAATTTAACTCACCAGGACAAATAAGTAATGACACTGATCATGCAATCTTTTGTTAATTGTATCATTTGTAAATTTGTTGTTTTTGTATTCCTCCGGGAAATTCAAGATAGCAACTCTCTTGTGGAAGATTTTATTAACATGGACTTCTTAATACTTTTAACTCAATGTGTTACTGGTTTTCATGCGCAGATCAAAATACAATGCAATGCAGGGACAGTACCCTTTGCAAAACTATTAAAACAAGTATAAATAAAACATTAAGCGTCTTAAAAAAGCTGTGTTTGTCTCTTGTAAGATAAAGTCAAATACGATAAGTATCTAGAGGTTATAATGGTTCAAAACAATTATGCTAACAACAAACACATTTAGTGATGATATAGAAACTACAAGCTACCTTTACCTTTGTACCCACTATACTGTTGACGTCAACAAAACTATCAATACTTTAATCTGCTACTTTAGTGTTCTATATGGATGGATTTTTCAAAAGAATGTTTCAAATATGACCTAACTGGTCGACTGTGCTTCACAAAATATGACATATCCAAACTTTGTGTCTCATAGTTGCGTTTTGATCAAGTGTACAGTCTAACAGATAACTTATATTAACATTTTTGACCCGTTGCGGTTACAGTTCATTCAAAGAGCCAATTTCTATGACGTTAGCTACAAAATAAATGTCATCTGACGCTGCATTTTATCTCAGGCTAGAAGAAAGATCAGACAATTACATATTTCAAATCACGTATTTTTAAAATGTTTTTAAGAGATCGATTTATTTTGTTAAAGATAAGTTTTGATAAGTGTTGATTATTAGCATGACGAATTATATAATTTCCAGACTGTTGAAGTATAATTGCTTGTTTTTGTTATTGTTGTAGAATAAATGAAATATCAGAATATTCATTGCAATTCTTACACTTTCTTGGTATTTGAGAAAAAGGGCACTCCGACGTAAATTTTTGAAATTGACCTTTTTACTAATTTTGAACGAACGATATCCCAGGATTATTGTCTGAAAATTTCAGTTTCCTGCATAGAATGCATACGACAAGCATATCTGATGCGTACAAAATATGTTCACAATTACTTCAACTGAATTATTCTATCAGTTGAAAAAAAAAGAATCAAATTATGACAAGCAAAATGATGTCTACATTTGATAAAACTGTCGGACGATGCAGCAAAGCTATTATCTTACAACAGCAGGACTATTTTTGAAAGCAGACGATTTGGCTTCTTAATGAAAAACATATCGCCCTAACCCTAATGAAGCATATATAAAACACGGAAAAATCCTGATCAAACTCCTCGCACCGGTGAAGTCACGCTTTGCTACTTTTATTGTACTAATCAGGGGAAGTAACCCCTGCGGGGAGTTTGTATCCTGATTAGAACCGCCCGGAAGCAAGCATTTATTTTTTTCTTTAAGTGCAAGTTTTGGAAAAAACAAACAAACCATACTCTTATTTAGACTACATTCTCTAGTTAAAAATGACATGTAGCAAAAAATATTGCGATTATCCTGTGTTTATCCTACAACAGCCTGAAGACTGGTCTTGAGATCGTACATTCATGATGGTATTTTTCAGTTGTAAGAATAAGTAACCCGACAAACATGGCGGTTGGGCGAGTCCATTTACGCATCCCTTGCCGAAGTTTTTTGACGTCCATTTTGTTATCATGTGATATGAAATGCTTTGCTTTGATTGGCTAAAGGCAGGCGGTGTACAGGCAAAACTGTTCAAATCTTGTTAATTGTATATATCGCCGTCCAGGGACGGCGATAACAACATTTACTAAGTGGAGTGCAGATATAAATTCAGTTGATCTGCAAACTGTCTAAAACCTCTTCGAAAATTATCAGCTAACCAAATGCCATTTTGATTAGAGTTATCTTATGATAGACTGGCAGACATAAAAAATAGTTAACATAATGGTCTTTCGGTTTGATTGGTTAGATTTAGTTTAGACTCATTTATTTTACATCGATTGCGATACAAGTTCTTACAACTTAGATTCATCACGCTCGATGACTGCTTCCTTGGTTCAATACTAGTATTCGCGCAGCGTGGAGGAATGTGAAGATCATGAGAGATTCTCACCTCTCACCTTTGATTGGTTATGCAGAGTCTCTAGTACTTTGAATGTAAAATTTATACAATGGTCTCAATTCAAATAGCATTTATAATGTGATCTTTCTTCTTCTTTTTTTTAGAAAGATGCTTATATTCGAAAACATGCAGGTTGCACAAAAATATAGTTTTGATAATAAAGTTCAATGTAGATATTTTTTCAATAGTATTATAAGAAACTATAAAGAAACGGCCATCGTTTTATATTGAAGTTTGTCTCTTTATTTACCTAGATTCAATAACTAATAAAGAATTGTATCAACTAACAGAACTATTAACCAGTTAAACCATGCTAAAGCGTTGAAAGATTCTAACACATGGCTATTTTCAAGATATGAGTTTAGATCTTTTCTTATCATTTCTTAGAGGGAAATAATACTGACTGAATGAACACTTCATTCTTTTAAAATGTTCTGAACAAACTTTAAAATCTGACATGCACTTTACTAACCAGAAAAAAAATGTGTTCGATCCTATGTTTCTTCAGACATTTACTCGGTTCAAATGTAGACCATTTGGCACAAATCTGAGATTCACTTTAAATTATTCCCTCAACATTTCGAAATATCGGTATATTTTTACGAAGTCTTTGAATAATTCTGGTATTTAAGTGCAGATTTTGTTTTGCATCTGCTGAGAACGTTGAGAACGGCAAAATGATACTAATTATAACAAGACAAGAAAATAAGACAAGTACATTGAACTTGAAATACTATATGTGATCATAATACTTATCAATGTAACATTTAAATGCCATTTTGAAAAAAAGAACCTAGATTGTAGTATGTTGATGACTAGTAAGAGCTTCTGTCTGATGATGAAATATTTTACTCACATATAAAAGTTAAGCCATTAAAATGTCACATTTACCTTTCACATCTCTTTTATAGAAGTCATGGACTATTACGTGTCTCGGGAATGCATTGTGTTTTAAGCATAGCGCTTGACTACTTAATATACTCAAGAGGTGCATTACAACATGTCAAGTGCATCATAAAGATTAATGGCGTTTGTTTTCTCACTTCTATGTTTAAAAAATCTGTTTGCACTGACATTCGCTAGACTCAAAAGTAAAAGCCACTTTCTCAATTCTTTTGTCTCGAGTTTCCGCTACATTAAGCTAATGACTACCTTTTATAAACTCGATTTTATTCTGTAAATAGAGCTTCGATTACCAAAAAATATAAAATGCAATAAACTTTAATTTATATTAGCATGAACTAAAATTGAAATGGACGTGTATAGATTTTTGCAACTTGTGACATTTAAGGACATAAAAAGAATATTTTTACTGAGTCCACAGAGAATCGCGATACATGAATAAATGTAAAATGTTTCTAATCGCTTATTTTTTTTCTGAAATAGTCTTTGAAGATCAGTTCGTGTGAATTGCAGTACCAGATCAGACTTATGTGGTGCGAACTTATAATGTTTTTCTTTTCTTCTTTTTAATATTCCCATAGATATTTCTCTATTCATTTCTGCCTTTTTTCTTTTGCATCACATTCTTAGGCTAATTTACCTTAACGATACATCGCCATGTTATGCAATATACATTTATGATATATTTATATACTTTCAAAAATGTACAACTTGGTAGAACATATAAAAGACAGACATCTATGATTTTTTTTAATTTAAATTCATAAGTCTTTGGATATACTACTCCCTTTTTAGAACAAAATAACTGACTATATAGCTTTATAAACCTAATTCCGTACTAACTGTTATTGGACGCTTTCCTGCCGGCGAATACGACGGATTTTCTCTTACAACTGGAAGCATTACGATGTCTTGGACCTGTATATCTTCCGTTTTACAAAGTTTTCTCTTGTTCAAAACTAGATACATAGTACGTTATCTAGTACATCTTAAAGCGTTTCTTATCAAATCTGTTGGACTAAATATCTTTAATAGAGCTGACCAGACTTCTTGCAAACCTCAACTCTGTTTTATCATAATAACGAATTCTATGTTAAGTCCGTATCATTTAAAACTTCATTTCCAGATTCAAAACAAATGCGTAATAATTATGAACAAGAAATAAATAATTATATTTTCCGATATTCCTTGATATATTGTTTCTTCTACAGACCAGAATCTATTCGGCATTTATAGCTCTGCAACCTCTCACATAGACAGATATTCTACTATCAGTTTAACTAGTCGTTTGATGTAAATCCATGACGCCCTCAATTAGGCGTTGTTGGTTCTGATAGATCACAATCAATGATTACTAATCACATTGTGTTATTCGTAATCGCCATCATCATGGATTTTATTGAGACATGCTATATTAAGATAACCTTCAGAAATATAAATAAGTTTGAAAGACTTTTTGGTTTTCTACATTTATTTTACTTTCTTAACTTCCTTCTTAAGTATATTGCATTTCTCTTTAAAAATCATTTCACGTCAACAGAGATTACTTACTGACCGTAAGAAGCGCTGGATATGTTTACACAAAATTTTTAATCGAAAATATTTTTTCACATGCTGTGGTATTACAGTTTGATTCAGAAAGACTTTTTTATGTAACTAGCCTACTAATGACCTATTTAGCGGTGATGACGTAAGACTATGCCAATTAAATATTTGCACGAGTTCTATTAGCAGACATCCATATACCTAGACAAAGGAAAGTTACGGTTACTATTTCTTGAGATAACAAATAGCTGGAATACATGCTTCATTTTCACGAAATTTTTATCAAGCATCCTGATTGATCAGAAACACTGTGAAAATAATTGTGTCTCCCAAGAAAACCTAGCAAAATGAATGACTCTTATGATATTGTTCAAACTGTTATTGATAAGATTACAAGACAACTATACGAGACATGGACTTTATTACATCTAGAAGTAATGTAATAAGAAGTGTCTGCTTTAACTTAAGTCAGACACTAGAGACGGAGATATAATATTTAATACTATTTTTGAATGCATTATTAAAAACGGAAATACAGTGACGACCGAACAAAAATACTAATATTGTAAGACATGGTTATTACTGTAATCTCTTCAGCAGTTTCTCTGTTGCCACAGTACAGTAAGTACAAAAAGTATTATATCAGGTGTATGAAGGAAACAACAGCTTTTTAAATTGTATATCCCTTGTAAACTTAAATGCTTTGAGAAACTCGGAAAATAATTAACACCCATTCTGAGTTCTTAAAAATGTGATGTTTTTCGAATTTGCAGCATTTTCAACCTCCAAATAAAAGTCTATTTCACGTTCACAGAGTCAAGAAACGAATTTGCCTCTACAAGAGATTAATCTAGGATCGGCGCATGGAATTGTACCACCATTTTAAAATTCATTTAATGTCTCCATGGTCTTTTTTTCATCTAAAATAATAACGGTGTGACAATTTCTAGAATAGAGAAAAGATGCAATTTATGTACTAAGCAGTATAAAGATGTAAAATGGAAACAAGAAGACAGTAATGACCTTAAACTTGTCAAAATATCTCATATAAAAATATATATTCACACAAATTATCTAGTATATACCAGGAAGCATGCCATTAAGTGCACTTTTTGACTAATGACGCCATTATCGTCAAAAACTAATGGTCTGTAATTGTCTACCTAGTAAGCGTTAAAGGCTTTAGTGCAAATAATCACACAAAATGTAGCATACCCATTATACAATCAATTCCGTTATTATAAATCAAGGTGTGTACTGAAGATTAAAGTTAAAAGAGGGAACAAATGATCATGTGTGCTTCATTATCTGTCATTTAGAGACCGGATTACTTGCTATATTGAATTTAAAAGGAAATAGGTCTATATCATTTCTAACAAGAAACTAGAAGGGCTGTGAGTGCGTTCAGTTTCAGATTAAGTTATCAAATTGCTTCCTGTTTTAAGAACATGATACAAACGTGCTATAGCACTGCGAACTCCTGCGATATATGAGGTATGAGGTACACAACGTTCTAGCTGACGGACACATGACCTGTCACCTTTTATACATAATGACGCCTGTCAGCAAAACAAATGGAGCATTTGACAAAATTCTCTGCTAACAGTCGATAGAATTTCGAATCAAACTACTAGTAGTAGTAGTACTGGAAAAAATAGAGATTAATCGATCTTCGTATACACGTTTTCCTTCGGATATTTCCTTGTGAAATTAATTTCTCGTTTGTTTAACAGTTAATTTGTTTAATTAGTAAATGAATCACTTAAACCTATTCTTCGTGATTCCTTCCAAATATTTCAGTATGTCTTTTATGTTAACACTAGTTCTTAGATAGCCTGTTAATTCCTTCCGATGTTTTGTGTCTATCGGAACATTTTAAGAGATCCGGACAAGTGACTGATCCCTATCTCATATAAATCTGATGCACGGAATATTAAACAGAAAATACAAAAAAAACAAAAACGAGAATGATTTAAAAATCTCATATTCGTAATCTCTCAGGTTTGTGAAAGTCTTCTATTTGTCATGGACGTTGATGAGTAAATATATAGAAAATGCTACCAAACACGTATAAAAGTAATGTATTTGGTTTGATTGATTATACCTTCGTTATATCTCGATTGACAATCTGTAATAAACTGATCAGTTTAAAACATTCAGGACATTTTTTCTAAACAAATATGATCACCTGATACATGTAATTTTCAGAGCATTTTTGAGTTTAAATCGTCACGAGGACATTTCATGCACAATTACCAATTAAGTCTCATATCTCCCTGAACAGGATGTGTGTTGTTAGGTTTTAATGTTGAAATTAGTTTTGATGGAATTGCAGATTAATTCTTATACTAACCGAATTAAAGAAAAAAATCAATTGTATCAATGAAATCTGCATTTCGTCACATATTATTTTGTCAAAGTGCACTTCCGTGTTGCATCTCTGTCGATTAAATGAATGTTCCTTGAGTTCAGATATAAAAAAGCTATAAGATTAAAATATATTAAAATGAAATAATAATGTTTATTGAGACAAACGTCAACAGAAATGAAACAAACATTGAACAAAAGAACCGTATACAAGTATCTCAGACCGAATACAGAGTAGTTAGTGGCAACTTGTGTAAATGTTGCAAGAATCGAAAATCTCTTGGACAATCTGATGTACCAAATGTTGTATCTCAGTTTGGTTTTGATAAACAGAAGTGCAGCTTTAAGACACATGTAGGAATTTTGGACTTTAGTTATGAATAAAGTAAATTCCTCCAAGTATTAAAAAAAGAAATGACCGGTTAGATCTAAAATAACAGTTCGAGTTTCCTTATAAGGTGATAATTCTGTAAGGTAAGTTTTATGAGATACAAAGAAATAGCTACAGACACTCAAAAAACAGTTTCAATAAACTAAAGAGCAATAGCACATGCAACGTTTCAACGTAGTTTTTCATACCCTTTGTAAGTTTTTGGTGAAAAAACGCAGATTGTATCAAAGAAACAGATGAACTGAGAGACAACACCAAAAATAAATCTGGGACGGGTTTACGAAAACACTGCTTTTGTAGAGTACTCGACGACATGACAATTGATTCTCAATGACATGAAAACATAAAAAGATCGAATATAACAGAGTTGTCAATGGTTAAGATACTACACCAAGTCTCTCTATGTTAATCTATGTGACATTCATTTCGACTGGTTCAAGTGAAATAGATAGCTAATACTGTACAATTTGTCTTTTTAGACGCGCAGTTAGTACAACTATTTTTTTTTAAATTCCAATGAATGACATCGAATATCCAAGTTACTGAATAAAAAGTGCTTGGCTTGGAATATTGTCTACAAAACCAGGAGTGTATTTCCGCAAATAAAAATGTGCAGCTGTATCTTACTGAGTTGTAAATTATATAAGCTATCTGATCTTCCCAGTATCTCATTAAATTTATATTCGACTGACTCTCAGACTTGTAACAATGTAACTCGACATTGTACACTTAATGTTGTTAATGGAAGCTAACATATTGCTTATTTAATTGCAAAATCTGCTTATCCACAGTCTGCCAGTTCGAAGTTATACAGGTTCCAAAAATCTAGACATAAAATTCTTTTTGAAGAGGAAATTTTATGCACACACAAAATATTCAGAAATAGTAGCAGGTTTAGAGGTTTAGAGTTTTTACGATTTTCTTTTAAGACTTCCAAAGGAACTTTAATAAATGTATTTTTAAAAGCGATATATAAGTGATTAAATACAACTTTATTCAACATATGAAATATAAAACGCGTATTAATTATTTAATAGCGAGAAACATCGAGCAAAGTTAAAAACTTCAAAATGTATCTTAATATCTTCCAAATACTATATCCTATTAAAGTAAATTATATGTCTGAAAAATTTTGTGTGATGATAAGTCAATACACAGTTAATACACTGATTATCCGAGTATGTAAAATAAAGTAAATATTAAATAAAACAGATTGGATCGTTTGGGCTGAACGATTTACATGCATTGTGATTAATTTAAGATGACGGCCCGAGCAAAATATGAATACTCTAGACGACTTGTATATTTTGATTAATACCGCCCTGCTAGATGATAAAGTTGGTCCGAATCATTATTTCCCCCTTGAGATCTGTATAGAAAACAGCGCGAATTAAAGCGTTTAGGCAAATTGGATAAGATTTTGTTGGTAACATCAGTTTACATTTTATAACCATAGTTTGCTAAAGTGTTTCTTTCGTACGAGTATAATACAAAAAATAAAACAGAAACATTTCATTATTCTATAGCTATTTCAAGTTTTCATGACTTTGGATCTCTTCCCAATTGATGCATGCTTTAAAACGACAGGAATACATTCAGGTATTCAGGTAAAGTGACTTTGTACATGTTTTTGATTTAAGAAATATTGCAAAATGCTATTTTCAACGTTTATTGATTTGTGAACCATAAAATAAGTGTTACTTACCGTCAAATTGTAGTTTCGTATTATACATGATTTTGATTTCAAGCAAGAATCAACATCAGTGTCATAGGAATTATCATCATTTGAATCGCTCAGAAAGGCGCACTATTTTTTTTGGTGATTTTAAGGGCAATGGGAAAGACGGAACATAGGGTTTAGACCTATCGACTGATTTGTCTGAAATGGTACAAGGAACTCACTAGTTTCAATTATTATGCCATTCCAAAGAGGGCTTGCTTGAATACGGTAGCGCTTTGAGTACTAAACATACTACCGCTTGCAAATCTGAATAGAGTTTGCACTGTTAGGTAATGAACGAGACTCCTCGGTACACCTGTCAAAAATCAATTAAAGCACCGCCCAATGTGTATCTTTCACTCCGCCTTTTACCTGTCAGAAGTGTCATTCTAGTGTACGAAATGGACAAGCGGTTAGGAAACAAAGTATCGAGTGAAGATTTCCGGTAGCAACGAAGCGACAATTACGACACAGCAACTTTGTCGACGCCCAGGCACATTTTTCTGGCTGCAGGTAGTTTTGCAAGACGCAGATTTTTTGACAGATATACGTGAGAAAACTGCCTCGCTGTGATTGGATCATCAGTAAAGTGACAGTTTAAGCTACTGAAATGAACATCGTAACGTCACTTTTTACCGCGTTCCAAATACGTGAAACTCTAGTCAGTTTTGCAAGTGGTAATATCTTCCATTATAAACTTACAAAATCAATTTGTCAGTTGTCATGTTTATGAACTGATTTAACCCTTTTAGTAGCATGGTCCTCTGTCTTCTTTTAATAGTCGACAAGTAACACCCTGAATATAAAATGACTTCCTGACATTTGTCGAAACTCTTTTAAACCATAATCACTTTACGTTAGAAGTATCTACTCTCACAATCCATTTTGAACATCATTCTCTCGCAACTGCTGTTGATGTAGCTGTTGCCGTCGTTAAAGTTGTAGCCATTGTGGTTGTTGTTTGTATGGTTGCAGTTATTGTTGGTGTAGTTGTTGCCGTCTTTGTGGTTGTGGTTGTTGTTTGTATGGTTGCAGTTATTGTTGGTGTAGTTGTTGCCGTCTTTGTGGTTGTGGTTCCTGTTGGTATGGTTGTAGTTATTGTTGGTATAGTTGTTGCCGTCTTTGTGGTTGTGGTTGTTGTTGGTATGGTTGTAGTTATTGTTGGTGTAGTTGTTGTCGTCGTTGTGGTTGTGGTTCTTGTTGGTATGGTTGTAGTTATTGTGTGTTGTGTGGTGTGTGAGTTGCTGTTGTGGTTGTGTTTGTTTGGTTGGTTGCGTTTTGGTGTACTTGTTGTTCTGTCGTTTGTGGTTGTGGTTCTGTTCTGGTATGGCTTGAGGTTTATTGTTGGTGTAGTTGTTGTCGTTGTGGTTGTGGGTTCGTTGTGGTTGGTTGCGTCGTTTGTTGGTGTAGTTGCTGTCGTCGTTGTGGTTGTTGTTGGTTTGTGTTGTTGTTATTGTCGGTGGTGTAGTTGTGTGTCGTTGTGTGTGTTGTGGTCGTTTGTTGTCGTTGGTTGTAGTTGCTGTCGTCTTGTAGTTTTTGTCGTCGTTGTGGTTGGTTTTGTGGTGTCGTTAGTCGTTGTGTTTAGTTGTTGTTGTCGTTGTAGTTGTTTTGTTGTCGTTGTGTAGTTGTGTTGCTTGTTGTATCTTGAGGTGGTTTGTAGTCTTGTAGGGTTGTAGTTGCTGTCGTAAGTCTAAGTTGTTGATTAAGATGTCGTAAATGGGATCGTATTTCCATTTCATAAAATCAAAGCTGACTTGTTTTGAATAAATAATAAGCGCAAAAACGTCTTAGCGGTATAGTTGATATTTGTATGCTGAAATAATTTTGTTACTTAATAATATCAAGGATGATGTTTTTGACAAATATGATCACCTGGTAGCTGCACTAACATTGTTTTAGATAATTAACTATTCTTAAAGACATTTCAAGAACAATTATCGATCGATTATCATCTTTCATCTAACGGGTTGTGCTTTGTATAAGTGTTACTGTTGGAATGAATTTTTTCTCCGTCGACAATGTAAATTGATTTTAATCCCAGCATAATAAAAGAGGAAAAAAATTCATTAATATGTCAGTTGAAATAATTAAAAATGTCATATATCGTTCTAGTGGCGACTCTCTTGCGATTTTTTTGGATTTTTGGAGGGGTGTGATTTAACGAATATCAATCGAATTAGGTCATAGAGAAAAAAGTGAATGTGAAAAGATAAATTGTGAGAATTGCAGAGCAGGAACTATGTTCCATTTAAGTTCTTATTTCCAAACGTGTGTGCTGTGTTAAATCTTTAATTGAATTGTTCTCAGTGCAGCTCATAAATTTCAGATTGGGAATGGCCATGTCACATCTCTTGTTGCCGTTAATAAATGCCCTATAAAACCACAGTGTACTGCTTAATTACATACTGATTGAAAATATCATGTTGGGATTTGTCATTTTTGTCATTTTGTCACAGTGCCAGAATACAGCTAAAAAATCTAATAAAACAAGCTTTTTGCTTGAATCACTCGAAAGCAAAAACAAGTACAGTAATCAAGGAATAAAGTGGTTCTCTGTGATGCTGATTTTATTTACTAATTAACACATCCATTCTACGAATGCTGACTAGTTACTTTTTGAAATTGTATAGCATGTGTTGAAAACGCCTTTAAGCTACCGAAGCTCAGCTGTCTGATATAACCTTGATGTCAACAAGTTTTAGTGAATGGAATAAATCATAGCTTATTATCATAGCTTATTTCTCCAGCAGAACAGGTTTGATTATTAATGATGTGCAGAATTAATATGTATAAATAGATACGGGGACCGGGAAACAATCAGCCAAGTTCTTTTGACGATCTGAAACATATATCTAAGGATCTTAAAAAGTTGAAAACCTCTTTAACAAATAGCTTGCATTTTTTTGGTTACTTTATGATTCAACCTACCATGTTTTTCCATGTTTTTTTTGTTGTTGTTTTTTGCAGGTGAGCGGGGGGGGGGGGGGGGGGGGAAGGGAGGGGTGAAAAGAGGATGGGGATGGGAATGGGTGACTACTTCAACAAATCAAACAGATTAGAGCATTTTAGGCGACACACATTTTTTGGCATCATATTCTTTAGCAAAACAGATATATATTGATTAAATGATATAGCTGTTTTGTAACGTTAATTCCATTTTGTAGGTGAACACAATTAAATCAATGGAAGATACACAAACATCATATATAACTAATGCAAAATCAGTAAATAAAATGTTAAATTTGTCCTCCAATCAAATTGACCAAACATGAAATTGACATTAAAAATTATTTGTACGGCAGTAATCATTGTATTGCAAAACATATTCACACTAAAACATTTGGTCCTTAGCAAAAGTTTAGTATATACAGAACTCATATTGCAGACGTGTATAGTGTATTGTAAATACAACTTGTGCACTCGAAGACAGAAAAGATATTCGGTCCAGTGACAAAAATAATATTTTCTGAAAAACGTATTAAAGCGGTTATAAGAAATTAATTAATTTTATTAAATTAAATCATTTGTATTTAAATGTTCTGTTAGCTCTATATTCGAATTTTCGGATACTTATATTTAAGATGTGCTGGTATGACATTCAACATTCGAATTTTACTAGGACAACATTTAAATAAAAGATATTCAAAACTTCGTGTTAAATGTTGCTAGCCCGATATTCGAATTTTCAGTGACTTATATTTAAGATGTCCTAGTATTACATTCTACATTCGAACTTTACAAGGACAACATTCAATTGTAAGATATTCAAAATCAGTGTTTAATTTTGTTCTACTACAACATTGAAATTAAAATGCTGAAGAATTTAAATGTCAAATGTCGTGCTAAATTAACATATAACGTTCATATAATTTAAAATTCGAATATCGTTCTAGATCAACATTCAAAATTTAAATGATTAGAAATTCGAATGTATCACAACAATTCATTAAAAACATTCAAAATTTAAATGCTGATTGCCAAATATCTGAGTTGAGATAAAATAGCATTCCTTGCGGCCTTTGTGCAATGTTGAATGTAGTATGTTCAACAAACTTCATTCAAATTAAGTGAATTATACAAAATAACTTGTCAACATTTAGGTTTTATAAACTAGTTTCAACACTTAATCTACCTTACTTCAACGATTTGTATTCGTTTCAATTTCAAAAGTAAGTCCCGTAAAATGCTTAGACTTGATATCGTTTGTTTTAGAGAGTATCCTTAGTGTTTCTTCACAGACGAACCATTATCTTGAAAATGCTATGAATTGTATCCTATTTCAGTTTGATATAATCAAACTTGTCTGGTTTGAATAATAACTCCAAAAAGGATTGTCTACGCGTTAATGTATAAAAAATATGCACTGCATTTTTCTTTAATATTAAGGAAAGTTACTTCTGATTTATGGCCTTAAAGGTCTGACTCGATGGCTTCCGACGTTAACAGATGTGGTGTTATTGATATAAATTTGGGCGACTCATATAATTCACTTATATAGCTTAATAATCTTACTGAAGTTTTTCGTTTGAAGAAATTTCATCGACTCTTAAGTCCTAGACAAACTGGACCAATGAAAACCACCACCACCAACAACAACAACAACAAACAAGAGAAAACTGTGTATTGATTTAGACATTTGCGGAAAAAGGGAATGAGTTTAAAGATATTATGTATGTTTTTTTTTATATCCAGTGTAATCTAAAACTTTGAAATAAAAACAGTCATGATCTTTATGATGTGTCTTAATTGTATTAGTTATATTCAGATTTCAATTATATTAATGGTTTAAGCATGTTTTTGTTGAGTCAACAGCTTGTTGAGATGCCCCCACAAGAAACTTACAAAACAATAAAATACGGTAATGTTTATTCTTTTGAAAAAAATTAGATTTTTTTCCAATTCCTCGTAATTCATATTATACCATTAGAAAGAAAATTTGAACTTAATTAATTTGGCATTTTCTGATAATTTTTTCCGCGATATATTAATATTGTTTTATAAAATCCTTTAATTATACTGTAACGATTCTTTTACTAATGATGATAAATATTCCATGATTCACTAATTAACACAAAAAAGCCAACTTGTTTTCAGTTTGTCTCTTTGTAGAATTTTTTATGTTTTCTTGGTAAAATATGTTTTGTATTACTTTTTTATCCTAAGATAACGAAGGGGTGATTGGACTCCATTTCACTTCATTGTCTTGCAAAAATGTGTGCCCATTGTTTTATATTTAAATTGTTAAACACAGATAGGTCTTATCAATTTCAATTCTTAAACCACTACTATATATATATATTCCCCAATGTTCACAATGTTTTTATTTAGGAGAAAAGCAAACATCCAGTTTGTAATTACAACAATCTTTGAAATTCTTGCCTTGCATGCCATCTGAAATTTAAAACATATATTTCCTCTGTGTTTTGTTCCATGCAACATTACATGGTATTAAACCAATCTAACAAATTTTGTCGAAAACAACAGATTTGTAAATAACATCCTTTTATTTTGATAAGTTACTGACTCATCGTCAATAAATATTTCACTTAATAGATTAGTTCAGCGAGAGGTAATCAACTGAATGGTTGAAGAAAACCTGAAAATGGTACTGATTAATCAAAATATTTCAGGGCCATAGTAATAGATAAGTAATTAATTCCATGGGCTGATTTTGTGTCAGATGTGTAAAGAGTTCTAAAAAGTATTTATTTTATTTGTATATCTTAACATGTCAAAATTAATTGTAGTTTAATATAAAATACAATTACATTGTCCCTGTGGCGATCTCAGATGATGAAAAGAAATTCGTATACAACATTGAGTTGCGTTCGTGCGTACGTGTGGGTTACTTTAAATGGTAGACTGAGTATATTACCAGAAACTATTTTTTCTTCATCATAAATATCAGCTGTTATCTAAATTAATGTGCGTTGCATTGATCGACCAAGATACTGTTTTTGCAACTAATGAACTACAATTTTCAGCTTAATGACATCGATAACTGCATCAAAAGTTTAAAGTGTTTTGCAATGCGTGACAGTAAATTCTTTGTAAGCCAGCGAATTTATCAAATATTAAACATGACAGAGACTATGGATAATGCACAATTCGCCCACCAATCTCATGGTCGTTAGAGTATCTGTTCATAATGAATCACATCCAAGATTAAAAGGAACACTCTGTACAAAATTTTTGATTGAACATTAAGAATACGTGTTTCGTTGGAAATTCAGAGGGCACAAATGAAGCATTTGTGTAACGAACTGACAACGCAGATATGTTTGCATTTGTTTCAGCACAAAACTGTGTAAAAGGTGTATCAAAAACCTTATAGATAAAGCAAGGATTATAAAAGTTAAACCAAATGATAAAATTAAATAATTTGACATTTAGACTTCATTTCAATATAGTTTGATCGAATTGTATAACAATAAGCAGAAACAAGTTTCATTTTCAAATTTATTGCTTTGCTCTACATACAGCAGACTTCTATGCTTTATGAAAACAAACATGGTCAATGATTAGCACCATTTGCTTTAAACAGTCAACATAAATGTATGTTACTTTCATTCAACAGGTTAGAAACGAACCGATTATATAATCATAAAATAATTTGTAACATAACATATATAAAAACTCTTTTGTACATTTTGTCAGATAATTTGACGATTGATCAACAGAAAAAAGGCTGCTTTGACTTACAGGAAAAAACACCTATATATTTACAGTCAAGATCCATGCACTTAAAAAAATTGAGGTTTCATCAATTTGTCAAAAAATAAATTTATTTAATTTGTTTAATTTTTGTCGAATTGTTACAAAAGAACCTAACAAAAGATTCAGAGATACAATAGACTGTATTAACAAAGACGTATGCACAAGGAAATCAAGAGCTTATGGTTTCTTTGAAAAGGGATAATATCTCATTGTTGTTGCACAGATGAAATAGCATAAATATTTAGGTTCAATATTTCTCTTTTATCTCAAGACAAAAAAAAATACAGAAATCAAATTTACTGTTAAAAGATACAGCACAATATTCGGCATTTTTCATATTCGCTTTTATATATTTCCAATCCAGCATTCAGAAAAAAGAGACCATCAATTACTCTCCATTATGTAAATTCGGTCCGTTAACTTTTCTCGAAAATGTTCTGTTTTTATTTTCACAAATGCAGTATTTTACAGTTTCTGAAATCCACTGATATCAATTTTGTCTTCAAGAAGACCAAATTAAGGAAATATGCTAAATCAAATTCGCTTTGCACCTTAATATATAAACTATTTTATATACCTTCATAATTATATTGCATGTTCTGATAAATAATCATGTCAAGAAAGTCAAACGTAATACACAAAAACGATAACAATGAACAGTCAGCAATGAACCTTGTCAATTAACAAAATTATGGAAGGCATCTACATACAGTGTATACAATTATTTTTAATAATTCATATTACCATATCTCGCATGTTAATTTCACATAACTATTAACATAGACAGACTTGATATATTTGTCAGTTAGAAATACACAGCGTTATAAAAACTAAGTCCTTTTCGGCTACTATACAATTTTAGGCCATACACTTCTATTTGAATACTGGCAGTTCTTATAATTCCTTGTAAGCCCGAAATATACTTTACCGCGTACGTTCTACGTAGGCATAAATGCTTGTATACGCTTTAATACATGAAATAAACACTTCCACTAAATTAATTATGGATTTGGAAACAGAAAACGGGTTCTTAGTAAAACTCAAATATACGAATGGATTACGTTGCACTTCGATATAAGTTTTACAGAGTAAATTATACAGAACCTGACCACAAGAAATATATACATTACAATTGCTTTTACGATCTACACATATAATAACATTTCTTTGCATAATTAATACGTTCAGTAATTTAAAAAAAAACAAAGGCATTTGCGATTTGAGTTATACACGTCAGTTAGACTGAATCATGACAGTCTTATCAATATCCTTACTAGATTTTAATCACTTTAGGACCTTTTGGCATCTTGTTTTAATGCTGCTTTTGCCTTTTCTTTACTATCTTTGCCCAACGTCTGGATTTGCTGAAAGAAATGAAACAGTCTATAATCTAAGGAATTTCAGTTGATTTGTGACAATTTTTTTTCATTTTTTATGCTGTTAGAAAAATGTCAAAATCCTGCAAGTTACAAGATTACAGTTTATTATGGACATTTATTTATTTGAATATCATGTAATATTCGCCATATGAAAAAAATTATATATATAACAATTCTTCCGTTTGGTAATATCTTTAGACAAAAAGTTTTATCTTTTCCCCACCGTATTCTGGGCGAATATCTATAAGCAGAGTTTTCGAAAAAAAAAAGGATTCCGATCAACAATTTATTTTAAAAGCACCGGGTCATGCTGCAATATATTTATATGTCTATATGTTTATATGTCTGTTTAGACATAATATTTACAGGGGTCATAACTCCAAAACATACGATATCACATTATGTTTGGAATGACAGAGGTTCCCTTGACCAATTAAACTGCATTTATTCATAGACCTATCAGATAACTCTTATTGTTGTTGTTTTAATAACAGTAACTGTACCTTCATATTTCTTTGAAATTTCCATGCTGCATAGCCTTGTCTGAAATTATATAAGCATTCATAAATGAATGGACCACAATGATTATGCTCTTGAAATAAACATGAATTTATTTTTACCTAAACGATTGTTTTGAAGACAAATGAAAAAATAGTTCAGCCTTAACAATTCACAATAAAGAACATCTGAATGTAAAACTAGAATCTTACATTTAAGGTATAAAGAATCAATGAAGAAACGTATTACAAAATCACTTAATATAGTACTTTTTTGTGAAAATTACCCTTTTTCGGAAGTTGATATTAGTTCGGACGGTCCTATGATTTAAAGGCATCACAGGTCTTGAATTAGTATATCTCCATTCTTGGTAAGGAATCGTCCGTAAATCAAACATCTGAAATAGGTCATATTCCAATTATTTGATATAATCAATCATACCAGTTTGAAAGTTACGTTCGTGAACGAAAAACTTTATAGAGAAACGAAACAGCGACGTCATGTCATAAGACGTAAAACAAAAATTCCAAAACAATGTGAAAATTCTAGCATGTCTTCTTAGGTAAGCTTTATATTCTGATCAAGTTTGTAGACTTAAGGTTGTCAAACATGACTGTCATATACTTCGGTGTAAACCAGAGTATAAAGCTTACATGTACATTTACCTGTTTATATGAAATATAAATTGGTTTGTTAAGTAATATCCATGTCACAGTTTCCCTACACCCTGGCTGTGTCAGCGAACCACTGTAAGTCATATACTGATCTGTTCTAGGTAGTAACTTTTCAACCGGTAAATCGCTTAAATCTGTACATGAATCTGTAATAAAAGAGGTATCAATGGCATTTGTAAACAAGACTTTTAGTTTTCGATTTCGGTTAAAAATATTTTCACATTTGTGCATTGTAATTTAAATATGATTAAACAACGGATGTAAACTAACTTATCATGCTATTTGTACTTTTTTTCTCAGAAATGCACAACAATTCAAAGCAGGCGAAACTCGAAAAATATTTGAAATTACATTTAGTTCAGGGCCTACATACCTTGCTGACCAACTAATACAAACTTTTGCCTGAACATTTCAAATGCTGAGTTTCCTGTGTTTCCAATCTGAAAATAGAAACAGTCCTTATAAAAAATATTTGGATAAAGTTTGACAGCGATTTCAATACTCAGTGTGTTTCACTTGTTGTCTCAGTGGTTGAAAAAAATTTACCATCTGTGGACAGGATTGTAGATACTAGCTTCGTCATAGACATGATGTACTTTGTGAGTATTGTGACAGTTAATTACGGTATATTATAGGTACCTCCAGGGATTCATGGCAAGGCTCGCATTAATAATTAAGATACTTATAATTATGCGTCATGCAACAGTACCAAACAATCAAGATGAAAGTGAATATCATGAAAATTACCCCGCAATTTCCTCTATAACTGTCTTAAAAGATAATAGTGTTCTCTTTCTAAATACCACATTAACAATTCTGTGATATAACAAGTTTTATGCATGTTGTCTAAAGGAGAATAAATGGGCAATATATGGCTTGTCAACAATGAGAAACTTACAGAAATAAATACTGCTATTATCGCTATGCCACGAGGGTTCATCTGAGCCTCTGTGTAATTTGTATAAAGTTCTGAGTTGTAAGCCAGAAACTGAATCTGTCAAAGAAATAAAACATGGTATATACAGTCAATTTTCCTTGAATATTACTGAAATAATATGGTCTATTCATCTAAGATAATTTCTGAAGAGCTATCAGATTTCTTTTGCATGCTCAAAGTATAATATTTCCTTTACCTATGTTTCTCCAAAATATCTATGACCTTTTAGTTACAATTATATTTTATCCCAAAGACTACCCAAAAGGTGTCACAAGAATTGAGTGTCTATTGAGTGTATATATCCAATATCTGTCTCCACTGGCTCTTGCCAGCTTGTTTTATGTAATCCTAAAAATGTTCTTACATTCAAAAATGAATTCTCCATATATTTTCTGAATCAAGATAAATCACTGGAAGGTAGTTACTTTAGATCATTGAAAAATTATAATCGTATTTTACAAAAGTATTGTTTGTAATATGTTTTAGTAATTATCAACTTTATTGTACTAACCTCACCAGCAAATGATTTGCCGTCTATTCGATGCTCTGAACCAGTTGAATTCAGCCTACCGTAGTGAAATTTTATTTGATATAGTTTATATGTATAAGATAAGGGACCGGATGTGAAGTTTACTGTTTGGTCTGCAGAATTGTTAATCAAAAACGTCAAATCTCTCTTGTTGTTTCTAATGACTCCGTTGACCTGAAATGTTAGAATGTTCTAAATTTAGAAATCATAAACAACTTAACTGCATACTGTAAAGAGTCTTCTTCACAAATTATACATTAAATGTTGCTTCTAAAACATCAATGATAGAGAAAAGTTAGCTCATATAACTAAGAGTATTTGGTCTTTATGTTAAGGTTACTCTAGGCATCCAGAGTTACAACACGTTGTTTGTGAAACACATCATCTGAATTTTACCTTTTGCTTGACTCTAATATTATATTATCATAAAACTTTAAAATAAAACTCCAAATGTGGACATAGCGCTTAAATTTTTTTTAAAAAACTTTAAACACTTAAATTTTATAAGTTGGGATGGAATTGTTCTTGCAATTCTTACCTTTGGAACATGAAGATAGTAAATCATTACCCTTTCAAACACAACTTATATTATTATAAAAATGTAATTTAAAGAATCTTTCATTACTATATGAATAAATGAGTACTAGATGACGCCATTTTATTACAACCGTAGCATAGCCTGTCTCGTGAACAATAATAGTTTTGTCTTTATATATATATACATACCAGTGAGGTTTCAATTCTAAGAGGCTGTAACTGTGGATCGAAGAGAAGTGAGTTCGGAAGAATATTGATAGGCGACTGGTTCTTGCCGGTTTTACATATTGCCCAGTCATCATTATGATCACCCCATCTCATCGGCCCTGGAAGATGAAATAAAAAGAAACAATTTCAATGTCTGTATTCGCAATAGCTTTTGAAATAGCAATTGCTCCTAGAAAACGAGTCCTGTCCGATGGAAACAAATGTTCTTTAAGTAGTTGTTTTTTAAGCCTGCTCCAATTTCAGTAAAGTATTTACTCAACTAAGTTCATTTTGAGAGAAATTTGTTCTCTTCTTATTATAACTTTTTTTACACACTGGCATAGGAGGTTTACTGTTTGTAACAAGTCAAAGTAATATATTTGTGTGATAGCAATTTTTAACAGTTAAAGAAAGATTGTATTAGAGTAATAATTCTAGTATTTGCCTGGGAAATTACTTAATATACCGAATACATGAATCAACTGATTTGGATTCGGACAAAAAAAGGTTGAATGTTCTTGAATCAGTTTGACCGAACAAGTATTAAAATCAACTAGGTTAATTACTGAGTTTGCACTTTTGTATTTTGTAAATCGGGAGCCTGGTGCAATTAGTTTAGCAACTTTATTTTTTTTATACAGTATGGTAATTTATGCTTGTTTTTTACTAGTTGCTACAGAGAATGTAGCATACAATAGAGACAAAGATTTCTTTTAACCCAACAATACATTCTCAATAATCTCAAAGCCTTAAATGGCAATTCTTTAAATCTTAGCTTATTGTTTAGTTCTTGAGTCAGATATTACACTAGCAAGGATATGGCTACCGATGCAGTGTAACTATCTTAATAATACAAAAATGCTTTAAGAATTGGCCCAAGGCAAACATCTTTAGAATTTTAAAAGTTAAACCACATTTTATAATTGGATTTTCTTTTCCAAAATTTGAATATTTTCATGAAAAAAATCTTGTTGTAACAGACATTACACAAATTAATTTCAGTTCCGAGATAAGATTTGCAATAATGATAATAAGGTTATTAGAAAGAATATTTAACTATATGTATGGTTATCTTGCTAATCATCAAATATTCTGTTACAATTTATTATGTACACTTACTAAGGTATATTTTGTCCATGTCTTTTAATATGGCAGCTAACATTTTCAATATCATTTTGCATTTAAACTCTATATTATCTTCGAATAGTTCAGATTACAGGCAGTAAAAACCTCACTGTGAAGGTTTCGATATATCACTTTAAAGCTGGTAAAGTGTCATTATTAGCTCTTAACATTCCACTTATGAAGGCAATATAATCCCTTTAGGGTAATTTTGAAGTGGTGCTTACTTTTATGTGTTAAAGGAAGAAAAACTAAAGAGTTAGATTCGTGGTGTGCAACCCTTGGGGTTAATATATATTTAAGTATTTGGTTACGGGTGTTTATTTGTCTATAACATATTTCAACAGTAAAACAATGAACCGATTAAACAAATGAAGATGACTTTTTTTGGTACCGTAAGTGTCTGCTGAAGATACTATTTTATTTACCTAACAAATATCTTTTGGGATCTGAATAAAAACGTCGTCTAATTCAAATATCTTAACTATTGTGCACTCACGCGTACTTACGTTTAGAGACGTTGACACATGACAAATGTTGTATGCAAGTGAAAAGAATTTGACTTCTTTTCAAGACCAGTACCAGTCAGGTGACATTACCAAATAAAAACATCATTATATATATTATCGTGCGTTTAATGAGATATTCTTCTTTTGTTCCTTTCATGACCTGCCTATACCAAACATTTACTCTTAATTAAGATTGGCAATCTTCTAAATAATACATGGAACGGTATCAGTCAAGGGAATCATGTCCTGTGTTGTCCGGAAAGACGGACATTCATAAAAATGGTTAACATTGCTCTCATCGGGTTAATTAACATTTTCTTTTTCATGATTTATGATGTTCCGTATCTTCTGTTAAAGAACGAAAATTCACAACAGATATGTTTGAAATAAATTGTTCCAGCTTATAATAGTTTAAAGGGGCTGTGCTCCGGATGACAAAAAAAGAAAGTTTTCTTGTATTATAAATTTCTTGTAACATTTATGACTAATGCTTAAAAAATAACTTACTGACAAAAAATAAGTCAAATAATTACATTATAAATTGACTTTTTTCCCTTTCAAAGTGCTATACCGTAACGCGACGGTATAACTATATCGTATAAGATTTAAAGTAAATATCTGTAATATCACATGCGGCGATGGTCGTGACAGTAAAAGCGTTGGAAATATTTTGTTAACATGAGGGTCCAGAGTTCAAATCAGGCTGGAGCGAAAATATTTTTTTTTATTCTATTTTGACTGTTATAATCAGTTTTGAAGTAAAAAAATTATGTTGCTATAATCTCACGGCATCTAAATATAACATTTATGAATTTTTTTTTTATGTCAAATCTGGAGTACAGCCTCTTTAAATGTACATTACAAATGAAGAGAAGGTATTTTTTATATTGTCTATGATTGTCTATGTGTGAAGTTAGCGGTAATGCTGTTTGATTGAATTCGGAACATTCGCATTCTGACAACGTTTTTCAAAACTTTATATATCTAAACATTAATAGCTATATGTTGTGACTGAATTCAGTCAGTTTGAAATTAATGGTACTTACGTTAAAACAGAAACAAACACTGGCTGAATAAAGTTTGTATCGGATTATAGAACAAAATAAGATAAGAAAATGTGCAAAGAAAAGGGCAAAGGAAAATGGGGTCAAACTAGAAAAGATCGTGTTGGTTACTCCATTTACTTTTAAATTATAGATAATGGAAAGTTGTAGCTCGAACAAAATTACACATGGTAACAATATGTTTTTACAGTCAACCGAAAGTCTTGACTGTAATGTTTAACCATAATGAAAGCGCGAATAATTTGGCCAGGAGAAAACGATAGCAAAGTAGTTACTGTCCTAATGTTACAACCAGTACTTATAGTGTACGGTTTCAAATTAAAAAAAAAATATGGAACTATCAGAGAATGTTAAATATTTTACACGATGCTATTTCAGTTTCAAATATTTTAATTCGTAGTTATATTTTGTAAGTTTATTTCAATCTAAAATTTTTACCCTCCACCCCACCCCTCCCACCGAAAAAAAAACAAGAGAGGGGAAACCGACATGATTTCCTAAATATGGCCTAAAATTTACGAATATTTGCCCAATTATTGTATCTGTCTGTCAGAAAATTGTTTGGTAGGATAATCTGACAAAGTCACGTCATATACCAATAAAACTGCTTCAAATTTATCAAGTTTATTGTAGCGTTCCTAGACAAAATTTGATAAAGTATAAACATATGAATCTTGAGAGCAATATATGAAGTCTTTTGGGAACCAGCGAGGCAAACAAGTAAAATAAGTATCCACGAACACGCAGTTAAGTAACCCTCTGTTATGTTTCCTAGAACTTTCCTCTCTTGTATTAGTACAATATTTTGGCGTTACAAGTAAGCGGAATAGTTTTCCTTACTACAGTTGTAATAACTAGGTTTTCCTTACAACAGTTGTAATAACTAGGTTTTCCTTACTACAGTTGTACAGTAATAACTAGGTGTCCTTACTACAGTTGTAATAACTAGGTTTTCCTTACAACAGTTGAAATAACTAGGTTTTCCTTACAACAGTTGTACAGTAATAACTAGGTGTCCTTACTACAGTTGTAATAACTAGGTTTTCCTTACTACAGTTGTAATAACTAGGTTTAATTGTGTTTTTAAATTTTATTGTAATCTTCGGGAAATCGAAATGAAATAGTTTAAAGACATCATATAAATGTCAAATGAATGTTCCTACATGCAGAAATTTGTTTGGAAATGTTTCTTTCGATCAAACGTCCCGGAACAATTCGAATAGATATGAAATGTGTATTTTACAGTTCGTCGAGTAAGTTTCAGAATATCTTCTGTATGATGTTTCTAATTATTAAAACGAAAAGCGTACACATTAAAAAATCTAAAAACGGTCATCGTTTATTATAAACGGAAAAGAGAGGATCACGAGAGGCTGAAGTCTGAAGCAAATTATTTGCCAACAACAGGAAATTACCAGGAAATGAGCTGTCAAAAAGTTTGGCAAATACCACATAATGTTTTGATATTTATTGCATGTTAGGCGCGCCAGTCCTATGCTTCGATAAATAAGATATTCCTATTTAGAAGTCAATCAGATTGGATACGCTTTATTCAGTTACCAATTGCAGATAAAATCTACACTGTTTTTAGTGAAAAGTAGCTGCTATTCAGTTACCAATTGCATATACAATCTACATTGTTTTTAGTGAAAAGTAGTCGCTGTATTCAGTTACCAATTTCAGCTATGTCGACATTGTTTTTACTGAAAATATTCAAAGCCCTTTGTGTACATAAACGCAAGGCATCTGTTGCTTTCGTATCGTCCTTAACTTTCATAAAGTTCTATTGCTTTCAAAATACCAGAAAAATACAACTTCTTTAGGAAGACAAAACAGGGTTACATCGATTTAAGGAAAGTTTTATTCAGTTGCAACACATTAACTGATATTTTTACTTAACGTCAGATAATTTAGATATGGTTCAGATCAGTCTAAGCAATAAATGAATCAAAGAAAGGGTACACCGTACTATTTCATGTAAACAATTTATTGTATATACCTTATTTGGCTTGATATAAGCTAGCTTTCCTGTGTCAATGTATTGTGTATGATATAAAATCATGCTTGTCAATACGCTGTTGATTCTTGGTCTCTAGATTCCCTTTTGTAAAACATGTTGTAAGACAGCATGCTGTGAAGGTATGTTGTACATACCAACTGGGCAGACATAGTTTCTGAATCATACTGCCATACTCATTTACATTGGAGCGCTGTTTTTTCTCTCTATTTATTGGTATGGCTTTTCGAACGTGTTTGAATCCTGATGACAAAGTATCCTTAAAATGTTTGAATTATGTGAATTTTATATTGGTGATTGTTTTATCATAATGGAAATCTTTAATTGTATAAACTCTCTAGTTGAATACCTACAAATTATATCAGTAAGTTGTTAAGTTTTTAAGAGTTTATATTGGTGCAGTTGTTTAAATCATGGCTTTATATAATCTCTTTATCATTTTCTCTTTATTGTTTTTGTAAACACACCAGCTTGATCCTCTAATTAATTTGTAATGTTTTTTTCTCTAAACGTTAATTACTTAAACAACTTGAAATACATTAGTTTTCTTTGTTAACTATATATGTTGACCCAAGACTATTTACAAAGCAGCTGGTACTTGCTTGTACTTACAGAGAAACACACATTTAGATAAAGAGTCCAGCGAGTGCTTACAGCATCATGAATTACGAAACGTGATGTATCTGTACATGCAATGTCTGCAGAAAAACAGCATCGAAAAAGACAGAAAAGAAAACTGACTATGGCATGTCAATAGACTACTATTGCCATGGCCTTTACCTTAGCAGGATACTGTCTGATAAAAAAACAAGCGTGACTTGTTTATCCTGTTAAATTCAAATTTAGCTTCAGTTTATCTCTACTGCTCTCACCATTTTGACATTGGAATATAAATGTATATAACAGGTAAAAAGCTTGTCACTTATATGAATATGTCATGCAAGGTCTTACCTGATAACATGCCATCGTACCCCCACCAGCCACTCCAATGATCCGAGTCTGAACAGTGAGACGCTACTGAAAAAAGATTAAAAGTTTATTAACATCATTGAAATAACCATTAAAGTCTTAAATTTAAAACTATTCATAAACTTTGTTTTGGTATTTGAAAATCTTATAAACATTTAGCATTTGGAACAATCCTTTGACGACTTTTTTTCTAGTTGTGTAAAAATGACTGTATGCTTTAGTTACAGGCTAACTTTATAAAATCTAGTTGTACGACCTTCGCAAAGACCTAGGTGTGTGCCTATTTCAACAAGATAATTCATTGTTCATATTTGAAAATTATTTCAGCAAAGTAGACAAACATGCATGTCAAGTAAAACTATATTATGTGATAGCAAAGCATATATCATCGTACAAAATAACAATTTTTTTACTACTTCATTTAATCTAAACAGTAAATTTTCTGTTCTAGCGTTACACAAGAACAAAAACACTTCTTCGTAAATCATCAAAGACAAATGCCGCCATGAGAAATGAAGAAAAAATCGCTTTATTTTAATACCGGAAATAAACAACAGAATTTGTCAGCTGAAATTGAAAACAGGAAAACTTCAAGTCATCATTAAAATCTCGTGGGGAAATTGGAATTTTCAGAATGCATTATGATATGAGCTCTAATCTTTGAATGTTTAAAAGTCACACATACGCGTTCATTAATGAAAAAGTTGTATCCTAATTCGTTAGCCATAATCACGCTTTCTTAAAACAGAAAAACTTGTAAACAGTGTCGTGGAAATTTAGAAAGGTGATGCCATTAATTAAAATTTAACAGCAAGAGAGCTTAACTGACCTAAATTTTATATTGTCCAATCCCATTGACTTTTTTCTAATTCATTGACAGTTTATATGGGTAAATTTAGTTTCTGATCAATTTCTGTTAGTAGACCAAATATGATTTCAACCCCTAACATTTGTTTAAAGAAACCTACATGACCGACAAAGTGAGTATCAGTGACGGAGATGTTTCTTCTAATTGACAAAACCGTATGAATTACACGTAATGATGTTGAAACCTTATTGTCAAGATCATTAAAATGCCACAGATTTAATAAATTAAAACTTTGGTAAGATCAAATAATTTTGTAAAGGTTGGATTTTGACAAAGGTCTAAAATGTGCAAGTAATATAAAATCTCATGGATTTTGTTTAGAAATATTTCAAGATCTAATAAGACCGTTATATGCAATTAATTGATTAAAAAAATAATGTGTCTACAACATGATATCTAACTTGTAAGTAGTCGACCAGAAACGAGATAATTCTATGCAAAGCACGAAACCCTGTTTGGCTAGGTATGCTATCATTTTCCAGCAGTTTGCATACTAAGAGGCAGGAATCAAAATTGCTATCATAAGTTTCAAATGTTTTATTCTAAACTTCCTCCTTTTTTCTCATTCTACCATTATAAAAAAAATCATTTAAATTTTCTCGCTACTCATATAAAGGTTTGGAAAAATCATGAGTTGCCGCATATTTATTTAAAACCGGTATACAGCAGCGCCCAACAAAAAGGGTTTATATCTGTATCATGCAAGGTTATGTTTTCAGACACATCCTTTTATACTGAAACCTTTCTATTATTATACTGAATCCACTTCTATTTTTATTGTGTATATGTTGAATTATAACTTCCTGAAACATTGACAAATGTAGGCCAAGCAAGCTGGCGACATTTTAATTAAATATTCAAATATATCTTTCGATTTTTGAATCTAACTAAATATTACATTTGACATTCTGTAAACATTTTCTTCCCGTTTAAAACAATATGTGAGATTCTTTATTTTGTCCCTGGTGGTACTATGAATATGAGGCTCTTCTTGTAAATGAAAGAAATGTATTAGTACAAGAAAAAATATTGAATATATCGACAAAAAGTCTAAATGATTTAGAGATTATAATCTTAAATAAAAATATTCACTTTAGTCTAAAGAAATCCCTGCTTAAATTGTTGCATACGGGTGATGCAACAATTTTGATGCTTTCCTTAGGTTATATTGTTTTGTTAGTTTGTTGTTTGTTTGCTTTTCCCCAGAAAACAAATGACAAATCCTGAGAATATATGGGACAAACCTTTCAAACAAATCACAGAAAAAATATGATTAGAGACACATTTAATAAAAACTTTGCCTGTCCTCATATTTTAATCATGTGCTGTTTAATGAAACACACAATAATTAAAAGCTCTTGACTGAACAATTTGTCATACAGGCTTTCCATCCTTTAACCTGACAGACGGAAAACTACATATCCCTACAGAAATGTTTGCTTTCAGTACGTTAATTTCACAGCATGCTCAACAAAAATGTATGCATTTCAAAACATTTCTATTCTATTGATTCTACATATTTTCTTTCTATTGGAAAATGTTAAATATAACACAAATTACATATCTGAATCAAAAGAAATATTACATTAGCATTTGTTTTACATCACAAATCGTGTTCTGTTTAAATTTTAGTTTCTAAGTATCTATTTAACAAGAAATATTTAACAGTTCAACTTAAAACATTACAGCAAAATGTTTCCTATAGTCAAATTAATTATAAGTATATGAGCTATTTAAAAATGTTTGTTACATACTTATATAATAACTAGTATTCTAAGGAGTAGTGTTAGGAAAATCAAGAATATTGTATACTTGACCTCATACAGCAAACGTCTCAAACGGTAATCAACTTAGTAATGATAAATAAATAAGATTGAACGTTGTCGTTAAAATATCTCTGTGTACTCTAGAAAAGCAGACGGTTGCATCCGTCAAATATTGCTTGAGATTTTACAAGTAGACTGCACTTCTTTAAATCGTCTTGTATCCTTTTTATTTTGTCAGAAGACCAATTCACATGACAATTTTTTTCTGTAATATCGTTACCGTTTAAAGTAAAAGTGGCCCTAGATATGGAAAACAAATAAGTTTTCACCCTCTGACAGCAAAGGAACATGCTTCTACTAAAGACAGTTACATATAAATAGACTAACTCACAATATGGCACGAACGTATTTGCAATTTTCGGAAAATTCAAAGTTGAATTCCGTTTTCTTTTTCGTTTATAGTTATATCAATTTTTACGAAATATAATCTCTTTTGTGAGCAATTTGTTATTATGTATCTGTCTAGAGATAGTTTGCATTATTTTTTTATTTGTCTGTATACTTACAGAATACAATACTGTCTGCTTACACACCTAATAGACTAATTTCTTTCTCCTCTATAACTCTCTTGAGGTCTGCAATACAATAATTAGGGTTTTCTACTTTATTTCTTCCTCTCTGTAGCCGTTTTTTATGTAGAGGAGTGTATGTCAGATAGCAATTAGACGCTCATACCGACAGTCAAGCAAAAGCCCGTTTTGAGTAAAATAAACATTGCCGGAAAAAGAGTTTTAAATGTCACTCTCTGCGGTTGTATGTAACACATTGTTATTGACGTCAGACAAGAGTTCCCATGGGTGTCTAAAAGCGACTATAAATGTTATAACTTTCCCAAAGTAATTAATACATTCTGACAATTTACAAGTATTAAAAATAATTTGAAATCAATCGTCTTCAACATAAGACTGAGTTGCCTTGTTGTTATTACTTGTTCCATATATATGTGAAAAGTAGTTCATGTAAAAAGATTGATGTGATAATTAATAGAGCTGGGTTGCTTGTTTGGTTTTATAATAAAGATGTTTGTGATACCAACTGGCAGTTCTACACGGGGGCAACTATTGCTCATGCAAAAATGTAGTGTTATAAGGGGGTTACTGCAACAGAAATCTCTGCATATACTGTAAAGACTTTTGTAATCTAGAATTTCACTAAAGGTTAATTAGTCCAAAGAGTCATCTGAGAAATGCTCAAACTTAATATGTCTGTTGTCAGGCTAGTCCAATATATACGGACTCAAGAATATGTTAAACACTTACAATCATACAAGATCTAGACAGGAGTAAAATAATTCATTTAATCTGCTTAGCCGACAAAGTAATTTCACCATGAAAATTATATACAATGGTGTAATACTTCATGGCGTATACATGTGTATAATGGACTCAGTTTATTTATGCAAGAATTGCATAAAACATGGCAAACAATTGCCAAACCGTGACGTGCCGACCCACTGTGTTGGTAAAAACCAATGCGAACAGGAAGACGTAAAAATTTGTGTTGAACTCGTCTAGTCCATTTTTTCTCCTTTTTGTCTGAAAACAATCGTTTCACTGCAATTTTATTAATTAATTATTTTCATGATTTTACACATCTATATTTCTCAAGGATAATGACACACAACTTATCTAGTCCACCTAGTGTGTTTGTTGTTTTTAAGCAATCTTTAAACTGCAATTTTATTCATTCATTTTTTCGACGATTTGACAAATCTATATTTCATGATGACAATTACAGACAACCCCTGGGGAAAACAATTTGATGCTAAAATAACCCCCTTATCACTTGCCCAGTTTTTGCATGATTCAACACAATGTCTGTGCTCTGTGATTTTATGCAATGTTAGTCTCACGAGTTCTACTTGTACGGAGCCCCAGGGCCGGGGGGAGGCAGCCAACAGAACGAGTAATTTTGTTTACGATAGATTGCCCAGTTCTGGCATTTTTCAACATAATGTCTTCGTACTGTGATTTTATGCAATGTTTGTCTCATGAGTTTTGCTTGTACGAAGCCACTGGGCCGGGGCAGCCAACTTTAACGGGTATTTGTTATGATAGATGTTTCAAAAACATCTCTTTGAATTGTCAGTTTATGCATTTTCCTGCATTTTTTCATGAACTTCCTAAATTTACATAAGATAACTAAAGCAAATACAATTTTAAATAGTTTTATTCCACAGCCGAGGCGGACCGGATTTATAAAAATGAAATTTAATTCAGTCGAGACACTTAGCAAGAGGAGACCAATGTGAGTCTATAGAGGCCTTGACAGACATAGGTCATGGCAGACTTTCAGACGTCTCCCCCGTTGAGCTAGGAAGGGTTTGGAACTTTAAAATAGTTGTGCAACGTAAAATCTAAGTTACAGACATCAGATAAATATCTTGAAATTGGAGATTCAATAGCATAACAACATTTGTTTAATAATCAATAAACTGTACGAAAGTTCTCCAGTGTTTGTTTAGTGATTCTTCATCCATGCTGGTTTTGCCAGCTACATTACAAAAATATACACAAATAAAACAAACAAACAAAGCAACAAAATAATACAAACAAACAAAAAACATACAACACCTTTTTACATTTTACAATTTTTTTTCGGAATAATAGCTACGGTTGGCATAGGTGTATCGCATTGACAACTATTCATGCAGGCGACCATAACTTTTAGACATATTTTGTAAATATCTATATAATGACATCTGACATGCACATTGGTATTACTCATCATTTGTGCGTGATACGTTGCTGTTAACTGTATGAGTATTATTTTTTTATCATGATACAGTTTTTATCTCTAAAGCTTTTAAAACAAGCTCCCACGAAGATTGTCTTGTTGTGTAATGATTATCACTTTGTAAATGTTTTGTTATTTTCCACTTTTGAGTTTGTTTCTTTATATGAGCGTTGATTGCTACAATACATTGTGAATGTTTAATACAAATAAACGTATTGTGTCATTTGTTCAAAAAATGTTTCGATATCTTTGGCGACAAGTTATAAATGTTGCTCTAAAATTGGAAGTGTTTGAATTTTACAGCCGAAAAATAGTGTGGAAGTTATTCCAAGACAGATATAAGAATGCGCTTGAAGTAGTCATTCAAAAATATACAGTATTTCAGTCGTTAGCTATATTCAAGTCCTAAATAACCTGTGCTCATATCGTTCCCGTTTGAATAAGCAACGAAAGTGATCTACATTTTTCCTGACATAAGCTTTTTGTTGAAAAACTATAGCACTAAATGTCTGAGTTTAATTTGCACGCCACATCTGTTGTAAGAGCCATTGAGTCTACTGTAAAACGCTTCAATGTAATCTACCGTATATTTATATGGTACCATATTTCTCTATCTCATATTAAGGACTAACATACACACTACTGTTTTCGTGCAGACATGCTGAATCGTAACAATAAAGAGGAAGGTTTGATTTAGCAGTTAAATAGAAACTCACTGAACACAACTTTTTTCTCATACCATTGTAGGCTGAACAAGAGCGTACACATCATGCAAGATGCATGTCTAAAATGGTAAGAACTTCTGGTTCAGTAAGATGTCCTAAGGTTCATGATCTTAATCGTTTTATTGTGTTCAATCCTCAATCGCAATCAAAATATGCGACCAATTGCGAGTTTACTACGGGACCTGTATAGCTGATTTGACTATTACAGGAGCTGATGCATTGTTGCTTTGAATAAAATGTAAAATTAATGACGAAAAAAGATTATTTATATTAATTTTGTAAATGTGTTATGAATTTTGTCTTGGTCACTGATATGCTACGACAGGTACAATTTAAATCGAAAAATGGGAAAAAAGGAAAATATTGACTAAAGAAAGCAGATCATTATTGATAGGGGCTTGATTATTATCGTCCGTTTTTATTTTTCGGAACATTGCTGAAGGCTTGCTTTCAGTTTATACAAATGGTAAATATTACCCTGTCTAAATCATTATATGGAAGAGTTGTCATCTTTGTTAAAACATTTAAGCAGGTATTATAATTCAAGTCCATATGAGATATACACTGAAATAAGAACGTCTAACTTCAGGAACCAATTAGTTTACGATATATATTTTTTTCACTTAGTATTATTATTAGTTTTTACATTTTAAAAAGAAAAAATTCGTTGTAATTTAAACATTCTTGCAAACTTGAGAATTCATTCAGATATCTTTAATAATTTTCGAAGCTTGTTAGATATCTTAATACAGTTACATAAACAAACATTTAATGAGATAGAGTCGTGTAATTGCATATACAATCTAAATAGTCTGTTTGGGAGTTGTATGTCATTGCGAGAAGCCAGCAAATGTATCAAGTATCAGGACAATTACTGTTATAAATATCTTATGCAATTAAACTGTGATAGATATTGCATTTGAGGGAATCAACATTCATAAAATTAACTATTTAATACTCTTTAAAAAGTCCTGATCGTATTCATTGGAAATGAAACTAAAAACTGAAAAAATAACGATAACACTTTCATGTAGATTTTTAACAATTCCTCAGTGTCTATTATCATGGCATAGTCAATTTCTCAGTCCGTTTTCAATAAAACCAACTTAGTGCAAACATAAGAGAGATGTTTCAGTCGCAGATCAAATATAAATTTAGTAACATAACCTCGTTTTAAATGTTGACACCTAAAAGTGTAACCTATTAGTGTTTATAATGACCAGAATGCACGTCAGTCAAGATTAATGCTGAAAATACAGTGATTTTTATTTATTTTTATACATTAGCAGTAATGTAGTTAAGACTGCTTTCACATTTAATTCGTATAAAAATGCCATTATACCTTCCAGAATATTTGCAAACTTAATGAAATAGGTACAGTCATAAAGGATTTTTATCACATTTAACTGTTTCAGTAAGTGTTAACTATTTCCTCAGTGAATAATTGTAAGTAAAACATTGGCTGTTTTCGGGATATTCATTAATGCCAACATTTTTTTTTCAATTCTCAGGGTTACTTTGACTAATAATAAGTTTAATGTAACAGCCAAATTACCAAAGATATTTCTAGAGCTTTGAAATTTAAACCAACATCTATATTGGTTATTTTAGGTAAAATAAAGGTGAATCATTCTATAAAATATATCAGTATTGGACAATGTTAGCAGTTCTTTGAAATCAAATTGTTTATTTAAAACAGAATTATTTTACAATAATAAATTTGAGAAATATTTTATAAAAAAAACGTTTTTGTGATAGGTTGAACCACTAAAAATTAGATGAACATGTGTTTGTTTTGGTATTTATCTGTCTATTTGCTTAAAAGCATTGCTTTATCGCGCTCGTAGACAATAGGTCTGTCATGCAGCCTATTCTAGGAACATGACATTGTTCAAGTGTAATCGAGCTACAGATATGAGCCAAAGAATAAGTTCAAAGGTACAATGTAAGTACACCTGAACTGATTACATTCATACAGAACAAAATTTGGAATCAATATATCACAATTGTTATGTGAAAATAATATTATCCTTAAGTTTACGATTGTTATAAAAATGTACATCTTATTTAAATCAAAATAGAATATAAAAAATATAAACAAACAAAAATGAGTAAACAGTAATAATTTGTAACAAACCTTAAGTTTTCTTACATTGCTGTAATAATGGCTAAATGAAATTTTAAATCTTACCTGTTTTTAGAATTGACAAAACAATAATTACCACATAGTGGTTTTTAGTACACAGCTTTAAGTAATATTTTTCTTTCAATAGCATTTTCATTCACCTATTAAACGGTATTGTGAGTTCAACATAACTTTTCATAGATCAGATGGAGTTTCTTTTAAATTCAGCTGTCAATATATTTGACTTGCAGCACGGTATTGTTATAACTAAATAAATCCGTTTCGATGGTTCTATGTCTATTATCAATCTTATCACTTTTTCATTGTTTACACAATAATCAATGCTACCCACTTCTCAACACCAAATTTAATTTCAGAAGAATAAACCGTCTAAATTTAACTGCTGCCTTTAAATTACTTATATTTAGAGACATAACCAGTCAAATAAAATTATTAATTAACATCAGAACATGATTCCGTGTTGTCACTGATCAAAGACTCTGTTTAAAAATCACAGAAGACAAATCTTTGTTCAAAATTATTGAATTGCGCTATTAGACACACATCGCACACAAAGCACGGCCCAAATTTTATAAAAAAAAATCAGATGAATGTTTCTTTTCCATGCATCTTTATTTCTCTCAGCTTAGCGCAGATTTACAGTTTGTAAGCAAACTCCATCGAGAATCTGTCATTACTGATTGTTTGACTAGGCCACAGCCACACATATCAAGTGCTCGTATTCATTCTTCTACCAAATATAACCATTGGATTTAATGATCATGGAACTATCATCTTCTCAAAAATCCAATACATTCTCTTGTCACAATTGTCTTAATGCAAACTGTTTCCAGTATGTCGATAAATCCAAGCTTAGATTTTGGTCGTTTAACAAAAGTTATAAAGAAAACTTTATTCGTCTCTCTCGCCTGATAATCTCTACGTTAAACATGCTTAAACATACTTCTCGGAATAAAACACCAACTGCTTTCATGCCGAAGAAATAATTACTTTAACAAGGGTTTAGACCTTCTCTTCATTAAATGGTGCTGTTATCATGCATATTTCATGACAACTCATGGTGTTTATTGAGAAGAAAGTCTTAAACACATTTTCAGTATTGTATTGTGTCAGCATGCAGAAGTATCAATCATTTACAATGTTAGTTTGAAAAGCCTTTATTTATAATAACCACCTTACAATATAAGTAGTTATATGCTATTATATTTTGATTTGGGTGACGGAAAACTAATACAGAACTTATATTTATACAATTAACTATATATCTGACACTGTAGCTTGAATATAAACGTGTCAAATATTGAGGGAATTTTTCGGAAATTACAAATCTGTTTACACATTTTTAAGTTGTATCTGAGACAGGTAATTCCCCCGTGTATAAAAAAGGTTTGGTGTTTTCAGGTGAAGGCCATTTAGGTTCTTTCAAATAATAGATTTTGAAATAGGTTCTTCAATCAATTAGATCTAAAGTCTGGTGTGTTAGTTTAATTTTTGAACTTTTATTCAAATCTGAAAATCAATTGTTTAACACTTAGGCAAGTCTACAGACGTTAAATTGTTCGACTCGAATTGGAGTAATCTTCAAATTGTCCATTCCAAAAATAATGTCTGTCAAGCAAAGACGTCTACCAATTCAATTACTGCCGTTTGTATGCATGTGAAAATATTGAGAAGTATTGAGCCAAGTTTATATAGATGAGCTGCCAGATATACCGCGGAATTGCACAAAGGTTAAGTCCACATTAATAAATTACATCTCCGAGAGATTGGTTCCTTTGATATTACGTGTCAGAAGCCTGTAAAGACTCGGAGCAAACAAGTATGTAAACATATCACCGCAGTGTAATTTGTCAGAAACTTCAACAAATCAACCAGATTAAACCATTTAGTCTCGGCGAGCTCTAAACATTGTAATTAATCATAATTGACGGCCCAGGCGAAATATTAAAACACTTGGCGACCGGTATGTAATGATTTATGTCTTTGGCAAATGATACAATATGATGAAAACGGAACGTATCAATACTTGTCCTGGAGTAAATAAGAAATATAGTTAATAAGACTACGGGTTCGATTAAGATGGAATAGCTCTGAATTCTTTTAATCAGATGTCATAATAACATTGAGCCTTTCTCAATAGGTTTAAACCTTTTATCACTTGTGGTCGGTCATTGTTTTAATATATATTCTCCAGGCATATTCAAGAACAATGTTGCAAAGCAACTTTACAATTAAAATGGAATCCTACACAGGCATCAATGACTAAACATTTAGGTCAGTGTAACCTTGATTTTTGAGCTACTGACCCCAAAATCAACAGGGATCATGCACTAAATGTGGGCAATTATCACACGAAGTTAAAAGACTTTAGGCCAAAATGTTCTTAAGTTATATTCCGGAAACCACATTGCTAAGGGACGGACGGACGAACGCCCATGACCGTAATATAATATTTCCCTTCGGGCATATAAAAATTCTTTAGTATACCTTTTTATCACGAAAATCATTTATGTTTTGAACTTGACTGTTCTTAAATTTTTTTGGAAGGGGGAGGGGGTTTCAATGCAAAATAATTTTCAACCTCATACAAGACGGTCATAGATCAATTGGTAAATGTTCTCCTAGAATTATTGGTATTTTTCTGTACACTAATTTGCCCACAAGATTTGGACTGGGTTTAGACTTGATAATAAGATTTAAAAATATATTGTAAACTACTTTTTGGTTCTAGCATGCCGTAGAAAATGTTTTAAACCTCTGAGGTAAACATTATGAATAGTATAGTAATATTTCTTGTCTCAAGGATATCAATAGATGATATATACAGCAATGAAATGAGGCTTCTGAAATAAAGTCGTCTAGACAGATGATTAAATCAACAAATTGCACATTTAATTTATCTACCACCTTTTGTCTATACTACAAACTAAATGTAAAAGGTAATCAGACGAGAATAAACTTCACTTAAACTGTAACAGATAAGAGTTTTTGTGCATTTCTTAACTCTTAACCTAAATATCTTGTTTAACCATTAACCTTTAGGCGAACAGCGAAGATTGTAAATAAATTCGAATTCACTACGTACAGTTGTTACATTTACGTAACGGCTTTCTTTCTTCGGAGACATAATTCGAAACAGACACACTTTATTCAATTACAAGGAAGAAAGAGACATATATAAAGAATCTCAGAGAAATAATCACATTAATGGTGCGTCTGAGAAGGTAAAGTCTAGCTGTTTTTTACAGGGAATATGGCCTTGAATTTGTTTGACATCATATGCTAGCCTTTGTTTTACTTCGTAAGGTATAGAACAAGGAATAAGTAAGATACATTTTGTAAGCACCTTATCATTAAATACAACAGATTGTGGTAGATTTACGTAATGTCTGAAAACCAGCATTTTCTTCCACTTTTCTGACATACCTTAGTCATATCAAGTTGACTTGTTTACTATATAAGGCTACGTAGAGTCGTTGTCGTCAATGTACGAAATAGAATATTTTCGATGACCTTTAAAAACCCACAAAACGAAAACTTCCAGTTTGTTGAAAACCATAAAGCATACATCAATAATTACAACCCATTAATCAAACGTTCCATTTATTTAAAGAAATCAGAACAACAAAGTATAGTTCTTATGTTTCAGTACACATTAAATTAACTAAAGAAAGATTAAGCATTGAAAACATTTACCAAGGAAGAGAAAATCAATTCGAGAAACTACCTGGTTACATTTAATTATATTGTAAATATCTTATTTTATTTAGATAAATCAGTGTTTTGAACGAATCCTGGGCACAGTTTGGAAGTGTTGACGACTGGTTGTTCAGTTTTTATCACATTCAGTATATTATTAATTCTATAAGATTGGAAAATAGTATCTTCCCCAAAACAGGTACAAAGATATATACTTGATCAATAGTTTTACTTTTCAGACATACACTTTAAGCATTTTTATATAGAAAACAGTTTTAATGAAAAACTGGAAAAAAAGAATTCCCATTCCTGATTTGATTTTTGTTGCATTCAGAACCGTTTGGCACAATTTTAAGCGTCATTCTCTAAGATGTTTGTTTAGTAATTGTTTGCTCTGTTATCCTGTCGGGAGCTGAATACAATACCGACCAGTTAAGTTACAAGTAATCGTGTAATTTCCGAAAGATTGTTTAAAGCAATAAAAACGTAATAACGATAGGGAACACCACCGTATTCATGCAAATGAAGAATGAAAGTATGCTTATTCTATGCATATTGCGAGAATATTACATGCTGTAGCTTGAGATATCATGTTGACAAAGTTATTACCATAAGTAGAAACATTGATCTTTGAATGTTTTTTCTCCAATTTAAGTTGATGTGCTTACTGAGTAATTTTATAATAATTGCAAATTACCTTCCACAGCTAAATTAAGAATTGTATTTTATTTTTAATGATAAAATTATGTTACTTCTTTCTTGAAGCATCAATGTAGACACGACATGTTAAAATGTTATGTGATGACAAAACACACCTCTTTGACCCGACTGTATAGAATATAATCCGTTCTAATGTTGATCAAAATAAATTACACTTTTTAATAACGATAATATTCTTAGTGTTCACAAACGAATGACAAACAGTCGATGATAATGTATTGATACTGTTGTTGGCGCTATAAGGCTTTCTTTAAAAAGCAATGAAAAATATAGATAAATCAGATAGAATAGTGTTTTTTTCCTTTTCCTTCCTATTTGGTCCTACAACTACTCCCAGGAAAGTGATACAAAATTCACCATCTGTCAAAAATAACCTATTGCCAAAGGAAATATAATAAATAATTAATTCCATGTAACTACTAAACGAATAATACTCATCTTTACGTTCAAGTTAAGATTGAGTCACATTGAGCTTTCTTTACTAAACTGCCTCCGAGCAAAAGTAAAACAGTTTTATAAACACATTGTCTTCATTTTTTTAATGTTTGCATTTTCCAACATTGTTTAAAATTAAAGATTGAGTAACAAACAAAAATGTAATGTTCCTGTTGATGTCATTTTATTACTCCATATAATCCATTTTCTTGCGGTTGACTATTATTTACAAAGGGAAAATCATTTTTTTAATTTGTTCTATGACTTGTCACTGTAAGATTTGTCACATAACAAAACAATTAGTAATGGCACCAAATCGTGGGACTGTTGATGGCCAAAATTAAACAGTTAAGAACACTTTCATTACTGCCCTAATTAATATAAATTCTAATAATATCAAGAAATGTAAGAATATGTAAAAAAAGAAGAAAAAAGAAGAAAAAATAAGAATTTTAAAAATTGTATGTTCTTTAAACGAAGTCGCAAAGATAAACCTTACTTACATGTAGATCAGGATTTAGAAAAAGATAGATATTCAGAGTAATAATCTGCGTTTGCAGTCAAAAACAATTGACTGACACTTTCGTCTCAAATTACAAAATGCGTTGCTACATTTGCATATGTAATCTGCTTATTTAGTTCCTGTGGTATGTTGGCATATATATCGGAGAAAGTTAAGCCAAGTTTCCAATGATGAACTGCCAGGATGCACAGAGGTTACGTCCACTTTGATACGTTATATCTCGCGAAATTGATTTCCTTCTCATAACGTGTCAAGGGATTGTAAAGACTCTAAGTAAACAAATATGTAAACATATCAATGCTGTCTAACTTGTCAGAAACTTAACAAATCAACCAGACTGAACCATTTAGTCTCGGTTAGCATATCAAACTGAAGTTCATCATCTGGCGCCCTAGGCAAAATATTAATACAAGTAACGAGTTGAATGGAGCGAGTTGTGTCCCCAAGCAAAATATACAACATTATTCTACCGCATTGCGCGAATAGGAACATTTCGACTTGAGAATGAAACTGTTAATCCATTTAGAAAATCAAATAGTTCTGAAAAAGAAAATTCATAAGTAATTGTAATTATAATCAACTTATTGCGCTTATTATCTAACCGTTTAACTTTAATAGTGATCAGAATGTTTAGTCAAATATTCTCTCACTTTGTAAATCTAAATGTCTAATGCTGCGAAATAAAACACGATTAGTAGATTCAAAATTTTTTATAAAGTTTATGCATTTTAAAAGAGATCAAGTTTTTTTGTCTGTTATCAGTTTTTCAAAAAAAAAAAAATTAACTTGAGTAGGTTACTTTATTTTCAAGTTAGTAGTTTTAACTCTGATGATATTTGTAGATGCAAACAAAACATAAACAAATCGTAGTTCTGGAACATGCATTTGTCCACTTTTGGGAACGTTTCCTCGACTTACAGCTTCTACCTAATTTTGTCAGGAGGAGGACACCAGGTTTTGCAAACAATTTTAGAACTTGTACGTTTTTTAGACAGAAATGCTTTTAAATAGTTTTTTATCATCAATGGGTTGTCTTTTATAACATTAATGATGCGCTTAGTCTCCACTATTTGTTTTAAACTCTTTTTTTTGAAAGTTTGAGAGCTTGATTTAAAAACACAATGAAGCACACACACGCACTGTTTCCTTTTCATTAATACGTAAAAGCTACCAAATTTTGTTTTAATTGTTAATAAATCTGAATGCTAATTTCAACCCTGTAATTGTTTTGCATGTTTTCAAGATACTTACATTTGATACATTTTTTTTTCATAACCGTGTCTTCATAAATGATAATAGATATGCAAATATCAGTTCTCGGTCGCTAAATTATCCAACAGGGATTTATTAGCGAACGAATAAGATCGGCAAAGTTACTAAGTATCATATAATTACCGATATAAATATTGTAATCAGTAAATATGCATTAGATATTACGGAGGGTTTCAATATTCATGCAAATGAGCCATCCAGTAATATTGTGGGCATGATAATAAGGAAAATAATTAAGGAAACAATTATGGTTTGAACTTCATTAATTATATTATCAGATTTACAGTAGAAATAGACTAACTGTATATTACATGATCGCGTTCCATACGCAAGCAGCAGATAATGTTTTTGGTTAATTACTCTATTGCTTTGCGGATAAGGTCATAAAGTGTAAAATAAGCTGTACTGACACTACCTGTCAATGATTTATGCTAAAATTTAAATCCTGGTTTTATTATATTTTTATATATATATTAGCAACATCCTTAAAGTACAAGACTAATCGAAACTCTTATATCGTCACTGCAGTACGAACATCGCATCATTCTTGAATATGACATTAAAAGTAGCTACTGATAACTAATACTTCAATAAATAAGATAAAATCCACGTCAACGTTGCCAACAATACCAGAAAAAAAACTTATGGAAAGAATTTATGAAAATAAAGATAATTATAATGTCCAACTGAAAATTCAATCTCGAGTCAACTTAATGGTAAATTCTGGTATTAAACTTCTATGTTAAATGTTACTAGAACACTCTTATGCCGTGTTATGTAGCTCACACCAATTCTAAGTAAAAAGTGACTATTGTTTAAGCCAGTGTGTGTGTGACACAATGCTATAATTACATCTAGTGTTGTAAACCTTTATCAATGCAAAACACAAATACTATAAATCAAAGGAATAATCTGAGTGAATTAACAATTATCAAACCAAATTTCTCAAACTACACAATTATCAGTTCGTAATGCGAATACAACTTCAGATGATCCAAATGTTTTAGGCGAATGGAACTTGAAGTTATATAAATGAAACACTAAAACAATGCCTTGAAAAAACAGCGCCTTGTGTTCTCACTCTCATAGACAAAAGGTCTAACCAACAGCCTATTTAAGGAAACTGCAAAAAACCTGTAAATAAGTTTCACATTTTTAAGGACTCTGACCTTTAACAAAAGATAAAGTAATGAATAATTGACTACACGAAACAAGATATTTGAAATTATTCTGAACTTCTGCCAAAAAAGGGTCGAAACTTGATTAAAGTAATTTCAAGAAAAAGGGCATTACTTTAGAATAACTGAATTCTTCACAATAATTAGAAAAAGGTAAAATCAAAGCGGCTTGATTGTTTGTCTGCCAGTACTTGAACAATACTTTCAGATTTTTTATTTAACTTAGTGCTATCGAATGTACATGTATTTAAGGTTACTAGCTGTAATTGTTTGATTGGATAATGCTTTAAACCTTTACAATATTATATGAATCTTAACTCATATGTAACAAATCACAAATATGATACTGACATATGTTATAATACAATTAGAAAATAATGAAGTCTGACTTAAGTAGATTATGACAGCCACTGTAGATATTTTATAAAGTGGAAAAAAGCGTAATATCAGGGAAAAAAAGAACACAGTAAAAACAGAGCCCCCTACACAGTTAAAAAGTAGAGAAAAAGACAGCATAAATTCATTTTTTTAAAAAGGGACACAACAAATAATTAACGAAAATGAGAACCCGAGTGGTTACCGCCTTGGAATGGTCAGTGGAAAAGGTATTGGTATAGTAAATCTGTGGTGTCCATTAATGAATATTCTGCGTTTTCTTTTGATATAAATTACATAAACCTTCCACATCATCTTCTGATTATTCAGCGAAATGTTTTAAATCTTTAAAGGTTGTTGAACCTGTTTAGTAGGAATGATCAGAATTTAAATTATGAAGTCTTGTTTGATCACCTGTGCAATGTGATTTTCATGTCGTTTTGAGTTGTGTTTAACGTCTATATCAGATATTTAAGTTGTGTTGTTTTATAGAAAAATGTTTGTCTGTGCAAATGTAAATATCGGGATAAATTCAGCCAAACACTGACAGATTAACTGCCATATTTACCGACGGTTAAGTACTCTTCGATAAATTACATCTCTCAAAGATTGATTTGTCAGTTATATCGTGTCTCGAGATTGAAAAGACTCAAAGTAAACAAGGATGTAAACATCTAAGTGTGGCTTAATTTGTCAGAAACTTCAACTAATCAAACAAATTGACTCATTTGGTCTCTATGAGATGTAAACATCGTGTTGAATTACTAGACAAATATTAATAGAAGCTGCAAAATCACCACTTGTTTGGTGACAAGAGTTAAAATGCTGGCTACTAAGATGCTAAAATGATTCTGATGGAGATGAAATATTTCTGTATGCCTGAGTAAAATGTTACTGTTCCTAAATCTTGAAATTATGTTTTTCAGTATCCTATAAATGAATACTAATTGTGTATAATTTCTAACTATTTATTTTCTGTCCTTTTTTATAACATTTGTAGATAAGAAGTTATGTAGCTTAACTTGAATAAGCATGAGATCCTTAAAGTTGAACTTGGGATAGTTTCTTGAATTTATCTGAACCGAATTGAAATAACGATCAAGGATATGACAGATGTAAATCTAAATCTGTCAGAAAATTATAACTGTTGTTTCGAAATAAAGTAGAGATCTGCTTTTATATCTCGGACAATTTTCGACTTGTTTCTTGAACTTTATACTGTTTTTAATTGACCTTTTAATCCCAAAGGTTTATCCCATGTTTATTTGCGGTAAAGACCGAGGCGGTCTTTAACCCCAGTTTACAAAAAAAATACAGGATGGTAATTTAATGTCTGCAGACCTTTGTAAGGTGAAACACTTATATAACTCTAATCTAGATCATCTTTTAGTAATATCAGCAAATGGATATTGCTTTTAAGCAAATAAATGAAAATAGGTTTAGTCATTTTACATGGCAGAACACCTAAAATTACATGTATTTTGAGACACAACCCAAAAGTTTTGAACAGCAAACATTCATAATATAACATTCAGTAGGAGAAATTTGTAAAACGGATGAAAATTGCGACAGTAAACATGAATGTTTAAGGCTTAATTCTTATTTTGAATTCATTATATTCATTTCGTATATAAGATATAAAGGAATAATTTTTCATTTAAAGGTAGTAATTGTGTAACGGTCAAAACAAGACACGCTTATTTTTGTTCTCTTAAATTATGTACCCTAAACAACTTTTAAATATAAAATAAAGAAATATGGCAATTTAACTTATAACTGTACGTAGTATATGTTTATATCATATTTTCTTGTTATCCCTTTTGGTGTCAATATTAAATTAAAGCGTACAAAAATCATCTTTATTTGTGTTTCAGACTATCGGGATCTATATTAATAGTGCAGAATATTCAAGATATACGAAGACATTCATTACAAGGAACAGAGAAGCCAATAATAGGAATAGATGAGAAATAGTCATATTAACAGTGCAACTCAGCACACAGTGAAGGACGACTATGCATTGGGTTAACATCATTTGATGTTCAAGTTATGTAGTCTCAAGGTTGAATAGGTATGTGTTTTAATACCTCATTCATACATTTACACATTTTAACGCACGTCTGCACAACAGATTTTATGCATTTGCAAAGGAAGAGCTTAAGTAACAACAAGATTGTCTCCCTGCCTGACTCCTAGTGATTCCTTTATAAAACCGATATGTTGTGTGTGTGTGTGTGTGTGTGTGTGTGTGTGTGTGTGTGTGTGTGTGTTTTATATATGTATGTTGGTAAAATACGAAAAAAAATAGTTTGGTACTAACTTAATGTAAACAATATATGCAATTCGTGATTCTTGACTAATTCAAGAGAACAGTGATCGTCATTTTGTTTTTCTGTGTAAACACATGAAATTGCCCGCCTAATCCTGAATTGCAGAAATGCAAATGTTCCTTAGAGCATACAGTCCTGCTGGCGGTAAACATGGTAAATGCGATTTGACAGTACCTTAAGATTTATCAGTACTGTAGTATTATAAAGATTCAAATACGTAAGTCAAAGAGCTATGTATGTTGCCTTTGTTTATAAGTACACACTCTCAGGACCCACCTCTAGAATTTCTTAATAGTTTGGTAAAAACTATCTAGGGCAGCTGAAAAGTATAAAAATAGCTTGCTAGTCAATATAACAACAAACCAGACACATGATTTAAGTTCATTTCTCCATAAATGTAATTAGGTCTCTCCCTTAGGGGGAATAGTTTTTACCGCAATTAGAACCACAGTTTACTTTAAGAGGTTATGCATTTTTAAAACAAATTAAAGGAATGAGTTTTTTTATTAGAAGAGAAATATATTGAAGGTATTACAAAATTATATATTAGTCCTAGAATTGTATGTAAGAGTTTCTTTTAAAAATCCCTTCTTTTCTCAAAAAAAATAAAAGAAAATTTGCTTAAAATTAAATCACATGAAAGAAGAAAAAAACATTTTAAATCCTTTTAAGCGTTTGACCAATAGAAAAAGGCTAACTTATAGTTATTTATACAGAGAAATAATTGTCTTTTTTTAATATGTGCCAATGATAGCTTTATTTTTAACTAAAGTACGGAAAGAAATAGTTACTCTTATAACTAAAACATAAAACAAATAACAAAAGCTCATAAATTGTTACATAATAGGAAATGGTAAGTAACCAGAGTCGTGTTGTCGGTTAAATCCACTGTTAATAAAATTGTTTATTAACATTAAACTAATTAAATACCAATAAAACAATATAATGCTTACCTGTTTTCAATGATAAGGAGTGAATTATGATGACAAGGTAGACGCCAAACCGTTGCGAAAGGTCACATTTTTCTTTCAGTAACATATTTCTTCCTTTTTAAGTTAACACAAATACGACTTAACTTCTGCTTTTTACATAGATTAATGCAGGTATACGAGTATTTCCGAAGAATTTCGTTTTAAATCGTTAAAATCACTGTCATCTTACTATTTACGCATTTAAATACTCCATTAACTTAAAATGAAATAGAGGACTACTTTTAACTGCCTTTGAAACAAACGTCCCGATGCCACTTTAATCCAACTGATAAATTTTTTGTTACTTTTCTTTCCACAATCATGGATGATTATTCGTTTGCAAATAAATCTCAACAAGTGAGTTTCAAATAGAAATATATCTATATTAATAGCCGCATCGTTTCACCATGTGTATGTTTCAGTTATGAAGTGTTCACAATCAGTCTAACGTTCTTTATAAGCAGACAAACTAATGATAAGAAGAAAGTTTGTCATTACCCCTACTCACAACACCTTCTTGTTTACAATCCCAATTTCATCAATATCCATTATGTTGATCAATCTTAGCAAAAAAAGTTCGTTATCAAATAAAGAAAAAACAGAAAGAAAACAAAAGTAACAAAGATAACAAAGACAAGCCTATCTCTGGTGTTGATCGTGGAAACTGAATCAGAACCAGTTATCACACAGGACAACAATCTTAAAAAAGCAGTGTAAATATTTTTGAATAAAAAAATGCAGTAGTATCAATCTTTGTCTTATGTTTTATATTTCATAATTAATTAGGCAGGTTAATGGAAAAAAGATTACAAGCGCTGGCTTTGATATTTGAAAGTCAACATTTTGAACTCTTTTTCATTAACCGTAATAAATAGATGGCTCAGCACAAATTATGCAATGTTGAAACACAGTACTGCTCTAGAAAATTAGAAAATTAATATAATAAGGTTACTCTACTTACAAATAAGTTTACATGTATGTGAATGAAGGTTTTTGCAAAGGCTCAGTTGCAAATATAATAAAATTATAATGGGATAATCGAACCCTGTTGTTCTGCAAAATTAAGTGGCTTTAAAAGATTGTCCGATAATTATGCGATCCATTATTACTTTATTCGTATTTTTTCATGCAAGAAGCAATGTATGTTGCTATAATGCAAACAAATGTTAAAAGTTAAAATGTTAAATATTCTTATTAAAAATCTTCTAAAATAATTAATTTTAAACATGACAATAAGCTTGACAAAGAAAACGTATGATTAAGATCCTCAATAAATGCCCAAGTCTAAGCTAAAGCATTCTAATCTGGCTTAACCCCAAGATTGAAAACGACCTTGTATTTGATGAGGGATTGTTCAAAGGTGAACACAATCTTATAAATTACTTTTAAGAGAAATTGGTTTCTTTTTGATTGCGTGTCAAAAGATTGTAAAAGTACACAGTAAACAAGTATGTAAATGTATTAAGCTATATTAGATACTTCAAGAAATCAACCAGATATTTTATCAATTATCGGCAACTTAACATCATAAATTTGGCTCAGTTATTTTTTTAATCTTTGTGGCTTCTGTTATCTGCAAAATGCCACAAATGCCTTATACAGGAAAATGAAATCTGTTTGTATCAAATGTCACTAAATAAATGTTTACTAGACTGTGAAAGAAGAGTTTTCTTCTATTAAGGAAATCAGAAAGTTCTGAATATTTAAAGCCATATACTTTTTACACTGATTCATTTTTTTGGACATTTTAATGGTTTCTTTAACACAATCACAAAGCAAACATTGTTTTACTAATAATTACATTACATTAATGCAATCTTAACTGTTTTGTAAATTTGCAGTGCAAATAATCATGATTTTTTTAAAGACATTCAGAATCTCGTGTATGTATCTGGAAAAAAACCCATCTCTTTTGAAAAACCGATTATATTGGTAGAAAATGTTTTCATTTAACCGCTGACAGTGCTGTCATATGTTGGTATTTTACCTGTCATATTTCATTCTCAAAAGTATTTTCTTCATTTAAAAACACAATAAAACAATATATATATTAAAACAATATATTTATTGAAATATTTCAAGTCTGCAGACTTCTTGAAACCGCAAAAATATACACAATCTTCCATCGCATAAATCGTTAATCAAGCTAAGCTGGAACTCTCTACCATTTATGATAATATTTCTTTTTAAAATGGAAGCAAATATGCAGTTATGTCAGTGGTATAGTAAGCTTCAAGATGATTTTCCCAAAATTGCTTAAAAACATATATCTTAAGGGCTAGATTCTTGTTCATTTTAAGTTTTCTTTCACATTAAAATTTTGCACATTTGTCAAAATTAAAAGATTTGGCCTTTGCTTGAACACAACTGAGTATGAAAATCAAATAATCATATAAATAATTAAACACAAAACGAGATAATGATGCCTATAATATGTTTTAAGAGAAAAAACATCTATAATCAATCTTAACTTCCACACTTTCGTCGGCTAGGATGCAAAAATGTAAACACCCAAGTGCACTACTTTCTGTAGATAGATATAACTTATTATCGAGAATTGAAACTAGAATTATACATTTGAGAAATGCCTGCAACTTTATCAGACAACTTAATTTAAAAGAAAGAAATATCTAATTATGTAATTACGTAATACTAAGTAGTTATATTCCATAGTTAGCAGTCTATCGAAATACATGTATATCAACTATGTTTTACTTTCCTCCATAGGCAAAAGATAAAAAAATATCAAAAATATTTGAACTTACCAAAGAAATTAAGTTGAAAAAAGTTTCTAAAATGAGACCCTTTGGTCATGAAAGATTTAGAGATGAGATCAGCAGGAATTATACTGTAGAGAGTTTCAGTACTAATAGGCTTCATTAAGACCGACTGCTTCTTGTAAAAATAAACGGATACAAAATGTAATAGATACAGCTGTGGGATATAAAATAAGCACAGCAGGCCATCTGCATAGCCTAATTGCTTTTACCATAAAGGTTAAAGAGCATCTGATTCTAGTAATTAGTGTAACTGCTATATTTCTAAAAACTATAGATGGAGACTTTTTGCTTGCCATATTTGGCCTTATATAAAAAGGAAATAATAAAAGATTTAAACCAGATGCCAGCGAGTGATATGTAGTTTGTGTATCAAATCATTTGATTTGAAATTAAGGCAAGTTCTTGAAACATTTGCTACTGAATGGGGTAATATGTGAATGTGCATTTACTGTTTAAATTGTATAAAAAGTTGAGCCAAACTTATCAACACGTGTTGAGAAACAGGATAAGCCAGGATTAACTTTAAGCCTTTGTTTATCTTAATCATAAGCAGTCCTCATTGTTACACTTTCTATCGAACTTTGTCTGCTAAGTGATAAACAAAATATAGCAAGTTGATTTTGTTCAATGTAAATGTTCACATATGTATCAAGATAAGCAGATATAATTTATTTTTCTCAGTTTTTAAAATGTTCATTGATAACAAAATAAAGAATTTTTAATAATTACAAAGCTTGTATTCACAGTTATAAATACGCAATTTCAACAAATAATACGATGTTAAAAATTTAACCTGTTTTTAGCATTAAAAGAGAATCATCACCAAGTAGCGGGAAGAATACAGCATTAGAATACATATGTCTTAAAGGAACATGGTTATGAGATAAATCAAGAAAATGAGAGTAAACTTTAACCTCTAAAACCTTAAGATGTTTTGCTGTTTTATTTCCAGTTTCTATTTGGATATTTTATTCATCGAAGTCAGTGCTAACTACATCAGATCATATTGGGTTTAAACAAACACTGGAAAATTCCTTGTGTCAATCTCGGAGGACTTTCAGAACTCTGAGGAATGGAGTTGCAATTACATTTTAATTTCTCCAAATAATTACATTTCCTTTACCTTGCTGTAACATTTAAATTCACAAATAATTATTTTCGTCCAAACAAATGTTTGTCAAGACAGTTTAATTCCAGATTCTTATTATTTACTTATCCTTTGACCCGCGACAGCAAATAGTTAATTTTATCAGCACCTAGTATGTTGAACAATCAAAAATTAATTGTTTGGTTTCAAGAAAAACAATTTTTAAAGTCAAACCAACCTTAAATGTTCGTTATGACTTCATTGCTCTAGAACCACCTTAAATGTTCGTTATGACTTCATTGCTCTAGAACCAGTTAGCATCATTTGCAAAAGAGAAGCTTGATTGATCTTGCAAGAAAACAATTTTTAAAGTATGTTTAATTTATAATCAGTACATAAGCTTATGTATATCTCAAAATTATTTAGGTAAAAGGGTTGCAGGGGTTAGTGTATCTGTGTATGGTTGACCAAATATTGGAAGCAACGAACCAAGTTTCGATTGATGAAATGCCAAATCTATCGAGGGCTTGTTCAAAGGTTAAGACATTTTCATGAGTAACTTTTCTGACATATTTGATTGTGTATGATTTCTTTTCAATAAATCAAAAAGCAGTAAACAAACCACTATGTAAACTTATAAGTGTAGCTGAATTTGTGATACAAATAATTTCAGGAAATTCTGTCGTTTTTGTTTTATTTGACAGTGTCCTGCACTATGAATATTTGTAATAGATGGCAATTTGATCTGTGTTTAATCGGTTTGTAGTGTGTATATCACAGAAATTGCTATCTTTATTTTATAATATGTCAATATGTAAAATCAAACGTATATTTTTTTAATGAATGACTTGATTAAACAATGAAAAACCTGGATTGATAGTCCCCTTCCTGTTCACCGGGAGGGACTATATGTTTGCCCTCCGCCTGTCCGTCCGCCAAAAAATTGATCCTACCATAATTCAGAAACTATCTGGAATATTTTCGTTAAACTTGAAGCATGGATAGATGGAAATAAGGAGATTATGCACATTATTTCTATTATAATTTCTATATTGAGAAATTTAGTTGCTATGGTTACAAATTGACATGATATATTGCAAAAAATGGAAGATATACTCTTGAAGCCCCACAGATATCCAACTTGCTATATGTTTTGATACTCAAAAGCCCAGCGCACATGTCATGTCCATAACTCTGGCCTTGGATTTCTCAAAAATTTCACATCCCTCTTTTCACATTGAAAATTTTCCAAAAATCTACATTTCCTTCAAATTTCTGGAACCAATTGATGCATTTGATTGAGACTTTATACAAACGTTTTGGTGTTATTATTAGTTTACACAATACGTTTTATAACTTTTTCCCTTCTACTGACAAATCGTGCCCCTTTTTACTTAGAAAATATAGCAAATTGTTTATTCTCCTGAATACTTTTCTTCCAATTACTTTGGAACTTGTACTGAACCTATACAACTTTAGTCAAGTCTTACAGATGACACAGCAATGTGCATTTATAAGTCTGTTCTTTGTATTGAAATATTAAGATATTTTTGTATCACATGTGAATATTTTATTTAAAACATTACACCCACTTAATAGGATCTTTATGTGATTTTTTGATTATATAAACATACCTTCATCTATCATTAACTACAAACTATTAATTTCAGCTAACTTATTCTCGATATCTGAGTTTTGGTTCTATTTAGTGTGACAAACCTTCATCTATCAGTACCAACAAACTATTCGTTTCAGCTAACTTATTGTCAATACTTGAATCTTGGTTCTATTAAGTGTGACTTTCTGGTAGGGGACTTTTAATGTTTGGCATTATTCTTATTTGGTCTTATATGTGACTGCAGGTTTACTGAGGCCGCAAAATGAAACACAATCCTAGGTCAGTTGGTACTTTTATGGTAATCAACCAAATGAAGATTGTCCAAAATATGTGAACTTATGTAATCAACAACGTATAAAGGAAGTTGATCTCAATTACATTGTTTCCCGTACACATTCCACAAGAGTGTTAATGTAAATAGATGTGATACACAAATTCAGTATGATATTAAGGGAAAAATAGGAATAAAATGCGAATATCTATACTTTCTCGTTTTCATATCAAGTGATATTCGTTTAAATAAATCTATATCTGACAGTAAAATGATTAACACTAGACAACTACATGGTATAGATGTTGATGATGTCTGAAATCAAATGCCTTGATCTTTAAATAATTGATACAGCACAATAGGGTTATGTTTATCAGTACTGTAAAAGTATATTTTTACCATTTTTACTAAAGGAAAACATCAAATCCATTTTTATATACTTGTTCTGAGCTGGATTTTGTTTCAGTTGTCCACAACAAAAAGTTATTATGTCTGAGAAAAAGATTTGTTTCATGATGTGCAAGTTAAACGTTATGTCAGACAAAAATTGTATTGCTCTTCACTTCTATCATGTCTGAAATGAAATGTTCGACTACAATTAAAGTTGACAGAATTCATATGCAATATCTAAGTTAAATTCTATCTAATATGATACTTTTGTAATACAGGATAATTTGTATAATATTTCAAAAATATGAAAGAAAGTCAACATCACACTTCAACAAGAAATGTTTGTAAAACAAACATCCCCCCAGCAGCACCTAATTGCTTGTGGTTGGGCCAAAGCGTTCTCTAGTTATTGATCAGAAACCGTTTTTAGGATGAAGGTCCCTGTGAGCTTGACCTTTGACCTAATGACCTGAAATCAATAGGGGCCATTAACTGGTGATGACCAACCAGCATACCAAGTTTGGTGAACCTAGGTAAGAGCGTTCTCTAGTTATTGATCGGAAACGGTTTTTAGGATTAAAGTCTCTGTGATCTTGACCTTTGACCTAATGACCTCAAAATCAATAGGGGCCATCTACTGGTAATGATCAACCCGCATACCAAGTTTGGTGAACCTAGGTCAAAGCATTCTGTAGTTATTGATCGGAAACGAAGTGTCTACCGACGGACCGACCGACAGACCGACCGACCGATATTTGCAAAACTATTTGCCCCCTCATCTTCGATGGGGGGCATAAAAACTATTTTATAAAAACTGATTTCTTTCTTCCTATTTTGTCCATGCTATGTGTTTTTCTCAGAGGCTATATGTTAGCAACTACCTGCTTCTGAAACGGTATTTTCCAAACAATATCTGGATATGAACATTTTATAGAATAAATCAGACGGGAATGATCAGATTTCTGGTTTGTTTTATTCTACTCGATAATACTTGCCGAAACTTAAAATGAGTGAACATTGGCAACGGCGAACAGGCTTTACATTTAAATAAATTTAGTTAACTTATATTCAAAGATACGAATTAACAATTACGTTTCACGCCATCAGGTAGGCCAGGAGCATTTAAAATTGCAATATGTTTAACCTATGAACTATTTTCTTTTTTTATTAAGATTTAAAGAAACACTGATTTCAACTTCTTCTTATAATTTCATCTTTCATAAGATATTGTTTACTTTACTCATGATACTGAGTGACGACATCAGTTTTAAAATGTCTACAGTTAAACAGCAGAAAAAGAGAATTAGTTTCAAAAAGTATCATTAAAATATAGATAAATATTAATGTAAATCAATGCGCGTTGAATGTTTACATAAAGTATTTCAGAGAATTTAATCAATTATTGAAACGTTCTCAGACAGGCACCAAACTTGGTATATGAGTGCCTTATGTCTTCGCATTTGTGAAACAAGTACAATTTCTATACCCCAAGTGTCTGTGGCTAATAAGTGAATACACTACCGTTACTTCACACCGCTGCTTTAATAAGAGTAGATTTATGATATTGACCTTTACAATGAACTTTTAAACAACCAATTAAAGTGCACCAATATCCCCGAAACCGAAAAATCTTGAAACCATTTTTCATTGGTTTAAACGGTCATGTGGTTCCAAAACTTATAAATAGACAGCTGTTTTCTGACAATTTTTACACATTTCAACTACGCGTTTATGTTAACATCTAAATACAGCAATTAAACGTCTAAAACAACCATACCATCTTGATTTTAACCTTTTTGATAGTTTTACTGGTTTATTTACCTATAATATAAACATTTTGAAAACTGAAATACATAAGTAACATGCAGACATGCATTGTTTGTTTACATTCTGGGTTGTCAAGTGTTTGTATGGACGTTTCACTGTAGGCTAGTCAATGATCGGCTGAAAATTAACTGTGGATTTCCCTGTCTAAAATTAAAAATATCGTTCTGAAAATTGAATTTTAGCAGAGGTAAGAAAGTGAAACATTCGACCGATGCGCAGGAGAGTACAGTACGATAAAATGAAATTGAATTAATGTTCTATTTTGATAACATCTGGATTATCACTTGTTGGCAATTCATCAAAAGTTGTTGTATTGTCTCTTTTGGGAATATCAAATACCCGTATTACTTCAATAACTGGCTAAAAGCCTAACTATCAACTGATCAAGAAAGGTTTACAAGTTTCCACTACGTTGTCACGTCAAAGACCAATGGTTTGATATTTTTCAGTTCAAAACTCATTAACATGTATACATTGGAATCAAAGGGAAAACTGAAATGCGCTATAGATTTTGCTTTCAGTGATTTCAGTAACTGATATTTAAAGTAATGCATCATTACAGCCTACTTACGTCTTAGCTTAAATGAAAAACACTGATTCGGACTCACTTGTTTTGTAACAAAAAAAGAGATTTGTTTTAATAATTTTGTTGAAGGGAAACCTTTTGAGTAACTCTATGCTAGCAGAGTTAAAACAACTGTTTTTAAAATTTTAACATAAACATACAGAATAATTAATCACACGCTTGCTGAGTCTTCCAAATTAGCCTTTTCTATTAGCTAACATACTTGTCGACTAAGATCATAAACATTCTACGGACACACCATCACATTGGAACAAATATCTCAGAGAAGTAATTTATAGGAGTGGATACAGCCTTTGATCAATTCTTTGATTTATTTGACAGTACATCAGTCACACTTTGGTCCAGTGGATACAAAGCTACATAGTAGCTGAACGGATGAAAGTAGACTAATTTTAATAATTCAAGCATTTGTATATTTGTATGTGTATATTATTGAAACAACATTATTTTCTTCGAAGGAAAAAAAAACTTTTGAACTTTTATACAATAACTGTGAACACCGAAGCCAATGATAGGAAATTATGCTGGTATAGTCAATGGTGCGTCCGAACAGACAATATGGCAACCTTGCAAATACATTTTGGAACCATCATGTTACTATTCTTCAGTTAAATTGTGAATAAAAAAGCAATGATAAAGGGAACGATCACTAAAGATGAATGAAGTAAAGTTTGATATATGTAATTGTCATTCGCTGCTATAAATCTCTTCTTGGTGTACTTTTTGTTGCTAAATGTGTTTTTGTTAGTGCTTGAAAGAGACTAATTACCAAAAAGAGACAATAAACTTTGTGTAATTTTCCTCAACTTTTTGTATGTCGTTTGTTTAACAAAAAAAACTATATAGTTTAGGTGATAAAATATTTTATAAGCTAGGTCGTCAGTCAAATCAAAAATGTTTCTTTTCCTATTCGTAGAAACAAGAAATTTGGCGCATTTAATTTACCCCAAGCGCTTGCAGATATACAAGCACATCTACAATTTTGCATCTATCCAGGGTAAGCATCTTTATGCTTAGAAAATCTAATATCAGTAATTGAATGGAACATTCACCCATTGGGACTTGTATGCAATAGAATCTGCATGCATCTTAACAAGTAATCGCATGAATAGCAATATAACAATTGATTCAATGAATATGTACATCTGATAATGCGATAAAATCTTCGATTTATTGCAAATAAAACATTGCATTGCACCTATTAAATATAGTGTAAACCAAGCAAAGAAAAAAAATTACTATACCCGTAAAGACTTTTCTTGTTAGTTTAGATATAAACGGCTATAGCACATAGTATTATGGATCAGCTGACAAAGCTGTAATTAACTTACTAATAAACTTAAACCCTTAACAGAGTAAGCATAAACTACTTGCATAGTAAATGCCAGCCTAAATCGTCGTTTTTATTACACTCATTCAGAGTATGATTTTCCTTAATAGTTTATATGTCCATCAGTGGCATAATCTAATGATATCGCAATTGAAAGCTATATATAACCAGAATAACTACTACCGCTATAGCTGCTGTCATTACCCCTAAACAACGTACACCGTCTTGTTAACAATCATACTTCAACCAAAGTCCATTACGTTGATCAATCAAATATCAATTGTTTGTTATCAAGAAACAAAAGTAACACAGGCAAGCCTATCTCTCCTGTTCATCGAGACTTTAAATCTGAATCAATTACTACTCTGTAATAAAAGGAACTTTTATGCAAGAGTAAACATTCATCAAAGACCTCAATAGATTTTCTCTTCGTTAATTGGTGTTTAAAACCATGCATGTTTCATGATTTTTTACGCAGGTAAATAGAGATAGGCACGATATCTAGCACTAATTGGTGTATTCCAGAATCAATATTAAGAGTCGGAAATCATTTCACGCAACTGAAGATCAGATTTTATAGGTTGCCCTGATTTACGTACAGTTTTACTGTTTATATCTTGTGAATGTTAGCTTTTAAACTTTTAGCATAAATAGGTTTTTTTATCAATATATGAAACAAATTTTAGAGTTATAGAACAGTAAGATTATCGTCTGACAGGTGTATACTTATAGATGTGCCATTTCTCCTCTAACAAATCAAAAACTGATTTAAAACACACAGCGATTTTTTTTATTTCTTCTTATATTGTCCATGTTATTTTACATAACAAATGGCAGTGGAAATAAACAAGACGTTTAACATAGTTCGAAGATTTTAAGCTTAAGCTCAAAGATACTACATGTCGTATTATTACAGTCTATTTTAATTTGTATCAGATTAAAAGCAACAGAGAATCTCGTTAGTCATATGTCAGAGTAGTCACTTAAACAAAACGTTTTATCAGACCTAATTAGTTCTACGATATTCTGTAAAACCACTGTTGCAACTTCAAAGAAGTAAGTAATTAATGTGAACATACAATGAGGAGGTCAATATGTCATGAGATAAGTACAAAACAATGGACAGACTACTTAAATTCCGGTGTTATCTTTTCTATTTTATCATTTATAGATGGTGGCTCATTTAATCGATTACAACCAGTAGACTTAAAATAAAATACTAGCAAATGATGCAATTTATATCATAAAACTTTTCTTATGTTATATTATTTCAGGGTTTATTATTATTTAGGGTTTAGAAATTCTCACTCAATTAGGATGCAATATTTGTGAAAAAAACCTGTGTCATTTAAGCGAACGCAGTTTATGATTATATTATACAATTTATTCTTTTTCACGGAAATATGCCATTTTATCCTTTGGTAGGCATTAGAGTGACTTTTTCTTTCCAAAGGTAACCCACATGTAAACAGAGGATCTATCTTAAGGATTCTACGATAAACGGGCGATACAGAGTTTTTTTCACCAAAGTTTATAGTTCGATTATTATTGTAGATTTTTCTCAAATAAAGATAATTTTCCCTGCACTTGATTTGGTTGTGACCCAGTTCTAAATTCGTACTACCACAAATTAAAACTGTTTGTCGCATGACAAAAAAAGATATTCTCTTGTTGCACATTTTAAACATGTTTTGTTTTGTAAATCAAATACCTGGATGGTACTTTTATGTGTCTGTGAACTCACTCAAAGCACAAAAACACGATCCTGGGTCGTTTAGTACAATTGTGTTAATCAACCAAATTGAGAATGTCTGAAAGTTGTAGCTTTTGGAAACATCAAAGCATAAACAAGAGGTCTGATGTGACTTTTACAACTGTACATTACACAAGAGATGGACCAATAGAAATTTTCATAAGATATTTGATGACAACTTGATTTTCTTTATAGCTGCATCAAAACCTGAAAGTACGTAATTCGTGAGGATGTAAAATTGACACTCTAGTGTGCAATACATGAACAAAATTCTCACGAATTGAGACTTGCTCTAGTTTTAAAGTTTGAATCTATGTACATTATAAATATTAAAACAAGACAAACTTCGCTGTTGTTTCAACACTTGTAATTATCTTGCAAAGTAGAGTTTAAAACTGAATGATAGTGAGTGAATGAGTAATAGTGATAATTTAATGTAGATTTTCTTGATATTATATAGATATTGTACAAGCAACAGAGTATATATTTTAAAAAAGGAACAGATCTTTGAATTATATTTATGGGTAGTATCAAACCGTTTAGTTAGATCCTATTGTTATTTAAGTAAAACTCTCACAGAAGCAACCGAATTTTATTCAAGAACAAAGGTTAACAAGTTTTCAATAGAAAATTGTCAGAGAAATGTTTCATTTAATTACATAGATGAAAAAAAATCATTTATTGAAAGCAGTCATGGAAACTGTAAGCAGCACTATCTTAACAGATATGTCAAGTAACACAAAAAAGATCTTGATGTTGGCAAACGTAAAATGTATGAAATCATTTTCATTGAAACACTAGCAAATGTTTAGTTAAAGAACCCGCAACTACGAAGTTGGCTAAAATATTGTAAATTTCTATAAAGAAGGCTCTTCATCGAATATAGGCAACATAAATAGACCGCACTGTTCTTTTATAGTCTGAAATTTTATTTCACTCATATGTAGAAAGTCCATATGATTTTATTGAGGAGAAAAGTATGTACAGTTGTAGAGGTGTCTCGTAAGCCCGGGAGACTGACCCTTTTAGTAGGGGTGAAACAAGCACTTTACTTCACTTTACTGTTAATAAAAGAAATATTATTACCACAGTGTGGTACTTTAATTAGTGTTTAATAGTTTGCCCAAGAGAAATGTGTCATCTATGTTCACTGTACTTCATTTCCAATTTTTAATACTCGGGGTACTACTCTTAGCTGAAAAAACCTCTGTACTATTCATTCACATCCATTTAACCATATTATTGATTCATTTACTTTTATGTACTGGTATTATAAACTTTGAAGCGTTTGTCAGTTATCAACCAATTCTCTTTTTGCAATACATTCAGAAGCGCTTTGGTCAAAAGGTCGACCCACTTCCGTATATTGGTCAAAACTAAATTTATTATGTTCACAAATTAGTTATTGTAACTGAATTGTCTTAGCATCAACTGAATGGTTGCCTTTAAAAATACAAAACGTCAGTATAAAACTGACGTCTACGATTCGACCAAGAAGGCTTTATAAAAGTTATTGTCTTAATGTTAAAACGTGAGGCTATTGTCATGCCATTTTAACATTTGAAGATATGTATAATCATTTGAGGAATCGAATCGTAACAACATTTATATCTTTGCATAGTATGTTTTAAACCGCAAAATTGTTACAGTCTAAGCTTGTGTTAAAAGTCGGACTGTTGGTTTTTGTGTCGCCCTTTCAAAGAAACGGCGATACATAGGGATCGCTTTGTCCGTCGGTCCGTCACGAAAACTTAACGTTGGCTATAACTTTGCCTTATCTAAACATTATCTTATCAAACTTTCAAATTGTATTGCTTATGATAACAGGGTCAGGATGATGCCAAAATCTTTAGGTCAAGGTCACATTTGACAGATATGCCCCTTTTTGTACTTGGATTTTGTCATAAAAACTTAACGTTGGCAATAACTTTGCCATTTCTTAACATTTTGTCATCAAACTTTCAAATTATATTGCTTACAACAACAGGGTCGTGATGATGCCACAATCTGTAGGTCAAGGTCACAATTGACAGAGTTATGCCCCTTTTTGTACTTGGATTTTGTCATGAAAATTTAACATTGGCTATAACTATGCCATTTCTTAATATTTCTTCATCAAACTTTCCAGTTGTAATACTTACAATTGTATCACTTAAGACAACACCATTTCTCAAGGGCAGATAACCCTCAAATTTATTTTTGCAATGTTATGCCCCTTTTTCGTTTTCTTTATGTCCATGTCTCAAAAAGTGTCAAAGATATTCCATTCAAACTTAGAATACTTGATCACCAGCAAAACCCCTGTAAAGATTGTTGGTATCCATGTCCCTGGGGTCACAGTAAGCCCCACCCCTAGGGGTCACTTGATTTTGCATATACTTATATATAGGAAAAAAACTTCTTAAGCCTAGAAATAAAATATTAACTGACATGAGATGGGTAAGTACTCGCCCCCACCCCCCATTTTTTTACACCCCCGCCTTATTTTTTTTAGGTACTTGACTCCCCATCCATCCTCAACCCCCGCCCCTGCCCCCCACCCCCCACCAGTCACTCCCCCCGGCCCCGATTTTTTTTAATACATAGGTACTTGACTCCCCATCCATCCCCAAACCTCTCAATCCCCCCCGGTCCGATTTTGTTATTTATTTTCTTTAATACATAGGTACTTGACTTCCTTTCCCATCCCAACCAACCAGTCACTCCACCCTGCCCCCCCCCCCTTTTTGGGCCCAATTTGTTTTTAATACATAGGTACTGGACTCCCCATCCACACCCCAAACCAGTCACCTCACCCCCTCCCAAGGGTCCAATTTTTTTTAATAGATAGGTACTTGACTTCCCATCCCCTCCCCCAAACCAGTCACCTCACCCCCACCCCTCCCAAGGGTCCATTTTTTTAAATAGATAGGTACCTGACTTCCAATCCTCCCCCCTCCCCACAGGGGCTCGAATTTTTTTTTTTAATACATAAGTGCTTGATCCGAATTTTTTTTTCATCTTGTATGACTAGGTACTTGCCCTCCCCTACTCAAATTTTTTTCACTTGGGCCTCTTGTTAACTTTGCTTATAATTAATTATCCAGCACTGAGAAAAGTGGAGCATGCTGTCTGTTGACAAGTCTTGTTGTACTTTGACTTTTCCAGCAGGCTCTTGTTTACCTTTTTAGTTATTATAACAGAGTACCCAAGGGCGACACAAGTGTTCCACTGAACACCCATCTAGTTAATAACTTGGTGTATGGTCAAAGAAAATTGACTTTTATCACAAAAATAGATATAGACAATCTGTTTATACAGTGGTAGCAAATCAGACAACCCCTTTAACAATTAATTGTTTTAGTCAAGTATTTAATGGATACTGATTCTGCGAACGGGTCTCTTAGCAACAATTTTTATTTAGGTAACTACATACCGAATTATTCGTCAGTAAATATGTGTATCTTTCTAAATGTCAGTAGTCTAAGTATAAATACCCAAACCTGACCAGATATAAATCGTAAACACAATTCCGTCACAGCAAAATATTTTATGGCCTGTTTCTGTCAACACATTCCTAACTTTTGCTTTCTTAAAGCTTGTCGTGTAAAAAATAATTCATTATATTTGTATTTCTGTCTGGCAGTCTGTATCAAACACCAGAGTATGCCAGAAAGACTAATTAGGAGATCCATAAAATAAAAATAGCGTGTACAAACAAACCAGATTCAATGGGTAATAAAGTGTACCATTTAAGTAATGGAGTAGTTTTTGTTCTCGATTGGACAACATCAATGTAGAATTCTTAAGTAGGGAAGTTTTTTCGAGCAATTGCTTTTTTCAACAGGTTTCACAATTTAAAAATCAAAAATGATTTTACGTAGCTGAATGAATACTTAAGATATCTTAATAAAAATATCTTAATGACTAGGTCGCAAATTTTATACCTTTTAACTAATTTCTATAAAGCTTGATGATCACTGACATGTTACAATAAAATCAATTAGCCATTACATGTTCTAATAAAGTGTCAATTTAAATATTGAATAAAATCGCAGCGACTTTTCCACTTTTAAACATATAAACTAATTTCATTTAGAAAAAAAGTTAGTCATCATCAAACTGATTATTTTTTCATTTTCTTTTACAACACCCGATGACACTGCTAAATATGCGGAATCTGCCGTCGGTATTGTTTATTTTTTTGTTTTCCTTTTTAAATAAATACTAAGATTCTATTTTTAGATTTGAAATACTTGTAAAAATGTGTGTATAAGATGATTTAATTTTTTTTTTATTTTAGAAATTAAAAAAATGAAAACATAATATTGAGAATAAATGTAAATTCCAGAAAGGTCAGCAAAAAGCTATTTGTGCGTTTTGATATTGTCTATTATGTAAGATTTTTACATGTATAAATGATTTTAATTTTGTCTTTTCCTGTTCTGATCAGAAGCTCAAAGAGTAAAATATTACCAAATGATAAAATACGTAAGAATTATTTTAAAATGATTCTGATTGTGAGGCACAAGTATCAAAGACATCGTTAATTGTTTGTTATGAATACGGGAAAAAACGTATCAGTGGTTTATGTTTGAGTTCAAGAATGGTTAAAAAAATACATGTGTTCAGTAAAGTTAAATATTACCCTTATTAAACGTTTGACGTGTTATGGTTTAGAATATTTAAGATAATTTGTTGTTTTTTTTCACATCTCAGTATAGTAGGTTAAAATATTGGGTCAAAATATCATAAATAAACGATAATTGTGTTCATTTTTTACATCTCAGTATAGTACGGTTATAGAAATATTATGATACGATTAAATATCATAATAACGGATAATTTTGTTTTTTTTTCACATCTCAGTATAGTAAGGTTATATAAATAATTGTCATGATAACGATTTAGAAAAATATCATAAATAAACGGATATGTTGTGTTTTTTCACATTCAGTATATGGTATATACAACTGCATGATAACGATTTGAAAATATATAATAAACGTATGCGTGATGATACGACAGTAGTTTTAGAGGGAGTAGAGTATGAGCATTGTAAACGACTTTGGTTTTAATATACCGATGCAATCTTTAGATTCAAAATTCTTACCTGTTTCCAGTATTGACAAGAGAGTAATCGCAACAAAGCAGTCGTAACAGTTTGCTTTAAGTAACATTTCAATTTGTGTAGGTTGAGCAATTGCGTGTCTTATAATTTCAGGAAAACTCGGTAATTTGTCAATAGTCTCCTTTTGTCGTGAATGTGGGTTTCAGATGAAGCTGTTTATGTATTCAGCAGTCAGTTGTTTTAGTATATATTGAAATTTTCAAACAATTTTAAGTTTGTATTAACAAAATTTCCATTATTATTAAGATGCTGCAATATTGTTAGTTTTATGTTCTCTCCCAAACACGAAGCGTTTTGTTCAACTCTGGCTTTGTTATATTCTAGATCCCCTTTCACTGATCACAAAACAGTTGACTTGATAACGAGAACGTCACTGTATGTTGACTTAGGATAGACATAGATTGAAAACACACAGTAAAACAATATCTGTTGATAATATACGTTTAGGACGTCACTCCAAATACCACATCATACCTATCAAATCAACTATCCATGCGTTTTATTACTTTTACAATCATTGTGGCTTAGTCGTCAGCAAATAATCCTCCCTTAAGAGTCACCCACTCCAGAACGTAATTAGAGTCGTTACACTCTTTCTGTTGCAAATATCAAGCGTTCGTATCCAATCCACAACTCGCTTTAACCAGACTATCCAACGATCGAGAAAATTTGAACCAATACCTACTTGCTAGCAATTGTCATGTTTATAAGTGTCTTTCATGCTGATCAGACAGAAATCAATTGAGTGTTATCTTTAGGTAAATGACTTCTAACAAACTCTGCTTGATCAGTGTTACATTGAAAAAGACTCACTAAATTTCCTATATTGGAAATATTTAACATTTGCTTCATGGAAAGTAAACATTCCTTAAATAAGGCTATAGATTTCCCTTGTTCAGTAACTGATATTTAAAGTCATGAATATTTAATGGGTATTTACTATTTACAGAGGCAGTTGAAGAGAAACGTACTGATTTGAACATTAACTCTTTTGTTTGTGATTCAGATTGTGAGCTGAATAAGTTAGAAGTTTAATCAATTTCCTATTTTTAAATATTAATTTTTGAGAGCTTTTTCCGATTTCATTTAGTTAAAGCATGTAACATTAGAAAAAAAGTTATATTGTATCTTCACATTATATGCCAATGATGTAAATATGAATATCTATATGATTTTTTCTATATGATATTCTGTTATGAAAACCTATGAAATTATAAAATATTATTGAAAATTTGTGGAACTTTAAAATAATTAGAATAAACTTGCGTCATTTGAACCAATACACGATTATTAGGCTATATTAAAGTTAGTCATAAAGAAACAGATAAAATTCAACTTTTAATCAGCAATTTCTTGAAAGTTTTAGAGTGTATCCTGTGCAGAAATTTGAGTTGACCCTCTAAGTTGGTTATCGTTACAAGACAAAATATACAGTAGAGTCGTAAATGTTTCTTTATAGCTTTTTTTATATAACAACATTTGTATCGTCGATTGAGAACTTATTCCTATACTATCCGTTAGATCTACTTTTCCATTCAGGTACTTTCCAGATTCTTCTTACAGTAATACTGGCCAATGTAATAAGTCACTATAATCTAGTTGTAAAGAATATGTTAAGGTTTAGAAGCCTTTTTGAGACAACGATGTAAATATTTTGACAAGCCTTAATCATCTGTCTGATTTTGATTTGTTAAAAGATCTGCTAAATTCAACCATTCTTAGTGGCTTCACTTTTTTATTTTGGTTTCTACCGTCATTGCAACATGGTACCGCACCTATCAAAAATGTACAACCTTCGTGCAAAGACTCGATATTGTTGGCAGTATATCAACTGAAACTTGGCACGCAATTTTCTGCCTTGTGCATTTAAAAACAATACTGAAATTGAATTGGCAATTCTCTGTAAAGGAACAATATTCATAGAATAAAAGATGTGTAATACTTGAAGCTGGAAATTAAAGTGTAAAGTAAGGTCAGTTTAGTCTTATAACTTTAAGAGTAAATTTTCTTGGTCGATTTTGTTCTGTCTGTTGGAAACAAGTACATTTATAAAATACGAGAGCTAGTTCAAATGGTGATGACTACAATCATGTTTATTTACGAGATAATCATTTCCGTCTAAACATTTCACCCCTACCCCCTCACGCCCCCTTAACACCATCCTATCGCACTTAACCAATTAATAATCTTGAATTTCTAATCCATTATGTATTTTACAGTCAATGATCAAACACCTATCATATTTGTTTAAGAGGTGCACCAACCTTTGGTCTTGACAGAAAACCTCAGCACATTATCAAACAGACAAACCGACTTCAACACATTATCAAACATACAAATGGACTTCAACACATTATCAAACAGACAAACCGGCTTCAGCTGCTACCTTGAAAATAAATTTCGCTCTTAAAAGATATAATCATTAAGGCAATAGATGTTTATGATTATCGAAAAATAAAAATAATATTTATTCCTTCACTGGTCATAGACATAAAACAACTACTTAATTTTCACAAAATAATAATTTTCGGAGCAGCCTTATTTTGATTATATACTTACATTATGAACACAAAACAGGAAAAAGTATGTATAATAAAAAAAGTTACAGCCTTGAAATTATTATTTCATCATCTAACTCAATCCTGTGTACAGGCCACAACTGCTGCCAAGACAGATCCCTGCAGTTTAATCACGATTCATATTTCTTCGGTTAAAACTTTCGATTTTTAAATTTGTGTGTTGCAACCACATTATGGATTAATCTATTTATTTGATTTCGAGGGGATGATATTAAACTGAGATTTATGTATTATACTAATGGATGTTCTTACATAAAAGCTTTTTTCTCCTTTCTGTGCAACAGAGACTGCATTTGACAAATTTGGTTTGATAATGTTAGGTTCCATTAGTGAATATAAAAGACGATTTACTTAGTTTAACCTTGACGTGTTAAGTGAATAATGCATAATTGAAGTAAAATTAAAATAAAACCGACGCAGTCTAGATAAGTATACATTAAGACGACAGCAATGACCGAAGACAGACTTCTCAGTAGACATTTTCTATCCAATGTCGTGGAAAAGATATGTCATCTATTTTCACCTATAAGAAATAAGTGTGCGTATGAGCGGGTAACAATAACATATCACATTCAGGACGTTTTTTTATGAGTTTTAGAGTGTGCCAAATCGAGACCTTTGTAGCAGTGTAATGAGCACAGGACAGCTAATACAATGTAGTACATGTAATCCACAGGATTATCCATGCCATTTTGAAAAAAAGTTCAACGGACAAAGGTTGTATCGTTATGTGTCCAGTGTTTACAGTTTAACTAGAATTTTAACAAATCGTTCAAAATTGTTAAATTGAATCATTCTATGTAATGATTTATTAGAGTAATTTAAATAACTTGAAAGGCCGTTTTTATGTTAACTATTCCATGTGATTAAATAAAAAAACAGCAGATCTTCTTTCTAGGGAAATAAGACAGGTTTGTAGTAATTTGCGATACAGAAGGCAGACATGTCGAGCTGATTAACTTGATTAAATAGCAAACAAAACATTCAATGTGATTTCTTTTTTTGTTTCGTTGTTTTCAGAAAAAGAACTTATTATAATCTTTAACTTCCTGTCGTATACCACCTAACGATTATATTATGCCAAAAGTAGTCAATCTTGATCTTTTGTTCCATAAAGAAACAATAAGTCGTTATTGATACAGATACATATCATTTGCTGTTTCTTTATGACGGTGCTTTCCACTGCTATGTCAAGTTTTAGTAAATTACTCTGTTTACAACACTCATGCTAAGTTAATTTTGTCTATTCAATGTATTAATGTGGATTCAAATTGGAAAAATGATAAAGATTGATTCTTATCTAATTAAACTATAATTAAAGAAGAGTATCATACGCAAAAGATATATGACTTAGGGCATTAATTCCTTCTTGTTATATTTAATATATTATATAAGTACTTAAATTAATGCAAATTGACGTTAAACGTATTGAATAGAAACGAAAACTATCAGCTAAAAATTTTGATTTTTTTTCAATACAAATGAAAATAGAATAGAATTTGATCTTATTTTACACTACTAATGAATATAGAATTAGAATACAAATACAGACATTTATTATTGCAACGTTTCACATGCCATATATTGTATTTTAAGAAATTCACCATTGTAATTTATTGGTCTATACAAACTCAGTGACTGACAAGACATCAATTGCAAATTGGCGTGATAATTGTAAATAGAAATATTTTACAATAATAGAATTCATAAACTTTACATATCCTTAGTTTTATAGCATCAGGCAGTTGTAGTTTGGTAGTTACTACTTTCATACAACTCCGAAACCAATCTCTATACAGTTAAGAAAGGTATATTTAAATTTATTTAATGTAATGTAAGAAGTTTGTAAAACATGGAGGATAAAAATCTTTTACAATGATTGTTTTTCATTTGTAAATGGCTTGACTCTCCATTGTTTTCGGGTTTCATAGTGTTCTTATCCACGGACCAGCCAGATCACTCGGCTCATACGATACATAAAAACAAAGCGATATGTCGACACACACAAAATGAAATCTAAAATAATTAGAAAAGAATAGTTTAGGACGACGGGCCTGACTTAAAACAATCTTCATGTCTTTATTTGTTTAGATCCATTCAGTAATTGCTATCTGACAAATTATCCTCATAGTGATACATTCACTAGAGATGTAATTTTTTTACCGTCTCTGCTACAGATTTCAATTGTTCGTATCTAATTCACAGCTCGTTATAACAAAACTAGGAAGGGGGATCTTCATGTTCATAATTGTCTTGATTTTATAAGTTTTCTTTACGCTGAAAAGAAAAGATCATTCTCTGTGATCACTTAGTAAAACATATCAAAACTAGCATGCTTCATAAGCGCGACATCAAAAAGGACTTTTCTGGTCTTGAAAAAATATTGAGCAGGAATATAAATTTTCCCACTGATAACTGATTTTTAAAGCCATGCATATTTAATGACCATTTACCGAGGCAAAAATTACATTTATGACCGGAATTAAAAAATACATTTAGCTATGATTATTAAATGTATCTAAATTGTTAATATTTACACGTTATTTTGGAAAAGGTTTGTGTTACTTGGTGTTCAAACATTTAACTTTAAAAAACAAGTTAATTATTTTATTGACATATATATTAAGATAAAAAAAGACAAAAAATATGTTAATGATATCTTGATAACAAATTTTCTACTTCACCTTCTCTAAGTGCAACTTCGGAATTAAGAAGCGTGCCATTACAGTCAAAAAGGTGATGAAACGGAAAAAAGCAACTGTACAAAAAACGACAAAATTACGAAGATTTTAACGGTAAGAAGCAAAATGTAAAACATAGAGATGTGGTTGCGTAATTTATGTGATAAATGATCTATTGTAGACTCATTACAGAGATTTAGATCTTTAAAGAGACCAAACATGAAGAGTCCTTTTCAAAGCTTATGTCTTTGCTAGTTTAGTATTTTTCTTATTCGTTTTATATCAAGACTAGGCGAAACTTTGAAGTATGTCAAATGTTTAAACAGTTTAACAAAGATTTTTAGTTCTCCGCGTTACAACGTACAGCGTAGAACATTTTTCTGACCAGTGTGTTCCCATGATTGTGACTATTTATGCTGCATTTCCCGAGCGACTGTCAGTTCTACTCAGCCCATTCCATGGTTAACATTCTTTTCATGCCTGAATTTGTGCCGTGATTCAGTTTTTCGAGGAATTGTCTGAGCGTCACCAATGCTTCATACATTGGGGCAAAACCTTTACAAATTGAGGCTACAAGCACGGAGGGGTGTTTCTCGTGGGCAGCTCATATTCCGCTTGAGAAATTATACATATCGTTTTCTTCCGAAATGCTGTTATAGGTATGTATGAAAAAAAGCAATTCCGTCCAGTAGTTTAAAGTATTTACATAAATTCGATTGTATAAGCATGCTAGCTTCACGATTCCATGAACATTTAAATGATTTGATGCATTGGAATAATTCGTCATTTATTATGTTTGTAATTCTACTACATACATTATCAGTACATGCATTGTTATAACTATCTTTGTATGCTAACTCTCCATTCATGTTAGCCAGATATGCGGGTCTCGCCTTGCAAAACAAGTTGTTGTTTTTGTGTCGGGTCCCTCGAGACCCTATTTATGTCATTCTCGTCGATGTTGTTACACTTGAATATGCTTTGGAGTAATTCAGAACCTACTTATTGAAGTTTACCATTGTGTTGATATGAAACCTTCTTGCGTATTTTTTTCTCAGGATTTTGCTTTATTATTACAATCATTATTATTATCATTATTATTATCTATTGACTTTACGTTTTTTGAATTACACTGAGTATCTTTCATTTTTAATATGTCGAAATTTATAACGCTTTTAAAGTTTAAACATTGCTGATAAACGAAAATTGTGTATCAATGATCATATATGATTTTTTTTTCGAAAAATAAAAACAAAAGCAAAAAATAAAAATAAAAAAAAACACTCCATTTATATTCCTTTATTAAACATTCAGAACATTATAAAAAAAATCTTTAATTTAAGCTTATTTGCAGTCCCATTAGAATATTTTTAATTAACTTTGATATCATTCCCTCATCATGAAGGGGATAGAGTAAATTTGTACCATGTTTGTAATTACATTTCAAAAGACTTCAATAATTGATGTACTTGCTTGTGTTTATTCTCAGAAAACCTTTATTATCTATAACGGTACTGCGATAACTGACTGCATGATTGTAGTTTTTTTGTTGCTGTTGTTAATTGGCCAGTCTTAGAGATTTATTTCTGGATGGGGGTTGTTTTGCTTGATAGTTTATAGACCTATTTATTTTGGCAAGGTCAAGGTTTAAACTTAATTCTTTTCATAGTATGTAAAATATCTTGGGAAAAATGTTTCATTTTAACAATATTTTGTCATCAGGTAGTTTGTTTTAAGGTCACTAAATTGACAATTGAAAAAGGTCTACTTCCTAAGGGGTGTCAGAGTTTTCAGAGTAATTTACATTCTCGGAAAGAACACCACTCAAAGACAACCATACAATACATCTAATAAAGGTTATAATTATTATGTCAGAAATTTGAGATTTCAATTGTTTTCCATCTTGTTCCTTAAATTTGTATCCAGATTAATTGAAAACCGATGTATGCAACAAAAAAGTAGACCGTTGCCATGAAATCAACTTCCCTGGTTTAAATGGAAAGCTGACTTTTTCCCTAGGGGAAATAAAACTCTATGTTACCATTCATGAAAGTGAAGACGGACATGTCTTGCTTATCAGTTTGATTAAAAAGGATAATGAACATTTGATTAAGATCACTCTTTTCAGTTAACATTTCTTATGAATAAGTTTTCCTTATCAAGTTTCCATTTTAATGGTGCTGCGAAGATAACTCTACCGAATTTAGCCATTACTTTAAAAATAGCAATTAAGAAAAAATACGGAGAGATAACTAGCATTTCTTCTTAACTGATACAACTCGTGTGAAATTGAGTAGATAACAATACCAGAGGTATCAATAGAAATGCATTACACTCATTTAGAATACTCATTAACCATGCTGTATTTGGTCCAAGAAAAATGCATCGATCTTAATTTTTTTTCTCGTCATAATCATTTCTATAGGAAGAAAGAATTGACTGTTTTGCAAGTAACATTATGATATTGATATTTCCCCTTTACCTTTATCGATATGCTTATCTTTAAAGTTTTCTTAAGTGTTTCTTTTATACCTCCCTATTTTTTACGTGGAAATAATTTCAAGATATACTCAATTTGTTGTTGAATTATTCGTTACATATGTCATCAAGTTTTACAAAATGTGAAAAGAGCAATTTGAACTTTTCACTTAGGTTTGGAAGTTCTTCTGTCCATTACTAATTAAAGTAACATGGTTTTAAGCTGTGTTGTGCTGATATAGGTTTTGGGTTTTTTCTGTACAAAGTTTGATTTCTATTTATGTTGTAGAAACAGTATTGATTTGTTACGAGGTAATCTAATTGTTTTGCAAGTAATTAAAGTGTTAAATACGGGAACGACATGTTAGCTGAAGTACTAAATTGTTCATGTAAAGTGAAATAAATACCAAACTCATTAAGAAGCAAAAAAGTACTTCTAATTATAACTCCAGAATAAGGCAAAACACAAATGTAAATTGCTTTTTTTTCAACATCATCAGAATTATTTGAATTGAATTACCCACAAAAAACGATATTCAGCATTTCCACAAGAAAAAAGATCCATAACTTTCAATCACTTATTAATTTGCTGATCAACAACAAATGTTACGAAAGTATTATATCTACCTTTGTTGAATTTAGTAAATCTTTAGAATCAACATAACGTTTCTACCAAGTAAACTCCGCTGGGAATTTTTTCTAAGCATAGAAAACAATTACTTTTTCTCTTTCTTTCCACTTTTCATCTATTTACAAACCTAATCATGAGAATGTCTATTGTAATCTTTCAATGTGTTTAAATGTTAAATGCCAGACGATTGCTTTAATAACTTTGTGTAAGATAACATCAGTCAAACTAAACTGATTCCTTAAGTTTTAATAAGAAAAGGGATATTGTAGCCAAACTTGCTTTTTGAAAGTGATAGGAAATCTGAAAACTCATTTCCACGTCTATACTGGTGTAAATATGTACTAAAAGAAAATAGACACTCTAAACTGTAAATATCGTATAAAATGTACAAATTGCCTACTGTTTCATCACACTTGCATAAGCTCATTTGAATTCGGAAATCATTATACATTGTTATCAAAACAGTGAATTGTAAATTGAAATCGTGAAATATATATCAGGGTTATTCAATATATATTTCCGTCAAAAAAAAAAAAAAAAAAAAAAACACATTTTAACTAAACATAAAGTTAATTTTCTCCTTCTTCTTCTTCCTTCTTCCTTTTCTTAATTTTATTATTATTATTATTATTACAAAGAGACAACGATGCACTGTATTATTGATGGCTACCTCTCTCATTGATGTCCAAAATGGGATTCATGCAAAAGTCTTTCGAAAAGAGCATTTCATGTTTACATGCTTATATAGACCGGTCCTCTGTTCCATTTAAAGCTAAATCTAATTTAAGGGTTTTTCTTATAGGAAGCATTTTGAAACAACTTTCATACTGTCCTAGAAAGAAAGATGATTTTTGTAATTTGGATGAAAGCAAAACACAGTGTCTTTTTTTTCTTTTTCTTTTTAAAGAGAACTTTCTTTTGTAATGGCACGTGCAATATGTTTTCATTTCACTGCCTTTTCCGTCTGCATCTTTTCAGATAAAAATTTAAATACAGCTGAACCCTGGCTTGAAAATTAAAACGCTACTGTTTTTTTTCCTGTTAACACAAATCTATTTTGTATTGTTTGTATTGTATTATAGACACAAACATGTATTATATTCTGAATTCTTACCTGTTTTCTGTATCGACATTAGGATAATTGCGACAAGATAGTTTATATAACACATTTTATAATAAAGTCTGGCGTTGGAACAAAACTGAAGTTACTTCAAGATCTCGTCACTCTATCTTCATTTTCAATAATTTAGACTGATATAGTAATTGTTTTATGTCACTTTGACAGGCGTTTTCAGTTACAGTTTATTCTTTTGTCACTGTTGACCAATTTCAGTACTCCAGACGAATATCATGAATCTGTTTTAGTTAAAAAACACTGTTTTGCTTTGTACTATTGGTCCATTTTAGACGTTTAACCAAACTTATTTCATTCACTGAGTTCTTTCACACATCAAAGCGGTTGTTTGTTTAAACTGTGTAATATTAAATGAATACTATCCCTATCACTTAATATTACTCGAAACAAGTTACTTATCCACACGTCTTTGTGAGATTCAGAATCATTTTGCATTATTGCATATTGGCAAATTATTCTCGCTAATAGACTTCCGCTACAGAAAGTAATTAGTGTTGCTTTACTGCTCCTGATGCAATTATAAAGTGTTTCTATCGAATTCACTTCAAACGATAATCACAATCTAGAAAATTTACCATTGTAGAACCAGTTACTTCTTTCACCATTGTTTTAATTCTAATGTCTACATTTGTCGATCAGGTAAGTCAATAGTCTGTCTGTCATGTTTATGTAGAAGTTATAAAAAACAAGACTACTTTTGCCTGACCAGCGTGAATGTTAAAATGGATCTATTGTCTTTCAGTAGTAGAAAAATGTTTAATGGAAAGGCGAACATTAATTGCAGTAAGCTATAGATTTCTTTCAGTGATTGATATTCAAACTTATGCATATTTTATGATTATTTACTGAGGTACATGTAGCTGTAAATAGGAGGGGAAAGGGGTAGCTAAATGTAACGAAATTTATATTATTTCCTTTATAAACCAATATTTATGTGACATATTGTCAATCTTACTAGGATTATTGTTATTTTTTTAAATAAGCTTTAAAAGTGTTTTAAATTTAAAAGATTTTGAAGTCGTGTACTAAATTAGTACATTTCTAGAATCTGATATAAATGCTATTAAACAAAGTAAAAACTTCGGTTCTAATACCTGGTAGATTTATGTAAGATTTTTTAAAATAATTATTAACTTAATACAATAATTAAGCTTTTTTAGTTTACGTACTTAGTATAATGGTTCTGCCTTTCTGAACGATATCAATGAAAGACGGTGATATGGATTTAAACATAGCAACATAATAACTTTAGGAAAAATGCTACAGTGTTTTTGGTTCACACATGATAGTCGAATTATTTCGATATTACAGACGTAATGTTGATAAAAAAGAACTGATGAACATTTTAGAATGACTGAAAAGTGGGTCGATTTTCAAAAATTCTATTTCCTCTTTTCAAGATTATTAAGTTTATATACACTTATAGTGTTTGTATGGTGGATCCCTTAAACGTTAGTCATTATGTAAGCCTAAGTTACTTACTGTTTATTTTATTTATATCTTCATCATCGAGTGAGTTATATTTACCGTATCTTATACTCACGTCCCCGAGAAAGGAATTAACAGAATAGTGAGTTTTCATAATGATCCATTCAAACCCGGCTCGATGATTTTCTTTTTTTATTTCTATTTTTTTTTATTTTTACAACTTTTTCGACTAAAATATAGTTGACACTTTATATTCGTAATTAGCAGAAGTGTTTTTTTTATCTTATCTTAAATTCTATTTTGTAAATTGTATGATTGAATTTATCAACACTGCATAAAGAAGTATAATGTTGTTAAAACATTACTTAAATTAAACTTAAACAATCCTGTGTTCCAGCATTTGTAAAATTTCAAAGGTCAACGATTGTGTATTTCTTCTTATATGAGTTCCATAAGGATTTACATATATCGTGACGGAAAATCATTATATTGCCTTGTTGGAATTCTGTTGGTACTCTATCGTGCAATAACAACAACGATTTGGGCAATGAATATCTATAATAGATCTATTGCATGCAGTGTTTCGTTCTAAAGACATTTCAATAAATAAAATAATAAAAATCAGTATACAGTGATTTCATATTGTTATGATATTGAAACGATGTGCTTTTTCCGTGTATTCTGTTTATTTATTATGTATAAGTATGCTCCTGAGAAATACAATATCTATATATTGTATCGTGAAACGTTTCAATTCGCTTAACAAAGCGTGACCGTCTATATATGTGCTTTATACTCAAATGGTTTCGTTTTATGATTTAATTTGTTTGTATCGAGTGTAAAGATATACAGGAATTATTAACTCCGTTCACAAATATCAGCTACCTGATATTGATTTAGTGCGTGTTTTTCTGTTTTTATTTTGTTAGTGACTAAACGTTCATGTCTGTGTAAGGCCATTTGAAACCTTTGTTTAGATATATAGATTCGAACTGAGTTTTATTATCTACAAGTCCACGTCTAAGAAATATTGTCTGTGCAAAACACTCTTGGTTCTCAACAAGAGAACCATTAGAATCAGATAGAAAAACTTTTACAGATGTAAGAGACTGATCTTCAATTTGAGTACTGCAATTACAAACTTATTTTATGTTAAATATTACTGAATCGTTGATTTTCATCCAATAACGTAAAGCATTTTAAGTTGGCATACAAATCTTGTTTGTTCAATTTAATGGCTGTCGTACTTGGGATTCTTTGGGGCATTACAATGTGTCTTTATCCAACAGCCGTATATAGTCAAACCCCTATTTAACTCATTTAAAAGCATCATTATGTGGCATATTGCTTGCAATGAATGGAACTTGTTTGAAGGTTTCGTTGCTAGGTCTGACTAAGTATTTTTTTCTTAGAACTAATTAAATGTTTAAAGGTCAGAAACCATCCCTATTAGCCTCAAATTCTTCTGAAGTTGGTGTCAACAGTATTATGTAATTGAATTTAAGACCTCCTTCCAGTCCTGAAAAGCAGTTGCCTCATAGTTGGGCAAAACGAGTTGTATTTGTCAACAATACATTTGCTATGTTACAGCTAACGTGCATTAAGAGAAAAATCCAGAGGACAAACTATTGTTATGTTTTGATTTATTATTTCAGTAGTTAGTGTTCTCTTTTTGGTAAAGAACTGACAAGAACATGTCTTTGCTTTTAACTCACGAAAACAACAATTAACAGGTGGTGATGAATTTTTTAAAATAATACTTGTTCTGTCTTGTGTTTCTGGGTTTTCGATGTTTTTTAATGGAAAATGATCGAAAACAGAAGTTAAATATTGTTCAGTAAACAGAGAGGTACTGATTTAAAATAAATAAACGTTAGTAGAATATGTACTCAAAGCCAAAAATGAAGACAGGCACTGGAGAACATTACAGACGGGAAGATGAATAACTGTTCATGAAATAACATGTTTGCTAAATAAAACGACTTTATTGCTGTCTCTCAGCTAATTCGTTCATATTAATGATTAGCGATAAGATTCTTTTTCATTTGTAGGGGTGATAGAATTCATATTCATAAACTGCCACTAAATACTGATGGGAGATGTTTTTACTCCTTTTTCATTTGTAGGGGTGATAGAATTCATATTCATAAACTGCCACTAAATCCTGATGGGAGATGTTTTTACTCCTTTTTCATATGTAGGGGTGATAGAATTCATATTCATAAACTGCCACTAAATCCTGATGGGAGATGTTTTTACTCCTTTTTCATATGTAGGGGTGATAGAATTCATATTCATAAACTGCCACTAAATACTGATGGGAGATGTTTTTACTCCATTTTCATTGAGTTCAGTAATTGAGATTTTTAACCATTTTTTAGCAAATGGCTTGTTTCATTCTTTTCGTTATCATCATTGAAATTATTAAATAAGCTCCAAATGAGCAATGCCCAATGAATTTTAATAAACATAAATCACTGGAGAAGTGAAAAGCGTACTTACTTATTATAAAAAAATACATTTTTTACATAGAAAGAGAAAAAAAAACAGAATAAAAAAACAGAAAAATACCTTGGAAATACCTTTTAAATAAATTCCGGCTAATGAAAATTTCAAATAAGTATAAAAATAAAAACTACTCACGAAGGCAGAAACAAAAGAATGAGACCAGGTTACATCAACGAATTTACATGTTATTCAAAGATCTAGGTCTAGATTGCGAGACCTAATATTTGGTGTCAGATTGTTGTCGAAATTTAAAGGGTAGACGCACTGTAAAACCGCTAAAGACTTAATTGCGTTTACGAATGTTAAAGAAATAAATTGACCCAAATAAACATCAGTTTCTCTACTCATTATAAAGAGATTAACTCAAATTATTCATGACCAAGACGTACTTGTGCCATAGTAGACAATTTACAAAGAACAAAACGACTGAGTATTCACATAATCCGGGCACTTAGAAGATGTGGTCCTCTGATATTTCAGGTTCTGCCAAACTTATTTTCAAGTCATCTCCCTTCCCTGCAGTTTGTTAAAAGTAGCTAAATTAAGGAGCAGTTTAGAAAACGAAATCAGATGAACGGGTGGTGGCAATATTTTAGTGATAATTGTTGCATGTGTACGGCGTTGACATATCGGTAGCTATTGGTGTCATAAGTATCCAAATTGTGACTGATGGCTACTATTGCCAAATCATGTTACGTCTGGAGAAACCTCGCTGCCTTCGGTTAACTAACAAGTGTGTAAAAGGATATCAAGTTAACGAAGTACAAATATCCTAAATCTAGAACTATCAGACTTTCTCTCGCGAAATATTTCAATTTCCCTTTCACGAATTTTGCTTTTTTTCTCTCCGAAATTTTGTTTTATTTTTAGTGTAAACCGAAAGACAAGTGTTCAAATTGTCTTTTGGTTAAATACAACCATGGAAGTAATGCATATATTCGTTGATACTTCAGTCAGAAGTGTGTCTGAATAATTAATTTTCAGCATGACATTAGCATTAATTTTCAGCAAAATATCAGCATTAATTTGCTGTATTGATTTTCAGCATGTTATTAGCATTAATTTGCAGCATTTATTTTTAGCATGATATTAGCATTATTTTTGCAGCATGATATTAGCATTAATTTGCAGCATGATATTAGCATTAATTTGCAGCATGATATTAGCATTAATTTGCAGCATGATATTAGCATTAATTTGCAGCATGATATTAGCATCAACGACACACATCAACAGTTGGGGAGCATATCTATACTACAAACCTCTGTTTGTGAAATTAAGACCATAATGAAATTGCATACAGCCAACAAATGAAATTATTGCATTAATTTTCAGTTCACAATATGTATTACTAAGTTTTGTTCTTGCGCAAACAAAATACCAAAACATTTTTCTTCTGATATAAAATATGTCTGTTTTTGGATAAAACCGGGATTTTGTAGTTAGTTATGTTATAAAATCCAAATGAAACCATTCCAGTTGGATCTGACTATAACAGAACAGAAGAACTTGTTTGTAAGCTTACACATTAACGAATCCAACTTTTAATTTAAGAGTGTTACAAGTTCTTATACTCTGTTGCCTCCCTACCTTAATGTTTATTCATTTCAGGATTTCACTGACCAGGTGGTGAACAGCGAACCTCAGTTTATGAGTAATATAAATTTATTCATGCTTTTATTCGTTCATTTTCTGACCTGTTTTTAATATCTATGGGGTTTTTGTTTTTGCTAGAATATTGTAATTTTAAACTTTTCTAAACAAGAAATCATTTGCTGTAATACTAGTTTGTTCAAAATATTTAAGAACATTCAAAGCATATCACTTACAGTTCTATGTAAAGGTCATTCTTTTATTTAAGTTTTCGGACACATTTCCTTTTTCAAGATCAAAAATTGAATGTAACTTAGTTTCTACATAATTCTGGTCCGAAATTTTAAATAAAAGTGTGAATTTTACATAGAATTATTACTAACTTCCCTTTTGGAAGGTTTTACGCAATTGTCGTATCACTTACAATTACTAACAATTGCATTTACTTTAAGTCATGCCTGCTTTTGAATTTTTATATAAAAATACAAGGAAATTTAAAATGATAAAAATATCCTTGACCTGTCGATGGTTTGAAAACGTCCCGTCATTCAAAACATTTTTACAAATCGAGGAAAAGTGTCTCCTTTTTTAACCACACCAAATAAAGCATCATTAAATCAAATCATTTAGGACAACATTACAAGTTTGCTTAGTTAATACAAGATTACTCCGTCCTTCAGCAGCGCGCCCCTTTTTGCGCGCAATACCCATTACCGAGATTAACGTTGCGGCTTTGTTTTTGTCCTACATAGACTTCGGATTATTGCTATTCAGAACATAATTCTCCCCAGGAGACATTGTATTCAAGAATCTAATTAGGACTATTGTTATGCTAGGCTTTATTCTTAGTCATTTTCATTTGCTTACTACTTGCTGATCAAGGAAGAAATAGTACATGTACATGTATAACCATTTATAGATTCAAAATGAAGATATTAATCGAAAGGAACATAAAGAGGTTACAAAAAACTATTCAAAATTGAGATTTAGAAGTGTTTATTGTAACTCGTAATGGTACTTTCAGATTGGCAGCTTCATTCTGTGCTAACGTCACTCCTTTTACTATATTCAGATTATCAAGGCAAATATGCGTGTATAAACACTGAAAATATTTGTTTACATAATACGTATTGCTTTTATATCAAGTATGTCCCACTAGTTTATTTTATGATCTAAACGTGTCTTTTTATCAAGTCTTAGTTGATTCGTACTCACATAATAACGCGTTGCATGCAGAATCAAAAGCCGGCAAAATCCTTAATCATAGACCCCCTCGACAAGAGGTTACTGGTGCATTTTTATTGTCTATATTGCAGTAATTAAGTGTTCGTATCAAGTCTACTTTAAACGTATCATATTGTCTTATGATCTTAGAAATTTGTTGTTGCAATAGCACTTTCCTACTACGTGCTCCCCATTGTTTAAACTATGAAAGTATCTATTGTCGTTGAGGCAAGTGTCAATTGCCTTTCATTTTTTAAAACAAGAGGAACGCATTCAAGCCTGAGTACCCTTATCAATTTTAAATAGATTTTAATTATAAAAAGATTTATTGCTTTTCGAAAATGGAAAATATGTTTTAATGGAAAGGAAACATTTATTGAAATGTACTATAGATTTCTCTTTTATATTTCCAATATTGAAACTCATGTATATTAAATGATCTTTACTGAATGATCTTAACTGCTGATATTGTGGAAAATGTGATTTCTTTGCGAAAAAAATGCCAATCTTACAAAAATTATTCAGAAAAAGTGCTTTGAAATCTGTAAGAAATTTTTTTTTACTTTTTCCCTCATTGCAACTTTTGCAAGAATTTAAAATATAAAAAACAATAAATTGTAAAATTTTAGATAGATATTTCCGGTTCCAGGGCTTTGCGGATTACCGTTTAATGATATATACAACTGCTAACGCCTAGTACATATAAGCCGTGGCCTTCTTTTAATTACCTAGTTTAACACCACAGTAGCCACGAATACTACATTAAGTATGTTGGAAAGCAAATGTCAATCAAAATATCTCAAAATTATAAACGTAAGGATTATAGAAAAGACTGCACATTTTAAAATCATTGAATCTTTCGTCGAATATCATGAAGAAATCGGGAAATAATGTCCTTTTCGAGATTATCATGTTAAAAAACACAGAGAGTCTGAGGACGTTACTCCTCCATTACATGCAAAAGCTGTAGTACTTGTTGTTTCAATATTTATATCTTCAAAATCGCGAGTTACATAATTACCCTAACGTCCCCGAAAATTGAATACACAAACCAGTGTCTACGTATTATGCCATTTGATAGTGACGTAAAATCGCTATATAACGGCTGTCAAGACTATTTATGATTTGGTTTATTCATCATTTATTATTAATTCTCCGCAAAGAACACATGAGAAATAGGTGGTCAAAAATGTATAATTTGTTGAATGTTCTGTCAGATTTTGCCGTTCTTGTAGGTCTATATCTTAAATTTTGTCTATGCCTATACCCTGACAAATGTAATTTATTAGAGTGGTACAACCTTTGTCCAATCCCTCGATATGTTTGGCAGTGTATCAATCAAAACCTAGCCTGGTATTTTTCTCACATTTACAAATGCATACGAGCTAGTGCTTAATTGAACTGGCATCTTACGTCAGCTAGATATTCAAAGTAACGTGATTTAGTCAATATTTTTAAGGAATGGAACCTGTTCATGCCAATAATTGAATACAAAATAAGGAGTACTTTATTCAAGATAATTTTATACGTAATAAAACGTTAGGACTAACATGTTTTCTTTGATGTCATTGATCGTAAAACTGAAAATTGTATTTGAAGCTATGACATCACGACTAAGTATGATTATAGACTTGATATGAATTTCATAACACTGTATAATCAAGAGCTCAGCTGACGGCGATGCTATATACACCTGAAGAATGCTACCGAATGACCTTAGTCCAAACATGTTTTATTCGAAATCATGCAAATTAAGAGCGTTATAACCAATGTCTAACAAAAAATTGTCCGATATATGTTTAATCCTAAATTGTGCAACCTTAGCGCGTCTAACAAATGTTGGTTCTGCATGTAGTCTTTGTAGGATAAAACCTGACCAAAATTTATGAATATCCCCCAAGAGACAGCGAGTGAACATGAATTGTACGAAAACGTAAAGCTGTGACCTTGATTTTAAAGTTGTGGGCCTGAAATATAGGTTCTGCACGTCGTCTCAATGAAATAAATATTTGCCCCTAGATTCGTGAACACCCTTCAAACGGTTTATAGAGATATAGAGCGGAATCAAAATTGCTAGACTTGGGTATAACATTATACAACACTTCTGATGTATAAAAAGGAATAAATGCATTGCGGTAAAAGCTATCTTTCATTCTTCAATGTTTGCCATTACAAGAAATTTTAGTTAAACAAACATGTGTTCCTGCTTTTGTAACAAAACATTTCAGAAAAAAGAGTGTGTTTTGTTAAACACCAGCAGCATATTTTTCGACAAGTCTTTCCAGTCCGTACTCATGCGGCTGTTTGTTATTGAATTCGACATTTCAGACATTTTCAATTTCAATTTATTACTTTCAAATTTAAAACACTTCATTAATGCTCTATTTTTAGAGTTCAATACATTTTATATCACGTTTGAGAACTGTCCTATTTTAAGAAGGTCACTGAATTGTTGAAATCTATTTATGCGCGTTATCTGTCATTCGTCTGATAAACTACTTGAAAAAGTCTTTAGGCCATTTCAGAACTTACCACTTTTTTTAAAATTTCGTCGATTAAAACTGATTTTGTTCGTATGGTTTTTCGTTTGCAGCAAACAAACAACACAGCATACGGCCCTTAACATTTGGTTTAATTAATCAACCAAATTGAGATTCTCTGCAAGCTGTAAAGAATGGAATCATAAAAAAGGAAACAAAGTTACACTGGCAGAATGACAGGTCGTCCCATAAGAGACAATACTAAAAATATACACTTGTGTTGAAAGACCAATATTGTCTTCACATGTTCAGGTGAATGATTTTTAATATCTTGAAAAGAATGAAAACTAACCATGAAATTCATTCTTCATTCATACACTATTTATTTATAGACCTGGACCGTCAATTATAGATAGGGTGCTGAAAGAGACACTGACTCAATAACATTGTAAAATGCTTCAAAAACAGGAAAACGGCCAATAAAAAACTGATTTAAAATGCTTTATAGACTCTGCAGCATTCTTAAAATTTTAATTACAATAACCACTATGTAAATCCTTTTTCTAACTGCACTGTCTGTCTTGAAAGGCACTTAGTATGTTCAGTGATATAAAAGTTTTATTACATACCTACCACTTGCATCTGTAACAAACACTTTTGGTTAAGTAAAAAGTGATCTTTAAATTGAATAATGCAATAACTAACTGAATTTTATTTAGAGATTACTGAAGCGTAGATTTTCTTTCTAGGTCGGAACAACAACCTTGTTTCGTTTATTAATGGTGGGATTTATTTTTATCACTTTTAGATTTCTCGGCGCATTAAAACTTTTCTCTATCTGAAAGCTGAATAAAGAGAAGACTTTGCCAATGTAAAGTATACAAATTACATTGAATACATTTAATGAAACTTATTCGAAGATGTCCTTTTGGGGACTGTCTTAGTACTTTTAGTTTCTACTTAAGTGTTAAAAAATGCAGTTGAAGAGTTAAAAAATGTTGAAAGGTCGAAATCCTTTTTAACTTTTTATACCGTCAGCGGTAACTTTTATTGCATTTGGAAACTTCTTTGCAGTCCCAAAAACCAGGGTTCGCTCAAAGCTAGCTATGCATAGCGAGATATAGCTGTCTACAGAAACATTGTGTTTGCTATGTTTGAGTTAACGAGCAATTAATGGAAAACGAGAATGTACAACATAGCGGGATAAATATAGTTTTAGTGAAGTCAAAGATTGTTAAGGCCTTCTATTCGTTAAACTAGTGATTACAGATGTCATTTATATCTTTAATCCGTTTTTGTTGCAAATGGTGTGTTTAATATTTTATCATTTTAATTTTAATCAAGCATTAACCTACTAGGATATTTTTATCGGCTTGAACACCGGAGAAGTTAAGATCGTATCTATTTATTATATAAAAACGTTTTGACATACAAAGCGTAAACATAGCTTAAAGTCACTTCTTCATAGTTAGGCAAAGTTTTGAAGTAGGTATTGAAGTAGAATAAGACAATAACGGATGAAACAACGAATCAACGTTCCAAAGAAAACATATTATTATAGACATTACTCATGGCACAAGCAGATAAAATTATCGAAATATTAATACGCAGGTTGTAGTTCTAAAACATTGATTTGAAATAACATTTATTAAATTAGTTAATAAGCAAAAAGTAACAACAGTGGAAACAAGCGTTTAGATTTCGTCATGACATTTACTCATGAATTGAAATGTAGTCACACTTCTAATTTGATAAAAAAAAATGCAAGAGGTTCCTCCAATAAGAGTCTATTGTATTTGTTACCTAAATTCAATATTGATTCAGACAGAATGATCTATTCGCAAGAGTTCAAGAGTCTTTATATATCCAACATTATTTATAGAAAAATCCAAGTATTAATCATTAAGAGGTAGGAGACTGAATCAGACAGCAAAATTTACAAATGCTCAGAAAACCATCAAAATAAGTAATTGCATAAAAATGTATAACAGAGATATACGGTCAAACTCAAGCGTCACGCATTTGAACCATCAATTTTAAGTCTGCTTATGGAAATTCAATTAATAATAAAGCCTAATTCAGCAAATATTTTATGTTTACAGAGCAAGCTCTCGAGGGACCAACCTATTGTCATTTGCATTGCTAAAAAACTTATTTCTATATATAGTATATCAGTAAAGCAAAAAATAAGACTGAACCAGTTATTCTGTGTAACAACTAACCAGCTGTAGGAACTAATTGCGTTGTAATTAGAATAGAAACTACTGAGCATCTGTTTAAGCTAGGTAATGAAATAATGCCAGTGAAGAACCATTTGACATAGATAACCTCAACCCAGGTCCTAAAATTTGTACAAACATATGGTAGGTATTCTTTTTGTTTTTGATTATGAAACCATGAAAATTTTATGGGTTTTCATGCTGTTAAGTAAACCAAACGTTTCAAAATAAACATAATTATCATGTAACAATATGCATCATAATTTTAGTCAAGTATAGATTTGTTTTCAAATGGAATTCATTCGACAGGTGTTTCACAATCTTATCTCAATATGATAATATCAGAATTATATTTGCAGCGTTGTTCGTTTGATCGTAATAATCATTTGCAATTCCTTTCATGTGATTATCAATAACTGCGTTTCCAAACAAGAGCATGTAAAACTAAGAAAACTATCCTTTACGTTAGACACTTTGAAAAACGTTCTGTCATTCAAAAGGCCTTTTTGTTAATCATAGAAACTGTCTCCATTAATCTCACAAATAATCCAATTCAAATCGGATATTATTTAACGACAAACATTACAAAAACCTGTTTACAAGATTACTCAGTAGCACTCAACTTCAGCACTGCAGTTCTAATCGCACGCCATGCCCATTACCGAAATTAACAATGTGGCTTTGTTACCTCCAATACAACTTTGGATTATTGCAATTCGGAACATAATTCTCCCCAAGAGACGTTGTATTCACGAAATAAATTCGGTTTATTGTCAAACAGTATTTCATCCTTGACCATCCTCTTTTTCGCTTTCTTTTTCACTTTTCGCTTATCTTAACCTACACGTATAAAGAATACAAAGATGTTTAAAAATGCGCAAATATAATAATCGTAGTTTTTTACTAATTTCAAAACCATGTGATTCTTCTATTTCTTTGTTTGTGTCGTTTTAATCATTCATAGTCGGTATGGCCACTGACAAAATGGAAATATTTAAAATCTTAAAATCGGAATTGACATCTCCCGAGTATTTTCAAAACTCAAAAGTGTTACGGAAGGGTAAAGTTGAATAAGATGCCCATATGTGTGTAAATGTTCATGTACTGGCGCTAACGTAAACTTATGTACAATTATCATCAGCAGTCGTAACATAGAGCCAACTGGTATGAACGTGAAAACCAGTTTGAATTTCAAGCTTAGCCTAGTGAAAAAAATACTTCGATTTCTACGTTTAAGTGTCATTTTACACTTATTTTAAATCAGATATTGAATTCGTAGAGTACCCAGTTATCAAGATCATTGAATAACACTATCAAAGCTAGTACATCCTGAATGCATGCATCTTCAGTTCCCTTTTTTACTATGTTGCAGATAAACCTCAAATTTGAATGCAAATTTTAAAAAATATACTGCCTATATTTTATGCTTTATTATTTACAGCTTGCAACAATAAAACTCTCTGATGATCTAGAAACTATTTATTGGTCAGAAATTCAGTCTTAACTTGTTGATCATTTTTCATGTGCTAATGTTTAAAAGCCACAGGCATTAAGAAAAACAATTTATAGATATAATCCATTACATTCAGTATTAAAACCTAATTATGTGTATGAAGTAAAATATCCGCAAGACCGCTAAATTGACTCTACATGTAAAGCTCATGCTGTCTTAAGAGACAATTATGACAAAGGCACAGTGAAATTTAACAAACATAAAAAATATCAGAGCCAGTGATTCGATATGGAAAGTTTTGCAATTACAACTTAACTTACCATATTCTTGTCCAAATATTAATTTTGAGTTTCTTAAAGTTTGCATGGTTCGTACTTTGAATCCTATCAAAGTTTTTGATGTTTTGCTTTCTTTTCAAGGCATAAAGTACGTTAATTTTTATATCTGAAGTAACATATTAAATGCAATCAGAGTGACCCATTGACATACGAAACTATGCTACAGACATTACATGTTCAGTTTGCAGCTGAAAGTAAGCGGAGAGATTCAAAGAATTTCAATATCAAAATCATTTACGTTCAGTGCTGTTCTGTTTATCAGCTCCTATTTCTCCTGTATTCAACAATAATTTTCGAATTTAATGAAGTTGTCTAAGATATCACTTTTATGTAGGTCCAAATATTGGGCGGCAACAAAGATTAAATTGATAAACCACCAACAAGATGGAAGTATTGCAAAATTATTCAGTAAAGATTATTTTAAAAGATACTGCATCAACCGAAATGTTTTTACATGAAACAAATTATGTTATGCTGGATTTCATTCATTTTAAATTATGTTTGTTTAGTTTTTTCATAGTATATTAACTTTTATTTAATTTTAAGGAAACAAAACAGGCTTCAATCTTTGAGTCAGTCGCTTTAGACAGGATCAAAGTGAAAAATGCAAATGCAAATGAAAACAAAATCAAGATATATTGTAGAGTAAACTTTACTTATTGACACTGAGGCATTTCATCTTGCTAAAACTTCAAACAAGACTCTTCAGGCGAATAAAATCATTTTGTATCAGATATTTGAAGACATGGTTAACAAAAAAGATTGATGTTTGTAAAAAAGAAAATTTTATTCCATATTAGATGGAAAGTAAGCTTTTGTACATGCATGCATACATTTACGTGATATTTGTCCTCTAGAGGGGGAGAGCAAATTCGTGCAGCCTCAGTGGTAAATTAATGTAATGCAATTCCTTTTACATATAACTCGGATATATAAGAGCCTGATGGTAGAAAAGTTGGGCACTAGAGAACCGTTTCACAGTGCGCGCATAAAATGTTTTCTTTAGGGCAAACGTTATTATTTCTCCTTCTCAGATAATTTCTTTGTATTGAGGAAAAATATAGATAACTTGTTTTTATGTGTTTAAGTGTTAGTGAATCATTCAATAATTCACAAAATGTTATTAATAGAGATTAGAGACCTACGATTAGCTGGATAGTAAAACTAGTCCTTTACTCATGAGTGTTGCAAATTCCATGCATCGATAACTTCTCTTGCAGTATAGTTATCACTGCTGTCATGCATGCCATGTGATGGTCAATAGTAAATAAGCGATAACTTCATTTCATATTCAATATGTTCTTTCTTACAGACATCCTCTTATTAAGAAAGAGAGAGAGAGAGAGAGAGAGAATTTCTTAAATAGGTCATACATGCGAACATAGCTGGAAACAGGAAAATGTACACGTAGTGGAAAATATCTTAGCTAAAATATAAATGTGCAGATCACTAAGGAGGAGTTTTAAGATTTTATTCAGAATTACTTCTGATATTATTATGGCCACAATGACAATGATGATGATGATGATGATACTATCGTTATGATCAGTAGAAGTATCAGAATAGTCATTAAGTGGATATTAAATAAGTAGAAGTGCTGGTAGTTTTGTCTGTTTGATCAATATTCCATCTTGTCAAATTTAGTAAAAAATAAAACATTTGTATTACATAACACTTCAGTTTTTTAAACTTTAACTGCAAGGACATTTGATGATTGTTCTCTTTTATATTTTATTACTAGAAAAGAGGCTTAGTTGAAGAAAATATCAACTTTACATTCTTAAATGTAAATCATTTGACGAAAACGTTATGAAACAATGTTTTGGCGCAAAACTTTCTTTCATTTGTGACTGTTTTTTTAACTAAAAGCTGTCGGAAGAATCCTACTAGATGTGGTTGTTTAAAATGTTTTTAATGTTTCATATAAGGATTTTTCAGTGTTTACTTGGATTTATTTGATGTTGATAAACCATAATGTGGCTTAAGTCTTGAGATTAAAGCAAACAATTTTAATGATGAGTAGAAGAGATATATGAAATAAATAAAAGTAAAGTGGGTTTTGTTGTAAATTTTCCATAAAAAATAAGTTGCGATACAAACCCTAAGTACCTGAAATCGATAAATATTGTTGACAATGAGAAGTTACAATGTTTGAATATTTGAATAGTCATAGAATCTTTACAATGAGTAATCGGAGAGAAAATGATTTTCAGTTGACAGTTACATTATAAATCAATGGTGTGCTTCTATTTATGTGAAAAAATAATAAAACTCTAAGTAGTGAAATGCTAACATAATGTCTTGCTGAAAAGAAGAAAGTTTGGAAAAATGCTCTATAAAGCCATATGCCACATATCGTGCAAGTGTGATCCTGCAATATTTATGTGATACTGTGTTGTCGATACTTAAGTAAGTTCTCTATAACATATTGATAAAGCTCATCTTAGGTTGAGCTTGAAACTGGTTCTCTTCCAGCTATAACAGTGAATATAACCCATACGTTGTTACCTATCTACCATGTCTTTAATTATTCATAGTTTCATATTACATTATATCATATCGAATTTCTTCTCTGTTAAAATGATACTACTTTTTCATAACCATCTTTGTAACCTTTACGCCATACGGAAACAAAATCATTATGAGACTTTATCTCATTACATGAATTGATACAGCTTCTCTAGGATACTATTTTTCAAACAATACCTCAGCCTTTTATAAGTATGAGAAGTAGTAAGAATCTTGGTTACATTGTTACATATTTTGTAAATACTTGCAATTTTAAAAAACAAATAAGACTTCTGATTACATAACAAGACTGTCATTAATTGTGCATTTGTGTTGTTTCTTACAGCGTTTATTTAAAGGATTTATTTTACAAAGCTATCACTAATATTGCTAGCTAATGTCTGACAATTGTTTAAAACTGATTGCATTCCTGATAAAGAGGATCTGACAAAAATGATACATGTATTCTGTATGAAATACTTCAAGAACTGATTATGTTATGTGACAGTTAACGTTGTGCCTAATTGAACATGTCTAATGACAAACTATGCTAAAAAAATAATTGCACGGTGTAAATGTAAACTTTTATCTGAGTTATTATGTATAGAAAAATAACACAACAACCAAGACTGAAATATGAGTGAATGTAAACACTGTTTAACCGATTTCTGTCAAAAGTTGATTATTTGTCAAGTTTTAAGCTTTCAAACAGTATTCAGGACATATGTTGTAGACATATGAATTTAAACGTTACAAAAACAGGCAGACTTTGCGTAGTAGCTGAGTCCATCAAAACACTTACAATATAAAATGAAAGTCCAATTGAAATCGATTCAAACACTTGAAAATTTCGCTTACAATGGAAGTTATACTAGTACTTAGCTTTAAAAAGAAAGCTAAGTTGCTGCCAAGTATTAACAGCCGTTGAAATAATATATACGATGGTTCAAAAAAATCATTTTCCGAAATTTGTACAACACCACAATGTTATTTTGAAAAATGTTTCTCACTAACAATCGTTTTACCTCTGTAACAGTACATCTATCTCTTAAGCAAACTATTAAAAGAAGCTAAATAAACACATATGAAAACCACAATCTGGCCGATGATTTGACGTTCTGAGAAACCTTCGTCCATCGGCAAAAAGGTGAACGAAGTATAGATATTACGTACTACATTAGATTGTCCGGCTAAATACGGTCTTACAATGATACGAAAATGCAATTAAGTGTAAGGAAACTTTAGGCAAACAAATGCCCTAACTCGATTCTGGAATAAAACCTCTCCTGGAGACGGTAACTTGCCGACATACAGTAATCCAAAACTGAAGAAAAGTAACACAGAAATGTTGTTAATTTTATTAATGGAAATGGCGTGCGGCTGAGAGAGTCCTACCTAAGCTGAGTATAATCCAGTAATCTTGTAAATAGATTTTACATTGTTTGTCGTCAATTAATATCCTGTTTGAGTTACGTTAATATCTGTGTGTGTGTGTGTGTGTGTGTGTGTGTGTGTGTGTGTAAATTTTGCATAAAACACTAAGAATTTTGAAAGCAAGAAACACTTAAAATGAACTATACAGTTAAACCAAGTTGGTTGAAAACTACCGCCGATTAGGTTATTCTGGAGAAAAAAAGAAAATATATATACACCTTTACAAGAGTGTGTAACTGTTCCCTCTATTTTAAAGAATGATGTCCATGCATGTTTTTTTAATGCGTTTACTCTTCTTACACAAATAGCTGAATGTGTCTTTATTTAGAACGAATCATTTCGAATTGGACATTGAGCTACTGAATTAATACCTTTCCATGAATTTAGCTATTTTAAATAAGGGGGCTACTAAGATAATTTATTATCAAGGGAAAATGATTTCCGGAAAGAATATATAGTAAACGATTTACGCTTATTGTGATTTTCAAACTGAAAAACTTCTGCAGCCCATGATGGTAACCTGAGGATATGCATGCTCATTTAATATTAAAGAAGCGCTGATCATTGGAGTACATACTTATACAGGATCTGACGGGAGATTTTATTTCATATAAAGTTTATAAACCTGTCTGCAACCAGTTCAGGAAAATATTGTGACAAACGTAATAACTTTATTTCTGGGCGAGTTGAATAAAGGTTTACATGAAATGTTTACGAGTGTCAGATTCTTTTTATCACGTGACTAAAACAACAATAAATGGGTCTTACCGTAGCTATATTATTTGAACTGAATAAAGGCTGTTACAAGAAAAACATCCAAATAAAATGTCAAAATAGGTCGGAAATGCGTCTCTTTGAAATAAGACATTGCTCATTCGCTCTTCTAATGGTCTTCTATTTAAAAGAGAAAGAAAAAAATAACTGACAAGCTTCAAAACTAAAAAGGGGACATTTGATACAGGAGAAAATAATTTCATCGTTCATCTGCACACCCGCTGGTGGTAATCCGATGATCAACAATCATTCGATCAGTTAAATCAGATCAAATTTGTCCCTTAAACTTATACACTGCATTATAATGGAGTAGTTTTTTATTGTATGCCTTCAGTTTTTATATTTATCGTTTATTAAACATTATAAAGTTTTTAGTAATTAATGAACAATGAACACAATGATGAAAATACATGGAACTGTTACGTAATGGCCAGCAATTCACTTTCACAAACTTTCATAACATCAGAGCGATGAACCATCGTGAACATGGCTATATCTAACACATGCCGGTTAATTATTGGTACAGTGGAGAAGCTAGAATCGCGTTTAACTATGACAAAACTTATCGAGCCAGCAATATATTAATAATCTTTCAATTTGAAAACTCATTTTCACGGAATGTAAAAGGCAGAATTTACACTTTAAGGATATTATCATCTTGTAAAGAAAACTATGAAACTGTGACTGGTTTTACGACTGAAAGGGATCAGGACGGAAGTCTTTTAATATCCGACAAAAATCGTTATTTTACAAGTAACACGTATGACATCGAGATACATCGGATTTTTAATGACTTGTTTAAGATACGACCAAAATGTTAACGTATATTTGAATGTTTTGTTTAACATTATATCTATGTTCAGAATACAAATGCAATTAGATTTCATATCAAAATGTAATACGCTACGTTGACACCAATGCATGCTCTTTAGGTTAAACGTAATTTAACATATGACCCTAAGGTTATGACACGATATGATGTTTTCCTTGAGTCTGTAATATCTATCAGGTGACAGTTTTTCCATAATACTAATTGGAACTCATTTTAATACTGACTTTAAAGCAAAAAGAGGTAATTGCAAGTCTTTGGTAGCAGTGTGTTGACTTTAAAAGATGATTTTAATTAGGTCATTAAACTGGAAATGTAACGCAATTTTTTAAGTTTAAAGAAAATCTTTTGTGATTTTACTTCTAAATTTTCAACAGCATAACTTATTAGTATCGACAAAGTGGCAACTATAAAAATAATAATAATAAAAAAGAACTGCAACAGGACATAAGACATTGTTAACGCAATGTTTGCAATAAAAGAAATAAACAACACAGATGATTGATTGAGATTTATTAGGTTTGGTAGTTGAATGGTTTTGTCTTGAAACTATAATATTGACGTCATTTACATGAATTAACATTTCATTACCAAAGTACAAAGTTATGTTCAGCAATTGTCATTTATGGCTCATGCTGAAGCTAAGACAGGCCATTTCCTCCTTATTCTCGAACACAGCGAACTTGTCTTTGTCCTTTAATAATGAAAATATTACCACTTAAGTAGCTCTTCGACTAATCAAATATATTGTTTGTTTTTATTTCATCAAATGAAGCAAATCGGATATTAATTGACGGCAAACATTGTAAAAGTCGCTTTACAATATTTCTAAATAGAATTCAGATAAAGTAACAAACTCCCACTAGTACGCGATTCTCATTAACGAAATTAACAATAGGTTTGTATTTCTGCTAAAGCTTTTTTTCTCTTTAGTAAATATTTCAGACTCTTGGAAGGGTTAGTATGCGGCTACGTTACCTTATAATCAGATATAGGAGAAAGATTTCAAAAGTTTATATCACCATGGCAAAGTTGATAACATCTTTTCCAATTTTACTGCTTCACATTTAATGCAGGCCATTTGTTTATGATTAAGCAACAGTAACACAAAACAACTCTTCTTAGGTTAGCACTCATCAGAATTTGTGTAGTTAGAAAAGGGGTCTCCTTTTTATCCGGCTTATTACCATATGTAAAGCACTGAGGCCTTTATCAGCAGTCAAACAACTTCCGAAATTCTGGCATGCTATAATGATTGTGCATGTTACATTAACGTCAGTGTGTAAGACCCTTCTTTAAAGTTGACAAAGGACGTAAATGCTATGTTAAACCGTTGAATTTCGTTAAAAAGCACGTTTTAGTATGTGAAATGATTATGTTACACAGGATCTATGCTTATTAGGAGAATTTCGAACATATATTTTGAAAGGCGGTTGGTAGAATTTCCATACTTTATTGGATATCTTAATAATAGTTGAAATAATTACATATCAGTTCAACATTTTAGCAAGCATGTATTTCATATATGAATTAACTTCATACGCTTATAGTCTCTATTTACTTTTATACTCTAATACAAAGGAGTTTTTAAATTACATCGTGGCTGATCGACAATTTGCAGATATGAGATATTTATACTCAAGTACCTCTTCTACTAATCAAAGAACATCGTTTGATTTGTTTCCGGCAAATAAAGCGACATTAACGTATCTCAAACAGGTTATTAATTGACGACAAACAATGTAAAAGCTATTTACAAGATAACTGGATTTTACTCAGCTCAGGTAGGACTGTCTCAGCCGCACGCAATTTCCATTAATGAAATTAACAACATTCCTGTGTTACTTTTCTTCAATTTTGGATTACTGCATGTCGGCAAATTAACGTCTTTGGGAGAGGTTTTATTCCAGAATCGAGTTAGGGCATTTGTTTGCCAAAGTTTTGTTACACTTAATTGCATTTTCGTATCATTATAAGAACCTTCTTAAGCCGGACAATCTTATGTAGTACGTAATATCTATACTTCGTTCACTTTTTTGCCATTGGACGAAGGTAATGTTCATATTTCTCAGAACGTCAAATGATTAATAGTTTGCTTAAGAAATAGATGTACTGTTACAGAGGTAAAACGATTGTTAGTGAGAAATATGGTTCAAAATGACATTGTGGTGTTGTAATAATTTCGGAAAATGATTTTTTGAACTATCGGCTATATTATTTCACTTCAATTGTATGCGAAATTTTCAAGTGTTTGAATCGATTTCAAGTGGACTTGCATTTTTATATTATAATGTTTTGATGGATTCAGCTACCACACAACGTCTGCGTGTTTTTGTAACGGTTAAATTCATATGTCAACAACTACAGTCCTGAAAATGTTTCAATGTTGAAACTTGTCAAATAATCAAATTTTGACAGAAATCAGTTAAATAGTGTATATTCACCCATATTAGCGAAAACTAGTAAGCGGTCTTGCCTGCTGTGTTGTCTTTAAGTATATATAAAAATGTGAGATCTTTATGCAGACTTCAATCATTTTTAAACGCTAGTCAGACACGAGCTACCAATATTAACCGCAGCTGATTGGAATAAATATTTAAAACAAACTCTATAATAAACACAATTGCACAATTAATGACAGTGTTGTTAAGTATACAGAAGTCTTATTTGTTTTTAAAAATGCAAGTATTTACAAAATACGGAACAATGTAACCAAAATTCTTACTACTTCTGATACTTTCAAAAGGCTGAGGTATTATTTGCAAAATAGAATCCTAGAGAAGCGTATCAATTCATGTAATGAGTCAAAGTCTCATAATGATTTTGTTTCCGTATGGCGTAAACGATACAAATATGGTTATGAAAAAAATAGCATCATTTTAACAGAGAAGACACTTGATATAATATCATTATTAACATGATTATGATGATCAAAAATAATTGAATACAAAGTTGAAAGATAATAACCTTTAGGTTATTTTCACTGCTTAAGCTGAAAGAAAACCTAGTTTCAAGCTTATCAATATGTTATAGAGAACTTATTTAAGTACCGACAACGCAATAACACACTTGCATATATATGATATGCTTTTTCGAAACTTTCTTCCGTTCAGCAAGACATTATGTTAGCATTTCACCACTTAGAGTTCTTATTTTTTTTTACATAAATAAAATCACAAGATGGATTTATAATGTAACTGTCAACTGTCATTTTCTCTCCGATTACTCATTATAACGATTCTATAGCTGCTCAAATATTCAAACATTGTAACTTTTCATTGCCAACAATGTTTATCGATTTCAGGTACTTAGGTTTTGTACCGCAACTTACTTTTTTATGGAAAAATACAACAAAACCCACTTCAAGTAGGATTGATTTTTTTCTTTTTTGCTTTGACTTTCTTCAAGTATCTTTTCTACTCACAATTAAAATTGTTTGCTTTTATCTCAAAACTTAAGCAACATTATGGTTTTATCAATATGATGTAAATATATTAGTAAACACTGAAAAATCCATGAAACATTTAAAACATTTTAAACAACCACATCCAGCAGGTTCTTCCGACAGCTTTTAGTTACATAAACCAGTCACAAATAAAAGAAAGTTTTGAGACATTGTTTCATAACGTTTTTGTCTAATGATTTACATTAAAGAATGGTAAAGTCAATATTTTCTTCAACTAAGTTTCTTTTCTAATATTCAATTCCTGTTTCAAATTTACAGTTCTTTATGTATATTATATGCGTCGAATATGTTTTCTTTTGTAAAAACAAAACGTTAATCTCATACCATATCATGTATACATTACCGTAAATGCAGGTATAAGTATAGTTAAAATATGAGTAAAGAACCCCAACATTTCTAAATGATGTCCTGGGCAATAGATAACAAGGACCAGCAAACTATATCACTGGTGATAGGTATAATTCACAGCAATCTTTGTAACTGTCATCAAGGGAATCTTTAACTGCTTGTCATGTAATTTATGATTTGATCAATAAAAACTGTAATAACAATGCTGAATTGTACAATATTTTTGGTTAGACAAAATGTTTAAAAACTTCAAATACTTACTAATTTTATGAGATTTGAGTGTTTTGGCACTAAACAAAAAAAGAACGATAAAGCCTCCCAGATGTGTAATTTTTCAAAATGGATAAAGCCTTTATTCAATATCTCGATATATTTACATTTCATTAATCGAAATTTGTCTTGGTGTTTTCTGGGAATTAAAGACACACACACGACACTCGTATTTCATTTTCCAGATTGGATAACTTTAGCAACATATTCCGACAAACATAAAAAATATAGCCATATTTCTATTTAACAAGTTTGAACTTTTCAAGCTAAAGATCTGTCAAGGCCTTGAGGATTAAAATATTGCCGCAGTTAGAGTAGATTTTGTGATTTCCGTTCTATAGAATCACACATAGCTCATTTTAATGGTAATTTGTGCGTATGCTTGTTTATTATTATTATTATTATTGGTTTTAATTATTAACTTAATTTTCCATAGTTGAAGACTTATCTTTTGACGCCTTCGTTTCAGATGAATTATTCTGAATAGTTATAATATATTATTGCACTAATGTTTATATTTTCACTTCTAAATGTTGGCAAAGTTGACTGCAGGCAAATTGTATCCACAAAACATGGAACAAAAAACACTTAAAGCATACTTTGGAAAGAGAAACAAATCTTTAAAAATTTATTTTTTAATATATTTAACTGTTTTTTTATGCAGTAACAACTAATAACTTAATGTTGAATCAGTGATCCAGTAAGAATTCTTTTATTTAATGTGTTTATCAAGAGACAAACGTAGATGCAAATGTTTGGGATTAATTTGGTTAGTTGACATATTTACATAAAGCATTAAATTCATTATAAACCAAGTACTTTATGGTTATTTTGTCCTAGATAAAGCAAGTACGGTGCATATGTTTTCTAGTGTAAAGACTGTTGTCTTCTTAACAGAAACATCAGATATAACCAGGGGAAAAACAGGCAAATTAAGGCCATTTTTTTAATAGTTTTAGCAGTAAATATTTCAATCATTCTTCAGTGACTTTTCTATATATAAAGAAGATTTTTGCTAGATCTGAATAATACTCGTGATAAAACTCTGTTACAAGTTCGTTCTTAACTATGAGATATAAATACTTAAATAAATTATCACATAATAAAATTTAAAAATACCTAGAACTTGTAATTTGATAATGTCAGTAATGAAATAGCATATGGAAATCCTACATTAATTTAAGAATGTTCTTTGCGTGGTCAAGAATGTGTGTTCAAGCTCAGCACCATTCCCTGTGGGAATTAAAATTATGTGTAGGAATATGTATATCTTTTGTTTCTAAATTCAATAACAATGCTATGCTAAAGTTCTTTCATCATTTTTAAATACCTTTCTTATGTATTCTAGAAATCACTTCACTTCACTGTAATGTCCTTTAACTTTAAAGCTTAATTTAGCTATTTTATCGTCTTGGAAATAATAAGAAAAATAAATTTGGCGTAGGTTTAATTATATAATAATTTCGGAGTTTTATTTAATATTTCGTCACCTTTAATAACTCTTGTTATAAATATAAGTGTTATTGATGCCAATTACGAAATTTTTATGCTTTCGAAATATGTTAAGGTAGGAGCACAAACAAGGAATAATCCTTTATTCTTTGTTTCTTAAAATCAAAATTCATGTTAAAATTGGATAACGTCAAGAAGCTAATTAAAATACATGTAAAAAAAAGTTGTCAACATCAACTTTATTCAGTGCTGGTAAACAACTTCCTCGACAAAAATTTTTTTGCACGATTCCAGAGAAAATTTTGCAAAGAATTTTTGTGTAGGCATGTGATTAAGTATTATTTGGTAAAATAATTTAGATAAATTCTAATCCTTTCAATTGTAATATTCTAAATGATCTTTTCTGCTGCATTTAAACTGATATTAGTGAATAAGAAGAAAATAATGTGATATAATTAATTGTCAATTGCAACGTTTGAGATCTAACTCGACACTATCCATTTATTAGTGGGAGAGAAAACTCTTTATTTCAGTGAAGTTATTGGCCAAACTCAGACGTGGAAAATTTTATTTTCATTGATACAAATTCCTTGCATAGCTGTTGTACAAAAAACCTGCATGGACATAATCAGATAAGATTTCGTCGGAAACATTTTTTATGGAAGAAAATGAAGAGACACTGTTACTAAAATGCCTTATAGCATGGAATGCAGCTATTTTGTTACATAAACTGTGCAGATAATAAATATTTAAATAGTTCACTAGGTAATATTATTGGTTCTCATTAAATGCCTTGCATGTGTTAGTGCTGTACAAATTCAGCCCCACAGGGAACATTTAATGCACGTACTCATCAGAAACGAAAAAAAACTTTTCAAGTTTCTTTAACAACTGTCTTGTGTATTTTATTGTTAATTCATTGCTTTTATTTCTTCCTGTTTGAACATTAAGAATTACTTAGGGATAAAATGACTAAAACAGGCCGCAATCTTTGAATTTCGTCTTTTCCCGTCTTTTCCCGAAGGTAAAAGACATTCTAAGTCAAAAATTGCTGGAGTTTGGTAAATTGATGCACAATGTTCTTTTTTATTTCTAAATAGTAATACCCTTACAAATCAATTCAGTGATAGTTGATCATTTAAAAATAAAAGCAAGGATAAAGGCAGTTCAACAACATTTTGAATTTACAAAAGTAATATTGATATTGGGTAAGATGTTTTAAGAAATTTACCAATTGTTCGTGTCCGGTAAAATATTGTAGACAAGAAAATGTCAACTTGAGAGCATGTTTATATTTTCAATTTGAAATCTATCAAACTTTCATTGATTTAATGTTTTCACTCAAATTTACTCCTGATAGGTTATTCAATAACGAGACAATTTGGAAACATTATCCCAAACACAGGCTCCAAAATTATTGAATTGCATTTCAGTCTACAGTTTGAAACAGCTTACATGCGTTCGCTGTTTTCTATATTCAATAATCTAGGAAAATGTTTTTTATTTATCATTTAACATAAAAGATAATTACAACTCATGTGTAATTACCATAACTTTATTATGAAACTCCAGTTTGTAAATAAAATCCATTCAAAATATTCGAATTTTTTGTTAAATGAAATAATGTATTTTACTTGAACATTTGTATTATAGAATCAAGATAACATTGAAAAATGTTACAGGAAAGCAAATTTATGCACTTAAAATACACTGTATATAACCTTCTATTGCTGTAGAAATATTCAAATACTTATTATCGTCAACAGTACAATCTGAAATACTGTTTTGTACTGTTTATCCTTTTCTTATGACGTAGGATTGATTTTTACAATTTATTTGTTAAAATATTGCTACTCAAGTAGCATTAAGTAAAATCTCAATAATGAACCAACATTATGTTAGTGTTAATCAAATTGGAATAAAACTCAGAATAAATAGCTTTTGAGTCAATTGACTTTGTTTCAGCGTTTATTTAGCAGCATTACTAGAGAAGCATTTCTTGAGAGACGTCATAATTCCCTGGTTATTTTCTGTACCTTTCGCTTTTTAGTCGATCCGTTTTCAGTTAAGCATAATGAGAAATAGTAAATAAGATCTGTCCTAAAGGAATTATCTTTTTTTTAATAAACAGGGTATGAGTTTCCTTCCGCTAAAATTGTAAATACAACTAAAATTGTCAAGAAAAAAGTAATGTATAATTCATAATTTCATTTGAAAGCCTATGATGTCTTTGCAACGTATTTGCAAGGCACGTCTTGCTACACTTACGAATTTACATACTTTTTAGATCATCAATCGAAACTTAGCTGTTGTCTTTGCACACTCATAGTATAACTTTTGAGCGCCTGTGTAGACCAATGCCTTCCGATATAATACGCTAGAAGTTTCGACTAGTTGCAGAATTATTGGGTTGCGTTAATGCTGATTTCCCCATTCACTGCACTTAAGTGAGACAAAGTATAAAGGTGTTAATCATTTAGTAATGTTTGTCTCTCTGCATTTGGATTGCCTATATTTAGTTGACGTTTCCTTTGTTACAGGCTCTTAACGCTGTAAGTATGGAAAAGACACCACTGATTATGTAGGAGACCGTTCAGACTTCTTTGCACTCGGTCTGATACATAAAACAGGTATGATAAAATTTGTCGATTTATACATTTAGTCCAATCATTCATTAGCCGGAAGAAATTAAGAATTAACCTGCTGTAAATTCATATTTAGTTGCAGTTATAACTTCTGTTGTTCCTAAATACAGATTAATATATGCTCGTATAAAACTAATTTTTGTTATTCGTTTAGAATACATGTGTATATTTATATGAGGAGCGTTGTTATATGTATACCATTGGAGTTTCACATGGCCTATATCCACGACATATAAATATAAGTTAAAGTTTTTGGACACATAAAAGCTTTTAATAGATACAAAACCTGTCCTAATGCATTTAGCGTGGATGTGCCTATAGATTGTTAAACATCGTCTAATCGTGTAAACTGATATTATCAAAATGGTTAGGGAAAAATACTCTAAACGATCAAGTACACCGGTACATGAATCATTGTTTTCTTTGTAAAAAAAGTTTTGAAATAGGTACTGTATATGGACATAGTGAAATGTCTAATTCATCAGAAACCCTGCTTGGTGTACTAGCTTAAAGGAGAAATATATTGTTTGCGTAGTAGATGCTCCGCATGCCAGCTGACCAAATTTGAAAACGACCATGTTGAAGTTCTCGAAAATGGTAGAGTCAAAACTACATTTGCAAGTTATGCAATACACACGACTGCGCAAATAGTGAAGTATGCTAACCGTAACACGAGGTCACGAAGTTTAAAAGATTTTGCAAGACTGATTCACTATCTTCTTATAAAAGCTAGACACTTGTGTTTTGCTAAATCTTACACACTACCCAGACTGCAATTTTAAAAATGATGTCAACGATAACAAGACGTTGATTTGTTCCATATGATTCCCAGCAAATGATGAAAAAGCAATCTACAGCTGAAATATAACGACCCTGCAGAGTAAAGTGAATGCGTGTCTGGCACATTCTTTACAAAACAAGGCTTTTCTTTGAAGTTCCATGGTGTTGCGAGGCAAATGTTTGACTGATAAGTTTTATAAAAGTTAATAGTGTACTATTTAAAAGAGAAATATTCAATTCAAGGCCGACCTGTCACGTTTGCTCCGATTGTTGCATGTCATTGCGTCTGCTTTAAAAGGCGGTCATTGCTCAAAACTTCCTGAAATAGGAAAATGTTGTTTGCCATCCGAATAAACCATTTACTCTTCATCTCACCTTTTGTGACTTTTGTTTCAAAAGCAGGAGATACCTTAACTGAAGAAAATTTCTGGAAGAGTATCTCGGTTCTACGTTATTTCAGTGTCTGCAAAATATACGTTAGGCACACTATGAAAATGCATTCAAGGATTAGATTAGAAGATTGTATTTGTGCATATCGATATATCGATAGTGATATTTTGGATATTGAATGGGGTGAATAGTTTGAGGGAATCAGTCGAAAATTTAACAAACTTCGTCCCTAGCAAAACTTTTTTTATATTTGAACGTTTTTCGTACTGAAAATCAGATGAAAGGTATCGGGTATAACAACATTAAACACTGGGTCCACTCTTTCATATAATAGTGATTAACCTTTTTGCTTGTACTGTAAAATGATCAAAAATACCTTTTGGGGACATTATATTTGACCCGTAAAATGAAAATAGCTTTAGTTGAACGAAATGACATACCATTTTCTAATTATTATGTCATTGTGCAAGAATTATCAGTGACAGTTGACACTCTGAAATAAAGGACTTTTTTCTATCATATCTATCGTTTGCTCTGCTTTAAAGCAACAGAAATTTCTCTCATGGGAAATAACAGAACCTGTCGTTATCTCTTGTTTTGAGTACAGACAATCTTCTCTTCATTACCTTAATCAAGGAATGAAACTATCATTTTCTCTGCCCTTTCAATGTGGTCTAGAAGTTCTTGACAAAATTAATTTATAGGCTAAAAGGCGAGCGAACGAGCGACAGAGAGAGAGAGAGAAAGAGAGAGAGCGAGAAGAGAGAGATTGTGCTATGTTACGTTCCACCACGCCGTAATAATAACCCAAGCTAAGATATCAGTGAAAATTCTTATTCATTTCAATTCTTGCGCACTTTGTAATCAGTTAACTTTTTAACACGATCTACTTCAAAGTTGGTATTCTAAAACAAATACTTCAAGGCGACATGGAGAAAACCCACAGTCGTTCGAAAAAAGTTATACTTACATTAATTTATTTCAAAGGGTGTGTTATACTTTCTGTTATTGCTGTTTATAAAAAAAACAGTTCAGAACATGTAAAGATGCGTTCTGTATTAGTAAATCCAAAGAGCACGAGACAGTTCTGACATTTTTGATAACATTTTAAACTAATTCACACTTAATTACCGTCTTAACGTTTTACAGAGTCAGCTTTATTAAATTAGATTAATTGTATGATCTGCTTAACAACATTATGTGCGAGTGAAAACATGAGTTTTAACATTGTTGAGTGTATTCCTTTTTATATATGATAATATTTTCTGACAAATTAAGTATTCTTAATTATCTCTGCTGAAGTTGATCTTAGGGAAAACAAGGAAGAAAGATAGTTTAATGCATAATCCTTTTACAAGTAACAAAAGGGAGTTTAAGTAAATTATGTTGAAGTTTAAAATTAAAATAAGAATAAAAAATGCATGGGCTATAGTAAATACTGTGCTTCACAGACCTCCGAAAACTCAATGTTCTGCTTCTGAGCGGGATTGGTTTAAATTTGTTAGATGCAAACATTAATTGCACTGAACTGTCCTTTATCTGCACTTGAAGCAATTATGTGACTACGCAGATGGAATAAAAAAAACTCTGTCCAACTATTACGACCAATCCTGTGATGCGTTGCTCTGGTGTTAACGAAATTAACAACGTTTCTGTGTATCTTTTACTTCGATTTTGGATTACCGCATGTCGGCAAATACCGTTAACAAGAGATGTTTTATTACTGAATTGAATTAGGGTATTTTTGCCAGAACTTCATTACAAACAATATTGCGTTTTCATAACATTATCAGAACCCTCTTTAGCCAGACAATATAATAGGTAATATCTATATTGCGTTCACTTTAAGCCAATACACGTGGATTATATATATATTTTCCTCAGAACGTCAAATTATCAGCCAGATTTTGGTTTTCATACGTGCTTACTTAGAGTTTTAATAGTTTGCTTAAGTAATAATGTACTGTGACAGAGCTACACCCATAGTAAGCTCTAATAATAATTGCAGATTATTATGAGAAAAAAATGATTCATAATAGCATTATGGTGTTGTATTAATTTCTGAAATTTATAACTTGATCTTGAAATTGAACAACCGGCTTTATTATTTCAATGGTTTCCAAAGATTACTAAGACTACTTTCAGCACTATAAAATCGACACATGCTAAATATTACCTAAAAGGAGAAGAATTCTTTAAGACTTTGTCTTCCATTCTAAGCCTTTTCCTTGAATATATGTTACTGCTAGGTGTGTATTATCGTATATGACATGAAACAAATTCTGGAAACAAATGTGTTTAAATTATTGGCTTTCCATACAGCAAAATTAGCTTTCTTTTCAAAGCTAAGTACATTGTATCACATTCATTGTAAGCGAAGTTTTCATATGTTTGAATTGATTTCAAGTGGACTTGAATTTTATATTGTAAATGTTCTTATGGATTCAGCTACAACTAAAAAAGTGCTTGCTTTTGTAACAATTAAATTCATATGTCAACAACAAAAGTCCTGAAAACTGTTCAAGGTTACATCTTGAAAAATAATCAACTTTTGACAAAATAAGTTAAGTAGTTTTTACATTTTACATTCACCTACATCTAGTGAAAACCAGCAAGCAGTCTTGCCTACTCTGTTGTTTTTCTTAATATATTGACTCAGATAATTGTTGAAATACACCATGCATTTTGTTTTGCATATTTATCTGATAAGATGTATGATGTATGATTAAAGTTTGAAAGAAAAACGTTTGAATTCCATCTCTGTTGAATTTGTGGCATAGCTATCACATAACATAATCAGTTCTGGAAGGAATTCAAACACAATAAAGGTGTCATTCCCTATCTGATATATTCTCCCATATGCAGAGTTTCATCGTTTTAAACAATAGTCGGACATTGGTCAGCAATGTTAGTAGCAGCTGTTTGAAATAAATCTTTAAACAAATTCAACTACACAATTAATGTCAGTCTTATGTGTTTTAAATGTAAAAGTATATGAACAAGTTCATCAAACATGGAACAATACAATAAAGATTTAACTTCCTCTGATACGTTTAAAAGGCTGAAGTATTGTTTGGAAAAATAGTATCGTAGAGATGCCTATCAAAATAATAAGTAACCATCTCATAGTGATTTTGTTTCCGTATGGCGTAAACGATACACAGATAGCTATAAAAATGGTATCGTTTTTTTAACAGAGGAAATATGATATAATATCAAGAAATATAAATCTATGAATAATTAAAGACAAGGTTGATAGATAATAACCTGTAGGTTATATTCATTGTTGTAGCTGAAAGAGAATCCGTATTCGAGCTTAATCTAAGTTGAACGTAATATGTTATAGACAACTTACTTAAGGTTAAGTATCGACAACATAATATCTCATAAATATTGAAGGAAGGCGCCTGCACAACATATGGCTTTACAAAACAGCGTTTTCAAACTTTCTTCTTCTCAGGAATACATTATGTTAAAATTTCACTACTGACAGTTCTGACTTTTTATAATATAAATAGAATCACAATATTGATTTATTATATAGCTGTCAAATGAAAATCATTTTCTCTCTGCCTACTCGTAACATTTCTATAACTAATCAAACATTGTAACTTTTCATTGCCAACAATATTTATTGATTCCAGGTTCTTAGGTCTTGTACTGCAACTATTTTTTGTGTGGAAAATTTACAACAAAACCCGCTTTAAGTAGGATACCTTTTTGTATTTTGTATTGTTACTATGTTTGAACATTGCTACTCAAGTATCTCTTGTACTAACCATTTAACGTGTATGATTCAATCTGAATACTGAATCAACATTATGGTTTATCAACTAGTAATAAATATAAGAGTAAACACTGAAAAATCAATATATAAAACATTAAAAACATTTTAAACAACCACATCTAGTAAGATTCTTCCTAAATCTTTTAGTTAAATAAACCAGTCGCAAATGAAAGTTTTGCGCCAAAACATTGTTTCATAAAGTTTTCGTCGCATGGTTTGCATTAAAGAATGGTAAAGTCGTTATTTTTGGGGTCTTTTTAGTAATAAAATCTTGAAATTGCACAAAAATGTTTCGAAAAAACAATTTCAGATACTTGTTAGCTTTAAGAGTTTATATTTTTGCGCTAAGCAAAACAAACGACAAAGCCTCTCAGATATGTAATTTATCAAAATGGATAGAACCTTTGCCAGAAAACTCGATATATTGACATTTCATTAATCGGAGCATGGCTCGATGTTTTCTGGGAATAAAACAAACAAACACTTTACTCATATTTCATTTTCCAGATTGGATAACTTTAGCAACATATTCCGACAATCACTTAGCCATATCTGTTATTAACAATTTTGAAATTGGCAACGCTAAAGATCTGTCAATGGCTTTAAATATTTAGTTAAAGTTTTGCTGCAGTTATTGTAGTATTTTATTCATGATGAAGGAAAGCTCACTATGCCTCTTGGTATGGTAGTTTTTGCTTAATACACTTATGTTTATATTCTCACTTCTAAATGTTCGTAAAATTTACAACAGTTTTCATCAACACAACATGGAACAGAAAAACACTTTAAGCATAGTTTGGAAAAAAGAGTTAAAGGCAAACTTCAGGGACGGACTTGACAAAACTTAATAAAAGAAATTCTTTTAACATGTACTTCACTATTTCAATGTAGAAGCAATCAATAAGATTGAATCAGTGATCCAGTGAAACTTGATTGTATGAATTCCATTATTCCCTGCGCTTATAAAGAGGCAGACATATATGCAAATGTTTGTGAAAATTTGATAAGTTTACATTTTTGCATAAAACATAAAATTGACTTTTACACCAATTCAGTATTTTATTGTTCTTTTGTCTTAGATAAAACAATTACGGAGTAATGTAACAAGCCATCTGTGATCGTGTGTTTAGATAGTTATCTTTCAAACAAAATATCAGACCGGACGCACAAAAAGCTAAAGGTAAGGCAATTTTAAAAAGTTGCAGCAGCTAGCGTTTCAATCTTTTTTGGTGTCTTTTTTATTATTTTAAACTGTGTTCGTTCAAGGTTATTATCAGCTAAAAAGAAGATTGCTGCTGGACCTGAACTATACCTGTGATAAAACTCTCTTACAAATTCGTCCTTAAGTATAAGATATTAAGTGAAAGAAACAATCACATGTTAAAATCTAAAAAGCATTAATCTATTAATCTATTAATGTCAATAATAAGACAACATTGGAAAATCCTGAAGAATGAACTTTGCGTGTTAAAGATCGTGTGTTCAATCACAGCATTTCTTAAGGAAATTAAATTATATGTAGAAATATGTATTTCTTTTTTCCTTGATTCCATTACAATATTATGCTGGAGATCTTTTTATCATTTCTCAAGACCTCTATTAGGGTAGTCTGCAAAACATTTCATTATAAAGTCCAATTAACTATAAAAAATAGTGAAAAACACAGTAAAATAACTGCCTCCCTATACAGTCAAAAAATTGAAGAAAAGATAGCTTAAACTTATTTATAGATCAATGAAACAAGACACCACAAACAATTAACGACAAAGAAAACACGAGGGTTTACCGCCTTGAAACGGTCAGTGGCAAATTATTTGCCACTGGGAACGGGAGTTAAACCAGGTTCAAGGATGCACCCACCTCCCACTTGCCCAGGTTTTCATAAGAACAAACAAGAACAAATTATCTTGGTGAATTAATTCTAACCCACCTATCAACTCTACAATATTGCATACAAAAGCACAAAAACATATATAACATACAATGCAAATAGCATTGTAAAGCGAAAAGGAAAGGCGCTCAATGACCTTACTATCTTCATCTTCAATAACTCAGTATTTTTAACTAACAATAAAGGATGGCGATTTAAAAAAAAATACGTTTTCCAATTATGTTTACAAAAGACGAGCACATAAACAACGAATATTTTTTGTTTCCTTAAATAAAAAAATCATGGGGTATTTAGATAATATCAAAATTAATTTAATGGATACATTTTAAAAATGTCACCATCAACTTGTTTTACAGCGCAAGTTATACATCGTACAACTTCTTCCTGGACAAAGATAAATTGTACGACTCGAAATAAAAAAAACTTTGTGTAGAAGACAAATGATTTAGCATTATTCAGTAAAATAATTTACATCAATTTTAAACCTTTCAATTGAAATATTCTAAGTGATCTTTTCAGCTGTATTTAAACTGACATTAGTGAATGAGAAGAAAATAATATGATATAATGAATTGTCAGTTGCAGGTTTTGTGCTCTAGCTCGACATTTTCTATTTAAGAGCAGGACAAAATACTTTTTGTTTCAGTGACGTTAACAGCCAAACTCAAACTTATTTCAATTTTAGTCTTCAACATTTGGAAAATCTTGTTCTCATTGAAACACTGTTCTTCAAAAAAACTGCAAATACATAATCAGATAAAAACCGCAGCACAGCAGTTTTTCTATGGAACGAATGAAGAGACACTGTTACTTAAATGCCCTATAGCATGGAATGCAGCTATTTTGTTACATAAACTGTGCAGATAATAAATATTCGAATAGTTCACTAGATAATATTATTGGCTCTTATCAAATGCCTTGCATGTATTAGTGTTGTACAAATTTAACCTTGCAGGGAACATTTCATGCAGGTCCTGATCAGAAACAAAAAGGCGTGAAGGAGAGACAATTTCAAGTTTCTTCCGAGCTGTTTTATGTATTTTATTATGTTTATTCATTGATTTTCTTCCTCAAGTAAGAAACGTTAGGAATTTCTCAGAGATGCGATTACTGAAATGGCTGCGATGTATCGAAGAACTAAGTCAACATACATTTTTGAATTGATAGCAACTTTTTCCGAAGGTCAAATGCCATTTTTAGTAAATCTAGAATTACTCGATTTGGGTAAAACAATGCATAATGTCCTGTTTCTTTTGTAATTTGTAGCTTCACCTCACCGGATTAAAACTTACAAATCAATTCAGTGATAGTTGGTCATTAAAAAAACAGCAAGGTAGTACAACAAACTTCTGAATTTACAAAAGTAATTATGATGTTCGGTGAGATGTTTTAAGAAATTTGCAAATTATTCGTATCTTAGTAATAATATTATAGACAAGAACACCTAAAGCTTTGGAGCATTTGTACATTTTCAATTTGAAATCTATCAAACTTTTATTGATTTACTGTTTCATTCAAATTAACTCGTAATAGGTTATTCAGTAACTAGACAATTAGGAATCATTTTCACAAAACCGCCTCCAAAAATATTGAATTACATTTCAGTCTACAGTCTGAAAGACTATCTTTCAAAGAGGTTCTCTAAATACATACAATGGCTGTTTTCTATATTTAATTAGAAAAAAATGTTGTGTTGTACTTTATTGTGAGACTCCAGTTTGAAAATAAAATCCATTCAATATATTCGAATTTTTTATTCATGTTAAGGAATGATGAAAAAGTTTTGTTTTCAATAATAGGCAAAGCAAATACTTCCTTCATATATTTTGCTAAAATTGTATTGTTGCTCAAAGAAACAAACTGTTTTATAATTACATATGTAAGTCTATGCTTTTATCAGCATCATGTCTACGCAACGTCTTTGAACTGCCCGTCTCACTACGCTAAGGAATTTACAGACTTGTTAAGTTTGTGATATTATTGTTCTTTGACCTTACTCAGTTTCTAACTGATGTAACTGATTATTGTGGATTCAACCTATGCACAATCACTCAATATATATGTCCACTTTTTCTAGATTTGATAGATAAGTAAGTGCTGCATATAGCCTTTAATTCAACGCTTAAAATTGGTTAACAAAATTTAAGTATCTTATCAACAGTGCTTTCAGATTAATTGTTATGTATTCAAATTACAAACTTGTAATAAAATTCTTTCGATAGATTCAAGTTCGGATGTTTTAATTCACAGTTATTCCTAGCACTCCTAGTTCCAAACCTTAATTACTTCTATTTAGACAATTGCACTCATATTTTATTTGCATGAACGCACCGGAGTGTCTTAAAGATCATGACTTTCACAATCTCTACAAATCAAGCTGCATGATGCTGCAAAACAAATGTGTTACTGATCAGTTTTATGAAATTTATGCACCACGAAAATTGAGGAATATTTAATTCCTGTAACATGTTTGCTCAATTGTTGCATGACAATGTATCTTTTTAGTAGGAAGTCATTGTTCAGGACTTCCTGAAACAGGAAAATGTTTGCCTTCCCCATACAACATTTGCTCTTCATCTCACCTTTTGTGACGTCTGTTTTCAAAACATCAAATACCTTTACAAATCTGAAAAAGCATCTCGCTACTTTTCCAATGGCTGCATAATTATGCCTCAGGCACAATAAGAAAAAAACATAGTGATAAGGATAAGATTAGAACATTGTAACTGTGCATATCAATTGGGGTAAATATTTTGTGGGCATCAGCTGAAAATTTAATAAACTTCGTCGCAGACAGTTGATAACTACCCCATCTGCATTTATATTTAACGTTCTTCGTACAGGAAAAATCAGCTGATAAGTATCGGGAATAGCACAATCAAACACTGGATCTACACTTCTATATACTAGAAGTAACTGACAGAATTATCAATTGTTTTTACGAGTACCTTAAGTTTTTGAGACATTGCATTTTACCCTTAACATGAAAACTGGTTTCAGTGAAAGAATTTATGTTACATTCTGTAATTATTATGTCATTGTGCAATATCTTATCATTGGCAGTCGTCAATTTGAAATTAAGGATTTTTCTATCATGTCAATCGTTTTCTGAACTTTAAAGAAACAGAATTTCCTCTCAGGGGAAATAACAGAATCTGTTATCTCTGGTTTTGAGAACAGACGTGCATTGCTTCATCATCTTAATCAAGTTATACATTAAATTTTCCACAGCCCTTTAGATGTACCAAGAAGTTCTTGAATAAAGGAATTTTATAGGCTAACAGGCAAGCGAGCGACACAGAAAGAGAGAGGAACTAAGACAAAAACGATTGTATGCAATTTTATGTCTCACAATGCCGTAAGGATTACCCAAGTCTATCAATGAAAATTCTTGTTCATTTCAAAATCTGTGGATCTACTTCAAAGTTGGTATTCTAAACTATTAACTTCTGGGCGACATGGAGAAACTCAGTGTCGTCCAAAAAGTTCTACTTACATTATTTTTTCATATGTTGTGATCAACGTTCTTTTATTGCTTTTCAAAATCAATACAGTACATAACATGCAAGGATGCGTTCTGTATTTGCTACCCCAAAATGAGACAGATTGACATTTTTGATAATGCTTTAAACTAATTCATAGTTACTGTCAAAACGTTTTACAGCTAAGAGTTTCAGTGTATGATCTGCGTAACAGCATTATGTACGAGTGAAAACATGGGTTTTAACATTGTTGAGTGTATTGATTTTTATAATAAAATTTTATTTCAAATTAAGAATTCTTAATCTCTGTTGAACAAGAACTTTGGAAAAAACAAGGAAGAAATATGATATAAAGCATTGTTATGTGCCGGTTTCTTGAGCTCTAACTTGGCAATATCCATTTAATCGACAAAAAGAATTTCTCGTTATGGCGTGATGTTTGGTGAAATTGAAATATCATTTACTCGTTGTCAACATTAACTTAATCTTATTTTTATTGTTACAAATTCCTTGTATCGCCTTTGAACGAAAAAAAAAACCTAAAGCAAATGCATGCAAGGTTTTCTTCAGATTCAAATGCCTCAGTCCATGTTAACTGAATTTTAAAATAAGCAAAAAAAATCGAACAGTTGGTAAATAGTATATTGTTTTTAGAAAAAGGATATTTTCAGAAAGTTAGAAGATATTTTAGACAGGGGACGTCGAAAAAGTCACACCAGGCCACTAAAACAAACACCAAGCCGTTGTTAAAATCGTCTTTTTGTGTGTTCTACATAACATTATGAGTAAATATGTATATCGTTAAAATAATCGAACATCGCAACACAAAACAATAGATGTGCCTTTCCTAAAATAATCAATATTGACACCAGGTTCTTGGGGATTTTGAAAAGAAAAGTGTCAAATACACATACGTGATCTGAAATATTCTGCAAGCATTCGTTTCAGTTGTTGTAGTTTTTACCTTGTGAATATTGTTCGAAGGACAAAGAAAAGTTGATAGTAAGATAACTGTTTACCATTTTTAAATTTGGTTTTCATATTGTCAACATATATGTGTTGCATAACATGGCTTCAACAGTAGCTATAGAAGCTATACTGTTTTGCTAAAGAAACACAAGATTTTCCATAATTCTTCTACAAGTAACAAACTGGTAACAAATGTTAGAGTTTGTTTTTGATTAATTATAAGAAGGGCTTGGGCAATAGTATATACTGAGCTCTATTGACCACAAAAAACTCTATGTACAGCTGAGAGGGATTGGTTTAAATTTGTTAGAAACAAACATTAATTGCGCTGAAATGTCCTGTGAATTAATTATGTGACTACACAAATGGACTAAGAAAATAACTGTCTAAGTACTACGACCAATCTTGTGATGCGATTGGTCTGGTGATTTTTTTAGGGGTTTTTTTTTAGAAAATGAAAACAAGACTTTTTGCTCAATGTACTGCTGCTTTTTCTAAATGTGTATGCTGCTTTTATTTCAAAATGACATCTGTGATAATGTACACTTGTCCACCTAGAAGTTCAATAGACTCTGCACGCTCGAAATTCCTTTCTTAAATATTGCTAAAAATTAAAGAATATTTGCTCGTTTATGCAACGGTCAAATAGAAACTTGTTCTGTCTAGATAGCTAACAAAGTCAAATTATAAACTAATATACTTGTTTCAAATCTATCAATTTTATTCGCATTTCTTCCATATAGAATTTGATTAAACGTTACCATTGGATCTTGAAAGCAATTTACAAAGCATTTTGGTACCACCAGGATCTTACAAAAGAATGGCAAAATGCAAGTGTCCATCACGCAGGTATACAGCAAGCACATTTATAATAATACCATTTCAAATTTAATATTGATAATAGCTGGTAAACCGTTTCTTTCTGTTACCGTATATATATCAAACATTTATTTCAAGTTTTTTGTTAACAACATCCGAAAATAAAACATAGTTTGAATCTAAACGTTTTGTTTACCCTTTTTAAATTAATTATTTTAAGATTAAGTACCTTTTAGTACAAGTATGCAACACTAACAATTAGATCTAGCACACTGTATGTATGTGTAAATGGAGAAACATTTTAACTGGTAGAGTCATAGCACAAATTGGTTAGAAGCAGCACGCCGCATGAGTACCATTTAGAAGACTCAGTAAGAGTTTAACATATTCACGTAAGACTACTAAAACAACCGAAATCAATTATCAGACCGCTATTCTGTTACTTACATTTACGAAACAATGCTATTTTGTAGTTTTAAAATAAAAGTGATGTTTCAGTTCCCAAGCCACGAAAAATATGAACGCATGATTAAAATGTATGCTAGATTTAAGCGTCACCTATAAGTGTTGTCACTTAAGCTGTAACATTTCATTATATTGATGAATTATAATGGCATATTTCTGCCAACACTTAACCCCTTCATTTTCAAGAGCTGATTTTTTAATGAAATTTTATCTCGCTTTCATGAAAAGTAAAGGGCACTTTAGATAATTAGATTTTCTTCGATCTGCTTGTTACTGCTCAAAACCGACACCTTATGATTGCCCAGATACGAAAGTGATTCAGTAAACTGTGTCAATAATGAAACGTGAAAAGTTGTGACCTTTAAAGCTTGTTAAATATCCAGTTGCAGTTCACAGCAGTACTGAACATGCTGCCAAAATAATAATAATGACATTTTATTTTAATGAAAGATAATTTTCCTGAAATTTACATTGTCATTTTTTTGTCATAATCAATTTAAGTATTTTATAAATCGTGAGGTAAAAAATTAATGTTAATCCGAGTTGCATGATGCCTTATCTACATTGTGGATGTAACGGACTTTAGGCGAGAATACTGGTATTTTTTCGTCATAATAATTTAAGTATTTTATAAATCGTGTGATAAAAAATTAATGTTAATCCGAGTAGCATGATGCCTTATCTACATTGTGGATGTAACGGACTTTAGGCGAGAATACTGGTTTTAGCCAAGGCAGCATGCATCGCGCTGAATCTATGCGAGGTTAAAACTAACGGACAAACTACTAAAGTACTACTGATAACCCTTTTATTAGGCACTGATAAAAATATCAAAGCACAAAGCTGCCTTATTTATGTAATAGCAAAAAACGATGTGCAAAAGGGTGATATTTACAAATATATACATAACATTTCAAACGGCAAACCTCCGTTATTTGAATACATGATGAGTTTTGTCAATATTTATTATATTTAATTTGACATGACATGCCGCTTAATATTAACTGATTCTCAAGGTCATGCTTTATGTAATTACACGTGACTTTATTTACTTGGCAGAAAAGATAACAAATAGATACTTCTCTTTTTGAATGGTTTATCTAGAACTTCTGTTGAACAAGATGAAATAGTAATGGAAGCAGATGTTTTCAATTTACGAAGTATTTGTGTATTCTAGTTTTGCGACGTATTTGGTAAAAAAAGGAATTCAGTCAAGACATCAAACACAACCTGAAGGCCAATATGCTCCTTTTTGATCACCTTACTATCACAGTGACCTGCAAGGCTGGGCAATACTGATGTAGAACATTCTTGGAAGGAGACCTGCAGATAATGTTCCATGCCACATTTCTAACCCTTAAGCCTAACAGTCTTTGGCAAAACTATTTTCAAAATGAACAAAGGGGAAAAGATTGGTTTGTAGTTTGGGAAAATAATTTTTATCCTATTCATTACAATATATGAACAGATTGTTCAAATTTAGTACGTCTATAATGAATAAGCCACATATCCCTTCCCCCACCCCCTACCTACTTGGTTGGGCCAGTGCTGACTCTACGGAAGACCATGTTGATGCTTCCCGACAAATAACATTAAGTTTCAGACCAGAAATACAGTTGTATATATGTGTGTAAACATCTGATTTTCCCTAGGGATAGGCAATACCAATCAAGGTGACACTGTTTAAATCTTACTGAAGGATTTCTTCATGATGCCCGGGCTAGTCGGCATTCTTTCTGATAAAAGGATTTTAACATGTTGTTCCTTTTATAATGTATATTAAACAATCGACCTCTTCCCCAACCCCTCCCCCCGGCGGCGCCAAAATAGATCCAATGCATGTGCACACACAAAAACCTTGATGAAGGACATTTAGATGATGTTTCGTCTAAAATATGTAAGCTCATGTCTTACAGTTTCAGAAAAGAAGATTTTGAAAATACTACCTGTTCCATAATGTTTAAAATTTGATTCCTCAATGACTATCATTTCAATAAAGGGCATTGTTTGAACCTCTAAATTACTTCTAGATGATGCTACTTACCTTATGTTTCAACTGTAGTTCCAGACAATAAAAAATTATGCATTTTTTGTATATAAAACATGAAACCCTGAGCCTGGGCCAATACTTTTCCCTGTGACATTATGTTAACAGGCTTTGTAAAGAATCTAGATGATACCTTGTGCAAAATAAATAAGCTCTAGACTTTATGGCTTCAGACAATAGATATATAAAGTTAATCTATTCTGTGAAATTTTCAATCATCCGATATTTACGCACTTGGCCGAAACTTATCACAAGGGTACAACCTGAGTAATCTAGAAATTCATACAATTTTTTTAAGTTTTCTGAACTTTCAGACAAGAAGTTTTTAAAGTTCGTCTATTATTATTTAATTGCTTGAACAAAAAGACTGTCCCATTGATCACAGTTTGAGCCATCGTGGAAGCGAGCTTTGAAATGATGCACCATACCTATCAGTCTTCATGGTTTCAGACGAGAAAATCATCAAGCATTGTACTGTCTAAGTTTATATAAAATTAGTTGTCCTACGCGCAACAAATTTGGACCCCAGGGTAGGATTATTTATTAATTTAAATAATCTTTGTATAGTACTTAGTACCTCTAAATATTGAACTTGCCAACCTGTGCATGCAATTCAATTCTTTAAAAGAAAATGTTTAAAAAAATCTATACTTAACGATTAGTTGCATGTCAAATGGTATAATTGACTTCGTTACATTAGTCTAGAACATGTGTTTTATCTTAGGCGTTTTGTGACTGAACCTGCGGTAAAAATACATTTTTTTACTTAGCACTTCCTACAAGTCTTTCCTACAGTTTGATGTTTGATATGATTGAATTGATACTAAGAAATAAACTTAAAATAAAAGATACTTCTAATTTACCTAAAATAATTATCATTTTGATATTTAAATCCAGATATTGCAATGATCATCGAAGGCCACTGACAAGGCAAAAAAGACTTGTTAAGCTAAGAGGTAAAGTTTAAAAAAGGCTGTCTTAAGTGTTTAATAGAGCTATATTACAAGGGCTTCCGACTGCCTCCGGCACCGTGGATCCTGACAAGGCTTTAACCTGAAATCACCAGCCCTCCCCTCCCTTCCCTTCCCCTCTTTAAGTTCAGTATTTTCAGTTTTGAGAACTTTCATCCATGGAAATATTTCTGACAAGATTTATTAACTTTTACCTATCGGTTAAGGAGATGTTTTGTAGCCTTTTTATTTGACCTAGGTTGCTGAGCTAATAACTGACGAACATATATGTATTACGTCACTAAAGCTTTCATTTGAGACGAAGTAATTATATACATTAAAACCGAAAATTCACATTATTTCAAGTTCGTTTTCTTTGGTGAGGCAGAGTTTATATAAACAGTTAACTGGGAACGTTCAGACAAATCTGAAGCACTGAAAATTGATTTCCATACAGGAAACAAAATAGATAACAGTAAACCTTATAGTGAGTGTAAATCACTGCCTCAACTTATAAATTAGTATGGTGCTTGAGTGATACTTCTATCAAGGTGTTAATTAAAATATCTACAATAAACGAAACAACTACAATTTTCTTCCATGTAACCACAAAGATCTCATGAATAGTTAATGACCAACTGACTTTTTTTCTAATACAATGGGTAGAAGTTTCTGCTTATAGATTTGTGCTTGCAATTTCAAGAGACAGCGAAGGCAATTAGAATTCACAATACGAAACCGAAAATAATATTAGAATACTTTAAAAGATCATGGCGATGGAAACAGAGATCGCTCACCCAAGTTTTTACAAATCAGTTTTAAAAAAAGAAAGATTATTTACAGACATGTCTACCTCATGACATTTAAAGTAAATTGTGAACAATTTATAATGTTTGTCTGAGTGATACTTATTTTTTTATTGCGTCTAGTCCCCTTATATATTACAATAATATCTGCTTTCACGCAAAGATAGACAAATTGGTGTCTTCTCTTAAAACGTATGATTTACTGGCGCACTGCATTGCAATAACTGAGTATATATACTTAACGACTTGCTGTCTGCCAGCGTTTAAACCAACATGAAAGTAAATAAGCACTTTTTAAAGAACGCGTACTCACACTAGATAACTATGATTGCCAGTATGTAGGATATTTTCGTAAACCTGACATCGGAATACTGAAACTTCCAGTGTACGTGTATTATTTTTCGGCGTAGCTATGTTAAAATCGATTTTGACCTACATTTGTTGCGAATAAAATTGTCAGATACAAAATTTTAAGCTGAAGAAGGAAGTTTGCCATTGGTTTAAGGTGTAATCTGATAAAATCAGCTCCTAAATAACGCTCTGCTATTAACTGTAGTTAGACCATTTACCTCAGTCAGATTGGTTAAAGGTGTCGCTTTAAGAAACTTTAGGACAGACTAACGAAACGAAATTAGTGTAATATCTTTTGTTTGCTTGTGTTTACTTATGTTGACTTCTGCGCGAAAACAACAATAATGAACTCCCGTATCACAACAGCAAACTTGTAAATGTTAGGAAATAGGGCATAAGTGTTAAAATAAAACGTTTTTGTTTTGAAAAGATAGATTAAGAAAATTAAAATATTACAATGCAAATAAATCGCAAAATCTGCTAGGAGAGATTAAAATCAATGAAACATATATTGTATTTAAGGGTCCTTTCCAGAAAACAGATACGCTCGTTATTTACTATGATTATGTTTTGTCTTTCTTTGTATTGTTGTTATTGGTGTGTTTGTTTTTGTCATTTAACACGGCATTATTAGATTTTTTTAATAATCTAATAATTGTTATGTTTAAGAAAAAAACTCGACAGTAAAAAAATCAAAAGGTGTAAAATTCAAAATGTGCGCCAGACAAGCAATATTGTCAGTCTTACCATGAAATTCGATTGTTAAAGCAAATGCAGCATTGTTTAATTAATATCTAAGTAATTATTTTTTCGTCGTATATATTATTTTGAAGACCTTCTTTGTAATCTGTGCGTACGACCACTAGAGGTTTCAAGATTTGCAAAGACTGTCATTTTTAAATTTCATTTTACCCACTATATGTGTTGACGAAATATCAAACAATATTTCACTTGTACAGCTCTGTCAGCTGTCTGTTTTATTTATTTAGTTATTATTAAATTAATTTAATTATTTGCCAAAGAAAAACTGATTGTAATTATTCAAATATTAGATACACTGATATTTGACAAAATACGATAGGTGATATTGAAATTCCTAAAAACGAGCTTTAAATGAGAGCTTATAATATGACATGTTCAATAATGTGTTATGAGCATTTGACGTGTACATTGTCTATAAGTATTGAGGTTTGGTTCAAATTTGCATTTTTAATGCAATAAATAGACGTGATTTTCATATTTCATTCTTATAAGAGTGTCAAAAGCAGTTCAAAACAAGCGTGTTTTAAATCAAAAGTATGAGACGTAAAGTAAGTCACGTGATATAAGCAAAGTATTTTTGAATTTCGGGCTATTGGTTTCCACTATAAAATATGGACTTGATATTCTATATCAGCTTGAAGCATTCCCTCATGTTCTTAACAAGTGGTTGTTAAACTAAACAGAGAAAAAATCTATTGCAGAAGACAGCTTTATAAGAAAGCTCAATAAGAATATACGACTTTGCAGGATCTTTAAGACTACAAGGCATCTCATTAATATAATTACAAGACAAAAATACGTGTGAATGACTTTCTTCTTCACAGTATTGATGTAATAAGGATTGTCTGCCTGTAGTAAAATCAAACTCTGGAGACGACAATTAAATCTCATAGACTTTACAATTTGCAGTCCAATAACAGTATCGTTGTAAATACACTCAACATGACTACTACGTAGTTTGCAATGTCATCGCCATTTATTACGTCAACGGATTTTTTTTTTATTGATTTTTAAGTTTGAATTGTTTAAACAAACGCTGCTCCATGATACCAAAGACGGACAAAGACAGGAAGAAATAATGATATTTACATTTTCTTTGCTCCCCAGAAAACTTCCGGACACCATAAAATCGCCGCTCTCTCTGTCCGTCATTATGTGCTTCGTCATGTCATGAAGTCTCACTTTTACTTTTCCAAGCTGTACCAAAGCTTTAGTTGGAATAACTTTTGGAGTGTCGGGGGCAGGAACCATGTCGGTAGTTCAAAGGTCAAGATCACACTTGCCTACAATTATGCTTGTCCTGGGCTTGGTTGAAGCGATTATAAAATTACTTGGCACACATGTTTGTCTCAGTGAGACAGTTTGTCGTGCTTATGAATGAACCAGATCAGCTGCTTAAAGGTCAAGGTCAGACTAAGAGGCATAAATAAAAACTGGCTAAAATTCGGATTGTCCAGGCTATAATTTGCCATGGCTGCAGGGATTTCAAAGTTTCTTGGCACAAATGTTTGCCTTAATGAGGCGGCATGTGGCGGAGTAGCTCAAAGGTCAAGATCATTCTTAGAGGTCAAGTATTTGATTTATTACAATATTTTGTTGACATGAATATCCAGCAGCGTTTTTTATCAAATTTATACCCCAATTAGTTTCCGTTGACATTTATTGTTTTAGCCGTGTCTGGGCCGCGACTGGTGGCACCTATCAATGTCACCTATTTTATAGAATACTATACTTATGTAAAAATAAATGTGTGGTGGATATATCTGCGTTAAACCTTTATACTGTTTATAACTGTAGCTACATGCTACAGTTTTATGATTTCTTACATATTATTAAAATACAAAAAAAATATCTAAGATAAAGCAAAAATAAGTAAATAATGTATATACAACTACTGTAATAAAGTAAATTAACATTTGATTAACGTAAGATATATCTGAGACAAAATATTCATGTAGAAACATAAATTAAAAAATATATATATATCATAAAAAGGGAGTGTTGTGAAAAATAAATCGGTAAGCAAATTAGAATAATGAACTTAGTCTGATATAAGCATTTAAATAGCTGTCCGTTTGTGCAGTGACTTTTAGTGTTGAGTGTCGACACTGCAAATTAATTCAAATTCGAGTTAGAACTGAGTTGCAACGTAGAAACAGATTTTGCCAACTGTGATAATGATATTAAACTTTCACATGTTGACTCAATCGTCTTTTTCCATTTATCTGGCTTTAAAATTAACGAGTGTCTGAAAATAATGGATTATAGAAAAACTGAATATTATTTGGTATACATTAATTGACAGGAGTGAGCTATAGCAATGAATGAACAAAATAGAAGACAGGAGCAAATTAAATCCGAGTAAAAAAGTAGTTGTAGGAAAAACATCAGCACCCGATATGTTTCTGGCATTCCCTTGAAAATAAGAGGGAAAAACAAGTCTTACCAGCAAACTACAGTACATATTGAATGAAAAGTTTGACAGTATTATCTAAATTTGAAAGTAAACTTATACATGAGAAGGTATGGTTCAGAGAGACAGTCAAACAGTCTTCTGAATTTATGTTAAGAAAGCCTCGATTTATTCTGTCAATTATTCTGTATTCTGACGCCGTATCCGTAACAACTGTTCGAGCAAGCAAATTTATAAAGTAGATTAATATTTGCTACACAGAGACCAGAACGTTTACATGCAAAACAAGCAGAAATAAAGTCATTAGGAGATGTATAATGTTGTAGAAGATCAGAGTTTATAAAAACATTTTTATCTTTCAGAAATATTATAATTTTTTAGTAGTTGTATGTATAGTATAGGACTATAAATATCTCGCTAGAACCTAGACTTCTATGCGATCAATGAAACCATAAAGACAATATACAGCTATATTGTCTTTGAATATTTTTTCATTTATCTCAGAACTTTTATTATTACAGCAAGAAAAGTTTAGGTAACCATAGTGCTGTATGCTGATGTAAGAAGGTAGTGTTTCTTTCATGTATGGCTAAAAGTCTCTCGGCAGCTATGAACAGTCTGATTTGAAATCATGATTAAAAAACAGAAAACAACTTAAACACTTAAACAGATGTTTTCAGTGAGGATTTTCGTTTTGACTTAATGTACCAAGCCTATGTAAGTTTCCCTGTTTTCGTTTTCTTTTCGAAAAACATGTACCTGCACAACTTAAAAACAGTTTAATTTAACAAATCCAGACCCGCCATCAATACGAATTTTCCCTTATTTGGTATCTAAGTATAGCTTAAACATTCCATGTTATTTGATTAGACGTGTTTGGCTTGAATTGTATCTTAGAATAAGGAAAGTCTTCGCCCTAATATATTAATTTACACTATCAAATTAAGTGCTCTTAAGCAGTCACTGACTTTTACATGAAAATCTCTTAATGAAACACTCAGGAGAAGTGTAGTCTTAAACACGATGATTTGGTTCTTAAAGGTGACAATGGAAAAAATTGTAACTGGGTGAACTTTTCTGAAAACTTTGCGACTTACATAATATTGAACATTTACTCAGTATCGAATTGTAACATTTGAAATGAAATGTAGAGAAGAAACAGATTTTAGAGATATGCATATAAAACTACCGACGGTTAAAGCTACATCAGTAATCGTTTTTTGCGTGTTGTAAAAATGTTCTGCGAATTCGAAATTTTGTTTCTCAAACAAAATTTTAAATATAGTGAAAGTTAAAGCAAAACAGTTGATTTTCAGAAAAGTAAGTACGTTAAAGCCTGTCAGCAGTTAAGATTACGGATAATGTTGTTAGCAGTCTGGAATGTCAGTCTTTCTCAAATCATATCTTGAACGGGTTCGAAGCTGGGTATAATGTTGAGCAAAGAAAAAAAAGGCACCAGCTTAGATCAAAGGCAATTCCTTGTGACCACACAAGGGACTATATTTAATAGGTTTTCCTGAAATTGATTATCATGTTTATTTTGTTTTCTAAAATAAATTCAGAATAAGTAGAAGACTGAGTCATATGGGATCAAAAACTGGTTTGCAGATGAGATCAAAGGATAATTTTAATGACATTTTGATTCAAATCTTCATATTTTGAATTTTTTTTTTTCTGATTAATACACTTTTGAGACTTGGTGATCTGGGATCAAAAATTTAGTCACAAGCTCAGATCAATAAAATTCTGATGAACTCTTAAGAGAACACATAAAGGAATTGATCTTCAAGAAACTTGTTCGAGTATGTGACTTGCAAATTTCGAGGACGCCTTTGAAACTGAATCAAGTTGGGGCAAATACTACGTACCCACTTTGGTCAATTGAATATCAAACCACACTCTAGATGCCACATTTTCAGCTCATTGCTTATAAGTCTGGATCGAGTGATCGTCTTTACCGCTCGGATGTGATAAATTGTGGACCATATAGAGTCAAAACTAGTCAATGAAACAGTTCGTGAATTATTCTAAATTATTCTAACTAATAACTATAAAAGTTGGTGAGAGTGGTTTCTTTATATATCCGACATAAAAAGGAAACTAGGTCACCTGAAGTAAAAACTAGCTTTACTACTCAGCTCAGTACGAATCGACTTTTGACATGAATTTAATTTAAATTTCATGTTTTAATATAACGCATTAAGGGTCATTTTTCATTTTTTTAATGTTTATCTGAATTCATATTTTGTTAATCCATATGGTTAACAAATTTAATAAATTGGCATGTAACCCAAATGAAAATATTATTTCAACTGTAATGATTGTAAGCTTGACCCAGTTATCATTGAACCTTGTAAGATTGTTTTCTTAATAAAGCAGTTACACAGTTGAGTGATATAAGACTACGGTACGTTTGTTTAAAACAATATATTTTATGCCCCCGAAGGGAGGCATATTGCTTTGAACTGTCCGCCTGTCAATCTGTCCGTCAGTCCGTCCGAAAACTTTTACATTGGCCATAACTTCCTAGTAAGTGATTTTACTTCATACTTGGACACAACAACTCTTGGACAAGACCTTCCTACAGACCTATAAGCATGTGATCTTGATCTCTAAATGACCTTCATCTTGAAGATCCAATTGTCCAAATCTTTAACATTGGCCAAAACTTCTTTATTAGTAAGTGGATTTACTTGGACACAACACCCCATTGGACAATACCTTCCCACTGACCTATATTTATTTGACCCTGAACCCTGAATGACTGGTCCTCATCTTAAAGGTCAAGGCACCACTTTCGGGGGTATTTTCATTTTACAGTGTCAATTCTTGTTGCCAATTTAAAATGAGTTTAAAGTTATGAATTTAGGTACAAGTATGCCAGTTAGCTTCAGGTGTGACATCAGGGACTTAGATCATGAACAAGATACCAGTTAGCTTTCTAAAACATGAATGATTGGAGCTTTTAAGATTTCGAAAAAGAGACGTTCAATAGAGTTATCAATCATTTTGAAACAATAACTTTGAGTGAATGTGAACGATCTTGGGAAACATTGCGCCGTCTTTTGATTTCTGAACTGTCAGATATATCAAAGAATATTATAAAGGTTGAATCAATCCGATATATTACATCTTTAAAAAAATGCATTCTGATCACAAGCCAGTAAAAGTTTTGATAAGCAAGTTCAACAAATAAGTAAACAAAATAAAACAGCCACACACTTTGGTAGAAACTACCAAGAATCACACAGATCAAGACTGTTTTCTTTGCATTGTAAATGGATAATGGCACAATAACATAATGACAGCTTTCAACAGCTTTGATTTTTACCGAAACCAAATGACTTGAAAGATAAAAAAATCGGTTGAAACATAGCAACATGGTAAATCTTCACCCAAGTTTATATTTGATTTTCTTGTCTTAAAATTGTGTTTATAGATGCATTCAAACACTGGCTAAGTAAGGAAACACTCCTTGAGTAGTGACCTTGATATATTATACTGCTATTTATAGAGGGTTGTGTTTTTTTCACATGTTTTTCTTCTTTAGTCTGTGTGTATGTGTCAAGAAGTTATTTTTAAAGTGTAAAATGTAATGAATCTTTCAGTCAAGACACTGACATGCATGCCCATTTCTCTGTCGAATTAATGGATTTTCTTTGTTATAATGTTCAAAACTCTGGATTATTAAACTCTGAATGTAGTCGCAACATACCATATTCAATTAAATATATGAGGTAAAACTAAGGTGAATAAAAAAGGTAATATAAAAATGTTAACTAAACTAAAACATACTGCAAGGGATCTCTGTAGTGCTATAGAAAAAATTTGTTTCTTTCTACGATACACATTTTTGTTAATTTTTCTGTGCTTAATTTCCATTTAACTGTACACAACGTATGGGTCTGTTTATTCATTTTATTTTTATAATCTAATATTAATGCTTGCTGAATATACTATAAATATAAGGCACTTGATAAGCAAGTTACTATTTTAAGGACGTAAAGGTGATATAAATATTAATCTAATGCACATGAACTAAACTGGAATAGAACTGGGTTGGTACGACTGCATCAAATTGATTAATTTATGTCTTTCTCCACACAATGGTATGGGGGAGACATTTTGATGTTGTGCTTTCTGTCTGGATACCTGGATGTCACAAAGAATGTCCGCTTCATAACATTCCCATTCCTTGGATTTTTTAATAACTTGGCAGAAATTTTAACTACCATACGACAATATATCAAGCGCAAGAAAGAGGTCTGTACCTCCAAGGTCAAGGTCACACTTAAAAGTCAAATGTCAAAAACAGGGTATATTTTCGTGTGCACTCTATACCTTTGTTATTTCTTCATGGATTTTAAAATTATTTGTGAGAATTGTTACCCCCCCCCCCTACACACACACACACGCACCCACCCACCTCATGAGACGATGTATCATGCGCAAAAACAAAAGATCCGTACCTTCAAGGTCAAAATCACAAACTTTAAGGTTATAAGTCAAAAATGGGGTCTCTTTTGGTGTGCGCTCCATAACTTTTTTCATTTGTTTGAATCTGAAAGACTATGAAAAGTGCAACACGTTCTCTAGTACCTTCCCAATGCAGTATTCAATTCTCTACACTAAAATAATGACAATAAAATTAACAGCACAGAGACGACATTCATTAGACAGTGCTCTAAATATGTGTCCAAGTGCATGGGACACACCTAATATATGTTCAGTTGAGTGGGGGGGGGGGTGGTGGAGAGAGAGAGAGAGAGAGAGAGAGGGAGATGTTTTTGTTTCAAATAGTATTATTATGTGATGTTTTAGATTCCTAGAATATAAGGAAATGGTTGATACAAATCACTTTCATTCTGATATATCTTTTACAGTTCAAAAGTAAGTACTTAACATTATAGCACTTCAAGTGAAACGTAGTGAACAGTTATAATATATATAATGATATGCTTACCCAGATGTACATATATCCTCCACATTGCTGAGGATTTAAAAATTGATGTAGAAAATATATACATACAGTACGCTTTCCTTTAAAGCAAGTTAATTAGTTAAAAGAATCATCTAAATATCTGACTGCTTGTCCATCTTGTCAAACGTGTCGCTTTTATTTTGAAAGATAAAAGTGCGAGTTGTAAAGAATAGGATATGAAAAAAACAATGTTATATCAGTTGTGATAAGATGTGCTAGAAAGAAAAAAAATTGTCTTCGTTTTACACATTTCTCGTAATTCAGATAATTTTAGAGAGGAAATAGGAAATTCATTAAATTGACGATGTAATACACAGAAGGGAGAACATAGCGTGTATGCGTGTGATAAACCGCTTGTTGTCACTTCACGATTCTTTTACTAGAAAGTGGCGAACACTATCCATTTTCCTAATTAACACAAGGTTTGGGAATACATCTATTTGATGTGATATTTCCTGTAGATTTTATTGTTATTTTGTCCCTTTAATTAGTTTAATTTGTCAGGTAATAAAAGACACATGAATAGAAAAAATTACTGTCGAAAACATGCATTTACTTTTTTTTGTTTTTTATTCTACATGACTTTGTATAAGTCGATATCAGCATTTTGAGATAATACAAATCTGATACTGTTTTTTTTACAGGGAAGTTAAAAGAAATTGTCTTCGTCTAATGCTTGGAATAATCGAAAATAGTTTTGAAAAAGTACAGCATAAAGAATTCAAAATAGAAATGTAGGAATGTTACCTGTCAGGCGAAACAAAGATATATTAAATGATGGACAATTAATACATAATAATAAGAAGACGAATACTCGTATCTGTAGTTGATATACAAACCGACAGCGTATTTTACATATGGATCCAAAAATCTTAATTTTGATATATATGTGGAACGAAAAAAGATCAACTTCGTCAAAAAAAAAAAAGAATTAACTTTAAGCTATAGTACAACTGACATACTAAATTTCTACGAATAATAAGTGTTACTAATTTCAAAAAAAGATATACTATAATCATTAATATTTGAGTATATTTAAAGAGAAATAATAAAAATGAGAAAACCTTTTTTCTGTCTTTACTGAATTATATGTAAATAGCATTGCCTTTGCTATAGCTAATTTAATAAATTAAGTTATAAATATAGAAATTTAAGATCAAGCAATACCATTAAAGTGCATTTAATTTCTTTATGACAAAAGTTTGAGAACATTTTTTCATTATCTTGATATTTTACAAACCATCGTCAAATAATTTGAATGAAGTTCCCGTTTTAAAAGAGTTAACGTTACATCTGTGGTCAAAATGACCTTGATTATTAGAAAAATACTATTTGCACTGATGTGTGTTGCAAGGAAAATTACTTTCTTAAATAAATTCATCGAGAATATGGCTAAAATCTTTTATGACCAGTACAATCATATTAAACTCAATGTAAAGCAATGCTGGAATATATATTCACATTTATTGCAATTATAGAATTTAAAAGACGTATTTTTGAACTCAAGTACAATTTCAAAATACAAAATTATATGCTACCAATCTTAAATTTGCTTGTCAACATAAACAACTTAAGAAGGATGCATGTTGTTTGATTTGCCTAGATTTTTTCTTTCATAAACATCAAAGTGTCTAGTGCAGATGTGAAGTTTTGGGAAATTACTTTTACCGTGACCTTGTACAGATTTGCAAATATACATTTAAAACCCATTTGATGTTTCTATTTTTATGTCCCCGAAAAAGTGCATAAAGTTTTTGACTTGTCCGTCTGTCAGTTTGTCATTCTGTCAGGCAGTCCAAAAACTTCAACCTTGCCCATAGCTTCCTAATAGGTAAATGGATTTACTTCATACTTGAACACATCACCCTTTTGGACAATCCCATCGCACTGGCGTGTATTTGTTTAACATTGACTCCTAAAAGTCCTTGAACTTAAAGTCCTAATTGTCAGTATATATTTTTACCTCGACCCCACTTGACCTTGAGGATATATAAAAGCACTTCTTTTGAATTATCTACAATTTATCTACATCTGGTAACATATATCTTTTCTACCTTGGCCCCTAAATGACCTTCACCTTGATGTCAAATTTTCAACAATAAAAAACACTTCTTTAGAAGGAAGTACAATTCATCTTCATCTAGTCCTAAGCTCAAAAGTCAAAGCACCACTTCGGAGGCATTGTTATCTTACAGTGACAGTTCTTGTTTCATATTTTAATTACTTCGTCGACACAGTTTGAACTTTTTGTATACACCTTATATAAATATGGTAAAATAGTATGTAACTATGAACAATTTTCTATATATTGACATTGATATTCTTCTGTTTGCCGTGTGTTAGATATTGTCTTGTCCTTGCAGAAAGAACACTTGCAACATTGAATTGTAAAGATACCAACAAGGAATGCACCAGACTGGTGTTTTTCAGTCATTTGCTCCAGTTCAACCTGAATATTATAGTACGGCAAATATAAGGCTTATACCGGCTTATCAACTTCGGTTTAAAGCTGTCAATATCTTTAGAAATATTTTTTCCTTATCCTCCCAATCCGTTTCATCCACAAATAACCTGATTCACGTCCCATAGAATTGACAATGGTATAGTTTCATCATACTGGATCGTTTACGGGCAAATTCAATCACAATACTCTAGTCACCGACTGTAATCATAATTTTCTCTGGCCGCAAGAGAAATCAACCAGCACAAATTTCACAATCTGTTTGATTCGTTGGAGTTTTTAACCCGATTCATCAGCTCAAGTGTGTTTAAGTAGCTTTTACCGTACTGTACTCAAAATCTTTTTTTTTCTGTAATACTTGTGTAATTTATCAAAGTTGATATAACCTTCATGCAATCGCTCTATACAATTAGCTCTGTACCAATCGAATTTTGGTACGATGTTGTTCCGTGTTTGCAAAGCTGTAGAACGTTCCTCATAGAAAAGTGAAAAATTATTTTACCTTACCTTTAGAATATAAAACAGTTACTTTATTGCCTTTGGAATTTGAGCATCGAAATTAAAAATTGTCACTGTATCTATCATAAATATCTAGTCCAAGAATAAACACCGTTAATTTAAGCATGTTCTGAGTAGCATTTGTTTTACTTCCTAAAGGTTCTGGTTTAACCTGTCTCACAGTTTCTATTCCCGCTGTATTTAATATTTTATTTAGTATCTTACAATGTATTATCTTGTATAAGGCTCTCAAAACTCTTCCAGTAACTTCATGGTCTCAGTCATTATTTGGGAAAATCTTGCTTTCTTTTATTACACAGTTTAAAGAGTTTGAGTATGACTATAAATGTCTAATTGAAACGAAATGCCATTTGTATTAATGTCAATATAGGGACAAGTGTATATTATAAATAGTAATTTTGTATAAAAGTAAATATGTATTTGCAAAAACATTATTCAGAACAGACTTGTTTACTTGAAACAAGATTCCATTCAAAGACATTTCCTTTAGGCAAGGCTGAAAACAATATATAGCAGTCATAAGCAGTTGACATGAAGGTTTCTTGATCAGAGTAGCCCAGGTAAGTCAGAGCGCTAAAAGTCTGAAACAACATTATCTAAAAAAGCTTTTATTCGTACGGTTTTATGGCTTTATGATCATAGATAAATGCGGCGATTTTGCTTTTGCAGTTAATGGTCATTTCTTTCTAAATTCTGTTAAGTGAACATGTGATGAAACAGTTTTGGTTTTCTGAATCATATTAATAATCTTATTATCTTATTTACCCCAAAAAAACTTTTAAGGAGTTGATTTAAATTTCTCAAAAAATGACATGACTTTGATTTTTGTTTATTTTTTATTTTTATTTTTTTTGAAGAACTTTCTCAGTTCACTAGAATAAAAATGACCTTTTATTCCCAAAACATTACTCATTGACTAAATAAATAATTGAGAAATGTCATTTGACTAGACCATATAATCGAAAAGCCTGTTTCTTTTATAAAAAAAAACGGTTTTATCTTTGGATGTTTTTACAAAATATAAGTAACCATGCTTTATTCTGAAAGTACTTTCTTCTGTATTTCTTCTTGACTAATAAGCCTATAAAATAGTTCTTTTTAAAGTAGCCTCTTTCTTCTAACTACTTCAGAAACCATAGCGAAAATGTAATTAATATTTTAAATGCAAGATTTTATCAGATTATTAGTAGAAAACTGGGATATTTAAGTTCTATATAGTTTGGTATGTCAAACAAACAAAATAAAACGTAAAATATTTTTTTTTATTTCGTGTGCAGTCAGAGACCTTTGATTGCATAGATGGAATAAGATGGCCACAGCTATCGGTATCTTTCTGGTATTTCAAGACTGACATGTACAACAGCATTGTTTAGGATTCTAATAACAGATTTAGACGTTCTAAGTCAAAATAGTAAGGCTTCATAATGTTCACATACTATTCCAAAACAGTATTATCTATTGCCCTAATGGTTACATGAAAACACTGTTTTCTGCTAAATGTTATGCGAAAAGTGTTTACAATTCATTGAACATCATCATCATCAGAACGATTCCATGAACTTGAAAAGATTCAGAGGGAGAAGAATAAGTCGATTTGGTTTGCTGTTCACATTTTGTCAGACTCAGCTGCAGGGTATGTTTTCGTTGTCATTTTCGTATTTACATGATGTGTTACGTTTCTCATTCAGTTTGTGCAACGGTCTCGATGTTCTGATCTCCATCAAATGTATAAGAGAGCTGTACATTATATTAATCATATTTGAATTATGTAACTTTTGTTATGTATATATACAATATTAAAGTTTCCTTCTGATTTCCACAAGTAATTACACTGAAGGCACTTTTGACTGAATATGCTTGTTTGTGTGTATTTTTTATTAATACTATTTTGTTTACATTTTGATATTTAAGAGATATCATACCATAAAATTAACTGACTATCTTCTACACGTGACTGTATTTTTGGCTCATTCTCATAAAAGTGAAAAACAAATGATAATATAAAGAAAAATAATGTTCAACAATATTTCCTGGACGCAAATAGACACAAAGTCCGTTCGTAATAGAACGCTATCCAACCAAACCTTGAACAACGACAACTCTAAGGAAAGGATTTATGTTTATATGCTATTTGTTTCTTTACTGACGCCTCGACATCGGACAGTGATTTATATAATGTCATAGTTTTTTTTATTTTGAAGGAAATGGAATACTTAAAGAAATGGTACTTGTCTCCTTTAACAGGAGTTTGTGCAGAGAAGAGTATTTTTTCATGTCTGTCAGTCGAAAAGTTTTAAATGACTTTATTTCTTTCATTCAAATAATTTAACAGTTTTTGTACGCTTACCCGATGAATGTTCATTAAATTGAGAGAGAGAGAGAGAGAAATGAGGAGGAGAGAAAAAATGCAAAATTTAAATTTAATTGTTTTAACAATTCACAGTCTGAGAAATATTCACTTTCATTGCTTTTTCAATTGATTCGCAGTGTCGGCAAAAATCGTTTCAACATTAGAATATCATCCTGTTTGAAGCGAAGGATGAGACTTAATCGGTAATCATGCTTGAAATTTCTTCATGAACGATTGCGCCTCGGGAACAACGTTTATTGAATTACAAAATTATCAAATTTGTTGAAAAACATTCGAGTGCGTTGATATTCAACCAGTTTCCTGTAACGATTTTTGTCAGCATATCCAAATCTATTCCTGAAAATAAATCGGTTAATCACTAACCGATTTGAAAAAAATAAATTAATCATTACAAGTCCGTTAAAAGGCTTAAAGTACTCATGGTCATGAAGTACTTAAAAAGCGCTAGATGCTGATGCTAAAGAATCAACCTTGGCCCAGTTCCTCAAAGCTCTGTAAAATTTAACGTTCCGTTAAATACATTAACCGACTGTTAAACTTAACCGATTCGTTAAATTCTGTTCCTGAATGTTAACGGCCACCTTTTTCAAGTCCACTTTAACAGACAGTTTGTCCGTTAAATTAATCGATCTTTAGCCCAATGTTAAAATTTAACAGGAGGATTCAAGATGGCCACTGCACTGTTTGTTCCTGTGCAAAACGAGGGGCGTTTTCGCCATACTCAGCATATAGAAGTCCTATGTGACACTGAAACACATCATCGTTACAGGTTTTCCAGTAATTTTGTAAATTATATTGTCAGTATTCTAAATGAAGACCTTAAAAGGCCCACTAACAGAAGTAAAGCTTTGTCACCCAGACAGCAGATCCTTCTTGCCTACGTTTTTCTGCCACTGGGGGAATGTTTTAAGTCATAGGAGACACTCTTGGATATAGTAAAAGCACTGTTTCGAGGGCTGTTGACAGCGTTGCAGATGCTCTAGTAAGACATGTAAAAACTTACGTTCCGTAGCCAAATCTCGAGGGAAGACGAAAAATTGCTGTAAAATTCTTCAGCGTCCACGGTTTTCCGAATGTTATCGGCTGCATTGACGGGACACACATACGCATACAAGCGCCTAAGACTGACGAGCTGAGGGCTTCCACAGTATTTCTGTACACGCTGTTTGAAATGATGAAGGTAAAAATAACCTTACTTTTTCTGTCAGCTGCTGTTTGTTATTTTTTTATTTATAGGTCAAAATCACATAGAACATGAAAAATATCTTATGTAGGCTAATGCACCAGCTCCGGGAGGTACTATCTATGTGTACGGATCAGTAGTTATACGCCTTTCGTAGATTAATCAGGACCCTTAAAATCACGGGTGTTTATCAAATTATTAAAATTATGTTGTTGTTATTCAGTGAACATTTATTGACTTTTTGCTTCTTCTTCTGAGAAATAAACTGTGTATTGCAATGTAAGAAGGTATTTTTCTATTTATTTTACAAGACAATCACTTAACCTAACAAAAGGTACTGGGTGAAGTTGTTGAAAGTGCATTCTTCATGTGATCAGCTATATCCTGTAATAAAGTCCTTCAATTTAGAGAACCTTTAGCTTTAATGCATCATACAGATTACAGATACAGAAAAACAGATTTACAAGAAATAGTTCAGTTATATCATTCACTGTGCTAGTTGTTCCAAACTCAATGGTATATTTGAGTTTAAACTCGCAGAGTAAAATGAAAATTAAACAGGTACAACTGCCTTCTTAAGTTCACAAACCTTTTCCTTCTAAGATCTATAGTCAAACCTCTAGACAAAGGATATCAATTAATAAATCCAAAACAGCAGTGTGTTTCGCACATCTGAACTTAGTCAAAAACTTGAAAGGGAGAACGAATCATTTGCTGATGGGTGTTTGCTAGGTGATAAGGGTTATGTATGTTACAATGCACCTAAATTGTATGTATACAGTTTGTATGGTTTATTATGTTTTGCTAATGGCTCTTGTATTAGTTTTATTGCAATAAAATATGTCGTTCTTTCTAAATATGTTTGAAAAAGTGGAAATTTATGAAACATGAATTCATTTGCAGAATTCATACATTTAAAGCTTTACCCGGATTATTTCTCTAAAGCGACTGACTCACAGATGGGCCGAGGTTGAAAAAAAGAAAATGTTTATATATCTACAAATTTCAGCTGTAATTGTGAAGAAAATATCTAAACTAAGTTACAGACTCATGTTTTGTTACAGAGACACAGCACAATATAGAGTTTTACACACTTTTATCGGTAAAAACTTTACCCCTTTAGTCACAGGACAGATACTTTAGTTATTTCATTAATTTTGAGAGATTGTGATAATTATTCTCTGTGGCTCAGTGGTGTAGATCGTCGCTATATATATTTTACTGACCGAAAGGTCATGGGTTCAAATCCAGTTGAAATCGAAACTTTTTTTCAGTTTACATGGTGTATAGAAGCATAATATCATTACGTCTTTTTTACATAGTATATTAACTTTTCTTAAATTTTAAAGAAAAAAATCAGCTCAATTCTGTGAGTCTGTCGCTTTAATACAAATAACAGTCTTTTTTCCTTCTGTGAATGGAATTTAAAAAAATTAAAATAGAAATTGCAGTATGAAATCCCAATTCCTTTCAACATGAGGGAACACTGTACGACAGTAAAACATAAATATAAAACCATTTTAGCTTTATTTAATGATAGTGCAAAGGAAAGACTTCAATTTTTTACGATTTCTACGTTTTCTGTCACTTCAGGTATACATGTAGGCCGTTTCTGATGACACGATTTTAGTGACTGATACAGCTGAAAAAAACAGATACGAAGAAGCCCATAAAAGAACAAAAGTTGAAAGAGCTTTTGGTCAGCTGAAACGTCGTTTCCCTGTGCTGCATTCTGAAGTAGACTTTTCTTTAAAATCTTTTACAGTACATGTACAAATAGTAATTAAAAGCAATAGTAGCCCTCATCATATCTTTTTTGATAGTATAAGTAAACATCACTATCACTAAATACAAAAACCATAAACGTTTTACAAGAAACCAAATGAAATAATGTGTGAAAGCCTCGTATAATACTTAGTTAATTTGTTGATTATAGTTTACATCTGGCTGTCATGAAACCTTTGCTCTTGTATATATTTCTATGCATTTCTCCTCTTTTCAGGTAAGACTGAGACCACCTAAAGTGTCCAGGATTGTGGTTGCTTGTGTAGTATTACAAAGTATTGCTCATTTACTCAATGAACCAGCTGTAAGCGACTCAAACGCAGAGAGATGGAAGTGAATGAGATGAGTACATCTTGTCTACCATTGCGAATAATTAAGTTCCTTTTAATGCAAGAACAATACTGTTACTGTTCCAGCTGACGAGGTAGTTATTTGAAATTTTATGTAAGTATAACAAATGTTTCCATTTCAACAGAATTTCCTAGATTTAGATTTTAATAGAATGTGAAAGTTTGCAAATAGAAAAGCAGACGACATGATATTGTTGAATAGTCATGAAAGCAATTAAGGATTTACCAGGTTCATCTGTATCTAAGCCATTCTCAATCCCACTAAAAGCATATGAACTTTCAACAAGCTCACTTATCCTGACGGACTGTTGGCTGCACAAATGTATGTACCCCCTCCTGTCATTCTTCTTTCCAATTTCTCCTTAGTCACCTCATCTTTGGCCTTCCTTCTCACGGCAGCCCTTTTTCATTGCATGCTTTTGCAGACCTTAATGCATAACCTAGTGCTGACACTTCCCGACTTATTCTCGTCCAGAGTTCTTCTTATTTGACCCTGGTTACTTGATTTGTTAATTTACTGTTTAGAATTTCAAAATTTTGTTTAACAAGCTCTTCTAGTTTTAATGTTTCACCTACACTGAAATGAGTGGACCTTACATGCTTGTTTGATGTTTTTCTCTCATTTTGTGGTGACGAATTTGAGATTGGCTTATATGTTTCCATTTTGCAGACGGTAGAAAGTGGAATTATGGGAATGTCAATTACATTTTAACATGCTGTTAACTTCCTGTTAACAGTCTGTTAAAATTTAACTTGAGCGTAACTTGACGTCCACGTTAAATTGGTTTGAGGACTAATTTTTAACTGACTGTTAAGTTACGGTCTGTTAGCTTTTTTAACGGACTGTAAACTTAACGGCTCGTTAAATTTAACAGATCTAACTGCTCATTATACATACTTCTTTTTAATGTCCCGAGTGAGATTATAGGAGTACTAAACTTTCGATTGCTCAGTCATAATAATCTTTTAAGGTTACAATTTATAGTAAATTGTAGATCGATAGGTCTGGTAACCTGCTTCATGAAATTTAACAAGAGGTGACTTCCTTGTGAAGAGCTGAATGGAGATTGATCATTCTATTCTATCAATAGATTCTAAATTGAAGATGTCAAAAGGATTTCTTTTTAAAATCACCGATATGTACTGAGAAAAATGTCATAGGCTTAGGAATGTCCTGTTAGAAAACTGAGTATGTTGACAAAAGAATTGTTTTAGCGCACAAGGTATAAAGTCAGACTATGGAATCTAGACACTGTTTGGTTTTTAGCTCTACCTGTCACGTAGTGACAAGGTAAGCTTTTATGATTACACGTCGTCCGTCATCCGTTTTCCGCCCGTCCAAAATTTCTTGTGAACACCATAGAGACCACATTTTTTTATATTGACCAAACTTGCATACAACTTGTATATCTACCAAATCTTGGTGCCTTTCGAAAACAAGCCATATCGCACCATGGGTCTTTGTGTTATAGGCCTTGGAACGGAAAAATTTTAGCTGAACACTAGAGGCCATAAATCCCATCCAGTCACAGTGAAACTTTGTCAGAATGTTTGCCTTATTGATATCTAGGCTCCTTTCATATATGGAACATGTTGATTTAAAATCTAGGTCACCAGGCCAAATCCCTATAGAAGCTATATTGTCAAACTAAATATCCTGAAGATTAGTCAGAATGTTTGCTTTTATTTTTTACCAGGTTCTTTTTCGCTCGCCTGAGAATGAATGGCTGTCTGTCGTCCGTTTTCGTCCGTGGTTCGCAATTACTTCAAAGTACATCTCCTCTGACACCGCAAAGCCATTTTTAATATAACTTGCCTTGCATGAAGCTCTATCAAAGTTATTCGTTCCAGTCCATTACAGATCAAGGCTACAGGAGATAAAAATGGATGTTAAAAGTGAAACTTTAAAAAATCTTCTTGTCCAAAATCACAAGGTCTACAGCTAAAATATTTGGTATGTAGCATCGTCTAATAGACCTCTACCAGGTGTGTTTAAATCATGGTCCAAGGTCAAAACTGGCCGCGCCCCAGCTTCAACATGATTTGTACTTAGGGTTATATAAAGAAAACTTCAAAAACTTCTTTTCTAAGACTACATTGTCTTGGAGTTTGATGTTTGGCACACAGATCCACCTATAGGTCCTTTACAAAAATTGTTCGAACTGTGCACGTCGGGTCATTAATGGCCCGCCCCACGGTCACTTAATATAGACACATGTAGGGAAAATTGCATGGTGCATCATCTAGAGGTCCTCTACCAAAATTGTTCAGATTATGCTCCTTGAGTAAAAACTGCACCATTCTATAAAAAAAAATTGGAAAAGAACTTCTAAAATCTGCTTGTCAAAAACCACTAGGTCCAGTGTCAAGATATTAGATGTGTAACATGGCCTAGTGGTCCTCTACCAAGTTTGTACAAATCTTCGCCCTGAGATCAAAATTTGTTGTGCTCCTAGGATCAAAAAGGTTAAAAATACACTATTCAACTTTTCGTTATAGAACCTTTATTCATCAACCGATATCTAAGATATTTGGTATTTAGATTCTATTGTGAATCTATGCCATTCACTGGGTTCAAGGTCAACAAGGTTAAAATAGATTGTTCTACCTTTCTTTGTGTATCCTTCATTTCTTGACTGATAACTTAGGTATTTGGTGTGCAGGTAACATTGAGGACCTCTACCCTAGGTGAAGTTTGAGGTCACTGGGTCAAGGTCAAGGTCACCGAGGTTAGAAATATATTTTCTACTTTTTGTGATAGAGCCTTTATTTATTGATTGATTTTTAAGAAATTTGGTATAAACAGCTTGCATATGCCTCGACCATTGATTAAGGTCAAGGTCATTCAGGCTAAAATACATTTTTCTACCTTACTTCATAGAGCCTTCATTTGTTCACCAATATCTTACATATTTAGTATGTAGCTTCTGTGCATGGATCTCTACCCTCGAGTTGGATTTTAAGTCACAGGGTCAAGGCCTCGGAGGGCAATAATTCATCTTTCTGTTTTTTGTTATAGAGCATTTATTTATTGACTGATATCTTAGTTATTTAAAATGTGTGTACTTTGCATGGACTTCTACCACGGGATAGGGTTCGAGGTAACTGTTTTCAAGGTCACAGAGGTCAAAATAAATTTATTTACCTTAAATTATAGTGTTTAGCTAGCATTGAATTCAATTTAACCAAACTTTCACAAAACATTTATAAACAGTAGATCATCTTTTATTTCCTGAAAGAACATGATCATTGGTAGCAGAGGTATGGGGGCCAAAATAAGCATATTTTGCCTGTCTGAATGATAGAGGTTTCACGGCTTTAGTAGTATACAAACTACTGACCTGATTTCAAAATGAATTAACACAACTATAGTTATGAAACTTGAGCAATGAGACACAGGTGAGCGATAAACGGCCATCATGGCCCTCTTGTTTAGTTCGATTATCCGAAGAATAAGGAGGACTATTGCACTCGCCCCGGCGTCGGCGTTGGATGAGTTTTTAATAAGAGTAATAGCATACAGTGATAAGGCCCTGCTGTTGGACAAAGGGCATATCTGTGCCATGAACATTATTTACAGAATTATGCCACCTTTTAACTTAGAAATTTTGGTTAAAGTATTTTATAAAGTGTTATACCTTGTTCCCTAATCGGGGGTTTCGATTTAAACATAAAATACTTGCATATGTTGACAAGCCCCTGCTATGGAACAATGGGCGCAACAGTTATACGAGTATTTACGGAATTACGCCCCTTTTAACTTTGAAATTTTGGTTAAAGTATTTTTTTTAATTCAGTGTTATAGCTTGTTTATTATTAAGGGGATTCAGTTGAAAATTAAAATACTTGCATATAGTGACAAAACCGTGCTCTTGGACAAGGACATAACTCTGAAATGAATAACTGCAAAACTATGTCCCCTTTTACTTACACATTTTGCTTGCCGTGGGACCTGGGGCATGACTGTATTAGCAATTAAATTCAAAATTATTGCTCTATGTTACTTAGAAATTTGTTTAAAATTGATGATTAAGTGCTATATTTTTATTTCATAACTATGGACCTGTCATTTAGAATTTTGATTTTATTAAATGTTTAAGTGTAACATCTTGTTTATTATGGAAGATAATTTACTTCGGCTGTATATTACAACCACATGCATAGCAACACGACGCTTTTATAATCTCAGTCGTGTTGAATTGTCATTACTATGTATATTCGTAAAGTCAAAAGCTCATTTCATTCTAAATAAACATTAAATCAGTAGTAGAGAAATAGTTTTCATACAAAAATGCTTCAAAGATTCAAACGAAGTCAGTACAGAATTCAGTGCTAATTTTTGGACTTAAAATATATTGTTTGTTTTGTTTTTCATCATTTTCAAGTAAGAAGATTTGTTTTTCCGCCCTAATATATCTAATATAAAATTACATCATCAACATTTGCCCTGGCATATCAAAAGTATTTATGAAAACAAATGAGTAACCACACATTATACAACATGACTTCAAAACTTCCAGTTTACTCCAGGGACTTTTTAAGTCTTGAAGATTTCTTGTTTCCAGTTTAAACTGACAGACTGTGATGGTTTTACCTCGTATGGAAATTGGATTTCATTTTATATGGCGACATTTTTCTAAGAAGATCAGCAAGCATCAGCTCTTCAATAAGTTTGGTCTTATTTGTATAGGTTTGCTGGTAAAATTCGATAATTCGTATGGAGTTCATCGTATGTTCGCATAAATGCTTCCTAAATGTGATACAAAACAAATTTGTGTGTAGAATTAAATTTCAATAACACATCAATATATATAATATTGGTAACGGGACAAGATAATTTCACTTTAAAATACTTTAAAAGAGGTAGTGTCACTGTAAGTGATGTTCAAATAGCAAGTTATTGTATGTTGGAGTGTAAGTCAGTTTTTTCTCTCTCAAAGAGTTGTGCTTCTTCAGACTGTGCATCTGCAGATAGAACACATTTTAAAACCACGAGGATGTTTTAAACGCTAACTGTTTTTTATATGTTTTATCTTGGTTATTTACAGGGTAATTACAGATTGCTATGAGTTACACGATTATTCATTGACAGATCGTCGATACTTTTGTGGAGTTTTATTAAAGTTTACGAAGTCATATTTTAAAGCATTTGTTGGTTCATTTAATTGCTCATGTTCTTTTATTTTCACTGAAACATGTTTTGTTTTTAACATAAGGCTTTAAACATTTCACGACATTTTTTTCTCTAACAGATAGTTTCTCTGTATAGCACTGATATATGGGACCTCAGTTTCACGTCTCATCCGAAAGAGAATAAGTAATGTTAGTGGAGGAGCGGGGAGCGAAATCGCGACCCCTTGACTACCAGTCCAGCGCGTTACCACTGGACCGATGCCGGCTTATTAGTCCACAAGTTGAAATGTGACAACAAAAATGCAACATACAGTGGGGTTTTTTAATGTGTAAGTGAATATAATGCACACTAGAAATGTAAGTTTTGTAAAGTATAAAATTGTTATCTTGTTCTTTACTTTTCCCCCTTTTTAGCTCTGTTTACGATACTTTAGACAACTTTCTATATCGCAAGGAACATTGCATCAAGGTAAATATAATGAATAAAAAGGTCTAAACTATAATATACTAGTATAAAAACAATAGCTTATCTTTTGCTATAGTTCATTACATTTTTGTCAGGCTCTACCATGAACCATCAGATTTTCGAAAAAAAAAATGCGTTTCAGCTACCGATATCTACGGAAGCACAAAAGCGGTTTTTTTTTTCAGATGATGTTATTTTTTTCTAAACTGTGGGGACGAGATATTTGACTGAGTTTATTTTTTCAGTAATCTGTGGCCTGAGATTATTTTTTTTCTAATCTGCGGTAAAAGGTTATTTACCTGAGTTTTTTATTTTTAACCAATAAACTGGTAAACTTTGCTTTTTGAATTCATACGGTTCCAATTATCAAAATGGATGTAACTCGTTCCAGCCTTGGCAAATACAGATGTTTCGATTCGTAATTTATGGTAAAGGAACGTATAAAAATAATTTATCTGTGGGAACAATTTATTACCTTGAGGGAAAAGGTAGTAAAAATAAACGTTGGCAAATGAACTGTATTCAAACAGATCAGAAAAATAAAATCTGACAAATAAGTTGTTCCCCAAGAATACTAAAAATAAACTCTGTCAAATATTTTGTTTCCAAAGATGAAAAAAATAATCTCAGGCAAGTAAGTTGGTCCCACAGATAAAAAACAAGCTAATTCTGAAAATAAAATCACCTATGTTACCTCTGTGCTTTCATGGATATCACCAGACCGTTGAAAAAAAGTATCAGAATTCATCACAAGAATAATTTATTTCTGAAAACAAAAGACATGTAGATCAGAATTACGATGAAGAATTTGAAAAGAAAGGGGAGTATAACATGATTGTCTTTATTGCGAAAAAAAATTGCAAATATATACTGTAGATATAAGTTTGAAGGATATATTGCTATATTGCTATTGTGTAAGAGGAGTATCTATTTTAGAGGCATGCGCACTAAACATCATAATGTATTAAGCATTTACTTGGTAATTTATTGTGTTCAATATATGAGCTAGTTTCATGGTTGCGTGATGGTGAGAAATAATGTTATAACATTCTACTTATAAGGCCCAGGTTGCACCCAAAGGACTTTATAAATTGCTTTCAAGATGCATATGGTTATGGATAATCAAATTTTGTCTTGGAAGAGCAACATTATAATTGAAATATTTGAAACAGGTTTATTGGTTTATGACGTGACTCTGTCAGATTAACCAACTACATGATTTTCTGATAGGCCGATGCAATAACTTGGCAAACATTACTATATTTCTGGTCATATTGTACTGTATCTCAAAAATCGTATGTCTAAACATTAATTCGGTATCAAAAATAGCGTTTCTGTTTTTTTCTATTTAAGGTGGTTCCATTTTTTAGAAGAAAGAATTATTTTGTATCAGCCGCATTTTGTTATGAGTTATCATTATCTTCACAAAAATTTAATCTTCCTTATCCATCCAATCTCTCATCCAGAAACATTTTTATTCACATCTCGGAGGAAGAAATGACATGGTTCAGTTTCATCATCTTTCATCATTTACGGACAACATCAATCACAATACACCAGTCGCCGCCTGTGTTCATATATTGCTTTATCCGCCACCTATGATTAATTACTGTGTATGGAAATCATCCAGCCTAAATTGCCCAGTATGTTTGATTAGTTGCAGTTTTTACACAATTTAAATGCTTCGGCGTGTTTACGTAATTTTCTAATCTTTGATATGATAGTATTCTGACATGTAAGCAAAATGATTTTTTTTCAAAGGATGTAATCTATCAAAGTTGATTCTTGATATAACCTTCATACATAAATTTGTGTCCTCGAAAATCTGGATCTTTCTATTTTAATTTACATTTGTTAGCATTAAGTGTCAGAACATTTAGTAATGCTAGGTCTTTAATGAAAACTTTAGCTTATAACAAATAAAGAAAAAACAAAAAGACAAGAAAAAAAACATTCAACTGCATCTTTCGCACATTCTGCCTAATCAAGTGCATTTTCTAAAGTTTAACATCTAACATTTTACTGATTTTTTTGCAGTGGTGCATTATTTTACATTATCAGTCATGAAATTTCTTTAAGAAGAATTGCTTTTCTGTCATGTTTATATTATAAAAATGCTTAAAATTCACAATAATTAGTAATACCAGAGAGCGCACTGATTCAAAAGCTTTAATTCTGTAACAAGATGTTATTTATTTGCAAGATTGCAAACGTCAAAATAAAGCGATATAGAGTTTAAAGATTGTTACAAATTGTTAAAAATGGTTAGCAATCAACATATTAGACTTTAGAGTCGAGATAGTCAAGCTTAACATATTAGACTTTAGAGTCGAGATAGTCAAGCTCAACATATTAGACTTTCGAGTTGAAAAAGTCAAGCTTAACATATTAGACTTTAGAGTCGAGATAGTCAAGCTTAACATATTAGACTTTAGAGTCGAGATAGTCAAGCTTAACATATTAGACTTTAGAGTCGAGATAGTCAAGCTTAACATATTAGACTTTAGAGTCGAGATAGTCAAGCTTAACATATTAGACTTTAGAGTCGAGATAGTCAAGCTCAACATATTAGACTTTAGAGTCCAGATAGTCAAGCATAACATATTAGACTTTAGAGTCCAGATAGTCAAGCTTAACATATTAGACTTTAGAGTCGAGATAGTCAAGCTTAACATATTAGACTATAGAGTCCAGATAGTCAAGCTTAACATATTAGACTTTAAAGTCGAGATAGTCAAGCTCAATATCCAGTGCAAATTAAATTGATTGCAAAATATCTGTGTTACTTGTTGCCATTACCGTTTTGGTATAAAGCTTTTTCTCCTAATACTACAATAAGTTTTAAAGTTATAAACTGCAGATCATTAGTTACTATTCAATGTAAGCTTCGTTGAACTAATGTGTACTACGTGACTTGCTTTTAAGGACGTAAATTTATACCAGTCTGCTCTAATCGTCAATCGATGCTTAATGGAAATAATTTGCAGCAAATCTATTGAATTTATATCAGTGCATTTATATTAACATCTGACTTTATCGCTTTTAGTTTTACCTTACAACAATGATAAAATGATATCCTTAACAAAAACTAAGTTTATGTGTATAAATACGTTAAAAGCTGTTCTATGCGCATGGAATAGTCAGGAAGTTCTCATAGTTGTACAGTAATATTACTAAAGTTGTTACATTAGATCAGATTTGCTTTTTTATACCCCTAAAACGAAGTTTGGGGGTATATAGGAGTCACCCGGTGGTCGGTCGGTCGGTCGGTCTGGCGGTCGGTCGGAGTTTACCTTGTCCGGAGCATAACTTGAAAACTACTGGTTGGACTTCAATGCAACTTCATACAATGGTCAAGCACAATGAGAGAAAGTGCAGTGTCTAAGAAACATAACTCCATCTTCACTATTTTTAGAGTAATTGCCTTTATTTGGTTTTCCTTGTCCGGAGCATAACTTAAAAAACTACTGGTTGAAATTCAATGCAACTTCATACAATGGTCAAGCACAATGAGAGGAAGTGCAGTGTTCAAGAATCATAACTCCGTCTTCACTATTTTCAGAGTTATTGCCCTTTATAGGTTTTCCTTGTCCGGAGCATAACTTGAAAACTACTCGCTGGAATTCAGGGCAACTTCATACAATGGTCAAGCATAATGAGAGGAAGTGCAGTGTCTAAGAATCATAACTCAACGTTCACTATTTGCAGAGTTATTGCCGTTTGTTGGTTTTCCTTTGTATGGAGAAAAAATTGAAAACTACTGGTTGGAGCTCATTGCAACTTCACACAATGGTCAAGCACAATGACAGGAGGTTCAGTGTTCAATAATCATAACTCTGGCTTCACTATTTTCAGAGTTTTTGCCCATTATTGGTTTTATTGTCTGGAGCATAACTTGAAAACTAATGGTTGGAATTCAATGCAACTACATACAATGGTCAAGCACAAACAGAAGAAGTGCAATATTAAAGAAACATAACTCCATCTTCACTATTTTCAAAGTAATTTCCCTTAATTGTTTTTCCTTGTCCGGAGCATAATTTGAAAGCGACTGGTTGGAATTCAATGCAACTAAACACAATGGTCAAGCACAATGAGAGGAAGTGCAGTGTTTAAGAATCATAACTCAATCTTCACTGTTTTCAGAGATATTGCCCTTTATTGGTTTTCCTTTGTAGGGAGCAACACTTGAAAACTACTGGTTTATATTAAATGCAACATCATACAATGGTCAAGCACAATGAGAGAAAGTGCATTGATTAGGAATCATAACTCCAGATTCTTTATTTGCAGAGTTATTGCCCTTTATTCGTTTTCTTTATTCGGAGCATAGCTTGAAAACTACTGGTTGGAATTAAGTGCAACTTCATACAATGGTCAAGCACAATGAGAGAAAGCGCAGTGTTCAAGAAACATAACTCCATCTCCACCATTTGCAGAGTTATTGCCCTTTGTTGGTTTTCCTTTGTATGGAGGATAACTTGAAAACTAGTGGTTGGAATTCAATGCAACTTCATACAATGGTCAAGCACAATGAGAAAAAGTGCATTGTTTAAGAATCATAACTCTATCTTCTCTATTTGCAGAGTTATTACCCTTAGTTTGTTTTCTTTATTTGGAGCATAACTTGAAAACTACTGGTTGAAATTCAGTGCAACTTCATACAATGATCAAGCACAAAGAGAGAAACTGCATTGTATAAGAGCTATAACTCCATCTTCACTATTTGCAGAGTTATTGCCCTTCGTTGGATTTCCTTTTGCAGAATATAGTTTGGAAACTCGTGGTTGGAATTCAATGCAACTTCATACAATGGTCAAGCACATTGAGTGGATGTGCAATGTATAAGAGCTATAACTCTATCTTCACTGTTTGCACAGTTATTGCCCTTTGTTAGTTGTCTTTGTCTGGAGAATAACTTGAAAACTACTTTTTGGAATTCAATGCAACTTTATACAATGGTCAAGCGCAATGAGAGGAAATGCAATGTACAAGAACCACAACTATCTTTAATTGCCCAAAACCATAACTTTTTTTCAATTTTTTACGAAGTATTCTGTTACTAAATTGATAACTTCCTCTGTTCTGTAGCGGTATTTGGTGGGGGGAGGGGGTATTAATCACATTTAGTGATAGCTCTAGTTCATTTTGTAATAACACATTTTAACGAACGAAATACTCCTACTGAACAACAAAGTGTTAGTTTCTCCCATTTCCGGAACTGCATATGATAAATGCATACCGCTTGGTACTAATGACATGTTTCAAAATTTAGAACACGTCTTCTTTATCTTAACATTAATTTAAAAACTACCTTAATTGAAAAAGGCAAAGGAACATTTACATGAAACATTCTTAGACTTTTCCTCTAAAAGGAATACACTGCCACCATTAACACTAATAGTATACGAAATGAAACGAGGAAGAACGACAGTGTAACACTTTCTTTAATGTAGAACAACTGTCCTAACCACACGCATAAATCTTAAATAGCTATTAATTATTCATTGTACAATGTTCTCTAACAACAAAAAAACTGTAATGCTCTGTTAGAAAGTCTAACGTTGTAATCACAGCATGATATTCTCGGTATATATTCGGATGCTGTGAAGTCTTTCTAGTCATTGTTGTTGCAGAATGGGGTATTTCAAATATATATTTCTATTGACTAAACATAATGATTTACAGACATATTACGAATAAAAACTTTTCCCAAGTTTATTTTTTTTAATAGCGGGCTATGTCTCTGTCAGAAATTGTGTTCTTATTACAGTTCAAGTACAAATGGTATAATTCAACCATGTCTATAATTAAACCATGTCTTTAAGTTTTCCCCAGACTTTCATTAAAATTATGCAATTAATAGAATAGTTATGGTATGTTTAAAAACACATCTTTTTAACAACTTGCGTGTTAGGGGAACATCATTCCCCTCTCGGAGTTTTCAATCAGTTTCATTAAACTGAAACAAAAAATGCTTCATTTATCAATCCGAAAATTCCAGTATCCTCTTGAGACTTTTAAAAACTAGGGGTCTTCTTGTCTCCAGTTTCATCTGACAGAGTTTGTTGTTTATATCTTTTTTGTTTTCATTTCACATGGCTGTATGTTAAAGATATTGGAGAGATATTTTTATTCTTTAGACAAAAGAGAAATCCTAATTGAGTTTTGCAAATTTGTCATAATCCTTCAAGTTATAGGCGGAAAGATTGTTTCAGTAGCGAGCACACTTTTCGAGAAATATACTTAAGATTTTAACGTAGCATTAACAAACATTTTTTATTTTTGGTGTTTGAATAGACATCATAGTACTTGACGGTCACTTTTAACTTTGTCAATCCGAACTAAAATTAAAGGCGTATTTTGTAAGGTAGGACGGCATGTTGTCAAGTATTAACTTCGCAGATACGATACCTATATACCGTTGTTTTGACGGGAGATGCATCCTTCTTGTTACTGTCTGAGTTTTTTGTCTGATATTTCTGTTTCGATATTTTCCAAAGGATATTGGCATGTCATTTGTGTTATGACGTGCTAATGTCAGTTTTGTGTCTTACTTTACTGCAGGTGTGACTGTTTTCTTCTATGGAAATGTGATCTGCATATATATCCTGTTTTAAACACAATAGTACATCAGCACTTCTTGTTTAACTTTAATTCTGGTAGTTTGCATGCTTATTACCACCCGCAGTGTGTAGTAAAGCTATTATTTCATGGCTCATCAATGATTGATAAGTAACAGAGGCTTTTCATGGAGAAACATTTCACGTGCCTGTATTTTATGGCATTCATTTTTATTTGTGAAGATTCATTGTTTATGCAGATCATGCCATTAATTGAGTAGAAAACTGAGGAAAGTAATTTTCATTTGTTCCGACTTTATTGAATGATAAGAAGTCTACTAAAGTTTAATAGTTGGGTGAAAAGCATATAAGGAAAAACACAGCCTCCATACATAGTCAGACAGTAGATAAAAGATAGCATTCATTTATACATCAATTAAAAAGACACCACAAACAAATAACGAAAATGAGAACCCGAGGGGTTACCGCTTTGGAACGGTCAGTGGCAAAACATTTGCCACTGGGGGTTTAAACAAGTTTCTAGGGTGCACCAACCTCATACTTGCGCCAACGGGTTATCATAAGAACAAACAAGAACAAGTTTCCCTGGTGAACTAACTCCAACCCACCCATCAACTCGTCAATGTTGCATGCAAAAGCACACAAACATATAAGACCTAGAAAAATTAATAGCAATGTATAGTGAAAATGGTAGGTACTCAATGACCTTACTGTGACCAGAGCACGTGGAGTTAAATCAGCAAGAACACGATGGCAGGAAGATACATTCTATCAAAAATTTCTCTCGAAACCTTCATAAATTCTTAAACCCCTGCTACCGTCGTGCAAACAAAGAGGAAGCAAAGCGATCAACTGTATAAAGGTTAATCACCAAAGAGGTAGAGCGCAGCAGAATATAATGTCGGTGGCCTTTCTTTTTGAATTTACAGATAGTTTTTACAAATAACGTGGAGAAATTAAATTTGCTTTCTATTTTCTTTATCAATCAAATCTCCATAAAACCCTGACTAAGAAATTTGGGTGCTATGAAAACCATAGCAGTATAGCAGGTTTTTATGCCCCCACAAATTGGGGTGCATATAGCGTTGCACTTGTCCGTCCGTCCGTCCGTCTGTCCGTACATCCCGAAATCTTGTGAACGCAACTCCTCTTAAACCGGATGGCAGATTTTGCTTAAACTTCCAGGGATGAACAACCTTAATGTGTTGAACAACCTTAATGTGTAGATGGTAGTAAAGGAAGGAATTTTCGCTGCGACCAAATTTAACAGAATTATGGCCCTTTGTTGATTTTTCACTTGAAATTTTGTGAACGCAACTCCTCTTAAAGCGGATGGCAGATTTTGCTTAAACTTCCAGGGATGAACAACCTTAATGTGTAGATGGAAGTAAAGGAAGGAATTTTTGCTGCGACCAAATTTAACAGAATTATGGCCCTTTGTTGATTTTTTCACTATATACCATATAGAAATTTTGTGAACGCAACTTTTCTTAAAGCGGATGGCAGATTTTGCTTAAACTTCCAGGGATGAACAACCTTAATGTGTAGATGGAAGTAAAGGAAGGAATTTTTGCTGCGACCAAATTTAACAGAATTATTGCCCTTTGTTGATTTTTTCACTATATACCATATAGAAATTTTGTGAACGCAACTTCTCTTAAACCAGATGGCAGATTTTGCTTAAACTTCCAGGGATGAACAGCTTTAATGTGTAGATGGTAGTAAAGGAAGGAATTTTTGCTGTGACCATATTTAACAGAATTATGGCCCTTTGTTGATTTTTTCACTATATACCATATAAATAATTGAACATATAAATTTTACATTTGTAATTTAATTTAACATGTACATAAGGTTACCTGTAGATCATTTTAGGTATATGTACAGAAAAAATCTTACATACAGGATATACATGCTCTTGTTTATGAGCACTTATGCATAGTGGGGGCATCCGTGTCCTATGGACACAGTTCTAGTTTCCTTTAAAATTCTTGTCCCAAACTAAACATTTGCTGATTTTTTTTGCCTTCACTCATTTGTATTTTATTGTTGCTCTGAATCTGATAACTGATACGAAAACGCTTTATTTTGGAAAGAGGTGGTCGGTTTGATAAATTTGACAATCATGATGCAACCACATTTTAATCAATTTTCGAGATTAAATTCATTGTTGATTTAGAAAAATAATCTTTATATTGAGAAATGATAGACACTTCATAGTATATGTAAGAGCTTTTGTATTTGTAGTATTATTTCAGATTTCTTGACATTCTTTCCAGTTTCATATTTGCTTCATAGTTTTAAAGGAAAATGTCTACATTTAAACATTTTCAACCAAAAGGATACAGTTATGTAAGTGTCATAATAATTTTGTTTTCCGTTTTACAATAAATATCATCAACAATAATGTTAAAAATAAGAAGAAGGAAAGCAAACGTATTATTGTAAGATCAATATCTTACAAACGTGTGGTTTGCAGCTATTATTTTCTTTCTGTATACACAAACTCACACGTTGTACATATCAAATCTTTGCAAAACAGATTTCCCAAATGCAAGAAATGAAGAATAGAACAAAAGGTCTATATGGCAAGAGATGTTAAATTTCATTCGGTCTTGAAAATCTTGCTTGTAAGGAAGAATATATATTCTTAAATTTCATATAACAATTAGGAAAAAATAAGGCTCATGTTTATAGCCTTGAGGCATTTTCTCAAGAGCAAATTTCGTTATAACAGTGTTTTACTGATCAAACAAGACCGACAATGACAATGAATGGTGACTTCTCAAAACAAAGACAGTATGTCACCCCTATATTACGTAACCACATTCCTTCACCACAGGACACCGCGAATGACAAAAGACAGTTTGATAATTAAAGAAACGCTAAATAAAACATATTTATTGTCAATTTTCTTTGAAACTGTATCAAAGAATAAAGCAAGTTTTAGTTAAAATAGAGTGAACATGCGGTTGATGAGCGAGATGTTTAATTTCGTCCATTTTGTAAGCTTTCAGCTTTGTTCAAATAATTGAAATCATAGTTTCAATTTTCGAAAAGGAAAACAGTGCTTTCAATATTATTTGTGTTTTACACATACTATATGGTTCACACAACTCAAGCTTCCACTTTGAACAGTCATGGTCTTTTAACAGTCTTTCATGTGTTTAATAATTCAAATTAATAATATGTTGTTATAGTCAGGAATAAAATATATAAAATAATAATAATAATACATTCAATTGATGTTTATTCTGCAACAAAATTCACGCGATATAAGACAGTATGTCAGCTTGAAATGTGCTTAAGTTATACAGATTTATACGGAACATAAGCATCGTAGCGAGATTAAGCAGTTCTTTAATGGGGGACGGTCACGTGATCTACATAATAGCGGCGGTCGATTTATCAATTCTGGATCGGTCTATATTTAAGAAGTTTTATATTTGTTGTATAATTTTATTTATCGGCATATTTTCCAATTTCATAATATTTGCTTGAAAGTTTTCAGTCTCGTAACGCAGGTACATTGAAGTTCTGTTACATGACTGTATTCAATTTCTGCAAACAGTTTGGATATCCTCGCATATCAAACAGTACCTTATGCAAGTCGGTAAATTTGAAGAATAAAACGTAACTCACAAACTAGTTTTATCCGTTTTTGTCATTAACGATTATATTGCTTTATTGCGTGTTATAAAAGATTGGAAACTAATATACCACTTGTTAGGAACTATTTTTATCGGTTTATGCCATAAATGAGCATGTTGCTTTATTGCGTGTTATAGGAGATTGGAATCTAATATCCCATTTGTTAGGCCTCGATGGTTCCCGAATGACTTTGTAAATTGCTTTAAAGATTCAAATGCTTCTTGTTTTTCAATAATATTCTAAGAAATCAGCAGTATTTGTAATAAAGCTGTTATAATGGTATAAGTTCTTAACGTGAGTTTGTCAGATGAAGCACCAAGACAATTTTCTGACATAACAATACTTTTATATGGATAAATATGTAATTTTCCTCTTATAATAGACAAAACAATAACGAGTTCGATAGGCTGTGATAGTTGGCTTCAAGTTCAAGATGTCTACATATAACCTTGCTAAATACATTTCATAACTTATGCAGCATACACTAGATGCATCGGCAAGTTATTGGACAGAACTTTTTCATTACTGAAATCTTCCAGACTGAAAATTTCACAGGATTGGTAGTAACAGTAATTAGACAGTTACCGTTTCTGATGCTTTTCCCAGGCCAAATTATTTAAGCACGTAGACATATGATATCTTCAGGAACGGATTGAGTACAGTACATTGCAATAAATGTTTTTATCTCAGAGTGGTTTGTCTATGTTTTACCACTCCTGGTTCGAACAGTTCTTCAAAAAAAACAACAGAAAACAGGATGATAAATCTTCAAGTCTACTAGAGATAGTGGGATGCACATTGTTGAATTTTAAATATTTTGAGAACTTCGTTTGTTCTGACCATAACATATGGGTATGTTGTATATCTACTACCTGCCTTAATCACGTTAATTAATACTCTTGCATTTCGTTATATATATATATATATATGTATTTATCCTTCTTTCATGGTGGCTGAATTGTGTCATGTCGTTTGAGCGCCTTTTCGGGGCGAAAAGGCAGAAGAAACACGACTAACGGTGACTTTGTCATGTTTTCGACCTTTCGCCTATTCGTCCCACCATATGAAAAAAATACACCTTCCTGTGACAGTTTGAATAGGTTAAATATAAAAACATGAAATATTTCGCATGTTCTCCCCTCCAAAATACTTGTAAGATCAACAATATGGCAACAGTTTTTCGTGTGGCGACAAGACGAAAGGTCGATAACACGAGAGACACACTGTTTGTCGTGTTTTCGTGTTTTTTTGACATTTCGCAGTTTCGACCCGCCACAGGAAGACACGAAAGATACAATTTTGCGTGTGGCAAGGCAAAAAAGGAAAAAGGGCGAAACTACACGAAAAAGTCAACGTTTGACGTGTTTTCGATAGTTTACCCCGCAAATGCCAAGATGCTAAGATACCTCTTACTATTCTATTAAGGTTGTTGTTGTGTCCCAACATTTTAGCATACATACTCATATCTTAATAAAGTTAAAGACACTTTCACGAATCTCGTGAAATGGTGCGTTTGAATTGATACCTAAAAGCGTGTAAGAAGTCATGAACTTCGATTATAGAGTCACTCTTTATTTAAGTTATATCAAAGGATGATGGAACACAAGATTTCGGACAGCATTCTAGTAAGATATCACTTAAGGCATGACGTGCTGAATTTCTACACATCGTTTGTTAAGTGTGGATAACAACTTTTCGATATAATTCTGAAATTTGTATTTGATTAAAACAAGCTAAAATATTTTATTCTAAAGCGAATAAATATAAATGTTTGATCAGTCAAACAGCGACTAAAGAATTTTTCGTGCCCATCTCTTTGATAACAATATTTCAACGTATTTTTGCAGTCCTACAATTTTTTTGCTTCCCAAAAATGATACTTTCTAAATGAGTTAATTTTATAGTACCCGAAAGTAGTATTTCGAGAGCGTATAGTCGCCGCTTTGTCTGTTTGTTATTCCGTCATTCCGTAACACCTTTGCTTGTCCGGACTGTAACTTGGCCTTGGTTTGAGGGATTTCAAAATAACTTGGCGCAAACGTTCGTCTTTATGACACATAGTGCTGCGCGCATGGACCAGGGCGATAGCTCAAAGGTCAATGTCATACATTGGCTGACATTCTGCTTGTATGGGTTATAACTTGGCTTTGGAGGGTTGAAGGGATTTCAAAATTACTTGGCACAAATGTTCCACTTAGTGGCGTGGTGTGTCAACAAATGAAAGGGGTTAGTATCTCAAAGTCTATTTCACACTAAGAGGTCAAAGGTCATTATTCCTTACAATACATTTAGCTGGAGTTGAAATCCCTAAGACATATAAAGATGATTTTATTCGTCGAATTATCCAAATTTGTTTCCAAACATTTTTACCTGACCATGTTTCTACGCGTATCAAACCGGCGTCGTGAAGCATGCATCGGTGTCACTGATTTTTGTTGTTGTTTTCAACCATTTTAAGTGAATACTTCAGAAGAAACTTACTTTTAAGGTACGCTTTATCATATATAACTCTATGCTACCGGAAAGACAATCCTGTTAGAGGATATAAATCAAACCAGACATATTCGCTTTCTTTACATAGAAAATGGATGCATTCAAAGCAATTTTGCAAAGTTATTGTTTAAATGGAATGTCTGAGCAGGAAAACGAAACGGTTATCTCTTGGAGGGTATACAGATGAACATATTTTAAGACACATTCCTACAATGCTCATTATATAGACACGTCTTAGGATATTAGGTCCACTATGTTGCACATCCACTATATAGAGTACTCGATTCCACTGAGTTTTGTTGGGATTTAGATATTTTCTTTGAAAGGCATTAGTTGAAACCCAACACGAGCCAAATTTATTTCTTAGATTTTAGATTTTAATTTTTATTTTGGTTTTAAAATATTAGTTTCTATTGAAATGAATTTCTTACGTTTTATATATAGATGAATTGTTATAAACCCTAAATCATAGTAAAACAAAGAAAAATTGTGTATCATCGAAATTGCTAATTTGAAGCCTCCAAGGTAGAACTTAAAGTTTCGATGTCATTCTTTCATTGTGAAGTGGGTGGTTGAATAAATGCCATGTTTGTAATTACACTTTATTTGTTCTCACTATTTGCTGTATTTTGTCCACAGTTATTATGTCTTCATACTGTGAATGATTGCATACTGCTGTTTATATGGTCAGAATAAGAAACAGTGTTTCCCTTATTTTATAGACCCTTTAAGTCTTCTGACATTTAAGTTTAATGCATGCTATGTTTTGAAAACTCGTGGTAAGTCTCTTTTCCTGTCTTTTTATTTTGTCATAAAACAGTATCTTTTGTTATTTTTTGTATTATTTCATTATTGTTATTTTATTGTGCTTTATTCTTTAACAAAGCTCAATGTATATGTATATTTTATATAGTTTAATATCTAAAGATGTTTTTTGCAAACACAACAACTTAACGTATACTTGAATTTACGCGTACATTTATTTTACATCGATTAGGTAAATAGTTCTTGCAACGTAAATTAATTCCGCTCGATGTCTGCTTCCTGAGTTCAAACCAGTACTCGCGCCGAAAATTAGGAATTCGGAAGTCACTTAAGACTCTCATTCCTTGTGGGTTTCGAACGAGCGACTCTAGGATCACATATTAGAAAAACAGCTCGGGCAAATAAGTTGTCCATACAGATTACTAAAAATATACTCAGCCAAATATCTTGTTCCCACAGGTTAGAAAATATAAACTCAGAATAAGTTGATCCCACAGATTATAAAAAACAAACTCATTGCGAAAAAGAATTACCCCTGTCACCACTGTGCTACTATAGATATCACCAGACGGTTAAAAAAATATCAGAATTCATCACAACTGTAATTTCTTTCTGAAAAAAATCAAGTTCAGATACAGGATAAAGAATTTGAAAAGAACGGCGAGCACAATATGAATTTATTATTGGTAGAAAATTCGCTATACAGAGTTCATAAGAGTAGTATTTATTTTAGAGACAAACGTCAGAGTGAACTCGCCAAACATTTTTACATTTAACTTCATACTTTATTAAGGATCTCCTGGGTATTTGTGTTCAATACCTGAGCCAGTTTCATGATGGCGTGTTGAAGAGGAATAATGTTCTAGCATTCTACTTGTAAGGCCCATGTCCAACCCAAAGGACTTTGTAAATTGCTTTCAAGATTTATATGGTTATGGATAATCAGATTCTGTATAGGAAGAGCAACATAAGAATTGAAATATTTTAAACAGGTTTATTACTTTATAACGTGACTCTGTCAAATGAACCAGCCAGACAATTTTCTGATAGGCCGATGTAATAACTGGGCAAATATTTGTATGTTTCTTGCCCTATGGTACTGTATCTCGGAATCTTTTTGTCTAAACATTAATTCGTTACTAAAACGGGCTTTTCTTTTTTTCTATTAAAGGTGCTTCCACTTTTTCACGTAGTAAAAAAAGATTATGCCGTATTTGCCACCTTTGATCATGATGCATCATTAACTTCACAACAAAAAATCAATCTCTCATCAACAATCATTCTTATTCACGTCTCGGAGGAAGAAATTACATGGTTTAGTTTCATCATCTTGTATCATTTACGGGCAACATCAATCACGACACACCAGCCGCCGCCTGTGTTCATTCATTTATTGCATAGGCCGCCACCTGTAATTAATTACAATGTATGGAAATAATCTAGCCTAGATTGCCCAGTATGTTTGATTAGTTGGAGTTCCTACAAAATTTAAATGTTTCGGTGTGTTGACATAACTTTCCAATCTGTGAGACGATAGTATTCTGACATGTAAGCAAAATGAAAATAGTTTCAATTTTCCAAAGATGTAATCTCTCAAAGTTGATTTAACGTTTACACTGTTTGATATAACCTTCTTAAATCAGTTTTTCCACAGAAATCTGACATTTGTAATTTATAATTGCCACTACATTAAATATATGTATTTATTGTGTCAGAAAGTATGGGTATTTTAAGCCTATTTTAGGACAATTGATATAACTTGTTTGATATTATTTTATTATAATTATCTAGAAAGACATTCTAGCGTCAGCTGTGTACCTTCTTTCTGTTTTGATTTTGATAGCACGAAGCAAACGAACATTTACTTGGTCTTTTAGTTTTAAACAAATTTAGAAAAATTTAGAAAAATGTTTAACTGGACCTTTTGCATAACCTTTCTGATCTTATGCATTTTGGATAATTTGATATCTAACACATTACCTAATTTTTGCAATGGTGCTCTATTTAGCCTTTCGTTTAGGCTTTCCTGAAAAGGAGATCAGTTTTTGTTCCTATGTTACGTTTTACCCCTAATGCCAGCAATAGTTTGTGCAAAGACAGTGAAATTCTTGTCAAATTAAGTATTCCAAACTATCTGCATGTCCTCACTTAAATTATTTTCATAGGATTTTTTTCTTTACATGATAACTATTTGTTTTATTTTTTGATTAGAATAAAAGAGTACGTGTGCCAAAAAGATACATGACAGAACTTTAATTTTATTGTCTTCAGCTAAAGCTTTTTGGTTTTTTTTCCTTTTGATATTGGAATTAGTTTGCAGTGTCAGCAAAAATCATTTTCAAGATTAAAACATCTAACAAAACGCATCCTGTTTAGGGGAAAGATGAGCCTAAATCAATTATCATTCTTGAAATGTCTTCAAGAACGATTGCTTCTCTGTCATGATTATAAAATTGATTTAAAAACAATGTTGTTAGTCATATCAGAGAGCGCACTGATTGAAAAACTTTAGTTTTTAAACAGGATGTTATTCACTTGTAAGATTAAAAACATCCAAATAAAGCGACATTACAGTTTATAGATTTTGTTAGAAGTTGTTAAAAATCAGCAATCAAATTGTAAAACTTCGGAGTTTTTCTGTATTAGGCAAGTAAGCTCAATACCCAATGAAACTTCAAATGATTGCAAAATATATATTCTGCCTATAATGCCATTTACCATTTTGCTTTAAAGTTCCTTATATTACAAATATTTGTAAAGCTTTAAACTGCCGATCGTTAATTGTAATACAATGTAAGCTTCACTGAACTATGTTTTTAATGTGTACTACGTGATATGCTTTTAAGAACGTAAATTAATAAAACTTTGCTTTATTCGTCAATTAATGAGTAAATTGATTTTGCAGCTTGATAATGTGCAGCAAATGTATTGAAATTATGTCGGTGCATTTATATACATCTGACTTTACAGCTATTAGTTTTAGCTTACAATAATGATAAAATGATATGCTTCGTATATTTGTCTATAAACGCGTTAAAAGCTGTTGTATGCGCATGGAATAGTCAGGAAATTCTCACAGTTTTACAGTATTTTTACTAAAGGTTGCCACATTAGATCAGATTTGCTTTTATATTTGCAAAACAGAAACATATGTTAATGCAAGAAATGTTCCTACTGAACAGCAACGCATTCATTTCTTTCTCATTTCCTGAATTTCGATGCTTATGATAAATGCAGACTGCTGGGTACTAATGAGATGTTTCAAAGTTCAGAACATGTCGTCTTTATTTTAACATTTTACTTTAAACTACCTAAATTGAAAAAAAACATTTACAGAAACAGTCTAAGAGATTTCTCTAATATGAAAACACAGGCACTATTAACACTTTACGCAATGAGGTAGAAGGACAATCTAAAAATCCCCGAAATGTGGAACAACTGTCCTAACCACACGCATAAATCAAAACACTTCTCAATTATTCATGGTACAACGTACTCTGACAACACAAAAAATGTAATGCGCTGCTGAAGTTATATTTCGATAAAACGGTATATGTTCGGACGATGTGAATTCGTTATAGCGATTATTGTTGCAAATGTATGTGAAATACATATTTTACTGACTAAACATATAATGCTTAACTATGCAGCCATCTTACAAAAAATAAACTTTTTCCTAGGTTGATTTTGTAAATAGCTGCTCCTGTCAAAAGTTGTGACCTAATTACAATTCAAGTAAAACTTTTATATACAAACTAAGTCTTTAAGTTTTCCCTATAGATTTTCATTACACATTATGCAGGTTATAGTATAGCTGTGGTATGTTTAAAAACACGTTAAACACATGACACGTTAGGGGAACATCATTCCCCTCTTGGAGTTTACATTGCAGCCCAAAATGAAGCTTCATTTATCAGTCCAAAAATTCCGGTGTAGTCTTGAGATTGTTAAAAAGTTGAGGTTTCCTTGTTTCCTGTTTCACCGGACGGAGTTTGTACCCAGTACATTTTCATTTCACAAAGCTGTATGTTTATGAGAAAACGTTTTTCTTTCTTTAGAAATAACAGAAACCCTAATTGAGTTTTGCAAATTCATCATAATCTTAACAAAAGAGAAAACATACATCAGGAAAACTACTGTCTACAACACAGTCAGAAGGTACAGAGGTAAAGCCTAAAATCATTGGACGGAAAGGTCGCTTTAACTTCGCCAGTCCGAAATCAAATCACAGGAATATTTTGTATTGTAGGGCGGCATGCTGTCAGGTATGAACTTGATATGCTATAAACATTTTACTTGACACTTTCCAAAAGATACTGGCATGTCATTTGTGTTTTGTCAGTTTTTCTTACTTTACTGCAGTTGTGACTGTTTAATTCTATTGAAATGAGATCTGCAGATAGAGCCTGTTTTAAAAATAAAACAACTTTATAAGAATTTCTTGTTTTACTTTAATATCTGGTAGTTTGTATGCTAATTATTCGCCGCTGTGGGTGACAAAACAATTTCTGCGCAGCTCATCAATAATTGATAAGCATAGGAGGCTTTTCCATGAGAAACTTTTCACGTGCTTGTATTTATGGCATTCTTTTTTCATTTGTGTAGACTCTTCGTTTTTTTAAATCAGGCCTATAATAAAGTATAACTAGATGGGAGTTCTGTGTCGCCCTTGGGTACTCTGTTAGAATAACTAAAAAGGTAAACAAGAGCTTGCTGGAAAAGACAGCATGCTAGTCAAAGTACAACAAGACCTGTCCACATACACCATGCTCCACTTTTCTGAGTGCTGGATAATTAATTATAAGCAAAATTAAACAAGAGGCCCAAGTGAAAAAAAATTCGGATCAAGCACTAATGTATTTAAAAAAAATTCGAGTCCCGGGGGGTGGGGTGGTGGGGATGGGGGGAGGATAGGAAGTCAAGTACCTATCTATTAAAAAAAAATTTGGACCCTTGGGATCGAGGGGGGCAGGGGGGGTGACTGGTTTAGGGGTGGATGGGGAGTTCAGTACTTATGTATGTATTAAAAAACATGGGCCAGGGGGAGGGGCAGGGAAGTGACTGGTTTGGGAGGGATGGAAGTCAAGTACCTATGTATTAAAAAAAATCGGACCCTGGGGGGTGACAGGTTTGGGAGGTGGATGGGGAGTCAAGTACCTATGTATTAAAGTATTTAAAAAAATTTGGGCCGTGGGGGAAGTGACTAGTGGGTTGGGGGGCGTTGGGGGTTGATGATGGACGGGGAGTCAAGAATCTATGTATTAAAAAAATTTGGGCCGTGGGGGGAGGGGGCAGTGACTGGTGGGGGGCGGAGGGGGTTGAGGATGGATGGGGTGTCAAGTACCTTTGTATTAAATAAAAAAAAGGGCGGGGGGGTTTAAAAAAAAGTGGGGGTCGGGGGCAGGTCCCCATGCAGAGGGGACGGTAGAGGGGGAGTACTTACCCATCTCATGTCAGTTAATTATTTATTTCTAGGCTTAAGAAGTTTTTTTCCTATATATAAGTATAAGCAAAATCAAGTGACCCCTGGGGGTGGGGCTAACTGTTACCCCAGGGACATGGGTACCAACAATCTTTACAGGGGTTATGCTGGTGATCAAGTATTCCAAGTTTGAATGGAATATCTTTGACACTTTTTGAGACATGGACATAAAGAAAAAGGTTAACCAAGAAATTTTAACTTGAAAAAGGGGCATAACATTGCAAAAATAAATTTGAGGGTTATCTGCCCTTGAAAAATGGTGTTGTCTTAAGTGATACAATTGTAAGTATTACAATTGGAAAGTTTGATGAAGAAATATTAAGAAATGGCATAGTTATAGCCAATCTTAAGTTTTCATGACAAAATCCAAGTACAAAAAGGGGCATAACTCTGTCAGTTGTGACCTTAACCTACAGATTTTGGCATCATCACGACCCTGTTGTCATAAGCAATATAATTTGAAAGTGTGATGATGAAATGTTAAGAAATGGCAAAGTTATTGCCAACGTTAAGTTTTCATGACAAAATCAAAGATCAAAAAGGGGCATAACTCTGTCAAATGTGACATTGACCTAAAGATTTTGGCATCATCCCGACCCTGTTGTCATAAGCAATACAATTTGAAAGTTTGATAAGATAATATTTAGAAATGGCAAAGTTATAGCCAACGTTAAGTTTTCGTGACGGACCGCCGGACCGACGGACAAAACGATCCCTATGTATCGCCGTTTCTTCGAAAGGGCGACACAAAAACTAAGGAAATAAATTAACATTGTTTCTTTATTTTATGATTAAAAGTTTCCTAAAGATATCAAAAGATGAACTACTCAAAGTTATCAATAAAAACGTTCGCGATTTAAAAATGGCATTCATTCAGGATACCAGAGTGTGATAATTAAACTAAACGTGAGAATTATGTCTCCCAGTTACAGAAGAATGGGTAGTTGAACCATTGTTTTGTAAAACTAATAAAAACATATTAAGAGCCAGAGATATACAAAACTGGCGTGCTGAAAATGCATTTAATAGCCAACACTCCAGGCTAGTTGCCAAAATAGCTGGCAGCTCATTTTCAGCAAATATCCTGTCCTAAACAAATCATTTCTGACTTCTTGCCTTCATTCATTTGTATTATATTGCTGCTCGGAGTCTGATAACTATTATGAAAAAGCTTGATCAGAATCAGATTGTCGGTTTGATAAATTCAACAATCATGATGCAACCACATTTTAATCAATGTTCACGGTTTGATAAATTCAACAATCATGATGCAACCACATTTTAATCAATTTTCAATAGTAAATTTATTCTTGTTTAAGAAAAAAATATCTTTTTATTGAGAAATGATAGACAATTCGTAGTATATGTAATTTCATTTATATTTGAAGTATCATTTTAGATTTATCAACATTTTATTCAATTTCATATTTGCTTCAAACTTTTAAAGATAAAATACTATGAAAAAAGAGAACATTTTCACACTCGAAATGCAGGTTTATTGTATGTTCTGTTACATCTATATTCAATTTATGCGATCAGTATGGATACCCTAGTACATCAAATGGGCTATGCATAGACATATGTTCACCTTACCTTAATGATATAAAAGTTTCCTAACTTAATATTGGAAACTAATATTCCACTTGATAAGACTATTTTTATCGGTTTATGCCTTAAATGGGCATGTTGCTTAATTGCGTGCAATAAGAGATTGGAATCTAATATCCCACTTGTTAGGCCGCGATGGTTCCCGAATGACTTTGTAAATTGCTCTTAAGATTTGTGTACTTTTTGCTTTTCAATAATATTTTAAGTAATCAGCAGTATTTGTAATTATATGAGTTCTGAACGTGAGTCTGTCAGATTAACCACCAAGACAATTTTCTGACATATCAATACTTTATGTAGCTAAATTTGTATTTTTTTGTTAAAATATGCATAACAATAACGTATTTGATAGGTTGTGATTGTTGGCTTCACGTTCTAGATGTCTAAATGTAACCTTGCTAAATTCATTTCAGAACTTATGCAGCATGCAGTAGAAACATCGTTATTGGACGGAACTTTTTTCATTACTGTAATCTTCCAGACCGAAAACATCACAGGATTGGTAGTAACAGTAATTAGACATTTACTTTTTTATGCTTTTCCCAGGCCAAGCGCGTAGACCCATGATATCGTCAGCAACAGATTTAGTACAGTTCATTGCAATAAATGTTATGTATTTCAGAGTCGTTCTATGTTCTACCACTCCTGGTTCGAAAAGTTCGTCGAAAATAGGATGATAGTTCTCTCAATTATGAGAGGTAGCAAGAGAGATGCATATTGTACAATTTGAAATATTTGAGATTTTGGTTGTTGCGACCATATCATATGGGTATGTTGTATATCTACTACTCGCCTTAATCAAAATAAAAACAACCTTATATTTTTATTGGAATAATTGACTGCTGTCAAGGTTTATATCATGGAATGTTTTTATGGCCAGAAGCACAAAATATTAACATTACTTAGACTTATATAAACCAGTTTTAAAATCGGACTTTTTTAATTTTTAATGTTGAAGAAACCCTGGTTACCTGTTGTTCCGCAAAATTGTAACATACACATATTGTTATCTTATAACTGATTATTTTAACAAATCGCATGAAATTTCACGTTTGAATGATGCATTCAAGCGTATTAAAAGCCATGTATTTCGATAAAGAAACTATTTGAGCGAGTCACTATTTCGTTAAGTGATATAAAAGGATTATGGAAAAGTAGATTTCACCCAGCATTCTTGTACACAGATTATATTTAATTCGTAATTGTTAAAAGTTGATAACAATTTTTGATACTGAATGTTTATGAGTTCTTTATCAAGAAAACAGGGACTAAAGAAATCAATGTGCCCAAATCTTTGAAACAATATTTCATTGTAATTTTGCGATCCTTTATTTTTTTGCTTCAGTAAGTTGATGAAATTACCTTGAAGTTCTTGTCAATGTAAAAAGTTATTTCTAACAGTTTTGTTGTTTCCAACGAAACATTGAATTGGTAAAATGGTTTTTGTTATTATCATGTAACATAACGTGCGAGAGAAATAAAATTGTGAAAATTGTTATCAGGATTTTTTTATTGCTTTTTAGTAGTAAGTTTTTACTTTTAATTCAATTATATCCTCTTTTAAGAAGCTGTTCTGTCATAAACCATTTTAAACCATTTGTTCTATCAATGTATCCTGTTTATTGTTTTACTGCCTTTTTTGAATAGAAACTTTTACTGTTTATTAGTTATGTTTCATTTAAATATTGAAACATAAAGCTATTTTCTTGTAGTACAAGTAATATGCTCTTGCAGATTTGTCAAGTTGTATGGTGTTGAAATATCTAAAAGAAAATATGTCTCTACGAATAAGTAGATAAACAGATAAATAAGCAGAGATAAAAGGCAGATTTAATTTTCAGAAACATATATTACATTCTATATATTATCAATAGAACAGTATGTTCATAGCACACATACACACCATAAAATATAGCATATCAGTATGTTTTACATACGTTTATAAATACTTTCAAGCATCAGTTTTGGTAGATTGTAGCGGATGACTGCTTTGATATGAAAAACAAAATGAATTTTTTTCATACTTAATATATGTGAGACAGAGCTCGTATTAATGAAAGATATGTATTGTTTTCTAACAAACCATAACGGCTGAGAGACTCATGGATTTTATCTTTCGACAAAATGTATTTCAAAGAGAATATTATCAAATAATATTAGTTTGAAAAACACTTTTCAGACAACCACTCCACAGATTATTATCTTAAAGAAAAACATTCCTGAGATATAAAGGATTGCTTAATTTTTGAGAAAAAAACGACCTTCAGAGTTGGGGCACTTGGCACTTGTTGTTTTGCTATTGAATGTTAAGTTGATTTTAATAATTGGGAGTTTAGACATATTAACATGATTTGCTTAAGCACGAAGCCATTTGTAGTTTTTTACTTAATCTCTTAATTGTTTTTCTAGGTAAGATTTTTCATTCAGTGTATATGTATTGGCCTTTTTCTAATCGACCAAAATCACAGTTAGGCATGATGTAGATCCTTTTTTATCTGCAGACGTTAGTTCCTTCGGATCGAATTGACATATTTGATAAAACGTTTTATTTAAGTCAGCCATACTGATTTTATGCTACTCGAAATATTTCGAGAGAGCATATAGTCGCCGCTCTGTCCGTTTGTTATTCCGTCATTCCGTAAAATCTTTGCTTGTGCGGGCTGTAACTTTGCTTTGGTTTGATAGATTTCAAAGTTGCTAGGCATAACGGTTTGTCTTAATGAGGAATTTATGTTGCGCGCATGAACCATGTAGGTAGTTCAAGGTCTTTTTCACACTTATAAGTAAAACATCATGATTTATTACAATATATTTAACAGGCATTAGTATTATTCGACGAATAACCCGAATCTGTTCCTATTCACTTTTACTTGGCAATGTTTTCTAGCCGTGTAAAGTGGCGTCTCGGGGAGCATGTATCGGTGTCACCGATATTTTTGTTTTCAACCATTTTAAGCAAATATTATAAAAGAAAATGTTGTTAAGACACGTTGCATAATATATAACTTTATGCTTACGGAAAGACAATCCTGTTAGAAGATATAAATCAAACCAGACATATTTGATTTAGAAAAGGGGTGTATACAAAGCAATTTTGCAAAGTTATTGTTTTAATGGAATGTCTGAGCAGGAAAACGAAACGGTAATTTTTCTTAGAAGATATACAGATGGGCAAGTATTACAAGGCTCATTATTTAAATACGTCTTAGGATATTATGTCCATACTGGCGCACCTCTACTCTGAAGAGGACTCAGTTCAATTGATAGGGTTGAGATATTTGTACTGGATGGTATGTGTTCAAACCCCATGCAAGTCAAATCTATTTACTTAGTTTTTGGATTTTTGTTTTTATTTTGGTTTTAGAAGATCAGTTTCTACTGAAATTGGATTTCTTACGTTTTATATATAATAAACTGTAATAAACGCTTAATCAGGGTAAAACAAATAAAAAATTGGGTGTCAGTGATTGCAGGTTTTTTTTACCATAACCACATGGTAAACCTCTTTTGCCAGATTGTTAAGAATAATATATGAATAAAAAATGATGATAGCTAATTTGAAGTCCCCAATATTTTTTAAGTTGCAATATCATTCCCTCAATGTGAAGTGGGTGGGTTGAATAAGTAACATAAGTTTGTAATTACATTTCGTTTGTTCTCACTGTTTGCTCTCTGTGCGTGCGTGCGTGTGTGTGCGTGTGTGTGTGTGTGTGTCCGCAGTCATTTGGTTTTCATACTGTGACTGTTTACATACTGCTGCTGTTGTTTGTATTGCTAGAATAAGAAAAAAATGATGTTGTTCCCTTTACTTTATAGACTTGTGTATAACTTGTGTGACATATTTTTAAGTGAAAAGTGCCTCCCAACACAGGCAAAAAGTAGAGAGGAAATGGGAGCATACATGTATATAATAACAACAACTTAGGGAATACTTAGTATGAGTACATTATTTGTAACTATTAACTGCATAATTCGTTCTGACAGTTTGTGATCGATTCCAAAGTCAAAATATCGTGATGTTTCTTTCAGTACATTATATTTTCCCGTCTCAGGCAGCAGTGTATTGATATCCTTTGTTGCAAGGTCTTTGATTACGTTTCAGTCGTCCGCCTGTGTAAAAAGTAAACGTCTTTTAATGCAAGGTGTTCATCGTTTATTAAAATAGGAGGTGCTTGTACTAAGAACCAGTGTTTGGGGGTGGGGGGTTGTAGATTTTCATATTCCTTCTACATATATTTCTTTCATACATATTTTGCTGTGATAGATATACTGTCATGTTCTTCATCAAAAATATCTTTTGAAATGCAATTCTTCTATACATTCTATTACATAAGTCCTTTGTACAAAATACAGCCTCCAAAGATTATAATACAGCAATGCAGGTGCTTAAACCTCGTTTCAAGAGAAAAGAATGTTGAAAAACCAATCATGGAACAATATCCTACGTCACAAATTTTAAAAGATTGTATAATTTCAAATTTATGTATAATCTTCTTTTTTCAGGGACTTTACTAACAGTTCATCTTTGTTTTCTACTTCTTGTTTCATTATATTGTAAGCTCAAACAGTGTCCTAAATAAAGATTCAACAATTTCGCAATTTAAATGACACAGGAAGACTTTTCAGATCAAGATTCATGTTTTCTGTTACGTAAATACGTGTGTGATGACATTTTAAGTTTGAAAGGAAAAGACTTTAATAAGGAGAAACAATTGCTCTTAGCTGAGACTGTAGTGGATTTCTTTTGACAGTAAACAATATTGCAGGAAGAACTAAATAAAGTATAGGGTACTAAATGTATAGGGTACTAAATAAAGAGTAGCTGTTGGGGGGGGGGACTTTACAATTGGTCGATGTTTGAATGACATTTTTCTTTCAAAAATAATTATCTTTTTAATGCACTGACCAGCTGGTTAAAGCAATGTTTATTACTGAAGCCTTGTTACTTTCTTTAGTTAAAGTTGTGTTTATGGTGCTGTCTTAGGAATATTAATCCTGAGTAAACTGAATGGTGAAAACATCGCTCGTATTTTATCAGTAAGTAGAAACAAAAATACTAACATTTCCTCTTTTTGTCCGTTTAAATTCTATTGAACGTTTAAGTTTATTACAATAATACTGTGAACACTACTGTCGTCGTCAATTCACGTTGTTCATAAATGTTCATGCAATGTTGAATGCTAGTACTGTAGGTTATTGCTCACTTGTATGGACGCCCAATCAGGTTGTCCAATGCCGTTGAAAATAATTGTTTGGTGGTAAGAATCATGTGAACAATGAACAAATGATCCTTATCTACCTGACTTTTATATAAATGTTGGGTCTATTCAAGCTTTTTATATGAATGTGTCTGTTTACGTTCTTCACATAATTCAATCACTCGAATGATACTTTTTCCAAAGAATAAAACAACTGATTAACTAAAATAATATTGGTTGCCATCACAAAAAAAGAGTTGCTTAATTTACTCATTGCTTTCTTCTGAATTAGTTGCTTGTCAAAATGAAAGGATATGATTGATATGGTATTTCACTAACACAATTTGTTAAATTGGATTAATGTTGTTTCATGTTTCATGAAATTAAACACAACTCAGACAACCGTTACTACTTTGAAGTTAAATTCTATATTAGATGTTCAATCAAACTGTTTTGCAATTTTCAGTTAGTAAGAAATGTTTATCTTAATTTTATCCCTGAAAAATGAAGCAGTATTTTCATGAGAGTGTTATTTTTTTAACGTGTAAAAACCTATTTAAGTTATGCTGCTGTTAAAGATGTCAGAGTTCCCTTATTGCCATTTTTACAGAATAACTGCGGTGTGTCACGATGAATTAATGCTTGCTTTTTATTTAAATATTTAGTTTATTTACATGGAAATGCACACGAAATCCTTCCTGTTAAATTTATGTTGTGTAAAAATGTGATTTTCAATACGGATGCAGTTTGAAAACAAAATTCATAAGAAGTGGGTTTTTTTCTAGACTTCATTACAGTTAAACTATTTTCCTGTCTGTTATTTCGTTATCATAGTTTATCACAAGCCTTGGAATGTCTCTGAGAAAGACTGAAAATGAAGTATTGATGATAACAAGACCTGATGGATGGACATTGATTGTGGTCTATCAGAAACAATAACGACTAATTGATGGCGTCGTTGATTACATCTAACGGCCAGATATATCGGAAGATGAACATTATTAAATCATATTAGATTGGACGACAATTATCGAACAACCATTGAACGTTTTACCAAGGAAAGAACCGGGCTAGATTATCTTTCTTAGGACAAGGAGTTGCAAACTGGATATTTTTTGTACATCTTATATAATGATTATTTGGTTGTGAAAGCGTGCGTCAAAGTTACATCTAATGTGTCTCGGCCTATATCCATTATTATAATTACGTTCTTGATATCACAAAATTAACTTCAGTCATTTAAATACCTTTGGCTGTGAACTGCTGTATTAGTTAAACTGGACTTTGGTAACAGGTTTATATCATTTTTAAATATGCATACATTTAACTTAGTGGAATTTGTGTTTCCTACAATCTGCTTAAATAAAAAAGGCTTTTTTAAGAAAATATTATTTTAATTATTTCGAAAATTAAAATATCAAAGAGAGGGCTTGAATATTCTTATTCTGCGATTGTGATTAAAACTACATGTCTTCAAAGTAAAATATCATATGTCAAACTATCAAAATACAAAGCAAATCATAGGATTTTTTGCGAGACCGTGATCACTTCAAGAAGGAGTATTCTATATAAAACGACAAATTTCAAGCAAAGACTTGAATTAATTATAATTGTTCTGTATCAAACGATATATTTTATATTTTAAGGAGGAATTTAATTCAATGTACTTTTTTAATAAGGAAAACTTAAATATGAAAAAAATCACTGCGTATGGGCTTATTTGTTATATACTGTTACTTCTATATATCATATAATAGTAAATGTAATATCATATATAATGATTTATGTTGTCACTTCAGAGATTTTACTTGCTTTTAATTTGTCTGCTAAAGATAACACTTTTACTATTAATATAAAAGCTCTAAGTGTCTAACCAGCACATTTAGCAGTTTACGTTTAAATAATACCTCGCTAAATTTTCATTTTAATTATTTTTCAGCCAGGTCAACGATAATCAGTCAAAGCAATGAAAGTGCTGATGTGGCGATTGTCGTAGAAAGTACATTGCAACTGCACACTATATTATGGAAGAACAGAGGGGACATGCGGGAAATCTTTTTAATTATCCCGTGGTGATAAAAAAGAAAAACAAAAGTTAACTCGTGGTCACAAGAAAAAAAAGGAACGAAAAACAAAAGGTTAACTCGTGGTCACGAGATGATAAAAAAAGGTTTTGCTTGGCAACCAGATAATAATAAAAATAACAAAACACGAGTGGCCGAGCGTTTACTATTTTATTATCTCGTGGCTACGCGTTCACTTTCTTTCGTTTTCCTTTTTTGCCGATAACTTGAAATAGGATGAAACTGATGGGACAATAGTATACTCCTGGTCCGTATAACTCTGTTTTGTCATATATTTGTGTTCTACTGTACAGCATCGGTGAAGATCAGTTAACAGACTTGCATTAAATTTTCTTTCGAATACAGTTTTTCTGGAAAATAAGACCCAATCAATAAAGAAGTGAAACTTGTTTATGGTACAATTTAAGGTAAATTTTCTTTTTTATTTGTTATTGTTAAAATGCCACCTGGCAATAATAGTCTACTTGGTAGTAATAAGGCGTCATAATCAAGTATTTGATAGAATTAAAATTCTATAATACGTGAGTTAAGAAAGAATACTATAAAAAAAATTCGCATTTTCTCACACTACAGATTGTCGGAACATGAAAAATAAGAAAATCTAAACAGAGTGCTGCATATTGAAATATGATACAAAATTTCGTTATTTGCCCTGTTTTATCGGTCAATAACAATTTTCCGCATTGTAGAACAAGTTCTTCATAAATAAATGCGATAATAACTCGTATCTGTGTGTCATCTTAAAGAATATTGTAGTTCTGTTGCTTGACGGCAGTTTTTGTTAATTTGTCTCTAAGTTTGTCTCAAACACGCTTATTAACGTCTTAATTTGTGATCAACTTTCGCAGTTCAACAGCAGTTACTTCGTGTATATTAATACGCGTTCATTTTGATGGACAGGAAACTAGTTTATAGCAGGCATGGAACCAGACAGTATAAACCACAAACAAATAGTTATCAAGTGTTATCTTTCAGTTTACAGTGTCTTTTATTAAAAATGATTTTGTTCAGTTGGACCTTACGCATCGTCGGATTATTACATTAATCAAACCGTGGGAAAAATGGATCAGTTTGCGTCGATTTATAGCAACGAGTGCCTAAAATATCGACCAATGAAATCGCGTTTAACAAAACTGATCCTCTTCAACGGAGAGGGTGGAAAACTATCAGAAACAAAATGGCTGCACCCATGTCGAAAACCTGTTTCGCGTGTCTTGCCAATATAAAAGGCAAAAACTATCGCCATCTCAATTCGTCGACAAGCAAAGACCGTTGTAGTGATATTTTACCTAGTATTAACATTTCGCCCACATTTTCAATTTAAACATGGCGTCTATGGTTGCCGCCATCTTGTCTGTAATACCGAATGTCGTATAGAACGAGTGTTTTGATTGGTTTTAATTGCCTCATAAAATCGTGAGGGAACCAAGAAATAGCTGTCTTTGACACGCCTCTTATCGACTCCATAGCGTCCAAAAATCACACGGCTAATAAATGTTAATGGATCGGCCGTGGGTATCCGACGATGGAACTTACGTGGTTTTTATTGCAGTAAGGCAGGGACACATTTTTTTTTGGATTTTATGTTTCAGTTGCTAGTCAAAACACTGTCTAATTGCTTCGACACTCATACTGCTGATATAGTTGGATTTGTCTGAAACACTGCAACATTAAAGAACAAAATTTTGATAGAATATTTCAGCATCAGTTTTGAAAATAAAGAAGTTTTTATACATTAACATTTTGCTTCTAGCTTTAATTGTTTCACAGTCCATTTTTAATAAATATCAAGAGATACTTATAGCCGGATGCAATTCACTCAGATTTTTTTTCCTGCGGATATGGAGTATACCTCATTGAGATGTATCAAAAACTTACATTAACCAAATAGTAACAAGACGAATTTTATCGGAAATAATGTGCTTGAACGTTTATCATAATATATTTATAATTCAGATAATAGATCTGAGACAAAACTTTGGTTCTCAGTCTATTGTGAACTATCTGGTATGACTTAACATATTTCATTGTGAAATTATATTGCTAGCCTGTACAATGGAGAGTTATTTTATCTCTTCGGAACTTGTAGTCTCCTTAGCAACCATTTTCAAGCATCAATAAGTTAGTTTTATAGTAAAATATGTTATAAGCATTTCTTCTAAAAATGAAAGGAATATTCTATTTTTCCATCGGTATTTTGCTATATAATGGTTAGTCAAGAAAATCAGGATTTAATGATATAGATATTTTTCTGTGAGCCAGATTTTCACTTTGGCTATAAATTGTACTTGGTTGTGTTGTTTTGCTAGTTTCCATGAAAATACATTCCGTATTGCGTGTATACTAAAGATTCGAAACATGGCATCACATGTTTGTCTGGTTAGTAACATACGTTGTTTGTCTGTATCTAGAATACATATGTGCAATAAACTTAACATTCACATCATGGAAAATGCTCCAAGGCAGTCGTCTAGCATTTCCAACATGTCAGCCTTCTCCCTGGAGACATTCAGCGAATAAATATTTGCGGATTTCAACTTGTTACAAGAATCATTTCTATAACGCTTTATCTTTGTGGTGATATCAACATGCATTTTCAGTTATTTAAAACTGATTTGTTTTAATAAAATCATAGATTTTGATATACAGTTTCCATTTTTAAGAAATTACTCCATACTTTTTAACTGTTTAGAATTTTTGTCGAGACCGTGTATCAGAATGTTAAATAACTGCTTTCAATAAGAAAGTCTGTGAACACACAAGCAAACCCAACATCATAATCTCTAGGCCATGGAGATGGTGTAGGCTAGAAAAAATATTTTGTAAACTTTTCTTAAATACAAGAAGTCAAAACTTTGAAGACAATGCTCTTTTTTTCATCAAAAAGTAGAACTTTGAAAGGTTACAGTTTTAAAACAATAAGTCTTATATATATAACTGAATGCATTGTCTGTCTTCCGAAGACGAACGTGGACAGTAAATCGTATTTCCAAACATCAACGATTTTTTCTTTCTTCCTGATTTAGGAACGTAACTGGTACAAATACGTCACAACAGATCATTCCCACAAATACGTCAAAACAGACCATTCCCACAAATACGTCACAACAGACCATTCCCAGATTAGATGCTTCTGTAAACTGTAGATAAATAAATAACTTAAAATATTGTTATCTGCTACTGTGGTGAACGTTTCATTTTTGAATGATTAAGCCGTTTTTTTAACAAGACCTAACAGAAAATAAAGTCATTTGTAAATGAATTGGTACTGATGTACAAGTGTCATTGGTATTTCTGTAATAGCTCTACAAGACCTTTTTAAAAACATTAAACACCAGGTTTGACATATGCACTGTATGGTGGCTGATTTCTGCCTTTTCGTTCCGTCGTGTTGGCGGGTTTGCGAGGGGTTGGTGGGGTGAAAACACGACAGAACGACCTTTTTTGGTGCCAACCCAACATTTCAATACCTGCCAACATGACAACAAGACACTTGCAGTTGTCGTTTCGGCGGACCTTGAATATCTTGTTGGCGCCCTCAAATTGTCGTCCTGGCTGGGTTAAATCCAGTGAACGCGCCAGCACAACGGAACAAATTTAAGGGCGCCTATACGACACTCAAGGGTCTCAAAAGCGACAAATGCAAGTGTTGTGTTGTCATGTTAGCAGGTATGGAAATGTCGTGGTGGCACCCAAAAATATCGTTCTGGCATGGTGGGCAGCCAACAAGACAGAACAACAAATAAGCATGACAAAATGACTAATGCCATATTTGTTGTTCTGTCTGTTGTCACCCCGAAAACACAACAGAACGAGATGGTAGTAAGGTCAGTCAAATGGAGACTATAAAACAATATTGTTGAATTCATAAACAGATACAAAATTATTTCAGTTCTCTAATGTGAATGTTTAAACAAAAGTTTAGCAACTGAAACTATTGTTCTTTTATCTTCAAGAACTCTTATTCCTTTAATATCGTTCAGACTGCGAACACAAATAACCCAAATGAAAGGATTTCAATCACGAGCAGTTTAATTTCTTATTCGTTTTGACATTAAAGCCATGAGGGAAATCAAAACTTATTACACACAACTTGTGTCTTATTACTGAATCTCCCCTGTCAACATTTTCCCGTGCATACATATTTAAGCATTTTAGCACCATTTGATGAAATTTGATAAAATTACATCGTTAAAGATTTATTTATAAAAGTTTAGAAGACATTATAAGAGTTGTTTTTCATATTGGTTCAATCAAGACACAGAAATAACACATTTTGTGTAAATAAATGTTTTTGAAATTCAAAGAGAGTTATTTCACACAGTTGATATCCAATGCAAGTGGGTGAAAAATTCAAGCTTAAAACCAGACCTAAGACGAATAAAAAAAATGTTTTGCTCAGTGTAGTCTATGCCCTCTTGAAATCGTTAAATAACTTAAATGCTTTTTGTGCAAATCCTAGCTTAAGAAACTGGTTTATATTCCCGGTATTAGAATAAAATGGTTTTTGCAGGTGATCAAATGTAAAACAGTATGGCATGCGATGCGTTGCAATATTCATTGTGTACATTTGTGTTCTATGCTATTTTATTTGTATTGTAAAATAAAGTCGATTTGTGTTGTGCATTTTTCATTAGTATTAAATAATGTCTTCATTTGTATTCACTGCATTTACAGCGCACCGTCTCCGTGGCCTAGTGGTTAAGCGTCCGCTTACGGAAGGGGAGCTCGAAGGTTCGAGTCCTGTCAGGGGCTTGTTCTGATGCGGCCGGTTGGTGAGCCGCCAGCTAGTTAAAGAATGGTTACTGATTGCCTATCATCCTGGCGCCTGGCATATAGGATAAGGAATTGGGGAGTAAATGTGTACACTAATAGAGTTGTCTTATGCACCCGGGAGGCTGGCCCTTTCAGTAGGGGTGACAATATAATAAACAAGCACTTGACCTTACTTTTTTACATTTGTATTTGGGTTTTTTTTCTATTCAGTGATGTCAGTCTGTCTTGTAAAAGGGGTAGGAATAGGAATTTTCAAAATAAATCAATCAGCATAGAATACAAATATAAGATATAGAATACAATTTGACAGTACTGTATTATTATCAAATACAAATGTAAATTCGTTGGATATAAGTGAAGAAAGTATTCAAAACCAATAAAAATGTACAATACAAATAGATATGATTTTACAATACAAATGAAACAATATAGAATACAAAGTAAACATTGATAACTGCAATGTTTAATGAAGTTTGCTTCTTAAATATACATTAAAAGTGTCAATAATGCAGTCACTTTTCTTTATTTAAAAGCGAGTAGTCATTCAAACTGGTTTATACCTTTGCATTACAATTTCATTAAAACTTGATCCATTATAAACAGAATAAACATATCACTGGCAACTAAATTAAATAAATCTTTTTTGAAAACAAAGCTGTTAATATCACAACTAAATTAAGAGTTAAATGGTATACTTCTTGATCGTATTCTTACTAATTTCAATGTGTGGTTAATTTTATAAGATTTAAGATCCTTAACATCATTGCAAATAGACTTGTTTCACACAATAAAATCAACATTTAGTTGGTTCTATTGCAGTTGCCACTCGAAAGCTGTACATCGACACCATGTGAGTTTGACCACAATCACATAGTAATTACGTGGTCCTTTCTTAATAAATATGTGGTGCTGTCGAAACTGGAAAGAAAACTAACTTAGATTTGTTTTAGTTCTCACTACTTTGGTATCAAGTATGATGCATCCTAGTTAATGTATGCTTCAACGAAAACATTCTTCTCGTCTATCCGCGGTGGTTCAAATGACTGTGTTAGTCATTTTAATGATTAAAATCCTTGTTCTTGTACTTTGTCTCAGAAAAATGTGACTATTTTGAAACCGTTTTAGGGGTTTATATTATGGCATTGTCAGACTACCAAACAAACCGGTTTCCTGGTAAGTCTGATACAGTAATTTGTCAATTTCCCATAACAATTTGGTCATATCAGGGAAACTATAATTAAACATGTCTTTAGTGTTGTATCAATGGTCTTTGTTTGCCAGACTACAACAGTTACTGCAACTTCTAAAGCAGACACGCATAGGCAAGATCAAAACATTAATCAGACGTTTTCATTCAAAAAGTCATCAGACCATTTGCCTGAAAAAATTTGTCAAAAGATTCAGTCATTAACGAGTTTTATTCTTCTTATTCTCCTCGCCAACTAAGTTTTCCGCCTCTGCTTTTCAGAAATAAAACAGACGTTGCACTAAAATAGTCTTGTAAAGTACAGAAGCAGTAGTGCACTGCAACAAGTCATTTTAACTAAGAATTGTATTGTTTGCACTGTTTCACTTTGACTATTGTCTCTTTAGAATCTAAAACAATGTATCAGAAAATGAAACGACATACATAATTTAAAAGTGAATGTAGGAGCGAATCATACATGTCATAATATAGATATGTTTTTGCTCGGCAGAAGTACATTCATAATATAGGCTTTGTAATAAAATACTCAGTAGTTTGCCTATCGATATGACGAATATTGTTTTTGCTTTCATACAGCTCATTGTATCAATACTAATGTGCTTCTCAAGAACGGAAGTCAAGGCAGGATCATTTTATCAGGCTATGAATAAAAACTGACCCTTTATGCAATAGGTAATAGGTCCTGTAGCTCAACCGTTGCACATACAAAGGATGGTGGGTTTTATGGTCGGTAAGACACTAGCTTACTTAGAAATACAGTGCTTGAAAAATGTTTTAGAACGAAAATGTGGGTAGTTTTGCACCAACAGAATTTGTGTATGACATGCTATATATTAGCTAAGAGAAATATAAACACAACAGCTTTATGTCATGTTATACTGTGTTGTAGAGTAGAGTTCCTGATCTATCCAATATTAACAGTTGAAACAAATCAGTGCTCTTGAAGAAAAACGCATTTTGTAATTAGGACTTATGTCTTTAAGGTCTTTTGTACTTTGCCGTCTTTGTCTCATATGAGCTACAAATTAATGTTTATTACTAGATTTCAAGTTATGTTCATAGAACTTTTGAATGACGTGGTCATGAATCAGTGTATACCATAATGCTTGAATTGAGGCACCGCTGCAGATCATATTGGCGCGCAGAATAAGCAATAAATAGCAAAATGTTTTGTATTTGCCAAAATTATTTGACAGCTAATTTCCTCGAAGGTTCCTGTTCTTAACAGATAATTAACAAACTTCAGACTTCAACCGCCGATTGTATTCACCGTAATCACCTTTTCCTAGTTACTTGGATTTTTTATAACCAATTAAAGATTTCAATGTTTATAGTAAACACAATTTAACAACACATTTATAAACTTGCAAACCTTTGCACACTGCCTTTAAGGCATGATCTTGTAATAAAACACTTTTCTAACAGAGGTTATAACATATTCTGATTCTTGACTTTACCATTACATCAATATTTTTATATAAAAAAAGAATAAAACAGTCACAGACACAGACCTTTGGAAAATATAAACATTGATTTATTAATTTGATTTCAATGAGTAATAACAAAATATCCTTTTCCACACATTCTCCCTATTTTCATTTTTCCTTCTCATTTCCCTTGCTGCTGGCTTATATATATATTAAAATTCTCTAGAAACTATTTTAGTAGATTTTTTAAATTTCTTTTTATTAATGTTTCAAAACAGCCCTCATTTTACTATTTAAATGAACATTTCAATTTGCAAATATTTCCGTTATTATTTTCCACCGCAAGTCAGATAGAATCCGGTTCTGTAAATGGAGATGAACAAATAAATATGTTTTTTATGTAAAATTGTGTAACATTACTCATTGATCAACATGCATAAGTTTTGCTAGCGGTAGTTGAAGTTCTGGTTATATATCCGTTTACTCGTACACCTTCAGACAGACAGCGTCAATGATCTTGTTGAACGTAATAGTGACTGAGCTAACCGGAAACAAAACATAATATGAAGCAAGTACCACTATATAGTAAACGCAACATATCTTATCCCGTTGTAAAACTTCATGTTCAAGCAGGAGTTTTCCACTTGCTATGCGTTTGCAATTCCAAAATGAACTTGGTAAATTACTCTCAAGTTGCCCATATTAAAGGTTTATCAAATTTTATGTAGGAAAATAAACAAAGAACAAACAATACGTTTTATGACTTAAAACAGTTTTATTAGTTTAAAATCTGATGTTTACGGACTACCCTTCCAAATCATTTCTAAACCTCTACACGATAATGAACAACTTCTGGTAGAAGTTCTTGGAAGTTATGGGATACGCATTTATCTTAATATAACAATAAAATGATGAACGCTGCATTTTGAATATGTTAGAAGTGAAAAAAAAAACTTTAGAAGCCATGCCACGCATTCGCAAAAAGATAAAACCATAGTAGAAAGCGTGTTTCTGCCTGTATAGAAGGCACCAGTTTCTTTAACTTGACTTCATTAACCTGACTCCATGTATAAGGTGTTGAATGTCTGTGTCCCCCCACTCAGTACTTCAGATAATGTACTCTACAAACTTTATAACAATGGCCGCTATTTGTACGGCAGTTTTTGGCTTTCAAAGCATTAATAAATTCATAATAAAAATTAAAACACCGTTTTCACAGGAGTCTAATGCGTTAAACATCTTGTAGTTGTTTATATATATATATATATATATATATATATATATATATATATATATATATATATATATATATATATATATATATATGTAGTAGATGTAGAACCAGTCTGTGCGGGAAGTACCGGCTAGGACGGACACAGTCTATAGCGGGAGATGTTGCATCCTGGGATCGCGCACTAGAAGACGAAGGCCGCCATAGTCAGCCAGCGTTCTTTATTTGCTCTAGGTGCTTTCCAAGTCTAGGACTTAGAAGACGAAGTATACCAGCCCAAAGTGAACTCGGTAAGTCCTGTTTAGTTCCTTGTATACTTTATATATATCAGAGTGAAGAGCAGGCTAGGTTACAAACAGCGTACTTCAGAAGAGTACCAATATTTGATCGGCTCGTTAAAAAACATACTGTCTTGATTTCTCCGATGTAAATGGCATTTATACATTTTCTTGCGATTATTTGAATCATAAACTACACTTGCAGTTATCATTACGAGAAATGAAATGTCAAATCAAACTGAATTAACATTGGGAAAATGTCTCATAAAATGCAATAAAATGATGGCATAATCTTTTGAAAATGAGCTGTATGTTTTAAAACAACTTCTTATACATTTTTACATTCAAGTTATAGTTGCTTACTATAGAACTTCCGAATTTTGCTAATTTTGCATTTTATTCAATTAATTGCCTTAAAGGACCATTAAGCCTCAAAAATGACTAAAAATTTTCCTCTCAAGAAAAGGCAAAAGTGTGTTTTACAATATTTTGATAATGGATTTAGAGCATGTTAGACGTTTATCACTTGAAGATAGTTGCGCTGATTATGAAATAATTTGTTATAACAGTAGCAAAATGTAAACAAAGTGGTATGTTGACATCCATACAAAATACTAATTAACTATAGCTTTACCAGTGGCCAAAAAGCAAAAGAAACAATGAATACCATTTTGGAAATTGTAACAGTACACTACAAATAAAAAGCTTTTGAGAAATAAAAAATAGTAGCAATTTTTTAGGGTTTTTAAGCGATTTTGCTGTTATACAAAGCACCGGTCAATGAATTGCTAATAAATGTACTACAAATGCAAGTACAATGGATGAGGTAAATATTCAAAGACATTAGAATTGGCGTAAAAAAATACAAATATTCATATGAGAGTACAGGCATCATCGACGAGGAGCATGCAAAACTGAATGAATGCCCAAGTGTCGTATACACTCTCTTGGTTTCAACAATTTAACAAGCGATCTCATAATTAACGAAATGTATAACGTATACCTTACGTGTAAACGTGCAAAGATTTCAAACATTTTTTTTTCCATTTACTCGTTAGCTTTGCTAGACATCGGCGGTTTTGTAGAAAGTAATAAAGTAACATTTCTTGTTACAGGAGTCTTGTTAAAGTCACGATGAGTCTAGTCCCATGCATGTTAGAGGCTTTATATTCAAAACTTGTTTGGACTGCGTGTTCAAATGGAATTATTCCACTTATTAGATATAGCATGCCCACACGATTTAGTAAATTGCTGTCATGATGCATATAATCATGGTAAATCAAATTCTTACAGACGAATGAGCTATAAAGTTAACAAATTTGATACTGTTCTATTGTTTTATAACGTGACTTTGTCAGATTATCCTGTCATATTATATGCTGGCAAACCAAGACAACAATTGGGTAAAATTATTCTTGGACGTATTAAGGAAATATATTTCCCATTACGTATAAAGTATGACTTTATTTAGTTTTGTTTACATACAAACCTTCCAACTTTAATAAAAAAAGCAACCGAAACAACAATCTTTAATTTAAGGAAAGTCGAAAGTAGAATCTTTAAAGGAAAGTCGAAAGTACAGAAATGTTTTGTTTCTGGTATTTGCCAGACCTGAGGTATCACAAGTTTTTGTCTCAAAAGCTGGGCGCAACATTATTTTCTTTTATTCTCCTGGCCAAATTTGTTTTAAGCCTTAACATTTTTAATTCCAGACAGAACACTTGTGAAATAACATCTAAAATTTAGACACAGTGCAAAAAATTGTAAAGGGGAATTAAATGAAATTACATTATACATTTAATATATAAATATATGATCCTGCAATGCAAAAGGGTTGTGGTTTCACGAAAACAAAACCATTTCCAGGGGTTAAATTATTTTATTGGTACTGAAGAAGAAGTCTGAAATATGATAAAACAACTTTAAGAAAATGCAGATATTACATTAAAACAACAAATATTTCAGAACATAGAGAAATACATAAAAATACGAAGTACATTCCCGCGAAGCAATTCATTTATTACAGAAACAATCAAACGTTATAATATTATAAATTCATATAACATACCAGGCAGAAGATTACAATTACAATCTGTAAAGATCGTAGGTTTCAACCTTAGTACTGTCGCTCTGAAGTGAACTATCAGTACAATGTAAACCGATGTGTACCCACTGAAGGTTTCGTCAGACTGCCCAGAACAAAGGAGAGTGATCTGGGAACTTGTCAGTGCGCGGGAAATGTTATGGTGATGGCACACATACATGCTAAAAATAAGACAACTCGCATACAGAACCGGATTATCCACTATCGTCCATTCTCTGAGAGTGGTTCACTCACACATAACACACCTGTATAATGATAATAATATACCGACTCTACCGAAAGGTTTATATAACTTTGCTTACGTAAATGTCAATTTAACCTTGAGCTGCCAAAATCATTAAGAAGATATATATCGTTGAAAAAATATCAGAAAATGGATGGGTAGTGCTTCGATTATCAATAATGTAATGTTACGTTTATAAACTGTTCTATGGAACATCAGTAGGTTTTAATCCTTTAGTTAAAGAAAGATAAATCACATCGCATTTCGAAGTTTGTTGGTCTAAGCTGTTGTGCCCCTTGTTGGCAAGCATCTTATATATTCGTCTCATATTACAGTATATAACAAATAAACTTTTTGCACGGTATATGACTACAATAACCTATGTACTCGAAAAAATGACATTATTTTCAAGTGTCAATAAATTCCTTGTGGCTAAAGAAACTCTTGATTGTTGGTATCCAAGAAAAATAATGACAAAGTATTTCAATGTCATTGTAAGTTCGACAAACATTTTGACGGTAACGCTAATTTGTGAAAGTTCCATATAAATAAGGAAATTTACAAACAAAACTTAACAAAAGCATGATAACTGAAAAAAAAACACTTTATTGTTTATTCCATCAAGTGCTTTGCTAGTTATAAGTTTTATTATAAATGTCAGATGATAATAACAGCTTATCACTGATATGTGCCCCAAAAAAGAAGATAAAAAATGATAAAAATGGTTGTGTTTTTGACTGCATGGCGAAGTGAACTCTCATATTTAAACACTCAACCTCTCTATTTATGGTACGGTTCACGCTTTAGATTTACTGATTACGACGGTTTAAACCTCGATTATTACGGGTCATATTTCTTAATGTAGTAAACATTTGAAAACGTCATTTTGGTTTACTTTTTAAAATTTTAACCTCATTATGAAAATATCTTAAAGTTCAACGAGTTCGGTAAGGTCAATAGATAATTGTCAAAATAGGAGACAATAGTAATGATTGTTCTTTTTCCAAGAAGCGAAAATTTTGAAACTTTGCAAAAACTAATAAAAGTGACCGACATATAAATTAAGCTATTTAGCATTAAGATACAATGTTCCCATTAGAAGCAAGGCCGAGATTTTTACAACATCACAGGTTTACGACGTTTGCCATTTTTGTTGCTATTTTTACAACATCACAGGTTTACGACGTTTGCCATTTTTGTTGCTATTTTTACAACATCACAGGTTTACGACGTTTGCCATTTTTGTTGCTATTTTTACAACATCACAGGTTTACGACGTTTGCCATTTTTGTTGCTATTTTACATGTTGTATTTACTTTAAAAGCCTAAAAGCCCTTTTTGTAAAATATAAGAGAACTGGTTTTTGATTGATAAATAAAACAAAAACTGTCTTTTATTTAGATATGTATCAGACCCTGTAGACGACAATTTGTTTAGATATTTTAACAACAAGTGGTTCTGATTTTGTGTTGATTTGTTTGTTTACCTTGTTCGCAAACTTGTTTCAATTACAACTGCGCAAAACATTTGAATGGTTGCCTTATGAAATTAAGAGAATATTTGAAATTATTTTTTTAAAGATTTATTTCTTCGTTTATTCATGCGTGTTGACTTTTTTTAAAGAAAATGTATATATACTGCTCTCTTTGTCATGGCACATAATTATTGCGCCTTGCCACTCAGTTTATCAAAGTAAGATCACAAACATGGTGGTTTAGTATGGCTTGTTTTTCTGATTTGTGTTATTTGGAAAAGTATTTTGTTTCGTCAAAAATGTTCAGAAAATTGTTCTTTGATTGAATATTAGAATTTTTTATGCTGAATTCTCATTTTGCCCAATCAAAAACTTAAAAAATAAGAATGCACCATAAAGAAATAAAATTTAAAACTTTTATTAAAATTAGATATTGAGAGTAGGTGATATACGTTCCCAAAGTACATGACCACTAGTAACAACACTTTTTGCAACCACGAAGTTATTCACCAAGTGAGCCTTTTAGACTAAGAGGTAATACTTTTTTATAATTACTTTCGAGTCTATTGTTAATATGCGGGCTAGTTCTTTTATTAAACTCCAAATAGAATTGTCTGTCTAAATATGTTTATAGAATTTGTAATAATTTAAAATACAACGACCTTGGCTTCGCTTTAGAATTGAATGTTTTCAAGTTGCTTGCTGTCTTGTTCTGTTGCCTTGTTTTAAGTTAATATTTGTAATTCCGGTTTATTTTCAATAATCAGATATTTTGAGGAACAGATGGTCAAATAGACAAACACACTGGCCCAGACTTATGGAGGGTATTAATCATTCAGAAAGCGTTTGCAGTAATAACAGTCTATTCTTAAGCGGACGTGTTTCTGAAGGTCTCTTCCCATCAAATGGAAACATGTAATAGAACACTTCGCAACTTGGATAATAATTTACAAAAACATCATAAAACAAGTAATAAATTGAAAATTGGCTGTTTTGTATCATAATACCATTTGGCCACGTTAATGGACAAATATCATATCTTGTTATGAAACTTGTGTACAATTCGAATGAAAAGCGTAAGGTATTAAGTGAATAAACGGTTCCCAGCCATTTATTTATTGAATACCTTACGCTTGTCATTCGAATTCTATACAAAATTGCCTACCGCATTGAGGAGAACCTTTGACTTCAATCAGTTTGTATTCCCAAGAGAGACAAACAGGTGGAAGACAAGTATCTGGACAAGTGCTTTACTCCTCAATGAAAGACCAAAAGACTTTTTAAAAATTACAGACAACTGGTTAATCTAAATATGTCAAAACACTATACTGTCTGAAATGCCAAATAGATTGTTATAAATCTTCCATTTCTTGTAATTTTGAAATTAAATAGCTGTGAATTAAACTATTATTACGGCATTTAATGCTTGATATACAAATGCAAGACATTTTTTTTAACCTTCAACGGTTTTTTTTCACAACATTAGCCCTGTTTTACGAGCAAGCAGATTTTATAACATGGTAAAAATAATTGTACTCTTAATAAAATATGAAACCCAGGTTATCTTGATAGAATATGTTTCAAGGTTAATAATAGGTTATCAGAAAGTAAATGTTTACAGAATATGATAAATTGTATCTAAATTCGCTGAAAGGGTGAAAATGAATACCCAGCAATATCAAAAGATATGCAATTTGCAAAGAAATGTGATACAAGATTTTACAGGAATCCATAGGAATGTAATACAAACAACTGAAAATTCATTCATTTTTTCTACCTCAGGTGGTTTTTGTCAAAAAGTTATTATAAGCAAAATATTTAAAAATAAAAAACTTTATTTTCTACAATAAAGCTGAATTGATTAAAAAAAGCCTGGATCGGTTTATTTGACTAAACCATGACAGAAATTATGTTTAAAATTAGTATTGTCACGTTCCTGAAAAAAAATGTGATTCCTTATGAAAATTTGTCACTATCAAAATTATATTCAACAAAAGTATAATGCAACCAACGCAGTAAAAAGATATGTGATCAAATATATCCAGATGTATTAGTATCCGCAACTTGCTCTTGCATTCAAATGTCGACAACGTGTTTTCGGGGTTGTCAATAAATTTCCCGGGTTAGACTATAACATTAATGCAAAATAGTTTATCTTTATGTGGGAGTGTAGTACGGTTCGAAACATTAAGCGGACAAATACTGCAAAGCGAAAACAAGTAGAGCATATTAATTCGCGTTTTGCAACTTTAGGCTTATATCAAAATCGCACAAATGCAGTGGTTCTTACCATAATAACATCAAATTAATGCACGCAGTATCTTTGAAGGAACAATTTAATCAGTTCAACATTTCTCAAGAAAGACTTGACATCGGACAATGATTTTGTATCCATATGGATAAACACCTTCTCCGTAAAAGTTTGTTCTATAATAGTCACGGAAATGTCTTTTCTGAGTGGCATTACAGCCTATATAAACAATTCTTAATACAAAAACGAGTTGGGCACTGTATAACAGAAGCATAGTCTACTGATAATAATACATATGAATATATTTAAACACTTTTCCATTAACTACATGGTGGATATGGTTTAGTCACGCTAATTTTGAATATAATTGTGACAGTGAGATATATTCAAAAGTTATCACACTATTTCGCTTCAGAAATGCGACAATATTTACTTTAAATAAAATATTAGACACGGTCTAGTCATATAAACAGATCAAGGAATTCTTAATCACTTCGATTTTATAATAAGAAATAAAGTTATTTAAAAATATCTGTAACTTTCGTATACAGGGCTTGTAAAAATTCTTTGAGGTAAATACATTACTCAATTTTGAATATAAATGTAACCAATCTTGAAGTTATGGTTAAGTCATACAGTAAAAATAAAATCACAAGTAATGTATTTGAAAGTATTCACATGAAAATTGATAACTGACATTGTTTTTCTAAGAACAACGGAATTTTAGTATCAAGATAAAAAATAGTAACTTATAATACCAATTTTGTGGTGGAACGCGCACACACACACACACGCACGCGCACGCACGCACTCACACTGGGAAAACCGGTGGCATAACTTCAAAACTATGAAGTGAATTGATGTGAAACTTAAGTAAAGATAGCTTGCGACAAAAAAGTGCAGTGTCCAAGAAGCATAACTCTACCTTATCCAGTTTTAGTAACCTCCCCTTCTTTAATTTCTATAATGAATTTTTGTCCGGAGCATAACTATTAAAGGGTTTGTCTTGAAACTAAAGATAATGATAGATAGTAAGAAATAGAAGTGCAGTGTACAATAACCATAACTCTTCCTGATCCCATTTTTGAATTATCTCCCTTCTTAATATATTTTGTCCTGATAACTTAAACCTAATCATCTCCCCTCTTGTTTTTTTTCTGTTTGTTTTTGGGGTTTTTTTTGTCAGGAGCATATCTAAAAATCTATGAAGTGAATTAATTTGCAACTTAAAACATAGATAGATGGCGACAAGTGGAAGTGAAGTGCCAAAGAAGCATAACTCTACCTTATCCAGCTTATTAGTAATCTCGACTTCTTTAATTTTTATAAATAATTTTTGTCTGGAGTATACCTTGAATACTGTTAAAGAGTTTCTTGTAAGAAGTAGATGTGCATTGTTGAAGAACTATATCTCTACCTGTTAATTGTTCAGAGCATATCTTTATAAAGTTACAAGTGAATTGATGTGAAACTTAAAATAAAGATAGATGATGACAAGGAAAAGTGCATTGCCTAAAGAAAAACTGTACCTTTTCCTTTTTTAATTTTAATTATATCCCTTTTTTTTATTTTTATAATGAATTTTTATCTGGATCATGACTTGAAGACTATGAACGAGACTGACGAAACTTAAAACAAAAATAGATAAGAAGTAGAAATGCATAAGAACCATAACTCTAACTGGTCCAAATTTTGATTTTTTTTGACTGGAGCACAACTTTATATATGCGAAGTGAATTGATATGAAACTGAATAATAGATTGCTGACGACAAGGAGAAGTGTAGTGCCAAAAAAGAACATAATTCTTCCTTATCCAGGTTTTCAGTAAGCTCCCCTTCTTTAATTTCAATAATATTTTTTTTCCAGAGCAATTTTTTTCCAGAGCATAACTTGAACACTGTGAAAGGGATCCGACTGCCTTGAAACGTAAGATAAAGATAGATGGTAAGATGTAGAAGTGCAGTGTACAAGAATCATAACTCTTCCTGGTCCCATTTTTTAATTATCTCCCTTCTTAATATATGTTGTCCTGATATGACAAGGAGAAGTGCATGTGCCCTAGAAACACAACTCTACTTTATCCAAGTTTAAGTTACCTAAGTTTCTTCGGTTTAATAATGTTTGTTTTTTTGTTTGTTTTTTTGTCCAGATCATATCTTGATCAATATACAAGGGATTGATTTGAAATTTTAAAAAAGACATGTGGTAAGAAGTAGAAGTGCAGTATGCAAGAAATATATCTCTATATTTCATATATAGATATGTTATGGTATGTAAGTGTCGATTCAACACAGAGTTGTAAGAATATTCTTGCTGGATGTGATGATTTTCAAATATTTGTGCAGTGTCATGTAAAATATCTGGCATCATCAGTTCGCGGTCTAGGCTCACGGGCGTATATTGCATCTACTCTCCGATGCTTTATTAGCCAACCTGAGCACTGCGTGCGCAATGCGAGCTTTTGTGATCGGTCTTTGTCCGTCGTCCGTCCGTCGGTTTGTCGTCAATTTTTCATTCAAACGACATCTCCTCTGAAACCACTGGGCCAAATTTAATGAAACTTGCCTGGGATGTTCCTTGCATGAACCTCTACCAAGATTGTTCAAACGATTCCGGTCTATTGCATTTCTGGGTCACTGGAGCTAAAATAGATTTTAAAAGCTGGATGTTCTTCTCCGAAAGCTCAAGCCCTAGAGCTTAGACATTTGGTATGAAGCAACCTCTAGTGGACCTCTACCAATTTTGTTCAAATTATGACCCTGGGGTCAAAACTAACTGCAGCCCAGGGGTCAGTTGATTTTACATAGATTTATATCGGGAAAACTTAAAAATCTTCTTGTCAGAAACCACAAAGTCTAGAGTTAAGATATTTGGTGTGCAGCTTTGTCTAGTGGACCTCTATCGAGATTTTTCAAATCATGGCCCCTAGGTTAAAAAAAGGCACCGCCCCAGGGGTCACATGTTTTACATAGTAATATAGGAAAAACCTTAAAATCTTCTTGTCAGAAACATCAAGGCCTAGAGTTTAGATATCTGATGTGCAGCAATGTCTAGAGGACCTTTACCAAGTTTTTTTTTCAAATCATGACCCCTGGGTCAAAAATGGCCCAGCCCCGGGAGTTTACTTGTTTTACATTTAGTCATATAGACAAAAAGATTTAAAATCTCCTTGTCAGAGACCAAAAGGCGTACAGGTTAGATATTTGGTATGTAGCATTGTCTAGAGGACCTCTTCCAAGTTTGTCAAATCATGACCCTGGCCCCATCAGGTTGTGTCATTTGATTTTACACAAAGACATAGAGGGAAAACTTTAAAAAATCTACTGCTCTGAAACACCGAAGGCTAGACCTTCAATTTTTGTTGTTATTTCTCCAACAAACTCTACCCTTCTGGTGGAGACATGTTGTTTTTGCCCTGTCCATGGGTGTCTGTTCGTCTGTCTGTCCATCTGTCAAACTTCATTTCTGTTCAATAACTTGAGTACATGCTGACCCAGATCCTTCAAACTTCACAGGGTTATTGCCCTTATTGAGTAGAAAAACACTTTTTGTTGTTTTTTTTGGTCAGTAGGTCAAAAGTCAAGGTCAGAGGGACCTTTAAAGTGAAAACCGTTTCCACTCAATAAGAGGAGTACCATTTCACCCAAAGCCTTCAAGCTTCATAGGACGATTGCTTTTACTAAATCAAGGAAATATATTGTTATTGGGGTTAGTAGGTTAAAGGTCGAGGTCACAGGAACCTGTAGAGTGAAATGTATTTCTGCTGAGTAACTCTAGTACCATTACACCTAGAGCCTTCAAACTTTATAGGGTAATTGTATTAGAAGAACCCTATTGTTTTTAGGGTCCATAGGTCAAAGGTCAAGTTCACAGAGACCTCTAGAGTGAAAACTGTTCAGTAACTGAAGTACCGTTTTACCCAGAGACTTCAAACTTCCCTTACTCAGTAAAATAAACCTGTCGTTTTTGTCGTCAATAGGTCAAAAGTCAAGGTCAAAGGAACCTGTAGAGTGAAAACTATTTCTGCTCAGTAACTAGAGTACCATTACACGCAGAACCTTCAAACTTCATAGGGTAATTATATTAGAAGAACCCGATTGTTTTTGGGGTCCGTAGGTCAAAGGTCAAGTTCAAAGGGACCTGTAGAGAAAAACTATTTCTTCTCAAAAATTTGAGAACCATTACACTCAGAATCTTCAAACTTATTGCAAACTTATTCAAACTTGCGAACAATGAACACCCATAACAACCAATAACGATACTTGTAACTTGAGCAACGAGACTCAGGTGAGCGATTTAGGGACATCATGGCCCTCTTGTTTCTTCTTTTGTTTTTCAGTTACGCTTCTGTTGATATACTCATTATGATTAACAATGATTACATGGTTGCTATGAGATACAGGAGGAGGGAGTTCGGGGCACAACTATCGCTTCCATGGATAATCATTACTTTGGCGGAAATGGCTTTTACAATACGGTGGTGAAAGACGAGAACACAGGCGTGCTTTTTAAAAGCAAATTTTCTGCTGACAATGCTATTTTACGGCAGATACAAGTTTAAAATGACGATTTACAATTAAATAGATATTAGTTAAGAGTGTTTTGTGTACTGTCATATAGATATAAACAGGCGTATGCATGGACAACTTATCATGATACACTCTGTCACCTGCAGTTTTTTTCCTTTTTCAATAGTTTGTGAACAAGACTGTCACGAAGGAGTGTTTACAAAGATTGTTTTACAAGGTTAAATTTCATGAAAATCGGTCGGGCATAGGGTTTTTTTTTTCTTGTTAAAAACTTTGTCGCCTAACGTGATAAAAGTCACGCCATTGATTAACAGCTAAAGTCAGACTTCTAGACAGCGTATATGTACTGCAATTTATTAAAAGGTTAAAAAGGCACCATCTAAATTCTGTTAAGACAATAAAGTTAAAAAGAAAAAATCATTGGAATGGGACAATTTAAGATTTTTGAAGAACTTTAAACGACAATTTTGAATGAGTCTCTGGTCTGCTTACCGGTCTAAGGTTGCTGTGATGAATGAAGCTGGAGCTTATCAAAAGTTGAACACCTGCAGAAATCATACAATCGACGTTCTTTGTTTTTACGAGCAATTTTTGCAACAATTACTCCTTTTTAGGGGGCTTCTTGAACATGCAGTTTACATAGACGCATAAAATGATGTATTAAATCAATGAAAAATTGCAAAACTTATGTTTTGTTTGTGTTTACGGTTTAAGCTTGTTAATGTACAGGTATAGAAACAGATCAAAGTAAACTCCTACTACAGTAGCTAACAACAACTACCCTTTCACAAAATCTGAACTCATTCCATAAAGGGCGTCGCGCTTCGGCGCAGACGCCAATAACCTTGAAAGGTGTATGTATGTATTAATCAGTTTTTAACCTTGCGTGGCATACTGACCTCCTAATGCCCCCACTAGGTCGTTTATGACAAAATAGTTTTTGTCCTCTCAGCATAAGTTTACAAAAGTCAAATAAATAATAGGTCTAGAGCAAAAGGATCATTTAGCATTATCAGCGACAAAGAAATGTAGACGTATTGTAACCCAAATACACAGCAAAGCGTGAACAGATATAATTTAACAAACTAATTGATATTAAAATATACTGAGGAAACGGAGGAACATTTGCTATATACCAACCAAAGTAGTTCAGTCTTACTAGTAATTAGCGAAATTTTAAATGTAAGGGACGACAACAATATATGTGCATTTCTTTTCGGACAATGTTTAGTGGCATTGTCAATGTTTATATAGTTCATTAGATATAACCTCCCCGTCTATTACACTTGCTGTTACATCAAGATTTCATATATTTTGCCAACGATGCATATTTTTCAATGCACAAAATAAAGAAATGGAAAACATGTGTAACATATGTGTAACATATATATAATTATTTTTGTGTTCTAAGTGTCTTATTTTACAATACATATAAGAGTAAACTCTATAAATAAATAAATATTCGATGTGTAAAGATTAGATATTTTTTAAGGAGATGGCAATAATACAACACGAATATATATACTTGAATATCACTTTTATTGATAACTTCCATCTTTATTCAATTATATCCTTTATATGAATTTCTCTGTTCACAGGCGCAATTGTTGATGGAATATCTTTTCTCGTTTTGGCATAAAAATGTGTGAAATTTCGAGAAAATCGTTATAACACAAGCTAGTGTCTTTAGATACTATTACTCTTGTTAAGCGGACCCATCCATACGTTTAATTTTTACAATCTAAACGAAACTTTTTACACTAACTGATGAAGTCATTACATTCATCTCTGTTTTACTTTAACGTTTTGTTCACGAACAAATCCTTTCCATAAATCAACCATACAAATAAAAGGTAGAACAATCCAGACGCCATTTGGAATTAGAACAATGAATATTTCTTCTGTTAGACTGTTTCCAGCTCTGAAGTCTTTGCCACCAGCAAGTTCGTAGAACATAAGAATATACAGAACTGTTTTCCAAAATGTCATAACTGTCACGGTAAATGCCAGTAATCTTGTTGTAGCCTTCCTTTTATAGTGCTAAAAAGAAAAAATAGAAGCTATCAAATTATGGCATACGTATAAAACCTGTAGAAATTACATAATTATAATGTTTGATAAGTGGTAAATAATAAGCGACAGCTATGACAACTGTTACTTTAGCAGAATCTGTTTAGGCAACTATTGCTGACTAATTAAACAGTAAAATTATTTTAAAGTCACAATCTCGGCAATTTAAGAAAGCTATATGACCAATAAAACGGACAATCTTTTTGCCAGTCTTAGCTAAAAGTCACTACAATGTGTTTATTTCACGCAGTGCTTCAGTTAGGTACGGTTAATAACATTTAGAAATTCTGGGGTGGGGGGGATATTTTACAACATGTTGAATAGCTCGTAAAATCACACTGTCACCAAATGCATGAAATAAACAAAAGTTGTTCTGTTGCTGTTGTTCTTGTTTCAGTAAGTATACTTACATAAACAAGTGTTATAATATTTAGGATCACTTCTGCGTAATTCATTCTGAAACAAATATATATAAATATAAGCTGTTCATGGGAGAGTGGAATATGATTTCATCTAAATTATATTAAATTAAATGCTGTTGAAGCATCGTAATTTCATTTGCGTAGGTGATGTTAACATAATTGGCTAGTTTACAAAGATCGTTTAGTGTTCCGTAAGATTTGTAAATCTATTGCCGACCAGTACCTAATGTGGGTACACTGAGATTCTCTCTATTCTCTATTCGCAAATCTGCATTTATGCACGGATAGTGTATATTCAGCTCGAATAAATGAGAAAGGCGTGACGAAGCCAGGAAATGACGAAGCCAAAAAGAAAATATGAAAAATAAGAAAGGAATATAAATAGGAACGGAAAAAGAAACAAAAGGAAAGCAGACAGACAGGTATAATGTGTGAAGAACGGAACAAAACAATCGAAGCCAATACACATGCCACAATCAATTAATTAAATCATTTAAAATCAATTGTATTTGAAAACAATATGTAAACGTCCGATAACGGGGAGAAAATGTATGAGCGGCCTATTCTGGCACTATGTTTAGAAATGCACACTTACAGGCTTTGTGTATAGACATACGAGTCTCCTGTATCACCGTACCGTTGATCAGTGTAAATATAATACTTATCTGTGAAAAAAGAAACAAACCTTTATAAGCTCTTTACGTCTCTAATCTACAATTTATGTAGTTTTATGCTTCAGTTCTCACTCTGAACTGGAAAAAAATGTTCATAAATAAAGGAGTTATAACAATAAAAATGGTTATAATAAGTTACATTAAGTTTGCTACTTATTGAGAAGTTCAGAAGCAAATCAGCAACACATGCTTCCGGTTTTGAATGATTGTCATCTTTATCATAATCAGTTTTCTTACAAAACGAATTCAGAACCAGTTTTAACTACATGTATTAGGCAATATCAACTTTTTTCACGCACCATTTATGTTCTTCTGTATGAATTAAAGACTGCTGATTACATTGGCTTGTGTCTGTTTTCTGTGTTACGCTGACTTAGTAAATAGTAGGGAACGTCATTTCGTGTTTCATCTTAAGTGTCATTTATGAATTTTTGGGTTACAAAGAAAACATTCATAAGTGAAATTTCTAAAAATTGCTGCCAGATGACAACAGACACTAAAGTTAACCATAGAGGTGAAAGAAAATGGTTAAAGAAATAACTAATGTGATGAAGTGACAAGTCAGTAAATCTTAACTAATGTGATGAAGTGACAAGTCAGTAAATCTTAACAGTGTATGTATATTCGTGATGATTTTTAATAAGATTCCAAGAGCCAAGGCTGGGTGATCTACATTTTGTCGAAATATGTTGAAAAAAATAAAATAATATCAATCTGTAGATTATAACACCTTTACTTTACTGTTTAACTGAAATAATTATTTGGAAGTCTGCATAATTAACATTTCCATTGTGCTACAAAACGGTAAGAAATGAAAGTGACGAAAAAGGCACCGTACTGGTATCATTACATGACGTCATTCGCCCAGAGTCGTGTATACTGATAGGTCGTATTTATACATTACTAAGTTGATTAGTACTGTTCATCGTACTTACAGAAATCAATAGTAGCATGACTGATACATGGATAGCTTATTCTCTTGCAGATGTTCCAGTGTACTGTTCATCGTACTTACAGAAATCAATAGTAGCATGACTGATACATGGATAGCTTATTCTCTTGCAGATGTTCCAGTGTACTGTTCATCGTACTTACAGAAATCAAGTAGTAGCATGATTGATACATGGATAGCTTATTCACTTGCAGATGTTCCAGTATACTGTTCATCGTACTTACAGAAATCAGTAGTAGCATGTTTGATACATGGATAGCTTATTTACTTGCAGAAGTTCCAGTATACTGTTCATCGTACTCACAGAAATCAGTAGTAGCATGTTTGATACATGGATAGCTTATTTACTTGCAGAAGTTCCAGTATACTGTTCATCGTACTCACAGAAATCAGTAGTAGCATGATTGATACATGGATAGCTTATTTACTTGCAGATGTTCCAGTATACTGTTCATCGTACTCACAGAAATCAGTAGTAGCATGATTGATACATGGATAGCTTATTCACTTGCAGATGTTCCAGTATACTGTTCATCGTACTTACAGAAATCAGTAGTAGCATGTTTGATACATGGATAGCTTATTTACTTGCAGAAGTTCCAGTGTACTGTTCATCGTACTCACAGAAATCAATATTAGCATGACTGATACACGGATAGCTTATTCACTTGCAGATGTTCCAATGCACTGTTCATCGTACTCACAGTAATCAATATTAGCATGACTGATACACGGATAGCTTATTCACTTGCAGATGTTCCAGTGTACTGTTCATCGTACTCACAGTAATCAATATTAGCATGACTGATACACGGATAGTTTATTCACTTGCAGATGCCTGTATACTGTTCATCGTACTTACAGAAATCAATATTAGCATGACTGATACATGGATAGCTTATTCATTTGCAGATGTTCCGGTGTACTGTTCATCGTACTTACAGAAATCAATATTAGCATGACTGATACACGGATAGCTTATTCACTTGCAGATGTTCCAGTGTCGTTTTGAAACGAATACATTTTGTTATATTTGATTCACAGGGTACAAGTTAATATCATTATAAAAGGGCCTCTGACAGCTCACTGCCATGAATACAAGACAGGCTCTTTTTCAAACGTTTAGTTGCATCCGGAGTAGTGTTGAATTGAGACCACTTTAGATAATGTTGGTAAATTTCCTTAAAAAGTACAAAATCAGTAGTGTAAGAATTGGTATTTGATACTTGAGTTAGTTGTTCATTTATCGCACGTCATTAAGTGAGGCTCGGCAAAGAAATACGGTTTGCACAAATGTATACTCGAACATAAGTTGCCATGAAATGGATATAAATACCTTGAGAATACAGTTTTGTCTGAGTTACTAATCACTTCACTGAATCTTACAAGCTTAACGAGATCTACCGAAAATAACGTTATTTCGTAGAAACGTTTTCAACAGTTTGTTTCGAATCTTAAGGGGGAAGTGTTTACAAAAAAAACGCATAGATAGCATAAAAAACTTGTAAAAAGTGTGGAATAATTTACAAAATTCAAACACTGAAAGGAAAAATTGATGAAACTTCAAGATGACTTGGTTGTTTTTTCGTTTATTTTTTTATTTTTATTTTTTATTTTTACATAGATCTGCGTTATTTCCAAAATAGTAAACAATTTCAGTTAACGTGGTGTAAAGTTTCAACTACTGAAAAAGATAAGCGAAAAGCCAGTATGTAAACGTTACAGATTGACTTGTAAAATGACCTACTGACTCGCTAACCGTATCATAGATTTTGTCCTCTCAACTTGAGTATTAACAAAAACTAAAAATGACCTACTGACTCGCTAACCGTATCATAGATTTTGTCCTCTCAACTTGAGAATTAAAAAAGACTAATGATATGGCAGATTTATTATGTGCGTTTCAACGATTGTGTAGCCTTTAGAGATATGAAAAAGTAGACATCTGCATTTTTGCATTCAAAGGATCCATTATGAAATAATCTCCCAAATCATCTTTTATCTAAGGACAAAAAAAGACTACAAAACAGAAACTTTGGTCTAGAAAGAGGACAAGAGTAACGCATATATATATATATATCTTTGCATACATAAGCAAGTGCGTTTGTACTGCATACCACTGGTTTTGTTTTTACAAGATTTTGCAAAATCTTTAAAAGCAGTTTTACTGACACGTTATATCTTCTCAACCAGAAATACGCGCGACATTTAATCAAAAACATATTGAAATTATCTGTGCAGACAGTTCAGTTTCGATTACAAAGATAAAATATACTAAATATACATATGTGTTATAATCTAAATACGACACAATAATCTGCAAATCTGCAGAAAACACCAGTACATCAACTAAATATAACGCTACGGTCACGTTGGAGTCACGAATACAAAGGCAGATCTAAATCCATTACAATTAGAACGGATGCACTATGTCTTGTATGAATTAAGATGCTCATAGATGAGTAGATGTGACACATTGTGTAAAGTCTGTTATTTATTTATATTGTATCTTTGCAAGTGAAACTGGGACTTCAGGTCGTTTAGTTATTTTGGTGATGCGATGACGTCCACAGTCAAACGCACTCCGCTGATATTCCTGGTCTGTTAAAAATATATGCTGCAACTGTAAATACTTCATCAGATGTAGCTGTTGATCTGTTACAGTACTAATCTAAATCTTTCGGTCACATAGTGCAAGATGCTCCTTAGAAAATAATACAACACTGGAACTAAACCTGGTCATTTACATACATTTACCAACATAAAAACGGCAGCACCCCTGAATTTTAAGGATAGTTAAGGCTCTGAGGAATTGCTGTAATTTTGCCATTGCTACATTAAATAATATATGTCATGTGTTCAATTTATGTATGAACTGCAATTGTCAAACTGAACACTGGAATTTTAATGAAGCAAACAATATATATTTCCTCTTGCTCTAAGCTTTTGAAGATAATGACGAAGAACTTACAGAAGCTAAAATACTTGTGAAGATCACCACCAGGAAGGGTTCTGGGTCTGAACACAATAAAACTGGCATCAATGGTACAGATTACAGCTGTGACGTAGAACCATATCACCATATAACCAGGCAACTGATTTCGGTTGTGAAAGGATTCTCCGCCCATTCTGAACAACTGAAACTGAAGGAATTTTTAGTATATTACTTTTTCAGCGAAAAGCAGATGAAATGCCTGAAAGATAAAAAAAAATGTCAGTTAACTAAGCCAATTGATTTACTTTTCTTCCGTCGATAAAAGCATAATTACTTCTTCAATTTTTGTGAGGAAAAGTGTGCATAAGAATTTTCACTTTGTAAAACACCTGCATATTTAATTAATTATGACCAAGCACTTATTAAAGAGGGATCTGCCATTTTCACGCATGGTACCCACTCAATTCTAGGTAGGTTGAACCGTAAACATTATGCAGGTATAATACAATGTGTTCTTAACAAGCGAACTGAGCCTAGCAAACCGAGCATAAATACCTTAGTCTCTTCGACTCCCAGACAATACAGGCATAGCAAACCGAGCATAAATCCCTTAGTCTCTTAGACTCCCAGACAATACAGACATAGCAAACCGAGCTTAAATGCCTTAGTCTCTTAGACTCCCAGACAATACAGGCATAGCAAACCGAACATATATGCCTTAGTCTCTTAGACTCCCAGACAATACAGACATATCAAACAGAGCATGGATACCTTAGTCTCTTAGACTCCCAGACAATACAGGCATATCAAACCGAGCTTATATGCCTTAGTCTCTTAGACTCCCAGACAATACAGGCATAGCAAACCGAGCATAAATACTTTAGTCTCTTAGACTCCCAGACAATACAGACATAGCAAACCGAGCATAAATACTTTAGTCTCTTAGACTCCCAGACAATACAAGCATAGCAAACCGAACATATATGCCTTAGTCTCTTAGACTCCCAGACAATACAGACATATCAAACAGAGCATGGATACCTTAGTCTCTTAGACTCCCAGACAATACAGGCATATCAAACCGAGCATATATGCCTTAGTCTCTTAGACTCCCAGACAATACAGACATATCAAACCGAGCATAAATGCCTTAGTCTCTTAGACTCCACAGACAGCAAACCGAGCATAAATACTTTAGTCTCTTAGACTCCCAGACAATACAGACATAGCAAACCGAGCATAAATGCCTTAGTCTCTTAGACTCCCAGACAATACAGACATATCAAACAGAACTTCAGTATGTACTTCAAAAAGATTATCGAGTGTATTTTGATTAAGATACCTAAGGTTTGTCACACGCCAAAGCAATGTGACACATTAACATATACTTGGTGTAATTTTATTAAGCAGGGTGCTTAGGTGTACATGCACCTTAAATTTTGACAACTTAAATAAATAAATGTGTTTAAAACGTTAAAATCTTATTCTAGTTTTAAGGTCTAGATTTCAGTGAAGTTTTCTTTCTAGATTATAAAAGTACAAATTGCCCTTGTAACATAGGGCTTACTTTGCAATGTAATGTAATTGGAGCCATCTCAGATTGTATCAACTTTTAAAAATCTGTTTTATCGATACTGATAACGATTATGTGAAGAAATTTAAGCTCCTGTGTCATTTGTCTACCTTGAAGCTATTACCGGAGCATGACATGGTTGTGACACAAATGGTTCTGATTTGTGATCTTTAGTATTTACCAGGTAAAGTGCTTTAATACAATCACGATTTACTTTGCTTTGGAAAAGAAATTCTTAACGACAAATTATAAAAGAATCTATCCACAAAGATTGCATAAAAGATATTCGGTGGTATCATGAGAATTCAATAAATATTATTTCTTGACCAAAAAAATGTGTAATTTTTGTAGCCTTCTTGTACGTCAGAAAAATTACGTCAGGCGTATTAATCTTTTTACTTTTTCAGCTCATGTTTTGAAGCCTAGAACATGCGCTGAAATAATCTCAGCATCAGTATCTATATTCCAATGAAAACAGAAATATATGAGAATAAATATGTTTAATATTGGGTAAAATAAATGAAGGATGCATTTAGAAATCAACATACTCAACGTTTCTGTACTTTTGAGACACCTGTTTTTATGTTCTTTAGAACAATTAAAAACATTTTCTCTGCTTCTTCAACTGTATGTGCCAGTGCTAAGCGTAACAGATATTAGCAGTAAGTGTGACGGGACATCAATAAACATTTAAGTTTGAGAAAGGGTTATTTTTGTGTCGGGACATCAATAAACACTTAAGTTTGAGAAATGGTTATGTTTGTGTCAATGCCAGCTGAATTTAGTTTCGTTCTTTTAACTCTTTTCATGGCAAATAGGACTGCTTGATATCGATTTTGAAATCATCTTTAGGAGATAACATGTATAAACGTTTTGCTAATGCTAAACATAATTTTAAGCAATTTCATACAAACTTTTTTGAAGACCACTTCTTCTCAAATCTAATTTTCGTTTTCGTTTATATTCGTTTAGTTACAATGTTAAAACAATTGCCTTCTTCAGTTACATTAAATTTACCTAACAGCAAATCCATTGACAATGTGTTCATGTTAAACAACTTATATTTTGGCCTTGGTTATCAGGTTTATCGTAATACACTACTGTATGCTTCGTAGTTATAGAGTACACTTACCCTACCTTTGTAACCAAATTTGTATATCTCGAAAATGTGGGACATTGTAGGCGCATGAACTTATGTAAGCCAAGAGATTGCAACTTCACCGGTTGCGAAAGCATGTAACTTGTATAATACTTCTATGAAGATGATTGTCGAATACCTGTAAATGACTGCCAAGTTACTCTGCTGTCAGTAATCTGTGCTCTTTAGTTTTAAGTAACAGAAAGGATTGTTTTTAGCTCACCTGAGCACAAAGTGCTCAGGGTGAGCTTTTCTGATCGGTCTTTGTCCGTCGTCCGTCCGTGCGTCTGTCCGTCGTCAACTTTTCATTCAAACGACATCTCCTCTGAAACCAATGAGGCAAATTAATGAAACTTGCCTGGGATGTTCCTTGCATGAAGCTCTACCAAGATTGTTCAAATGGTTCTGGTCCATTGCATTTCTGGTTCACTGGAGCTAAAAATAGATTTTATAAGTTGTATCTTTAAAAATCTTCTTCTCCGAAACCACAAGGCCTGGAGCTTTCATATTTGGTATGAAGCATCATCTAGTGGACCTCTACCAAGTTTATTCAAATTATGTCCCTGGGGACAAAACTGACCCCACCCCAGGGGTCAGTTGATTTTACATAGAGTTATATAGGGAAAACTTGAAAATCTTCTTGTCAGAAACCACAAGGCCTAGAGTTAAGATATTTGGTATGTAGCATTGTCTAGTGGACCTCTACCAAGTTTGTTCAAATCCTGGCCTCTGGGTCAAAAATGACCCCGCCCCAGGGGCCACTAGTTTTACATAAAGTATTATAGGAAAATCTTAAAAAATCTTCTTGTCCAGAAACCGTAAGTATAGAGCTTAGATATTTTATGTGTATGTATTGGTCTATGGACCCTACCAAGTTTGTTCAAAATCCTGGCCTCTGGGTCAAAAATGGCCCCGCCCCAGGGGCCACTAGTTTTACATAGAGTACTTATTAGGAAAATCTTAAAAATCTTCTTGTCAGAAACCGTAAGTTATAGAGCTTAGATATTTTTATGTGTAGCATTGTCTAGTGGACCTCTACCAAGTTTGTTCAAATCCTGTCCTCTGAGTCAAAAATGGCCCCGCCCCAGGGGCCTTAGTTTTACATAGAGTTATATAGGAAAATCTTAAAAAATCTTCTTGTCAGAAACCGTAAGTTATAGAGCTTAGATATTTTATGTGTAGCATTGTCTAGTGGACCTCTACCAAGTTTGTTCAAATCCTGGCCTCTGGGTCAAAAATGACCCCGCTCCAGGGGCCACTAGTTTTACATAGAGTTATATAGGAAAATCTTAAAAAATCTTCTTGTCAGAAACCGTAAGTTATAGAGCTTAGATATTTGGTGTGTAGCATTGTCTAGTGGACCTCTACCAAGTTTGTTCAAATCCTGGCCTCTTTGTCAAAAATGGCCCCGCCCGGGGGTCACTTGTTTTACATAGAGTTATATTGGAAAAACTAAAAAATCTTCTTGTCAGAAACAAGAAGGCTTACAGTTAAGATATTTGATATGTAGCATTGTCTAGTGGACCTCTACCAAGTTTGTTCAAATCCTGGCCTCTGGGTCAAAAATGGCCCCGCCCCGGGGGTCACTTGTTTTACATAGAGTTATATAGGACAATCTTTAAAAAATCTTCTTATCAGAAACCGTAAGTTATAGAGCTTAGATATTTGGTGTGTAGCATTGTCTAGTGGACCCCTACCAAGTTTGTTCAAATTCTGGCCTCTGAGTCAAAAATGGCCCCGCCCCAGGGGCCACTAGTTTTACATAGAGTTATATAAGAAAATCTAAAAAAATCTTCTTGTCAGAAACCGTAAGTTATAGAGCTTAGATATTTGGTGTGTAGCATTGTCTAGTGGACCTCTACCAAGTTTGTTAGAAAAATGTCCCTGGGGTCACTATTGGCCCCGCCCGAGGGGTCACAAGTTTTAAATAACAATATAGAAGAAAATCTTTAAAAATCTTCTTGTCTGAAACCACAAGACCTAGAATTTTAAAATTTGGCATGAAGCAAGCTTTATCAGGCTTTTTCAAATTATTGGATTAGGTTAAAGGTCGCGGAGGCTAAAAGTAGATTTATCTACTGTACCTCATAGAGCCTTCATTTATAGACCAATATCTTTGATATTCAGTATAGAGGTTCCTTGCATGGACCTCTACCCATGGGTAGGGTTTGAGGTCATTGGGTCAAGGTCAAGGTCACCATAGCTTATAATAGATATTTCTACTTTCTGTCATAGAGCCTTTATTTATTGACTGATATTTTACATATTTGGTTTGTAGGCACTTACATATTTTCAATTAAAAAATGAAATACTGCTTAACAGCAAACCTACAGCCAAAGTACTCAGGTGAGCGATCCAGGGCCATCATGGCCCTCTTGTTTTAGATATGTATAAATTGCGGCAAAAAGCATTGGTTCTCTTTGTTTAAATTATTGTGATTTTTCTTTCAGAAATATAGTAACGTTAATCATATTTTGCATGAAATTGACCAGCGAATATTTTAGTTTATCAGCAACCAGTAGGGACCATATAAGAAAAGGACATAGACTCGTTTATCTGTTTCAGTGAAAATTAAAAATTTATATGTTAAAAGTTAAAACTCATTTTAGTTGTAGACAGACAGCTTGAAATGATAAGTCTTATTCACTTTTTTTTAAAAAAAATACGTAAATAAAAAATGCTTTTACTTCTGACAGTTTTCTTAATGATCCAATTCAAAGTTATGTAACTTGTACATTTTCATTAAAAGAATTTGTTGTAGCTAAGTTATTATACAAGAAATCTAAGCTGAAACTTAAAATGTCAGAATTCAAATCATGTACATTTGTATCAAATCTGAATCTTTCTACAAAAATTTGAGATGTTCTTACATTATTTACCGTGCTTTGATAAGTTTATGAAACCGTAGCAAGATAAAAAAAAATGAAACAGCATTATGTTACTCAGTAAGTCTCTTCCTCTCCATAAATCATCTTAGTTATGAGTATATCATTTTATTTCAAAAACATACAAATTCTCTTTTGCAGATTTAATAAGTGCTGGGTCAACAAAAAGCTCTGCTATGTCTATTGTTCAATTATTTTTTAAGCATTCACCTAAAGTTATATTCATCTATAACGGAATACCAACAGGTAACTGGACACACAAGTATAATGGATCAAGTATATGTTTAACATTTTAGTTTTCGATTACTCACAAAAACAGCAATACAAACAAAGTTTAATATTAATAAAAAGATAATATGCTGGCGGCTTGTAATACAATTTTGATCTACAAATATTCGGTGAAAAGTTTATTTTTTCATAAAACAAGCATCAAAACAGTGTTACAAGGTTGAGCAGTAAATTTGTTAAAGTTTTAAAATTTAAAAATAGGGGCACAGTAATAAGGATATACAGATGGAGGGGAAAAGCAACCAGTCCTAAAGTGCTAGTTAAATTAAGAAGTAGAGGAATCCATTGCGCTAACATTCTATCAAATAAGCATTGTTTTATATTATATTATATTTTGCATTGTAGTTTCATATTTTCATTTCAAAATCAGAATTTCTTTAAAATTAATGTGTTATGTTTGAAAAGATATTGCAAGACCCTTGAAAATATAATATGTACGATTAACCGACGGGTTGCTTTAATGCTTAAAAACCATAAAAGAACAAGTGCTACGTTTGAATGAACGCCATGCTCCCGGCCTCAAAAATGATAAAGTTTTGTGACAAACAAACAGACAGACCAAAAACAATATGCCCTCCCTCCGGGGACATAAAAACTATGTTTAAATATAAATATATAAATGTATAAATTGTAAATATAATCATACCTTATAGAATACGTCCGTTTATTTCTAACCGGTTAATTGTAAAGACTTATCTATGTCTTAATATTTACATTTAGCGTACGGATCGTAGTATTATCTACAAATGTAAACTTTTTCTTAACTTAATATACTGTACTCCGTCTTAATTAACGTTACATATTGATAGCAAACACCAGTTAGTCCCTTATCAGTCCTTAATCGTAAACAAACTGGCCAGAGTTCAAATATTTTATTTTCTACTTAACAATTCATCTAGAAAGCTGTTAGATTTCAATGTGGGCGGTATGTTCACTCTAAACAGACCCGCCCTCTGCAAGTTTAAATATATCGGTGAACTTTATTTTATTCGCTAAGTGTTCGTTAAATGTTAAGTCGGTAACATAGACATTATCACTTGAATGCGTTGCAAATTCCAAAGGACAATTTAAACTAGTATGTAGCTTTATCATTTATCGAATCTACCAATTGTTAACAGAAATTGAATAATAATAACACTCAAAACTAATGTAAGAATTTTTTCTTTCCTCGTATGAAAATTAATGACACAACCCCGTTACAGCACAGGGAAACAAGGTATTAAAAATTTGCGTCATATGAGTGTATATAATTTGTAGACTGTAACATATAATAGTGTACAATATTTCAGGTTTCAGGTACGAAAGATATTTAACGTCACTCTGTTTATATATGAACTACAAGTGAAGGTTTTAAGAAAGTGTGATCAATGAATTATTTTTAAGAAAAAATAATTTTCGAAACAGTTTTTTTTTTCATTAAACTGAGCTTTACCGTTCATAAATGGTCCGTATGCAAAGATCATTAAAATACTCGGTGGTAAACATTGACTAGCCTGTATATACTGTATACAATTGCTCTGACCCCCCTCCCCCCACCCAACTAACTAACCGCGCTGAACCATTTTTGTCTTTCATATTCCAAAATGTAAGACATTTATTGACCTATCCGGTTAGGTCGTTATATATTTTTGTCAGTCCATTCGAGTTACGATTAATCAAAAACCTAAAATACTATTTCATATTAAGTATTTGCATTAATTTAACCATATTATTAAGACTGCTACCTTGTTTAACAATTTCATTTCTTGAGATGTACACAAAAACTGAAGTTATCAGACCCGGGCAAAACAAATCGTAAAAAATCAGGATGAATTTAACCTCTTATTATATATTATATATTTTATTATTATATTTTTTACATATCAAGTATAGTATTGTAAAGCTGATTTTCATAACTGCATACCTTTGTTACACAATCTATGTTTCCAATTAAGACAAGATTCCAGTAGTAGTTGGGAAGTCTAATTTGAATTCTGGTTGATAATTCTTTGCGGTTATTCAAGTACTCTTTGTGGTAGATTATTATGATGAAGAGTTGCTTACCTTGAATACTCTTTACCGGTCACAGTGAGTGCAGAGAGACTGTTATACATTTTGACAGTTCCTGAAGTATTAAGACACAATGGCATTAAATAAACTGGCCGTGGACGCACTTGATTTAAAGGACAAAAGGGTGCTAATCAGGTATCTTTTATTTGCTGTCATATTACTTGAAAATCTTCAGTATTTCGAAAGTTGACCTTCGATTCAGCGACCTTCACCTTGTTCGGGGTAAAATAACTTGACAAGGCCGACACTGAGAGATAAAGTTATGAGCCCCAAACCACAGTTTAAGACAGTACATTATCATTAAAGCAAAACTTCTCAATAATCACATTTTTCATATTTACAGAATGTCAAAATGCATAGCAGCATATGTGGATAAAAAGTCTGCCCAAGAATAGTCTCACTATTTCGCCTCCAAAGGTGAACCCATTTTACAATCTGATATTTTATTGTTGTTCACCTTCTACGTCTCACTTTGATCTGCATCTGGTTAAGCGGACTCGCCCAATCGTAGTCGATTGGGCACTTTTTATAGCTCGTTTGTCCGAATTACGGACAAAACGGACCATAGACAAAACGGACCAGACAAAACGGACCATGTTTTGCAGTGTTCACGAATAACTTTTTGAAGCACTGGACATTTAGACCAGCCAAGGCAATAATCTGACTGGACCGAATGACATTAAACTGGACCGAATAATAGCTGTGAACAATGCTATAAGGATGAACAAAACAATAAGACTATGTTTTGAAGTAGAACTTGTCACCACCATGTTAAAAATAATATTAATTATACTTTGAACTTGCTTCATAGCCTAACAATAGTATTGTGTATATCCAAAGAGTTATTACGAACTCATACTGGTTGTATTTAGACAAGGTCATATTCTCAAATGACTCACAACCAGGGGCGAATAAGAAATTCTATTCTTTCGTCAAATCAAATAAAACTGAAAATTGTGGAGTAGCCCCCCTCAAGAGTGATGGTCAAACATTCACCAACGCCAAGACCAAGGCGAACATACTAAACAAACAGTTTGAGTCGGTATTCTCTCGTCCACAGCCACTAAGTCTTGCTCAGTCCTGTAAACAAATACTCACTCCACAAAATCATCCAAGGATGCCCAATGTCATTATCACCGAGGATGGAGTATGGAAACTCCTTAAAGGTCTAAACCCCAGTAAAGCCTCGGGACCCGACCAGCTATCCCCAAGGTTACTAAAGGAACTTCATAATGAAGTAGCCCCAGTCCTTACTTATATCCAAAGAGTTATTAGGAACTCATACTGGTTGTATTTAGACAAGGTCATATTCTCAAATGACTCACAACCAGGGGAGATTAGGTATTAATTCCGAGAGTGTTTCTTGGATCAGGTCATTTCTTTATGGACGCACCCAGCAGGTTGCGGTAGAAGGTCAAAACTCGGAAAGCCTACCAGTCCTATCAGGTGTCCCCCAAGGCTCGGTCCTTGGGCTTTGCCTATTCCTCTCATACATTAACGACCTACCTGACAGTGTAAAGGGCAAAGTTAGACTATTCGCAGACGATACAATAGTATATCTAACCATCAAATCCACCCGAGATGCCGAAACCCTTCAAAATGACCTTCATAGTCTTGAAAACTGGGAATCTGATTGGTCCATGGAATTCAACCCTGACAAATGTGAAATCCTTAGAATCAGCCGAAAAAACATCCTATCATATTCCCTTACAAACTTCATGGTATTGAACTGAAAACCACAGAGGCTGCTAAATATTTAGGCGTAACAATAAGTAAAGACCTTTCCTGGACCAATCACATCAACAACATAACATCTAAAGCCAAAAATTCACTCCGGTTCATTAAAAGAAATGTTAAAACTCTAAATAAAAAGGTCAAAGAAACTGCCTACAAAACTTATGTAAGGCCCCAGTTAGAATACTGTTCTTCGGTTTGGCATCCTTGGCAAAAATATTTAATCTATAAATTTGAACAAGTTCAAAGATCTGCTTCCAGATACATTGTATGTAACTAATGATTATAATTACACCAGTAGTGTGTCCCAAATGTTGTTGGATCTAAAATGGCAAACCTTAGAACAAAGACGTAACATCAGCTCTGTCACTTTTTTGTTTAAGATCCAACACAATCTTGTTAGGGTTGACCATCACCACCTGACACCCACAAGAAACCTGAACTATCTTATACCACATTCAAGGACACAATATCATTCCCACTCATTCTTCCCAAGAAGTATTCGTCTGTGGAATGGTCTACCTGTGGCCTTGGAAGCTAGTCCCAGTATAGACACCTTCACTGGAAAGCTGCATCCTTTCCACCAGTTCTAAATCTATACACTGTTTTTACCTTTTTAACTTTAGTTCTGTAGTTCTTTTATCTTGAAATTCTAGTAACTTTGCACTTAACATATCCTAACAGCTATTCCCAGACAACGCGCCTGCTTAGTATAATCAATTGTTGATTGTGAAGCAGTACAATGTAGATGTAGATGTTTAGTGAAAATAATAGTATTCAAGGCTTTTTCCCCCTTCTACGCCGTTTACAGGCGTCTTCCCCTTAGGAAAATTCCTTAAAATCATAGTTTTCCCCGAAAATTCAATTTACATCAAGTTTTTTCTTCCCCTTTTGCAAAAAAACTCCATTAAATTTCCCCAAATTTAAGGGAAGGGCACAATCCCCAACCTGTGAAAAAAGCTCTGGTATAATTGATTCATTTGTACAGGACACTGTCAGTTCAGTTAAACTTTTACCAGATTTTTATCTCAACTTTTTTTCCCAACTTCTGAAAATGCCATATATACATGTCACCACTGATTACCCCTCGTATATATTCCGTACGACTACATTATGCACCATGGTCGATAAATGAGTGTAATGGAATGGATCGGATGTCACTTTATGAAAATGTATACATGCATGTAAAAAAAGAAAAAAACAGGAAACCGAAACAGTTATTTCATGAAAAAGAAAAATGAAAATAAGGTGTTACTTTCGGCTGGCTTTTTTCTCTTTACACCAGAAATGGCCTGGTCAATAATTAAAATAAAATATTATATTTATCACGAAACTGGAAAGGGAGATTATAGCCTGAGCACCGGTAATGTGTAAACTAAGTACGAATGCATTATGTTGTAGTTGGGGTAAACGAATCGCTGTTCTATGGGGAAGAATGCATTTTTAAGAAACAATTTCATTTTATTTTCAAAAACACTACTTTTTACTTGTTTCTCAACTTTGTTTACTGTATTTAGTAAAAAAAAATGCAGCACCATTGTTCACTGGACAGTCGGACTACTGATTTGTAATTTTTTACTGGACCGTCAGCCATTTTGGTGGACTGGGCCTTCGGTCCGGCGTCTAAATTCGAAGACTGGTTTTGTGACAAAACGGAGCATGATGTGAGACGAAACGGACCATATCCAGGGACAAAACGGACCATCCAAAAAATAATTTTTACTCTAGTTTAATTCATATCAGCTTCCATTATAAGACGTTTAAGTTGTGTAGTAAAATGCTTCTTGCCGTCATACGAGTATGTATTTTTGTTGTGAAATTTTTGTTCTGATTTTTTTTTCAAAACTTGACTCATTTGAAATTCCCTGCTCAATAAAAAATAAATAAAAATAATAAAAGAAAAGATCTAATAACTTTAGCTTTTGCTTGAAGATTTAGATGGGGAAAACAAGTTTTAATAACAGATGAAAGTACTTTACAATCAACACATTTTTTTTAATCAACACATTTGACTATGTTTCACACCAAATATATAGTGTTTCACACCTTTTTAAGAAGTTGTCGATTACTATACACATAGACTATGTATTTGTTACTTCGTATGTTTGTTTTCTGACTGTGTTATTTCTGATCTGCTTTTTTTCTTGTTTTTCAAAGGCAACCGCAGTCAAATTAATCTTGTCAAGTAGTTATAATGTTTTCGCCCCTCTCAACAACCTACAGTTGTTAATTACCTTAAAAGTGTCGGAATTCACACCTATATAAAGATTCTTTTTCTCAGTTGTATAATTCAGTTAACTATCGAATCGTAATTATTCATTTATGCATTAAGTACAGCTATGGTGTATTTTGCGACAATAACAAATTACTTTAAACACATCTAATTGTAATTAACTATAATTTGGAAACAAAAGAAAAACACACAACAATTTACAATTTCTTTTAAAATTTCTTCTTCATTAGTCTAATATATAATATGATCAGTTTGGTGAAAAATACGGGCAGTGAATTTCAAATTATTTTACTAACATTACTAGAATAAAAATAAAAGTTTCACATTAGGTGCTGATGTTTGGGCTGTGAATACTTATAAATTCTATTTACTTTTTTATTATGCATTATACTACACACCTTTAACACCTCAGGATGGGAGCCCAAAATACATACTAGTATGACGGCAAATTTTACTTTCTTTTGTCAGATGAATTATACTACACCCCTAAAACGTCTCATAATGGAAGCTGATATAAATTCAACAGGTGTAAAAATTATTTTTTGGATGGTCCGTTTTGTCCCTTGATATGGTCCGTTTCGTCTTACATTATGGTCCGTTTTGTCTCAAAAAATGGTTCGTTTTGTCTGGTCCGTTTTGTCCATGGTCCGTTTTGTCCCTCAGGCGTTTGTCCAACAAATCACGGAGTTTAAAAGTAAAAATGATAATATTATGATAAAATGTGATAACTAAATCCATACCTGATCCAGTAATCCAAGAAACAACACTGATATATATAAGTATCGAACTGAAACACTTATTTCGTTCCTAATTATCCACCATTTTATTCAAAATTTGGCGATCGGAATAATCGGAGTTGTAGATAATAAGTTAACTTGGGTAGGGTAAAGAATCTGCCGAACAATATCCACTCTGTTATATGCAGTTTAAAATTAGGCTTAGAGGTTGATCAACTAAAAAATATCAGAATTATAAAATGGGTTCAACACATTAAGCTTAATTAATTAGGCTACCCTAATAGACACACCAAGCCCACAAAGGATTCCAACATTTTACTGTCTGATCCAGAATCAAACACTTACCACTTAGGAATTAAGGCCAATGATGGTTTCATATACTAGGCACCATCCATGCATTTGTTTGTTTCTGTTTGGATGGGAGATTGTAAAGAGTTACATGGAGTTTTAATACGTACCAGGGGGTTACGTACCATTTTGTAGGTTAAGTACCACCTATATATTTTGAAAGTTACCTACCATTCAATATTATAAATGACAATCTAGTATGTTTATAATATGAAATCAGACATAAAAATGAATTAGTAATTTTAACGGCTGTTATTGATATAAGAAAACAGATAATATTAGAAAAGCAATATACAAATGGCAGAATTTTTTCTTTATCTATAAATAATTAACCTTTATTTACGTATAATTATCACATAGGAATTCAACCAAATTAAAAACACATTACAAACTCGTGACATATGACTGAATATAATACTAATATATACCTGATATTTTTCACAGCTTTAAGGCAACACCTTACCTCTATGGTACATAACCTCTTATTTATATAAGTGATACATAACCTCCAATAATGGTACATTTATATAGTGGTATGTAAACTCTATGGTACGTAACCTCCAGTTTTAAAGAGTTTAAGAAAAAAGAGAGAAAACAGACATGCTCTTGATAGGCCTAATATGGTTAGAACACTATCAGTACAGATAAAATTTTCCTGTTAATTAGCTTAGAAGGTCTTTTTCTAGTTGTTGTCAAAGGTTTTATTATTAGCATGTTAATTTGTTTTGTTACATCTGTTCCTTCTTATGATATTACTCTTAAAAGAAACATTAAATGTTACCCAGCGAAAAACTTTACTGATTTGCATTCACTATGAATAAAACCAAAACAGTCCATGGAATTCTGCAAAACATCTTCCTTGTTATTATTCACTACACTGCATGGAAAGAGAGCATGCTACCTTGTACATTGTCATAAAACTTTAGGAGAATGATTTTTTCTAATTTCCTGAGACAAAGGATTTTAGCTCATCTGAGCAGGAAGTCATCTTGTTCATGTTGGTGAGCTATTGTGATAGCTGGATATCCTTGGTGTGTCTGTACTGTCTTCTGTCTGCCCACACTGAGCTTGTTAAACTGTTGAGGACACGCCTATTGTCCAGTGAACATGAAAGTTGGCAAGAATTTTTTCTTGATGATTTCTCTGTCAAGTTCTATTATTAGGCACTTGAGTCCAGGAAAATCTATCTAACACTCTAGTTTCTCATTTTTAGTTCAGTCATCAAGACTTCTGGTAAAAATGTTTGTGTTGTTGAATTCTAGATCAAGTTCTAATTCTCATGTCACCTGGGATCAAAAAACGAGGTCACTTGCTTTAAATCAAAGGAAAACCTACAATTAAGTATCTATGCACTTGAAAATGGAGCTAAGTCTGTGTGTTGATGGGTCATCTTGGATGATCAGATGGTCGAAGACAGGAAAAATACTCAGTGAAGCCATGTGTTGATGTCCTGAAGGCTAAAGAGGCAACAGTTTTGAATAGTCATGTTTTTTTGGTCAGAATGATTGTGAAAAAGTTCTCAGGTGGTTGATACAGGTCTGTCATGACCCTCTTGTTTCATTGTTTGAACTAGTCATTAAAATCTTATTTGATTTCATGAAAGTATTAGTTTTCATTCAATTGTAAGAAAATTATTGTGTTCAGGTATGAAATTCTGATGCTGCACAAACATATTCCAAAGGATCTTCATTCTTGTATTCTGTTGCTTTCAGAGTTGATTTTAACGTGCCATTGAAAGAGGGGAAAATAACAAACACGCAGAGGTAAGTTTAAAAGCTTTACTTAATGTGATGGAGAAAATTTGGTCAGTGAGTTTATTACTTGTGTATAACACTTACAACAACAATAGTGTAAGCTTAAAAGATATAGCTTAAGTCATGTTGAATCATTAAAGCGAATGTCTTTGAGACAAGAATGTTTGCCAAAGTAGTGCCAGTTTGACACATCAGGTTGTTGTCTGATATATCACGGTGTCGAGTTCAGATGCGTAGTAATTTAATCACGAAGGCCGTAGGCCTGAGTGATTGAATAACTATGCATATGAACGAGAAACCATGATATATATGAAGGTAGATCACGAAAATGTTAAAATCTATTTCCATTCTAACACGTAGGTATATTTATAAGGGGCGCAAGTATGTGCACTATTTAACAGTAACGTTCGCAGTGACGTCAGCAGGCGCGCGCTGGTGTTCAGTGTGCTATACTGCCTATGATATATCACGCTCAATTCCTTCTTTGTTTATTGTTGGCGAATTGCAGATAGTGTTAGAATAAAGTATAACTTACAAACTTAAATGTACTTGATTTAACTTTTTATAGGATTGATGCCGCATTACCTACAGTAAAGTATGCACTTGAAAATGGAGCAAAGTCTGTTGTGTTGATGAGTCATCTTGGTCGACCAGATGGACGAAGACAGGAAAAATACTCAATGAAACCATGTGTTGATGTCCTGAAGGCTAAACTAAACAAGTGAGTCATCATCTGTTTCTTAAGTTTAACTGATTCAGTTTATGATTTCACAAATAGGGTCCACCAGTAGTTGTCTAAAGGTTGCTGATTGTTACATGTAAATGGCTGTGATTTACAGAAAGACAGTGGTTACTGTTTTGTTTCTTTTAGATTGAAAAAAGTACATACCTTACCCATATGGAATATAGTTTCTCATCAAAACTGGAGAGAGAAAGAGACCATTGTGTATGGTGTAATTTTAATGAATTATGAATACAAAAAGAACAGCAACACATACAAAGCTTCCTGTTTTTGTTAGGATGATTGTTATTCAACATAGGCTGAATCAAGAACTCTTGCTTCTGGACAACATACTGTATATTAAATATTTGGGGTGTCAGTGCTAAACACTTGTAACTTCAACAAAAATAAGAGGGAGGTACATTGGGCCTGCATGTATCTAGTAAATGATTTCCAGAAAGATTTATGATCTCTGGACCAGATATGAAGCTTTGTCTGTCTGTTGTATATATTTAATGCCGTAAAAGTTTTTTAGGCATTAAGTGAATGGGGTTAATGAAAATACGTCCTTTTCTGTTTATTATTTAATCCAGTAATTAGCAGGTACACCAGCACATATATTTTGGAACACCAAAAATCCTTAACAGTTAATAATGAAATCAATATCTTATGGAACACCACAAGTAAATTACTGATAAAGTAACAGTTATTTAGTGAGGAACACCTCTTACTTTCAAATCTAAATTCTAACTAACTACAATTGTTATTTGTAAAATATATACAAAATATTCTTAGAAAAACAAAGATTTCTTATTTGATATTAAGTTGACACTTGAGTAATTAATCTATAATCTGATCAGGAAATGGCATATTTATAATCAAAGATAATCATCACTATGAGACATTTACAAAAGGGTATGTAAACACCATATGACATGCTTGTTACTTAAAACAGTCTGGCTTCCTTGTCTCAGATGAAGTGTCAACCTTTTAGCAGCTTTATGGTTTCTCAAGACCTGGAGATTAAACTAAAGTAAGAATGTCAACAGGTCAAATGTTCAAAATAGAGTGAAAATTACCTAAAAATGTTAAACAAAAATCTGCTTCAACTAGTGTGAACATACCCTTATTAAATATGCAGCAAATAAATATAATTCCTTAATTGTAAATAAAAAGTAAGCAAATTCTTGTAAAATTGCTGCATAATATATACTTAAACAAACAGAATATGGAAAATATGGCTTAAACTCCAATTATTACTAAATATTATCTCATAACTAATGAAATTGTAATTTTTCAGAGAAGTGCAGTTTCTGTCAGATTGTGTAGGTCCTGAAGTGGAGGCAGCATGTGCTAACCCAGCCACTGGCTCGGTTATTTTGCTTGAGAATCTCAGATTTCATGTTGAAGAAGAGGGCAAGGGTGTGGATGCTGAAGGAAAGAAGGTACACATGTTACAGGGGGCCTCAGGGGTAGAAAAGAAAGACTCTTCAGGGTACAGATAACTAAATTTTGACCCCATTACACACATATAGTATGATAGTGATGAAACTTCTTTGAACTTAGATAATTTCCCATAATGCATTGCAAATCATGTGATAAGCTTGCTACATGTGAAGATTTGGCAGGTTTTAGCTCACCAAGTGCCCAAGGGTGAGCTGTTAGGATATGTAACTGTGTGTCGTACATCATTCGTTGTCAACATTTTCTCCTAAACCACTGGGTCATTTTCAACCAAACTTCACAGGAATGTTCCTCAATTGATTGTTTTTCAAACTACTTAAAAGTAAATGGTTCCATACAGATAGAACTCTGGTTGCCATGGCAACCTTAAGAAAAATTTTGAAAATCTTCTCTAAAACCACCTGCTCTTTTTCAAAATAATTTCACAAAGATGTTCCTAAGTCTACCTTTTATCAGTTTCCTTCAAGCCATTTTGATCTTTTAAAAAATATGTTGGGCCTGTTTTCACTAAATGACTTCATGAAAAACTTCGAAAATCTTAGCCTAAGAAACTGCTGACACAATTTTAAAATAATTTTACCGAAATGTTTCTTTTGTGAACCTTAATCAGATTCTTTACACCATGTTTGTCCTTAAAAAATATGACATCAGTGATGGGGTGCCTTTTTATCATAAAATGACTGTATAGGAAACTTGGAAATTTTCTCCACAGAAACCTGGCCCAATTACAAAACAATTTCACAGAAATGTTTCTAAGCTGATTGTTTATCAAATTCCTTTCAGTAATGCCTGTTTGTCAAAAAACATGATAATGATATGTCAGACTTAAACTACAGGTCCCTGTCTTAAATGGCAAGGTCATACTTTGCAAAAAAAGAAAATGTACCACTTCTTTCATGTGTATATAATGAGTTATGGTCGTGTCCGGTCATTTACTTTGCCATGCATAATGGGATTTTGAAGTAAGTTGGCACAAACGTTTCCCCCATTGATCATGTATCACATGCAGTTCCCAACTGCATACCTCAGAGGTTAAGGTCACACTTACAAAACATCCATATTTCGTTTCCAGTTTGTAATATCACAGTCATTAAGGTATTTTGATATAATTTGGCACAAATGATGCCCGCATGATAAACTCCTTGCAGCATATTAATGGAATGTTCGTCAGAAGTTTATCTTATTAAGGCAACATCCGGAACCAACTTCCTATGCATGCTGATGTTGCACAGTATCAGGCGATTCATGTTTTGGACAATTTTTTGTTTGTTCTCTATCTCTTGAAAACTTTAAGGATATTCATAAAATTTTAGTTGAATGTTTATTTCATTGAAACTACATGCAGAACCCCACATTTTAAAAGCATCATCTTAAGGTCAAGGTCACAGTTTGAAGTAAAAGATTTGAAACAAGAATTCATGTCAGCTCCATGTCTTTTAAACCCATTAAAGGTAAATATGAAACTTTGATCAGATGTTTATATCATTGAGATGACAGGTAGAACTGACATTCCTAGTGCTCTATACACACAATTTCTGATTATATATGTTTCAGACATATTTTGTTCTTTGTTTCTTATTAAAATTATTGATTGTGATAAATCTATTTCAGTGTCAAAAGCTTCCTATTGGCAATTTCGCCTTGCTGTCAGTAGAGCTGTTGTTTTTTATTTACTACACCAACTAACGTAATTTTTAGAGTGATTTTTTTTAACATTTTCAAGGTGAAAGCCTCGACAGAAGCTGTAGACCAGTTCAGAGCCTCCCTGTCCAAGCTCGGAGATGTATATGTCAATGATGCATTTGGTACAGCCCACAGGGCTCATAGGTAAGTTTAACACAGTCAAAAATATTTATCAAGGTAAAACTACAAGTACAGTGCACAAAAATATTCTTCCAATCTTTACCATTTGCAAGATAGGAACGATGCTATGAAAAGTTGATTCTACAGCAATAACAGGTACATTGCTGATTCCAAGAATGGCTTTTTGACTGTACATGTATATACAATTTTTTGTGTTATAAGTGATATTAGTACTGCCTGCAAAACTGATTAGAGTTTCAGGTATTCGGAACGCGGTACAAAGTGACGTTACGATGTTTATTTCTGTAGCTTTAAACTGTCACTTTACTGACCATCCACTCACTGTGAGGCAGTTTTCTCAGGTATACCTGTCAATAAAACTGTGTTTTGCAAACTACCCGCAGCCAGAAAAATGTACCTGGGTGGTGCCAAAGTTGCTATGTTGTAATTGTCACTGCGTTGCTACAGGAAATCTTCACTCAATATTTTTTTCCAACCGCTACTTCCATTTCGTACACAAGAATCACACTATTGACAGATAAAAGGCGGAGTTTGAAAGAAACACATTGGGCAGTGCTTTAACTGATTTTTGACAGATGTACTGAGGAGTCTCGTTCTTTACCTAACAGTGTAAACTCTATTCAGTTTTGCAAGCGGTAGAAAAAAAAGAAGAAACACTCAGATGTGATGTTGATGAATTGTAATTACATATTTAAGCATGAATGACATTAGATTATTAGTAGGTAATTCTTTTTTTCTAGGGTAATATTTCAGTTGACTTCAGAGTAAAATATATTGCAAAAGAACACAGTTACACATTGGTTTCCTTGTTACAAATCGTGCGCATTTTGATTGAAAAACACATCAGTACAGTACAGCTCAAGCAATTTTTCCAAAGTCCGCCGATCCCCGCGATTTTTTTACGGGTGGATTGTCACCGCGATGTCTCTGCGACAGTTGTGACTTTCCGCTCGTCCACTCGATCGGGTGAAATTTGCGCTGCGGGATATCGTCACCGCAGAACACTGTGAAATATTGCAGCGGTATTTCGCTCTCTTGGGTGACCATTAATTTATTTATTACACGGGGACATTTATTACTATTACTGTACGTCTGTAAAGTATAACAAACTCAAACACACTTTTTAAAGAAGAAAATCTTTATGTGAATTATGGTCGTTTTGTCAAACCGTTGTTTCGTCAAACTTATTTTATATAGCAAGCAAAAAGTCTTTTCGTCAAATTAATAATATATAGTATTTCACACCTATTGAAATCAAATTATAATTGATTGCTGAAGTGTGTTTGTGATTCATTAAAATGAATGTGCAATCAACCGAATTAGCGGAATAATAATCTAATTTGTATAATTACGATAAGACAAACAATCAGCGGTACCTTTGCGCGACGTTTAATGCGAACAGCTTTAACGTTTTTGTCTGTTTGCATGTAATTGTATCTGTTTGACACTTCGGTAAAATTGGTAATTATCTACTCTAAAAATTAAGTTTGACGAACAAACTACCTGTTTTGTACAGAAAAATAAGTTTGACGAAACGACCGTTTGACGAAACGACCCTTTATGTTATATATTTAAACGACGTAACACCTGTCGTATGCAAATAATTACAAAATTTAAAGATTTGCGTGTGAAATTTCCTTGATGTTTTTCACAACTGCCATATCATGTTTATTCACCTAATAAACATATTGATCATGACTGTTACAGGGTTCCCACTGTTGCTCGCCAAAATTTTAATTCTGGCGCATAAAATCTTTAACATTTGAAATGACATAGGTGCATTTTTGAGACCAAAAGGCATCCTATTGAAGTCATAGATTCCAGACGGAACACAAAAAGCTGCCTTGTGACGTGTTTTGGATCGTTTTTCCGTTTTCTGGAAACTTTTTTTATTGAACTGTTTTGTGATGTGATTCTTCCCTAAATGTACATTAATATCGCCGAGCTAATTAAATAATTTTATTGATTAAAATCAACAGTAACATTGTAAGTCTTATTGATTTTTTAAAAGAAGACTACGTTGTACATTTACGTGAACATTTACATGTATATCCGAATTAATCACCTCAGATCTTTGTGATTTTTCCCGCGGATTGCGGGTTTTTTTTACTACCCATCCGCGGTGATTTGTCACCGCGGCTGACTATAGTATATCCCCCGCGATTTTCCGCTCGCCGTTAAAAGTGTCCGCGGTGACAGAGCGGAAAGTGGAAAAATTGCTTGAGCTGTACTGTATGTAGCTGGAATGTGGAAGTGAGGAAAGTGGTTCTCAGTATTTTGCTTTCTGCTTGAAAGGATTTTAATGCAGATGTGACCCCAAGAAGAATCAAATACCTGGAGCTAGATTTGAACTCCGGGGAGAACCCTAGATCTTAAAGTGAACACTCTACTAGTTGGTTGACTGCCAAGAGAGTAGACATTTTTTTATACCTCTGCTGCAAATAAGCCTTCATTTTCCTATTTTAGTTCAATGGTAGGATGTCAGTTACCACAGAAGGCTTCAGGATTTCTGCTGAAGAAGGAGCTGACATACTTCTCCAAGGCTCTTGAAAGCCCAACACCTCCATTCCTGGCCATACTTGGAGGGTAAGAACATTAATTATAGTCAAAAAAATGGGAGAGAACCAAGTTCTGGTGTACTTTTAAAACATCTTTTGGTCTTTTCAGTTTTTACTATCAACAAAAAATTGGATTCAATGTAGAATGTGATTCTATGAAAAAAAAGAAAATCGCCTCCATCACTGATATGAAGATTTGAATTTTCAACTTTATAAAGTGTATTTTGTACCGTCCAAACCAACAGAGTGGATAATATCAATGCCAGATGGTCTATGGACGCCGTCATTTATAACAGATGATTTCGTATTGACTTCTGTAGGTCCAGATTTCATGTACAAAGAGATGTTGAATTTGTTATTCAAGTTAAGATGTTTAAACACTTTTTGTCTGACATTAACCTGCCAAAGTCTACAAGCCCTCAAGCATTTTCAAACAAAGTAAGTGAAATTATGGCCAACATCAGTTTCTTATTATAATCAGTTGCACAATGTACATCTGATAGAGCCTGGAGGAAAAAAAAAACAGACTTTATTAGTTTTCAAAAACCTATGAAAGTGTCTTTAAAAACATTCAAGAACAAGGAAGAGATTAAATGAACTGTGGTTACTATCTTCAGAGCAAAAGTGGCTGACAAGATCCAGTTAATTGAGAATATGTTAGACAAAGTGAATGAGATGATAATTGGTGGAGGAATGGCATTTACTTTCCTGAAAGTTACTAAGGGAATGAAGGTGAGCTAATGTTATATCTGACTAAGAAAGTAAAGTAAATGTTTTGAAGTATCCTTTAAGATTTTCAAGAGACAGACAGACATAGTTCTGTTATAAACTTTTACTATTAAGGAGATAGAACAGTTTTTGCACTGAGTTTACACATATCAGTGACAACTTTTTTGTGTATGTGAAAAAGATTTATTAAGAACAAGATGTAGTTTTTCTTTTTTGTAGCACTTTTTGAAGTGTGGGTTTATAAGTGCCTGTTTAACCTTCTGTTGGGGTCTGTAGGTCAATGGTCAAGTTCACAGGGACCTTACAGGCTCTGTCCGTCACCCTTTTGTCTTTTTATTCAGTGAAATGAAATTTGAGATACTAAGTTTTCAGTTAGTTGATTTGCATTGCATTAGCACTATTATACTGCTTATGGTGCTCAGGATGAGCTTTTGTGATAGGCCTTTGTTGGTTGTCTGTCATCTGTGGTCAAAATTTTAGAACACTTAAGAGGACACTCTTGATCCAGCCATAATGAAACACGCTCAGATTTTTACAATGATGATTTTTTGATAGTGTTAAAACATGGTATGTGGGTTCAGAAACTATTTAACCAGCTGAAATCTAAGTTACACGGAATCAAAAAGAAAGCTGACCAAAAAAATCTTACCAAGGTTAGACAGATTACATTTGACCATTATGAACATGTATTCAACAAGGACAGTGGTGTTCAAGTGACTGATATAGGGTCATCATAGCTCTACCATAGTATAGGAACAGTCATTCAAGTTTTTGTCAGCCTGGCCCAACTCATCTTTATAGTTACAGTGTTACACATCATTCAAAGAACTTAGGCCATACCAAATTGTTCTTTCGTTTAGCGTCCACCCTAAGTTCAAAAACCTATCTAGCTATCCTGAAAACACAAACGAAGCCCCAAAAAATAAACAAGTCATACTGACTAGTATCTACACCAGGATATAATCATCAAGTTTCATATTCCACTTTGCAGAGACTTTAATGCATTTCTTAAAGTATTTTCAATCAAACCGCCTATAAATTCAACTGAAAATATATTTCTGCATAGGTAAATTCACAACTGAGTCTATATTTGGAGTCAGCTTGTCAATATCAACTAGGTTTCAACAATCTATAAAACTGAACTGATGCACATTCTCCTTCCATCCTATGCCACTAAAATCCAAATGAGGTATCACTGTAAAAAATTACTAAAGTAAAAACTACTTAAACATTTAATACTGAACACCAAAATATCATTTTTACTGGTATTTGTTTTTCTCTATCTGTTTTGTCGGGGTGTCTGTTGGCTTCACTGCGAAGATGACACAATTCTTTTAAATACTTAAATGAATTTGGCTCCCTTATGAAAGAAGAATTCTCAGCAAAAATGTTACAAAAGGAATATCTGCTTTGTAACAAAATGTCATAAATAATGTCTTTGACTCTATCTATTTGAATTACATTAAACTTTATCAACAAATTCTAGCTGCAGCTTGCGTATACACTACACTTGAGAAATTCGACTGATAGCGAAAATATATAACAAATACTTCAATGCATACAATTTACATAAAACAATCATTTACTTGCTATTATCTTGAAAAACAATAAAAGGCATTAAAATCTTACTATAACTGACCAGAAACTAACCTCTTCTGACGTCGCCAACAACTTAATACACGCATGGAACTTTTTTACACGACTCAATAAATACAAAACGGGGTAAAGATTTAAAGGAGGTAACAACAATAGTCACGTATAAATTCTTGAACATACCGGAGAAGATTTAATACTTTGTACAGTAAGGTCGTAAGACAAAACAATCTTGTTGTTTTTTCCTACCTCAGAAGCTCAAACCTATCTGTCCGCGGACGCTAAACGAAATAACGATTTGGTATGGCCTTATGAAATAGCCAGTGTGTAATGGTAAAGTGCTCATCTACTGTAGTTTGTATAAATTCAACAGCTGGCTCATTTTTACAGAGTGAAGGGGTTTAGTGGTCCAGTGGTAACATGCTGGAGTGGTAATCCAGGGGTGGCAAGTTGGATCCCCACTCCTCCACTAACATTACTTATTGTCTTTCAGATGAGTTGTTAAAATGAGGTATTGTGTATCAGTATTATATGGGATTCTTTCTGTATCTTGCACTGTCCCCCACAACCTAAAATGACTAACCTCTGCAGGGGGTGTCGGTCATATGGGCAACCAATACCAGTGATAAGTAAACTTGTATAGAAAGATTGTGAAAGAGTGCTGGTTCTCAAGGCTGAGAAAAGTGCTTTTAATCATGATATGAACCTATAACATTTCAATTATTACAGTATGCTGTCATCATTAAACATGCTAGCATTGTGAAAGTTTGAAATATTAACTCTTACATTCTTGTTTTAGATTGGAAATTCCCTGTATGATGAAGAAGGATCTAAAATTGTTCAAAAGCTTATGGATAAGGCTGCATCAAAGAATGTTACAATTTATCTTCCTGTTGACTTTGTCACTGGTGATAAATTTGCCGAAGATGCAACTGTAGGTGCAGCAAAAGTGGAATCTGGCATTCCAGATGGAGCAATGGTAAAAACATTTCAATTGCAGTCAAACAAATTATTAATGAATGAAAATGACATGTACTACTAAAACATTGTTATGTCCCTTTAGTGCATTTTGCCAGAAACCAAAAACCTCATTCAGTGAAAAATATCAGTCTGCAAAGCATTATCAGATCTGAAGTTGATTTTAAAAAATGCTTTTTGCAATTCTTATTTCTTGAAAATATTAATGCGTAAACAGATGGCTGGACAAGTTTTTGTTTTTTTAATTACCAGTAATTTTTATTTCCCCAAAGGTGGACATAAGATAATTTGCCATTTTTTGTGACAACCATAATTTGCCACTCTGCCATTTTTATACGATTTCGAATGAACTTGCCAAAATATGTATACCACATGATGACTTTGTGTTGCCAAAAGAACCTGGGTTTCTAGGGTCAAGATCAGAAAATAATTATACGTGTTATATAGAGTACTGTTAGCCTTTATGTTCCTGTCCACTCAGCAAATGTGCAGTACTTCAAAATATTTTCTAGTAACTTGGCACAGTTGTTTACTAGGTGGAAAAAAACTGTCACAGACTGTCTTACCACCTGCCAGATATCCAAGAATGTTCTGTCCACTCTGTAACTCATTGTAACATGACAGGATTTTAAAATAACTTGGTACAAATGTTTACCAGATTAAATCAACATGTTGCAAGGTGTTTGTACATCTGTCTGTCATCTCTAACACAAAACTATATCAAATACTGCTTACATATACCTGTATTTTTAGTCACAGCTCTTTATGTCATTAATACGTCTGTCTTTTCCTTTTTTTATACTGCCTTCCTTTGTGTTTGTGTCTAGACTTGCCATTTCACTTAAATAGCACTGCTTCAAGCCTGTCACTTATTTCAGACAATACCCTATGGGGGCATCAGTCCCTTAAAGTGACAGCTCTTGTTTGGTGACATTCTTTTTTATCTGTTGTAAAATTAACGGCTTAACATGAAAAAAAACCACAAAAAATAATGCTGTTTCAGGTGTTCATTGTTTCATATCATAGGGTGAAACATTTTGATTGAAATAGGATGAGTTTGTCAAATCTTTTACATAACTTGAGGATATTGATTCAAATTTCATTTAGCCATGACTTACGATTGCAATTATCTATTACAGGGTCTTGATATTGGACCTGATTCCATTAAAATATTTACAGAAGCTGTTGTAAAAGCAAAAACCATAGTCTGGAATGGGTAAGTTATAGAAATATCTTGGTTTTGATGACACTGAAGTAAATATTTTACTGTATTTTGTGGTTTTCTTACCTGTGAAATATCCAGGGGGAGGAAATGAGATGGTGAAGTCACAATTCTTTGATGTCATCTTTCGTGTCATCCTCATAGTTGTCCGCATTCAGTAATTCTGAAACTGGGAACAATACAATGCGTACAATAGTCATTAGGCTGAGTTTTTGTTAGGAACAGTTTAGCATTAAAATACACTTGAAATGCTCTTATACTCCTCATGTGAATTTAACTGTAATTATAAAATGCTTTTGAGTGGTTCAGCAAAAGAGGAAAAATGAGTTGTGACCTTTTTCTTTTGTTTTAATCATATTGGAACAAACTCCATTCAGAGAAAAGCCATTTTGATAGCAATTAGCCATTATAGTATTGGTTATACTAAATACTAAAAAAACATTCTTATAATACTGAAAGAAATATATTGGTTATACTTAATACTGCTGAAGACTAAAATAGTAAAAATGGTAATACTGAATACTAAGTAAATACTGGTAGTACTTTATACTAAGAAGGTACTGGTCATTCTGAAATGCGCTGAATTAAAGAAAATACTTAAATATTACAGACCCCCAGGAGTGTTTGAGTTTGCCAACTTTGCTACTGGAACAAAAGCATTAATGGATGCAGTAGTGAAGGCCACTGAGAATGGTGCAACTACAATTATTGGTTTGTATTGTGTACATGTGTATTCATTTGATATATGTTCATTAAAATTCAGTAAGTTGTTTCTGTAAGTCTACAGTTTCAATTGACAGCATTCTGCATGTATATGTCTGTCATGGTTTCATTTTCCTTATGAAAGAAAAAATCATGTTTTTAGCTCACCTGAGCACAAAGTGCTCAAGGTGAGCTTTTGTGATCGCCTGATGTCCGTCGTCCGTCCGTGTGTGTGTGCGTTGTCAACTTATTCTTCAAACAACTTCTTCTCCTGAACTGCTGGGCCAATCTTGCTGAAACTTGGCAGGAATGTTACTTGCATGAAGCTTTACCAAAATTGTTCAAATGGTTCAGGTCCATTGCATTTCTAGGCCACAGGAGCTAAAAATAGATTTTCAAAGTTGGAACTTTAAAAATCTTCTTCTCCGAAACCACAAGGCCTGGAGCTTAGATATTTGGTATGAAGCGTCATCTAGTAGACCTCTACAAAGTTTGTTCAAATTATGACCGTGGGGTCAAACCTGACCCCATCCCAGGGGTCAGTTGATTTTACATAGATTTATATAGGGAAAACTTAAAAAATCTTCTTGTCAGAAACCACTAGGCTTAGAGTTTAGATATTTGGTGTTCAGCTTTGTCCAGTGGACCTTTACCAAGTTTATTCAAATCATGGCTCCTGGGTCAAAAATGGCCCCGCCCCGGGGATCGCATGTTTTACATAGAGTTATATAGGAAAAACTTTAAAAAAACTTCTTGTCAGAAACTGCAAGGCCTAGAGTTTAGATATTTGGTGTGCAGCATTGTCCAGTGGACCTCTACCAAGTTTGTTCAAATCATGGCTCCTGGGTCAAAAATGGCCCCCCAGGGGTCAAATGTTTTATATAAAGTTATATAGGAAAAACTTAGGAAAAACCGCAAGGCCTAGAGTTTAGATATTTGATGTGCAGCATTGTCCAGTGGACCTCTACTAATTTTCTTCAAATCATAGCCACTGGGTCAAAATAGGCCTCACCCCGGGGGTCAATTGATTTTACATAGGCTTATAAAGGAAATCTTTAAAAGTATTCTTCTCAGAAACCACAATGCCTACAGCTTAGATATTTGGTATGTAGCATTGTCTAGTAGACCTCTATCAAGTTTGTTCAAATTATGTCCCCTGGGTCAAAATTGGCCATGCCCCAGGGTTCTATTGATTTACATATACTTATATAGGAAAAACATGAAAAATCATTTTTCTCCGAAACTAATAGGACTAGACCTTTGGTGTGGAGTATTGTGTTGAGGAGAACCTTTACCAGTATTGTTTATATGTTGGCCCCGGGGTCAAAATTGGCCCCACCCCGGGGGCGCTTAATATGTAAAAAAGGCAATCTTTAAAACTCTTCTTACTGGAAACCTCAATGCTTACAGCTTAGATATTTGGTATGCAGCATTGTCAAGTGGATATCTACCAAGTTTTTTCAAATTATGTCCCCTGGGTCAAAATAATCCACGCCCCAGGGTTGTCTTGGTTTACATATAGTTATATAGGAAAAACATGAAAAATCATTTTTCTTCCAAACTAATAGGACTAGACCTTAGATATTTGGTGTGAAGTATTGTGTTGTGAACCTTAACCAGTATTGTTTATATGTTGGCCCCAGGGTCAAAATTGGCCCCACCCCGGGGGGGGGGGGCCTTAATATGTAAAAAAGGCAATCTTTAAAAATCTTCTTACTGGAAACCTCAGTGCCTACAGCTTAGATATTTGGTATGCAGCATTGTCTAGTGAACCTCAACCTAGTTTGTTTGAAAAATGTCCCCGAGGTCACTATTGGCCCTGCCTGAGGGGTCACAAGTTTTAGTTTAAACTTATTTATTTCTCAATATGTACAAATTACACAAACAATTACATATATAAATAATAATCATCGAAAAGGATCAGAATGGAAGACTTTAAGTCTTATGAAATTCTTCTCCTTAAATAGAAGTTAGCAAATAATAGGTGCTTATTAGTTTATATACTTACGTCTGAGAAATTTAATATAAAGATGAAAAATAAAGTTAACAAAGATATGTATGAGAAAAAAAAATATTTTAAACGGGAAAAAGTGAATGAACAAAATGTATGTCCAAATGAAAATCAATATGTTTAGTAATGTTTTAAATAACATTTAACGAAAAATAAGGTAGAACAACAATAATAGTAAGACAAAGAAGAAGTAATAAGATTGTCAACAATAGTCTTACTAATATAATATGTTAGCTTAATAGGAATATCAGAAAAAGTCAGAAGAATGAAATTAAACCAGGAGGAAAAAGACAAAAAAGAAGGTTTTGTCTCACAACGGTTAATATTTTATGTCGTAAAATGAATTTAAATAAATCGTTGTGTGTCTCGAATATAAGTGTGTACATGAGAAAAAATAGTAGTATTTGCTTGATCAGAAAATGCTGGATTGCCATAAAGAAGAACGTTTAAATCAATATTTATATTATGAAGGTTATCGAATAGATTTCGGCGATAAATATTATATTTGGCACATTCGAAAAAATAGTGAAAATTACTTTCTACTTGACCACAAACACATAAGGGAGAAGGGGATACATTTTTCAGAAAGAGATGGTAGTTAAGAGCACTACATTTTGTACGGAGTCTAGTATGAAGAATTTGCAGATTTCTATCACCAAAGTAAAAGTATTTTGGTGTTTGACGATTGTTTCTTTTAAAATGGTACTTGAAAGACGAAAGGGTAGGTATGTTGCGTACGTCAAGGGGTAGGTTATTCCAATCTCTTGTAGCAGTAGGAATAAAGGAATTGTAATAGAGAGTTGTTCTGGCATATGTTCCAGGAATATTTTCGGCATTTCGTAAGCTATATCTGTTATTAGAAGTGTGTGGAAGAAGAGAGGATAGATAATCTGGAGTCAATCCGTGTTGAATTTTGTAAAATAAGACCAGTCTGTGGATATATCGTCTTTCTTCGAGCGTTTGCCAGTTTATTTCGTTCTGAAGATTTTCAATTGAGACTAGTCTCGTTGTTCCGGTAGCAATACGAGCACATTCGTTTTGGATTTTATTGAGCTGATCGAGTTCATATTTTGTAGCATTACCCCAAACGACATCTGCATATTCCAATAAAGGACGAATAAAAGAAATGTAAATTATTTCAAGGGATTTTCTGTCTAAACGAAATTTAAGCTTCCTCATAACGGTTACCCTTTTCCACGCCTTGTCTGTTATGTATTCTATATGTGAGTGCCAGCTACAGTCATTTGAAAGGAAAATGCCGAGGTGTTTATGGTCTGAAACTTCAGCAATAATCTGGTTATTCAATTGTAATGCAGAATGCTGGTTGTTGTTGCGTTTTCTAGAAACTAGTAAAGACTCAGATTTGGTCGGATTAAATGAAACAAGCCATGTATCTGCCCAGATAGAAATCCTGTTTATATCAGTCTGTAGAATGTTAGCAGCTATTTGGGGATTTTCTACAACAATATAAAGACTAGTGTCATCAGCAAACAAGTTAATATTGGATTGAAGATCTTGAACAATGTCGTTGATAAATATGAGAAAAAGTAAGGGACCCAGGATTGATCCTTGCGGAACACCAGCAGAAAGAGAAGCAACGGAGGATTTAGAGTTACAAAGAACAACGCGCAGACGTCTGTCTGACAAGTAGTCAAGAAACCATGTATATAGAGGTTCAGAAATTCCTGCATGTTTGAGTTTTGCAAGTAGCCCTTTATGCCAAACTTTATCGAAAGCCTTGCTTATGTCAAAGAAGATAACTCGTGCTTCAAGACCATTATCAAGAGCTTTGCAGAGAGTGTCATATATTGAAACTAATTGATTGACTGTAGAATCTCCTGGGATAAAGCCTGATTGAACAGGAGTAAGAAGATTATTGTCACGTAAATGGTTGAATAGATATTTAAATATAAGCCGTTCAAAAACCTTTTCAATAGTATTTAGAAGTGAAATAGGACGATAGTTATTTGTTAAAGACGGGTCACCTTTCTTGAATATTACAGAGACATTGGCTTCCTTCCATGAAGAAGGTAATTTACTGATTTGTAGAGAGTAATTAAATAAGTGACAGAGTGGAACGAAAAGTTCTCGAGAGGCTTCACGGAGAACTTTGTTACTAATTCCGTCAGGCCCAGATGCCTTGTCAGTTTTAAGTGATTTGAGAACTTCTTCAATTTCATTAGGAGTTAGAAAGATTTCAGATAATATGTTTGGAGATATAGGAGGCCCAAGATTCGGAACGGCTTTGTCAGAGTTATTGACTTGCGTCTGTTGTACAAAGTATTCGTTTAAAAGATCGGCTTTATCTTCATTAGAGAAAACGAGTTTATTAGTGACCATGTTTTTGAGTGGAGGTATCGTTTGTGAAGATGTTGCAGTTATAAACGTTTTAAGAGTCTTCCACCAATCTCTTGAAGATAATGATTGTTCCTTTAGTTTAGATGTTATATTAGAATAGTAGTTATTTTTAGCTTCTCTTATAAGTAAAGTGGTTCTATTTCTAAATTGTTTGAATTTTTGCCAGTGATATTGTGACTGTGTAGCTTTAGCTTTTCTATAAAGTCTTTTTCTTATTCTTATATGCCTTCGAATAATACCTGTCATCCAGGGAACGTCTAATGGACGTACATTTATAAATTTGTTTGGAATACTATTTTTTGCAATTTCTAATAGTTTAGTAGTAACATTTTGTGTGTATAGATCGATATCAAGATCAAAACAATCGTTCCATCTCTCTGCTTGAATATCGTTTCTTAACTTATCAAAATCACCACGTTTATATTCCCAGATAAGTCTTTTGAATGATTTATGTTTAGCTTTTTTGAATTTTAAAAAACAGTATATTGGAACATGGTACCGGGTTTCTTGTTCTAGAAAATGATCACCAACTCCACTGAGTAGTATATTATTTTTATTGGAAGCAAAGATCAAATCAATAAGACTTTCCGAATTTTCTGTAAAATGTGTGGGTTCTTCGATAAGCTGAACTAAATTAAATTGTTGTATGATTGAAGTGATTTTTCGATTTGTTGTTTCATTTAAGGCATTATAGTTAAAATCGCCTGTTATAATAATATCTGAGATATTAGTGTCTATAGCAAGAGAGATAGAATCTTCAATAAGATCATTGTAAATTGCGTCTGAGTTAGGAGGACGACAAGTTTTAAATAGCAGTATAGAAGAAAATCTTTAAAAATCTTCTTGTCTGAAACCACAAAGCCTAAAATTTTAAAATTTGGCATGAAGCAAGCTTTATCAAGCTTTTTGAAATTATTAGATTAGGTTAAAGGTCACGGAGGCTAAAAATAGATTCATCTACTGTACCTCATAGAGCCCTTATTTATAGACCAATATCTTTGATATTTAGTATATAGGTTCCTTGCATTGACGTCTACCCATAAGTAGGGTTTGAGGTCACTGGGTCAAGGTCACCATAGCTTATGATAGATATTGCTACTTTCTGTCATAGAGCCTTTATTTATTGACTGATATTTTACATATTTGGTTTGTAGGCACTTACATATTTTCAATTAAAAAATGAAATACTGCTTAACAGCAAACCTACAGCCAAAGTACTCAGGTGAGCGATCCAGGGCCATCATGGCCCTCTTGTTTAAAGTCCCAGGATCAAAATTACAAGTTGTTTTTATTTTATGAAGAAAGATGTCGTTCCTGTGGAAATGTTCCTTATTTGTAACAAAATCATTCTTAACTTTGCTTTTTAAATCATTGAACATGTTAGAAATATAGAGCAATAATTTTTTCAGTGATACTGCAAAACAAATAAGAAAAACTTTTTCATGAAGAAATGACTTGAATACAAAAGACAGACATGTGTCAGCATTGTTTAAGAGTGAATAGAACATGGTTCGATCACTATCTTTATATTATTGTTATGATTACAGGTGGTGGTGATACTGCCACATGTTGTGCTAAATATGGAACAGAGGATAAAGTAAGCCATGTTAGCACGGGAGGTGGTGCAAGTCTGGAGTTACTCGAAGGTTTGTCTTCTCTGGGAGTTTTTTTTTTTTTCAATGATTTATCCTTTATTAGCCTCTTGAAGGACTACATATTTCATCTGATTAGCCAAAAAAAAAGCTGTGAGAAATCTGATAATGTAAAAATAAGAAATAAGACTGATAAAAAATTCAAAACTCAAAAAAAAAAAAAAGACAATTATGAAAGAAACTTTTATTTTATTTCAAGACTTTTATTTTTCAAATTATTGCTTTACTGAATTTATACTGGAATAATTCACTCTTAACTTGTGCACCAAAAAAAGAAGAAATCTTGTATTTCTTGCCAATTTCAGTCTTTATTTGTTGATGTAGGAATGACAGAATCTGACCTTATGATTTCTGTCTTGTTTTGCAGGTAAAACTTTACCAGGAGTTGCAGCCCTTTCCTCTGCTTGAAGCTGCAAGGCATGTTAGCAAAACATTGTCAGGCCGTGTCATCATGTCATGTAGTATTACATTTCTACAAGATACGCACAACCACTGTTTTATCAGAACCTGTTGTATTTTTGAGACCTTGTATTCATTATTAATTTAATTTATTTACAAATGGCTGAATTATTGGTACTGTGAATAAACACAAAAATGATGTGAAAAAAAAAAAAGATTATCATGCCAGCATTTGTGAGGATCTACCTAGTTTACCATAGGCATTTAAAAGGAATGGCTTATTTAGAAGATTTTCTCTAGGTACCTTTAATGGTTTTCCATTAAATCTTCTGTGAATTACTCGCATACTTCTTTGGCAGAAAAAAAAATTAGAACATCTTTGAATCTGTACCTAGCATATCTAAAGAAACGTTTTTTTCTTCTTTTTGATAGCTAGATATACTACCATAGGTATAAAAGCATTATTTCCATATTTTGTTAACAGAGCATCAGAAGACTGTAAAATACTTGTATTTAAATACGTGTGTTTATAGTTTTTCATGTGATAAAATAAGTGAAAAAAGGCCAGAATGTATATTTTGATTCACAAAGCATGCAGAAGAATCTTTTAGTACAATATGAGTATTTTCTCTGCACAGTAAAATGAGGACTTCAGGTGATGATGATAAGTTTTGTAGGATATTATGTAAAAGAGACTCTGCAAATGCCAGATTTGCCCTATGTTTTTATTTTGTGCTGGTGCACATTACATGAGCAAAGATTTGTCTTAAAGTAGGTCAAAGATATGTTGCAATGTTATGTAAAAATTTCTCAGTGCATAAAAGTGCTATTGTTTATCTTTTCCTTTACCGTACAATTTTTTTTTAATAGTTTTTAGTAGATCTTTGTTATGAATGATGTCAATTAAAGTGTAAGAGATGCTGAAGGCTTTATTATTTTCCAAATCCTATTCATTCCTAAATAAGACTTTTATCATGCTATAGAGTGTATAATCTAACATGAACTAATCTGACGTGCATGGATCATAAAATGGCAGTCAGGAAAACGGCTCAGAGTTTATGCAGTTTCATTATTGAGTGGTAAAAAATCTGCAGGGAGAAGTCCAAATTTCTGTGTGCTTTTTTAGAAGTGTGTCAATTATTGCATACAGTTTAAAATGTATAATAACATGTCGGCCAAATTTTAAATGAAACAAACTAATATAACCAGAAACATAGAGTTGTGATAGGGATACAAAAATCTTTATATACAGTTAGCTCCCTTGACATTGCAAACACCATTTGTAGTTGATACTGGGAGTGTTTTCTGCTATCTGTATCATAGTGTGGTTCATCAAATTTATGAAAGATACAGTGACAATTGGAAATGTTGCCATGACAATTATGTTAGACAAAATAAAAAGTATTGGGGAGGAAAAGCGCTTGAATATCTTAGTAGTGACAAAATTATTTTCATAGATTCAGACTGAATCAGAAGAATATGAATTACTATTATAAATGAAAATTTTGCATTTATATCAATGAAAACAATATTTACATGATGACAGAAAACACTTAGAAACAATAATCTCCAAAGGTCTTGAAATTTACTATTTAGTTGTAAAACTTTATACCTTTTCCAATGTATCCAACCTTTTTACAAAACTTATAAATGTTATCATTCAGCATTGTATTTTATTCAGATAAAATCATTTTTACTTAAGAAATAACTGTCTCAGAAAACAGCTGCCATGGTAATGAGCATCATATACGCACATTAATGGAGGGCAATATTCAGGCTATCAGATTTGTACTTTAACTTTGTTTTTGAAGGGGACGAGAAATTTGTCATGTTTTGCTCATTTTCAGTTCAGTTTATTTCAATATTAAAAAGAAAATGTCCAAGTGCCCTTTTTCCTGTGTCGTCGGTCATATCTACATCCTTATCTAACTTTCTGTACCCGTAGGTTTTATTCCAAATTAAAATTAAAAAGGTGGAAAAAAAATGACAGATTGTTGTCTCCCTTGGCAGACCTTTGATATCGCTACATATTCCCAAGATTGTAGGGTTAAGAAATTATACTTGTTTCATTTCATGTAAGTCTGTATACCATCTTTGGTGACTGTCTGATATTGTTCCATTATTTTGCAAAATATACGAAGTCAAAAGATAGTGTAAATGGTATGAAATATTTATAATACTGCATTTTTGTTGTCACAGAAGAATAACATGTATTTTGTATTATATAATCATGAAGATGAAGAATTTCTGCATTGAATATGACTCAACCATGAAGATATTAAAGTCATTTCTGTATGGTATGACATCAGCAGTGTTTGTGATATACATTGAACAAGTAGATTACGCTCTGTAAAACAATGCATGTAAAAGATTTTCATATGACAAACATATATATCTTTTTATCTATAGGGCATATTGGTGAATTTTACCAATTTTTATTGGAACATTGTCAGACAGACACTTAACATGATAAATGATAATAGCTTGACATGTTTAAAATGAGTACAGTTTCTAAACTTAAAATGTCTGTGAGATAAAACAAGAATCTGAAATTATAATAGTGTAATTTTGATTGTTAGATTTGCACACTTGCTCTATCCAACTGGGGTTTGAATCCCTTCCAGTAAAGTACGTAAACTTTGGATTTCTCCAGGTACTCAAGTTTTGTTACACAGTTAATTGAAATATTCCAACACACCCAGATTTGAATAATTTCAAACCAAGCAAAATCCATTACTGTTTGAAATATCTAAAACCAAATAGTAATAGAAATCACATCATGCTGTTTAATTAATTTCTAATACACTGTTGTAAGAGAATAGGTGAAATTCTACCACATGACTAGAGTAAAAACACTAGAAATGAATTATTCTCAATACTTTACTAAAATGTGTACATATTTTGAAAGATACATGATCACTCTTTTGATCCATGAAACATTTATAAAGATTCATTCATTAGTTTTGAAATAATCAGCACACACACATAGCAACACAAATGCTGTCACAAAGTCACCAGTTATTTTGGGACTTCCCAATGTTTGATGTGAGTAAAATATTGCCATTTTTGCCAACATAACATCAGCCCCCATTGTCAGACCCCACGCCAATGTTTCTGTTACTCTACATAAAACTACCGTGGGAATACCCTCGATTAAACAACCTGTTATTCCATTGGGTGCGTACAAAATGTCATTTTCCAATGAAGTAGCACATAACATAATCTAACTACATCATCTTAAAGATGGCGACTTTAAACAGAAACCTCGCAAAAATCATAGGTACTTGGTGTCAGGACAAAATAATTATGTCTTCAATTCTTTGAATGACTGATTCGGTTGAACTTCAGCCCAAATCTTTGCTAAATCCCCACAGAAACTCCTTTTCAACAAGATCCTAGAATTCAGTATTGGTTGTATAAATTACAGTAGTAATAACATTATTTTCTCAATTGATTTCTGATTTGCATTTTAACTGATGAACCTTTAGTTCCAAATATTTGAAAAAGGGGAATGTTTTTCTTATTGACTTTGGGACTCCATCACTTTTTATTATTCTGAACATTTGCTGTACAGACATGTCCTCTTAAAAACACAAAACAGTAATTTTACTATAACTTTTACATTGAAAAATACTAAAAATACACCCATTTTGAATTACTGCTACTTTGGGAAGCATTCATTGATTTTGCTGATGTTCATGTTAAACCTGTTACTAAAAACACCAGTTACATGCATGCAAGAGACATGATTTTTAGGTAATTCAGATAAAATTTCAGATAACAATGTAATATTTTTTTTTTTTTTTCAGATTTCACATCTTCAATTTAATTTTTCTGATAAATTCTTAATCTAAATATGTGCCTGTGGACAGTATAACAGTACCTCCTTGAAATGTTCACAGGTTTGGGATTATTTTGATTCAGGCAAAATACGAGTAGAGAAACTGCCAAACACAAACTAAGTTCAATATTCTGCTCTAAGATGAAATTTTCCATCAGACGCAAAATTATGATTTACTCTTTTTAATTGAGCAAAAAACTGTTGCCGTTCTTACCCTTGTTCACTATATGATCGTAGTTTCTATGTCAGTTGCCCATATAACTGACATCCCATGAAGAAGTTTAGTTAATTAGGGTTGTGGAGGATAGTGCATGTTACAGACAACAAACCAGTGACAAGCATTGCAGTGACCACAGTAGAACATCTTGGTGACATCTGAAAGACGTACTGTACGTGGAGAAGCAGCAGGGATCGGTCTAGCTAGAACAAAGATTCTCTCTACTTTTATTATACATGGCTGTTTAATGAATTGTAAATAAGAAAAAAAGGACAAATACTGTTTAGAATGAGAGATAGAAAGCCCTGAAAACACAAATGTGCCCCTCTTTATAGACAGAAACATTGAACAGTTATAGTAATAAACATGCATTCATTCAGGGTCTTTCAAGTAGTCCTGTTTTTTAAAGACAGTGAAATAAAACAGAAAATCAAGAGAGGAATAAAGTGAAATTTGACATTTACTTACCTTGTCTTGGTAAATTTCAGGCAGTGACTAAAATATATCTCAAATAACTATTCTAAATTTTTGAGTGCAGGTCAATTTATAGTTTATTACAAACAAACATCAGGTTTTGTAACTCTTGTCATAATAAAGCAGAAGTAAGTAAGAGTGATTTCCCTTCATCATTTTGTTTTTTTGAACTGCATTTTGTTTCAATCTATGAAAAAGATTAGAAGGACAGATTTGTAAATGAAGCTAATAATATATTTTTTCCTTTTCAGCTAGTATTATTACTAAATGCAGAAGGCAGGATAGGAAAATGTTTAGGTAAGGTGTAGAAATTCTCCACAAAAACACTTTTGAATAGTTTTACAATAATGTTCTATAATGTGATATCATTTCTTGTTAGCCTTGGATTTGCTTGTTCCCATTTGACTAACTAATACATATTTTCATATAAGTTAGATAGCAATAGCTATGAAACTATGTGTATGGTATACTAGCTGGCAACAGACCATCATAGATGAGATTTATCACAGCTTGAAACAGCTTTTTAGCAGGCAGTGATTCCCACATAAACCTCAAAATCAAGGACTTTGCAGTCTAAATATTTGAGCTTATTTATCGTCGGTACCGGTTGCCCATTTGACCGACGCCCCCTGGAGAGATTTGTTATTTTATGTTGTGGGGGTAGTGCAAGATACAGAAGGCATCCCATTCCAGAGACACCTCTAGTTCTTTTACATGTTCAGTGTATAGCACTGATACATGGGACCTTGCTTTAACGTCTCATCCGAAAGACTAATAGTAATGTTAGTGGAGGAGCGGGGGATCAAACTCGGGACCCCTGGTTAACCAGTTCAGCGCGTTACCACTCGACCACATCCGCTCCTACTTTGCAGTGGTATGATGTACCATCTAAAGGTTGTCTGCCCAAATATGAATGTAGCGTGTATCTCTCATAACTAAGAGTGTCCATCTTAAGTGGTTTCTTGAGTCAGTGATGTCATAAATCTGGCATACTAGTCTTAATCTGCCATGGTCAAATCAAAGATAGCTGACTGGGTACTTGATAATCTTTAATCCTATACCGATGATAGAAGTTTGCTTTGCACTTGATTGTTTAAACTGTCTTACCTTTTCATAGCAAAGAGTTAATTGAACAGAACTGAAATCTGTTAAGGCAGTCTGTCTAGTCCAGGATGGTTGATTAGTGTCTCCATACACTGGACTCTTATCAGAGCAAGCATGCACCCTATGTGTGTATGTTAAGATTTTTAGGGGGAGTATTTTCTATTGCCATATTATGTAAAACATATCTTAATGTTAAACATTATAATCTTTCTGCATGTGTTTACCATAGTTGAAAAAGAAAAGTGATCTACCTAACTAAATTTGAACTAAAGTCTTTTTCATCTTTTGTTTTAAGCTTAGCCTGTATCAGTTCTGGTCAATTGTCAAGGCACTTGACCCTAGAAATCTGCAAAATGCCACAAAGGATCAAACCAGCAACTGTACATAAGTGAGTGTAGCTTATAATGTGCAGAGTTTAAACCAAAAGCAGCTGACAATTTTCCAGCATCAAACCATGAATACACTTGTGTCAAAAATCATGAAATTATTTGTACTGAAATGTAAAAGAAATCTTGCATAAATTTGATGGTAAAATTACGAGAGAAGATGTACATCAGTTATTATGATATAATGTTGGCATTTTTTTTTATTTTCATTTTTTTTCAGTTTCTTAAGTACACCCGATGACAAAAGTTCGGACCATAAAAGGTTTCAATATTTGTTAAAATTTTAACGGAAATGCCATATGTGCACAGCACATAATTTTTGTGCAAACTCCATAATTATTCTCAAACTTTATATAACAAAATGCAATCTTGCACTCAGCAGAAAATAATCAGCAGTATATATTCAAAATATGAGCAGCAAAATTTGATTTATTTTTGTGTAACAAATTAATATGGAATTGGTTTAATCAGAAATTTGAGCGGTTTCTTTTGTCAGTGATTGATTGCTTTTTTCAAGCGTTGAATTGTTAAAAAAAATTAAAATCATACAGGAAAAGAATCAAAATAGAATGTAAATTTTGAAGATATGTGTCATTATGATTTATAAAAGGTTAATTAATTGTAACCTTGGATAATGACATTTTTCGTAATTACAGGTATTTGAATTTTAGCAATTTTCTGGTTAGTCATTTAAGTGACATGTCTCCGAATTGTAATTATGGCTATCTCTTGCCGAGGCAGTTTTGAAGAGGGGATGTTTACCCTTATTTGTTAGTGGATTATTTGACGATGAGATTCATTAGAGTTCTAGTTCAATAGTTGTACTGAATGTAAATATGGACTAGAAATTAGATTTTCGAATTTCATTATTGCAGATACAAAAGATTGTAAATTAGGATAGTTGACAACACAGAAGTGGCTTTTGTTGTGTGTTGGATTCATATCAAGGTGAGACCATTGGTGGATAGATAAACTATAATTATTGTACTTGTCACAAGGATTCAAGAAGTTTTCAGACATCTTCTATAAGTTTTATATTTCTAAAGATTTGTAAAAACTTAAATGAAGCACATTTTTTCAAGACCTTCAACTATTTCAGTAGTAAAATAATGTCATATTGAATATTTGAAAATGGTAACTTTATATAAGTTTCCATTTCAAATACACAGCCATTTATTGTAACTATTGGAGTCATTACATTTTAAGTGATAATATGTATTGATCAGTTTAACCCTTACTGTGCTAAGTATCGAAAAATGAACTTGTCCATCTTTCAGATTGGACAGATTCATTAAGTGTTTATGGGGGTGCTTATTGAAAATTTACTGACTGAATGGCAAATAGAACAGCCCATGATCAGTCTGCACTAGTCATTAAGGCAGAGTTAAATGCAGGGGGAAGATAGACTGGCTCCAGTCCTTATGTTCTGATTTCAATTTATGATCTCCCTTGTATATAGACTTTTCTTTTTTCTTATGCCTGAACATAAGATTGTTGCGCTATCAGTATGAAATGAGAAGTCAGTGTAGTAGCAAAAGTATATGAATATATAATTAAAAAAATCTAGCCTAGTGCCAGGCTAGGGGGAAGATTAAATCATTGACCAGTGTAGACCTATAAGGTTTGTTAGGAAATGTTTAAGTAGTGTAGATTTTTTTTTAAAAAAAAACATTGAGACATAAAGTCGAAAACAATAGAATAAATGATGACAGAACAAAATTACTCTATGCTACAAAAAAAAAGTCGGTCCTGTCAGGAATGAAAGATGTGAGCTTTATTACAAACAAATTTTAAGGTATGTCACAAGTTTGAAGAACAATGTTCAGGTGTTGTATCAAGCTCTTTAAATAATTGTATTAAGTCTTCATTCTCTCTTTATAGTATAATTGTTCATAGCTATTAAACTGTCTGGTGTTTTATAAACCCTTTCAGCAGAAAAGCCATTAAATTTAATACTCTGGAAAAAAAATTCTGCTGCCTCTTAATTTTTGGACTTCAGATATTCTAATGAAGCCCCAAATTTAGCTTTTATAATTGAAAACAAACTTTGCCTGTTGTAATTTTCTTAATTAATGATACTTTTTAATTACTCTTTTCTCCCGAGTGCTTTGAAAATTTGTTTTCGTTAAATACAGGATAATGTTCTACTTATAAAATGTAATAATGCTTTAATTTTATTGTTTTGTATTCAAAATATGAATTCTTGGAACACGTGTGAAAGGAGGAAGTTTCTGTAATTATCTTGTAATTTAAAAGGGTGATTTTCAGAACGTGTGAACATTAAGATTCGAGATGATGAAATATTGTTTCTTGTCTTATTATGTGTCCTCCTCAAATCAAAATATTTCTTGTTAAGGTTTATTATTGTATCTAGATCTAAATTCAAGTTTTGTAAGAATTAATGGAAAACCGAAATACAAAGTTTCACAGTTACAAAATTTCTTAAACATTTTTTGCATAGCATTGAAACATGAAATATCAGTTTTAAGTCAGAAATAAAAGATTGTTAGAATTATATCTTATATCTTCCCCCACCTCCACTCCAAACTCCATATATTTAAGAGAGACATATTGTTTTTGACAGAATTGCCTGTCTGTCTGTCCCTCTGATCGTCACAGGTCATGTGTCAGGCATATCTCAAAACGTATTTGAGGGAACTTATGAAAGTTTAAAAAAAATGTTTCTCAACACAAAAGATTGTGCATCTGTGCTTCTGTTTTTGAGGAATCCCAGTAATAGTGGAGTTATGGGCCTTGACTTAGTTAAAGTCTGCATGTCAGCTATAAACTTTGTCCGAAAGTATTTGAGGTAGACTTATGAAAGGTTACAGGAATGTTTATTATATTAGCAGGTGAAGTTGTGCACCTGTGCTTATGATTTTGAGGAACCCCATTATTAGGGGAGTTATTGACCTTGACTTATCCCTATCTCCCTGTCTTTTTTATGCCCCCCCCCCCCCCTCCCCTCCCCTCCCCCGAGAGAGGGCTAATTGTTTTTGGTCTGTCCATTTGTTTGTTTGTCACAAAACTTTAATCTTGACCATAACACGGAAGTCCTTACACCTACAGCCTCCAAACTCCACAGGTGCATGCACCTTGATGAACTGCCTGCCAGACCCACTTAGAGGTCATAGGGTCAAGGTCATTCATTCAAACATAGCACTTGTTTTTTTCTTTTGTTTTTATTGATTGGGCTTGAGGGGTACCATCCCCTCCAAGTCTGCTGGGGTACCATATCACTTCCCCTCCACCCCTTCAGCTAGGAGTCAACAATACCTCCCATCCAACCCCTTAAATAGGGGTACCCCCCCCCCCCCAACATACACACACACACCCTCCAACATACACACAAATTCTACTCTGTCCAAATCCAAAAAAACATGCAATGGTAATACAAGGGTGTGGGATGTGTGGAGGGGGAGAAATGTTGTTGTCTAAAAAACTACCCTCTAGTTTAAAAAGATAATGTGCCAATTGAATGATCCAAATAAAACAGCACTCCATTTGGCTCTTTTTATATTTTTTTTATTGATCTCTTGCAGTTAGCAGTCCCTGTTTTTTGCCATATTCAATTGTGATGATTTATTGTCTGATATTTTTGTATTGTTTTCATGAATTATTTAAAGAAACTCAGTTCTGTGTGCACTTCCAACTGTGTGCATGTTTTCGACAATACAGGAAAATTTGAAATTCTCCGTTTTATTAGAAATTTCAGTGAGCTTTTAGAAAAATTCTATGGGAGTCAGTCATTGTGAATTCATCATGTAACATTAACACATATCTGCAGTTTCCTCACTTCTAAATGTGCACATAGTATGAAATTGTCTCATTCACAGTTTTTATTTACACACCAGTTTAAGAAATCAGTAACTTGTGTTGTGTTTGGTCAGGCAGGCTACTTTTGTTAAAATACTAGAAAAAGATGTAAGCAGATCATTTCAAAATGGTTAGGTTTGAAAGTTGCTTAGACAGTGACATTCAAAAGTACCCATTTTGGTTAGTAGGTGACAACCGCCATACAAAGATATGCTCATGAAGTGAAGTTTGTGATATAAAGTTCATGCTCAAAATGTCAAAAAGGGACCATCTCAGTACAATATGGGAAGAAACAGAATGGGAAAGGACATGTGAAACAATTTGGTTTAGTGGTCATGTCAACACTAGTATTTCAAAATCTCATACCCCGCACCCCCTCTCCTCCCACTACCCCCCACTACAATTCAGCTCTGTAATTAGATTCTGTGAAACCCATAGAAATGTTAAGCAGCATATAAAGTTTGTTGTTTTTTGTACAAACACTGTAAATGCAGAGTTATGGCCCTTGATAAACTCATTTTGTGTGTCACCAAAGCCAACAGAAATGTTATTACCTGTGGATTCCAGTATGGATGTTAGTCTAGTTGAGGCCCTTGACTTAAAAGACAGAAATAACTACAGACCAATTTCAATTTTACCAGTACTTTCAAAACTTATAGAGAAGCATATCACAGAACATTTGAAAACATTTTTGGAAGAAAACAAATTACTGCATACTCAGCAGTCAGGCTTTAGGACGAACCATTCTTGTGAAACTGCACTAACTGCTGTCATTGACAACTGGATTGAAGCTATAAACAATAAAAATCTAGTAGGAACAATATTCTTAGACCTTACCAAAGCTTTCGATCTCGTAAACCACTCTATTTTGCTTCAAAAACTGAAATTATACAACTGTAGTACCAACTCCATCCAGTGGTTCACCTCATACCTATCAAACAGAACACAGACAGTAAGTGTCTCTGGCACACTCTCTTCCTCAAGACCAATCACAGCAGGAGTGCCTCAAGGCTCTGTCCTTGGGCCTCTGCTCTTTATCATATACATTAATGATCTTCCTTTACACTTAAACAACTCCGATATAGATATGTTTGCAGATGACACCACTGTATCTGCTTATGGAAAATCTTTTACATCTGTCCAAAACGCACTGCAGACTGAATTAACAACCATTGAAAGGTGGTGCACTCAAAACTCCATGGTACCCAACATTACAAAAACTAAAGTCATGCATATCTCAGCTACCAATCAAATCCAGACACCAGACTATTCACTTTCATTACAAAACACCATTCTAGAAAACAGTACAACTGAAAAATTATTAGGAATTCATGTAGACCAACATCTTAACTGGAAACAGCAGGTAGATAATACACTAAAGAAATGCAACTCCTATCTATATCTTCTATTAAGAATAAAGAATTTTTTATCTATTCCTTCGAGAAAACTATTTTTTAATGCATACATATTGCCCCATCTTGACTACTGCTCCACTATATGGGGAAACTGTAATAATGATCTCTTAGAAAAACTTCACAAATTTCAAAAGCGCGCAGCACGGGTAATTCTTGATAAAGATTATCTAGCACCAACAGAAGAACTCTTCACACAGCTAGGTTGGATGAAATTCAACGATAGAGTTAATTACAAAAAATCCGTATTAATGTACAAAGCACTCAACAATCAAACACCCGATTACATACAAAACAAATTTCAACACATACAGGACAGACATAACATAAACTTAAGGTCATCGACTCAAAACAAGCTTTACGTTCCAAAACCTAGGCTTGAATTTGCAAGAAAATCTTTTGCCTATTCTGGTGCAAAGCTTTGGAACGATATACCGCAGACTGTACAGACAGCCCAGTCTCTTGCTCAGTTCAAAAGCAGATACCTTAAGTGGAAATTCACTGGCAATGTTTAACCAGTAAAAATTGTAGTTTATAGAATACTGTTACTATATGTTAATATTTAGATTGTCTTATGCTTAACTGCTATTGTGTACTTTTACTATATGCTCATATTTGGATTGTCTTATGCTACAATGTACTTTTGTATATAATTGTATATATTTTGTTAGTGGACCATAATGAAAATTGGTTCGCCAATTATGTTATCCACTTTAAATAAAGACGTTACTTACTTACTTACTTACTAAAAGATGCTCTTTAAAGAATAAGTAAAACACCCTTGATAACCAGTCTTCAGAGGTCTTTTGAACAGCATGTGAAGTTGTATACCAGTGTTTTTTTATGTGGAGGCACGGCTAGGACTTACAGACTTATCTTGTTTCAAGAACAAGATGTAGTAGGTTGATCCATCTCAGTGACTTCTCCGTGGGTTCAGATCATTACTTATACTAAAACTGCGGAATGTGGACAGTCACTAGAGATTCTCACCCCTGGTCTTCAGAGTGGGAGTCTGTCATTCTACCCCTTGACCACTTCTCGTGATGTTAGGTGGACCTCAGTGACCTGTCCATTTGTTTGGAGTTTTATTAATTAATTTATTTACAGTGAAAATTAATGTTTCTCTCTAGCTTTTTTGTCTGCTGTCACTACTTAGTAATAAACTCATGAAAGTTGTAAGTTATTTATTAAAATAAACACTAACACAAACAAGGCTGTACTTCCTTATAAACTAAAGGTGTGTTGTATAGGCCTCATTGACTCATGAGTGGTAAAGCTCTGATTGACACTTTAATTGCGGGGATTTGTTTACATTTAATTTGATAAATATTACAGATAGATATCTTAATGCATCATCAAGTTCAGTTTTTATGATATTCACACTTATTACATCCAATAAATCATGAATTTATCTTAAATTATTATTAGATCAAAAACAACAAGAGTGTTGTATTTGAGCCACGCTTCAATCAAAATCACATTAGATATATTTTTATTCTGGGGTACAAGTCAGTATACAAGCCTCTACAAAGGTCATTAATTAGCCATCATGTATGATAAAGTCAGTTTAGTGGTCAATAAAACATTTATACTGTTTAATTCAAGCACTTAAGTACAAAGTATATTTTAGTAGGTGTTAATTTAGATAAAGATTATGACTGGTATTATAATTCCACTTGAATCATAATCATAGGCATCACCTCCTAGTAGCTGTATATTAATACTTGTGGTATATTAAAATTGTACCACCCATAGTAGGTAATTATATATTACTATAAAGTTATACACCATTTACTAGGAATGATTTTGCTTTATTATTTAGATATAATTGTGTAAATGCTTAGAATTTTTTTAGGTCATGACATTTGATATACTTAGAGTCTCAAAAGATCTAGTGTAGGCCTTGGTTAGCTGAAAATTGGATCTATGAGAAATTTTGTACCACAGTATGAAATAGTCAAGTTTTCCTTATCATCATGGTATGTGTCATGTTATAAAGGTGGAATCCTGCCAGTATACCATAGCTTGATAATTACACACCACAGTTATTGCAATAAGTATACAAAATACACATTGTCATAAAACAAAGAATAGTTCCCTTTGTTATATAATATTTAAATGTCTTTTTCTTACTGATCTGTTGTTCCACAAGAAAGTAATGAAGCCAAAGTGCCTTAGAGCATTAGATGAACTCTTTGAATTTCCTCACATCTAATTAAATGTATTTTTCAGCAAACAATATGAGCATAAAATCTTCATTTTCTAGTCTGAGATGTCAAGTGATTCACAGATTTGTTTAGGGCAAATATGAGAAAAAAGCTATCATAGAGTAAATTGTATTTTGAAGCTATTTCAGCCGGTGATTTTGTCCAGTATGGAGAGGTTTTCTTCCTGTTGTTTCCAGGCTTCATCCGATATTGATGTAAAACATGCTATAAATGGAAAGAAACATGAAACATTGACCTGTCTGTTTAAAGCTACAGAATGATTCTGTGGAAAAAAAGATGACAAAAGCAGAAAATTACTGTTTCATGTAGTTGTGTCAAGTATTGTGTTAGTTCAACAGGGCACAAAGTGTTTTACAGAAGAGGCTATTAAAAGAACATGGGAGAATTAAGAAAATCTTAGGTTTATAGAATTTTGAATAATTCCAAATTTTATTTTATTCTATTTCTAGTTGGAGCTCAGAAAAGCCCTGTAGCTGCTGTAGATGATAAACAAGAAATGAATACAGTGGTATAGATTCACTTTTTTCAGCCTACACGTACCATTACACTGTTATAATGTGGCCAGGAATCAGGCTATGAATAGTGAGGTAAGACCTGAAACCATTTTATTATACCTGTCATCCTGTACCTAGGTATAAGGTTTGGTGGCAGATTTCTACCACATCATGTTTTTGCCTGATAGAGTGAAAAAATTCTGTTTGTCATGATTTGACCTTCAGTGTCAGATGGGTGAAAACACACCATGCAATATTAAAAATATTTGCATGCTAGCATGATGTACTTTCACCTTCAGATTTCAACTTTCTGTGCTCGGGCTCCACCAACCACCAAGGAAGAAACATGACAAATCAGTGTTTTTTTCACAAAACATGACATGGTAGAAATCAGCAAACATAGTTAAAAAAGGTGACCTGGTGTAAGAAAGAATATTTCATATAGTATTTCATTCAATAAATGTTCTGTGATAGTCATTGAGTTAGGTTATGTGTTAGAGGCATGGTTGTGAAAGAGATACATGAATGCATGCCAGTAGCCAAAAGCCTATGTTGAAACCTGTTCTCTTTCATACAACTTCAATATTCCATTCTTAGACAGTATTTATGTGTCAGAACTGCAGGAAGCAACCATTTGGCTGGGTTGTTTCAAGTTGATTGATGTAAGAACAAAAGGAAAAAATCTTACAATATGTATGAACTGTTTGTTCCAGTAACCTTCAGAAAACCAAGGTCCTAGGCTTCAATCTGTCAAAATAACTGTTGATTCTTCCAGGTTTACAGTCTGACTAATTCTTCAAGCCTTAACTTGCAGCTGTGTTTGTGGAATTAAATAGACATAGCCTATGGCCCTATCTGTAATCAGTTAGAAATTGCCTAATACATTCTTGCACATTATTGTACAAAACTAACTCTAAGCTTATAGTGCTAGTTTTAGGAGGTCTATATTGCCAGCTCCATCTCTTAGACTCGGAACAAAACTGTTGTAACTACACATAAAATAAAAAGGAGATACAATAGTTTTTCATTGACCCCTTGATTATTTTGCTTAACTCTGTTAGGAAATTCTTCAATCAAATATAACTGATTTTGTATACCAACTGCCCTGTTTTTCTTAGGCATAAGAAGTGCAAGCAGTGACCTTAACCTTGAACTTTACAGTGGCTGACAGTTCTTTTAGAAGATGGATGAGGGTAGGGACATTTTTGATGGACGTTACCAATTTGTAATGTATACAATTTTGTTTTCTTTATTTTTTGTTTATGACTTATCCCATTTTGATAGGAATAATTTACAAAATGCTGAGATTGAGAAATTTATAAATACAAAGTAACTTTGTCAGCCTGAATCTCTTGGAATGAGGTCTTTTTAATCTATAATAAACCAATCAGTCCCTCTTGTAGTCCTCAATGGATGTAATAATCAATAATTCAATAATTATAGAATTTTCTTCTGTACCTCTGAATTTTTTATTTCACACTTCTTTGTAAGCTTTTATAGACGTAAAAGTTTACCAAAGTAATTTTACATAGATAATAGCAAATTGTAACAAATAAAGTGAGTGAAGGCAGTGGCTTATCATTAACCTGCTTGTTGCAGTAAACTGTTCCTTTGTAACTGTACTTTGCTTTTCAAAAGCTTTCTCATAGCCGTCTTTCATTGTTTATAAAAGGTTACTTTGTGTGATTGTAAAAACTATGAAAAATTTACATCTCATATACATAAAAGATGAGTACTGTAGCCCTGGTCATGCAATCTGCTGGCTGAAGTGATGAAAGATAAGCATTACTGTTTACCTTTCCATGTCCCAGGGTGACATTACTGTTACATTTATCAGTGTCTGTCAATCAACACCTTATGCTATATCAATTAGTAACTACAGGTCAAGTCAAACACTTAACTTTGTCTTATCTTCATAACTAATTACTGTAATTTACACTTGTTACAATGGCAGACAGACACTTTTGCATTTCACCAACTAACTACTGTATCATTTTGGAAGATGTCAGGTGCATTGATTTTGGGGTCTGTTTCACTTTGAATGTCAGATTTATTTGTTTATAATTTCTGTTTAACTAGGGTGTCATTTTGGGTGGCAGAACATTTTGAAGTGTAGGCACCAGACACTGAAGATGTTCAGACTTTCTGGTAGGTAACAGTTGTTTGTGATAGTTTCATAACAACTTCTAGTTATGTAAGATAAGATAAGATAAGATAAGATAAACTTTATTTAAAGTCGGCAAGACAGGAGCAACATAACATAAGCTCTTATGAGCTTTTAAACCGACTGTAAGGTCTTCCTGCTTGCTACTTATTCAGATTCTACTCTTACTCCTAAAAAATATGCAACCGATGTTGAAACCAGAAGGTTTGAAATCCTCTTTGTACATTTTTTCAGTATCCAGTGGCCAGTACTTACTAGTACTATGTGTTTATTAGTATCACCATTTTGAAAAAGCAGTGGCAAGCCAAACAACTTGTTGATTTAAGCAATCTGTAATGAGCCGAACAAACAAAAAATTACCAAAAAGGATAAAAATTTAAATTTATGATATTAAATAGAATTGGCTTTAAAAGATTTGACTGAAGAATGTAACTGAGGGTCATGTATAAATTCTGTGGATTGTTTGGCCACAGTTTGAGATATTGTGGCTTTTTCCTCTTTTTTTTCTGCCTTGCACTTTGACGTCTTATGCTACATGTAGGAAATGTTGTGTCTTGTTGAGTTACTGTATTTATACTGTGTTAGTCATTGGCCATTTGTTAAGATACTGTATTAACTATGTTACCATTACAGTTAAAGGCATGAATTTGAGTGGATTGTGCTTCTAGTGAAACAGATGAAATCTTTGGAAATTGTCACAGTACAATGGAAAATGTTGCAGTTCTGACCGTACTGCAAAAAAAAGACAAGTAAGTATATTATATCATTCTTGCTGATGCATTATTTATTTAGTATTGATAGTTGTAGAACTTAAGAGCATACAAGTATAATAAAATATATATAGTTGATGTATTCCTTGCTTCTCTAGGCCAGTAATCTATCTACAGAATGTTTCAGATATTGCTGCTTTATGATTACATGTATATACTGTGCCCCTACATAGTGACCTCTTAGTAAAACATGTCTGACTAGAAGTCGGGAGGTTCTGGTTCGATCCTCAGTTGGGCCTGTCTTAATATGATCTTAGTTGTTTAAAGCAACATTAGGCCTGAATTCACTCAGTCATGTGCCTATTGTATGAATGATTGAACATTTAAAGAAGTTGTGTTCTGCTGATATTCTTAGCACTGCAAAAAGCCAAAGAAATATGCTAGACTGAACCTTGGTCTTTTAAACTGTCCATAACCACTCTACTTCTGGTACATTACAATGTGTTTAGCTACAGATTTATTCATTTGCTATTGTTCTCCAACCTTCTACTTTAAACTGAGAATAATATGATTTTTTTCAATTTTTCTGCTAGGTTTCATCGAAATCTGTTCAGAATTTCTTATTTATCTTCCAATGAACAAACAAAATCAAAATAAATGTTTAACGTTTTTTCGTCTTGACAAAAATTATTGAGCTGAGTTTTCAAGACAGAGAGTTCCTTAGGCAGTAAATCCTTATCAGTTCTGCATAAAAGAAACAAAAAATGTTTCAAAGAACACACAAGAAGAGCTGTAATTACCAAGCATTAAATGATTTTCTTGTCGGAAATTTCCCTTTTCTGTCTGTGTGATTTTTGCAGATAGCATTATTAATGAGTTTTAGTGCAAAAGATTATTCTTACAAGTTGTATCAGAGATCAGCAGTGAAAATTAATCCTGCTTTTCATGAATATTTAATTTATCTGTACTAATGATTGCAATACGCGAGGTAGTTTACGCTCTTCATCAAAATATATATGGTTTGTAATTACATCTGTAAATTGACATTTATTTGCTTTCTCTGAATATATAATAAAAAAATTCACTTCCTCTAGTTCAGTTTGTCCTGATAAAAGTTTATTGATTTCTAATCAGGCAGTTTTTTGTTTATCAATTAATTATTTATGAAAAAGGTAAGGCTGATTTATCTAAGTTTTGCATTTTTGCTTAGATTTTCAGACCTTAATTTAGTGAGGCTGCAGTTTGGAGCTTGAATTGAATGAAGATAATTATTCTGTGAACTAAATTTGAGGATTAATCATAGACCTACATGTTCATGGGGAATAACTATTGACAAAGGTATGGACCAAAAAATATTTGCTTCCAAAAATAGTCCCAGTAGTAACAACAGTGAAAGGTCAAGGTCAAGCAGTGAAGGTTAAAGTTCATACAAGAAGTTTGTTGAATTCTACATTTGTTATTTGCTTTAATGCTTTTTTTATAAACATGGACATACAATAAAGGTGAAACTTCAGTCAAAACAAGGCCAAGGTCATTATATAGAAAGATAAAAGATTTTTTTTAGGTCAAGGTTAAAGAAAGAAAGGTCAGAATGTCTTTTATAAATCTGTCATGCTTACTTTTTGTCAAGTTTGGATAAAAGTATGAAGGAGTATTAAAAATTGATAGTATTAGCATAATTGACAGAAGAAGGTGCTAAGTTTTAAGAAAACTTGTTTGAGTATGTATCTTTATTATAAAATTTGACAGTTTTTAGCTCACCTGAGCACAAAGTGCTCAGGGTGAGCTTTTCTGATCGGTCTTTGTCCGTCGTCCGTCCGTCCGTCATCAACTTTTCATTCAAACGACATCTCCTCTGAAACCAATGGGGCAAATTTAATGAAACTTGCCTGGGATGTTCCTTGCATGAAGCTCTACCAAGATTGTTCAAATGGTTCTGGTCCATTGCATTTCTGGTTCACTGGAGCTAAAAATAGATTTTATAAGTTGGATCTTTAAAAATCTTCTTCTCCGAAACCACAAGGCCTGGAGCTTTGATATTTGGTATGAAGCATCATCTAGTGGACCTCTACCAAGTTTGTTCAAATTATGTCCCTTGGGACAAAACTGACCCCACCCCAGGGGTCAGTTGATTTTACATAGAGTTATATAGGGAAAACTTGAAAATCTTCCCGTCAGAAACCACAAGGCCTAGAGTTAAGATATTTGGTATGTAGCATTGTCTAGTGGACCTCTACCAAGTTTGTTCAGATCATGGCCTCTGGGTCAAAAATGGCCTTGCCCCGGGGGTCACTTGTTTTACATAGAGTTATATAGGAAAATCTTAAAAAAATCTTCTTGTCAGAAACCGTAAGTTATAGAGCTTAGATATTTGGTGTGTAGCATTGCCTAGTGGACCTCTACCAAGTTTGTTCAAATCCTGTCCTCTGGGTCAAAAATGGCCCCGCCCCAGGGGCCACTAGTTTTACATAGAGTTATATAGGAAAATCTTAAAAAATCTTCTTGTCAGAAACCGTAAGTTATAGAGCTTAGATATTTGGTGTGTAGCATTGTCTAGTGGACCTCTACCAAGTTTGTTCAAATCCTGGCCTCTGGGTCAAAAATGGCCCCGCCCCGGTAGTCACTTGTTAGCTCACCTGTCACGCAGTGACAGAGTGAGCTATTAGGATACCCTTGTGTCCGGCGTCCGTCGTCCGTCCGTCGTCCGTCGTCAACATTTTCTTTAAATGACATCTCCTCCTAAACCCCTGGCCCAATTTTAAAATAACTTCATACTAATGGTCCTTAGATGTCCCTTTACCAAGTTTGCTCAAATGGTTCCGGTCCAATGCACAATATGGCTGTGAGGCCCTAAAAGGTGTTTTTAAAATGGAAATTTCAAAAATCTTCTTGTCTGAAATAACAAGGCCCAGAGCTTTCATATTTGGTATGAAGCATCATCTAGGGGACCTGTGTCAAGTTTGCTCAAATCATGACTTCCGGGGTCAAACTGGTTCAGCCCCGGGGGTAAATAGATTTTACTTAGAATTTATATAGGAAAAACTTCAAAAATCTTCTTCTCCAGAACCACAAAGCCTGGCGCTTAGATATTTTGCATGTAGCATTAACTAGTAGACTTCTACCAAGTTTGCTCAAATCATGATCCCCGGGGTCAAGTTGATCCCGCCCGGGGGTCAGTTAATTTTATATAGAGTTTATATAGGAAAAACTTCAAAAATCTTCTTCTCCAGAACCACAAAGGCTAGAGCTTAGATATTTTGCATGTAGCATAACCAAGTAGACCTTAACCAAGTTTGCTCAAATCATGATCCCCGGGGTCAGATTGACCCCGCCCCGGGGGTCAATTGATTTTATATAGAGTTTATATAGGAAAAACTTCAAAAATCTTCTTCTCCAGAACCACAAAGCCTGGAGCTTAGATATTTTGCATGTAGCATTACCTAGTAGACTTCTACCAAGTTTGCTCAAATCATGATCCCCGGGGTCAAGTTGACCCCGCCCGGGGGTCAATTGATTTTATATAGAGTTTATATAGGAAAAACTTCAAAAATCTTCTTCTCCAGAACCACAAAGCCTGGAGCTTAGATATTTTGCATGTAGCATTACCTAGTAGACCTTTACCAAGTTTGCTTAAATCATGATCCCCGGGGTCAAATTGACCCCGCCCCATAGTCAATTCATTTTATATATAGTTTATATAGGAAAAACTTCAAAAATCTTCTTCTCCAGAACTGCAGGCCTGGAGCTTAGATATTTTGCATGTAGCATTAACTAGTAGACTTCTACCAAGTTTGCTCAAATCATGATCCCCGGGGTCAAATTGACCCCGCCTGGGGGTCAGTTGATTTAATATAGAGTTTATATAGGAAAAACTTCAAAAAATCTTCTACTCCAGAACCAGAAAGCCTAGAGCTTAGAAATTTTGCATGTAGCATGACCTAGTAGACCTTAACCAAGTTTGCTCAAATCATGATCCCCGGGGTCAAATTGACCCCGCCCCATAGTCAATTCATTTTATATATAGTTTATATAGCCATCTGATCTTAGTCTGCAAAGTTTGCTTCGGTCTTCCCAACTGCTGAGTTCAGTACGTACAGTCCATGGTCTGTGGATCACCTATCTTGTGTGTCATAACGTGCTCTCAAATTCTGTACTGGTACAGAATTTACCAACACAGGTTAACTGCATACCATTATGTAACTTAAATACTGTCTCAAAATAGCATATACCCTAACACAAAAGTCACTTCTAGACTGTACATTTCTGAAGGAAACTACCTTCAGCCAAAATGAAAACATTACACCTGTTTCAGATATCCATATTTCAATTTGTACTTCATACAATAGTTTCATGTTAACTTACAAAGAAAAAAAAAATGTATCGAAAGTCTAATGACTTTGAAATGTTAACATTTTCCATGTATTTATCATCTAGACGAAATGAGGTAAACTGGAAATTATTAAAACAGTTCATGTAAAGTTAAAACTTCACCAATCAGCAAGTGTGGACACATGCCCTTCTTTCACCAATTCTCTCCTCATTATGTCTACAATATCGTTTCATGGTCTATCAGGTGAGTGATTCAGGGCCATCATGGCCCTCTTGTTTTACATAGAGTTATATAGGAAAGACTAAAAAATCTTCTTGTCAGAAACAAGAAGGCCTACAGTTAAGATATTTGGTATGTAGCATTGTCTAGTGGACCTCTACCAAGTTTGTTTAAGTCATGGCATCTGGGTCAAAAATGGCCTAGCCCCGGGGGTCACTTGTTTTACATAGAGTTATATAGGAAAATCTTAAAAAAATCTTCTTGTCAGAAACCGTAAGTTATAGAGCTTAGATATTTGGTGTGTAGCATTGTCTAGTGGACCTCTACCAAGTTTGTTCAAATCATGGCCTCTGGGTCAAAAATGGCCTTGCCCCGGGGGTCACTTGTTTTACATAGAGTTATATAGGAAAATCTTAAAAAATCTTCTTGTCAGAAACCGTAAGTTATAGAGCTTAGATATTTGGTGTGTAGCATTGTCTAGTGGACCTCTACCAAGTTTGTTCAAATTCTGTCCTCTGGGTCAAAAATGGCCCCGCCCCAGGGGCCACTAGTTTTACATAGAGTTATATAAGAAAATCTTAAAAAATCTTCTTGTCAGAAACCGTAAGTTATAGAGCTTAGATATTTGGTGTGTAGCATTGCCTAGTGGACCTCTACCAAGTTTGTTCAAATCATGGCCTCTGGGTCAAAAATGACCCCGCCCCAGGGGCCACTAGTTTTACATAGAGTTATATAGGAAAATCTTAAAAAATCTTCTTGTCAGAAACCGTAAGTTATAGAGCTTAGATATTTGGTGTGTAGCATTGTCTAGTGGACTTCTACCAAGTTTGTTCAAATCCTGGCCTCTGGGTCAAAAATGGCCCAGCCCCGGTAGTCACTTGTTTTACATAGAGTTATATAGGAAAGACTGAAAAATCTTCTTGTCAGAAACAAGAAGGCCTACAGTTAAGATATTTGGTATGTAGCATTGTCTAGTGGACCTCTACCAAGTTTGCTCAAATCCTGGCCTATGGGTCAAAAATGGCCTAGCCCCGGGGGTCACTTGTTTTACATAGAGTTATATAGGAAAATCTTAAAAAAATCTTCTTATCAGAAACCGTAAGTTATAGAGCTTAGATATTTGGTGTGTAGCATTGTCTAGTGGACCTCTACCAAGCTTGTTCAAATCCTGGCCTCTGAGTCAAAAATGGCCCCGCCCCAGGGGCCACTAGTTTTACATAGAGTTATATAAGAAAATCTAAAAAAATCTTCTTGTCAGAAACCGTAAGTTATAGAGCTTAGATATTTGGTGTGTAGCATTGTCTTGTGGAACTCTACCAAGTTTGTTAGAAAAATGTCCCTGGGGTCACTATTGGCCCCGCCCGAGGGGTCACAAGTTTTAAATAACAATATAGAAGAAAATCTTTAAAAATCTTCTTGTCTGAAACCACAAGACCTAGAATTTTAAAATTTGGCATGAAGCAAGCTTTATCAAGCTTTTTCAAATTATTGGATTAGGTTAAAGGTCACGGAGGCTAAAAGTAGATTCATCTACTGTACCTCATAGAGCCTTCATTTATAGACCAATATCTTTGATATTCAGTATAGAGGTTCCTTGCATGGACCTCTACCCATGGGTAGGGTTTGAGGTCACTGGGTCAAGGTGAAGGTCACCATAGCTTATAATAGATATTTCTACTTTCTGTCATAGAGCCTTTATTTATTGACTGATATTTTACATATTTGGTTTGTAGGCACTTACATATTTTCAATTAAAAAATGAAATACTGCTTAACAGCAAACCTACAGCCAAAGTACTCAGGTGAGCGATCCAGGGCCATCATGGCCCTCTTGTTATTCTTCTAATAAAAAAAGTGATTGAAAACTGACAGGGGATTTCATTAATACTGACTGAAATAATCATACTTAAAGATGCAAATGTAAAACAGTAAGTTGTTTTTTAAGTGACAATCCATGTAACAGTAAAAGTATGTCACCCCCTGATTAGCCTTTGGCCTTTGCTATGAATATTAAACAGTTGTCAGTTATAGGAGGAAATGTTACATCAAAACTATACTGAAAAGGCCAATGGGGATGATAAATATTTGATTTTGTGGGACAAGTTGAATTCATGAAGTAGTGAACACAGGGAATAGGTTGCAGAAAGTGGGTTAATGGTAGACTGAAATATGTATGCACTTAAGTTACAAATTCCGTTAAACTAATTACAGTAAACAAGATCAGTCTGTTCTGATTATTCTGGTGCAGGTCAAGTGGCATAAATTGAGTGGTGAATATGAATAAAAGTGTTGTCCGCATCTTTATTTTATAACACATAGAACTTTTTTCCATTCATTCCCTCACATCCCAATAGGTAGTTTATATGAGGTCAATGTTGATTTAATATCTGTCTATATATTTGAATTTATTTATTGTTGGAACCAGTTGCCCATATGACCGATGTCCCTGAGGAGTTTAGTTGGGAATAAAGCAAGCTACAGAAAGCATCCTGCTCCAAAAACATTCCTGGTTCTTTTATATGCTCATTGTATAGCCCTGATATAGACCGTTTCAGAAATTAGTACCTACCTGATTACCTCCCTTGCGTCCGCCATTAAGGGACTGCGCAGATAGAAGCAGTTTTATTATGCGGAGCTTAGAAAAAGTCCCATTTTTATAGCTGTAATGTGATTGTGACGTTGTATGTTAGAGAAACAGATATATATAAATCACATGCAGCATTTTTTATCAGCAAAGATCTATCCTTTAACTGAAGAAAAGTATATTTGAGAACGATTTTTTTGCTGATATCTAAATCTATTGAACTGTTAAATAAAGGTCTTGTGATATTCTCCGGTAGATAAATTCTTTCTATTTTATCAAAATTTCACGAAAAAAACTGCTTTTAAAAAGTGCATGTGTCTATCTTTAAAAAGAGCAAATTATTTTATTACAGTGTTTTACTGTGACTGATCAAGCAAGACCGACAATGACAATTAACGGTGACTTATCAAAACAAAGACTGTATGTCACCCCTACATTATGTAACCACATTCCTTCACCACAGGACACCGTAAAGACAAAAGACAGTTTGATAATTAAAGAAGCGCTAAATAACGCATATTTATTGTCAAATATTCTTTGAAACTGTATCAAAGAATAAAGCAAGTTTTAGTTAAATAGAGTGAACATGCGGTAGATGAGCGAGATGTTTCATTTTGTCATTTTGTCCATTTTGTAAGCTTTCACAGTTGTTCTAATAATTGAAATCATATTTTCAACTTTCGAAAAGGAAAACAGTGCTTTCACTTTTATTTGTATTTTACACATTTTATAATTTTATGGTTCACACAACTCAAGCTTCCATTTTGAACAGTCCATGGTCTTTTTTAAACAGTCTTTCATGTGTTAAATAATTCAAGTTAATAATATGTTCACGTCGGGAATAAAACATACAAAATAGTAATAACAGTTCAATAAAATAATAAAATAAAGTGATGTTTATTCTGGAATGGTCTATACTGGACCTTGGTTTAAAGTCTCACAGAGAAATACAATGTAGTTGTTTTATTAAACTGATGACCCCAGGATAACAGGTCCTGTGCAATACCGCTGGACAACTTATCTGCCCAAGTATTTGCTAGTGTCCCAGAATAATGTATATTTTGCTGCTGATCAACAACACCAACAAATCTCACACTGCCATTCTTACACTACTAAACAAATTACAGTAGCTCTACCTTGTTAAGGCTTTAAACATGAAACTTCAAGACTTCATGTCAGTGTCATAAAAGAAAATGCCTACTAAAATCCTGTATTTATTTTATCAATTGTTGGGCCAAATTAAACTCTGAACCATTATAAATATTATTGATAATATCAGTTACACAGTCTAAAATTAAGTTTTATGTATTTGGATCCTAAATCAGTCTGTATTGCTATAAAAAATGCACTGGTGTATGGCTTAAAGCACTCATTTTCAGTCCATTTTACTTGTTCATCTCTTTATTTTCGTCACGTTATTTTTTCAGTGAAAAATAATGTTGCTTATAGTAGTTACAAAATATGTTGTAAACAGCAAACAGAAAAAATTTCTACAGATTTTTCTTGAAACAGATATATATATGTAAATATATACCATGTTGATACTTCATTGCTTACTGTGTTGACTGTATAGAAAAAGGAAGTGATTGTTTGTTCTACCAGTGTTGGGGACAGATGGGAAAGCAGTCGAAAACAGCTCTGCAAACTGTAACTTTTCAAGTATAGAGCACTAGATTTGTTTGATCTGTTGGATTATAATAATTGAGTGGACCCTGATTGAAAAGACGCAATGAAAATATTGACGTTATATTGATTGTTCAACAAACCATTTACATTTTCACCGTTATGTATGAGTAAAGGTTTCACTTTGTTACTAAACCACAGTGAAAATAGAAGAACATTTCTATTACCAAACTGCAATCATAAATATAAACAATCGGTGAAATCCATTTTGTTCGCCAACTGTCCTTTTTCTGATTCACGTCAGCACTTTAAGAGAAATTGTATGAATGAGTGATGCCATTGTTACGTTAACGGGTCAAAATGTGTTAGGATTTTTCTAGTATAGCTATGAAATATTTCATTTTTATTTCAAAGAAAAACATAGACAGATGCAGAATTGGTGTGAAGGTAAATACATAATATTTGCACAAACTATTGAATTTGACATCCAAATGGCTTGCAAATAAGGCAGTTTACACTTTACGAAACAGCTGCATGATTTGGTTACTTCATTTCTTGGACTTATCTAAAGTGAAATGACTTTTGAGACTAACTCAAGTTTTTTTGTTGTTTTTTTTTTTCCAGTTCTTTTTTTTCATCTTTTGCTATGAGTTGAGATTTTGACAGTCAAAGTAAAGGTACGTATATATTTTGCTTCTTGTGTACATTGTATTGAAATGAAATTTCATAAAATCATGGTGTTTATCTTTTTTTTCTTAATATTTGAAGAGAGCTATATCAGAATTTTTTTTGTTCATATTTCTTTAAGATAATTATTTTTTAGTGAAGTGAAAGATACATATTTCTTAGTGAAGTGATAGATAAGAATTTCTTAGTGAAGTGAATGATAAGAATTTCTTAGTGTAGTGAAAGATAAGTATTTCTTAGTGAAGTGAAAGATAAGAACTTCTTAGTGTAGTGAAAGATAAGTATTTCGTAGTGAAGTGAAAGATAAGAATTTCTTAGTGAAGTGAAAGGTAAGTATTTCTTAGTGAAGTGAAAGATAAGTATTTCTTAGTGAAGTGAAAGCTAAGTATTTCTTAGTGAAGTGAAAGGTAAGTATTTCTTAGTAAAGTGAAAGATAATTATTTCTTAGTGAAGTGAAAGATAAGTATTTCTTAGTGAAGTGAAAGCTAAGTATTTCTTAGTGAAGTGAAAGCTAAGTATTTCTTACTGATGTGAAAGCTAAGTCTTTCTTAGTGAAGTGAAAGGTAAGTATGTCTTAGTGAAGTGAAAGATAATTATTTCTTAGTGAACTCTAAGGTAAGTATTTCTTAGTGTAGTGAAAGATAATTATTTCTTAGTGAAGTGAAAGGTAAGTATGTCTTAGTGTAGTGAAAGATAATTATTTCTAAGTGAAGTGAAAGCTAAGTATTTCTTAGTGAAGTGAAAGGTAAGTATGTCTTAGTGTAGTGAAAGATTATTATTCTTAATGTAGTGAAAGATGAGTATTTCTTAGTTAAGTGAAAGCTAAGTATTTCTTAGTGAAGTGAAAGGTAAGTATTTCTTAGTGTAGTGAAAGCTAAGTATTTCTTAGTGAAGTGAAAGGTAAGTATTTCTTAGTGTAGTGAAAGCTAAGTATTTCTTAGTGAAGTGAGAGATAATCATTTCTTAGTGAAGTGAAATATAAGTATTTCTTAGTGAAGTGAAAGCTAAGTATTTCTTAGTGAAGTGAAAGGTAAGTATTTCTTAGTGATGTGAAAGCTAAGTATTTCTTAGTGAAGTGAAAGGTAAGTATTTCTTAGTGAAGTGAAAGCTAAGTATTTCTTGGTGAAGTGAAAGGTAAGTATTTCTTAGTGAAGTGAAAGCTAAGTATTTCTTAGTGAAGTGAAAGTTAAGTATTTCTTAGTGAAGTGAAAGGTAAGTATTTCTTAGTGAAGTGAAAGATAAGTATTTCTTAGTGAAGTGTAAGGTAAGTAATTCTTAGTGTAGTGAAAAATAATTATTTCTTAGTGTAGTGAAAGATGATTATTTCTTAGTGTAGTGAAAGCTAAGTATTTCTTAGTGAAGTGAAAGGTAAGTATGTCTTAGTGTAGTGAAAGATTATTATTTCTTAATGTAGTGAAAGATGAGTATTTCTTAGTTAAGTGAAAGCTAAGTATTTCTTAGTGAAGTGAAAGGTAATTATTTCTTAGTGTAGTGAAAGCTAAGTATTTCTTAGTGAAGTGAAAGTTAAGTATTTCTTAGTGTAGTGAAAGGTAAGTATTTCTTAGTGAAGTGAAAGATAAGTATTTCTTAGTGAAGTGTAAGGTAAGTAATTCTTAGTGTAGTGAAAGATAATTATTTCTTAGTGTAGTGAAAGATGATTATTTCTTAGTGTAGTGAATGATAAGTTTTTCTTAGTGAAGTGAAAGATAAGTATTTCTTAGTGTAGTGAAAGATAAGTATTTCTTAGTGTAGTGAAAGATAAGTATTTCATAGTCTAGTGAAAGGTAAGTTTTTCTTAGTGAAGTGAAAGATAAGTATTTCTTAGTGTAGTGAAAGATAAGTATTTCTAAGTGTAGTGAAAGATAAGTATTTCTTAGTGAAGTAAAAGGTAAGTATTTCTTAGTGAAGTGAAAGATAAGTATTTCTTAGTGAAGTGAAAGGTAAGTATTTCTTAGTGAAGTGAAAGATAAGTATTTCTTAGTGAAGTGAAAGCTAAGTATTTCTTAGTGTAGTGAAAGATAAGTATTTCTTAGTGAAGTGAAAGGTAAGTATTTCTTAGTGTAGTGAAAGATAATTATTTCTTAGTGAAGTGAAAGGTAAGTATTTCTAAGTGTAGTGAAAGATAAGTATTTCTTAGTGAAGTGAAAGGTAAGTAATTTCTTAGTGAAGTGAAAGGTAAGTATTTCTTAGTGTAGTGAAAGATAAGTATTTCTTAGTGAAGTGAAAGGTAAGTATTTCTTAGTGTAGTGAAAGATAAGTATTTCTTAGTGTAGTGAAAGATAAGTATTTCCTAGTGTAGTGAAAGATAAGTATTTCTTAGTGAAGTCAAAGATAATTACTTTTCAGTATAATAAAGCATTATCACTATTACTTGTATATTATCTTTAGTCAGTACTTTTCTCCAAAGCTTACCTACTTCTTATCTTGTCTCTGTGAAAGTTTCCAGTATCATTGTTTTATGAGTTTTTAACCTTTTTGAAACTTTTCTTAAAAATGTTTAATAAAAAAGGAAAGTTCAAATGTCATAGAGTTAAAAGATATGAAATAAGAATCACCTAAAAACTTATACATCAGTCTGCAGCATTTGAAGAAAATTCACACACTATAAATCTAAAACCAGGCCCTATATAGATGAAAAATTTAATTTACTAAGTCATATTTCTTTAGTGAAAAGGTCACAATGTTTTAAATCTTTACAGAAAATGACGTTTTCAGAGAAATAAAAAAAAGAATATTGGTTGCTATTCTAAAATCTGATTTCCCTGTGGAAATGATTTAAGATGCACTGCAATGGTAGACATTGTCAGACTTCTTTATTGAAGGGTAATGTCTATTTTGGTAAACTATTTCAAACAGGTTGTTCATTAATAGAAATGAAAAAAGTATGTATCGATATGCAGTTTATGAATTTAAATGATAGAAATAGGATGGTTTAGCTTTTAGTTTCTGTTAATGGTTTCTTAAGTGGGTTTCAGATATAAAAAAAAAGGATGTCATAGATTTCTTATTGTGCAGGCTCTACTGAAAAGACACTTTTTTGTAAACTGGACAGATAGTTGATCATTTTGTGATATATTTATTCACTGGAATTGATGTGTTTTGGCAAGTTCTGTTCAAGAGTAGAGGCACTTAATAATAAAAATGTCTCTTAATGAATGTCTGTTATATGTTTAGCTTTGCAGTATATAAGTTTAAGTCTTTTAAAGTCCATGTGTATCTTCTTTATTTGCTATCTATTGCTTGTTTGGCTTGTCCACAATTGACAAACAGCCCAAGAGAAGTTTAGTTATTTCAGATTTTGGAAAAAATGCAGCATGCAGAAATATAATAATACATTGTGGCCACAGTTCTATATGCCTCTACAATAATGATACCAATACTGCATGGTTGTGGTGGAAATACAGTTCTAAACTAAGAACTGTTGAATACCAGTCTTGTGTGTTACAATACGTTTGATCCTTTATAAGATTTGCAGGATAGTTTTAACTTTTTTTTATTCTTTGCATAAATTTTGTCAGCTTATATTCATTAAATAGGGTGTTTTTAGAAGAGATGATACTCAGTACATAAAGTCTATCTTTGAAGAGTTAAGCTCTGTTGATAAAGACTGTCCTTCCATGGATAAAGTCTATATATTCTTGAAAATAGGTGCTTGCTCTGTGGATAAAGTCTGTCCTTGAAGAGAGGTGTTTGCTCTGTAGATAAAGTCTGTTCTTGAAAAAAAGTGCTTGCTGTATGGAGAAAGTCTGTCTTTGAAGCGAGATCGATGCTTGCTCTGTAGATTAAGTCTGTCCTTGAAGAGAAGTGCTTTGTGGATAAAGTCTGTCCTTGAAGAGAGGTGTTTTTCCTGTGGATGAAGTCTGTCCTTGAAGAGAGGTGCTTGCTCTGCGGATAAAGTCTGTCCTTGAAGAGAGGTGCTTTTTTGTGAAAAAGGCTGTCCTTGAAGAGAGGTGCTTACTCTGTGGATAAAGTCAGTTCCTGTAGAGAGGTGTTTGCTCTGTGGATAAAGTCCATCTTTGAACACAGGTGCATGCTCTGTGGATAAAATCTGTCCTTAAAGAGAGGTGCTTGCTGTGTGGGTAAAGTTTGTCCTTGAAGTGAGGTGCATGCTCTAGGGAAAAAGTCTGTCCTTGAAGAGAGGTGCTTGCTCTGTGAAAAAAGTCTGTCCTTGAGTAGAGGTGCTTGCCCTGTGAATAAAGTCTGTCATTGAAGAAAGGTGTTTGCTAATAGATAAAGTATGTCTTTGAAGAAAGGTGCTTGCTCTGTGGATAAAAGTCTGTCCTTGAAGAGGGGTGCTTGCTCTGTGGAAAAAGTCTGTCTTTGAAGAGAGGTGTTTGCTCTTTGAATAAAGTTCATCCTTGAAGAGAGGTGCTTGCTCTGTGTTTAAAGTCTGTCCTTGAAGAGAGGTTCATGCTCTGTGAATAAAATCTGTCTTTGAAGAGAGGTGCTTGCTCTGTGGATAAAGTCTGTCCTTGAAGAGAGGTGCTTGCTCTGAGGTAAAGTCTGTCTTTGAAGAGAGGTGCTTGCTCTGTGAAAAAAGTCTGTTCTGAAGAGAGGTGCTTGCCCTGTGAATAAAATCTGTCCTTGAAGAGAGGTGTTAACTACCAGATGTCCTTGAAGAAAGGTGCTTGCTTTGTGGATAAAGTCTGTCCCTGAATAGATGTGCCTGCTGTGTGGGTATAGTCAGTCCTTGAAAAGAGGTGCATGTTCTGTGGATAAAGTCTGTGTTTGAAGAGAGGTGCTTGCCCTGTGAATAAAGTCTGTCCTAGAAGAGAGGTATTTGCTAATAGTTAAAGTATGTCTTTGAATAAAGGTTCTTGCTCAGTAAAATAAAGTCTGTCCTTGAAGAGAGGTGCTTGCTCTGTGGATGAAGTCCATCCATGTGAGAGGTTCATGCTTGTGGGTAAAGTCTGTCCTTGAAGAAAAGTGCTTGCTCTGTCGATAAAGACTGTCTTTGAAGAGGGATGCTCGCTCTGTAAATAAAATCTGTCCTTGAAGAGAAGACTGCTTGCTCTGTGGATAAAGTCTGTCCTTGAAGAGAATTGCCTGCTTTGTGGATAAAGTCTGTCTTTGAAGAAAGGTGTTTGCTCTGTGGATAAAGTCTGTCCTTGAAGAGATGGTGCTTGCTCTGTGGAAAAGTCCATTCTTGTAGAGAAGTGTTTGCTTGGTGGATGAAGTCAGTCCTTGAAGGGAGGTGCATGCTCTGTGGATAAAGTCTGTCCTTCAAGAGAGGTGTTTGCTCTGTGGATAATGTCTGTCCCTGAATAGATGTGCTTGCTCTAAGGGTAAAGTCTGTCCTTGAAGAAAGGTTTTTCTAATAGATAATGTCTGTCCTTGAAGGGAGGTGCTTGCTCTGTGAATAAAGTACTGTCCTTGAAGAGAGGTGCTTGCTCAATAGATAAAGTCTGTCTTTGAAGAAAGGTGCTTGCTCTGTGGATAAAGTGTGTCCTTGAAGAGAGGTGCTTGCTGTGTGGATGCAGTCTGTTCTTAAAGAAAGGTGCTTGCTGTGTGGATAAATCTGTCCTTGAAGAGAGATGCTTGATCTACAGATAAAGTCTGTCCTTGAAGAGAGGTGTTTACTCTGTGGATAAAGTCTGTCTTTGAATAGATGTGCTTGCTCTGTGGATAGAGTCTGTCAAAGAGAGGTGCTGGCTCTAAGAAGATAGTTCTTGTGAGACATTTTATAACTGAAGTCAAAAGAAAATGATATTTAATATACAGAATGCTGTCTGCTGAATGATTTTATTGGTATTCTTTGATAGCAATATTTCCAGTACATCCAGGAAAAAAGCAATTTTATAGCTGCAGTTCAAATGAAACTTCCTACATCTGCAGTATATCTAAGAATTTTCTATATAAAACTACTTTAATTTGAGTTTGAGCTGACAATCAGTCTGAAGAAAGGTACAGTTTTATTTCACAGTTTTATTTCCCAGCTGTATCTTTATGTTCCGGAGATAGACGCCATATTGTCTTAAGAGATATGTAGATGCATTTCTGTATTTCATAAGCACAGAGTTTTTATTGATACGAAAATTTTAATGCATAGGTGCATTTAGACCCTCTGTCTTTTCCCCTGTGGATTAAAAGGCAATTAAATATTTAGATATCAGCAGTCTTTTGAAAACAGTGGAAGTAATTATTAAATAACAATATATTGAGTGTTGGGATAAACATCTAAATTGCATGTAAGCTCTTAGCCATAATATTATTGACTATAAGTAATGTCTGTATTTCTATGCTTTGATAAAACCATGAACTTTGTTATACCAAAACTTCAGTTTCATTGAAATAAGAATTCCTGGCTAAATGACTCATTGTTCAAAATGCTAAATCATATGAAATATGGCTGATCACACTATGCAAATATACCCTTTGTTTATGCAAATGATTTCACTGATCAGTTATTGTAAGTGCCTCAGTAAATATAAAACATCCAATTTTACATATTTTCATTTTTAAGACATTTTTCTCTGTTTGATAGAATTTTAGTATACTGATTATAAAGAAAAAACTTAAAATTTCACTTGAAACTTACGTAAAATTTAAAAAGGTGACATTTTCCAGCTTTTGCATTTAAAGGTGACAGTGAGTATTTAAAAAAAGATTCAGTGACAGTGTATCTTTCTGGTCAGTATTATTTCCATCGAATGAAATAATTACTATTGTGATTTAGTTCATCTGATAACTACAGTGACATTGTGGACACTGTTTTATGACAATAAATAAATCAAGAAGTCATTAAACCCTCAGTTGGCCCATTTAGTTCACAGGTTTGCTTGTCATAACTGGGATAATATACGATCTTTGGACACACCATGGCTGACAACTGACCAGCGGTCACTACTGGCTAGCCCTGTCATAGCAGATACATCAAAGTTAACAATGCTGGAGAATAGAAGACACCATAGACTGTATGAAGAAGTTTTGCCTTTAAAAGATAAAAAGTGCAATAGAATGGGTAGAAATTTAGACCAAAAATATCATGACTGTTTCTTTTTCTAGCTTTGAAATGCAGAATTCTTTGACAGTGTATTGTGATTTGACTATAGAAAGCCAGTAACTATACAGTTATACAAGGTAATACAGCATCTGTTATCCATGCATTTTTTCGATGAAGAAGATGAAACCAGATTAAGAAAATGGCTAAAGTAATTAATTTTCTTAATAGCAGAATGCTTTAAACTTTCCCTTTTATTGTTAGAACCTGTGAGAATAATAATCTCTTGCATGTTAGGGGCCAATAAAAAGGCATTATATTTCAGCAGAACTATCTGGGCAGCTGACCAGGGTAATAATTGGAAATCCATCAACCAGCTGTGAGGATGACAAAGTTATGACCATGTTAATTTGATTATCCAGCCTGTATACTTGCAGTAGAAGATGATTGGTTGTCATCCTAGACCCCAGTACAACATGAATCAATCGTATTTACAGACAGCTTTGAAACATTAGTAATGTTTTTGTTCTTTATTGGTCAGTAATGTTCCCTTGTGTGTAAACAACCAAAGGGTATCTTAATTGGGCAAACTGTTGTCATTATTCTGAAAATTCCTTTTATCCATGCTCATTCACACTATCTATGGTGTGTATTTTTCAATTCTCTTTAAAAGTTTCTTTTAAATGAAAAGTATCTTTGAAAGTCTGGTGACAGCTTTGAAACTTAAAAAACCCACCAGTTCTGTTTCAAGAAGTCTTAACAATTCTTTTTTCTCAATGTCTACATTAAGAAATGAGTTTGTATTTTGCATGTGATGTTTGGAGAATATTCAGGTTTTCAAAATATCATGTTGAGAGTATACAGGTTTTCCACATATCATGTTTGGAGAGTATTCAGGGTTTTCTGAATAACATGTTAAGAGTATTCAGGTTTTCCAAATATCATGTTAACTCTGTATTCAGGTTTTCCAAATATTGTGTTGACTCAGTATTCAGGTTTTCTAAATATCATGTTAAGAGTGTTCAGATTTTCCACATATCATGTTTGGATAGTATTCAGGTCTTCCACATATCATGTTTGGAGAGTATTCAGGTTTTCCACATATCATGTTTGGGGAGAATGCAGGTTTTCCAAATAAGATTTTAAGGGTATCCAAGTAAATTTCTAAATATCATGTTTTGAGTATTCAGAAGTTTTTGCATGTCATGTTGGAGAGTATTCAGGTTTTCCTAATTTAAGATTATCCAGGCTTTCCAAATATCATGTTTAGAGTACCCAGGTTTTTCAGTTTATCATGTTTTGAGAGTATTCATTTTTTCCACTTGTCATGTTTGAGAGTATTCAGGTTTTATGAATTGGTTTCTTGAGTAAATTCTGGTTTCCTGCAAATTGATTTTGCAATTACTCTGGTTTTCTGTACGTCCTGTTTGCATTTCAGTATTCTGGTTGAAGACTTTTTGTTCGAGGATTCTTTTCACTGTTGGTATTTGAAAGACAGATTTAGGGATAAATTTTAAAAGTGCTTGTTGAATTATAAATGCTAGTTCAAATCTATCATAAATATTACAAAACAAGATGTGTTTTCATGATAGTTCGAGTTTTCTCAAAACTTGTTCAAATTAAGCAAGAAATTGTTATTAATGTTGTTTCTGTGTCATTTTTTCCACAGTGAAAACAAATCTAAGATTGAAGATATTTTATAAAACTTTAGACAAACTTTGTGATCAAGTTAAGATGGAGAGTTTATGAAAATATTTTATATTTGAAACATGAGAAGAGGGAGCAACAATTATTTAAAATAGGATTAGAAAGTTTAGAACCACACTTAATTTATGCATTTTTGCAAATTTTTATAATACAAATTAAATATTAGCATGAATGTTTTTATAACGTATTAAATGGGATTTTAAGTTTAGAGGAAGTTAAGACACTCTTGATTTATTTGTATTTTATAGATTTTATTGATTACTGTAAAATGGAATGAAAGTAAGGTTTTGCTTTGTGTAAGTTTGAATCACTCAAGTTTGAAAATGTATAGAAAATGAGTATTTTGAAAAAAAAAACTCCAGGAAGAAGTAATTTAAGAGTTTAAGTATTTTGGTCAGATTTTTTTACAGGTAGAAAAAAAAGTTTTTTGAATTAATCATATTTTTTTTAAAACTTTCTTATTTTACAGTAAAAGTTAATTGTATTACCAAAATTATTTTTTGCGATTTTTGTCAAACTGATTGCTTGAGGCTTGCAATATAATTTTAGGCAAAAACTGTTTATTTGATATCAGTTATGATAACATTTTTAAATGGATTATTTAATTTGTATTATATTGCTATGCTGGACATAAAATTTTTACGTAATGAAAAAAGTTTATAACTGCAGTGTTAAAACCTGAAATTTGTTTCTGTTTGATTAAATGTCGTAAAGTACACATACTGTATTCTATGATATGGTTATGAAGCAATATATATTATATCATAATAAATGAAGAAATCATTATAGAATTATTGCATTTTTTTTCAAGAAGATTTATCACTTTTATGAAGTCTTCAGAAAAAATATAAGAAAATACATCCTAGCTGTATTATATTTTAGGAGTTTTAATGTGTCAGAAATGTTGATAGGAGCTAGGTGATGAAGAGCTATAAAGCAATAGCTGTTATTTTGTTAAAGGGCATTCATCAGGAATGATAAGGCATCAAGAAGTTAAAGGAGACAGTACATCTCTAAGTTAGTATCAGAAATTAGATATGATTAATCTGATTGAAAATCATTCAATCTGTGTATGCCATTTTTGGGGGCAGTTTTCATGTTTTCAGTTACCCTTTATAATCAGCAGGCAATTATGAAACTTTAATTTTTCGAATAATTATATAATCTGATTATCAGCTTCTCCTAGGGTTTTTTTTATTTTTATGTGGAAGTTCTCCTTATATATTTTCACAAAGCAGCTGGGTGTGTTTGCCATTTCTCATTTTTTGAAACATTTCTTCCTTGACCCTAGGGGAAAGTCACATCAACCAGTGTACAAGAAATTAAAGGAAACATTTACAAGAAGTAATAACAGACTCCAATTTTGGCTGTGACTACTGCGTTGTAGTTATGCTGGTATCAGAAGCCCAAGGAATTATCCATTAAAACTCACAAGGCATTATGCTCAATAACTATGTTTTTATTATGACAATATTGTGCTTTACAGAAATAGATGGTGTACCCAAGGAATGAGGTCCAATTACTTTTATGAGCAATAAGGGTCTCAAGGGATCATCTAATACATGCAGCTTACAAGGATCTCCATATTATTGCCCTATGAATGGACTAAGTCTGTATATAGTGCTAAAACAGAAGAAAATATGATAATCTGCCTAGTGCTTTGTTGGTATTATAATGGCTGTCTGAGCTGTTCAGTTCAGTGTGGAGAAGTGTATTTTTGGAACTGTTTTGTTTTCACAAATTTACCTACATTGTAGTCATTACATGCCCTATGAAAATATAATAATGATTTTTCATTGAGTAAAATTATCATAGTATATAATAGTTCCAAAAATACAGTCTGACATAATTTCTGCTTTGTTAACAACTCATGATCGACATTTTGTCCTCTTTATACTGGAGAGAATAATTTGATATAAGACAAAGTTTCCATGCGTGTTTACCACTCAGTCAAGTTTAACTTTTTGCCATGTTCTTGTCTAAGACCTTGTAACATACCTTTTACATATTTTAGGTCTGTTCTTAAAATTGTGCTTTATGACTGGCATTCTCATCAAATATTTCTGCTTAAACTAGGAACCAGTCTTAAATCATCGAACATTACAGCTGGTTCCTGTATTGCAATGTACAGAAAGAAACATTGAAACACCAGACACTAAGTCTTGTATCAAAGAATGTTACAGTTGGTTCCTGGAATTGCTGTAGGCTGATATATCATCAGCAAGAAATTGGTTTCAGACTTCATACATCAAGAAAACACTTCCTCATGGCTCTTAATGATAAACCTCAAACCAAATATCTGTCATAATATGTGAGATTTTCATCCAATTTATTCTTATAATTGATACTTCAGATTGACCATAGGAGCCTGTATTGTGCATTGAAAGATGGAATCAATCAAATCTAGTTGCCAATATAAATAAAGCATATCCAAGAGGATTTAGAGTAATTTGATTGAAATCCTCCTTCTCTGAATTAGGTTGGATTTGTTATTCTTTTGCATAGAATATGTTCATCTATAGTGACCATCATGCAGATACAGGTTTTATTGCATTTTTTCCTGCTGCTATGAAGCCAGAATAATACTATATTCTGTTGTCTCATTTATCAAGTTGGCATTACTGGATTGTACAGTTGATCTGATTAGTTGCTTTCAGCAAGGATAAAGCCATTCTTTGACATGGTTTTCATGTAATTCCTGCTGGTCATCATGTCGTCTTTTCTTTCAGATCTGTAATTAAGATTTTCTGTCTTAAATGAATTTGTAAAAATATAAATGAACAAAAACACCATGCTAGAAGTTCTAATCAGTCTGTCTAATACTTTAAATTAACTCAGAATAAAAAATATTTATAATCGGAAAATAGAGGGTTATATATGGATTGCAAAAGACTTGTCTTTTTTGAGCAAAACTGGTTTAACTATGATACATTTAAGCATGAAATGAAGAAACACTTTTTTTTCAATAATGAAAATTATCCTTCATTCCTGTACAAGAACTATGTAAACCTTTGGAGGAAGGTTCGAGATTCTCTGAGGTTGCTGAGATATGATAATAAATTAATTATTTACCTGTGGTCAGATATTAATTGTTTACCTATGTAAGTAATCACAGTGTAATTTGATGTATGGAAATGCTGGTCCCATAAAACTGTCATCCCCATGATAACAATGTCATACCAGAAGATAACTTCAAAAGTAACAGAAAAACTATATAACATTCCACTATACTTACCCAAGTATCATAGTTTGGTTTTGTGCATTAGTAATTCAAGAGGAAAATAAATGAACATAAATAGATATATATAGTGTTGCTAATTTCTTATGTTTGAGACTGGATTCATAATTTCTTTGTGCTAAGAGTTAGCTATTGAAATTTCAAAAATAAAGAATATAATGTTACAGAAGACATAAAAAAATAAATTTTATTATAATTTGCGAGAAGCATATTGGACATAAAAAAAAGATAATTAGCCTCTTGTATTTATGCCTTCTAATTTTGGAATGTGCTATTTTCTTATCGAATATCATTTTGACTGATTTGTAATGTTCCATTAATTTTCAGTGCTTTTGTTTCATTATCAGTTCTTATTAAAGTTTGATAGGAGGGTAGATGATACTGTTTGCCTTGGGTACACGTCTTCCAGTTACTTCGTTACTAGATTTAGTAACTCAGGCATAATTTGGACAATAGAATTTCTGCTAATTAAATATTCATGTACGTTTACAGGTTGATAACAGAGCTTTAATAGTTTGTATAGTTATGTAACACTAAATTGTGATCGGCGTGGTGACTTGCTTAATGAGATCTATCCCTGTGGACACTAGGTGTAACAGTAGCAAACATATTTACTGAAAATCAAGATGACCAAAGCTGATTCCAGTGGACAGTAAGGTATTTAATTACTTTTGAACTCAAGACTTCCTTTTATAGACTGAGTTCTTTAAATTCAGTGTAACTTTTTCTTGATACTTTTTTAAGATATCATGAAAGGTTGAGGTGTAACATTTTCTTAGTCAAACTTGAAATGAATTCATTACTGTTTATAGCTAGTTCTTTTTTGCTATTCGTTTTTTTTGCCTTATCCTTTCTTATCAAAGGATTTACGGACATGTATCTGTTTCTAAAGTTAGTGATTTTTTTAAACGTATATTTTTTTCAAAGATATTTTTCTTAAAAATGCAAATAACCTTTGTTTTGAAATTAATGTAAGCAGACGTGTTACAAAATGAAACGAGTCACTGTTTATGATTAGTCTCCGACTAGAAATAGCATTGTAAGATTCCACAGAAATTGGAATAGGAAAACTAAAAATATGTGTCTGTTTTTATTTTCATTAACTTTAAAGCACATTTTAGAAATATCAGTTTCATTAAAGAAACAGTTATAAGCTGTAAAGTGTAAAGAATATTTTTATTGGACACAAGTTTTTAAGATACTCTAAAAAAGATTGTTAGTGTTGTAGTCAGAAATACACATGAAAAGAAAATTAAACAGTCTCCTAGCTGACTTCTACGATAATGATACTGTTTGGGAGTGATCAATGAAAAAGAAATGTTGTTAATATCAGAATACAAAACAGGGCCTTTGACAGTCCTTGAATAACATCACACCTGCTTTGAACTTAACTAGAGAGTAAAGGAACATTATATAGTGTATGGAATGGACAATACGGGCTTGTTGTTTAGTAATGACCATTAGTTTGACAGTGATTACTAGGTACCTACAGATTGGCCTGTGATTTATGTAAATCACTGTAACATCTTTTGTGAATGTTGTCACCTATGGTGTTATTAAACTCTTTACTAAGTTCATTTTACTGTCCCGCTATATGTCTTCTGGCCATTTTTTGCTGCTTTTTTGTTTGTTTGGCTTTTGTATTCACTTTATTACAATGTGATTTACTTGTTAAGTCAGGAGATATGCTTAATTTTATTTCTTTACATATATTTTGATCAAGTTTATTTACTTACATTTAATCGCATAAGTGAACCATAAAGGACATATAAAGGTTCTTTAAATAGCTCGGAAATTCTCTTGATGAATTGTTGAAATTTAAAAATTGGATTATCAGAAAGGATTCTCTATGAAAAAAGATGTGCCAAGGTAGTGGTTAATTTATAATACAGAAAGTGATAATGTGTCAATAGTTTAAAAATATAGTGTTAATTTTATGTCGTTGAACTCCTAACTAGCAGCAGATTTCCAGTTGCTTCCGGTATATCTAAGTGCACACCCATTTCAAACAAGAAGTTCAAAGTTGTTATTAATTGCTCATAATTAAAAGGAGGTGAGAATTTTAAACAGATATATTTCATAAATGGTTCTAATTGTACTGAATTATGTTCATATTATCAATCACTAACAGACTTCAAGATTTCAAAGACTAACATGTGCTTGAGTAAGGGATGAATTATACAAGAGTTTGCTCTGAAAGTACAGGATGTGTTCAAATTGTTCTATATATATATAAGTCTTATTTTTGACAAAAATTTTATAAAGAGTGAAGTCACATGGTTCAGATTTTACAGGCTTCCAGGCTGCTGACTTTATTCCAATAATGCCCCTTGATCCTTCTCCCCGAAAGCTGGGATGATTGAGGGTACATTTTCTCACAATTTTGTTGGTTTTACAATTTTCATGTCACGGAGATATAATGATAATGAAACAAGAGAATAATGAACAGAATTCCCATCCTCAGGATTTCAAGATCGGCAGTAATATATTTCTTGATGGGATTTTTACAAATGTAAATTTTGAATACAGAATAACTCTGAAGCAATAACACTATTTTTATGTTCATTCCCAGACATAGATGTCAAGAAAAAATGTTGTATAAAGCATCAGCAGTCGTAAGTTTCACATTAAATGCAGGTAGTTAAATCCACCTCATTAGTTGCCATGCATAATATATTTTGTAAGATTTACTCTGTAGGTTTTATTAGAAACTTTACATCTTTACAGAGCTCAAAAGCTCTGTTAGAGCCTGACTTTGATAATTGTGAAAGAACCAGGAAGACAAGCTTTTACATTGTTTTTCAACTTTCTTTGGTGAAATTGTAATCTTGCTGAATGGTGGCATTCCTGCAAAAATTTTACAGAATGAAAATATTTATGTTAGGAAGCGATGAAGAGTACTATTAACCCTTAACCTGCTGGAACCGAAAGTGATTAGCCTTTGCCAGCATCCGTGCAGTCTGACCAGGCTCTATACTGTTGGTAGCTCCATTTTTGTATTTTAACATTGAAATCCCTTAAACTTTGAATGGACTGTTCCAAATTCAAAGCTGGGCAAATCCATTACAAAATTTCAGCATGTTCAGGGTTAAAGTCACTGAGTACTTGAGTTATTGCAAAATAGACACATACTGAATGCACAATACAATTTGTTTCTTTGTATAATAGTCTCAGTCCTCTGTATTGACATGATGTTGACTTTCTCCCGTTTCTTCAGGCCATATCTTTCTTAGTTTTGCTAATACCACCACTTCTTTGAAAAGTCTTAATTTATATACTCATCCAAAACATTCCTTTTGTCTGTTCGGATTCATGTTTCCTTGATAAATACTATATTTTATAAGTTTTAGTAAGTTGATAATCACTTAAACTGAACTTTACATTTTCTTTTTATTTTTAACTCATTTCTATGCAGATGCTTTGGCGCTGAAAAGATTCTGCCATTCTGAAACATGATCTATAGTTATTTAATGTACTTGTTAATAATAGTCCATAAAAAAATCTTCCCAGTTCTACGGGTAATCCAGAGTCATGCCAAAACTGTTTTAGCTAATTGACGATTATATGATAACGTAATGGCTGTGTTGATGTGTGCGAGACTGCCAAAGGATATACAGCAGACGTAAAGAAATGTATCATGGGAACAAAGACAGAGTTAGAAAGATTTATTCATAGCCACAAAGTTGTTCTCCAGGATGTACAAATCCGAAATAGTTGCTGCGTTGAAAGATTTTTGTGAGGGGAATGAAATACATTGAAATGTGTCAAGGAACGTATGAAAAATAGATCTCTCTGTTATATAAGTTATACTTTTAGCAATTGATACATGTTTACTTGCTTCCAATTGTTGCATTGCCTTTGCAGATATATTTTTAGTGTATGAATGTAAGTAAGTGATGCAAATGATGCAAATTTGGTAAACAAAAATTCATCTTAAAGTCAAAAAATAATAATATTATTTTGTACAAACAGATAAATTCCATTCTTTCTTGAAGAAATTGGTCAGGGCATTGACTTAGCCACTTTTGCCGATGGACATGATTATGAATAAAACTTGGGATTTCTGTCAGCAGTTATGGCTGTAAAACATTCAAAACATTTTATTATCTTTATTTAATTTCTCGAAAAGAGAAGATAAACTACTGTTTCATTATGTCCAGATTCAATAATGAATGACATTTGAAAGAAAAAACAATGATAAATTTTGGCCATCTTAACTATATCTATGTCTAAACTTCAGCATCTGCTTGCCATCTCTTATGTTTTAATAAGATTGCAATATATCAAGCCTATCGTGGGCTTATCAGTTAGCATTTCATAAACAAAACCAGACTTTTCACTCAGTAGCTTAGATGGTAGCATCTTGTCAATCTGGTAGTTGACTGTTGATAGATGTTAAAATGCTTCACCTGATATCAAGGTTATTAAAATAAAACCAAAGGGGTGATTTTTTTTTTGCTAAAAATAATCTGAAAATTGATTTTGAAAAAGCAGTTATAACTGCAAAATATATTCTATAGATTGAACACTGTTACTATGTTACTAAGTTCTTTTATTTCATTACTGATGAAAAATATTGACATTAACATTTTTTTTCTGCAATTTTAAGAACTGGCTATTTATAAGGTTGAAGTTTATTCAATTTATTTTTAACTTTGTCTAGCCATCTATGAAACACTTGTTCTGTAGTAATGAAAGAAAGAACTGATTGAAGATTTATGTTTTTTGGCACAAATGAAAACAAATTATCTTCAAATTAACTTTGTAACACTGGAACTATTTTTTTTCTAAAATACTGCATTTTTTTTTTACTCCTCTTCTACTGAGTCATATAACAGAGGCATCTGGGCATTCTAGTGGTGTTATTTTGTTCAAGTGTTCAATCACATTTAGCTATATATTTTTGTCTTCAAATATTTGGTAATTTCCAGAAGAGTTTCTCGTTAACTGAAAACGGTTTTAGCCCTTTATAAATTCTTTGAGCATTGATCGACATGATAATGGTACCAGCATCTTGGAGACTAAAAATAAGGCACCCCTTTTTTTACTTACAAAATACGAAGAAGTAAATTAATTAATGGTTTGGATATTTGAATTTAGGCTAATTGCTGTGGTCACTTGTTGAGCTGTGATAATAACAGGTTATTTTAAGTCACTGAGCATCGGCATTTAAAGTTTTTGGTTCCAGGAACCTGATGCCCATATGACTGACACCACCGGAAATGTTAAGTTATATTAGATTGTGGAGGATAGTGTAATACAAGATACAAACGGCATCCATCCAGTGTCAGATTTGTCATGTTTTGTCATTTTACATGCTCAGTTTATAATATGTGTACATAACACCTTGGTTTAATGTCTTGTCTGAAAGACATTTTGAAGTGTTTCTGGATGAGTAGTCAAATCAAACACATGACCTTTGAATGACTGTTGCCACTAGACTGCTGATTGGCCACTTCCTCTGCTACAAACCAATGAGTCTACCTGTTATAATTGATGAAAATTGCTGTTAGTTTCTTACCAATTAATGTTCCAGGCAATAAAAGATGTCTAGTGAGAGAATCTTTTCTTTTAATTTTGAAAGAAAAAATGCAAGCTAATAATTTACATTTATGAAAAAAGAACACAAATGAACTAAAAGTTGTTAATGAAGTAAGTACAATTACAGGTTAATGATAATATTTTAAAGGTCATGTGACACGACTATATCAACTTTGTCATTTCAAAATAATCATAATGTACTGATTTAAATGGTTTAACTGCGAAATTATGAAAATATTGCTTTTGATGAGAAAAAACGTGTTTTTGATGATCGGCTGTTTCCGTTTCGACATCGGTAGTTTCCGCCGCAATTTTTTGCTGTGACGTAGATTTATCCCTACTGTACCAGGCAGTAGTGCAGAATAAAACTGCTCATAACACATTCGATTTTAAATATAAAAAAAACAACACTAAACCACAAGTGCAAGAAACATGATAAAAATAACATGCTATAAATTGTAAATAAAATAAAATAATGTAATTACTTCTCGATTTTTATAAGTAAATTCAAACTTTGTGCCGGGAGAACAGGTTGTAGTTTTACCTTAATAAATATTAATAAATATTCCAATTTCTTCCATGTTGTGGTTCTATATAAAACTCCTCCACGTCTTTACATGCTGCGTAACACCTCCTCACTTGGTGTTTACGTAATAAACTAATTCTTTTTCATTAAAGTGTAGTAAAAATGAAGTGAATAATGGTGATCTAATGTGTTAACATTTGTCTCACTGGAATGGATTTTCACACTACAGTGTATTTTCACGTTGGGATATTGTTTGAAAAATAATAATAAGCATGTCCATCAAGTAGAAATTTGTTTTTGCTTATAAATTAATATCCAATGAAATGTCAAAGATCCATAAATCACGCCTTCTACTGAGGGATTTATGCAAATTAACCTGCCCAAATGCGACCCTTGTATATTCTGCATAGCTGTCAAAACAAAGCAATTAACTTTTTATGATCCAATCAATGATAAAGTTTAGACAAATAGCAAAATTTTATGGCAAGTGATCTTACAAATTGATTGTATTACTTTTGATCCGTTTCACTTGTGAAAATATTATGTAATAGCTTGTTCCATTTAACATGTCTGAATGATTTTTAGTTAAGAAGCTTCCATGCAGATACATGTTTTAATTAGATAATTAATGTAATGGATTTATTTATGATGAAATAAAAATCATTCGACTTCTAAATGTGAACAAATTAAAAAAAAAAAGAAAGAAAAAAAAAACACACACACAAAACAATATGTTTGTGTTATGATTTTGACATAGTTTTTAGGGCTTCTTCGTATTATTTGTTCTCTGATCATTATTGTTTTGTTTTAAAAAATGTAGAATGAATAAGCCAAAAAAAAAAAGAGATATGCATTTATAATGAAAAAATTCATAGATCTAGTGAAAGATTACTTACACGTACCTCCGGCAAAATATACCACAGACAAATAAGCAACACATCACTCTAAGGAGAATGTTTTTATGGAAAAAAACATTGGCTTCGTAATTCCATCAAATTTCAAATTATTAATTTTAAAAATCTTCAATGTATATTCATGATGTTAGCTTAACTTGTTCAATTTGGTTTTTTTACTGTATTCAGTCTACATTTTCACTTTCCATCATATTTCTAAATTTTTTATTAACAGTCCAGGCAGCTGTGTAAAGTGGCAAGGGATAAATGTGCGTCACTTCCGGTTTCGCTCGTGACAGGTTCGCGCGACCAAGTGTGTAAAATATGGATTTTAATTTGCTATAAAAACATCTTTAAGATGAAAATTACCAGCGGAATTTTGTGAAACAGTCATAGTTAGATATATATTTTTCGCTCATATGAAAATTTCGAGGTCAAAAATTCGTGTCACATGACCTTTAATGAATCATTATTTTGCCTAAATGAATGAACTCTTTATATAAGACAGTAGTTCATTATTTTATCTTGAAGTCATGAACTTATAAACAGTAAAGTTTAAGTTCTAAACAAGAACAAAAAATACTGCTTAGAAAGATTAAAGAAAAGGTAAAGAAGATACAATACAATTATCACCTGTTAGAATTAAACTAAGTTTATTATAATCTTTTCCAATTAATAAATCAAGAATTTCTGTAAAATTTTAATATTAAAAAAAGATCAGTTTGTTCTTTCATTAAATGAGTCTACTTAAGCTTAATATATAAAAAAGATTCATGTGGAATGGAATAAAGATTTGTCTGTCCAAAGAAAGGGCGGGTCTGTGGTCCTGTGGTAGTACGTATAGGACTTGTAATCCTGTGTTGCTGGTTTGATTCCTGGTGATTCTTCAATTACTCTATACACAACACTGATAGTATTTAGGATGAGATGTAAAACTTTGTTCCCAATTATGTATCTATAAATAGTGTATGGAACCATAAATGTCTCTAGAAGGGGATACTTCCTGTATCTTGCACTATCTCCCACAATGTGAGAAAACCTAGACGATGGCTCCGAAAATTTTCAAATCTCAATCAGTCCGACACATACACCTTCGCACCCCCCCGCCCCACCCAAAAAACATTGATTAATGCAAGTTTGCCTAATATGGTTGTGAAAGCCCTTTTTTGTTATTGAAAATTACGAACAATTTCTCGTCACTGATAACTAAAATTGAATGATTATTTATATGATTATTGCCCACATTGATTGGATGACCCCTATAGATTTTGGAGTCAGTAGCTCAATGGGCAAGGTCACAGTGACCTTAACATTGAAAACCATTTCTGCCATGTAACTTGTTAATCATTTGTTATAGAGACTTCAAACTTTACGACATGATTGCACACATTGAGTGGATGACCCCTTTTCATTTTTGGGCCATTATGTGAAAGGTCAAGGTCACAGTGACCTAAATGTTTAGAATCATGTACACTCTGTAACTCAACAACTATTTGTCTTAGAGATTTCTAAATTCATATACTGGTTGCACACATTGAGTGAATGACCCTTATTGATTTTGGGGAGAGTAGGTCAAAGGTCAAGGTCACAGTGATCTAAGCACTGAAAACTATTTCCACTGTAAAACTTTATAACCATTTGTCATACAGTCATCAATTAAACTTCATATGATGATTGATTACATTGAGAAAATGACCCCCATACATCTTAGGATCAGTAAGGGTCAGATGTCAAGGTCACAATGACCTAAACACTGAAAAGCATTTCTGCTGTATAACTTGGCAAATACTGCCCATAAAGATTCAAACTTCTTAGGATGATTGCCATCATTAATAACATGACCCCTTTACTGTTCGGGACAAGTACGTAAAAGGTCAAGGCGACAATCAGCTAAACAATCAATATTTCTGTACTATAAGTTGATAACCATGCATTACAGCATGAACATCATAACTTCTGAAAGAGTGACATTTATACAAATTATAAAACGTAAAATTCAGATATGATAAAAATCTATAAAACTTTAAAATTGAAATTATGAAATGTTAAAAATCAAAATATTATAAATCAAAAGCAAAAAATACAAAATTTAAAGCAAATAATTTAATTCCAAAGCCTTAGGTTTCCTCCCTTATATCACAAATGCATCATACTTAGAAAAAACAACCTTTGGGCATATAATGCTTCGCTCAGCGGTGCTCTTGTTTTTGGAATTATATGGACAGATTTTTTTAAGGAGTTTTGGACATAAAAATTAGTCCAGGAAGCTGAAATTCGGTTAAAACTGACAAATTTTTCAGTTTTCTGGAGCCTTGACCTAGAGGGGCAACCAGTACAAACAATAAACTCAGATAGATAAATAGAGAGTCCAGAAAATCTTGAGGTAATCATAAGCAGTAAGGGGTGATTACCCACGCTTATTATATGAAGACCTCCCCCAATCTGTGATGGATTTGAAAGGGCAGATAAACAGAAAAACAAAAGAAATTGAATGATGTTATCTTGTTGCTGATTGACACTATCTGAGAGATTATCTGGCATCAGACAAAAATGCATTTAACGTAGATGTTGGAAATGGTACCTTTAAGTAGTACATATCACTTGAATAGTAGCAGAGGAAATAATTGACAGGAAAATCCATGTTGAGCTCAAGTGGCAGCAAAAAAACAAACATGGTGGCTTAATCAGGGTGAGGCAGAGGCATGTTATATTGAAAGCGATTTTTTTTGTTAAGGCTTCGATAGATTGCAGTTATCTTTTTACATACTTCAAGAAACATCAGCTTTTGTAAGTTAAAAAAATCGATTCTGGGTCATGGAACTTCTCTGTTTCAGAAATCTCTTCTTTTTCTCTCTCTCTTTTTTCCCCATTTTTTTCAGCTTACTTCCATTTTTTTTAAAATGTTTCTAATCTTTTTTGATTTCTTGAATACTTGAATATTGGTGTCAAAAGATATCATAACTTGGCAATTATTATATAATTCAAAGTGTCATTTTAATTTTTTTATGAATTAATTAAAGTGTTTGTTTCTTTAACATTATCATGTTAGTGTTTTAGTAGAAAGTGTTTTGTTAATGTGAATTTAGTGTTGAAAATGATAGTTTGATGTGAAACTCATTTATCTTGTTGATATAGTTACAGTAGTTTTTCTTTTATGATTTTTTTCTTTCAAAAAGCTATCAAGTTTTAAGTATGGAGTTTTTCTTCACTGAATGCATCCAGACCTAAGAGTTTCTCCCATGAATAGCATTTCTACTGCTTGTCATTCTCTTGCAGCCTTCAGTTTTTGCTTGTTATGGTAGAATCATGTCTTTTTAAACCAGTTATCATTAGAAATTATTGGTAAGTTTTTGGATTATTTGAAAAACAAAGTTTCTGATGGAAAAAAAATTTGATTCTGTACTCATTTAGGGCAAATGTCAGAAATCTATTTGGGAACCTGTTAAAATGGTAAGATGTGTCCACCCATTATCAAGTCCATGAATTTGCCTTGATGGATGCTAATTTATTAATAACTTTTAAAGTGGTGTTAATTACAGCATATGTGTGGTCTTTTATGAGAATATTGCATGTTTATTATCACCATACTATCTATGGTAGGGGATTAATTCCATCTCTGTACATTGATTAATTGATCTGTCCACACTTAATACTGGACAGTCCGAAAGCCCATTGATTGGCTTGACCATTTGAACCATTGTAGAGAAATCAGTTTGCACATCGGTTTCCGCACTTTCTTTTCCGACAGTCAGGTGTATTGTTGCCTACTTAAATGGAACTGGACACATTGATAAGATTGAATCGTCTGCACCAAAGCTGTCCGTCAAGTAATTAATTGAGCTGACATTCAAGAGAAAATTGTAATTGATTTGTTTGACCACTTGGAACCAAAACTGATCATTGTCTCCAAACTTCAAGAGTATTGTAGACAGACTACAAAGGCTATGCTTTAAAGACATTGCTTATTATTGTTGTTATTGGCTTTGTCTAAGTTAACGTCGTTTTTATATTTGTAATCTGTGTCTCTGTTTTACCTATTGTTCTAGAGAATTTTTTCTTTGAGTGTATTTGAAAAAGGAATTGGAACTAATTGCAGTCTCGGTAACATAATAATTTGGGTATGAGCACCTTCAAATTAAATTTTTTGTCATACTTAAAAATTATTTTCTAATCAATATCATGAATTTGCATATTCAAGAAGATATGTAAGAAAAAAATATTGATAAAATTATAAAATCAATATAAACTTGTAGCTAGCACTTTTTCAGTTTATATTTGGTATTTGTCGAAAGTATCTTTTTTAATTAATAAAACATGCCGACTAAATTCACTTGAAATGCATAGTATAATTTCTTCTGTTTAGATCAGGTCACAGTTTTAGACCAGTATCAAGATTTGACAACAATTAATGTCTTTGTCTAGTTAAGAACCTGAGTCGATAATGCTTGTCTTCATTTCATTGCTGAATGCATTCACTTCACTAACTGTCAAAATGGGTTTTTTTTGGTTTTGTAATTTGTCTTTTTTTACTGTTCATTATTGCTTCAATGTTTCCCCTAATGTGGAAAATTTTCTATTTTCCCTTCGAGGATGAACTGAAGTGTTATGGAGGCTACAGAATCTTTCAAGAATGTTTACTGTTTGATTTTTCCTGTGTTGAGGCATTTCTATTCATTGAATAATTAGTCTGATGTCGAATAACCGTCTTGAGGAAAATCTAATAGTGTGGCTTTTATTCAAACAAATTTCTTTTGTTGCTTAGTTGGCATGCAGCTAATCTTCAGAAGACAAGAATAAATGTATAGTTTTAATGCCGAATGATTTCTTTTATATCTTGTAATGACCACTAATTACTGCTAAGTTCATGCTGTTTGTCTTGTTTGGAGACGTTTTTGTCACACTGACTTTCTATCTTAATGTTCAAGTTTATTGCTGGAGACAGTGCAGCCCTCATTAAGACAAAGTCGTTAGCACAATTGCACCCTTAAGAACACATTGTAAATTTACTGATTTCTTTGTTCTGTAATTGCATTCCGAAATATGTTTTTGTTCCAAATCTGCAAGAAGAGTTTAAAGATAAAACAGTAATTTCAGTTTTAAACTCTTAAATATTTTAACTGTGATTTGTTCTTTTTCAGTGGCAGGTTATATATCTATTAACCCTTACACTGCTAAAACCAGTTGACACTGCCTTTGCGACTAGTGCAGACCAAGATCAGCCTGCACGTCCGTGCAGTCTGATCATGGTCTGCACTATTCGCCATTCAGTCAGTAAATTTTCAATCAGCATCCCCATGAACAGTTAATGGACCGGTCCAAATTGAAAGATGGACAAGTTCATTTTAGATATTTAGCATGGTCCGGGTTTAGCCATAGAAGTACAGATCAAGAACTTAATATTCTCATTCTAACACGATATGAAACATTTCCTATATGATCATATAGGGAAACCAGCTATACTTTATTATACGATGAAATATATGTGGCTGTTATGATTTCCTCCCATGTAATGCATAAAAAGATTTTTCTCCATTGTTTTTGTTTATTTTTTTGTTTTAGGCAAGTAACGGTCTAAAATGTCAGCTTTACATCAGTTATTACATTCCAAAGCATGCATCGCAATCTTTGCTTGTTAATTAAATGAAAATAACAATATTTACATTGAATACCAAAAAATGCAAAAAGTGCACCAAACATTATAACAACTTAATATATGTCACATCAGTAATATGATGTCATGAGCTTTCTCGAGTGGTCATTCTTTGTATATATGTCTAATTCAATAGCATTTTTGACGCAACATATTGTTCTTAGTTGTATTTTCAAAAAGCATGAGTCTAGATAATTTTATCGATGCAGTTGTAACTGTGATGCTTATCTTAAGAAAAACGGAAACCGCATTATAAGCCAAATTCCCTTGCTTTTTGCCAGTGGGGTGTAAATTGTAATGGCAAGGAACCGAATGTCCACAACTGAAGATTGATGAACACAAAAAATAGTTCAAATTTATTTCATGATCAGAATCGAAATAATAAATAAGTTCCTATATTTTATCGGTGAATATAATATGGGCCGTAGTTAGGATGCTGAAAATTAAATCACGAGTGCGAAGCATTTGCTACGCATCCGAACTAAGGCCCATATTTTATTCACCATTAAAATATAGGAACTTATTTATTATTTCTTAATTAGAACATGCAATCTTCTTGCAAAAAGAGTTGCACTGGTTTCTAGACAACTCCAGACCTAAAGTGAGTTTGTCAGGTAACAGTGGTAAACAAATTAGCAGTAGTAATTTTTGACCATAGAGTAATCTATAACATAGTGAAAGAAAGCAATATAAATGAAACAAAATCATTTGCTTGTCCATTTCCAGACAAATTTAATGCACAAATGTCATGGTGATCGCCTCTGCTTTTTGTCCCACTCCTACAAAATTCTAATGATGCTAGAAGATTATATTACAGCTCTACTAAGTATGCCTGCATGTCTGTTGTATGTCTGTTGTATGTCTGTTGTATGTCTGTCCATCTTGCTGTAAGGACTGTTCCTGCTGTCATTAATGACCAAAAAAAAACAATACTGCTGCTGGAAGAAAAGGATTTTGATTGCATTTCATTTTGTCACTGTTTTAACACACTTGCTTTAGAAAAAACGGCCTTGGAACTTTGCTACAATGTGTTTAAAAAATGTCTTAATTAAAAGAAACAATTGCAGTTGTTTGGAAAATATTAGGGAGGCTTTTTTCTCATAGATTTGTTTGAAGGATAGGATCTTGAAAAACTTGAAACAGATTTACTAAGGGAGGTAATATGGTATTAATTTAGTTATAGTGATAAAAATCAATTCATGTTAATGATTTCAAATGGGAAGAAGTCATACAACATAATATATAGATTATTTTTAGTATAATTTTAAGGTATAAACAATATTTCTTCATTTATTGAAATAAATACATTTTAATGATTGTTTGACAATATTTCATTGTAAATAAATTTCATTAAAACCAAGCAGCATTCTAGGTAAATCTTTTGCAATGTTTACCTCCCCTTATATGTGACAAAAATTAAATTAAAGTCTGAAATTAATACTGTTACAACTTCAGATGGTTGGTTAGGTTTTTGGAGAAGAGGTCATTTAAAAAAGAGTATGTTAATTAGGGGTTACAAGTCAGGTTGCCTCAGGGAGGAGAAGATCTTTATCTTAAAGATGTCTTTGTTGGCAGTTCGGTTTAGTAATGATGTTGTTGTGAAAAGTATATTGACATAATCTTTAAAGTATCCTGGATCATTTAACTTCACTTTTTCCATTGCTTTTGAACTGTAACTTTTTTATTTCCCATGGCAACAGATGCTGTTCTTTGCTAAGTTTGGTTTAAATTTTTTTTACAATATAACACTTTGAAATGACAAGTTTTCTTGAAACTCATGTATATTAATTCTATACCATGCTGGCATCCTCTGTTCAAACAAGTACTGGCAATAAAAGTGTAGAATGTAAAAAGTCACCAAAGACTGTCACCCCTCATGGGATTCAGCTCAGCAACCGCCAGACTGGGAGTCTGACAATCTACCCTTTGACAAGGGCTCCATCAATGCTCCTTGATTTCTTTGTACCTTACCTTGGACCATTTAACATTTTGTTTCTTATTTTTACAGGTCCTTGTCAATATTCCTAACAACTTGTTGTTGATTTGAAAGTGCAATAACTGAAATTAAATATTGAATTGCCTTTTTATTAGAGAACACTTTTCTGTAATTTATTTTATGTTATCTCATACTGAACATGATCAAATAAGTATTTTATGTTATCTCATATTGAACATGATAGAACAAGTATTTTATGTTATCTCATACTAAACATGATAGAATAAGTTGTTTATGTTATCTCTTACTAAACATGACAGAACAAGTAGTTTATGTTATCTCATACTGAACATGATAGAACAAGTATTTTATGTTATCTCATACTAAACATGATAGAATAAGTTGTTTATGTTATCTCTTACTAAACATGACAGAACAAGTATTTTATGTTATCTCATACTAAACATGATAGAATAAGTATTTTATGTTACATCATACTGAAGATGATAGAACAAGACTTAGTATGTTATGGGGTGTTTTATATTGGAACTCAGAACACGGATAAACTTCTAAAATAATGTGTCTTGCCGATATATGGCACTATCTGTATTGTTTACAGCCTAAACATGATATATCTCCATTCACTAATATATTTTCATCAGTAGACAGACAAGTTAAAATCTATGTAATTGTCTTTGGGAAAGTAGTTACATTAGTGATGGTATCTGCTCACATTTAGTCTGATTAATGGTGTAACAGAAACAATTTAACACTTTTTGTAGAACAGACTGTGACAATGCTATTAGATACCAAAATTCTCCCTATAAAACATAGATAGGATATTTTCAGTCTGCAAACTGGTTGGTGAAATAAAAGGTGTGACTGTAGCAGCTGTCAAAATTTGAAAGAGTAAAACATTGGAGTGCTAAGTGAAAAGTGTGATCATTGCAGGTATGTGAAGAGTGTTATGTGTGATTAAATGGTTATACACTTTGGAATGCAGAGGAAAAGTGTGAATTTTAACATGTGCCAAGTGTTAAGTGTTGTTGATTTTCTTTTTTAATTTTCTTGAGTGCTTAGTGTGATGTCTGTTTCAGGTAAACATTTAGTGTTAAGTGTGATTGTTGTATCTGAAAAAGTGCTATCTGAAAAGTGTGATATAAGGTTGGTAGGTATAAAGTGTGAAAAAAGTGAACAGATTAACGGCTTTGGATCAAAGAAATCTTGAGCTACATCTTTGGTAAAACGAAATACAATGAAAGAGTAGTAGTTAAACAAGTGTGGTGTGAAAGTGTGATTATATTGATTTAGCTAAAATACAAGTGAAAAGGTCTGATTGTTTCATAATGCAGAGTTTAAAGTGTATGTGTGCATGATGTAGTGGTTGGGGGTCGAAAATAAACTTACTGGATAGACAACTGAAATAAGGACAAGAATAAGTGTGACTAAGTTATGACATATAAAAGTGTGATGTTTTCCATAAGGGAAAGATAGGTGATGTTTTAAATAAATTACAGAGTGTAAGCCATGACATAAATTGAAGGATTAAAGATGTAAGCTCTTTGAAGTTCTTGCACAAGGTCTTTGTGTCAAGAATGATTTACAACAGATTTGATAGAAATTTGTATACAAGAAATTTTCTGTGTTCAGACAAGCCTCTAAAGAAAGCCATAAGGTTCTGAGTAATTTGTAAAGATCTTTGAAATTTATCTTGCTAATGATCCTTGATAAAACTGCACTTTAAGATTATCAAGCACTTGGAGTGCACATTTCAGCATCCTCAGATTTTTCTATCTGTTGATAGTCAAGGCATTTGAGCAGTAGTGTGCTGGAGTGACTCAGATTTTTTTGTGTCCTGATAATTTTCAGGGTTTTTTTTTCTTGTCTGTAAAATTTAAATGAAACATGTCATGGGTAAAAACATTTGTTTTTTATCATGAACATAGAAGATGTTTTTAAATTGCATATTTGTTTTTCTTTCTCTATTTCAACGGTGTGATCTCTTTGAAATGAAGTGAACCATATGTTGAAACTTTGTTCTAAGATTGCAGTTCACTACAGAATTTGATGGGAAAAAGATAGTTCTTGATTTTTTCGTACACTACAGAATTACATGAAGAGAAAGTTTTGTTTATTTTCCAGATTTTTTTGCCGAACTATGTTAGATCAAATGACTGCATGCTCTTTGATTTTGCCAGAGTGAAAATGATATCATATTCCAAAAGGTTTTTCTGAGCAACTCTCTTTTTTGATGTGCCCTTCGATCTGAAATGAAATGTCATGCAAAAATTTCAGTTATGTAAGAGTAAAAATGTATACTTCAGGCAAGCAGAACAAAGCTTTGCCAATGTTTATGTTAAAGGCAAAAAACATTTATACAGAATTCTCCTTCATGTTCCTTTACTAGTACATATAGCCATCAAATACAGACATCGGCGGCATTCATGCATGGTGCTGTTCATTGTGCTTTCAGGTTCCATATATGATAAAAGGATGACAGAAAAGTGATATAAACTGGAACCAGTCTCATACACATGTACTGGGCTTTATGGTTTTTTGAAGAGAAAATTTCGGACAATTTTACCAACAAATAATCCAGTAAGTACTGCCCTTGTATTTTCTCCTTAATTTACGTTTTTGGTCCAATTAATAATTCTTTAACTGGTATGAAGTAACAAAGCTATTTCTACAACTTTATTGCACCAGAGTGATTCATTTATGCCCTTGACAGACAATGATTAATGCCTTAAGTGAAAAAAGTTCCATCTTGGCTTGTACAAACAATTGGATATCAAGTTCAATAAACAATCTTCAGAAAACTTGGCAGGAGGAAGAAAAACACATCTGAAAAGAAAAATACAAGAAAGTATTAAATGTTTTATTGATAGATGAATTATTTTCATCTGACTGGACATAATTTTCTTTCTGACAATAAAATAGACAATACCGTCACATTTCAAATATGGCTTCATATTGGATATGTCATCTTCGATTTTAAAAAACTAACATTTTATACCTAGGATATATTTTATACCTAGAATTGTAACTGTGTTAAATTTTAGTTATGGGAAACACAGCTGAAATTTGATCAAAACTTTAAAGGCTGTGATAGCATTTTGTTGTTCCTGTAAAATGCAATTAAAACAGTGGAACAAATCTGGTTAGAATAAAGAATATGCTGTACAAACATTTTCTGGTTGTTTCAGCACTATTTGTTAGGAATGAAGGATGCATTTATAAGAAAAATACAATTCTACAAAAAAAATAACCAAGTCCACTGCCGATTTAAAGAAATGCTTTTGGACTGTAATTGACATAGTTCCATTCGATATGTTATTATTACTTTTATCATTAAATTATATGAAGCCATCACTTGATTATGCGAGCCATTACTTCTAGAAAATATCAAAATTTTGATTTTTTTTTCAATCTTGTTTTTTTTTTTTGAAGCAGAATAAAAGAAAAATATTTTGTGTTTCTGTCAACTGATAATTGAGCACTGGTGCCACACCAAACATCCTATTATTAAAGTCAAGGGACTACTTTTCTAATGTCAAGTTAACAGAGCTTTTCTGTAGTAATTCAATTGTTCTCTGGAATTCTGGTTGAAAACCATTCTTACTAGGCCAAGACTATTTTATAGCTAAGTGGTTATTCTAGACTTGATAAATGAAATTTTTATGAGTAGACTGCTCAAACATAATTCACAGAAGTAATAATAAATGTCTGCCCATCTGACAATTGTAGGCTGAATATGCCATGAAAGTCCCCTAGATGGATTTGGTAATAGAATATAAGGTTTTGTCAATAGATTTGATTTGCTTTTGTTGTGTGGTCTTACGTAATTTTGATTGACATACCATCAAATTGATTGTCCAGCCACTAAACTTATAAGACAGATTAAGATGCTGTTAACCATATAATAATCTATACTGAAATCTGTAGAATGAAGAATATTACAATTCTGTCTTGGTCTGCAAAACATAATTTATGATCTTAATACAGTGATGTGGTTTTGTTTCAGTGGCTCCAGTTAGATAACAGACTCAAAACTGAACATAATGTGAGACATTTCTTGAATATGATATTATAACTATGTACATTTCAAAAAGACAAGCATGGTTACTAGATAAATTTTGATGTTAGTTTAAATGATTCAGATTGAAAATGAGCAAGTGCTTAGTGAAGTACACAAATTGTTGTACAGCATAATTTGCACTTCATGTTAAAGTGTAATTGGATACGAAATCCATTGTATGACCACTCTATTAAAGATTATGACAATTTTGAAATTACATTCAATCACTGTGACATGGTACTAGTCTGTAAGCACTTGACACATATAGGATTATAATTACATGGTATAGATTTGTATTGATTGATTTCACATAATTGTTCTTGCAGACAGATGTTAAGTCATAAAATTGATTAAATGATGTCATTCATTTGAAGTGATGTCACACAATACTAGTTTTGTGGTGAATTATTTACAAATTCATTGGTATTCATTGGATATATGTTGACTTTGTTAAACATGAAAATCGTCAAATATATGAGAGGTCTAATGCCAGTTCAAACAGATATAAGAGAAAACATTATGGAGATAATTTAAGCCAACTCAGTGTAAAATAGTTTAATGTTTACTTCTTTTAATTTTACATAAAATTGAAGTTTATGATTTTATAGTTATTTTTTATATACAGATAAAATATACTTTAAAATATCTGGAAAATGAATGGATGAAAGTGAACCTAGAGTAATATAATGTTTTCTTAGACAAAATAGTGAATAGCTGTTGCATGAAAAGTTAGCAAAATTAATTATCAGAACCAAGAAAATTAAAAATATGGGAGAGTGGGGAAGCAAGACATATAGGTAAAAGGGTACAAAATGGAACTGTTCTGTGGTAGTTAGGTTCTGTTCCTTTTGGCAGCTTGTAGATATGACGATAATGTAAATTCTGACTAATCAGGCAGAAATTTAAAATCTTAATTCAATTTAAGGCTTCATTTAACAACACATGGTAATTGCTGGTGGTTACCAAAGAGGGGGTGAAGTTAAGCACCCTTGCATTTGAAGTTCTCATCTCTAAGTAGAAAAAGAAATGTTTTCGGCCAACTTTGCATAAAGTCTCAAAATTTGTTACTAGTTCAAGAAACATAAATTTTGGAGTAAAATGATACAACTTTATCAGTGATAAATTTTGATGTAGTTTGTTAAGAAATGTAAATATTTCAGTTCATTGATAAGTCTAGGTTTTTAGCCATAGGTTGATTATTTGTTGATAAAATTGTGGACTAGGATCCATTTTATTTCTGATAGGAATTTTTCTTGAAAATTAGCACCAATGATTGTTAAGAATGGAAAGACTTCAGAAAGAATTAGAAACTGCTTGTATAAGCCTTTTCTTCTTTGCTAAAAGAAATTCCGTTAATTTCTTAATTTATTTTCTTTTCTTTTTTTAATCAGGGTAGGTAATATTTGGTATTAAAATTTTAGAATTAAGTTTCCTGTTTCTCCAGCAGACCAACACAAATGAAGTAGTACTCCCTAAGTCATCATTTTTATCACAATGCTTGTGATTCAATATGAAAAAAAGTAATTTGTCATTTTTCTTATTTTATTACTTTTGTCTTGGGCATAGCAATTTTGAATACAGCCATAAAAATTTCTATTGCATTTGGTGTTTGACATAAACATGTCTCATCTGTCGAGACTTTATGGTTTCTTTACGCAGGACTCCTACCAAAGATTATATTTCTGGGCAATCTATCATATCTGTTCAGTTGAAAATCATATATGAGCACAAATACAGTATATTGATCTTTACTATAGAATGTTGAATTAAGCAAAAAAAAAAAAACGCATCAGTCTTCCATTATACTTTAGGCATATGAAAAAGAAAGCATTCAGCTGTATATTATTACAGTGATACTGCAAAATTTTAATTGAAAACATTCTATTTTGATATATGTTGTATTATCATGCAAAATGACATGACTGTAAATAATTATGATACGCCGTATATGTGCATACATCCATTTTGGTCTAAAATGCTAAGGGAGAGTTTGTTTGACTTACTCTAGTAAACACTAAGTTGTCTAGAGTTAATTGAAAAGTGACATTCTAATTCATACTTTCCATGATACATATAGTTTGTGAAGATTTATTGAAATACTGAACAAGGAAAAAGAGACACATGCATGTATTACCTAAATATCTGGCTTCCTTTCTATCATTCTATAAGAATGCAATTTCTTTCTTCACACAGTTTACTGCATTTACTTAAAATGAGTGCAGTTTCTCATCTTTGCCTAAATGAACACAGTTTCTAGTGAGCTATAGTATTTAAAAATATGCACTGCATTTTTCACATGAGCCTGGTCAACATTTCTTCAATGAATTCATTTCTTTTTTTGTAAGTAATTATAAGCTAATCTAGAGTCTTCACTAGATAACCCAGTCAAACTCTACAACTGAAGAAAGCTAGGACTCTTTACCTAGTAAGGTGTTTCATGTCTGTTGGCGCTTATCAAAATTGTGGATAGAGATCAGTCTAAGCCAAGCAACTCTGAAATCTCCCAGCTGGTCCTTTACAAGAATGTTAACTCATTTCACAACTTAATCTGAGGTTTATTTATATATTCAACAAATTGATAAAAAAAAAATGACCTATTCTCATATATCACTGTCCCATATCTGATAATTTGATACAAAATAGTTTGCTTCATTGAAAAGGTCACCATGTATGAAGCTCAAAGTCAAGGTCAGTGTTGCTTAAAAATTGTAACAGTACTTAATTGATAGAACTAAATTATTGATGGATTTTTCTGAATTCTCAGAGATTGGGGTGTGTCCTTTTTTTGGTGTCGTTTAAGATTAATGTGATCTGAGATAAGTGGGTTGAGACTGCAGCATACATCACATAAATATTTTTGCATTAAAGTGGTCAAAAGTTTCATAAAAATGTGAGAACAAGAGAGTGGGAGGAGATTATGTTACACTGAAAACATTTTGACTAAGAAAAACTGGCTTTACTAGGGGGTTCCATGGGCATCACCTCCCTAGTTCTTTCTTGAATTTTCTTGAACAGCATCTCAAGGACAGTTCATTCCAAAAGTTCATAATGTGCTTGTCAAGAACTTTTTTAAGCGTAGTTCTTGAATGTTAGATTCATGAGTGACTTAAAATATAAATATGACTTCATGAACTGTAGTTTACAGGAGATTCTCCATTTCAAGACTTATGATGGTGTTCTTCCAGCTACTTGTGAATCAATTAAGTTGACTCTGTGGTGGAGTCTGCTTTAAGCAGCCATATAAACTGTCATTATTTTTGCTATTTTCTGTAGGTACTGATCTTTTCTGAAGACGTGCACTTTTTAGCAGATTTCTTATCCATTTCAAGCTTCAAATAATACTTTTTGCAAAAATTAAAATGTCATGAAAAGAGGTTTCCAGAAAACTTGATTAAGTGACATCTATAAATGTAAATTATCATGTTTTTTTTTAATGTTATTTTCAATAATTATGGCTGCTGAATCCAAAAAAAAGGGTAAGATGACTTTGCACTGAAATTCTCTGAAATATAATATTTCTAACAAATCTAGTTCAATTGAATTAAATTCAATTCTTGAGATTTTTTTTAAACAAAAAAATCCTAGCAGAAATTTCTATTGCAAGTTTGTTGAAGATTTTTGTTTTCTTTCTTTTAAAAATGCTATCAAGACTTGTGGAACACATGATGGAACCTGATATGATTAGATTGTACTGAAAATATAGGAAGATATTTTATGTCCCTTGCTGTGGAGAAATCATCCCTGTCCTTCTTGAAAGTTCCAAGTAAAAAAAAAATTATGGTTTTTAGAATGAGGGATATTGCATGTTATACTATGTTCATCATATATCAAATACTTTATTGGATTTGTTGTGGAAAAAAAATTCAGAATGATAAATTCATTGGATTTGTTTTTAAAAAACCAACAAGTTTTCAAACTGACAACTGAAAAAGAAAACACTGACCTATCAGTTTTTGTTGTCATGAAATGAAACCAATCATGTAACAACAGTTAGTGACTTTAACACCATGGTGGCTGTTTAGGAAAGAAATAAGGATGGTTTAATACACACCCAGATAGAATATCTGGGGGCTATATTGAATTCATGCATGTGCATTGGTCGCTCCGTCAGTCATTCTAGCCATCCTTAGATAAAATTTTGTCTGGACCTTTTCTCAGCAACAGTTTCTCAGATTTTAATAATACTTTTCAAGATTCAAAAGTATTAAGCCTAGTTGTGCATATTGTTATCAAGTCCTACTCCAAGGATTTTTATACTGACTTATGGCCCTTTGATATTTTTTCCCCATCAGTTTGTCCGGACTGTTCCTCATCAACTATCATTCAGATTTTAATAATATTTTGTAAGAATCATAAGTACCAAGCATAATTGTGCATGTTATTGCTGCATTCCACTGCCATGATTTATCACTGAGTTATGGGCATTTAAAATTGATTCTTTTTTAATACATACATGTAAATTTGTCCATGCTATTTCTCAGCAGCTATTTGTCAGATTTCAATAATTCTTTGTAAAAGTCATAAGAACCAAGTCTACTAGTGCATGTCATTGTTCTGTTCCAGTTCAATGAAATTTAACTGAGTTATGGCCCTTTGACTTTTTTTACATATAAAAGATAAAAAGTTTGTCTATTGTTAGTTTGTCTGTGCTTTTTTCAGCAATTATTAATTGGAGTATAATCAACCTCTTTAGTATTTAGCCCAGATTTGCATGTCCTCAGCATTTAGTGTTTGTATTGAGTTCTGCTGATTTGTTTTGCAGGATGGTTAAGTTTTGTGTTTATCCTTATGGATGACTTATACGGCTGAGTTAATTTTTCACAGATGTTTGAGTTCCGAAATTTTCAGGCAATTTTTTTTTTATACTACGGCAGACAATTAAGATATAAATGTTGTGTCAAGGCAGAATCTGGCGGTTTATTATAAGTTTATTGACGTAAAATATACAGTTTTTGGTCTTACTAAATACATACGCGATTACAGAAAGCCTAGGCCTTACAAACAAATATCAAGACTGAACAAGGTACCACTGGCAGTTAGTGTGAATGTCGTTCATCTAAATTAATGATATTTTTCGCACAGCAGAGCTCATATATTTTTTTTTATAACTTAAAGTGTATGTTACAGCTAGATGTCTAAATCCTGCTGTGTTTATGTTTTTATCAGTTAAAACGGCTCATTAAAATTTTGTTTAAATCACATGTCAGAACATTAAATTGGCAAAGAGTTTAAGATAGTAAATTTTCATTGTAGTATATGCATTAGAAAAAAATAAGGGTATAACGAAATAATGTACCTTTGATTTGTAATGTAATGAAATGGAGTGCTTGTATTAAATTTGTAGGGCAGATACAATAAAGATAAAACTTAAAATGATAGCTTCTTTTTTTGCCATTAATTTTATGAATTTTCACCTATTATACAGCCAACACTGTTACAATGTAGGCAGCAGCCTTCCTGTCTCCAGGCCAGCAGGATGAAATAATTCTGACACAGCCAATTCAAATTCACTTACATTACATGTTGAATATTATTCATCCAGCAAAAAATTACTTAAAAGCCAAGGTACTTAATAAAATTGTAACTGTTTTATGGGTTTCTTTTTCTTGGCTTGACTGTTGGAAGAACAGGCAAAGAAAGTAAGAAAGATAACTCTTAACTCATTGTTACTCAAACTGTCTTGTTGAAATTTGCAATACTGGAAATAGTGTTAAAGTTTTGCGTGTTCAAATACTCATATGAAAAAGTTACTTGTCATTCAGTTCATCTGAAGTTTATTGTTCTGTAGATAAATTAGAAAACCACAGAACTGCTGACAGATCTTAAAGCAAATGATGTCCCGTTTTCAGTTTGCATCATTTAATAGTCCATTCCATAAATTTTGTTGCCAGTATTTCAGCTTAGCAGCTTGTAGGACAGCCTTTGTCTCCATGGTAATGGATCTTTACTTTTCTTTAGCAGTAGGTTTTATTGTAGGCACTCATTGTGTCCAGTAGGATTTCTAAGTTCTCATCCCCTGTAAATCCATACCAGAAGAACCTTCTTTTTGCACATTCATTGTATTTTCTTCTATTGATTTCAGGAATAAAAGGAAATTTCATTAAATTTTACATACACATTCAATCACTGGAAAGTGGATTACATAGGTTACACTTATGGTAGATTTGTCACTTTAAAGTGACACTGGAAGAGCATCTCAGTAAAATTGGATTCTGGCAATCCTCATTTGGATGTCTTTGGCATTTAATGTTGAAACACTGAGGACCAAGATATTGAATTTAATGTGGAACTGTGAATCCCTATGGATTATGCAGATTGTTTCTTCCTAACTAAGTTTCACATTATCTTTTATCTATATCCCCTGTTTATGTTATAATTCCAGAAGTACTTCAAGAACTTTATGGTAAAGTGTGCTTACAAAACTGATATTAAGTATACAAATTCTTTTGAACGAACAAAGAACACAATCACTTGCAAAACTTATAGTTTATATTTCATCTGAAGAACTTCCTCCTGAAACAATACCAATTATCATTACAGACCTATGAATTGAAGGGCCACCAATAACAAATTTCCAATAAAATGTAATGAGATATAGATATCTAGTTAGCAGAAAAACTTGAGCTTTCCAAGACTTTTTACAATGACTCCTTGGAGTGAAATATCCTACCTGTTAATAAGTATAGAAACACTTACAATGTTATTGCCTTAAAGGCAAAGCCATTTGTGATAGAATCAGGAAATAAACTTGCTCTCTCAGCTGTCAGTTCATGTCAAAACACAACTACCTGCTCTGTACAAGGTAACTGCTTTAACAAGAGCATTCACACCACACAATATACACATCTTGTTGTTTCTTTCCAGGCCATTATTTCTAAAAGAATACTAAAATTTCTCTCTGGATTACAGTTCATCACATATACCAAGCTTGTGTTATTTTACATTTACAAAATTTGGTGGTAAAGTAGTGATTTAGACAAATTGCGCAGCTCCATTCTTTCACAATTTCATTTTTTTTTCGCATCCTGTGATATTTCATTTCATTTGACACTGTGCTGTTTTGGTCTTGTTACTAGTTCTTTTTATCTTCTTCAGTTTTAGTTTCATCAATATACGCAACTTCAGATTTCTGCCGGAAATACAAAAGTGACCTTTCGGTTCTCAGTTTTAATGTGTAAGTAAAACTTAATGTTTGGTTTCTAATTGAGGACACAAAAAAAAATCTAGTGACTGAACGCCAGACTACCAGATATTATGTTGATGATAGCTGAGAGTGATCCGACTGCTCGAGATACAACATTTAATGTAAATGCTTAGTCTTCTTAACAGATACAGGCTTTCTTTTTTAACATAGGGACTATTTGTCAACTAATTTTACTGTCAGTGCTGTATTTCCTGATGAAATATTGGCCATTGGCATTGGCTTTTGTTGTTTTGTTTTTGCAAAATAAAAGAAATAGTATTAGTAACTCAGTCAAGAAAAATAATGAATGACAACTTACCACAGTAAAATGAGTATATTGTGCTTCTGAGGAAACATTTGGACCTGTAAGCGAGAGATTACATCATTGCTAGGAAGAATTCAATACCAGTCTGACTTACGAGACTATTCCATCGTTGGCGCCATTTTGTTGTAAGTCTGTCATTGTGTGAAATAACTTTGTCATGATATATGCTGATTTCATTGACACTAAGATGTTCCTATGAATTTTTTATCCCGCTCCACCGTTGATGTACTAGGGCTGATTTAATTTTCTTCAGCTCTTCGTTATTACGGTGTGAGAAGTTATTTGACAGGTCTCGATAGCTTGCAGACGGTAAAAGAAAAAATCAAGCCTCAAAAACTGAAGAAATATTACCTTACTTTTTTTTTTTTTTTTCAATTAACAAGATTATAAGACTGGTCAGTGCCCATAATTTCTATTTCTTTGACAGTAGTGAATGAATAATTGTTAATATTCCTTCAAAATTCTCAGAAATTTTGTAGATTCTATGGAAAAAAGCTGTGATCATTTTAATAGTTTATAGTTCCATTAAAATCTGAAATTATTATCTGATTTTTTTAAAGACAGTAATTGAGAGAAAAATTGTTCATTTTTCTTGTTTAATTTGTATCATCTTATTTAATTTGAGAAACATTGCTCTAAGTTAGAGATATTTTTACCAGATATTTTGTCTTACGAACTGAATTATGGGTGTTGTGTTCGACTTTTTGTACTATTTTGTATGCCATTAATAAAATACATACCCCCTAATCTGTTGTTGCATGAGAAGGTTTTATTTTGACATCTCAATACTTGGTAAGATGATAGAAGAGTATAAAGGCGGGCTGTTCAACCCTGAATAATTGATAGCCCCCCATTAATTCTTACATCAAACTTGTATAACACTGAGCTATGTTTACATTGAGTGAGTACAGTAAATTTGTCTGTGATAAGTTTTCATAGATTTCCTAGATTATGTAGAAAATGTTTACAGTAATTTTTCAGATAACATCAGGAAATCGCGTAAGGTTTAGCATAATCTTATTCTTTCAGTGTGGGGAATGTAGACAATGTTTTGATAATAGTCTGTATAATCAGGAAATGGGAGGCGTAAAATGAATGATAAAACAATAAGTCTTAATGCCAAACCTCCTAGAACCATGTTGGAAATAAAACAGTATATATTTCATTTCCTGTGTTACCTCATAAAGCAGTATCATTTTAAAGTTTCATTAGTACATTTATCCATTCAGATGCACAGAATCAGTCAGTGTATTTAACAATGAATTCAGTCTGTTTCTGACTGTAAGTAGAAGATAAATGAACAGTTCCATATTATACTAGTGTCTATATGAACATACTTACCAGTCTTTGAATGGGAGTTATTTTAGACAGACAGACATAGAGGGTGAGTGAGAGATAAAAACAGACAGACAGAAACAGAGAAAGAGAGATAATGGTGAGTGAGAGACACAAGAGAGAGACAGCCAGAGACAGACAGACAGACATAGAGGGTGAGTGAGAGACGTAAGAGAGGATATAATGGATTTGTACTGTAAACTGATCTCCCACTTAACTGACGTATATAATGTTGACGAATATCAAACAAGGAAATGGTTCAGAAAGAATACTGCAAATTTATACCAGCATATTTTATAGTGTCTGTAACAATTTTGTTGTCCTATGATTTAAGATTCAGCTAAATATTATCTAAAAGACTAGATGGCAGTGAAAGATTTCATCCAGTTAGCACACTGACTGTAGTAACCTTGAAAGTTTAATATAAGCTCAACCAATGTTCACAAAAGTGTTTCAACTAGTATATATAACTTTGTAATACAATTCTGTATGCAAAACTGCTCTTGCAGACAATTATAAATTACTTAACTGTAAGGTATTATAAAAGTTTCCAGCACATATGATTGACATACTGAGAAAATTTCAATCTAAATGATAATTGTATTTCACATTATTATTCAAATTTTGCCACCATGTTTCAGCATGTTTCCACAGACATATAGGTGTCACCTTATGATATATGACCCAGCATTGATAGTCTGAATAATTTTGGTCCATGTTTTTGAATTGTATAGATCTTTTGTCCAAGTTTACTTAATATATTTTCACAACAAAGATAGATACCCATATGTTAATACAAATAAACCAAGCACTGTCAGAATAATTTTGAAATTAGGATGTTTATGATGGATTACAAGATTTGCTATCATTTGCAAAATGTCTTTCACTCAGGAAATAATACAGCAACAATCTCAGCATACAACAGCACAATTTTAATTAAGTATATGTATATGGAATGTATTATTGGTCTTATTTAAACATATTTATTTAACATCAGTGCAAGACCTTCATACAATATATTTATATTAATTCCTCTTGACAAAGGCATCCTTTGGGTTCAGACTAGTACACTCATTAAAAGTTTTGAATTTGGAAAGTCACTGGAGAGTCTCGCCATTAGGTTTGATTTTAAACCAGCAGTATCCAGATCGGGAGTTCAGCATTCTACCCCGTGACCAGTGTTCCTCTACCTGTGGTGTAGGGTTATGGAAGTAATTATTAGTAGTGTCATTTGTTTAATTATCTGTGCCCCCCCCCCCCCCCAGTTGGTTGGATAGACTTTGAAATAAAGTCACATGAGTGATTGACGATGAAAACTAGGGGAACTAAGGGTGTTTCTAGAACTGACTGTAGTATGATCTGCTCCTGGGACATACAATTGCTAAAATGAATCTGTAATTACATTATATTAAGATTACCATCAAATCACTAATATGATATAACAAATTCTCACAAATGTTTGAGTGAAGCCTAATTCTGTTGCTGACAATAGCTATTTGGGCAAAAACAAAGGTCAATCACACATTGTCAGTTTTAGTTTTCAGGATGAAACCTTGCACACCAAATTTAGTAACTGGACCACTTAACCAGTTTTTAATGGGTGTGAGAAAAGGATTAAGAACAATGAACTTGATACATCAAAACTGATGTGTCATTACACCATATAGAAATCTAATACCCGTATGGCTTAATGGGATGTGTTTTGGGTGTCACTGGGACACTGTTCATTGTAAATTGTGTCTTTCCAGCATAATGGTAGAGCTACAACTTCCTAAGGGTATTGGAAAAACATCTTTCTGCCATTGCATACAAGAGTTCCTACAAACAGACCATTATTTTGATTTGACGAAAATGTCTTTGGCATGTTTAGATTTTTTAGAAAGGAAACTTAGACTTTATTAAGTTAGAAGGCATTTAATAATGCTTAATATTATGTTGATTATTCAGAAACAGTTGTTTAAAAAAAGCATGAATAAACCTGAAACAGTAATAAATTAATAATACTTAACTACGTTGTAAACTAAACTTTAAAAACAATGCAGAAGATCCTTAGCAATTAACTTTTTGGTGGTACAATTGTTTTGTAATGGTTGCAATTAGCATCCTTGCATCTTAACTGGAAATGTTAGCTTTATACAATGCAAGATCATGTTCATTCTTAGGCAAAAGAATATTTTAAGCACACAGTTGTAGGGTAGTGCTGTCCAGGATTTGTTTAGGCAGCAAGTTCATTTCATCTTTAAAATCTTTCTATTGATAAACCTGATCAGATATTGCAGTTCAGTATGCTACCTTTCATTATCAGCACTCAACACCTGTGAGCAATTGCCTGCCAATCAGTGACAGTTCATTCCAAATCCTGCATTCTGATTGGTCCTTGTAATGGAGAGGCTGGAATATTGAGAGTATCACAGGTTCCATGCAGTTAACTGTTATAATTAATGGATTATAAACAGATACTCAATTTTACATGCCTTGCATGGTAGGATATATGCTACAGGCAAAAAGCATTACAGGAGGGCTGAACAGTGGAAAAAAGTTGTAAGATTTTCTGATACAAAATCTTTTTGAAAGGAATTGGTGCACACGGGGAGTTAATTGTACAGGTGATTGGTTAATTAATGCGATAGAAAGGTAATTTACTTAAATTTAATGTTGTTATTTAATGTTCCTGAGAAAATGAAAACATTCTGATTTAGTGAGATATTTTTTTGTTGTTTAGCATGGTGGAATTAAACTGCTTTAAATGTTCAGAAAGGCAGTTATTTCTTAGAAACTAAGTGATTTTCAATGAAATGAGAAAAATTCTTTGTTTAATGACGTTAAAATGAAATATATTTTGTATCTACTTTTGATGATGATGATGGTGATGGTGATGAACTACATTAAATGTTAATGGGATTGATATTTATATTGAGCTGAAAAAAAATCCTGATATTGATTTGAAGGTGTAATTAACATCCTATGAGCTTTTAATCTCTAAACTCAGTTTTTAACACTGTTAAATTAAAATGACTTCTAAGTTAATAGAATGACTTTAATATGTATACTTTAAAAGTTTTTCTCCTCAGTCAGAATTCCTATATAATTGCACATTTCCTTGAAATGCATGTCTTTGAATATCAGTGACCAGGTTTCTTAGCTTGCCTCATTATTAAGTGCCTTTTATGAGCTTTTAGCCTGACAGGAAATGTATGTGTAAAGAATTCATTAACTAACCTTATACATAAAAGCTTAGATGTCACATTCCAACTTTGATACATTATAGTTTGAATTTAATTTGGGTCAAGGTCAAGCTTAAGATATACTTTTTTATATCAAGAGTTACTGCCCTTCATATACCAAAAGATTTGGAGTGAAAGTCTATAGATATATGTCAAAGGTTATTAAACTCAATGTATTAAAAGAAAAAACATATTCTAAAATGTTAACATTTACACTAATCAGTTTTTAAATGGTATGAATGGTTTCTTAATAGATTTTGTGCTTGTAACACAGTAAGTTAACTTTTCACCAGTTGGTCAATGGTTGTGTCCTACTGATATGTTTACCTTCAAGTTTTATACTGTCAAAGTCATTTAATAACAATAAAGTAACATATCAGGACAAACTTAGACTATTTGGAAATTAAATTTCAAAATTGGGTTTTTAAGAATGCTAGATTAAAAACTGCCAGCCAGACAACCGAAAAATGAGGACACCATTGCCTGCATGCTCTCTTGAGCAAACTAGGGGAACAGAGGAACCAGCACAAGATGTAATCTGTCTGTTGTCACTGTGACTGGATCATCCATTAACACCTCCATTCTATGATTGCTTATTAGCTTCCCACAGGGGTCACAGCCCAGTAAGTCTCCAACTTAGTGTGCAGCATAAACATAGCTTGTAGTTAGGCCACCATTCAAGGGAGGTAATATGAGAGAGTTCAGGGGAGGTTATATGTAAGATGTACTTAAACATAAGAACAGCTAGCTTCATTCAGATGTAATTATTGCAAATATTTTTCATAGTAATGTTATGGAAAAAGTAAGCCAACTCAAACTGTGAGAGAAAAAGCCAATTTTCTTGTCGGATCTGTAAAAGTATTTGGGGATAACTTATATTATTACTACAACCATTCAGCTTATTTATTTGCTAATAATTTCCAAGATGTCCAGCTGGCATGACTAAATTTCACGCCAAAACTGGCTTACTCCTTAGTGTGTTGTGTCTTCAGGAATTTCTTCACAAATCAGAGAGTTTCAGTAATAAAATGCATTGGTAAAGTGAACACGCAGGTTTCTCAGATAACAGTTTTGTTAAACAGCTATTTATTATGTCTTTGTAAGTATTGGAATAACCTGAAACATTGTAAGATTTGATGCCACACAAATTGATTTCCTTTATTCCTCTGAAGCATTTATTTGTTATACCAGATAATGTCTTAAATTGGAATCCATTTTTCAACTCTTTACAGAGATTGCTGTCAAGATGGAAACGCATTATGTTCAGAGAATATTTTTGTTTTCCTAAGCTATTTAATGAAGAATATTTGCAAAGAAAACCTGTTAGGACAGATTTTGAGCTATGTCTAAAAGTAATTTCCTTTATTTCCTGAAAACATACAAGTGTAAAGTCAGTTTGCAAATTTGGAACTTTCAAAAGTGTCAGCATAATTATAGTCAATGGTAGAGTGGGGTGGGGGCAGTGTCAGAGAAGTTGCTCTTGATACAAAGTAGCTCCATTTAAACAAGTTGAGCATTGCTTAAAATGAAAACATAAAAAACAGCAGAAAGTTTCAGACCGTTTACAAAATCTGAAGTTATAAATTACAGTGCAGAATTTGATTATTTGTGGGGTTTTTTTTCAAGCTTTCTTTTAGTGAAACCATTTAGCAAAAGAGCTAACATAAACCTAAGCTGAAATGTTGTTAATTTTGTTCAGTTGTGTACAGTTAATGCCTTTTTTATTTGTTTTGAATGATTCAAGCTGAAATTTATTTGTTTACAACAAATGTAAAAATAGTAAACTTTTTACAATTAATTGCAATAATGGTGGACAAGTTACTTTAAATCTTCACAGATAGGTAACTTTTCACTCTAAATCTTCACATATGTTGAACTTTTTATTCTAAATCTTCATATTTAGTGAACTGTTTACTTACAACATCTAGATTACTGTGTTGCATCAGGGATAGAAGTGACCAAGTTCATGCTTAAATTTATGTTTATCTTCAGTTAAGAACAAGCCAGATTTTATAATCTGAGGTCAACTTTTAGTTAAAAAAACATCATCAACAACAACAACACAACAGTCATGTTTAAGTCTCATGTTTTTCCCCTCCATTTCCTGCAGGAATTCTGTATTATCATATTACTGGGAATAGTAAGTTCTGATTTATACTGACAAGTAAAACATGACATGTATAGACAAGAAAGTAAACACAAAAATACTTTTCCTTGGCTTTGCCTTCAATCAAAGCTGTTAGCAGAGGTGAAATGGTTTTCTTCTACCAGGGGACTAGCAGGCTCTGTGTATATTTATGTTTCATGTTTTTAGCTTAGCAGTATTCCTTCCAAACAATAGCCTGGCCAATGTAAGTGCCAAACTGACCTGCCTTTTTGACCTGCTTGTAGACACATATTCATCAAGTTCACACAGGGGGTCTGAAAAATTCTGGAAGTTTTCTCCCTGTCAAAACAACATCTAGATGGTGATGCACTGAAAGATATAGTCGGGGAAAGCACCTGGAAGTAATCTAAAACTATCAATTCAATTATAACACCTAAAATAAGGGATATGGTACCCAATAATTTCTGTGCCAGTGTGTAGATAACTTCTCAGTAGTTTCATACAGTTAGCTGTAAAGGTTGATAGCCTCGTTGTTTTGAATTTGTTTTTTTTAAAAGTATATTTAAAGTATATAAGCTTTATCACTGAGCCTCACCACTAGCAGACTGTTCTCAGAAACTGAAATTGTAATGCAAGAAAAAATGACTGTGTACACCCTAGATGTTCTTTGTCATTCTGCTTTTGGAAAAACAAACACTGTGGAAGATAATCATTCAAAAAGCTCTCCTAATTATTTGCAGTATTCCTATGAAACAAATTCATGCTGAGAAAGTGTATTGTTCAAGAGCAGATTACTCTTTGAGAACTTTTAACCAATCATTGATAAGATTCGGCTAAGATAAATCAGTTTAGTGTAAACTGTATGCAGAGTGTTGTAATGCAGAGATACCCAATAGCTCCTATTTAGTTATAAAGTCAGAGCTTCTGGTCGGGTATAAGTCTTTACTAACAAATAGAAGAGCTGTGGTTGAAAGGTAGAACACAAGTGTTCCGATCCGAATATGGCTGATTCTATCTTCACTAGGATGGTTTAGTCTAAGACTCTGCATTCCTGTAGCTGGGCTCGAGCCCATCAACCATAAGCTTTTTTTAAGTTTGGGGGTTTTACTTTACAGCTAGACCTTAAAGGAATACCATTTAGGATTACTGTGCCATTTCTGTACTGTGATACCATTTCTGAAATAATTTCAAGGTTTCAATAATTGACTAGATCAGTGACAACAGAGACATGTTTGGATGATTTCAACATTTGTAACATTTAATGCAACAAAACCTGATATGTTCTGTATCAAGTGGGAGGTTTCACTTTGCACACTCTTATCTGACATTAAAATATCAAAATGTCTAAATTGGAAACTTTTTTTAGACCATCCTTACTTTGAAAAATATTAATGTACCTCAGGAGAGTAAAGAAAGAATCAAAGTTTGAAAGGCCATTAGTTTTGTGTTTCACACAAGTCGGCTTTTATGGTTTCAGTTTGCTTTCTTGACTTTGCCTTTCCACCTTCAATGATTTCATTTCCTGTGCAGCAAAATAGAGACTTTGGCTGTATGTAAAGTGAGTAACTGGATTGTCGGTCACAAGTTAACCATCAGTACCCGACACTGTGCAAACTCTCATCAGTCATGCATGTACAAGATCATCACCCGACAAAGGTTGGTTTCAGATTTCCAACTCAGTGAGATTAAGTTCCAGTAAACAATGTACAGTGACATATACCTGGGTAGTTCAACAGATGCTTATTGTGAAATCCCCATTCATCTTATTTAAGATGTTGGCCATTGTATTTTGTTTTCAGCCTTGTAGGTCAGGCACAAAAAATGTGTAAGTCCCTTAAAGAGTGAATATCAGGTCTTATGAAAGGTTTACTTTTGGTTATTTGCCTTTTTTCTTTTGAAAAAGTTGTAATCTGCTTGTATGCCTAGAAACTGAGATTTCAAGATCCCTCCGTAATAAATTCTGGGATCCGGACAGTTCCATTCAAGGACAATTCCTCTCCTGTTCATTTTCACAGATTTATAATTCACAGGACAATTCCTCTTTCAAAAATTTTGACAGGATGAACAATTTTCCTTCTGCAGATTTTATAAGATGAGTTTGTTAAAAATGTTTTGTTAATGAAATAAGTTCACTGAAGTGTCAATGAAAATTCGCAATAATTGTCAGGTTTTTAAATTTAACTTACATATTTTATTTAGACACATATATTTTATAAAGAATAGAAATGAGTCTTTTACAGGCCATATCAAAATTTCAAGACAGGTATTGTTGTGGTTGTCTAAATGAATGGTAGGGGATTTGTCTGTGAGGGGACATGTCCAGGATTCATAAAAATCTCCACGCAAGATTTAATATTCAGATATTACTACCAATCCTAAACATGCATATTATGGTGAAAGTCTCAATAAAAATACTGTTACTTACAGAAACCTTTTATAGGTTCGTACTTTTGCCAGTGAAATCATTTCTGTATATATCCGAAAATGGGAAATTTTTGCTACATATGGCCAAACATTTTGATGCAATTAAATTAATTGCCAACCTTGAATGCCCCTAAAACACGTAACTTTAAATAATATCAATATTTGAAATCTAAAGATAATATTTAGTGTCCAGTGTCTCAGTAAGGGTCAATATATTACCTAATTATGTACAATACTACATACACATGTGTCTACCTGAATAACCCTCAAGTGATTTTGACTCTGTCCACTTACAGTTAAACATTTTGACTCCTGTCTATTAGCTATAACGTGTATTAATTTTGTTTACTTTTAATAAAATCCCCCCGAGGTCAGCCAAATCAAAACCGGTAATGATTTACTTACTGAAATTGATTGCTTTTTCGTAAAAATTGCTCCTTTGTTTAGATAATATAAGCTTCTTATTTTCGCAGTGACAATGTACATGTCAACAGAAAAGAAAACAAATGCTTTCGAGCAGACAACTTCATTAGTTTTTCCTGTGGAAGAATGGGAAAAATCTCTACGCTGTTTGGCTAGATTTTCTGATTATTGACATAATAATTAATAAAAATCAATGTCAATTATGGAATATATCGACATTGTTTGTTCCTATTGTTGTGATTGTTACGTTCTTGATTGAATAATAGCCATAACGGATAAAATATTGGTTGCATACATTTTTCGCACTGTGAGCAGAAACTAGTTATGAAATATGTCAATTTAATAGGGTTAAAGATAATTTTCTGTAAATCTGTTAGCATAATTACATAATTGATATAATTAGGTTTTATGTAATTAATTTAAAGCCATTTTTTTTCTGTCTGACAGATTGAATTGTTCAGTTACCACTGAAGGCATTTTTCGAGAAATTAAGGCTTAGCTTTAAGTAAAAAGCAAACAAAAAACAAAAAACAGTGGTTCGGAGTCAGAACAAGGTGCACAGAAATTATGATACTCATTATTTCTCAATACCTGATTATAAATAAATTAAGTGATATATAATGTTAAAGGGATATAATGTTAAAGGGACAGTAATTATCCTACAAATTTGATCAATGATATTCAGCGTATCTATTTTGTTGGTGCAGTCGCTATAGAATTTTTTTAAAAAAATGAATATTCAAAGAGGAAGTGGATTAATGGTCTAGTGTTAACGTGCTGGACTGGTAATCCTGGGGTCGCGAGTTCGGTGAATCTCCCACTCCTCCACTAACATTACTTAAATATGTATGAAAGGGATTTGTTTTATTTCAGATTGTTCTTTTTATTTTCAAAGTAGTACAATGTGTTAAGCTATGATACTATGTTTGTATTTGCTTTTTACCTTTGCTTGAGAAATTTTAATGAAAAAGAATTCCTTCTTTCCAACAATATGCTAACATTTTCAATTCTGTTCTATTAGTACTGTTAGTTTTGTGCAAATTTAACAGTTTAATGTTAAGCAGTGAACGTTTGCAATAAATTCTGTTTTACTACTTGCATTATTTGCACATTCCTTTCAAGTGTTGTTTGTTCTGCCACTGTGGTATGATGGTGTTGCATTGTGTTTCTTTGAGTGACTGTTTCTTTTGTATTTGAATAGTTCCTTTGCACTGCCTTTTCAATTGTATATCTCATACAATCACAGCTTTATTGTGCTGATTGGGCTATTCTAAACATTTATTGAATGCTGGGTAAACTGTCGAAATGGGAGCCACACTTTTTGGAGGTGCAGTAATTGTGATAATTAATCGGCACACAAACAAAACATAGTTTCCATATCTTACTGAAGTTGTTAAAAGTAAGAGGTGATGAAAACGTGTCATTATTTAATAACGCCTTGTCTGGTATTACAATAAAGCCTGTTGTATTTTCTATTATTTCTTGCCAGCTTTGTGGAATGCCAATAAATGAACAAAACTACACACATGTTTGTAATTAGGTGTTGGAAAATGTGAAGAATTCTATTAAAATAAGAAATCCCTTGTAGACAATTAAAGTTATGGCCTTTTGTTAATTTGGAGTCAGAATTTCTAGTTGAGGGAAAAAATGCAGTGAAACCATAGCCAGAAGTTTAATTGGATAACATCAGAATTTCCATTAACTACAAGGGTAACTTGTCCTAATTGGATGTCCATGTTCAGATGCAGTCCTTTAAGCTGGGCCCTTTTAATGGCAACATAGGATTAAAGTAAATCTGTCCAATCTGGTTAGATTAATTACACTTGATACAGTGGCAAATCCTCTAAAATTTGCACCCATGTGCATTTTGAAGTTGAAAATTCAACCACTTGGAGATAATCCAGTAATTTTGGCTTGAAATTATTATAGTAATTAATGCTGAACATTTACTTGACTTCCTAATGGTTTTTCCCTCTTTGTTGCTGCTAACCACTAATTCTAATATTGCTGCTGTTGTTGTACATTGCAGTTACTGCTTTCGGTTCTTCCTTTCATTTTTGTTTATTTCATCTAGACTGAAGTTTCAAATGTCTATAAAGTTTGATGATTATTGACTTATTGACTAAAACCTCATGTCAGTATTATAATATATTTGTTTCTGACACTGGTTCTAAATTTTGCTAACTGCAACTGCCTCTTTGACATCTAGAGCATTAGATTTTCATGCCTTGCTATGAGTTTTCCTGATCAGCTTCTGTTCGAGTCCCTCAGGGACAGTAATTTTTTTCTGATGAATTGCATAGTCTTGTTCAAGATGGAAGTTTGAATAAAAGTGAAGAGAAGTTCATAAGAATTGTTGTAATCTTGTGTTTGTAACTGTAGATACAAATGCTTGATTTTGTTGTGTGTAAGGCCTTCAGTCTAGCTTACAAGTGAAGATTCTGATGAATTATATTACACCTTTTGTGGCAGTATATCACCCCAAGATATAAAGCTAATGGAAAAGAAACTGTCAGTGAACTTCACTACTTTTTCTGTCTTCAATACAGAAATAGTGATTTTGTTTGTGCGTATTTTGTAAAGATTTAAGTAAATAAATCGAGTATTATTTTGTTTCTATCTTATGATATTTCTGCTTATTATATGACCATAACTAATGACTTAAAAGGACATCTGCATATAAAATAATCTTTTTTTTTAAAAAAAAAGAAGCCCGTCATAGTTAAACATTATTTTGCGTAACACTAGCAAAAAAAACAAAAACCTCAATACAAAAAATGTTAATTAATTATGAGTAGAAACAAACATTTTTTTTTTGTAAAATATTCATGATACAACACAACACAACACAACACAATTTTAACACAATACAATGATAAAATCATGAAAAAATAGCGATTTGAAGGTCAGATCTACAAAGTCTTAAAAATAGAACAAAAAAAATCCATTGTTAAAACTGATCCATTTAAAGACTGGTAAATCATACAATAATCAGCAGTTTTAAGGACCCTAAGTCAAAATTTGGAACAAAAAAGGTCAGCTTATATGATATTAACACCGCTTTTTGACTGTGGTTTCATTAGTGGAACTTTCAGTGTCCTATTGATTTTTTTCCTTTTACCCTTTGTCTCAAAGAAAGTTTGCAAGAAAATAATATCTGTAAATCTTTTTCTAGAGAAACAGATTATCTCTGTGGAAATGTTATTTAATTTAACCTGTCTGCTAAGACCCCAGTATTCTCACAATAAATGAAATCTATTGTCACATTACAGTTCCAATTCAAGTCTTAAATACCAGAATGTGCCCGTTTTTCATTTCCTTCGAATGATAAAGTAAGAATGTTTTACTCGTGTGCACTGCTACCATCCATCAATTAAACACATATTTGGATTGATGTGACAGTTTTCTATGACACGTTTTCCTCATTTAAAAAATGTATTAACACAAAATACACACTGCTCTTCAATTTTGGAGGAAATAAAAGTATACATAACTCAACACAGATAAAGTAAATTATTGTGAGCTTAAGTGTGACTGCTTGTTCAAGATTTTTCAGCATCTTGTGAAAATGTTTTTACTTTTTTTTTCACAGTTTTATTTCCATTTATCTTAAAACTCCTCTTTGCCAGAAAAAAATGAGATGAATTTAACTTTCTGTTTTCGTATATAAATAAAAATTAGTTTCAAAATCTTGCATGGTTGAGATGATCAAAATAGATGAGATTTTTTAAATTACTTTAACATGCACAGAAAAATAAAATGAAAAAACAAAAAAAACACATTAAGAATGTTTATTATTACAGTAAAAATGAAAAGAAATAAAAGAAATGTAAAAAAAGATACAATGCCTTTTTCATACAAAATTGTATATATATTTTTTTTTTTAATATTCATGCTATTACATAGGTTTATATAAACGAAAATTAATATTCATGCTATTAAATCTTTAAAAAGTTCAGACAGAATTCTAAATAGTTATTTTGTTTAAATATTACAAACCCATATATCACATGAAAAGGCTAATATCATATTAGACAAAATTATAAATTGCTGTTTTTCAAAAGTCATTATGAAAGGAAAAATAGTAGACAACAGAAGTAGTCATGTAGTCTTTATAATTGACAGGATTACAAAAGAAAACTTTTAATTATTTGGCAAAGATCTGTTATCTATAAAAACCTATGTAGAAAATATTTGATATTCATCGCCTTAATGTTATTGATGTATTTTCAGCCTGAAGACATTAAGATAAAGACAGGGTGATCAGGAATTTAAAGGACAATGTACCCTGGGGACATCACTAAGTCAAAAGACAGCAAAGATCAGAGACAGTCCAAGTAATACTGGAAAAGGCAATTCAAGAAAACACTTGCAATTAATGGTTCTCCTTATGCCTTTGGTTAGTCAGCCATAATTGGAAAATATTAGCAGCAAATAGTTAGAGCGGAACAAATTTTGAGGTGTTGTTGTGGTGGTAATTCATGCGGGTGTCATAATCGCTCTGGAGACTGTTTAATGATGTTTGATTTTAAAAATCGACTGTGAAATTTCCTGTATGGGAATTATAGCATAAATTCATTGGAGCGTCACATTAAAAGAGGTTGGATAGATATAGGATAAATAACGGACTTAAACTCTGTAGTTAATCACATAGAGAGCGAATGCTGAAGTGTAGCAATACAAGTGTTGTACTATCGTGAATTAAGCGGAGTAAAAAGTTTCAAACTGGTGGTTTATTTGAAAAAAGGTTGTTGAAGTGAAAGCGTACATTTTGAATAAAGCTGCAAGATTTAAAGGATTAAGATCATTACTGCAGAAAAATACTAGAGAAATAATTAAAATTAATTTTCTTGAATGATTTTTTTTTCTTACTGACAGATAAAGAAGGGATTTTAGTCAATTATTTGTGTATGGATATTAAATTTGAAAGAAGGACTGTATAAAAAGGACTTTGATGTGAGAGAAAAAAAAACATGAATTAATTAATCTATATTCTGTTTGTTCTTGGTGATAAAGTACTGGAAAGTACTGGAAGGAATGTTTAGGGAATCATAGAAAAAGGAAAGAAGCTGGAAAAAGGCAGAATGGCAGAGAAAATTATCATTTTGAGTCTCGGTATTATTTTGTTGGGAATAAGATGTTTTGCTCAAGATGTGACCTACTACATTGATGAGGAACAATCCAACTCTACAAAAATTGGAAATATTGGTGACGATTCAAATTTGTTTTCTGCAATTGGAGGGAGCGATTCTTCATCACTTGTATTCAGTTTTTTAACAACAGGTAACCAGTACTCACATTATTTCAGAGTAGATGAAAATACTGGTGATTTGTTCACAAATGCTGTAATAGACAGAGAAACAGTTTGTGAATTCTCAGAAACCTGCATGGTGGTTCTACAAATAGCAGCAAAATCTCATTTAGGCAGTTTTTTTCGAATTCTCAAAATACATATCTTTATCAATGATATAAATGATCATTCACCAGTGTTTATAAAATCAAGTTTAACATTGACTTTATCAGAGGCTGTTCTGGTTGGCACCTCTTATGCAATTGATGGAGCAAGGGATAAGGACACAAGCCCCGAATATTCACTTGACCAATATGAGTTACATTCAGTGGACCCAGACTTTTTTGGAAATCTTCCATTTTCTATTCAGTTTTCCAAACACTTAGACGGCAGCTCTATTATTAGATTGTACATAACGGAACCGTTGGACAGGGAAGAAAGGGATGCATATCATCTTCAAATAGTTGCTTTTGATGGTGATAATCCACCACGACAAGGAAAACTTCCAGTATTTATCATAGTCTCTGATGCAAATGACAATCAGCCAACTTTCGATTCACCTTCATATAACTGTACTGTAAGTGAAGAGACAGAAAAAGGGACAGTAATCTTGCAGCTAAACGCATCAGATATTGACTCGGGTGACAACGGAAGGATCAAATACAGATTAAGTCCACATCAGTCAAATGACATTTTTCTCAATTTTGGTATTATTGAAGATACAGGTGAAATTGTACTCAAGGAAAAAATTGTTTATTCTCCTAGGCAAAATGTATCGGATAATTGTTGAAGCCTATGATAATCCAGCTGATGGACAGTCACTCTCAACGCAGACTTTAGTCCTTGTAATATTGAAAACACAGGAAATAATGCGCCGACAATTGTAATGAATCTTTTGACGCAAAATGAAAATGCCGAAGTTTCAGAATCTGCAAATATCGGGAAGGTTGTTGCCTATGTTGAAGTAGTGGACCATGATGAAGGGAGACAAGGTATGGCTAGCTGTATAATTCAAAGTATTGACTTTGATATACAGAGAATAGACATGAATAAATATAAAATCTTTGTCGCCCAACCTCTAGACTATGAAAAGGATAAAACCCAGACGGTTACTTTACACTGTCAGGACAATGGTAACCCACCATTACCAGCATCTGCATCTTTCAACATTACGATTCTGGATAAAAATGATAATGCACCATTATTTTCCGAAGCACAATACACAGAAAATATTCGAGAGGACTTACCAGTAGGAGACTTTATTCTTCAGGTTAGTGCAACTGATTTCGACTCTGGCAAAAACGGCAAAGTGCATTTTGAAATTCCAGACCGATATACTTATAAAAATTACTTCTATTTTGAAAATTTGAAAAATAACGCATGCAAATTTGAGACTAAACAAATCACTAGATAGAGACACAATGTCGTCATATGTTTTTCCGATCTATGCAGTTGACGAAGGAGAGGAAGGCGAGACTGTCAAGACTGGTTCAGCGATGGTTAATTTGCATATCACAGATGTAAATGATGAGAAACCTGTGTTTAAAACATCACCTTTTACCATCGTTGTGCTTGAGAATCTTCCTGCAGATACACCTGTTGGAAACGTCATCGCTACAGACAATGATCTCGGTATAAATGCTCAAGTTGAATATAGAATACATCCAGATGATAGAAATAAAGTGCCATTTGTTGTGTTTGCGAATGGAAATATTAAGACAAATCAAGAACTAGATCGTGAAACTATAGATAGATATGAATTCAAGGTCATCGCAACTGATAAAGGTGACATTCCTCTAAGCAGTACTGGCACTGTTGTTGTTTTAGTCTCGGATGCTAACGACATGTATCCGGAAATACACTTTCCAAGACCTGGCAATAATACAGCTTACATAATGCAGTCTGTTAAACCATGGCAAATTGTGACAAGGATACTAGCCACTGATGCAGATGAAATAGGAACTGGTAACAGCAGAATACGATTTGACATCACAACTAGAAATGATTCTGATCTCTTTCAAATTAATCCAAATACGGGTGAAATTCAAATAACTAAGTCCCTTGTTTCAGCAGATGTGGGTAAAATATTCAGTTTAAAAATCTTTGTGTCAGATTATGGTAAACCAAGATCAAAAACGGCAGAATCTGTTCTGTATGTAAAAGTCAACTCAGCAAATTCAACAAGGCAAGAGGATCATACAGATGTTCTCAGTAATCAAAATTTCCTTATTGCCATAATAGTTGGCATTGTGACTGTAGTGCTCTCCCTTGGAATTTTGGCCACCATTTGCATAATTCGCAGAATTGACAGAGAAAGAAAGGAAGAACAGAAGAGAAAAAATAACAACCAGATAAAAGTTGATCCAGATATTAATGAGAGACAAGTGTTTGATGGAAGTATAACAGTGTTTTCTCTGCCTTCTGAGGACAGTTTATTAAATGAAAAGAAGAAAAAAGAGGTCAGTTTCTCACTAGAGGACGATGTTTTTTCCGATGACGATCTTATCCAAAAAAATGGGTTGGATGGAACTCACCGGCATTTCAAGGTGAGTAAAGGACATGGTTGAAAATGTGTATTTATGTGCTAGATTGTGGCTTACTTTAAATGCCTTCTGACATTGATATTGTGCCAAGCATGTAAATATTACTTGTTAAACTTACTTTATAAAAAAAGAACTCTAGAAAAAGTAGATACCCTTGTTTTAAGACAAAACATGAGCAGCCCAGTTTTCTCTTGAATCGTTTGTCATGAAAAATTGCATACATGAAGATTTGATTGCATTGAAAAAAGAATTCTAGCAATTTTTATGAGCATTAATAAATACTTTCTTTTTAATATGCCTCAATTTCCTTACAGATATTCATTCTCCTTAAACCTATCATTAGTGCAATCATTTTCATGAAAAAAATGTTAACTGACAAATATTTCAGCGTTACACTAGGATGTTTTTATTACTTCAATATTAAGACTCAAATTAATGTCTGTTGCTTGACATAGGCAGTAAAAGTGATATGAATTTTATTTGATGTCATCTTAAAGGGCATGATTTTATTTGATATTTTCGACTCCTGTTTGATATTAATGCTTCGGTATTGAATCATCGGCTGAAAGCTGTACATGATTAAAGACATAAATGTTGCTTATTTTCATAAACTGTTGTATAATACCACTGCTGATGTTGTCCTAATGATTTCCGTCTTGTCAGTTTTTGTTTTCATCCAGAACATTGATTCAGGAATATTTGTTTATGTTGTTTCATCGCAATTTATTTTTTTGACGAGAATAAAATTTTAGAGTGCTCATAACATGCTACTTCGTTTTCTGTACCTGTTTCAGTTTTCATTTTAGATGTTGTTTTTTTTTTTTACCTGTTCCGAATGTCTGATAGTGAAATACCATTCAGACAGAGAAGAAATTCCCATCAGTTTTATTTCAAACTTCGAATGTGTCCTCTAATATTTTCTCTGTAGGCCACATTTTATTTCTAGAAAGCTTTGTCAAGAGATAAAACACTTATAAGAATGTAAAGTCCCAGTCCAGACTGATCATGAAAAATATTTAAGTTTCGGAGGAAGATTCTTAATTAACCCAAGTTAAGAAGTTTTGTTAGGCAAAAGCTTTTAAAGAGTTATAACCCTTGTTTATTTATCTTCAGATTAACAGGAATTAGTTGATGAATACTCAAAATGTTCCAGTATCAAGTCAAAGCAGTTTTTCTAAAGTGATTTATCAGTGTTCAGGAAAAGAGATATATACTGAAAATCACATCTTATTACACCTTGTAGTTCAGTGTAATTTCCAACATAATATTAGGTGCAGTTATAATCCCACAGCAAATTGAATGCAATGTCTTTGCTGCTTTACAAATACCATGTAATGAAGTCTTTAGGGGGCAAGGAAAATGAAATTTTTACTCATTAAATTTACACATGCCTTTCAGCTGTATTTGAAATAAAGAACGCATTTCCTTTAATACTGGTTTGAAATTCCGAGACTGTTTTTTGCATTAATACTGTCTTTGCAAATATTCTTGTTGTTCATTATAGGAACTTAGGGTTTATTGCAAGTTATTACAAAAATTGGAATTGTACCAAACATTCTTAAAATGTAACAATTTATGTATATATTAGTAATCAAAGCAGGCATTGTAATTGGTAAAAAAGTTAAATTTTTATGTCATAAAATCAGTGAACAATGAAATTAACTGAAGTTTGGCTTAGCAAGGTTTAAAATTTAAGACCATTTGGTAGTTATATGGCTATTACAGGAGTGTAGGCACCATGTTTCTTGATCCTGTCTAGGTTTTAATTATTTTATGGTGAATTTCAGGTGTTTTCAGTTAAAAACTTGATAATACTTACCAAATTTACTGTCTTTTTTTATTGTCTTTTAAGCAAAACATACTAATCGAATATCAGAAAATTGATAACGAGATAATGTTATAGACAGGTTGTGACTGCGTTAAGCCGAACTGATTGTTTTGTTAATTCTCTTTATGATGCAGCCTTAAAAGTAATGCTAATAGTTGGCACTTTGCATAAATGTGATAAAACTTTGCACTTGAGTTATTTGTACTGTAGAATGAAAAAAAAATCTGCATTATTTAAATAGTTCTCAATATATAAGCACTTTAACTGGTATAAATGAACTGTAATACCCTTTGAACTTTGGAAGTGGTCTGTTGAACATTAAATAATTAATTGAGTTTTAATAACTCCAGTGCATGAAAGGAAAAATTTTATTTGCTCAGTTAATAGGTACAGTACACATCTGTTTATTTCAATGCTAAATTTACCGAAAATACTTGCTTGAAAAATGAAGTTATTCTGTATTGCCCTTGACTTTGCACAGAAGAGCTGTGAATGGCTAGGCAAGAACTCCACTAAGTGTCTTGCAAATTATGCATCTTAATTAAACTAATTAATGTAATAATTGTTAGACTATTCATTCACTGTTTACAGAAGCATTCTGCAACGGTTGCCTCACCACAGGGATATAGTAAGTGATATCAGCCCCTTGTTACCATGGTGTAGTAATTCTTTATTTTGACAAGATAATGTGAGATAATAGACCTAATTATATCACCCTGTAGAACAAATAGAACATTCAGTAGTTCCAATCTTTTTTTTCCACATATCTACCTGGTTAAGATGACACATGTTGATATAATCCTCTACACCTTACATTACATTTGTACCTCTTGCATTATTGGCAATTTGAGAGCTGGGTAATTTGTTACCCAGCTAATGTGCTAATTTAATACATTTTCACACTAATTTTCTGCAATTGGCTGTCTGTGTGTTAGGCAAGGTTGCAAGATAAGCCAGAGAAAGTGATGGCACTAAGTATATCACAAAAGGTTTAATCCCCATTTTCCTGGTAAACCCAGATTTTTACCCCAAATCCTTTTTGTCCTAAATATATATATATATTCTATGCTTCAATTATGAATTCAAAGGAACCAAGAATTAAAAATTTTACAGAGAAGTAATACCTTGTCTAGAATGATGTTAACTATAGTCTTCAGCTTTGCGGTCATATTGCAATTGCTTTAAAATCTCTCGAAAAGTTAAACCATACCATGAGGGTGGCAGACTCTTCAAAACCAACCCCTTTCCCAGATATGCAAAGTGATTATAATTGAAAATGCCCAAGCTATGCCCCTTACAGCAAGTCTTCATCAAGGTTTGTAGCATATATTGTAAATGCAAAAGAATCTTAATTCACTTTTCAAAGATTTTTTATCCTGCCGTTTGTTAAACTATTTGTTAAACTATATCTTTAAAACGTTGCAAAAAGTTCTTCATAACATCTGGGATATTTAAAAAGCTTGGAGACTACCAGATTATTCTTGGGAAACAGTGATGACTATATATAAACTCTCCAACCAATTCATTTAATATTTATGTTACAGTTTTGGTTAATATATTAAGAGGTTATGGTTATTATAAACAAAAGAAGACATTCTGAAAATTCAAGAATAAAGTCTTACAGACAAATAATTTATTAGAGATGCTTACCTATACTCAAGTTTATTATTGCCTCCAACAAAAATTACTTAGTTGAAAAAAAACTTAACACGAAACACCTGTTTATATGTAAGTAATTTCAGAGCAACATTAAAGCAATCAAAATAAATATATAAATATTACCTTTCAATGTATGGTAAATATTTAGTTTCAGCTAAATTCAGATTTTTTTTTTTTTTTTTTTTTTACAAGAATGTAACACTGAGGATATTTCATGTCATATTTTATTAAAAAAAGTATAAATTACTATATATTAATAGGAAACTGTTGCTTTCTTTGGCCACTGCATTGGACCTGTTCATCATCAAAATACATTTTGTAATTTTTTGCTTTAATTCAGCTCTGTAATATAAGTAAAGATGCATGTAGAGGTATCATATTAGAATCAGCCACGTCATATGCAATTGAAGGAAAATGTTTACTGCATTTAAGAATCAATAGCTTTCACTGTGGCAAATTAATTTTAACTTATATTTACACCAGACATGCTCTTCTAAAATAGCATCTTCAAAATCTTAGATTATGAGTAAGGTTTATTTTCTCTTATAATAAGGGAGGAACTCTTAAAATCCGCTATTATTATGATTTTGAATAGCATGGTCATGTTGCTTAAACTGTGACACCCATCTTGGTTCTTTATTAGAGGCAATTAAACCCTTTCTTCCAATTGTGTGGACTCTTTATTTGATCAAAGTTTCATTCAAATTACCATTTTAGCGCATTGTTCGCCTTGTGTTTACTAGTCGAAAAGAAATGAACATAAATAAAAACGAATCAAGTGCTTTTGAAAGGATTTTAATTTACATCAATAAGCTGTTTTGTTGAAAAATGGGCAAACGAGAAATTAAAGACCAATACAGTCAATTATAGTTTAGTCCTTTTTCGGGGGTATTGCGAGGACTTGAATAAGATTTGGTATTTAAAAGAGTGCAAATAAATTATTTTGATATGACAAGTAAAATTATAGCATTTTCTTGTATTGGACAGATCGATTTATTGTGAGAAGTTGAACAATACAAGTGAAAAAGGCGAAATTTCAAAAATGATATGATATGAAGAGCTGATTTTTGAAATTACAGCTTTCTTTTATATCGTGAATAATGACACACTGATGGCAGTATGTTTGATAAATTTCTAGTGTGAAAGTCAATGATTTATTATAAACAAGATCACCTGAGCAAGGCGGTTCATATCCCATTTCTGTTTTTTTTTTTTTATTCAAAAAGTTAACCATTTCAGGTATTCTGGTATACAAGTAACTGATGATTTTTGTTTTTCGAAAATGTTTTCGAGGTGATCAGTTAACAGCAAAACAGGTTTAAGTCTGCTCGAGTGTCCTTCTCCAAATTCCTTAAAGAATTTGATATATAAGTCATGTACTGTTTAGTTACTTTGCCTGACTTCAAAAATAAGATTTTAAAACAATGGACTATACAGTGTCTCAGTTGTTCATTTAACTTAATTCATGGTTGAAAAAGAAAAAAGGCGACAGCTTAGATATAAAGTATCTGCATACAGAATTTTTACATTATTAGTGATGCTTTTGGTATAGAAATAGAAGAAATTTTTCAGATCATCATGCATCAAGCATGTAAAAGTTGTTGCAAATATTGTTATTTCATAAAATATGTTCAGGTGAGCTCTCTTGGCTTTGTCATATTTCTTGCATGTTTTTGTTTGTTTGTTTTTTTTAATCTGTTTTTCAATTTTATGTTTTTTTAAATATCCCCTGCTGTTTAATGCAGCTGTATTTACCTGAAAACTGAAGCAATTACTTAAATAAGCTCAAGTGTAAATATAATAAAAAGATATAAATTCTTATTTTTTTTACAATATTTTATTCATGACAGGTGCTCATTGAGTGTTGACAATATCAAGAAATTTACATCAAGTGAAAGGGTTGTTGAAGTAATCAATTTGTATTTCTCAGTTTTGAAATAATTTCTTGGGCTTTAAATTCAGTAGGTAAGTTTTATATAAAAAAAGAAAATAGATTTGCTTGTGATGTTTTCAAAGACGAGGCCATTTGTTAGTAAAATATATGCACTTTTCAAAACAGGTCATATTTACATATTATCTATTCAGCGAAGAGGAATCTATAGCAGAATAATGATATATGCCATGTTGTTAGATCTATTTTCGATACCAGTATTCTAATCACCGTGATTTGCATGAATTCTTAAGAGGGTATCAAATATACAGGTATCAGCTGGCAATAAATTTGATTAAAAATTAATTTACCTTTATTAACATGCTGATTAAGATTTAAGCCCATTTTCATGTAAATTAATGACACATATTCTTAATCTTTAAAAAAAAAAAAAAAAAGATGATAACTCATACTGGGTTTCATTCTGGTATTATACTTTTTTTTTGCAAAATAAATAATTGTAAATGGCTATGATTAAATCAGGGTAGATAATTCAGGAAAAAAAACTGAAAAAAAAACTCAGCAGTTGTTAGTAACTTGGAAAGCATTTCAAAACTGGTAATGTTTTTTTTTTTTTTTTTCACTAGTTATATCAAACATCAATTACTGAGGGGAAATTGTGTTAAGTGTTAGAACCTGTAACTCGACATAAAAACGTTTATTAAACATCAGTTTCATTTAGCCATTCAGCTTGAAGGGTTTTTACGGAAGCTTTGCAAATGAATTAAACTAGAAGACTTTAAGCATAGCATCTCAGATATTTCACTGAAGTTTCTTTTCATCATTAGCGTCGGTGCCTTTGCGACAGGATTAAGTGATTTTGCGTTTGGTAACATTTAAGCAAAGACGTAACTTTAGGCAACCAATTTTCCCACCATTATGTGCCCTGATGTTAAAGTTGATTCAACAGCCATGGGGATTAGATGGTGTAAGATTTGACTGTCTCGTAAAACACTTCTACATCATTATAACCTTATTTTATTTTGTCCTGGGACTTGCTGTTGATCTATTTGAAAATGTGACTGTTTCTTTTTATGTTTTAAATTAGTTGAAATTAGGCTGTATCTCATGCTTGTTAACTAGATTTCAGTTCCCGCTAACGCACTGTTTATTCCTGAATTTCTATTTTTGGGGAAAGTTTCTTCAAGGCAAATTGCAAGAAAAAAAATTAAATTAAAAAGTTCATATGTCTTATCCAATATATCTATGTTAACAGTATTTTCTTTGCATAGGGAACACTTTATTAATAGATTCTTTTCAAGAGAGCAAGAGTGCGGCCTCATTCAAAATCACCTAATTTGATTCTGAATGAAGTTCTCTTTTGTCTTTTCTGGAGGAATTTGGGAAGTTATTAATTCTGAGGTCCCTGTCTGCACTGTGTTAAACTTTTGATTTAGTAGTGTCAGTTTTATATTATATGATAAATTCTTCTATGAAAAAACAAATAAAAGGAGCTGGTTTTATAATATATGGATATAAGATACTGAATATTTTAGCGGTCTTACGCCTACATGGAAAAATTTATTGATACAATATGTGTATATGCAATCCTGCATTAATGTTTCAGCGGCTTTAATTTTTTGTGGTGCCCATAAAAATTCTGCAGTACAATTGAATCACCTTCAGATGGAGAATGAGTGAGTTCAAATGTTAGTGAGCCTGGCTTTAGAGTCCCTTTAAACATTAATTCGGTCATATCAGGACAGGACAGCGCTGACTTGCAATCAAACTACATACAGTCCTCTGATTGATACACACACTAACTACAAGGCCATGATCGACAAAGTCGAAGTGAATAGAATAAAATTACAGGAAATTACAAAATTATTGTCAGTCTGAACAGACACTTTTTTTGCTTGGATCTATAGATGTGATACTTTAAAATCTACTTAAAAAAACAGGTCAGGTCCATATACACTAATGAACCACTTAATGACTGTACTTTACTCTTTGAGCCTATTTTGTTTGGTCTTAAGGTCTCTCTGGGGGTACATAGAATCCAAACTCATTGAGAGAATGCATGACCAGACTTAGTAGGAAAATGCGTGATGGAATAAGTTAATCACAGATAAGGTCTGATTTAAATAGACTTAAATGTGCACAAGAGTCTCGTGCGAGTTTCTGTTTGCAGGTACAGATAGGTTTGAACCTGGATTTCATAAAATATTTATGAGGGTTTGAAATAGATGCAAGTGGCACTAATATTATATATATAGATTGCTTGTTGCAAGAATGTTTGTTCTCAAGTCAAGTGGTGGTATTGAAAAGGACTGCTATAAATTATTTTGAAGTTGAAAATATCGATAATTCAGGAATTTGTTAATAAGTTGATACATGAAGTTTATTTGAACTTTTAAGGAAGTGTATTTACCACAGGTTTTCCCCCCAAGGCCCAAGGGTTTAAACTTTGACAACTGTAATTTATTCACCCACTTACAATATGTGACATTTTTATGAGTTGTTAGGTAGCAGACATTCTGTAGGGGACAAATAGGCTTATCAGTTTTGTCATAACTGTGATGAAGCTTTAGCTTGTTAAAGCTCTTTAAATGAAATTAGCTAAATATTGCTATTTATAATATAATCTGCAATTCATGAATATGTCCTACTTGGATTTTTTGCCAGTCTTGGTGAAGGCAGTTCGTAGAGTTAGATGACTTTTATCTAATGGGGGAGGGGGTGGGGGGAAGGGGTGAGAGTTATGGTCTCCTTCAGTTAAAGTTTACATATGTCTGTTTACAACAAGATATGGTTACCAGAGTTGAAAATGAGCCTCAGATGACAATAGGAATCAGAGTGAAAGAAGAGTAGAACACAGGTGGGGGCATGATGCAGTCTTGTGACAGGCCGAAGTAGAGAAAGATATTTGGGCAGGAAAACTCTTTTGTAACAGTAAAGGAAATGTGTGAGGAAATTATTTTAAAAGTTCAGTTGCTATGAATCCTTACAAATAAGGCAAAAACTTTGCTAAATAGATTCTAGACTCTATTTATACTGGTTATGTCAATATGTTTAAGAGAATTAGTGATGAGTGGAATAATTAGCTTTGTTAGACAGGTCTGTATGATTTAAGGCAAGACGGTCTATCTACATGAAGTCTACGCTCTATCAAAGAGGTGAAAATTGTTGTACACACCCCAGCTGTGTTCACAGCTAAGAATAGTGTAATTTCATTTCTTATGTATAATTTTCCCCGATCTGATAATTTAACACATCTTATTTTAGGAAATATGAAAGTTTAAAGTTTAAACTTGCTTTTGGAACAGACAGATTGTTGTTTTTTTAATCTCCAGAAGTTAGGAAAACGTTGAGATGCTCTGCAAATTTTGATAAATGGTTTGGTTGGTACCAGTAGATTTGTGAGATTAAATATGGATATAGTCACCAGGCTTAAAAGAAAGTTATAACTTAAAATTTTAATATAGGTGTTACCAAATACAGAGACCAAGTAAGTAAAACAAAAATCCTAAGTAATCTGAGTTTCATTACTAATCGAGTAGTCCGAATGAAGAATAAGAAAAGAGAGTTGGCTTTCAATTATGGGAGCACTTGCATGACGGTAACAAAAAAATAAACTGTTTATTGAGAAAGGGAACAGTATGAAAAATTAGTCAAAATTATCATTGTTGTTTCACTTACTCATTTTTTTCATGCGTATATATTCGTAACATAACGAACAATTTAAGAATATTTACATAATGAGAGATTTCATAATGTCTTATCAGTATAAAATAAACTACAAAGATTATCTTACTAGTAATTAATATGAACAATTTTTTCATCCATTATTTGTCAGTAAAGTTATTTTCTAGTTGATCTGTTTGGCACCTGGTCTGCTAAACTCAAAATCAGATTGATTGTTCGTTTATATATAGCTAATTTAGCAAATCGTGTTTCATAGTAACTTCTTGGTGTTTTTGTACCATTGTACCTTGTTATGTAAAAGATAAACTTGATAAATTGCAAATAAGTTCCACAAAATTGATAAAACACAAACTGTTAGAAAGTTTGTGCCAAGATCTTTACACTTAATTTTCTTCCCCACCTGATAATTTGTTCGCTCACTTTGGAAACTTCAGTAGGTTCATTGGCAACAGAGATTTCCTGTATTCTGAATGCACCAGTTCTGGTTGTTTCATATGCAGTCATGCACGCTAGTGGAATTCTTTTTGTCAAAAGAAATATGACAGGAAAAATATCTTGCAAACTTGGTTAGGCCACTGCATTAATGGAGAATCATGGAATTACTTGGTAAATATTTGCCTCAATTTGTACACATCTCTACTAGCAATGAATTATTGCCTGACAACCCATATTGACCTATCATCTGCTTGCAGAAATTGATTTGGGGAATATTTTTGGAATTTTGTTGACTCGTTAGAGACCTCAGAAATGAAAGTAAAGTCATAAGTTATTCTGCAGAGTAACGTGGTCATCTCTGGACATCATCTTTCATAGAAAATCTAGTTACTGTTGGCCACTGGAGAATTACCCTATGACCAAATGGCCACTTTCCCAATTTGTCATGCATTTCCAATTTCAGTAATTACTGGGTAGTGAAAAAAAGAAATCAAGTTAAAAACTCTTTTGTGCACTTTTCTTTGTGCGAAATGCACCAATGCTTCATGTTGACAATACAAAGGCCGAATGCATATGGTTTCTTCATTTGTAGCCTTTGTTTTCAGTGCAATATTTATTTCTTCCAAGAATGAAATGGTTCGCTTTTTTATGATTCACCTCTAGTCAACTGACCGAAGCGGCTAATGAATTCCTGATTACTATAACAGTGTTGAAACCAATCATTTTCTATTAATGCACTTTGTACTGACTTTCATAGCTAATTTTGTTAAGTGTCTTCCAAATGCTTGCAATTAACAACAATAGGTTAGAAACCAGATGCTAGGTTTATAATAGCCAGAATGGAAATAGAATAGGAAACGATTTGGACATTAATTGTATATAAAGTTGATTTCGTATTCATTTAATCATGAAAGTCAGTTCGATTACAAGTTTAGATAACCTAATGCTTTGACATGAATTTCCTATAATATTTTTCAAATGGGTTAATGTCACTTGAAAACAATAGTAATACTTTCCCATTTTCAAGTTGCTTTTATCACAAATAACAGAAATTGTAGTGGACATGGTGATAAAAATGGACAGGTGATAGTTGTAAAATGTGCGGACACCCTTGTTAAAAAGCAGCACCATTCAATCTGTAGATAATAACAGGCCAATGCAGCCATGGAAATGGTCTACTGTTGGTCATCAAATGGTCGTAATAAGCGTGGAAGCATAAAATGACCACAAAGTTTCCGTGACTTGATGTCGATACAGTCACCGATCAGAGGACTAGCCCTTTTATGTGATGTTTTATGCATAAATAAGTAATTCCTTTACGATGGATGATCACAGCTTTACAAATGTTACCTCTACAGCAATGTCAATTTCAGGTTGTGTTAAATGTGTAAAAAAATTAACGAGTTTAATTAGAAAAATATATCATTTAAGTACAAATGAAACGCTCCAGGACATGGATCACAAATATTGCTTAATAATTCAGGTAACTCTAGACTACTTTATAATATTCTCAAAAAATTCAGTGACTGAGGCAAAATATTCTCAGATTAGATGCTACAGTATTCAAGATTTAATGTAATGAAAGCAAGAGTTTATCTTATTAACTGTTATTTATTTATATATTTTCTTTTTATTGTGAAATTAAAGTTTCAGTTCACTGTAAAGATAACAAAAAAGGCACATGCAGTCTGTCACTCCAAACCATACTGCACATTACCAGTTAAAGTCATTCCTATAGATCATTATCTTGATAAAAATATTTTCAGTTTCTTTAAAAGACAAAAGATTGTATGCTTAGCTATAAGAAAAGAATTTGACAGTTATCTAATTATCTTTAATCTAAATGTCTGATGGTATATCTGAACATGTTAAAATTCAAATAGCCTGGGGTAGCCTCCCCTAACTTGCCTTGTGATCCACATATTTCTGTCTGCATTTAATAATACTTAATTATCATGTATGATCAAAGGAATCTGAAATAATTATGTAATTAATTATCTATTTTCTTTGAAGTTTGCAATTTAAATTAACTGTAGAATTCAGGTATTTTAAAATGGGGTGTACAGGGTGCCTTAAAAGTTTTCAAGAGTGTAGAAAACCAACACAAAAATGGTACAGGTATACCAGTACTAAAATAATCCTAAGGAAAAGATGAATATAGGTACTATAATCTAAAAAATTCTAAGCAAGTTATGTTTAATGAAGTGCTATTTGAAGTTTTTGTTCAATGTTAACATCATGTTTTCAGGAGTCATAAAACTGAAGGCTCATTTTTATTAAAATCAAATGCAGTACTAGTAAAAATAAAAGAGATAACATCAAAAGAAACAAAAATAAACATGGAAAATGATCCTATAATTGATACACGATGTTGAGAAAAAATCAAATATACTGTCTGGCTGTCAAATGCTAGAGACTCTTTTTGGTATTTCTGTGGGTGAGACAGACAAGTAATGATAGAAATAATATTGGAAGTTTTGTCATACTGGAGGATCCCTGACAAAAGCTCATAAAATAATTAAACTTCTATTAACAATGGTAGAACAGACTGGTTTGATGCTGAGCAGGGATTTTAATAGACTGGGCTACGATTTTTTAATGGACTTTTGGGATTGTCATTGTGTGCAAGTTTTATGTTAGTTTTACTGTCCAAATGTCAGTAAACCCATGGCAAAGTGGACTCCAGCTGGGCCTGTATTCAATATGTTCAATACATTGAAAAGATATATGTGGTTTGCATCATTGTAAATTAGTACCGTCTTATTGTAACAGCGTCACATGATCACTTCCTTAATTAGAAATCAGGGGTAAAATATTGCGATACTGACCCTCGTTTGTCCATTAAACAATTAAATCAGTGGTGATCATAGTGTTTATGTGATATAAAATGGGCTGATGGAGAAAAGACACCTCCTAGCATCCAGACTTTAGTAATAATTAGGGGAAATTTTGTATCCAGTTTGGTATCACTGAGATCTTTGTCATAAACTCCAGCTTAAACTTTCTATGGTCATCCCACCAAGTTATCGTTTTTGAATCTGTCTGAACTGTCCGTTACAATTTAATGAAAAGATGCTTTATGTAAGTTTCTTTATTTGATTAAGTTTAAGTTAACACACCTTTATGTTAATCATGTAGTGATGGTTTTGATTGGTGAACAGAACCATCCCTTTTTTTAGTAACAATGTCATAGATATCACCGTATCACACAAATTGTTTTCAATATAGACGATCTTTAATTTTTAAATTTTTTTTTTTTAAATTTTTTAAATTTTTTTGGCTTTGTAAAATGGGTCTAGGACCCGGGTAACATTCTTTAATTTGTGCATGCTGAACAAGCATGCAAGTGATAAATAGAAACATATTCTGTTTGTGTGTAAAAATTATCCCTAAAAAATGTCAAAGCTGTAAACTTGAATGAAACTAGTCGAGTTCCAGAAAAAAATAGGTCATACGTACTAGGAGTGCAGTGATCAAGGGACAGATTGCTAGACTCTCAATCTGGAGTTCATTGTTTCAGATCCCATCAGAGAGCCTACAGTGGCTTTCCGTATTCTACACTGTCTGTGTAAGTGCTGGTATGAGCCCAGCAAGAAGTCATCTAGTGGGGATTGAAATATGTTTCAAGAACTTGATAACTAATGGAAGTAGGTTTTAATGAGCACTCTCAAAATATCTTCTTTTTCAGATAAACTGGATAAAAATTAGTTGTCTTTTTGTCAAGTTGTGATCAGTAAAAAAATGCAGTATGTAAAACTGTCATTTGGACAATTTCCTGTTTTACACATTTCAGTTATTCACAGCAGATAAATTATTCATCAAAGACTTTAAAATCCATTTCTACACTAGAGTATTTTCTAGTCATAAATTGTTTTTTTGTTGTCATAAATTGTAATAAAGCAGATACATCCATGGTTTATTAGGGAGTTGAAAGTCCCTCAATGTTCCTTTTTACTATACAAACTAGCGTACCAGCTGTTATCCACGTAAGCAATTTAATTTGCTTCTGTATCCAATAATATAAAATATTTATTCCCATGTAGATGACTGAATTAGACTCTAAATGGACAAACCGTCTGCCATAAAAGGAACAATTTTGATATAATTGTTCGGTTTTATGTGTTAATATGTTTCCAAATGGTTATTTTTATTGGACAAATCAGGAAAGAAAAAGGTTTCAAATTAAGAAGTCATGTGTTGAAGATTTTGTGTTTTGTAATATCGGTCTTTCATTGCCAGGCTGCATTTAATTTTCTTTTTGTAAGCTTTCTCATGAGAAATAAACATTTATGAACATCTTTATTCTTTACACATCTGCTCAATTAAATACACCAAATCGTAATACCTTACTAATTTTTTCAAAAACGTATTTTAATGAAACAAATACTGTGTCTGTTCTGTTTTGAATAAGGGCTAAAGGTTAAAGACAGAGGACATAAAATTACCAAAAATGGAGAAATTGTTCATAAATATTTTCTTGTTTCTAATTAGACAATATTACATCATGTTCTTATAGTCACATGTAAATTTCATTATAAAACTGTGTACCATTAACTTATTAACTTACTACTAAATTAATTGTATTTTCAAAGCAATAACGACTGTCAAATATTTCTAACAGGCAGTCACACAACCCATGATTCTGAAAATGATCAAAGATATTAATGAATATTCTCTATTTTTCAGCCGAACCTGTCATACCTAGCACCAGGCCAGAAGAAGATAGAAGACAACCACAGTGAAACATCGGGTGATACAGGGACAAGTGATAGTGGAAGGGGTGGCAGCGATGAGGAAATTCACACCAGTATGTCACAGTCACCAAGAGATAAAATGATGGGTAAGTGTATTTTTGTTTCAGATTTATTACATTAATTAGCAGTTTTTACATTGAAATGATGGAATAGAGCATGAATATGTGTGCTGTTTCATAGATTAGTTTCCATTCCATGGTCTTATTAACAGCTTACATTGTATGTACAGGTCATTTTAGTTGATTAAAAATTTTTAGTCTCTCTTTAGAAGGCTAGTCAAGAAATATGCAGCTCCTGTGTTAGTTAATTGACCCTGTGTACAATTAGTAATGTAATCTCTCGTATGTATGAAACAGACTATTTGAATGGTAGAAATGTCTTCAGATTTAATATTTCAAAATATGGCTGGCCTGATCAATATTAGGTCATACTTTTATTGCTAGACAAAACAAATGAAAGACAAGGAGGCTTGACATATGCAAAAGTTTTTAGCAATATGACAAAATGTATAATTATTTGATATAGAAGGTCTTGCCTTTTGAACTGTAAGTGAACAGAAATTTAAAAATTGATGAAAGTGAGCCAGAGATGTTGTGTGAGGGAAGTTTTTTTTCTAGGTTTATTAGAAAACTGATCATGGATGTCTTTATTGCCTGTTTCCGAACCATTTGAGGCAAGTTAGAATCAAAGCTTGGCAGTTTTTATTGGTCTTCATTTCTGTGTCGTAATCAATGTCATTGATGAAAACAAATGATGATACTGAGTACTTTCTAATTTCCAACTTGAAATTTGCAAAATTTACCGGAATGTTAACTTTTAAAACTTTGAAATATTTTAAGCAATTAGAATTCTAGTGCAAAACGGTGAAACCATTTCAGAGTGACAAATATCCTTAATAAGTGTATTTCATTTATCTAATCTTCATTTTGTTTCATTTCAGATTTTACACGGCCCCTGCCACCAATATCGCATCAGGAAATCATCCCATTCTCATTTAAAAAGGGCTTGGCCCTTCCCTACAATAACAGAGACTATGGCAATAGGCCAGATGTTATAAATAGTGAGAATATAGAAATGTCAAGGCATGACCTTGACCCCTCACAGACACGGGTTATCAACCATGGCAGTCCATCTGCCCAATGATTCTTTAGATAGATCGCGAAATAAAGTAGTTCCTTTTACAGACTGACTCTGGTATCCATAGTGATACTAATTCAAATGAAGGCGATACAAAAGATTGCATGGTATGATGTTAGAAACATTAATTTGTGCTTGAAAAATGGAATTATTAACCTTTAGTGCAGATGTTGATTCAGAAAAACTAATCTGTCACCATATCGCCAGGAAGAGGGTTAAAGTGGGAATTTTAAGGAAAACTCTTCAGTATTTTCTGTGCTTGTATGTGATATGTTTTGGAATTACGCAACTGTTCAATATCAAGTGCTTCCATGCATTCATTGATCCAGGACATTATAAACAGTATAGCTATATTCATATTACTGCTTGATATTCAAAAAGATGTTGCAGCCAAGATGTGTTGGGCAAATAGCCTGCCAAGACTTGTATCTTGCTTACTATGACTAGACCAGAACCAGGAAAGGTGGTCATGCAGACCAGTTGGGAACCAGACACAGAGATGTAGAATTAGATTAGCCATGATTTAAATGAGAATTTAGGTAAGACTAAAATAAGTTTTATGTAAAATAACACATTGTAATTGAAATAAAGCATGTGTAATTAGGTATAGATATTATTTTTCCTGTTTCATATGTCTCCGTTTTACCATTTTTGTAAGTGTTATGACAATTAATTCTTTATCTTCAGCATTATGCATATTATTTATGACATCATTAGGGTTTTTTTAGGGTTTTACATATGAAATGCCTTGAAATTGATAACGTTTTATTACTGAAGTAAAAACAATACAGGAAGTATCTATCAAAGTATGGGAATTTGAGAATCTTCATTTAATTTCAATATAGATTCCCCTAAATGAAAAAAAGAACTGGATGTATTACCAAGCATTCTGTTTAGACTGTATCATTGTACAGTGAGACAATACAAAAGTTGCTTATATAAAAGAGATCTTGAGTTAAAACACAGAGATCATACTTGATTTACCCACCACGCATCATAAAGATTGCAAAATGCAACCATTTGATAGTGGTTAGAGAACTATCAAACATGATGGTTAAGTTTTTCACCAATGTTTTAAAAATTGTCTTTCAAGTTTTGCAAGCATATATGTCCTAACTTTATGTCTCTATCTCATTCTTGTTTTCAGGACAATGGAGAGATCGGTTATGATTGAAAAACAGGACCTGAGCCATTACAAGTTGTCATTGTAAGCTTACTTTTGATTGGCTGCCCGGAACTGCTATTCTTGATGCCAGCCTATAGAAACAAAGACATATTTTAAGGCTACCATTGTCAGCTGATGCTGGCAACCTAAACAAAATCCTGCTGCATTTACAGAACTGGAGACTAAGAATGAACTTTCTGTCTGAAATGTGTGTTCCCTAAAATTAGCAAAAATGATGAAATTGTCGTATAAAAAATCCCTCCTGTAAATTATGCAAAATATGTTATGTACTAGATGCAAGGAGCTTGCTTGATGAATAGAAGTTCTAAAGAAATGTGTGTTGTATAATATATATTATGTGAGGTATATGTGCAATGGAAAAACTGTATTATTAACATGTGATTTGAATTGTGAAATCTTGAAAGGAAAAAAAAATAACTTACTTACAAGGCAAACTAAGTTTATTACAGGCAGATCTGATTGTATTAGACTTGGTGATATGTCAGCCTGTTGAATCAGAGGTCTGGATGACTTATGTACTTCCTGACAAATCAAAATGAAATATACATTTGTTTTTGAATATCATTATGTAATGACATTCTTGCTGCCATATATTTGAAACAAATTTGAATACTTTTGATTATGATGATTTCATAATATGATATTTTCTGTACTTAATTTATGTTATTTTGATGTTATTGTGATAAATATTCATATTTAATGTTCTACAAAATACAAAAATACTATGTACAATGTCTTGTTTTCATTATAAAGTAACACAGAATACAGGAAGATAACTTTTTTAAGTTAAGCTCAGCTTGGCAATGTTGCACAGAAATTTGTTGTTGAGGTTATTTTTGATCAGACTATTGTCAATTTGCCTGTCCAGCTTATATGTTGACCTATCTTCTACACTAATACCTGTACCTGTATTTCAGCATCAGTTATATATTACAAACGTTTTTAAAATATGTTTAACGCCTTTAGGATAATACAATACTTTATAACCTGATTTTAAAAACAAGTAATCTACCAATAAGTTAAGACTGCAAAAACTTTATCTTATTTGATAATTAAACTAGAACTTTACGAGTTGGATGTGTCGCCTGATGATAGCATAGCAGTTATTTAACTTTTTTTCTATGGAATGGGGAATTTAAGGGCCCGGACAAGAATTAAGTATGAAAAATTACAAAGGGAAATAACTGAAAAAAATGTAAAAAAGAGTTATGGTTCTTGAGCACTTCATCTCTACACAGTGAGATCTATTCACCTATGAAGTTTCAAGTTTACATCTTCAAAACCTTTCAAGTTATGCCCTGGACAAGAATTAAGTGTGAAAATTACAAAAGGGTAATAACTATAAAGTTATGCAAAAGAGCTATGGTTCTTGAGCACTGCATCTCTACACAGTGAGATCTATTCACCTTTGAAGTTTCAAGTTAATATATTCAATACCTTTCAAGTTATGCCCCGGACAAGAATTAAGTCTGAAAATTACAAAGGGCAATAACTAAAAAATTATGAGAAATAGATTTATGGTTCTTGGGTAGTGCACCCTCCGACAATGAGATCTATTCATCTGTGAAGTTTCAAGTTGAGATCTTTAATACCTTTCGAGTTATGCCCCGGACAAGAATTAAGTGTGAAAATTACAAAGGGCAATAAGTAAAACATTATGCGAACAAGAGTTATAGTTCTTTGGCACTGTACCTCTCCACAATGAGATCTATTCATCTATGAAGTTTCAAGTTGACGTCTTCAAAACCTTTCGAGTTATGCCCCGGACAAGACTTAAGTATGAAAAATTACAAAGGGCATTTACTCAAAAATTATGCGGAAGAGAATTATGGTTCTTAGGCACTGCATCTCTCCACAGTGAGATTTATTCACCTATGAAGCTTCAAATTAATACCTTCAATAGCTTTCAAGTTATGCCCCAGACAAGAATAAAGTATGAATAATTACAAAGGGCAGTAACCCAAAACTGTGAGAAATAGAGTTATGGTTCTTGGGCACTCTACCTCCACACAATGAGATCTATTTACCTATGAAGTGTCAAGTTGATATCTTCAATACCTTTCAAGTTATGCCCCGGACAAGAATTAAGGATGAAAAATTACAAAGGGCAATAAGTCAAAAATTATGCAAAAGAGGTTATGGTTCTTTGGCACTGCACCTTTCCACAATGAGATGTATTGACATATCAAGTTTCAAGTTGGTATCTTTAGTACTTATAGAGTTATGCCCCGGGCAAGCAAGATGGGACGCCGACCCCGCCGTGTCACGCGGACACGCAAGTAACACCTGTATGTCCCCTGACTATAGTCAGACGACACAATAAAAGCACAGGACCTTTGCCTACTGATAATACAGAAAGCTTGTAATCCAAAAAGAGTTTTAGTTTGATCTTTAACTGATCTTCCGCATTTCCATTTGAAAAGACATTATATTAAGGACACATTTATCACTGCTGTACACAGGCCATGAAAAAGTTTGATGAATGTCCTAAACATATCTTAAGCACTACCAACTGAAAAATAAACATAAACTTAGGCTCCATTTATCACTGCTGAACACATGGAAAGGTGCCAGGAATTTCATAAACTTACCTTCCACTACTACCATCGAAAAAGCCTTATTGGAGGTCCCATTTTTCACTGCTGAACACAGACAAGGAAAAAGGTATCAGGAATGTCCTGAACTTACCTTCCAACACTGCCATGTAAGAAGACATAAACTGACGTCCCATTTATCACTGCTGAACACAGATCATGAGAAGGTACAAGAGATGTCCTAAACTTACCTTCCAACAATATCAAGTAAAAAGACATAAACTGACGTCCCATTTATCACTGCTGAACACAGATCATGAGAAGGTACAAGGGATGTCCTAAACTTACCTTCAAACACTATCAAGTAAAAAGACATAAACTGAAGATCTGCTGAATGCAGATCATGAGAAGGTACCATGGATGTCCTAAACTTACCTTCCAACACTATCAAGTAAAAAGACATAAACTGACATCCCATTTATCACTGCTGAATGCAGATCATGAAAAGATACCAGGGATGTCCTAAATTTACCTTCCAACATAATCAAGTAAAAAGACATAAACTGACGTCCCATTTATCACTGCTGAACACAGATCATGAAGAGGTACCAGGGATGTCCTAACCTTACCTTACAACACTCCCAAGTAAAAAGACATAAACTGACGTCCCACTTATCACTGCTGAACACAGGGATGTCCTAAACTTACCTTCCAACATAATCAAGTAAAAAGACACTGATGTTCCATTTATCACTGCTGAACACAGATCATGAGAAGGTACCAGGGATGTCCTAAATTTACCTTTCAACCCTCCCAAGCAAAAAGACATAAACTGACGCCCTATTTATCACTGCTGAACACAGATCATGAAGAGGTACCAGGGATGTCCTAACCTTACCTTACAACACTCCCAAGTAAAAAGACATAAACTGACGTCCCACTTATCACTGCTGAACACAGATCATGAAAAGGTACCAAGAGTTCCTTAATTCATCTTTCCACACTCCCAAGTAAAAAGACATAAACTGACGTCCCATTTATCACTGCTGAATGCAGATCATGAGAAGGTACCAAGAGTTCCTAAATACATCTTTCAACACTCCCAAGTAAAAAGACATAAACTGACGTCCCATTTATCACTGCTGAATGCAGATCATGAGAAGGTACCAAGAGTTCCTAAATACATCTTACAACACTACCAAGTAAAAAGACATAAACTGATGCCCCGTTTATCACTGCTGAACACAGATCATATGAGGAGGTGCCAGGGATGTACTAAACTTTTCTTCCAAAACTAAAGATTGAAAGGACAAAAAACTGATATCTTATTAATCACTGTTATACACATACCAAGAAAATGTACCAGCACTGTCTCTTAAATGGGATGCTGAGCAGCTCTCTGTATTTTTGATAATTTCCTATAATGACTGACATCTTTTATGGCATTGCTGATGATTTAATATATAGGTATTCTGTACCCTTGAGGATTACATGTTATATCAAACTGACAATAAAGAGATCGTCTTTTTTCATGAAAATATATCACTTTAATGTCAACGATTCCTTATAATATGTAACTTTGTCAACTTTTCCTTATTAGATTTGATATTTCTGTGATGTATTTCAATATTAGGAACTATAGCAGTACAAACACATGTCTCGAGGAATATCAAGGGGTCAATACAAATTATAGCACATTTTTAGGAAGGACGTGAATCTTTTAAGACTCGCAAACCTTCACGAGAGCCCTCCATTAGCTCCCTCATTTGAAATTATCCATGTTTTAAAAGATGACCAGAAGAAACGTTGAGTCTTTCTAACAGTACAACTATACAGTATAAAGTTTTTGCCAAAGCCACAAAACAATGTGCACATTTTACAGCAAACATTCAAATCAATGTTTCATTGTTAGAACTAGAAAAAAGAGCTCTTTAAGCACAGAATGAAATAAGAGATGTTATTTTACAAAAAGCCATTTTACTGAAACAATTAAACATAAACAGTCTTTCTAAACAATTAGAAACAAAGATAACAGATTATTTACTAAATTCAATTTTCTTAAAATCTGTTATTATGGCGAAGGCACAGTTTTAAATTACTGACACAAGAAAATGTTAAATTGGAAAATCATAACACTTTTTTCTGTGACTATTAGATTAAGCACTGGGAAAATAACTTTGATAGGCTGGTATTGAAGAAAGTAAAGGAATATTTTTTTAAATATATTTTTTACAAGATAACTGTAACACTGACTTAGGAATCATCAATGGACATGATCTAAATATTTGTTCTACTGGCCTCTGCCCTGTCACGTAGTATTGTAGTATTCGATGAAAGAAATTTGGTACAGTACAGGAACGGTGTTTTATGGATTTTATAGCAAATAAAACATTTCCTGCAGACGACAAGGCTGTAAGTTTGTTTTTGGTATTTCCCTAATCAGTCATTTGTTTAAACGCACTTTGTGTGATATTATAAAATATAATAAAAGACTTCGCTTAAAATACCGGACTTCTGGATTGGTTTTACCATTGCATGAAAAGGTGTCTGGCAAAAAAAAAATGAGTAGCGTCAGTTTCAACTATACAGATGAAGGGCGGTACAGGTTGATCATTAGACGACACCACCTCTATAGGTTGTCTGAGATAAAAGTAAGCAAACCATTCCAGAGACACTCCTGGTTCTACATTTTCAGTGTTTTGATTTAACCTGTTCAACATCTCATAGGTAGTGTTAGTGGAGGGAATTCGCGATCCCTGGCTTAAAAATTATTTTTGCACCACCACTGAATTCTCTCCCCAACCCTTCGAAAACCTTTTTAGCTCACCTGTCACGTAGTGACAGAGTGCGCTTTTGTGATCACCTTTTGTCCGTCGTCTGTCCGTCCGTTAACAATTGGTTTGTTAACACTCTAGTGGTCACATTTTTGCCTCAATTGTCATGAAACTTGGTCAGGATGTTTGTCTCATTAATATCTCGGACGAGTTCAAACATGGGTTATCAGGGTTGGAAAACTAGGCCACAGAGTCCAAATATGGAAAAACCTTGTTAATAATCTAAAGGTAGCATTTTCAGTCCAAATAACCTGGAAATTTGTCAGAAAGATTCTATGGATGATTTCTAGCTCAGTTTTGAATATAGGTTCTCTGGGGTCAAAAACTAGGTCACAGAGCCCGAAAGTAGAAAAACCTTGTAAAAGCTCTAGAGGTTACATTTTTAGTCCAAATGTCCTTGAAATTTGTCAGAAAGGTTGATTCAATGATTTCTAGCTCAGATTTGGATATGGGTCATCTGGGATCAAAAACTAGGTCACATGGTACAAATATGTAAAAAACTTTTTAACTCTCCAGAGGTTACATTTTCAGTCCAAATATCCTAGAAATTTGTCACACAGGTTTTTTTGATGATTTCTAGCTCAAGTTGGAGTATGGGTCATCTTGGGTCAAAAACTAGGTCACAGAGCCCAAATATGGAAAAACTTTGTAAACACTCTAGAGGCTACATTTTAAGTCCAAATGTCCTGGAAATTTGTCAGATAGGTTGTTTTGATGATTTGTAGCTCAAGTTTGGATATGGGTTATCTGGGGTCAAAAACTAGGTCACAGAGCCTAAATATCGAGAAACCTTGTTAACACTCTAGATGCTACTTTTTCAGTCCAAATATCCTGGAAATTTGTCAAAGAGATTGTTTCAATAATTTCTAGGTCAAGTTCGAATATGGGTCATCTGGGGTCAATTAACCAGGTCCATAGCAACTTTGTTAAAAGCAGTCATACTCAGGTGAGCGATACAGGGCCATCAGGGCCCTCTTGTTTGTACATACTCCTTTCATACCCATCTGAGGACAAGACCACCATTCCCGTTTACTGTATATCTTATATTGTATAGAGACTACATTATTTCTCTCAATTTTTCGGAAGGAAAAAAACTTCTTTATAGATGTTTAAGTTTCACCAAAAAGTACTGGAAATCATCAAAACAATAGTGTCTTAACCAATTGAAAATCAGTTGAAAATTGCCCAAAGCAGCACTTGTTGTCTATGGCATTCAGATTTAGTAGACGTCCTACAATAAAATCATACTATTTAAACCAGTCACAGGAACGTTAAGAAATACTTGACTCAGAGACTTTGATATATTATACAGTCTTCTCTTGGCCTTTGTTTCAAAAATCAGTTGCAGTCAGTAGGTGTGTTCTGACTATATAAAAATCCTAGCAGTTTGCCGTTAGTAACTAGAGAGTTTCTACGGTTAAAACCACTGTAGTCTTAGACCCTAGAATCTGCGAGGCTGTCTCTCAACTGAACTTTTGCTCGCTGTAAATTGTTTTAAATCTCAAAAGGGACGATGGCACAGTATATTTGCAAAAGCTAATAAGCTGTTCTAACTTGAAAACTGATTTTATTCCATTGCACTAGAATGTTCACGTGTATCGAAATTAATCAGTATATTTTTTGTGGTAATTTACAATGTTTCATTTCCGTACGTAGGTTTAATTTTGTTCCATCAGAGGAGACGATTGATTGCTAAATTTCCACTCTAAGTGCAATAAACGATAATGAATTTTGCAAATCTGAGTAGTACTTACATGATCACGTAAGCATTTTATCGTCTGAAACAAGGAAAATAACAGTAATTCAGAGCTGTACCGTAAAAACCTCACTTGATGTTTTTTTTTCTCTAAAATAGAAAACATATTATTCGTGACACAAATTGCTTAGATTCTTTAAAAAATGGGTCCTTTTGATAGGGTATATTTACTAAATGATCTCTGACAAAAGCAGAACAATTAAATAAACTTTTGACATATCTGAAAATGGAAAGTTAGGTAGTGCAGTGTTCGTTTGAATGGTACTTCTAAAAATTTGAACTTATAATTTAAACAAATCTTAACTGAAAGTTACAACTCAGAATTTAGATACTAGTCATACTGAAAGAAAATGCGTGGTTTCTAAATTTTTCTTACATATCCGTCTATAGATTTATTTTCAAGCTAGTCTCACAGTGAATTTGAAAACGTTTGGTTGCATAACCGCTTATTCTTGTCAATGGGTGCAATGGGTGCCAGTCAATGCTTTCTATCAGTCATCGAATCTGTTAACATTATCACGACTTAATTTTAATTATATAATATCGTCTGCAGCTTTTAGGCGCTTCTGTTTCTTGGAAAATTGCAAGCAACGGCTTTTTACGTTTCTTTTGGCGTTTCTTTTCTACAATCTGTCAGCACCTTTGTTTTACTCTTCAAGAAAATCAGCAGCAAAGGAGGAAAATAAGTAGACAAGTTTCCGAATGTTTGTCATAATTGTCTTCAGTTTTCGTGACATAAACCATGTAACCTGTCAGATATAACACTGTGTTCGAAGTTTTGGCATGCCAGTGCAGTGTTGGAAATTAGTCTGGAATCTCTATCATCGTAACATCTAGTCATCCAAAACGTTGGGGTAATTTGCAGAATAAAAAACATGACGTCAAGGCAGTTCAGAACACGTTCCAGTTCACAAAATAAACAAGAAACCTGCCACCGAGTGAAGACAGACTGGTTTTAACAGACTGAAAGTATCTTCAGTTTCAAAGTATCGCAAGCAGTCTCACTAATGATTCGACAGACTGGCTGTTTGTTTTATCAAAACACGATTTAGATACGGCGGGTAGCAAACATTTAGTCGGTTTATTTCACAGCAACAATGTCTTGAGTCTCACTGAACTCGGCTCGTTATTATGAAATGAAAATTCAAATAACTATTTGTTACAGGGAGATGAAATGGTCTTTACGAAAAAAGTGGTCTCTAATTGCATGTATGTCTAGCCCAACAAATTGTGCGCCAGGGCTCTCTATTATATAGACGATGGTCGCCCTTCGACATACATCTATGTAATATCAGTTTGTAAATCGGTCGGTCTTGCAGTCGAAATATTGAGACTAATGTATGTCAAGCTAAGCCAATAGTTCACTGTCTTCTCTCTGATATCTTAGACTTTGGTGATAGACTTTTCTGATGGAAATTTTGAGTGCACATTTGATTGCGTTATTTAATACGTTTGAGACAAATGGAGCAAATCTGTTCTCATAGCTTTCATAGCCAATCTTTGCAGCCCCTCTATTGGCGCGAGTGGTGTGCAGACTTGCAGCTCATTCGTAGTAAAAAAATGCATACAAGAGGCGTCGCGTGCATTGTTCGTTTCTAAATTTCACCACAGAGGAACAAAACTCGTGATACGTCTTCCCAAGACTATCGTTATGTGTTTTACGTGGCATTTTCAGTTTTTATGAGAAGGACTATTAAAAGTCGTTTTATTTTTGAACAACCAATTACCAGAACTTGAAATTTTACTCTCCCGTAATTATGAGTTTTACGACTCACTACTGAGGCCATTTCAAAAATTAAGAATTGTGGTATCATTTTTAATGATTTTTTACCTCGTAAATCTAGTGCATTTTTCTCAGTGCAACTTTTTTCTGTTACGTTCATGTGCATTTAGAATAGATTCACAATTTCACAATCTAAGAACACGCACGAAGCATCAGTTACTGTCATTATAATTCTATTCCTAATGATGTATTCCTGGAATAGCTTGAACAAAAAAAAGAAAGAAAGAGAGAAAAGAAAAAGAGAAAAAAAAACAGAAATATATATGTATGAAAATAAAAGGAATAAACCTCTGTAAGAAATCTGTCGAGAAGATACTTAACATCAGGTCTTAGACTTTGGCGGACCGCTCTTGGGAACGAATACAGGTACAAGGGCCGCAGCTGAGACCAAAGTCCGCGCAGAATTACTTCCCCTATCATATCAGTTGATGTAACCGATGTGTTCCTAATAGCAACTTTCAACAAATGGTCATAGGCTTATTGTCGCATTGTATGGTTGTGAACTTCAAGATGTGATTTTAATTTCATATGCAAGGTATGGTTAGATTGTTAGTAACTTAGTACCTATGGAAACGAATGCATGCAGTTGCATCGTGGGAGCAGTACATACATACATGTATTCAAGTGTGAAAAGAAAACGGGAAAAAAACGTATAAAAATAATAACGTATAAAAATAATACGTGAAGAATAAATATGCATTGTAAGTTAAATAAAAATGCTGTGTATATTCGACTATATGCGCAACTAAGTGAAAAAAAGGCCAAAAAGTATGTCCGAGTACTTTTGATTTCTACCCATGCATTTCTACTATGGGTGCACCCATAGCTACCCGATACCGTTTTTTTTCATTCGGAGAGATTCGACTTTATTATGTGATCAGCTGGAAAGAAAGCACAGCTGGTTCTTGTTACTGGTTCCACATGTATACCAACTCTTTAAAAATATATTCGTTATGTTTTATGTATGGTTTAATTCCTATTTAACAAAGTACACATACTTTTCATTATGTCATAAAATGGTTTAGTACCCTGAGCTGTAATTGCTTAAACTTGCAAGAAAATGAAATTGACTGAAACGAAGCTGAAATTATGTTCATCGGTTTGAAAAGGTTTTTTGGTTAAGTGGATAAAAAATTCACAGCACGCGTTGAGATTGAGAAGTACTAGGTTTCTTGTCATTGTTAATTATTGTTACCACATTTATTGCTCGAGTTAAATAGCGTTGTGATTGATTCAGCAGACACACTTCTATAGAAAAATCTTTTACATGCTGTGAAAATAACAGTCGTACTAAGTTTGCTGGTAAATCTAAGGGAAGCTACTGGTACAAATAGAAAAATGGCTGTCTAATGTAGTTGTCTCTCCTAGTGGTGAAAGATCTGGATGATTAGTATGAATGACTGAATGAATGAATGAATAAATGAAGGGCTAATGACGATAACTCAGTTCGTGTTTCCTTTCTTTAACAAAATTGCAGCTTAATCATTGCTGGTAGCTTTCAAGCGACAAGTTTTTCACAACATACTGATGCACACTTTTATTTATGGGTTTCAATTTTAATAATGAAAATCAAGATTAAAAGAGTCTGAATAAGGTCAATATCCGTTGTTGAGCGTTTTGTGTTGCTGAATTGTTCACAACAGTATCACAGTTCACAACAGTGTCACAGTTCATAACAGTATCACAGTTCAAAAAAATGTAACCTCTCAAAAATCAAGATCGATAGATCAAGGCCATGGGTTTGAGCTTCGCTGCGGGTTTAACCATAAACTTATTATAGTTGAGGGGGTTAAGTGCATGTCAGTTGTCTGACGATGTAAACAAACTATAGCATTTAACTTAAGAAATTTACCCAAAGAAAACATTTCATTACGCTGATCAGACCGCGGGTAATGTCTGTGTCCGTTTGTCATTTTTTTCACCGAATTGCAATTATCGTATAGATAACAATATCATTACTTTTTTTTCTTGACCCCCTCATTTATCTATCGAAAACACTAAAAAACAATAATATATGAATTTGTATTTCTTGAAACGTGTGGTAAATACGAGCCCCAGGGGAGATTATCAGTGATAGGCTGGCAGAATATGCCCGTATTCCCGTTATAAATAAGTATATTTTGTTTTACTTAATGCTTGTCCCTCCTCAAAAAGCCTGAGGGTCTCCGATTATAATAAAGATGAAATAGAGATGGAGTATCGATAACAACGATATTCTGATGACTTTCACGATAATATTCAGATGCACCGATAGCGATTTTACGGTGATTAACTTTTTTCATATGACACATTAAACGCATAACTTAAATCTGGCATATTTACAATCCGAGAAATCAAGAAAAAAAGGACGATTATGATTGACAGTGAAGAAGATGATGATGATGACGTTGTTGATGATAGTGATGATGATGTTGAGATGATGACGTTGAGATGATGATGTTGTAACCAAAGCACAATTACATGAGAATTATTAAGAATATTTTACGTAAAATAAATGAAGGTAGCGATTGTGATCTTACCTTCATTATTTTGAACTTTTTAAATGTAACCGATTTCGTTTATTAGAACCGAATAAAAATATCTTGCTTCCCTACTGGTTGTCATAGCATTATGTAAATGTTAAGATAAAATGACATCAGTAGGGTTTTCTGTTGGTTTCGTAATGTACATGCCTTCATTTATTTATTTATTTATTTATTTATTTTTTTTTTGATATTTTTTTTTTTGTAAAAAACTTTGCTTTGATTGGGAATCTTGATCAATCTCCATAACATTTGCAAACCATCACTGGATTCTTGATTTTTTTAACTGGCAACGCACATAAAGCTAGCTTTAGTTTAAATGTAGATTACGCCAGAAAGCATGGAACTGAGTTTTTACCTGGTCAAAAAAGTGTTTTTTTCTGTGAGATGTTTGTAAGAATATCTCACTCAGGAAATTATTCGGTCTACGAAGCGAAACTTTAGTTTGATTAATTCACTGTTTTATAAACAGTCTAGATTAACGAATGACGTTTAATAAGGCTTAATATATTACAGTGATACTTTTAGACTATGCTGTTTATTTCACTGTTTGCAAAGGGCTCTGGTGCTGGTTTTCTCCCGAGGAGGTTGACTCAGACACTCTCACATCTACATGAGATATACTAGCGGTTTTGAATTAATTATAATAAAGCCGACATATTTTTTTATTTTATTTTACATTAACCCTTCACCTATCTACTTTTGTATTTATTGACTTGTTTGATAACGACGGCACCAATGTAGATTATCTTATATACGTTTTACTTTTATTTTGCAAGGCTACTAAAACATATTTTCGCTCCATAATCTTTTTTGCAATATTTCACAGGGATTATTCCTGACACTTTAAATGATGGATGACCCTTTGTTTTAATTCTGTAAAATGTCATGCATGCTTGTTGTAGAATGCACATTAATCATGTTCCCAAAAGCAGAGGTTTGTAAAACAGAGATTAGATTTATAGAATATGGAAAAGTTTGGTGTATTTTCTAAAGACAAAATCTGCATTGGCCGGGTGTTCTAGCGAGCTAAATTGACAGATCAATTAAAGAATCTCAAATTGGCCCTCGCTTATCTGTCATTTCAGCCCTTTAGGTCCATCTTTGTTTACTCTCAAGTTAACTATTGTTCCGGTTTACTTTGACAGTGTTCGTGCTTGCACGAGAGTATTTGCTTAGCCACGCCCACTGTGCGATGTTTACTCAAAGTAGCCATTTTATTGATATTGTTGATGGCGGCGCTGTTAATCATTCTGCCCGAGTTTTACATTTTGCTTCCTCTCCGCTATTTCTTTCATTTTTAGCGCCCAATTAAGAGCAATAAAAGTGCTTCACACTTTAGTATTAATAGCAATTCCATCAGAATGCCTTTTTCGAAATGATTATGAAAATTATACACCCGATGATATTTTATGCTCGCATAATTGACTTAGGGTGTTATTTTCGCATGGAAGAAATGTTTGTTCAGACGGGAGGCAAAGGGTCACTCGTGGGTCTATGAAAAATATGGTGGTGGTAACTGCTTTTCACACCGGGTCAGGGAAAAGAAAAAGTCAACATCTTGATCAAATTTATGTTCACATTGTCAGGTGTCCGGTCCGCCTTCATTATTGTTACTGCTGCTGGTCTATGTGGAGAAATTAAGGGACATCAGACAATAGGGCTACACTGACTTTGTAATAAGCCCATAAAAATACGAATAATTGAATTAAATAAATTAGATCCACGACATCCTCCCATACCGATCAAACAGGTGAAAGGATTGCTATCAGCTGCAGGAAGTGACGTCACTGTTTTATTTTTCAAGTTTCTCTTGCAAAGTCGTCATCGTACATACGACAACGGAAGTACTAAATAAAACATTCTGACAACTATATTCTACAAATCCTTCAAATAGTATATGTTGCTTAGAACATTTGTGCGTCTTACAAATTAAGTCCAAAATCTTGAATTCAAAAGATAAAGTTTGTACTTTTTTCGGTTTAAGTATGTTGTCTTCATTTAATAATACATTTTCTTCGTAAAACTGTATAATTTTGCATCACAGGGTCGAAGTTAAAAGCCTCATCTTTCTCCCAAAATATAGTGCTTTCATAATACTGACCACTTTGGCGCCACGCAAGAAATGGAAATGAAAGAATTATATATGTGAATTGTAAAACATTTCATATCCAAACGTTTACAGCAAAACTATGCTAAATACTTATAAAGACTCAGGTGAGGTACACTAATATTGCAACGTACCCCACAGTTATTTGTTGATTCGATATGTTTGGCATTTTCTCTCAGACTTTTTCCGCTGAAACTTCTTGCAATACGTCGTTCTGACACAACACCGTAACTGTACAAGAGCGTATGTTAGCAAATGTCAATCATATGACCCTTTCCAAATAATCAAATTTCACAACCATACCATTATCATTGTAATCAACACGTTGGCTCTTGGCTCCATGTTGTTATTAATTTCTTAAAACAATATTTTTCGGTATGTAATTCGGTCGGTGGTATGTTCGCAAGGTCTAGATACACCAGCATGTGTTTTCATTTTAGAAGTTGGAAAGAAATCAATGCTAATCAGCGATTTTCCCCGGGTTTGTTATTTCATCAAATTCCTATTCAATCAACGTTTATAACAAACCCGGGAAATGGAAATCCCCTATGTCACGGTAGTATCTATTTCTAAGCTATCTTATAACTGCTCATAGTCATGCGAACTCTGTACTGACCTTGCACGAATGCTGTAAGAGGAATAACCACTTTCTCTCCTCAGGAAATTAAAACGTTTTGTATTGTTTTATGGCATTCTTATTCGTCTTTCAGTGTTTACTTCTTTCTCGATCGTTTTTAGACTTAAAACGTTTCCATATAATGCTTAAACGCCTTAAGAACATAGAACATAACGTCCCTGTTCATCAGTTTGTACAGTTTATTGTGAGCCGGTTCTGAAAATGTCAAGTGAATATCTTTTTTATGAGTCTTGGGGCATTTCAGGTAACTATTGAAGATCACTGCAATATCTAGATAAATATTTGCTAAATGTTTGGTTGTTGCTTTTATTTTTTCACTTTTGTATCAAAATATGAATAATGGCGGCAAACTGACACAGGTCCACAACCTTTTGCACGATACGTCTAAAATCACTTTTATTTCCCAAAGACGAAATTACCAAGGAAACTAAAATACATACGCGTGTGATTTAAGTGAACGCAACAATGTTATAATTGCCCACTTCAAGAAAACAATATTTCTTGGTCTGTCTTACAAGGTTATCAATGATCACCGCGGCATGTCTTGCTGGTCTTTTATCGTCTGCATTGGGGGTGATTTGACACCTTTCCGGTCATTTCTACAGTCATTACTGGGCCCCGTACAAGTGTTATATGTTCGTAATGGATAAACAAGACGACTGTACATGTGGTAGAGTAGTTAAACATTGATTCAATATGCTTTGTAACATGAAAAAAACATGCTCAAGTGTTTTATGACTTTTCGCGAGACATGATTCAAGTCAAACACTTTTCGCTTTCATTCGGATTGATTATCAAAATTTCATGCTGATTTCCGTATGAACTATTAGCAGATACACATGCAGGTTTAGCGTGTACTTACTTAAATTTTAACATACACTTTTTCCAACAGTCATATCTACATGTATACAGGGCCTTAATCTCAATTAAGGCCCTGATGTATATAAATTTACAACCATTTAAGAGTATGCACGAAAAAAGGTTCCGTCTTGTCATAAGTTTTCCAGATTCTGAGAAGTAATAGTTGTTGCCTATTTGCTTATGATCTAAAACCATAAACAATACAACGAATTCACAGATGATAAGCATTTAGTATTGTTTATCGCAGAGCAATCTTACAGTGTAATTCGGTTTCCCGCCAGACTTTCCCACATGTATTTTGGTGATGCATTTCCGTGATATATGGTCGCTGTCTCATTAGTGAGTGGACACACACACTCGGTCAAAGGACAGTGTCAAATCTTTGATGTCTCTATTTATTTGAAACTCCGCTTTCACGTTTTCGACGAAGATGTTAACAGCTTTATTGCAACTATCCATTTGCAAAAATAATTACGCTTCATGTATCCAGAGCAAGACGAAAGATATAGATTATTGTTCAGTTCTTGTTTACTGAAATGTGCTTTTGTAATTTATCAACTTTCAGCAGACGAAAATATAAAGAACACATATTTAGTATGAGTCTCTCAAAGAGTGGAAAAAAACATGCAGTTAAAACAACTAATAAAGGCAAATAACTTAATTCAAGAAGCAAACTATCAACCCTGCACAGAACTTGTGCATTTATTATGAACGTAATCATTAACTGCATTGCAAAGTTACAACTTTTTACAAGAGTGATTAATGTTGGCTTGAAGTTTTAATGTCAGTTAAGCATTTATTGCATTTGGTATTGCGCCCGTTTGCATCTGTCTGGCATTTTATAACAGAATTAATCATTGTAAAAGCCCCGTGCCGTGTCTATATCATACAGATTGTATCCGTTGACCACTGACCATACATTCACTATGTCACCGTCATTTTTCTAATAAATCACGTTTCGAGACACCGTTGTTCTCTCCTGCCAGGCCAAAAACACAGATAACCAAAAACCATCGTTCTTCGACTGATCAGACCGATATTGTAAATACTTAAACAAACATCGATACAAAGGAATGCTGGAAAACTGTTCGCTTTTCCTGGTATCTTTGTGAAAGATATTTCTATTTTTTTCACAAAGAGTTGTTTCCACAAATGCACCGGTTGGATAAAAGCCAAGTGTTCCAATTTATACGTTTCAGCCGTCATCAAAGACGTTCTTAAAATCGCCTGACCATTCGTTGAATGATTTATACACCTTCTTGAAGTATATTCCTGCAATAAAATACAAAATAAATCTAGAACTAATGGCCACTCCAGATAGGGAATTACTAATTACATGCATTACCTATGCAGTCGTGCAGCCGAGCGAGAAGGACATAAAATTATCAAAGCTTCTCACTCACTACTTAGTTGGAAAAGAAAATTTCTTTAAAAAAAAATTGTTATATGTTTTAGAGAAAACCCATATCATATAAATATTGCAATTGTTTTTGAAATTTTATATCAATTTCCTATTTTGAGAAAAAAAAAACATCTCAGTTTTACCTTCAATTCCTAAATTTTGTTAAGAGGTATATTTTAGAGGAAAAAAGAGTAAATACTATGTGAAAGGTAATATTTCTCGATTTTACCTTAGAACGAATACAAATTAAGATCTTTTTTTGCACTTAAGCATTGCAGTGTAGTACAACTGTAATTAGTTTTAAGCATACAGCTCCTGTGGTAAATTCTCACAAATGGTTGCATGTCTAATTCTGCGGAATTTACACAGACCATTAACTCTTACATTTCTACCAGATTGCACTTGCACTTTCTTTGTTACCCGGGATACAGCGTCCTTCAAATAGCGTTCATCATGCCTCTGTGTTTCAGCGTATCAATTTTTCGGCCAAATGAACATGGTGATAGATAAATAACACGGTATCATGTGTACCTCGAAGTTTTTTCTCCTAATCCTGTGTGGATTTTTTGTGATAAGCAGCTGTCTATTGTAAACTGTTTCTGTCAGACGTCAAGTTTTATCTATATTTACATATTTACTCCCAATTAGCATGTAACGCTAAATCAAAAGTTGGGTAGCTACAGCAGTTAAAACTCGCTGGGGTTCGTGGGAGTCAAGATAAAAAAACATGAGTTGGAGTAACTCATTGGCGTCCAGTTTAGCTTCTTAAAGATATAACAGTCACCATTAGTAGACCTTTTTTATATAAAAAATACAGTACAGGCAAGCATAAACACAGGAAAAAACGAAACAAAAATAAAATCTTATGTCAGAGTGTTTCTTCACTTGTAAGGTAGATTTGCACTAGAAAATTATATGCCACATGTGCTTGCTAGTTGATTCTGTTGTTTAACAATTCAGAAATCATCTTTCCTGGTGTTTGCTTGCAAAGCAAATAAGAATAAACAGCTCTGTTGCCTCATAAGACAAAAAAGAACACTTGCAGACAGAAATCACTCAAGGAAATGTTACGGTTTGCTTGATTGTCCCTTCTCAGAACAAGTGCTAGCTGATTTCCCTTGTTACTTATCTACTGTTTGAAGAAATAACGTATTGCATTCAACAAATATCAGCCTGACAAACGACTGTAAGTAACGAGCATTTGAAGCTATTTACTAGATTCCCACAGATAATTACTCTGCCCGCCTCCTCCATCAAAATAAGTGCTTGATTATTTTTTCTTGCCAGTGTTTACTAAACAAGACGACATTTATACATTTCTAATTGAAGCTGTTTCAAAGGATTTATGACCTGTTACTTTTGGAAACTGTTTTCCAGACTACCCATCAACCCATCACTTTTAGAGACAAACAGAAAAGGCCTGGAAGTCGGGGTTATAACATGGCATTAGTCTGTTTACCTAAATAGTATTGGTACTTCAAGACAGTAAACTCTGACTAGTTCTTTAGGATAAGAAAAAAAAACCCAGTCTGTGACTAGATACGTTTATTTTCTCAGACTGTGTCTAAATCTTGCCCTTCAAGACTGAATGTGATGTTTAGTTCTTCAAGAGATTTGAGTAATATATAATACTATGTTTTGTACTAAAAGACTGTTGAAGAAACACACCTGTTGAGACATCAGACTTTACTGTAGACTGTGTCCAGAATTAGATTCTTCAATACAGTCTATCGAAACAGCAGACTGTCTTCATTTCCGAGACAGTATCCTGGGCCTTATGTACTTAACAGACGACAGACTGTCTTAACATGGAGAACTTAGATTTCATCATATTCTGTTCAATTTTGAGACTGCGTCTAGGTCGTCAAGAAAATTGAATTTGTAAACTCTCCAGGAGAGTTGACTTTCCGCTTATAAGAACTGTGCCAAAGTAATTTTGCTGACCAGGCGGCCAGTAGATAGAATAAGTAATTTCTTCAATATATATAACGATATTGCATTTTCTTCATAAGTATTGCGTTTCAGATCTTACGAATATATCGCCAGCTCTCCATTAACATGGACGAAGTAGAAACAAACTTCGGGTGTGGTTGGGAAACTGTATCTAGTTTATTTATAAACACTATAAAACCATTTGTCTCGATCTGAAATAACAAACTTTGTTTTGCGACCACCAAGGGTACTGTATAACTTTAGTAGAAAGATTGCTTCTGAAACACTTTTGCTACAGAATACTCGGGACAAGCAATCTTTTCGTCCATCTTGAATAATTTTAACATTTTTACAATTATTATCATTTGTAAGAAAATATTGACCGTGACTGATTTAAAAGAATTTATGGATCGTTTGAAAATAACTCATCAATATCAGAGTGAAAGGGTATACTATTTCGCTACTTTGACACCTAAATTGCCTATAATTTGAAATGTTTTAAAATTGTTATAAAACAAGCATCTTTGGTGGTCATATAAATTGTGAAAGGTACTAACTGGCTGCAAATATTTAAATATATTTAATATTCTGATGACGCTGATAAAAAAGAGGACGAGCTCTTGTTGCTGCTGCTGATGATGGTAATGATGGTGACTGATGACAACGACTATGATGATGATGATGATAATATGATTACGATTGTTGTTGAAGTAATGATGGAAATTTGTGGCTTGCAAACCAAATTCTTCTTTCGTTAAAAAAGGAAACTCAATAGATAAGAAAACCAGAAAAGAATGAATATGTATTATTTTTATGCAGATTTTTCGAGATATTTGTATCAAATTACTTGATATATCAAAATCATCCGAATTAAAACAACTTGATCATGATTTGGTACACTTAACAAGTGTAAAAACTTAGAGAAACGCAACTTCAGAAGCTTGAAACTTTATCTTCTGTGCCCTGAGGCCTTTGTTTCTGCTTGGTAGGGGAAAACTATAATAAAGTGTCACATGATAACCTTAATCTTAATATGAATAAGCAAATTCATACCTATTAGTGAAATAATACCCGCTTTTCATATATATGATCAACCGAAAGAGAAGTTGTTTAGCCGAAATGAAAATATTTTGAAAGTAGCATTTATACGTGTAATATGTTTAAATAGGTGCTGAGAAAATATTGTCACAGCGAGAAAAGATCTCGAAGTGGCTCAGCTGCATGGAGAACAAATAATTGAAATCTTAGATGTAGGTATTAAAGAAGACTTAAGGATTTATATTGAAAGGCCTAGAAGCTTTTGAGTGGTGTTTACAGTTATCAAAAGTAGTTAAAATAAAATTATTGCTGTCTTTATTACGGGTGAAGTGAAAAGTTTGTCCTGAAGGCAATGGTAGAAAATTTGATATACTTCTCGAATACTTGATTGTTTGAGCTAGACAGACAATCTCAAACTAATATCAGCCACATTTTAAGCAAAAATAGTCACCAAAAAGACACCAAGTATAGCCAGTCATTGTGTAACTCGTTGTCCAACACTAGACCTCTGCAAAATGTGAGGAACTTGAAAGGTTACTTTTCAAAAATAATTTTAAAAATCATTTTTAGCAGGGTAGTCTATTTTCTCTTCTTAAGTTGAAATAAAATATTAAGCATATAAAATACATAAATACATAAGGCCATCCATTGTTTTTCTTCAACGTTACAGGTTTTAATGTGTGATTTGAACGGATTTCGTTATCTAAATGATAGTCAATCCACAGGGAGTCAAACTTTTGAAATGTGTTTTTATTGTTAACACGATCGTATAAGGTGTTGATAGTAGTTCAATGTTTAATGCCGAAACCATTTTTCAACCAAACATATTTTATTCAAGATGTGTTTGATTTTCTATTTGACTCGCGTGTGCATGTCTTTACTCTGTGCAGACGAGATAATAAAGTTATCAATAGGGCGCGATCGTGTCTCAAAAACCAAACGCTCTTCAAAACAGAATGCAATTTCGTCCGAACAATAGCAACCACTTGCTCATGCAAATACAATATTGTGGCCAACAATGGGAGGAGGTCGTTGGAGATATTCGATTCATTAGGGAACTACCCCTTGGGAACGATTAACAAGTTAAATATTTAATATAATATTATTTGTAGAAGAGGGTTTGCTTGATTGGATTTCGCTGTAGGAAGTAGATCATGTAACAACAGAAAGTCCACTTAAAACGGCTTGATTGTGGTCAATATGGATCCAAGTGTTTTAATTGTCCATTACTGACCTAATGAGATCACGAATCGATCCTTTTTAAGTGTTCTCAATGGGTTAAGGGGCATACAAAAATTGAAACTACTTTGGAAAGTGTCTTTTTTTTTAACAATGTTCTAATATTTATAAATGATTATTTCCTTACAAAAATGCTATTTATAAACAGAAATTCAGTTAATAAAATCCTACTGATTGTATGACATGCATTTTTTCACCCCTTTTGGAATGGTCCTGACAGTTTTTAGAATTCCGTGTGTCAGAGACATAAAAGCTGGGAAAGAAAACTCGTTGTACAGGCTCCCAGACATAGAAGGGAAAAAATATACAGAAAAAAATACAGATTTCGCATTCAGCGAAGCTAAGTTTCATGAAATATTACTATTCATAAAGTGTGGGAAACTCATTACGACAGTTTACGTCTATCAGATGACGCTGAAAACTGTTATAGTTTTGATATACAAGAAAAGTGATTTTAATATACAAGAAAAGTAAGAAACATATATCAAATTTGTTTAAACACGACTTCCTGCTTCGTACTAGATAAAGCAGCTATGTGACTTATGATCTATTAGCAAATAGGTGTTACCCTCCACGTATGTTACAACTATTACGCCATGTTATCTGATTATGAAAAACAGATTACCAACTCTGTGTATACAGATGTATGGAATGATTGATCTACGGTGTATCAGACATGAGTATGATCATGCAAGTTTTTATTGTAAAATAATTTCATGAAATAACTCATTGTGACCTATGATATACAAAACCATATCTTGATAAGCCTAAAGCATGCAAGTATTTCTCACGAATGACAATACATCTGCAGAATACCTTACATAGATATTTTGTGTCTTTCACAGGATTCCACACAGATTCTATGCTTGTTGGCAATAAGATAGGACATGGCAATTTACAGGAGACGGGTAGGGATTGAGTAGGGGCCGGCTATGGAAGAGGGATTCTTTATTCGTACGTAGCCGAGGTCCCACGAATCTGTTTTATTCAGAGAACTTGTAAAGGAGACTAGAAGTGTCTCTGGAATAGGGGGTCGTCGGTCAAATGGAAAACCGACGGTAAATTAACTCAAATGGATAGACAGACATGGCGCACAAAATGGAGGAAAAAGATGTTTGTAGAAGCCTTGATTTTGGCCTATAACAAAAATGTTTCAATTTTAGGGCTCTATGTGTACTTATATATCAAAAACATCGTAAAGTTTTTATATTTACAAATAATTTAGCATGGCCATGATTATAATCATGTATGATTAGATAAACTTGAACTGAAGTGTACGAAAAAATATATAACTAAATTGCCCTTGGCATGTACATGATTTGACTTTTTATTAGCCTTTCTATTGGGATAATTTTATTTCATTGTGCTTTTCAATATCTAATTAGAATATATGACACTTATATTGCACGTATATTTATGAACGTTTTAAAAGTAAATGTATTAAATTTATTTCTTTTGAAACAGTGAAATAGACATTATCGACACTTAATCTGGAAGTTCCCGGAAAGGTTCGCCTAAAAAATAAAAAAAGATAAATGTGTCAGTTGAAAACTGCCTGGTTATTCAATTTTATTATTTAACACGACCATTAACATTAATATTCGATTTCAAACGTCATACAGGTGTATAGATTTACAGACAGTTAAAACAGTTTTGAAATGCATGGCAGTTCAGTGACCACAGAAATATTTCATACTTTAAATGTGCCTCATTACTTCTCTCTCTCTCTCTCTCTCTCTCTCTCTCTCTCTCCTTCACCCCCCCCCCCCCCCCCCACACACACACACACACTTTGTCCTTCCTTCCTGTGAAGTGGTCATAAGGGTTATTCGGACAGAGGTTTTGACTAAAAGTTTAATAAGAGCACTATACCGGTGCCGGGTTCCTTAAAAACTTTCCCTAAAAATCGTAATCTCTATAATTGGCAATACATTGTAAATTAGAAGTTCTTCGGTTAGACAGAGTAATTTCACTCGAGCAAACTTGAGATTTGCTCGGATACATTATTTTAACAATCTTATCAGTTCTTTCAATTGTGACACATTAAATCCGCTGCCGGCATGACCTGTTTACATTCGGGATGGTCCTTTTTTTCATTTTAAGCAACGTGTTACGTACATCTTATCACTCTGAACGAAATATTTAAAAGAATTTTTTCTGCAGTGATATATGGCTTACTTAATGAAGATATCACTCATAATTTTTGAGCGGTATCAATAACCAAATATGAACAGGTATCAAAGACACGTAAATATAATCGAGTGACTATTGTTGTCGATTTCAATCAAATCCTTTTCATCTCACCGCTTCGCTATTACGCATCCTTTATCGGTTTTAAGATATTGTGAAAAGGCGTGCCCTAGACCATTTAATTTTGCCGTTTAATGCCGAAATTCCGTCGGTACAAAAACCTATAATTTCAAGAGAGGACTAGAGCATTAAGAAAACGGTTTGCCGATTTTTTCTTTGTTCATTTTCTGTAATTCCCTCATGTTTAGCATAAGAAGGCAAGCTATCTATTAATCATCAGAAACTACATAATAAATGTTAATTATAGAATTTTTGAGGTTGACATCTCATGGCTTTAGCAAATTTGAACAAAGATGGAAAAAAAGTGCAGCATATTGCAAATCATTGCGCTTTTTTTAAACACCGTATTCTTCCGGTTTATTAATTTTATACTTAAAATTAAGTTCTGCTTAGTTTTCACCAGTTATAGTGAGCATGTAATCAGGGCGCCACAACAACAACAACTTAAGCAGAAGAAGAAGCAACAACAACAACAAAGCAACATTTGAACATATTAAAAAAAACCCCACAAAGTGTATAGTGATTGTTGTTGTGAAAACTCCTTAAAAAACATTTTCCCTTTATTTTCTTTGTCGAAATTTCAGTTGTTGAAAATCCATATTGAACAAAAAGTTATGTTTTCTGCATTTGCTGTTGGATTTGTTGCATACTGTGCGATTATATTTTGAAGAAAATAAGTTTTATCAACGTTCTTAAATTCCCGCGTAGCAACCTTACCTGAAAACCTACGTTCATATTTCATACTTAAATAATTACCTTTAATGACAATTTCCCTGCTGTTTCTAGCATTAATACAAACATTTTAATAATCTTCACATGATTACATACAAAATTGTATATTTTATGTCGAATCTTTTGTGCACATGTTTGCTGCAGCGAAATTCTTTTCTTGTTTAGTCACTCAAAGCATGGAATTGCACACATCCTGTCGAGAAAATACTTGGAAAAAAATCACTATCATCTTGAAAGTATCGAATGAAGGTCTTTGAAAATGTTTGTTATCTTGTCAGTTTCGGTGGGCGATCCGATACTAGCATATTAAATCTGAGCATTTGCCAATTTTCTAAATTATATACTTGGTCGATTTTTATTACAAACTGTGTACATTATAACAGAACATCAGAACTAGATTTAAAAATTTCCTGTAAAAACACAGATATACCGTCCTTACAGTTTTCTTGTGATAGATGCTTTATCAGTGAATTGATGCAAAACAGTCTTTCACTTTTTTTTCAATTTTTGTCTTTATGCACTGGGGAATTACATATATACTCGCTTAGGCATCTCTTTCAATAGTCAAGACACGTAAAAGAGATATTTATTGTCCACTGAATATATAAGTGTTTTAGAAGAACTCGCTGGTCCAACCTCCTTTCTTTTAATAAATCAAGTAAATGCTGCAATATTTTTCGTAAATCCCTTTGAAGAAAGGGTTTTGGTTTTAAGGACAAGGGTCGTAAATTGTTTCACAGAGAGAGAAAAAACTTTTAATGAAAAACATGCAACCAAAAACTGACCATAAAATTAAAAGTGAAAGGCCGGGAAAACAAGTTGCTGGGCGTTCCCTGGCTTTATTTTTTTTAAGTGTTGCCTTTATACAATTTAGCGATTCAGTCGTTTAGGAAAGCAATATGTTCATTTTTTCGTTGTTGTACCGTTTTATGTGAAATCAGTGATTTGTATGAGAAAAAAAGATATTTTGTCTGTATCTGTGAAGAAGAAACCAGGCAAAGCCTTGTGTTTTATTTTATTTGTTCACTCGTTTCTAAAATTACTGTTTTACTTCAAGTTTGTGCTATTCAACATTATCATTATTTTCAAATTCAGTTAAAGATCTTGGCATCAAATGGTGTGGTTTAGAATGTGTGAAACACGAAATAAAAAAGTCTTGTGTGCAAAAAGATGTGTAATAAAAAGGACTTCAACGGAAAAACTGAAAACGAGAGAAAATAAAGACGAAGAGATTTTAAATTATTATTTACTACTCATTTGGATATAAATTAGAAAAGAAAGAAAGAAAGAAAACACTTCATTTTTCAAAGGATCAAGATGTATAACTCTAGTAACATAAGAACCTTAATTCTAGTTTGCCCATTTTCATTCGCATCCACGACCACATTAGAAATTCATTTTATAAAAAATGATTTCTATTCTTTAGGTTAAATATTTGACGTTGGTTTCTGCCGTCTGTCGTTTTGTTCGGCTATTTGTTTTGATGAATTAGCCGCAAGTTCTTTGATCACAGTACAGTCTATTTGGTCGCAATACACACTGTACCTTCTGTTCACATAACTGAAATGGTTTTCAAAGAAAAGGATTAGAAGAAAGTAAATATTGACGAAGAAGTAATATTAAAGGGGTCTTAATGTAATGATTAAACGGAGATTAAAATGATATGGGAACATTAGCGAGCTCCTGTGAAAACAGTAATTCAAACGACTTACAGTCACCGTACTATATATGATAGGATTATCCAAGTAAGTGGGAATTCTTAAAATTTCTGATCCGACAGAAATAACGTCTGATTGACCTGTCATTTTAATACTTTGAGAATTATATGTTTAACTCTTAAGAAACCTGACAATTTTGAGATCTTACATGAGCAGGCGTCTACCACAACAGAACTGAACAGTAGATAAAGTATGCTGTAACTTCTAATCGTATCTGAAAAAAAAGAGAAAAAAAAGGAAAAGAAAAAAAAAACATTACAAGTATATGAATATTTTAAGTTGAGTGAAAAAGATGATGCACAGTGAAACGAAATAAAGGATCCTAAAAGCCCGTGCAATAAAGTGGGTCTTGTTTTAGTGAATACATAAGCACTTTCATTTTCATTTGCACCTTTTTTTGTTTTGTTTTGTTTGTAAGTAAGGCAGATCAAATAGTTAATTTGCCCTTAAGCTGTGGCTCATTCTCTTTAGAGCATGAATAGGTGTGCATTGGTCAAAGGCGACGAACGTAGCCGCCGGCCAACGGCATGCAAGTGAACAGATCATAGCATAGTATGTAGATAACCATCAATAGCTTAGGACAAAACGTACAAATCGCTAGATATTGTCACTTGCACTATCGTTATCGCAAACTTCTACAGGCGATGTCCAGAAGTCAACTGACTGTGTAAAAACAAATTTGTCAAACGATGATCATTCATTTAGGACACAAAGCTACGAGAGACCACTTCACAGTGTCGTTATTGTAACGAAGAAGGATATCATTAAAGTGAATGGATAAACTTTGTTAAGAAAATAACACTTTTATCACAGATGCGTTAAAATTACATTGGCGTGAAAAGAATACTCTTAAAGAACGTGCCAATGTGATTATTTACAAACGGAAATCGGTATTTTTAACATTTTTGTCAATTAGTGTTTAAAAGTTATTTAGCGACTCAGTGAAGTGTGAAAAAGCGCTGTGAGAATAACACTTGGTAAAAATAACTGCGAAATGTCATAACTTTCATTGGCGCATTGAAGATATAAAGTTTCAGATAGATTTTATCGGGAAATTATCGGTAAATAATAGGGTTATTTTACGAAGCGCTGAACTCAAAGTGTATTTGGATATTTGAGTCAGTGGGGGCTGCGGATTTTTAGAAAGAACGTCCAGTGGTGAATACGGCAAGGGCTCCAGCAGCGATAATAAACGGAATTGGAGATTATCTGCGGTCCCAATTTTCTGTCAGACCGGATGACTTTGAAGAAAGAGGAAAAAACTGAGAGCGTTACCAGTGAAACCAAGGAGGTGTAAATTATAGGTTTATCAGCTGTAGATGTTGCCAATTAGAACCACTGAGGAGTTTCTATGTTGATATTGTGTAATTCGTGGCATGACATAACGCCTGTTTAATACTTATTTTTCCGGAATAATTGACAAACGATGAGGAAAATGGAATAAATGAGCATTCAGGTGGTTTAACCGAAGCGGAACATTCGTAAAAAAGTACCTGTAATTTCGGAACGGAGTTTGGTAATTAAAGGCTAATCTATCGACAGGGTTCTTGAGGCACATACTGTGTAAATGAATATATACGTTGATGTGGTGGATTAATCTGGAGATTATTTACTTTTATAAACTAAATATGACAAGATAATAAACCGATAGACGATAATACCCCAAGAGTCTGCAGCAAAGAGATTCACTCAAGCGTAGCACAGGATTAAAGGCTATAGAAAAATCTCCCTCCGTGATGCATTTAACACTCACTCGCTGATGTGGTGTAGTGGTTTTTCGGTTATCTGATTTTTAAACAGTGATACAGAGATTTCGTAAAGAAACTAAAGTGCATAGAACAATAGTATTAAATAGCTTACATTTTTTGTTACTCAATAGTTTTATTTAATAAATCGAAGCACGTTATCTGAAACTTATCGCAGTTTATAAATCTCAGGGATTGATTGAAATAACTGGTGAAATTTATGAGGACACACTTTGGTAAATCGTGAATCGCGGCTGGAAATTATATAGGATTATTACGGATTCTTGTCCAGATAAATATCTGCCATATGCCCTTCACAGGTATGATGTTTCACTAATGTTATGACTGTAGCCTAGCAAAAACACTACAGGTGAAAAATCAACGGCTACTAAATGAATGATATTAACTTTTAAACAGTTGAACTTTGTCAGATATGAATTGACAGGAGGCATTCAAACATTGACATTGTTTTGATGTACTTCCATTTATCATTCAGAATATATTAATTAACTTTCATTGTTAAATTGTGAATGTTACACAATGGATGAGTACGGGCAAAAAGGATTTTTATTGATGTTAACAATTGTAATATTTATTTCTGGGAGTTCAGCGGAAACTTTTGAATTTAGTATGAAAGAGGAACAAAAGTCGGGCTATGTTGTTGGAAATATACTTGAATTGTACAAAAGCGACCGTGATGAACTCAGATTCACATTAATGAAACGAGGGAATGTGTACGAATCTTTGTTTGAAGTCGACGAAATAAGTGGCAATTTAACTACTAAACAAGTGATAGACCGAGAAGTTATATGTGAATTTCAAAATATTTGTCAAGTTTTACTCGAAGTAGCGGCTCAAACTGTTATGAACGATGGGTTTTTCGATGTTATAAAAGTCACAATCACAGTTGAAGACATCAACGATAATTCACCCACATTTAGCGAATCTACTTTCAATCTTGCCCTGTCGGAAGCAGTCCTTACCGGAAGTAGTATCATAGTAGAAGGAGCCAGGGACAGAGACACCAGTGAGGCATTTTCGCTACAGGATTATGAACTTGAGCCCCAAATCCCAGGAGACCAACTGCCATTTCGATATACATTTTCGAAGAAGTTAGACGGTAGTTCTACAATAAATCTGATAGTGTCAGAAAAATTAGATAGAGAACAAAAAGACACGTATAAGTTTTATATAGTTGCTAAAGATGGAGGTACCCCACCAAAAACTGGGAGGCTGCTTGTCAACGTGACTGTTACAGACATCAATGATAACCGTCCCGTCTTTGAGCAATCGTCGTATGACATCACCGTAAACGAAGACGTCAACGTCAATGCCGTCATTCTTACGTTAAAAGTTAGGGATGACGATCTTGGTCAGAACGGGGAAGTTAAATTTAGACTGAGTTCCTTCCAGCCTAAAGATAATCTAAAGTACTTTAGTATAGATGAAACTCTTGGACATTTGAAGATAAAAGAGAGATTTGACGTTAATGCAGGTGACACGTTTAGATTGATAGTAGAGGCTACGGACCAAGGTAACCCGGCTTTAACAACACAATCATTTGTTCACGTTACAGTGCTAGACACGTCAAACAGTGCACCAGAAATTCGTCTTAACTTGTTAACAAATGCTAACTTCTCAAGAATTTCCGAATATGCTAACATTGGCGCTGTTGTCGCGCACGTGGCAATTGTTGACCACGATAGCGGCCGTAACGGTAACGTGAACTGTTCAGTATTGAGTGACGTTTTTGGACTTCAGCGATATGATGTACATGAGTATAAAATAATTGTGTCAAGATCATTAGATCGCGAAAGGGAAGCGACACACAATGTTAGCATTCGTTGTGAAGACAAAGGGGTCCCGCCACTTAGTAATACAGTAAGTTTTCTCGTGCATATAAACGACGAAAATGACAATCCGCCTAGATTCAAACAACAACGGTATTTTGCAAGTATCAATGAAAACAACGACATTGGTGACAGAATTACCACGGTTTCAGCCTTTGACCTTGACTTTGGAAACAACAGTTTAATCACGTATTCGATGGAAGCGATGTCCTCCAAATATGCTTTCGTTGATTCTAAAACAGGGGACGTAATGGCAAACAAAGTTTTCGACAAAGAATCAAGAGATGGTCAAGGGATTTCACTGACAATTTATGCAAAAGACGGAGGAGCGCCATCTTTAACCGGAACTACCTCTGTGATTGTAACAATAAATGACCAAAACGACGAGAAACCAGTATTTGAACAAAGCTTATTTCGTTTCTGGTTGGACGAAAATCTTCCCGCAGATACTTACGTTGATAGATTGAGTGCTAAGGATAAAGACCGTGGCAGCAATGCTGTGACGAAATACTCACTGAAACCAGGTCAACCGGAAGTGCCATTTGTTGTTTTCAGTGACGGTGTTATAAAAACAAATCGTGAGTTAGATCGTGAAGAGAAAGCTCAGTATACTTTCGACGTTGTGGCAATCGATGTTGGCAATGAGAAACTGTTTAGTATAGCTACCGTTACTATATTCATTGTGGACAAGAATGACAATAACCCTATTATACATTACCCTAAACCTGGTAATGACACAGTAAGAGTTTCATATCTCACCCCTCCAAGAACAGTTGTATACAGCGTTATTGCTTTTGATATGGACGAATCATATACGGATAACTCGAATTTACGATATTCCATGACAACTGTCAACAAAACTAACTTCTTTTCTATAGACCCTCTTACTGGTGACGTATTTCTATCAGCACCTTTAGAAAATGCAAATTTAGTAGGGAAATCCTTTGTTCTAAGCATTAGCGTAAGAGACAGTGCAGAAGGTTCCCAGCCTGCTACTGCGACACTACGTATATTTATCACGACTGAAAATGGTACCAACGATATTATACCTGAAGAACCGAATAAAAATTTTGTTATCGTTGTGGTCGTAGCTGCTGTGACAATACTCATATCTGCGGGTATAATTGTTACTATATGCATAATTCGTCGGCTAGATACCCGGCGACGACAAGATAAACAGAGACAAAAAGTGCTCAATGAAAATATGTACGCAAAAAATAATGACGAGGTGGACAATATATTTCCGTTGCCAATGGATACAAGTTTTACTGAAAAAAAGAAAAAGGAGGTCAGTTTTTCTCTTGAAGAAAATGGCATTGTGAGCAACAACCAGTTAAATCAAGGGCTAGACGATTCGGCTCACGACAGTTTCGATCAAATTCTTTTAGAGGTAAGTAACACTCTTATTTTTTAAAAACATTCCATTTTAATCTGTACTTTTCATCAGTCTGTATCATCAGATATAGAGTTTCCAAAACGATTGACATCAAGAAAAAAATTCAATACTGCACTAGATGAAGCTTAGAGCGTAAATCACCAGTATTAAACAGTCCGTAGAACATATCAGTATAGTTTTACCTTTAAACTATTGCCAATAGATAATGATTATATATTTACTGACTTCGAAGTGATGACTCAAGCACTCCTTTTCAGACTTAATTAACGTAAATGATTAAATTAATTGCATTAGCAGAAACTTTCATTTCTATTCGAAACTGTTTAAATATAAATTTCATATTAAGTGGGTCGTGTGTCCAACGAGAGGAAAACGTATTAAACCAAACACACCACACGCTTCTGTGGTTTTATTGCAAAAACATATATCAATATTAACCAAATCATAAGATACTAAAGTCCTATAAAATGATACAGACGAATACTGAAGTTACTGCAGTGCTTTGATTGGAAAATTACTTCTCTTTATTATACATTTATGTCGATCTGTTGGGCACGCAGTATTCATTAGACATAAATAATTGCATCAAATATCTTTCGAGGACCATTGGAGCTTTTTTAGCTATACAAAAAAAGAGAAAGAAAGAAAAAATCCACAAAATAACTGAAGATCATTGAAGGGTGGGGGGCGATCAAAAGAAGACCGCGCTATCGGAGGAATCTTCACTCTTAAAATTTTGTTATAATAATCACTCGCAATTTGTAATCTCTTCAAAGGGACTTACAAAATGTGGAGGAACAATACAAGGTGATAATGACGTGATAATGATTATCATAGTGATACTAAATTATCTTTTGTATGATGTATCTCTGTAATAATAGGTCCCTTTCGTGTTTTGATAAAGAGTGTTACTTATAAATCTATGCCGCTATATTTAAGTTTATCAGTTTTGATCTATTAAGAGCCGTGTTAAAGTTAAATGTAGGGAAGTTGAAGGGAGCTTTTGTTTACCTTTCAAATTGTATGACAAAGCTATATTTTCTTATGATGATTATCACTACGCATGGTTACATGCCGAAGGCAATGAGGCTTCAAAATACGCAAGAATATTAATGAAAAATGTATATGATAGTTGATATTGCCCTGTATGACTTGACAATGTTATTTGTGACAAATAACACCATGTCTTTAAGTTCTTGTTCGTAGACATTTACTACCAATGAGCGTCCGAATATCGTTTTTATCCGAATTCGTAGCTATTAAGACCAAATTCTCATTTAGTTCTTACTGTTAAAAGTCGTGAGAAATGTTCTAGAATCGATCAAAAATAATTCCAAACCCAACATAACCACTGTTTTTCTGGAATTAGGACTATATCTGTCTCACTTAATTGCCACCCTGTGTGTCATTTGCGTTCTCAAAAAACAACATTCGGAATACATTTGTGTCAACCGACTAAAAAGAACTTTGACCGAGATAAACATTAGTTTTTTGTCTCCGTTATTTTAATCTTTGGCTGTCAGGTTTTGTTTTCTGCGGCGTCATGGAGTTCTGGAAGCATTCAATTATTGGACCTTCTGAACATTGATATGGCATGTTCAAATTACAATTAAGAAATTAGATTATTGGCGGTCTTTCATCATAATAATTGTGTTATTGTCTCGTATAACAGATTCTAATAAAATTCATATTCTCTGTTTGTGACCTTGCAACTTGTCATGACGAAGTGCATGGATATTTTCCAATCCTTTCCATAGTTTCAGAAATTTCATTCTGTAATTAAATGAGAAATCTTACAACGCATTCTCAAAGACAAAAAGAACATGTTTCGCTCGAAATAAAAAGTCTGATTAAAGAGTCATTATGTGCAAAAACGTTTCTTTGCTCTGGTGGTTTCATTTTTTTTCAAGTTATCTTTAAGCATGCTATCGTATGTACTTGCTACGCGCGGGAGTCTGCATGCGTTACATGGCAGGAAAGCGGCATATTTCTGCGGACCACTTTCCTTGTGAAAGCTCTTAGGTACACGTTGTCGCTCTGTTTTATTTCCTGTTGAAATTCGATCGTCTTTCAGTTATTTCATTCAGTCATATGAAAGGTAAAATGGTTAATTGGATCTCATTGACATCACTATAAAAGACAAACTTGGTCTTTATTATCGATCCAGCTACAGTTTGTTCAACCATAGTTTATCAATGTTTACAACATATACGGTGCTAATTTCCACTCATATTGTTCATTTACTTTTTCGTCTGCCATTTTTATTGAATGTTCTTTTTTTGTTCGTTTTCTGCTTCGTGGTGCCTAAAGTCGTCTGCAATCGATGGGAAGTAGCATGAACTTCTAAGAACTGTTATGGTCTATTCAATGCAATGCTAAGCGGCGTCTGTAATTAAAATTCGTTAAACCTGGAAAGTAATTAAAACGTGTTCGAGTTAATTAGTCAATTTCCTATTAGGTCGAGATGATGGGTAACGCACGTGTTGACACCAAGACGTATGACCGCTGAGCGGTAAGGTCATTTTTGATTAGCAAAATAAAATAGAAAAGATGAGAAAATAGCAAGATATAGTTGCACCAAGCGTGTAGTAATTAACTTAGTTCAGTAAGAATAGCCAACAGACCATTTCGGTGAAATTGAATACATTCTGGGCGGCCTTTAGATTGGAATATAGTATTGGAGGTGCTGAGTTAGTGACTTGTTCTGTATGATCTATCTCCTGGAAACCATTTTCAAGTCTGAAAGGAGATAGAATTGAGACACTTTGACTTTGATTTCTTACTCGTTGCCGTAGACTGCTCTGAAAGGTTTGACTTTACTTATCATTCTATTGCTTACTTCATGCTATGATTGGTAGGGACCGCCGACCAATATAGAACATAATTATTTAAATTGTTTAAACATCTTAGATTGTTGGAAATTTAATTTAAAACATACTTTATCGTTTGGAACGTGCACGTGGCTATGACAACAAATTTAACTACAAATTTCATTTAATGAGCCGCGGTATCTGAGCATGTTTGTTTGGGTGCAATCCTAAAATTAAATTGGGCGAATCTGTTGTGGTACGAATGTCTTCAGCAAATTTCGTCAATTTCAAGACGGTGGCAGAATGTTGAATTAAGAGGAAATTTCAAACTCTCTTCCATGGCATGATAAGATAACGAGGTTTACTCACATACTTTACATCAAAACAATTTTAGATCAGCCGACCTTATCTTGTCAAAACTGCAGCTGATTTACAACTTCTCGAAATGATCTAAGGCAGCGAAGTCGGAATTTTGACGAAATAAATAAATGAACCTGGTAAAATAAATTGGCATTTGTTACCTTAATTTCCTAAACGATGCATGTTTTATCAATGGATAAGAAGTTCAGACTTTACTGTAATTTAAAGTAACTATGTTTTGTGATTTTTTTTGAACGAGGTGTGGGGCGCTGAAAATTTTCTGGCGTTTTGCTTATAAGTGTTAAACTAAGTTCGTGTCAAACTTTTGAGTACAATGGCAAAACATAGACTGCAAAACCGCATTAGTATGCTGTTAGGGAAAAAAAGCCACAGTATATACACTCTTAAAATTTTAATCTTGCACGGTTTCATTTTTTACGAAGTTTTTAGTGTAAAGGGTTTCAGTAGTTTAATCATCAGGAATTCAACTTCCACTGTAATTACTAGGGAGGCTATCGTAAGAATCACCCCCATCTTTGTCAGTGTAGTATCACTCCTTGAACGAGAGGCATTAAAATTTCTCTTTATTTGGACTTAATATATATCTACTTATATGTTTAACCATTGACACCTTTATGCCCCTAGATTAACCTTTAAAATTGTAAAGACCTACGGATTGTACCAAGCATATGGACGGTAAATCACATGTTATCAAAAGAGAAGGCTGTTTAAAATTTCAGAAGATTTTTTTTTTACATTACACCATCGTGTTATTGTGGTCTGGTCTTTGTCTGTAGGAGGATTTGAATGTTTGGAAAATGTGATCGAAAAACTGCTGAAAAGAACGCAAAAGTAATACAATTCTCAGAAAAAAAAATAAGGACTGTACGCCCAGTTATCTTTTACATCCCAATATTACACCCGACTAGAAATAAACCTCCCTACTTTTTGCGTTAAGGCGGGACGTCACGCGACGTCACGGAATTTAGTCTATGCCTCAATGAACGGTATCGACTAATGGCATATCCTCCACACCATACCGTTTAATATCTTCTAAAATACCCTTCATCAATCTTTATTTACTGTCAAATATCATACTTTTCGAAAATATAATTTGTATTAATGGCAATAAAATAGATTGCCTAGGAAACATTTATGCATACATTTAGAAAATATTAACTTGTTGTGGGTCTTGGGAACATATTGAAATAGATGTTCCGTGAATTTGAAATTATTTTAGATGGACATTTATCAAATTTATAGTTATAAACAATAATTTCAAACAGTTAGGAGAAATTTTGATTTGGTTATTTAAATCAAAGAAATAAATGGAACGTTGTGGGAATATTAACTCAATGAGCAAGAGAGTTCTTTTAAATTTTGATTGCTACTGCCGGGACAGAAAGACATTAAGAGCATTTCTGCATGTGACTATTGAAGGTACTGATACTCAATATAGTCATTAAATTGTAAATGATGGGAGAAAGGGAATAGGGAAAAAGGAAGAAAAATTATTGAAACTTCTGGCTGCGCATTTAAGAATAAGTCCAGATGGCTCACAAGAAAACATTTTCTTTGTTTAAACATTGTAACTCTTTTCTTTTCGTGAAAACTTGTCCTTTTAAGAAGTACCTTAATTGATTTTTTAAGTGTGTAATTAATTCTAATTATATCACAGAGAACCGCGGGGTTCAAGATAACATACCTTCTATACAATTTCAATAATTGAACACCATTGAAACTAATCATTTTCGAAATTATTTGTATAAGTAAACAATTTAAATACCACTGATCGGTTTTCATAAAAGAAAATGAAATGTATAATACGTAATCACAGAGATCTAATCAGTTCAGTTATACCCATATGATAAAGTAACATTTTTCGGTTTAATTTCCCGCAAAAAAACTTGCCAGGAGTAAGATATATGCGGGCGTGTCAATGGCTCCTTAAGAGTTGTAATAAACATATAGGCAGTATTAGACATATAGCGGTTTCCCGTGTCTTACCCTGTGATTTGGTTATTACAATATCATATATAAAATCTTTGCTATTATCTCAAAAAAGGTTGCACTCACATTAATGAACTTCACCAAAGAGTATTAAGTTTTTTCATTTGAGGTCCAAGAATTGCAACAAATAATCACCTCCGCCCCCTCTCCCGTCTCTTCCCTCACGCCGACACACACTCCCTGTCTCGAAGACCTATAGTGGTCTCCCTCGTCTCATGTTGTGACTGGGTTATTACATTTTTTTTCCACGTCCAAAGAGAAAAAATTAAGTAAGACAGTTTGTTATTCTATGAATAGAATCTAACCAACAGTGATTACATCTTGGTAAGAAACTCTGATTAATTTTCGATTTTTGGTAACCAGACAAAACTGCGCACGAAAGCTCCATTATTCAAGAGCAATATTTGTTATTCTTAAATGGTAATTTACTTAGACGTTTTATGTTTGGCTTGGTTTGAACATTTGTACCTTTCCGATACACGCCGCAACAGTTTATTACGATTTATGACTCACTGGATCTAAGAATGAGTAAAGTGTGGGAGTAGGAATATTAAACTACTCTTATATAGCTGAAATAAGTTCTTTTTAGACTTATTTCGGCATTTGTCTGCCAAGTATTTATGCTCCATTTTAATGTTTTAGTAAAGCGCTGCAGATGAAGTAAAAACAATATCATAAAAGCTTTTTTTCACACTCTTTCATCAAAGTTCTTGATCTTGAAAGCATTTTGGTCTTCAATTACACTGCAGTGAGTTTGGTTTATGTCCACCGATAAAAAAATGCAAAAAACAAAGATTTATGTCTGAAGGGGTCTGGACTGTAATAACAATACATTCTCCATTTTTATGAAGTTAAGAGGTTTTTTCCCTTCAAGAAATGATGTATTTTGTATATGACACCGGTAATAATGGAGAAGAATTGGCCATTACGTCGTTCTTGGGCAATACATTTTTGGACTTACATCTCCCGTAGGTTTCGTATTGCATGGATTTCTCGCGTTCACAACAACTTTATGTCTCCAGACAAGTTAAGCATCTGTTTTAGCACCTTTTTAGGCAAAATGACAAAGAATGCTTTGCTCTGGCACCGGGATAAAAATGAGAAATTGTTGGAATAGCATTTTTTTCTCTCAAGAAAGTGTCTTATAAATCATATATCGCCCCAGGGTATACAAAACCAAACATGTCGAAGAGTGGAACCTATTTCAGAAAAAATAAAAGAAACGCTGAGTCAGCATTATGCCGCAAGATGTCGCTGTACCAGCGAGACATTGTGATTGTAAAGTGATTTCTATTTATAACTTTATCTATGTCGATACATTAAGTATGTTTTAACTTGAATTCGTCAAATGAAAATCATTCATGTCAGAGACTATTTTTTTTGGTTATCGTTTTCTCAGAGATTGTCATTGGCATCAGTTCTTTTTCCACGTCATTATAATATCAGTCTTCGTAATATAGAGGCAGTGCCATTCATTTCCGCCATTTTTTAAAAAAAATCAATCTTTCACTTTAGGCGAAAACATATTAATATCTTCTCCGGAAATTAATTTTTCTCTAATATTGCATATCAATTTCCGAAGATACACGCGTCATTACGAATAACGTAACAGCAGCGTTCGTAGCAACGAAAAGCATCGAAGTCGCAGCTACAGATCTAAGTACATGAACAGTAAAAAGTAAACTTAAGTTACATTTAATATCAGTGAGTTAACTTTATCAGATATTTACTGACGCCTTGAAAAAAAATCTGTCCTTTTACAGATATAAATACTCACGTTTGATATAAAAATGTAAACTAGTCACTAATTATATACGATGCACGTTACTACTTTTTGTTTCTTTTGTGTTGTTTGTTTGAACGGCTTCATAAAATATACAGATCTAACACCGCCGGCTGACATGACCTTTTTGACCTTACACGTCTCATTTATTATGTCCATCATCGAGAGAAAACCATCATTTATCTTGTTATCTATTCTGCTTTAGTTTCGACCGTTTTTAGTTATAACACACTTTACTGCTTCGTCAAGATATGAAAAGGTCAGTCGCAGTTATAAACGTGATACCTTTAAGTTCTTTGCTTTTGAAATACTTTTTTAGTAAAATGTGATAGGAAATTCAGAAATGTTTTGTTTCCAATAGTCCAGAAGGAAAGCCTGTTATGCAGACTGAAATGGCATTGCATTTGGTTTTCGAATAAAACAAGCATGGGTCACGTACCTTTTTCCACGTATTTCGTGTAAAGATAAGTATTCAAAGGGTCTTGTGTTTAAGTTGGTCAACTGTCAAGCATTTCATGTAAGAAATCCCTTTATCATCTGTTACAAAACACAAAGACATTGTCTCAGTGTTTCTATGCAGACGTCATAGAGATGACGTAACAACAAAAATATCTGCACCATCACCCATGGAATTCAGAGCCATTTTTTATCGTAATCGTGGTTAAACTTTAATGCATTTACACTCACTTTTTAGTAATTCCTTACCCAAAAACTGAAAAAAGTCTTACTCATATAGGTAGACAAGGTTTTGGTGTCACCCGTAAAATCGTTTCCAATTTCAAATAAATGAGAAAGGCGGGTTATTAAAATCTACAAAAAATGAGATTTTATAGCTGTAATTTTATGTAAAATCCGTTAAGACCGGAATAATAAATAGCTTGAAAAACTCTGTATGTAAAAGATGCTATCTTGCTGAAATTTAATATGATGGAGCGAACCTTATAATAAACCATTCACTACGCTATTATATGGACAAGAAAGCTTAGTCATGTATGTTTTCATATGTTTAATGATTATTATACCTTCTTTAAATAAAATTTTAAACAGTGTATTTGCACACATTTGCATAGATACAGTTATATATTTATACGATTTATATTTAAAATGTTTAAGTTCCTCATTGAAATAAATACATTTAACTCCATGTTTAACTCTTTCTATTTGGCTACGACAGTTTTTATGTTTTAATATAAAGGGTTAAGATTTTGAGAAAAACAAGCCTTGTTACGAAGTATTGCAGAGGGTTTAAACCTTCTAGATGTTACCAGTAACCCAGTGGTTCCTTTGAGTGCACCACGCTTGTTCTCTTTAGAAAATTTTCGGCATGTTTTGCCACTTCTTGGCTCTTTGTGGTATTTTTTGGCTCGTTGTGCTAGTTTTTCGACTCTTTGTGGTATTTTTGGCACTTTCCTGTATTTCTGTCTTTTAACCCTTAAATGTTGTTTCAACGGTCATTTGGTTTGCTTTTCTTAGGTATTGTTTAAGTTTTTTTCACACTTGTCGGTCCAAGTTTTTGATCGTTTATGTCGAACACGTTCATTCAAGTGATTGAATAATACATGTTGAAGTTTTTCCGTAAATGTCATAAAATTACCTATTTTCAGTTTAGACTGCATGGCTTTCACGTCCGTTCAGATAAGAATTAAAGCTTTGTGCACATGTTAAATCTATTACAGATACAAAAACGCTCTATGTAAAAGGAATTATGAGCCGCAGAAACGTTCTTTATGGATACATATGTTTACGTTTTAGCATTGATAATAAAACATCTTAACTCAGTTATGCCGACTCTATGAAAATATATTTCTTTTTGGAAAAGTTTAAATTAGACAAGTTATTGCAATTTAGTGAGCAGAAAATTACATCTAAGAATGCAATAAAGCTCACAATGGCGTTTCCAAAGCGCTCCATTTGTTAATTTCCTCGGTTACAAATTGTTATATAGTTGAAAAACTTGTTAAAAACTGACTCACTGCGTATTTGAAGAAGGAAAAAATTACTGTTTTATAACGCTCAGGTGTTACTATCCTTCGCGTTTATATCTTAAAAGATTGTATAGTGTTTTGATGTCATTTAATCCCTCACTTTAATATCTGCCAACATCTTAAATTTCTACCACGCTGTATTGTTTACATTTTTAAAGTCGTTTCTATGGCTACTTTAATTAGAGTTAAAAAGACGAACACGTATTTATTTCCATATAAATGGTAATAAAATCAAATGAAATACCTGGAGCCTATCAAAATATACTGCTCTGTTACTGTTAGTGACAAGGGGAAAACTGTCCCAGGTTAAAAACCGTTAAAACAGCAATCACCGTTGCTAAAGAATCACTGAAAACTATGCATAATTAGATGAACAGAAAAAACAATTCTGTTCTGTTCATGATTAGATTAATTTCATTGCATTATATAATTTAGCGCCATATGTACCAGGGTTTTAATCAACCATCCAGTGAACTGGTGATTTGAAATTTGAATAGCACGTTTTTCTCGGGTATAACGGATTGAGTAAACAGATGAACAGACTAGAACATAATCTTTATTAAAATTAACACAGAGAGGATGTTAGTTTGTACATCTTTGGTCTTCTGTAATAACATGAAATTGAGACATGATCTGAAATCAACTGATATGATATATAGAAAATTTGTGGAAGAAATGTATACGTCTGACACATAATTTGTAAAGAGTCATGATACAGATGTTAGGAACCAGTGTTAGGATTTCAGGAACCAGTGACTTATACAAGTCCATGACAAGTTCATTTTCTTGCTTGACTTAGACGAACTACAGCAACTAACAAGACGCGCCCTTTGAGAATATCTAAATTTTTGTCTCATAACTGGTAGAATGTTTTATATCTAGGGTCATTTAATTGTATTTTGTATATCTTATTTTCTCCCTTAGACTATTGCTAGACTTTTATTAAAAGCAACTGTTGTCTACACAAGTATTTACGAACCGGCTTGGCGCTGAAATTCCCAGTGCGCGTTAATATTTGGCCAGTATTGTGCATAATGAAAATTCTCCTGTACACTTATTTTGGCTGGCGCAGATCAAAAAGTGTTATAAATGTCCGGATTATTGTAAAGAACACGATAAAAGGAATGAAACTTAACTCATAGTCGATAAGCGGTTTTGGGTTATAAAGATGTCTGAACAGGGATAATTTCGGTGCTAAGTTACCAAAACAGCACATAAAACTGCGCCGTGGAACCCTCGTGAAGCCCAGTTATCACCGTATGAGCAGCAATTTTCTGCATTTTACTGCATATTACTTTGCCACCTTCATCCCGTAGATTTTCATTTTCCCTTCAAAAAAGTTGCTGTCAGGCTGCGAGCGTGAAAACCGGCTTATTATTTCCTCGGACCCTTTTAGATCGTGTTAATCGACTAGAGTTATTTATGGAAATGTGTCTTTTATTCGTCGCCTTTTTAACGCGCCCATATTTCATGTATTTTTAGGGAACGTCACATAAAGACAAGCTGATAGGGTCTTTTTACACTATGATCGGCCTCGTAAAATGTGTTATGAAACCAACTATAAAAACACCAAGTTTTAGATTGCTTGGCCATAAACAATGAAGCGAAATTACTTTATTATCACCGCAACAATGGCACAGTGGTGCAAAAAGCGACTTGTTAAGCAGTAATTTGAGTTAACATTCCAATTTAATTTCCCTCGTTTGCAGTTCTCCTATTTTTAACATGCATCTTCAAACGAAAACATGCGCATTTTGTATTGAAAGAAAAACTTCAAAACTGTAGTCTACATTCTTCTGTCGTTCTGGCACTTCTCAAATGCCCTTCAGTTGCAAGGAGATACACAATTAGGATTACTGAGTGGATTTCACGTAATAAAGGGACGTCTTACGTTACATCTTTAGGATGAAAACGGTATGACAGTTAACAGATTGTTCGGGTTTCACTTGCCGATTATTCAGCAAGTTTCGTGACAAAATATCAGCTCGAAACTGGTACTTTCACTGTCGTTATGACACCAAACTCCATGCCTGTTATTAGATGACTTCCGCTGACTGCACCTGCCTTCATAATATCACTCTCACGTACAATAAACAAAAGTTCCTTTTTTTGAAAGACACGTTCGTCTAGCGGTATGGTATTGTTATTTATTTTTTGTTATTCATGTATACAGGAAGAAACGTATTGGCAAACTTCGGCGGAAATATAATTCTCTTCAAATGAATAGTGTTTTAATCTCTCCTATGTCAATCGATGCCACATGGCAGCCATTTTATTCATTTCACGTGACTACTCTAAATGCACGATACCCTGTGTGCTTTAGTTGAAACATTTTTGAGCAGGTGAATGCAGAGTGCAGTTCGAACAGGAAGATGTTACATAAAAAACATCTACCTTGTATCTTAAAGTCTATAAATTAGACCCCCCCCCCACCCTTTCGATATGTAAAGTCAAGGCATTTTCGTCTGGGTTTACTTACGTTTTGATTTATAATTTCTTATCGTCAGGCATGCATCGATCTTACATCCAGAATAAATTAATTCAGGGAAACTACGTTCCCTTAACCTAAACTGTTTTCACAATGTTCATATACATGTAACTTATAATTAAAGACACATTGAAATATCTTGGAAGAATTCCACAATGCATCTTGGCGGTTAGCTCTTTCTCACGCAAATGCAAGGTCTCTACTTGTTTCATTACCATTTGGGATTAGAATAAGTGCTCCTAAAGTGGTATTTATGTTTCAAAATTAATCGAACGATTGGAGAATGTGTTCCATAAAATTTCGCCAAACTGACTTTTCTTCCGTGCAAGGATTAATTCTTCGTAATAATTTTTGATCGTAAAACTTTCTAAAAACATACAGTGGTGACTATAAGATTAAATGGGATTTTGCTTTCTTTTAGAAATCTATGATCTTTTTTTCTGCGCACATGTTTCACTCGGCCTGTCAGTTTAGTATGTAATTTTCTTCAGAATGAATGTATTAATAAACCTTTTAGAAGTTTCATCCGTTTAAACATAAACGAATGGTAACGGCTCTAAGAGAGTTTTGTTCTAACAAAATAAACGTGCTTTTCCTTAAATTGTTAAATACATGCACGTGTTTATATCAAGCACATGCTGTTTTTATGAATCTTTCTTCTAAATTAAAACGTCATTCTTGAAACTCTAAGTATCAAACAAAACTTCAAATAGAATGGATTATTTGTGGATTGCAATTGACTGAACAAAGATATTGATAGAAGAACTTAAGAAAACAAACAATTGATGAATTGATCATATTTTTGCTGACTGTTTAGTTACTTTTTTTGATGATTTCTAATATAATTAAAGTGGACTAAATAGCGAAACTTTATTATAATGCCGGAATAACGTTCAAGATGCGGAAAGGATCACAATATTCAAAATTAATGCAGAATGCTGAATTTTCGCCAGCTGGCGAACCATTTTATTGTGAAATAATCTCCGAGTAGAGTTCTTGGCAATAGTTTACTGTAGCTGCAATTCCTCTTGCATCGATTTCTGGGGAAACATTCAATTCAAGAAAGCAACTGTAAGAGAAATCACAACAAACATGAAAAGATATGTCTACTTTTACAGATGATTTCATTATTTCACTTGTTGTATATGTGTGGCCTTTTCTCTAGGATGGCGCTAAGAAATAAAACTTGGAAGCGAGTTCTTCAATTTTATGAGAAATACCTAGCAGTTTCAAATGATTTTGCCAAATATTCTCAATATAAGTGTCATTTCCAAATTATTTTAGAAGACAATGTCTAATTCGGCCATTGGTAATGCTAATACTAGTAAAGCTATTTTGGTATGTATGCACGATTCTAGAATTCTTAGATTTACATGTACTCAATAGCACAGGATGGTATTATATGGGTAATAGTTAAAATAATTTACTTTATTCGTTTGATGCTGCGTACTTTGAAAAATAAAATCTTTAAAATGAATGAGTGGGTCGCCTTATGTTCAGACTTCCATTGATTATTACCTCGGAAGAATTTACGTGGTTCATTTATCGCTTAACTTATCAACTATATACGATCGCCTGTATAGAAATAGTTAGGATTTTGAAAAGTTAAAATGGCCATTTTCTGCTCTTGATTTCTTTCAGAATGTTTAAGTATCTATAATTTACTCATATACGGTCATAATTACATATAAGATTTATTACAACGCCGTTTAAACCCAGCTAGGGTAATCATAAAATCACCGGGCGCAAAACTTTTATTACTGGTGATGATAGCTTTGAAAAAAGTTCAGGGGTAAACAGCTATTTGACTTGAGAGTTAAGAAACATACTAAGAGTGATGAATTATAGTTTCGCTGTTGCATGATAAATTACGGTCATGGCTGGCAGCACTGCACTCTGTATAGGTCACGAAGCACGCGAGCACGTGCAGGCGTCAGTACAAGACACCACTTTGTCAGTAGCTCCTTTCTTTGATATCAGTAATTTTGATTTAAACTTAGTCCCTTTATTTTGAGAAGTTTTGTTTTTGTTGTTGTTGTGACAGTGTAGGTGACTGGATCACTCCGGAAGAATACAAAACGTTTCGGACGGGCTTTAGGGAAGAATCCATTTATATGCAGTTTTTTTCTTTCTTTATAAACAAGCAAACCTGTCGCAATTGCAGCCACCTAAAAATGATACCAACACACATGCATTGTTTTTCTTTTTTTCTATATTTATAAAGATTCTGTTCAACTTAAAACCGAAATTAAGTTTGCCGTTTTTGATACATTCCGTTTCAGATAAATTGCCAATGTTGAAATTACGCATAAAATACGACACAAAGAAAGAAAATGTAAAAAAAAAACATATATCATGCGATCGGATAAATTACCTACATAATACCTAGCCATTTAGTTGTCAAATTGACTTTGCATAATCTTTTGCTGTTCAAACCTATTAGCAAACTTTGTTGGTGATCTATGTCATCGAAAATACTTATCTTTTTACAATACCTGTTATATGTTTCTTAAGATTTTACCTTGAATCTGTACGTAAATCTCGATGCGAAAATTTCTGACTCAAGCCTTTTCGCTTTTTTTCAAAGATAACATTGTGTATTGGCATTTACAAAAAGAATATGAATAAAAAAAAGCGTATACTTAAGTAAATCGTATTTTAATTTCATGCTTTTTGGAGATAACATTATATAATTAGTATTTTATGAAATTAATGATACCAGTATAAAGAGTGAATAATGCAGAATCACGGTGATTTAGTGGTCTGGCACTGAAAATGTAATGAAAGGATACGGTATTTTACGATATTGTATAGAACAGAGAATATTTATCTCGTCGCCGTACAGTCAAAAAAATGATCATGTCACACCAGCTTTAGAAATACATCCTTTTGTTAACCTCATCATCCACTTCATGAAATAGGAAACGGCTAAACAACTACACGATATTTTATGAAAATCAGAATTACTTAGTATATACTAAGTCTTAGGCAAGGACAATCTTCCTGTTGTCAGAACTCAGAAGTTTGAGTTATGGATGACTTTTTAACAAAATTCAAAGTTGAAAATTCAAGTTGATATCGGATAATATCATTCGAAACTACTGGCTTCGCTTTTTCGGATTAGGACAGACCGATCAACATAAGCTCATGATATTAAGCACTTTTTTTGCGAAATATTTAGCTTCTTCATAGTTAAATGAGTAAAAAGACATGCATGAATTCACGATATCCTTTCCGTTAAGACTAAGATTAAGATATGAAATATTAACCTTTATTGCTTTGTTTACACACTCATACATAAGAACTTAACCCACAGTGAATGTAATTTCAAACGAGTAAGCGTACTTTATGAACTTCAGCAGAAAACTTAGATGGATCATGCATTAAATCAACAAAGACCCCAGGAAATAACAGCTTCCTCTCGATTCTTGGGCTGGATTTAAGAAATTATGAAGTACTGCTAACGATTATTTAATGGCCACAAAATTAGAAAGGCTACCATTGTAAAGCACAAATAAACAACCGTGATTCAGTAAAATTCAGATGAAAAGGGCACTCCATCAAATATAAAATACAAAAAATAGTATCAAGAAGAATATAGTCACATAAAACAAAATGCAAACTAAACATTTTTGTTAATAATAATTTACGATTTAACAATGTGCACAATTTCAGCATATTTCATTTCTATTTTCAGCCTCCACCACAATATCAACTTTGCGTACCAAAAGGGAAACTTGACGATTGCCATTCCGACATGTCAGGAGAGAAGTGCCGGCGACAGTGGTAAAGGCGGAAGTGACGACGACCTTCATATTCCTACCAGTGTAGGATACATTAGAGACGGTATGACACTTTTCTTTCAAGTGCCGTAGGGGGTGGGGAAGGATATATGTCGGGGTGCATGTCTAGTAGCTATTTATAGATTGTTCGGTAGATCATATATGACCGGCATTATGTTACGATTACATTGTGCAAAAGTTATATATAAAAGTAATTATAAATGAATAATAGGTAAAACAAACTGCGATCATAAAAACAGACATTTTGCAGTTGATATGTACTGTAATAAAAATCACTTGCCTTTACCAGGACCTCGAGTAAAAAAAGTACTAAAACTGATTCTGTTTTCTCGAATATGTTATCACATAAAAATATACTTCTACACATAGAAATAAAGATGTTGTCTGATTTTCAGATATCCACCGCTCTAAGGATAGATGGGAAAACAGCAGAAGCAACAGTCCCGGCATGCAGCAGATGACGACATTTCCTACTAGGTATCCGCAGAACGACACACTTCCACACCAAAAGATCATTCCGTTTTCATTTAAAAAGACACTATCTTTTACGGGATCAGGACTAACAGTTAATAACCTATCACCGACGACGTCGTCGGCATACAGTGTTCCATTGTACTATGACGACGAAAGCCGTTCGTCTTCCGGGTTCCAAAGTGTAGACTCAACTTCCGGTTTCCATATAAACAAAAACAGAAATGGCGGGAAACTTAATTTAATGAGAAACAATATTCAAGATTGTGTCGTTTGATAGTGGACAGCCTAGCTTAAGTCAACATTGTCTGTGATAATAAAAATATCAACTACAAATTTCATTTTTGTGTGTGTTCATAAACGTGCTATTGTACAAATAGACATAATTTGCAAATACAGCGTTTGTATAAAAGCTAGAACTTACAAATATTGTACAGCAACCATAATACAAGTGACAATAATATAGGTAACCTGTGGCTTTGACTGTTTTATTAGAATTTCAAAACACACGTCCCACTGTTACAGCTAACAGTAGGTCGAACTCCACGTGAATATTGGTTGTGACAATGCAGTATGTGATATTTGGGTGAGACCTCACGACGTTACCAAATGGATTAAGGTAAATATAGGAATTATTCCTTAAGTTTTCAAACATTCCTCTAAGTACTACTTTATTTTTTTTTGTTAATTCTTTATTCTTGGATCAATTGTATTAAGTCCTAATGTAAAGAAGTGCACAGTAATTTATGCAAAATCACCTACGGATAACTAATTGTCATAGGTCTATCTAAATTTGATCTGAATAGTCAAGTGTATGATTTAACCATGATATACAAACATATGTGAATTGTTTTGCTTCTGGTCCTGTTTTTATCCTTTCTTCAAACCAGTCCATGTAATTGCTGATGACCGGGGGGCAGTAAGCTCTGCATTCAGTCATTTTGTAAATCGTTACTGTATAGTTTATTTAAATTAAATAAATTCTTTTTTTTAAACATAAGATTTGTTTTTCAAACCCCTTAAAGCGGGGTTTCATAGATAACAAATAAGTTATCAGAGAATGTTGTCTTCGAATAAAGGACAAAACCTAAACTGACCTTGACCTTTGAAAATTGTTTCTTTAAAAACCTTTATTTTGTTTGCTTACGTTTCCAGATCGAAATTGCAGCTTGTAATAGTGACTATTAGCAGCAGACATAAAACACTGATTCATCTGTATTGTTCAAAAACTTTTAGTTTCAAAAGGCATATGGACTTTTCATTATATGAAATATCTCGCATTAATTGACGTAGTTTATAACGTTGTTCATTTAATCTATTTCAGGTTCGTCTGCAACACGTCTGCATCCACTTCAGGAATCAAGAACTGATGACATGATTAATTTCGTTGTTTTAACGAAAAGACTACAGTAAAGACATTTGTAGGAACTAATTTTAACATGGCTACCTCAGTGATGTTGCAAATTTACCCAGAGTGCACTTACAAATAGGAAGTGAAGCCGACTTGTAAAATCCTGTATCAAAATTGCTACGACTTCTGTGAAAAACAATACAAAAATCCTGCTGGGCAGTTTATTAATGATTTACGGATCATCGAGAAGGGTCAGGTGCGACCAGCGTTTAGCTAATTAATTTTTCCCTTTGATATGCCGCTGTCGGCACGTTTGAAGTCTGCTAGTACAGTTTAACACATGTATTATCTTTAACATGCTGTTTGTTTACAAGGTACTGACCAGTCATCAAATGATAAATGTTAGCATATATTACAACCTTGAAGTAGTTAAACACCAATTGTCGGTCCGTCGGGAATGATTAATTGTATGTAAAAGTGATAAGCAATGCAATTAAGACGAGTGGACTTGATGTTATGAACGTTCTGTGCGGACCAATTTACAAACATTTGCTACAGCAATTTGTTGTGTGATATTTGTGTGCATTGTGCTATAACTTATGACTTTGTGTTTACAGACATATTTACTTACGTGCATGTATATATTTCTTCGAAACAATTTCAGCAAAATGAATATGTATACATGTATGACATTAATGATGTTTATCGAAATCTATTGTTGATTACGTCATTAAAAAAGAGAGTTTCTATCCATGACATAATTGTATAGGGTGTCAACAATTGACGAAATTTTACAGTGGCATATAAGAATTGTATTTAGAAGAAGAGAAATTTATATATATTCTGTAGAATTATTTTTGCTCTATTTCCAGTACTAGTCCGTTTTGACGTAACACGGAGCAACATTATACGCCGTAAAACTTGAGCTCCGACTTGCAAACTCCGACAATTTCATCTTAAAATGATGTATTTTGTTATATTTTTTCTGCTCATGATCATTTCCATGCTCTTTTTAGACAAAAATGAAATAAGGGTCCAATGCAAATCTGGGCGCCAAAATCAATCCAATTTGGCTTTAACATATTCACTAATACTATGGTTGGTTTTCAGAGAATGTGGCTCAATTTTTTGTCAGTTTTTACATAAAACTGCTCATAAAGTCTTCCAAAATGATGTCCGTTTTTTATGAAAATAATAACATTTATTTATGAATGAGTTTTAAGTAGCAATTTAGGAGAGATAGTCCGAATTTCTGTTGGAGATGATATAAAGGGGTGTTAAAAACTGCTTTAAGAGTTAACATACTGAACTTTTAAACCATTTTGGTATGTGACAGTTTATTTAGATAACAGTAAAAAAAACAGATTTATTTCGAGAGAAATGAGTAAAATAAGTTCTCTTTTAATAGCTTTTGCTGCTATAATTTGATGGATAAATGTGTCTGAATTTTTATCTTATAAAAGTGTTCAGCATGCCGATGTATATATGTGTGTTGTAAAAATGATACACGAGGAGTGCTTTTAGACAAAAAATAAGTCAATTTTTGTGTTCACTAATCCTGTACAGATATATGATGCATGTCGTTTGTTTTATACGAAGTAATTATATTACATTGCAATTTCTAATTCTACTTCATAATTTATGAAAACAGATATATGAAAGAAAATGTTTGTTTGTTTTGTTTAAAAAAAATCAACAGCTGCAACTTAAAAGGAAATGCACACCGTTTCCATTAAGTAATTGTATACATCCACACTTGATGTAATGTTACATGCAAAGTTTAACTAGGAAGGGAAAACGTATCCAGGTCTAAAATGTCTGTGTCCGGAGTTACTGTTTCAATATGAATTTCCTTTTTGCTAACATAGTAACTTATTTATCCAGAGTGAAATTTTAGAAATCAGAAAACATGTTAAGGTAACTTCTAATAATTGATACAAAAATGACATCTTATATCATGTAATTTGTAAGCATGCCAGAATTTATGGATAATTTTGCTGAACAATATCTTTATATGAGAAGATACACATAAATGTATTGTCCTGTATTGATCCCTACTTTCGTCTGCTCTGCTCTGCAAGATAAAAAAGGGTGATCTGAAACATTCTAGCTTTTAGGCGGTACTCCTCCCCAACCCTCACCACATCAGAAATACTGACATTTCCTCATCAAATAAACCGAGGTTAAACGTGTAATTTAGAAAATTCGAACACACAGTGAAACAAATTGGAGTGTTGAAATTTTTTGTAACAAGTTGCTTCAAGAGAACAATCGTTTATTAAGACCCTCTAATTCTATCTAATGACAAATCTCCCGAAACCTAGTGTATTTAAACAAAGTTATAATTATTACATTATGTTCTGTGTATTCAGACGTCACTATATCAATACTGATCTTGTAAGTACTTGATAAATCCGCATTGCTTTAATGACAAGCGAAATTGACAAGTACAAATAAAATGGCTGAACAAATATTCTTTTCGGATATGTCTTTATGTAGTTGATTACAATTGCTTCATGTTTCAAAAGGAACAAAGGAAATAGCGTTTTATCCACTTTCAAATGAACATATTCTCACTAAAGTTCAGCTTAATTGTGTGAGCAGTTGGAATTTTGTAAAAGGTTTGATAGGCATGCGAATGAATTAATTTTGTCTGGTATAAGACCAAAGTATTTAATCCCATAATTCAAAATGTTTGGAATTTTATTTCAAATTATTTGAATGATACTTAAACTGTGTTTGGCAATTTTATCCTGTTTATTTGTTATAGCAATTAAATTTTCAAGCGCTCTTTAATAAAACATAATTGAACACCACGACATTTTTTGTGCAAGAATATGGCGCAATGACTTTTTTGTAGAGCGTTGAGCTTGCAGATAATAAATCAATTCCACACTTTAATATACCTACATATTTAGTAAGAGCATTCGATAGTAAAAATATATTTAGCAAAGAACTTAGGTTTGATCGAATCTTTTACAGGAGGAATGAGAAACAAGTTCTTGTACATTACATTAATCACACTCGATGGGCTATTTCCTGAATTCAAAGCCAATCTTTGTCTCGCCGGAAGTTTGCAATCTTGAGAGTTGTTAGTCGTCCAGTGTACACTGGCTTATCAGTGTATAAATACAGCCTCTGATAAATGCATCAGGGAGTCGGTTCTTTGGCTCAGTGGTGTCAAAAGTGTTGGTTTCGATGCGGCAGGACCTAAGTTTGAATCCCGTTCTAGGTGGTCTTTTCAAAATGGATGCACTGCATCTTTCTGTACGAACTTTCATGTTCGTAAGAGAGCCAATGGAGACTGAAGGGCCTCGAACCAACAACCTCAGCATATTAGCAGTCCATTGTTTTAACCCTTGTCCCTGATCCTCCAAGAAATTTCTCCTTGCAAGAACTTGCGTTTAAATTCGATATAAAAACGTTAAATCTTAGAACAGACATAAAATAAAAAGCTTAAGTGTCATCATTTCATGCGCCAACCTAATTTATGTTTGCTTTTTCCAAGAATAGCTCGAGGAATAGCTGAACAAGTGGCAAGTTTTTCTTTTCTCTTTCATATTAAACGTAATCTGCCGTAGTGATGATACTGTCTTAATTCCCAGCTGACAAAATATTTGTTCTATCACGGAACATATGTTTTATAATACCGTCAATGACTTATGTTTATATACAAATTCTTACTTGCCGGCAACATAAACCATTCCAGTGGAAAAGTAAACAGAAATTGTGCGAAGATATTCTTCAGAAAATGAAACAGATACCCCAAGGCGTACTAAGAAACACTCCGGTGTTACTCTACAAATATTTCTCGTCGCCTTTAAAGAGTTATGGCTACTTATAACTTATTCAAAATAATTTCAAGAAAACACCCCAAAGGGACTGTTTGAATTCTTAGATTCGTATGATATTTAGATAAAACACAAAAGAGAATGTTCTTAAGGAAACTGTTGTGTTCCAACGTTCCAAAGACTTTTTAGGTACAATACTTAAAGAAGTATTCTCGCACATAGTTTGCAATTTTATCTGATCTCAATTACAGCCTGATAAGGCCCATCTGGACTTAGTAATTCACGAAATTCATTTTAAAGCGAGTTCTATAAAATGGTAGGAATGTATGTGAAATTTTAAGTGTGTGAGGAATGCCTGCTGCCTATAATTTAAAATAATCTAGCCGATAAAATATCAACAAATATTTAGACTTGTTAATTAGCTGACAACATCCTCTTCCATCGCTCGTTCCGACAAGCATTTGCGTTCTCACTTGCTAACAGTAGGTTTTCTGACATTCTCTTTCTTTTGGTGCATTACAAAAAATACCAGAAACCGAGAAGAGCTTTCTCGGACATACAAACAGATTCTCGATCTCGTGGAGAACTTTTTTTCTGTAAAATTTTGAAGTCACCACTGAAAGTTCTATTGGAGAAAAAATAACTGCCGAGATCATACGCAATGACTGCGTGGCCAGGGGTTCTAATCTACGACCCAAAAGCTTGTATACAATTTGTCTCTCTGAAAATTTATAATTGACGTTAAAATAGAAATAATATATTCATGTTAATACGGCAGGAAGTATGTAAGATCTCTTTTTCAGATGCACCTATTAATCAGGTAAACCTGTTCCGGCAATGTAGCTCTTCTGCTCAATTACTTTCCAACAATTTACAAGTCATATTTTGTTTCACTTAAAATGTTTTATAAGTTGTGCTCCATTACGATCATTTAGGAAAATGATAAAAACACGCAAACCCCCGGAGAAATGTAAATTTTATAGACGCGTTGATGGAAGCCTTGTTCAGATAAAGAGAGGAAATGTTTTCTTATTCTGGTGGATTGAACAGACTTACATCTGTAGAAGCGGGATAAAGGGTAAATGATACGAGCTTGTTGAGAGATGGTTGCATAGAATTCATACTTTCTCATGAGCTTCGCGGCTTTCTTTACCGTGAAACCCGTGCATTTCACATGCCCGTGCCTGGATCGCTTTCTCTAAAACCCATACGTATAATCCAAAACTTGATTTTTTTATGCCGTGTTGAGATATTTATTTGATGAAATAAGATATTAATTCGGGTGTCAAATGTTTATTTGAAAGTTTGCATTAGAAATAAACATAGTTTAATCTGGAAAAATCTTAAAACGTTTAATTCGAAAATTTCATTTTGCAAAGTAAGTTATTTATTTAAATAGAAAGGTGTATAAATATATAAAGAAACCTGTTTATTCTTTACATTTCTTTTTAATAGGAAGTGAGATATTTGTTTGAGTTTATATTAGGAGTAAACAAAGTTTAATCAAAAGCGGCGAGAAAATCAAATTTGTTAATTCAAGATCTTCCAACATTTTTGCACCTGTTGTATACAATATGCATGAATTTCTGATCAGGAAAACATATTGTGTCCATTTCTTAGAAGAAAATAACCCCAAAGAGCAGTAACTTCGAGATGCTGCACAAATAACAATAGAAGTCTCTGCGTTTTAGTCTTCGCTCATGTGGTTTGTGGTGGGAAGTTCGAGTCTACATAGGGTAATTCTTGATTTCGGTTGGCAAGGCACCGACTGATGAATAGCTACCAATTATACTTGTTTGTCCGTTGCCTGGCATGTGAAAAAAGAATCTTCAAGTAAATATGTGTAAGGGACAGATCAGTAGTCCAACGGTAACGCGCTAGAGTGGTAATTTAGGGGTTGCCAGTTCGAACCACTGCTCCTCAACAACACAACTGTCTATTGAATGAGACGTTAAACCGAGGTATTGGTGCTACACACTAAACATGGAAAAAAATTCAGGGCTGTCTCTGGGACGGAATGCTGTGCACTACCCTTAACAACCTAAAATAATAACCAAACTCTTCGGGGGTGGGGGTCAATCTGATTAAAATCATATCCTAAACATCGCTATGCTATTAGTTTACCGTAGGAAGATCGTGAATTTCAGTCAGATTGGGGTGGGGGTAGGTTATGTAGGAACCGGTATTGACGAAAAGTAATCTCCTGGTTAGTTGAACATGAAACAAAAATTTTACAATTGATAAGAATAAAGAAATGATTACAGAAAGTTTTAGTGTCTAAAGTTGTTTCGTTCTATAATTGTCTTCAGTCCGACCACCCCTTGTGCCATTTATAACTTGCAAATCGTCTTCTTTAATTGGAAGTAGAGTTATATTTCACAATAATTTTGATAGCTTCAATATGACACATCAGCCATAAAGTCGTATTTAAATAGGACAATTTACTTTGATACATATGAGTATATGATCTGAAATTTTAGTTTACGCGTCTCACGTGACAGACCTTTTTCTATATTGTTGTTGTTGTTTCTTCATTATTTATTCATCAATTTTTTAAAACCTTTTTTTTCAAATATCAGTAGTGAAAAAGTGAACATAAAGACACCAGGCAATAAAAATATTGCTAAAAGTATCAAAGTTTTTATAGTCGAATGTTCAATACAGACCTTTTCTAGGAAGCCAATTATAGAGTTAAAAAATACCTTTTTCTGAAAATCATCTTTTTTTCGCTTAAATCGGGCTTTTGAATAGTACTCGCGCCGAGAACGTGTTTTGTGTAGATTGTCATCTATATAGGGTTTCGAACCAGCAACATATTCGGATCGGGAGTCAGGCATTCAGTAACTTTACTAACCACAGAATAAAAATACATTCGAGAGTCACCTATTTCTTAATCTTAAATCAAACTCAAAGTAATTTATGACAACTGTATGCGATACAAAACTAAAAAATACATAAGTACTTTATTCCTGGGTTTAATTTCCTCTATATTACATTCAGACATTCTCCTGCACTCACTATGTACAGGTTCGTTGTAAATTTAGTATTTTCATGATGATACAAGATTGTTACAAATTAAAATGTCGGTACAGCGTTTTATCGTGATATCACTTGAACAATAATTTCTTTGAAGATGTTCTATTAGTGCACATAAGTTCTTTCTTTCAATTTATCTTCATTAATTTTTTCAGCATGTTGAAAAATAATCGTGAGGGAAATACTTATTGGTGTTTTCTTTACAGAGAAGAAAAGAGCGACTAACAACAACAAAAATCTGTTTTTATTGGATTCAATGTAATTAGCATGGAAAAACACAATAACATTATTTCTAATTTTATCTGATTTGGATAATGTAATATCTCAAAGGTCTTTTAAGTAACAAAGATCACCAGATAGCATGCGTCTGAGAGTCTCGGATTTTTTAACGGAGCTATTTATAGTAATAGGTAGGCAGCAAACTGAAAACATCAAAGGATTTCGTTTCAACTGCAGCACCGAATGTTGGCTAGAACTCCTTGGTTTCAGAACTCTTATTGACCTGGACCACCGAGAAAATGAGTTCTGATGTTAAGGAAATGAATGAGAAGCTGCTTATTTTCTTGAGCAAAAAGTATGCTTACAATGTCGCTGACTTTAAGCCAAAAAATGGACCAAGAACAAGTCCTGTGAGTAGAAGTGTATTTAGCAACATTTTAAAACAGTTTCTTTGATAAGCCTGAAATTGTGTGCAGCGATTCTCTACATACACACAAGGGGTGGTTTGCCGGGACTGTCGTCTGGTACACTGACCTGGCATGTATACCATAACTGAAGTTCTAGCCACAAAGATCATTTCAAGTTCAATTGAAATTTTACAACAAAAAATATCTTGGTAAACTATCAGACGTATTTGACGCCATTTGTATTTCATTTCAAGATAACATTTAAAGTCTTCGCTCTATGCCAATAGCTAGTTTCTTTCTTAGTTAAGGGAATTTCATTTCATTGAAATTCGAAGGACTAAATCTAAAATCTAGACATGGAATCAGACCTATGTCTTTAGGTGAGAGTCCTCTTAAAAGTCAGTCATATCAGGTCGACAGTTCACCGAACCATGGACCAGTACCAACCTCTCATCTTATATAAACTTACGTAACTGGCAACTTTAGGTGGTTGAAAGAAAGGGTTGTAAGTTAATGTTTTGAGACTGCAACTGGTTGACTTTGTAGCATCAAATGAAGACGTTTTTGCGAGAGGTGATCAGTCGACAGACCCGTACTCTAGTGGTAACGCCTCTGACTGATACTTACAGGTTCGAAACCACCTGAAGCACCAACGTTTCAAATTTTCTTAGGGGTTTTCTCTAATTTTACAACAAATGCTCAATTTTAATTGACGCTAAACAGCACAGGAAAGGTGCCTCAGGAATTGAGACGCCATCCTGCATCTGACAGTATTCTCTACAAAATACAGAAATAACAAACTCCTTCTGCAGGCGTTTGTTAAAAAGACAACAGCTACTAGCAGTAAATAAAACTGAAGATCTTCTGTGGGCCAAATGCTTGTCTTTCACACATAGTCATATCTGCGACGAATGTGATGATCGCAAAATCGTGAAAAAGAATGTCCGAAAATCTCAGGCCAGATAAAAACTTTTTTTGAAAACTCATTATATCGCAAACAGTTCATGCCTTTTGTAACACCTCTTGATATCATTTATATTTCCGTTTTTGACCACCAAAACTGCCCGGTAGTTGTAAAGAACAAACAAATAAATTATCATTATCTTTTCAAACCTTTAATTCCAATTTTGTCAAGTGTAATCTTATAAGATTTCTTATCAAAGATTTATACTCCGTATTATCAGATACTTTTCTCACAATAGTATCATGGTCGCCGAGTAGTTAAAGAAACGAAAGTGATTTATGTTGCAGGTTTTGGCCATCTTTAGCGACGTTGAGAAAAATATTGCTGACACGTTTGATACATTGGTCCTACTATCATTGATGTAATTGTATCTTTTTGGACTCCTGATGAAAAGATTATATCGGGTATCCAATTTTTGCCAATGCCCTTTGATATGAGAGGTTGAGTCTGTATACAAAAATGTTATTTATGTTTCTTACTTTGGTCATTCGTATAGCCTTAAGAGGGCCACGAAGGGATACGGGAAGAAGTTGCTTCAGATATATACATGTACTATCTGGTTTTTTCTAGGGACAATTTCAAAATTTTCTCGTGTACATTTTTATAAAAGAACAAGTAAAGAAGTCATCTGAATTAACCATCGATATATCTGCCATCAACACCCATTTCAGCATCGGTCACTTTTCGCACTCGATTTTAGTTTTCAGGTTCACTAGATCAAAGTTATTGTCATTGAGAAAAAGTAACTCTCATCCCATAGGATTTAGGAACAAGCAGAATGAGTGACAACTGAGAGTTATGTTTTATACCTAATGACAATACTTGTTCTGATTGGTTAAAGCAGTTATTTACAAAATTATACGTAAGTATAAACTGACAGGTCCCGGTACCCCATACAAAGCTTCTTCCAAGGGCAAATTTTGTAAAGAATTTCAAAGGTAAACAAACACTAATATTAATGAATCAGGGAGTTTCAGCACATTACAGCCATGTTGACCAGCTTGAAAATTTAAAAGGTAAAACATGCCGATTACAGGTAAATATATACATGTATCAAATTTTGTAATTAGCATGTATCTATTTCTGGCGATTAAATCTAGTGTGAAAAGTGGCAAAATTTGACACCGAGTAATTCGAAACTTTCGTGACCAGTGTCACTGATGAGTGTCAAAACCTTTGGCAGTTGTCTCCCCCGGTACGAATTCATGATTGCCCTTCGTAGTCTTTTAGGGACAGTTTTCAAAAGCACCAAAAATTAATGGCACATTTGATTTATTTTTTGTATTAAAGCATTGTAATGACAAAGAGTAAAGAAAGTTTTGAACCTTTTGGAAGCCATGATATTCCTTTGTTGAATAACAGATACTCCTTATACAGATACAATTCTTGGGATTACCGACTCTTAGCTTTTACTATAACTGGACTTCTGTCTTCTTGACTTAGCTATTGTGGAAATGATAACGCATAACGTATCATCATAGTACGAAACAGTCGACTAACCAATATATATATATAATGATACAGAGGAACTGGACGTCAAATCTCACTTGATGATATATAATAATTTCGTCTGTGCCTCTTTTCCTGTTTTGTCTCTGTCGTACTAATGTAGACATAATCGACAAGGAAGCTTCCGTTCCATAGGCATGAATGAAAATCCCGTCTGTATTTTCGGACGACAAATTTATATTTTGCCGCTGAAAGAAATGATGATTCAGTAATGATTATAACTCATGTTGACCAAAATGAATTTAACAATGGACCGAAATGAGCAAGATGAACACAAAGGCTATGATTGAAGCAACAATATTTTTATCTGAAGACATCGCGTATTTATATAACAAATGGTAGGTCACGTTATTGCTGTATATCACTAATGGGCGGTAGTTTGTATCGAAAATATTTGTTGTAGAGGCACATAATTTCCATGGAAATCTAATAAATTTTCTTCCTTTTGCAACATAATTGATGGGTAAGATTGCAGCATTCAGACATTTTTCTGTTTAATTATTTCGAGGAATGCTGTAATGGGCTAAGCGATCAACCAAATAATATCACTGTTATTAGTTTAGGCTTTTGCAGAATCCGCTTCATTTATCTAGTTTCAGCTGATAGTTTAGCTGATAATAATTCTGTTCATCTAGACAAAACTTGCCAATTTAGTGCGTGTCTATATGGTTGTTATTCCAATTTTTTGGTAACTTGAAATTAAATGGCTCAGGTTTGTGGAGCGCGAAAACATCAAAGGGAAACTAATGAGAAATGTACGTTGATCTTTTACAAACAGAGTTATGTGCTCTTAGTATATCTTAAACAATTAACGTTCCAACAATAATTTGTTCCAATGCAGAAAGCTGTCACATTTAGCAGGGGCTATTTTTTTCACCTGTATTTAAAAGTAGACCAAGTTACAAAGGAGTGTGGAAATTGTTTGTCGGAAGTTTTGCTTTGTAAAACCAATGTAATTTTGTCGTGTTTGGTATTTTGAGCTATGATACTGAAGTACCCTACGCCTACCCTCCTTCTATTCGTATTGTAGATGTAGATGTTATGTCTTAATAATTTTTAATTGGTCCATTGCTGTCTGGTGCACATAGTGCTTTTTCTCGTTTCTTGTAATTCATGACAGAAGTCTCTTTTTTCAAATAAGTAAGCACAATGACTGAAAAAACCTTATATAAAACTTAATTATAATCTAATAATATATAAATCTTATTAATCTTATTAAGTTATTGCCTAATTTTGAACTAATTTCACAGATAAAGGTTTAAAAAAATGTCTCAACTCTAATAACTTGTAGTCAACATATTTTTATGTGGTTTTAAAATAGTTAACACACAATGAATCATTTTAAAAAATAAAATCTTAAGAAACATGAAAACATACGATGTGACTGTATTTCCGGGAAGTATGTCATTCGTGAAATCGGCGAGCATGATCTATAGAGCAAAACATTTGCTGGATTACAAGTACGGTTAGTGTCACTTTTTTATTATTCAGACGTGAGGGTATATGTCCGACATTGCATAATAACAATTTTATTCTCAAAGGAAAGATTGGGTTCACATTTTAATGCTTTGTAAATGTTTTGTAAATGTTTTGTCAATGTTTTGTCAATGTTTGTAAATGTTGTAACTGTTTTTTTAAATGAAGAGTAAGGATCGGTCGTCCGTGCTCAACTCTTGAAAAGATAGCATGGTCAAATAAAGACTTTCTTCCATTTTGATCTTCTACATACAAATGTACGATTATTGCTTGAATTATATGTTGTTAATTAATAAATCTCTACTATCACTTTATATCCGTGATAAAGCTTGATAAAAAACATTAATATAAAAGATGGAACAAACTGCTGTTCTTTCGTTTGAGAACTTGATTGAGAGATTGCACGATATTGCAAAGAATCAGATGAGTTATTTTCCAGGTTACATGTAGTATTCTTTCTAATTAAAATGCAACACGAGTATTCGTCTGAAATAAGTCGTAAGACAGAGATATATAGGTTTTTAAGAGTTTTATAACGAATATACATTGAAAGGAAAATATGAGGTCAACAAATATATTGTACAATGTCAACTTCGTTTAGTATTCAGCATCAAACATTCATCATCAAAATCAGAAAGTTACTACAATGTAAAATTATCACTCAATATTTTTTGCCCCGTCGCTCGCAGTTTCCATCGAAAGGAACAACGACAACAAATCAAAGAAACTGCATACTGCGATAATGGGACGGAGGGGCGGATCCGAGTATTCCGCGGTGGACTTGTAACCCAGGGTCGAGAGTTCGATCCCTGGCTCCTCCATCAGCATTACTAATTGTCTTTCTGATGACACGTTAAACCGAGGTTCCATTTATTTGAGCATGGAAGAGAACCAGGGGGGTGTCTCTGGAATGGGATGTTCATCTAACTCTCAATATCTTGCACTATCTTCTCCTTACTTAAATAAGTAATCTCTACTATGGGTGGCGGCCATACGTGACCGACGATAAATAAGCTCAATTAGATAGATAAACAGTGCAATGCGGTTTTCTTAATTTAGGATTCAAAATAAGATTTCTAAAAGGACTGCAGAAGTTTTGCAACATCAAGTAGACGCATTGACTATCCGGAACCTGTTCTGACACAAAACGGATTTTAACTAGGTTGCGGTACGGGAGAAAACAGAGAGAAAACACGGACTTAACTGCGAAGATCACATTATTGTATTCTTTTCTTTCCGTTTTTATTTTTACCAACGATAACAGGTAATTTTCAAATAAATCTGACTTTCACCTGTTATTTCTTTATCAAACAATATCATATTTTTCTGTTTCCAGTGATATTTTCAGGACTTGGTGAGGTCATAATGTATAACGTAAAAAAATTAGGGTCGAGTTTTCGGGCAGGGGTATAATTCGGATAGATCATGGTTGAAATATTAAAAACACGCTAAAATATGGAATGAAGTCATCCAATATGAGGGTTTTTCAAACATTTTGGAAAGTCTCATTCAAACTGCTTTACAGTTTTTCATTTAAATTTCTGATACAGTAGGCCTAAGAATATAATTATCAATAATTCCATATATTTATTTGGCAAAAGTTTTAATGAAAAGCAACATTAACTACTGCTTTCTTTTTTTGCAGACATGTCACATATTGATAAATCAATAAATGTTGAGAAATGCGAGTTTATTTTTAAAAAATCAATTAATATTTAAAGGACAAGTTGCCATGGTTACATAAACAGATATTCCCTATACATTGAGACTTATTATAGAGTCCAGGGTTCTCAATAAGTTTCAGTCCAGCAGGCCCAATAAACAATCTAGCAGGCCTGCTAGGAGGGTAAATTTTTAAATTGAGTGCTGCATTTTGGGCTATATTCATACTATTCAAAGGCATCATTTGTAGGCCCATTTTTTGGCATATTTTAATGCAGACATGTGTTTAAAGTATCTACATGTAGATGTATGATACTCCCATGCAATATAGATTCTTTTAACACATTTTTGCACTAAACATTTATAAAACTGATACTCATCAAAATGACTCAGCCTAGGTTTACAAAAGTTCATCAGATCAATAATTACTTTAAAACTTAAATGTTCCAGTCAACACTTAGACAAGTATCATATCAATTATCAAAGTAAACATGAGCAAGGGCTTACTTTTTTACAACAAGTTAGTCATTTTCCAAGGAGTTGTCATCACTTAACATCATTACTAAATAAACTATCATAGTCAAAACAATTAACTATCTGTTAACCAGCCCAGCATCACCTAGCGCCTTTTTTTTTGAAAAACTCGTGACACATTGAATAAACTCTTAGAGTGGACCAAAGAAAAATCAAACCATACGAAAATAGTCTTAAACTTAATACTGGCCGTGAAATATTTAAACAAATTCAACTGCCCGTCCAATTTTCTCTTTTTTATTTTGACAGGTTATGTTTTCCCAAAATACTAGAGTGCATTTCGCATTTTCGCTACGCAGAGCGATCAAATTATTGGAAAAATTTAACCAATCTGCATTGCATGATAACGCTGATATCCAAAGCATTCCAAAACAGAGGTTGCATTAAATAGTGCAAAGAGGACAAAGTGCCAAAAAGCATCAAAATTTGCGAAAAATACACACTGTACAATGAATGATTTTTTAACCTTTGGAATTTTTTACTGGCCGAAACGTGATTTTAAAAGGCCATTCTGGCCAACGGCTGGCTCTTATTGAGAACCCTGTGAGTCAGTAGGAAAAGCAAAGAACAATATAAGATCTATTAAGCTTTTGAACTGACTGTAAATTTCAAAGCTTATATTCAGTTTGATGGAATTTCTCTACATAAATAGTTTTCATAACCCATTATAGAAAGATAGGATAAGATTTCAACAACTGAAACAGTAGGAAGCAGTCATCGAGAGGGATTAATATAAATTGCAAGAAGTTGCTTCCCAGTCAGTGTGAAATAAATATGTTTAAACTAAACAACAGAAACTTTGCTTGAATAAAAGAAACAAAGTGTTTTTTTTTCATGAACTAAACAAACAAGTAAGATTGATTTTGTTGTTGACACAAGTGTTGCTCAAGAAGGGATAGGGAATAGAAATTGATACGAAAAATTAGTAGAATTACATAGTGTAGTATTATAGTAATTATGATGATTAACTTTTGATCAGATTGACCTGTGGAGTGTTGATTTGCTTAACCCTTTACTCCATAGATACGTGTTTTAACGCATATGCGACCAGTGCAGATCCAGATCAGCCTGCACATCCGTGCAGTCTGATCAGGATCTCCACTGTTCGCTTTTCAGTCAGAAATACTTTTATGGATATAAAAGCGAACAGTGGAGATCCTGATCAGACTGCACGGATGTGCAGGCTGATCTGGATCTGCACTGGTCGCATATGAGATTTAACACTTAACCATGTGGTAAAGGGTTAAAATACTAACATTCTCTACACACAGTCTTTTATCCATTTAAGCCTTTACAAAGATGGTTTGTGACACTAACCTAGATGCTGGTGATGGCAAGGAAGTGAAAGGGTCAAAGTCAGTCAGGTTGCTAGACTCACTGAAGAAATACCTGTATGTTGTGGGATCTGGACTTTGGTTTTTGCTGCAGCGAGGAACTCATTTCATTGGTACACTTTAATAATTTCTATCTCTTCAGGCACACCTAAGGAAACATGGTTGGTAAGCCCAGATGAATTGCTGTAGAGAGGTTATGGTTGAAGAGAGGTTAATTTTTGTTAGAAATAACTCTTTCTGAAGATAACCCTATCTTTAATCAGAGTTGTTTTGACAGTATCTTTAAATTTATTTATTAGTGTCTTTTAAATTACCTAAGTCAACAGATTTTACTTGAATTGTGTGCACCTGAATTAATCTAGTAGGTTATATTTCAGATACTCTGTAATGAATTTCCTGGCACATACAAATCCTAGTTTTACAGAGAAAGTAAATGAATGAGTGAAGTAACATGCAGGTCATTAAAGCAGATGAAGGCTAAAATTATATAAGTTAGAAGTTGTTACCAAAATGTTGGTGAATGTATTGAAGTAGAAAACTGTTTGCTTAAACTTACAGGCATATTCATCGAATCTGGGGAGCAACAGGTAGTTTCTGGCAAAGTTGTTGGGACTATGTCTTTAACAAGTTGGGCCAAGACAATGAACTTTTCTTCAGTTTTGCAGGTAAGCCTTACTTTTATGGCAACTTGTTAGAGTTTCATTCTTTTCTTGTTTGTTATTGAAGTGGCAAGAATAACAACTTCAGTGCAGAAATGGGTTTGAGATGCTCAGTAAATGAAATTTCAGCCTGTTTGTGAATAATTCTTTTAAAGAATAAGGAATTAAAGAGAAATTTTTAGCTATTAATAAAGAACAGGCTTTGTTATATAGAAACAATAAAAATGCAAAAAAATTTGCTATTGAAGAAAATGGTGGTTTACTATGGAAACATTCTTTGGTTTTCCTTCAATTTTGTAATGAATCAAACACTCGTATACAATAAAATGCCATCCTCTGAGAAAAGGTTTGTTGTCAGTTGGAACAGGGTCTTCAAATTTGAAAGACCCTGGTTGGAAGAGGCACATTTTGACTGTATTCCTCATTTCTAAAACTTGCTAGTAAAGTGTGTCAGAATCTTCAACTTTAATAATAAAAGGAGACAGCTGAAATGTGAAGTGAATCGTGTTTTGAAAGAAAGGGGCTAACAATGTTAGATATAGATAGAAAACTAACATTTAAAAAAGTTAAATGCCATAAAAGGGCAAATATGTTGTCAGTATTTTTGATGATAGCCCTTTGATTGTATTTTAAAATATATATCTTCTGTGTTTTAGCTATCTGGGTGGTGACAATGAGTGTGTTCTGGCTGTCTAACGCATTCTTCCTGGTTTTGGACATAACAGGTGTACCACAGTGTGTGAGAAAATACAAGGTGCAAGAAAATGTACAGGTGAGGGGAAAAAACTTTGTGTCTGTTTTTGCTTGTATGTCTGTTTATCTACTTGTTTAGTTATCATTGGTACAAGTTGCCCATATAACTGATACCTCCTGAAGTATTTAGTCATTTTACAGTGTGATTGGAAATATAAAATACAAAAGGTGTCTTATTCCAGAGGGATTCCTGGTTCTTAACATTCTCTGAGTAGAACATGTACATTGGACTTTGGTTAACCCTTTCCTCCAAATATACACCTTTATGGCTTGGGCGATCAGTGTAGATCCAGATCAGCCGGCACATCTGTGCCGTCTGATCAGGATCTTCACTGTTTGCCTTTTGATACATTAGGTTATTTCTGACCAAAAAGCGACCAGTTCAGATCCTGATCTGACGGCATGGATGTGCTGGCTGATCTGGATCTACACTGGTCGCACATGCGTAAAAATGCGTATATATGGAGTAAAGATAATTGGAAGAAAACTTTGTTTTATTCAGAACACTATTTGAATTTATTGGTTTGTAGATCAAGAAAAACTAATTTTGAATGAGATTGCCAAATATCCGCCCAGAAAAATCATGTACTTTCATAAGACTAAGGTTTTAGAATGGCCCAAAATCTCTACGCAGACAGTGAACGAGATTGATGAAATGTCTATAGTAAAATTTCCACTTGTTTGTTAAAATGCATATTTGAACCAAGTCTGTCAAAATAGATCTTTTTAAAAATTACTCATAAAAAGCGTAGTAATCTCAGTTGCATTAATTTAAAAAATCTGATTTTTGAAAAAAATGGGTCATTATGGGAATGCCTAGGGCGGGCTGGCTGGCACACATAAATATCAAAGGTCAGATAAAAATATGAAAATGTGTGTACAGACTATATAGTCATCATGCATTGAGTGATTCTTACCTATATGTTCACCATCATGAGCAATACACACATGATTGAGTTCCACAATTGATTGAGTTGGCACAAATGTTCACCATTGTGAGATGGAGTGTTGCAGGAAAGGTTTAGGTCCCTGTGGCCAAGTTCAAGGTCATACATAGAGGATGAAAGGTCAGATAAAAGTATGAAAATGTGTGTACAGACCAGTTAGTCATCATGAATTGAAGGATTCTGTTACAAATGTTTACCATCATGAGATTGAGTGTTACATGCATAATCCATTGTCCAGATGATCACAAATTTACTAAAAAATGTCATTATACTGTTTGTGTACTTACGTTTGATCATGCATTTCACATATTTATCAAAAGTGCATGAAATAAATACTCTGAAAATATATGTACACTGTACTTGTTCTTAAATAACATCCTTCTGGTTTTAAATAAAGTGTTACGTTCTTTGGTTGCACAGTTTCACTTATGCTTGTAACATCTCAGTACTGTAGCTTGATATAGGCCAGTCTCAAATAAGAATGAATGTCCACATTCTTTGAGGAATTGTAATTTAGATTTGCACAAATACTCATTATTATCAGACAGAGTGTCATGTGCAAAATTCAAACCCCTGTATAATTTCATGTATTTAAGATCTGGTATAAGTTCATGCTTACAGTTTTGTCCAAATGTCAATTTTCATTGCAATTTTTTCATTTCTTGGACTCATATTTGTACTAATTTATCTTCAGGTTCATTTAAAATGTATGATTCACTATCCAGCACTAGGAATGGTCAAACTTGCTTCCCTACTAACATATCTTTTCATCCATTATGTTCATATCCACCAAAAGCTTTTGTGATGAGTGTATTTTGTGACAATGGCACCTTTGTTCAAATTATTTAGATTTTTAGGTTGCATTTTGTCCAGAAAGGGATAACTGAACAGCAGTTTTCTATCACAAAAGATTATTCCAGGAGGTTACTGTATACATCCAGGTCAAAATGCAGCTGATTGACTATGGAAGCTGTCCTTCTTTCTGACAAAAAGCCTTTCTATTCATAGTTGTAATGAAATTATATGATCTTGTGTAGGATTTGAAAATGCTTACAGTGAGCAGTTAGTAGTGAAAGATAAAGAAATAACTTCTTGTGAAACTGATATTGAAAACATATGCATTTTTTTGCAAAGTGATAGTTTTTTCTTCCGACCCATTTTTCAAATATTTTGCTTTATGATATTATCCATTAGTCACACTAATATGTTATTGTCTTTCAGCTCGACATGACTAAGTTTTGGCATGCTATGAGACTGGTTTTATTTAACCAGTTTGTTGTTGGTCTGCCATTTTGTTTCTGTGTTGCCTATGTGTACCTGCTACGTGGAAACTCAGTTGGCGGAGAGTTACCCTCGTTTCCTTGGGTCATGTTTGAAATTCTTGTATTCTCTTTCGTGGAGGAATTCTTCTTCTACTACTCACACAGGTAGGTTCAATTGTTTCAATTTTGCCTAAATCTTTGTAGCTTAATAACCATTTTATTTAGCTAATGGGCAAAGTGGGTATCTGATCTGTACCCCTGATTTAAGAAGGGATTAGTTGCATTTGAATTCAGACACCAGACTATTTCTCATACAGTCTTCTCAGCATTATATGGTTTTGAAATAATGGAACTAGTACCAGGTGGAAGGAAAATCACGCATTTAGATTTAAAAGAATAAGAAAAAATCACTTGACCACCTTACTTGAATAATCTAAATAGGTAAAACGAAAAGTGGACATAAAATTATGGCATTTTCAAATAAGAGATGCATCATTGAATTAGCTACAAGGGACTGCAGAAATTTAAGAAGTACAGATATCATTGTCTAGACATAATCCCAGTGTTGCAGGTTAGTACTTATGGCCCTCAGCCATATTGTCAATAGTGTTTGTAATAAGATACCTCTAATTAAGGTCACATACATATTAGTTAGTTGATATATATTATACACTGAGCAGGTGGAAACCAGTGTCACATATATTATACTGTGAGCATGTGGAAACGAAGGTCACATTCACTATACCCAGTATGTGGAAACCAGTCACTTTTATTATATACAGTATGTGGAGACCAGAATCCATACATTATACACAACATGTGGAAACTATGGTTACATATAGTATACACAGTATGTGAAAACCAAACTCACACATATTATACACTGAGCAGGTGGAAACCAAGGTCACATATATTATACACAGCGTGTGGAAACCAAAATCACATATATTATACACATCATGTGAAAACCAATGTCACATACATTATACTCAGCATGTGGAAACCAAATGCCCATATATAATGCATAACCAAGGTCCATACATTATACACAGCATGTGGAAGCTAAGGTACATACATTATACAAAGCATGTATAAATCAAGGTCCATATGTGAAACGCATTTTTGTGGAGAGCAAGGTCCAAACATTATACGCAGCATGTGGAGTCCGAGGTCCATACATTATACACAGCATGTTGAAACTAAGCTCCATATGTTATGCACAGCTTGTGGAACCAAGGTCCAACCATTATACACAGCATGTGGAATCCAAGGTCCATACATTATACACAGCAAGTGGAAACCAAGGTCCATACATTATACACAGCATGTGGAAACCAAGGTCCATACATTATACACACCATGTGGAGTCCAAGACCCATACATTATACACAGCAAGTGGAAACCAAGGTCAGTACATTATACACAGCATGTGGAAACCAAAGTCCATACATTAAACACACACTATGTGGAAACCAAGGTCCATACATTATACACAGCATGTGGAGTCCAAGACCCATACATTATACACAGCATGTGGAAACCAAGGTCCATACATTATACACAGCATGTGGAGTCCAAGACCCAAACATTATACACAGCAAGTGGAAACCAAGGTCCATACATTATACACAGCATGTGGAAACCAAGGTCCATACATTATACACACCATGTGGAGTCCAAGACCCATACATTATACACAGCAAGTGGATACCAAGACCCATAAATTATACACACCATGTGGAAACCAAGGTCCATACATTATACACAGCATGTGGAGTCCAAGACCCATACATTATACACAGCAAGTGGAAACCAAGGTCCATACATTATACACACCATGTGGAAACCAAGGTCCATACATTATACACAGCATGTGGAGTCCAAGACCCATACATTATACACAGCAAGTGGAAACCAAGGTCCATACATTATACACACCATGTGGAAACCAAGGTCCATACATTATACACACCATGTGGAAACCAAGGTCCATACATTATACACACCATGTGGAAACCAAGGTCCATACATTATACACAGCAAGTGGAAACCAAGGTCCATACATTATACACAGCATGTGGAGTCCAAGATCCATACATTATACACAGCAAGTGGAAACCAAGGTCCATACATTATACACAGCATGTGGAAACCAAGGTCCATACATTATACACACCATGTGGAAACCAAGGTCCATACATAATACACAGCATGTGGAAACCAAGGTCCATACATTATACACACCATGTGGAAACCAAGGTCCATACATTATACACACCATGTGAAAACCAAGGCCCATACATTATACACACCATGTGGAAACCAAGGTCCATACATTATACACACTTTGTGGAAACCAAGGTCCATACATTATACACAGCATGTGGAAACCAAGGCCCATACATTATACACAGCATATGGAAACCAAGGTCCATACATTATACACAGCATGTGGAAACCAAGGTCCATACATTATGCACGCCATGTGGAAACCAAGGCCCATACATTATACACAGCATGTGGAAACCAAGGTCCATACATTATGCACAGCATGTGGAAACCAAGGTCCATACATTATGCACAGCGTGTAGAAACCTATGTCACATATATTATACACACCATGTGGAAACCAATGTCACATATGTTATACACTGCATGTGGAAACCATATTCACACATATGATACACAGCATGTAGAAATCAATGTCACACATATTCACAGCATGTGGGAACCTATGTGGCATATATTATACACAGCATGTAGAAACCTATGTCACATATATTATACACAGCATGTAGAAACCTATGTCACATATATTATACACAGCATGTGGAAACCAAGTTCACATATATTATACAAAGCATGTGAAAACCAGGTTTGCATATATTACACACAGCTTGTGGAAACCAGGTTCATATATATTATACACAGCATGGTAAAAACCAAGGTCACATTATGTTACATAGCCTGTGGAAACCAAGTTCACATGTATGATACAAAGCATGTGGAAACCAAGGTCACATATATAATACACAGCATGTGGAAACCAAGGTCACATATTTGATTCACATGATGTGGAAGCAAAGGTCACATATATAATACACATCAGTGGAAACCAAGGTCATATATTTGATTCACATGATGTGGAATCCTAGGTCACATATACACATCATGTGGAAACTAAGGTCCATACATTATACCAGGGTCAGATGTATTATATACAGCATGTTGAAAATTAGAGAAGTAGTTAGAGCAGGAACACCTCCTGTCACTTTACTCTTAAGCTTAGAATATCTTCACATCCAGGTAGAGTTATCAAAGTTAAATATAAAACTGAAATCAAACATATAAATACGTTATATGATTGGGTATTTTCAGGTTGTTTCACCATCCACGTGTGTACAAGCACATCCATAAGACTCACCACGAATGGACAGCTCCAATTGGTATTGTATCGATCTACGCACATCCTCTGGAGCATCTGCTCAGTAACATCATGCCTCCAGCAATTGGTCCGCTTCTGATGCAGTCTCATCTGGGTGAGTACCGGTAGATACAATAATAGTGTCGTGCAGCCAGAGGTGTTGTCAAACTCAGAACCTTTAAGTATTCATTTATAGTGTTCAAGATTAAGCAAAGGGGCTGTTGTAATGCTGAGATAATATATTTTAGACATTTGTGGTCCAGTACTTGTGACCAATGAATAAAAGTTTAGGTTGGTCAAATTTTAGGATAAACTGGTTAGTTTTATGTTGATCATGTAGATGTGAGTAATTCTTTTAGAGGTCTTGGTGGTTTGAAGAAATACATTTGTGTCCAGTGTTTACCACCTCACTTGGAAGTTTATTGTTACAGTACATGGACTGTTTTTGTAAAACTTGCAGCTACAGCATTGTTGTGGTTCAGCATCGCACTGATGTCAACAACCATTGCCCACTGTGGATACCATCTTCCACTGTTTCCATCTCCTGAGGCTCATGACTACCACCACCTCAAGTAAGTTATATTGTTTCCTAAATGGATTTATTTTGTATTGTTTTAACCTATGACTTAAATGCAGAAAGTCTGAATACAAAGATACAAACATTCAATAACTCAAAGCAATAACTTTCATTTCACTTTGATTGACATGAAACAAGGCAATCAAAAGCTGAATTTCTGATAAACAATAATGGAGAAAAAAATAAGCTGTCATGTCAGCTGATACTTTCCATGTGTACATGTAATATGCATGTACATTTGTAGTTGTACCTTATCAGTTAAGTTAGTAGTTAAATGTTTTTACAGGTTTAACCAGAATTTTGGAGTTCTTGGTGTGCTGGATCGTCTGCATGGTACTGATACCCAGTTTCGGAATAGCAAGCAGTATCAGCGTCATGTGATGTTACTGAGCCTCGTTCCAATGTCTCAACAGTATCCAGACTCTCCGAAGAAGAAACCAGAATAAGTTGATCAGTATTCGGATATGATATTTTTTGACCATTAAGTTTTTGCTTATGAAACCAGAATTTTTTCATGTTGTGTATTGTCTGATGAAAGTATCAGCTATATTGTATTTGGAATTTTATTGGCTCGAGTAAGTGGCACTGTGCCATAAGACATTTTTAATTGACAGATTCTTTTGCGTTTACTCTCCCACCAACTTTGTTTCGGCATCTTACTTAAATGTGGTTTCAGAGATAGGGGTGAAGTTCTGTTATCCAAAATATGACTTGGTTTAGTTGAAGTGAAAAAATATAGCCTTGGTACTTATTTTATAAGTATTATACTTTATACTTTTACATAAATACAGACCATTACAGACCATTACATAAATACAGACCATTACATAAACACAGACCATTCTATATTAAAAGAAGCAGAACTATTAATTTTCAAATCATACAGAGCCACTTTATTATAGATATATATAAATGTCTAACTCAGGTGCTGGAACCTGGAACTGGCCACTGCTTAGAATGTAGTGGATTTACATCTATAAACTCTGTAGTCCCCAATACATAACATTCAAAGATAAACAAGGCAAAATTACTCATCCCGTTTTAAGATTTGTATCAGGTAGAGGTCTAAAGTTGAATTGTATTTTGGGATACATATTGCGAATATAGTTAAAACAAGCCTTTTATTTCTCTTTTTGCAAACTGAACTATAAGCAATTATTTGATTGGCTGAATATGAAAGGTCACAGGTGTGTTAAGCATTGAATTTCCTGCAATAAGTCTGAGCAATCAGATGATTCATAAAATTAACTAGCAGGTCTTGCGAGGTCACTGGAGGTCAGCACCTGTAAAGATTGCTGGTAATCAGTCCAATCTTTATATTACTAAAACAAGTTATTTGCAAGTTTTCTTCAAAAATAATATAAGTATGAAAGATTTTAAACATATAACTATGTTATATACAGTCCATTCGGGATGCTATGAATATGAATCGGACCCTGTAGAAATTTCGTAATATCACATTTTTTGTAGAATCGCATTCTTATTCTTACATGTTGTTGATATTATCGTAAACCGTCAGTGTCTCTGTACATAGTTGTTGTGATATGGCAGAGTCAATTAAGACTTAAATAGTAAAGAATAACAGAACATTTGATATAACAGAACATTTGATGACATATCGTGCCACTATTGCTTGAGGCGATAATGTTTAATAACAGTAAACCCATGGCAATCTGCGCTAGCAACAGGTATCACTCTAAGAGGTGTGAAAACACGTCTGACGGCAATTCGCTAAATTGCATCTTTATTTCAGTGTTAATTACATTATGGGACCGTGATAATTGTTCGCTTAATTGCATTTTTCACATTAGAACATTTTATCTTAACTGAATACAGAAGAAAAAATGACTTGACCGATCATTTTTTTTCGTAGTACACCGTTATTTCGTTATACTGCAATTCGTAGCAGTGCGATTGGACTGTATACATGTAACTATAAAACTTAATTCATATTGTTAATCACTGATTTAGTGCCACTGGTTACAGGTTGAACAAACAAGTATGTCTTGTAGATACTTAATGTAATATAGTGCAGACCTAAAAAGAAAAAGTTTAGACAAAACACTGACTGGAATGTAAAAGCATAGAGCAGTATTACTAACTATCAGATTGGATCATAATCACACCAGTGTATGAAAAGAGTAATGTTTTAGAAAATAAATGAGTCTATTAGGACAAACTTTTGATGGATCCTTTAGCAGTCAAATCAAAATGTATTCATCTTATTTTTTAGTGTATGTGTTGTTGTTGTTGTATGTGTATTATTATAGGATGTTTTGTTAGATCTGAAAGGAAATATTTATGTATATTTTCCATTTGTTACAAGGATGTTGTGGTGTTCCTCTGGTTACATGTATAATACAGCAGTCCAATAGAATCTCTTCATTGTTTAATTGGTAAAGACAGTGTAAGCACCTAGACCAAGTTTCATGAAAATACTTTTATTTTATATATTTATGGAACTGAGTCTCTTATTTCAATTTCAAATTATTTTCCTTAGGAAGTTCAGGACATTTCTGTCATAAGAAACATTTGTTCTAAATGGTGCTAGTTTTAAACAAAGGTGCAACATTAAAATTGAGCTGTGTAATGGTTTCATGTTAAAAGTCAAATATATATTTGAAAAATAAGTAAAGTGAATCTTTTAAGAGGAAAATTGATGAATGTGTTACATTTAACACATTTTATGTTTTATTGTAAGAAATTTGATAGAAATTTTGAGTTCTAGAGTTGCCATATCTCTCTGTGAACTTTTGAAAACCCTTTTTAGACCATGGTGAACTTTAATAATCACGCAGTGTCTGCTATGTTTTGTCACCTTTTGCTTTGAAGATAATCTCTAAAGTCACTTGGTCAAACTTTATATTTTTTGCATGAATTTCTTCAGAGATTATTAAAGAATTTGATTCCATGCAGAATTCTGATTTCTACCACAACAATTTTTATCAAAATTCTATTTGTTTGAAATCACAGGGTGAAGAGTCCTAAATTTTTACACAAAGTACTGTTTAGTGGACCTCAAGGTTGTTCATACTTTTCCATTAGGGTCATTTTTCGACTTGCGAGGTCAGGTTTTTTTGTAGACTTTACAGACAAACTCTGGGTGAAATATATATTTGAGACTTAGAAATTTAGTATGTGGCATTGTCTTATGAATTTTTAACAATATTTTTCATATGATATGATATTTGGCATCATTGGGTTTATTTATCCCTTGCGTCACATGTTCAACATAGATATATAAAGGAAAATCGTTAAAGTCTTCCAAAGACCTAAAATACCATAGTTATTTAAGTCTTTGAGAATCTTCTTGCCTCAAACCACACTTTAAGAAACAAAAAAAAACTTCTTGTCTGAAACTATTGAACTCAAGTTTGGTACATAGCATTTTCTAGTGAAAACTTACCAATTAATCATTCAAATTTTGCTCCTTAAGGCCATTTTTATCCCAAATGAAGGCCACTTGTTTAAGCGAAAGAAATTTAATGAAAACATACAAAGAACTATAGATAACCTTTTAAACTCTTTTTAATAGCTTAAAGCTTAGATATTTGGCATTAAACATTGTTTACATCTAATGATCTTTCTTCTATTTTGTTAATGAATCAGTAAAATTGTCATTCTAAGTAGTTATTCTCAGGTAAGCAATGAAGAGACATCCAGGCCCTCTTGTTTATTTCAAATGCTTTTCTTTTCCCTTATTTTTTTATTTTTACTTTTGTATGTTATTTCTTTACATAATTATTGTTTTATTCAGACGTTTTAGAGAGTTTTGTCAAAAAAGAGTTAAAGATTTAGAATATTTTGTTTTATTTAATCTTGTTTTTGAGAGGCATTCCTGCAAAAAAAGTTTTTCTTTTCTTTTTTGTACTGCCATTTTGTTTTTGACCGAAATGTGACTTATGATAAATATATTGGTTGTAAACATGTGTCCAATAATCTGGTCAGCAGAACAAAAACTTCTGTGATATTTCCAGTTCTGTATTGTTTTTTTGTGTGCATCTTTTTTTATTTATTTTACATTTGTACATTTGTATAATGTAATTTCTTTATTTTTTTCTGTGGAAGATATATTCGAGTATAAAACCTGTATGTTTTATTTGCTGAATTGGTTCAGAATTACTCTGTCTAAATATTTCCAGAGTAGCTGCCTTATATGAGGTCAATATGGACCTTTTTGTTTCTTTCCAAACCTTATGGTCATGCCAAGTAGTTGTTACTGCCCCTTTTCCATAAGACATTGTGTCCATGTGTCCTGTGGTTCTCAGATAGGTGTCACATTTAATGCACTTACTTGTTATGTGGCAATGTCACACAGTTACCATGTTGAAGCAAGCTTCTGATTAGAGGGTCTTTTTATTCAGGTTTTCAAATACATCAGATACATTTTGTTTTAAGTTGATGTTTTCTATTACCGTAGAATACTGAAATTATTAACTTTCATTTTGAGATTAAACAGTTTGTTATGAAATACTTGTACACAGGTCCTATTTCGAATACTCAAGTGCTTATTTTTAAGTGACCAACATTTATGTTGTCCACTGCTTTCAGAGTAAAGATAGCAGAGAAAAGACTTTGAACCTTTCAGTGCTTTGATTTATATTTTGCATACTGTTACGCAAGTTTTTAAAAACTAGGTCAAATATAATGGGCAAGCAGTGCTATTATCAGATACTTCTTTTCACGAAGAAAATTACATTTAAACGCGTCCTTGGTGTAACTGTTACTTGCAAAAAAATATTTATTCAAAAAAATATATTGACAAAAAGAAAGACTATTTCAAGAGAACTTTATTTAGAAATTTTCGGAATGTGTTTAGATGTATTATAAAACAGTACTCGCTTTAACGAGTTGTTTTGACAATATACATTTTTAAGAATGAAAATTTATTTCTTCTTTAAGTATTTTACTTTGTTGAGGTTGTATGAACTATAAAGTGATTTTCAATTTTCTCAGTTAGTGTTGATATTCAAAGAACTTTGTTAACAGTACAAATGTTTTGTGAAATAAATGTTTCTACATGGCCGTGAAATCTGTAGTTTTTGAACCTGGCAGTATTATGGAAGTAATGTGTATGTGCTTGTTTCTATTCAGTATCAAATTCAATGATTGAACTTTTTAGGGTAAAGTCAATCTCCAAGAAACACATCGACTTTGCTTTTTTAGAAAAAAAAAAACCCAAGTTATTGTCATAGTCATGGTGTCGTTGCCGTCCGAAAACTTTAACATTGATCATAATTTTTTTATTCCTTTATGGATTATCTTCATACTTGGACACAACAACCCTTTGGACAAGACCTTCAAGATGACCAGACTAAACTTGACCTTGACTCTTAAATGACCTTCATATTCAAGGTCAAAATATTGAATTTTGCTAAAATTGGCCATAACTTTATTATTAGTAGGTGGTTTCTCTTAATTCTTGGAAACAACAACCCTTTGGAGAAGACCTTCAAGCTGACCAGACTAAACTTGACCTTGACTCATAAATGACCTTCATATCCAAGGTCAAAATATTGAATTTTGCTAAAATTGGCCATAACTTTATTATTAATAGGTGGATTCTCTATATGCTTGGACACAACAACCCTTTGGACAAGACCTTCAGGCTGACCAGACTAAACTTGACCTTGACTCATAAATGACCTTCACCGTCAAGATCAGATTATTGAATTTTGCTAAAATTGACCATAACATTAGTATTTATGGTTGGATTTGATTTATACTTGGACAAAACAACACTTATGAAAAAACCGACATGTTGAATAACTCAGATTTGACCACGACCTTAAAATTACCTTGACCGTCAAGGTCAGATGATTGAATTTTGCTTAAATTGTCATAACTTTCTCATTTATTTATAGATTTAATTCAAACTTGGACTAAACAACAGTTGTGACAAATCTGACATTATGATTATTTCAAGTTTGACCTTGACCTTTAAATGACCTTGACAGTCAAGTTCAAATCATTGAATTTTGTTAAAACCGGCCATATTAATGTAATTTATGGTTGGATTTGAATCAGACTTAGACAAAACAACACTTTTTTGTTTCGATTTCAAAAATGTCATCGCATGACCTATATTTTTGACCTAACCTACTGACCTACTTTCTGGTTTTGAGCTACAGCAATGAAATCTGGACTGTGTGCACAGTTTTTTATTTCGATTTCAAAAATGTCATGGCATGACCTATATTTTTGACCTACTTTTTGTTTTTGGAGCTATGTCAATGAAATTTGGACCTTGTGTTCAGTTTTTTCTTCCGATTTCAAAAAACGTCATAGCATGACCTATATTTTCGACCTACTGACCTACTTTTTTGTTTTTTAGCTACAGCAATGAAATTTGGACCGTGTGCACAGTTTTTCGTTTCAATTTCAGAAATGTCATCGCATGACCTATATTTTTGACCTACTGACCTACTTTTTGTTTTTGGAGTTGTGGCAATGAAATTTGGACCGTGTGCACAGTTTTTCGTTTCGAATTCAAAAATGTCATGGCATGACCTATATTTTTGACCTACTGACCTACTTTTTTTTTGGAGCTATTGCAATGAAATTTGGACCATGTACACAGTTTTTTGTTCCAATTTCAAAAATGTCATAGCATGACCAATATTTTTGACCTACTGATCTAATATTTTGTTTTTTAGCTACAGCAATGAAATTTGGACCGTGTGCACAGTTTTTCTTTCCCATTTCAAAAATGTCATCGCATGACCTATTTTTTGACCTACTGACTTCTTTTTTGTTTTTGGAGCTATGGGAATGAAATTTGGAGCGTGTGCACAGTTTCTCGTTTCGACTTCAGAAAAACGTCATAGCATGACCTATATTTTTGACCTACTGACCTACTTTTTTTGTTTTAAAGCTACGGCAATGAAATTTGGACTGTGTGTACAGCTTTTAGTTCGGATTTCAAAAATGTCATCTCATGACCTATATTTTGACCTACTGATCTCCTTTTTGTTTTTGGAGCTATGGCAATGAAATTGCATTGGTCCATTTCTGTGATATGCATCATTACATTCATAAAAAATTCTTTCATCTTTGAACCCAGGTTATTGCTTTAGGGCCATTGGCCCTCTTGTTTATTAATACTTGGACAAAACAAGGCATATGACAAAACCTACATGTTAAATTATTCAAGTATGACCTTAACCTTTAAATGACCTTTACAGTCAAATTTCTAATTATTGCATTTTGCTATAATAGCGAAACTTATGGTTTTATGGACGGATTTGATCTATACAGGGACAAAACAACACTGAGAATAAAAGAAACGTGTTAAACAATTCAAGCATTACCTTGACATTTAAATGACCTTGACATTACTTAACTTGGCTATATCTTTGTTGTTAATGGATGTAGTGTCTTCATGCTTGGACATAACTACTTTTTAGACCATACCTCCAGAGAAGGTTAAACTGAACTTGACCTAGACCTTTAAGGTCAAATTTCTGAATGTTGCTAAAATTGGCCATAACTTTGTTTTGTATAATTATATTTCCAAATGATGTTTCATTTGAAATCCCTTCACCACAATGTGCTTCCTCTGATGTGTTTGCCTTTGGAAATAGAAAAAAAGTTGAGCGTGGCCCCCGCTTGTGGTGGCTCTTCTTGCTTGTCTATCTATCTATTTGAGCTTATTTATATATCGTCAGCACCGGTTGCCCATATGACCGACGCCCCCTGAATATAATATTTATTTTATGTTGTGGGGCTAGTGCAAGATACAAAAAGCATCCCATTCCAGAGACACCCCTGGTTCTTTTGCATGCTCAGGGTACAGCACTGATACATGGAACCTCGGTTTAATGTCTCATCAGAAAGACAATTAGTACTGTTAGTGGAAGACCGGGGGATCGATATCGGGACCCCTGGGTTACCAGTCCAGCGCGTTACTGCTGGACCACTGATCCGCACCTTTTTAGGTACATAAGACGGGAAGTCGTCTTTTTGCCCTTTATTGGTTTGAGAAGTTCTGATAAGTTGCGTACTGTCAGATATATCATTCACTCTTTGAAAATTGTTAAGATTTCAAACCTCATTAAGCAGTTTTTTGTTTATTTCCTAGATTTCCGGAAGGTAACGTTGCTGTAAAGAAGTCGATAACGGAAACTCCCTCCGATTACAAATTTAAACGAATTGTTTTCACATCCATCCAAAAAGCCAGGCCTGCTTTTACATCGGGTATCTTTAACCAACAAGAAACAAGTGCAGACGTTGGGTTAAGGGTATTATCTATGTTTGTCTACATTGTCATAAAACTGCATGAATTTGAGAATATTACTTTTTTTAGAAATAATGAGACTATCAGACAAACCAGTACACATATTTGCTATTAATAAAGTCATAATCAGGCAATTTTGAAATGAAAGCTTGGTCTATCTTTTTAGGATTGCCAATTAATCATGAAACCAGTCTCGTTCAGTAATATCGATTTATAAAAGTTTAAAGTGCTATAGTTTCCTGTAGCTGTAAGACTAAAGAGGTTTATCGTCTTTCTCTGACCTTCACGTCAGAGAAATTTTACATATAAAACCACCGAGAAAAAGCCAAAAATGAAGGAAAAATCCATTCTTTCAATGCACCATTAGGCAAGGCTCCTAGCTTTTGTTACAAACCTGAAAAGATCGAATTCCATGCACTTTTGTAGGAGGTACAGCTCCCGTGCGTTTGCTAAAATAAGACAGTCTTTGTTTTAGTAAATTGAAAGTGCAAGTTAAATACACAGATCCAGTCTTTTCTAAATAAATAAATAAATAAAAACTACTTGAATGTATGTATTACAGGATCAACAGATTTCAGATCAATTAACATCTGTCACTTACAATTCAGTACCTACAGTACAGTTACCATGGAAAAAAAAAACTATACGTAACTGCAATGTGCTGAGCCACATGTGTAAGGCAGAAATGTGTAACTCATATAGTACTAAGCCGTCTGTTGACTTTGCCTTTGAATTTTCATTTATAAAGAAAAAATCACAAAATACAGAACGCTTCTATTTACACCAACAACCACTTTTACAATCACGGCAACAAATAAGACTGACTTATGATGAGAACTATGGTGACAACGCACTCTATAGTAAGGTTTTACTAAAACTATATCTGGATCGTCTGAAGGCTTCTTGCTCTTCACAATGAAGGCGCAAAGAAATCAACCTATCTCCCCGCAGTGATCTCCCCTTCATTCTTCGGCTTTAGGTCGTTTGAAGCTATGTATGGGACTTTTTTAAAGACAATAAATTTTCTCTTACTTTATTTAGTTATAATGGGAATTACATCGATTTTACATGTCTGGAAGTTATAAAATAAGAAAAAAAGGGGGAAAAACATTTCGACCATCATTACGTGATTACGTGACTTGCCCGCCGTCAGGTTACTATCTGAAAGGGAAGTAACCGCTGCGCGGAGTTGTGACCACATTGAATAGTTTGTTCCGACAATGGCTGCCATTCGAAATATTTCTATATAGATTCATCTCCTTCTAGCTGAAGAGTGACCAGACTTACAACAAACCAAACTAGAATTGTGGCCAAGGCAAGAAAATGGCTTACTGATTTTCTATCATTACGACTTAAATACACGTTAGAAGAATTGACAAGGTCCTGTTGCTCGTGCTAATATGGCTCAATTGTTCTTCATAGATATAAATATAAACTTAATTAAGGCTTGGCAGATTAACACTACTTACAACGTATTTCTTATTTACACAAATCTACGGGTTCTTTGAATAAATGCATAAACAGTTAACTTATTCACTGTTATTTACAAATAAATTTATCTAAGTTCAGGTTTATTTACACAGAGTTTTATAATTTCAGATTTTTGCCATATGTGGTATTGATTTTCTTTGGTTCAAATTCATGTGTCCAAACGAAAAGACCACGAGTTATAATCCTTCAAAGGTTCAATTTGACAGTCCTTTTTCTGTTTTACCCTTGGCGACAAAGCATGTAGACCTTGATTTTCGCGTAAATTATCGAGAATATCCATCGCCCTTTGATACCTATACGTCATGACCAGTTGTTTCTCCTTATTCTGTATTTGCGGTAAACGCTTGGTCGCCTTCTGAACAGATTTTGCTCTTGAATGCGGTGATCCTGTTAGGATCTCACGCGATGATTTATCCCTTGGTGAATCAATTTTTGTATCAGGTGACTGACTTGTTGAAGCCCGTGGGGAAGTGTCTGGCTTCTCTTCTGTCTTCGGAGTAGAAGTTGAAACTGGATTAGAATCGTCAGAGGCATCCGCCTTATCTTCATTTTTACCATCAAGAGCGTCTTCACATTCCTCCTTTTCTTCAGACGCTCTAGGTGAATCTACCGTCTTATTGTGCGTTCTTTTGATACTGGTATCTTTGACAGTAACCCCAGTATGCGGTGTGCGGTTTCGGCGAAGCATTGGTCGATACTCCGGGTACTGGTTACAAAGACTACTGTACACCACGTCCTCATATCCTTTCATCATGGCATACTGGGCTTCAGCAGACAACGTGGACGCAAATCTCGGTTGGCGAGGCAACTTGTCAATTTCAAATGCCTTATCATCTTCAATTGTCTCTTCTTCAAATTGCTTTCTTTTTCTCAGCATGGCAAAAGCATTTTTTGCCTTAAGAATCGTCGTGACACGTTTACCAACAGAGCCAAATGACAGCTTTCTGTCGTTTGGTGCAGTTTTAAGAATTGAACTTCTTCTGCGCTGTTCTAGTTTTTCCATTATTTTCTCAGACTTTGATAAGTCTACTGAAGCCCTCTTCTCACTTACAGAGACGCGACGTGCAGCGGTTGTCGTTGGAGAACCATCGCGGAGGTGATCCAGAATCTGACAATGAAACTGATGACCTGCGAGAATTCCTCCGGAAAGGATTTTCATTGTCCCGCCCTTTGAAACTTTTTAGTGACGTCGGCGATGTTGACGTCGATACAGGTACTTCGATAATTGGCGGAAGTGTCATATCGGGTGCCGAGAGTCGCGAATGCCTTCGAATTAATACAGCCATTTTCGAACGAATTATAAAAATATACACAAATACAAAATTTCTTTAATCCGTTTTTCTTGTAACTTAAGCTTAAAGAGAGTTAATTTCTTCCTGTATACCACTATTTTTGAATCAAATTTTAATGTTTTTTTCACCTATATTAAATCCAGCACGTTTTTAAGCGTCTATCTGAGACAGACTCTGAGACAGTGTCCGGTCATATGAGCCACACGTCAAGCTAAATGACATATAAATATATCAGAATTAGCAGAATGTAATGTTAAGTAATACTGCATCACCGTGTCGAGATTGAACAGTTTTTGACGTCTTATGTTTGGTCTTTTTGAAATTGTAGCAATATTACATTAAGAATACTAACACTGTGATTGCAGTCCGTTATAAACTGCAGTCGACTTTTTAAACTCCATCAGATTAAAATTAAATTACACATTTTATCTGTGATACATGGATTTTTATTCTTTAAAATTGATGTTTATGGCGCCCGGTACAAAAAATCCTAAGTAGCCAATAGTTTTTAAAAAGGTTTCAATTTCCATAACATAACAAGCATCGTAGTGGAATTAATGATATATCAAAAATTTTCAATCAAGTTTATAGAGACTTGTCTATTCAATCACGCCCAAACTAATTCGCCGTGTCCATGTGAAGAACTTCAAAAGGAGCCCGCTCCTTATTGATTTTGAAATAATAATCTCTTGAACGAATTGAAAATAAATGCGCTGAGAAGCATTTCATACGCTTACTTAGAATACACCATACATGTCTCAATCGAATGATTGAACGCTGATTGATTTTGGCTTGATTTGATTTAGATAACTCAGACTTACAGAATCAATGGTGTAAACAACTTTGCTTGAGAATAAAATTGAAACATGGTATACGGAAATTGTTTACTGCAATCTAACAATTGCACGCAAAGAAATAATTGGATCCCAGAAATAATTATTAGTCGAATCCAAACCAATTTTCTCAAAAGAAAAACCTTTTTACAAAAGGTGTGAAAATTTCACCAATACACCAATTATAATTTTATATCAAAAACACGCTGTACATGGTGTCGTGCATGGTGTCTAAAAGGGAACATGAGGATCTATCTATATATTTGTCTCTGTTGGTACCAGATCGGGGATTCAGTGATCCAGTGGTAACGCGCAAGACTGATAAATCAGGGATCGTGAGTTCGAATCCCCGCTCCTCCCCTAACATTACTGTCTTTCAGACGAGACGTTAAACCGAAGTCCCATGTATCAGTCCTATACGCTGACCATGGAAATAAACCTGAGGTGTCTCTGGATTGGAATGCTTCCTGTATCTTGCACTACCCTCCACAAAGTAAAATAATTATCAGCGCGGGGTGGGGGAGAGGGGTGGGGTCAGATAGAGTCGGTACCAGTTGCCCGTATGACCTAATCTTCCTGAAAAGTAAAGTTATTTAGGTTGTTTTGGATAGTGCAATATACAGAGAGAATCCCGTTCCAGAGGCAGTTCCGGTTCTTTCACATGCTCAAAGTCTGCAAAACACATGTCAGCGGTAACAAATCAAAGCTGAAATCACTTGCAAACAGGCTTCAGTTTGCTCACTGCTTTGCTCGGCATGCTGTAATTTAACATTTCTTGAATGCAAACTCGACCATTTTTATAAGCATTTAAATTAATATTAATTTCGAAAATAAAATAAAAGTCTGAAAAAATGTCATTTTCGAGGGTGTTCCGTAAATTCAGGGAATTAATTCTCTTCTCAAAACTTTATTTTTTCAATCAACATGCACAGGTAGTTTTCTACATATCCCATGATATATAAAATTGGGTTTTATTTTCTTCGGCTCATAGTTTTAGTTGTATCTATAGCAACCATTATATAGTGACACCCAGCAGTGTTTTATCGCCATGACCTCACAAAAACGCTTGACGTTCCGTTGAAAAATTTGCGTTGGACTCAAAACTACGCCCCCGTGTGGATCTAATTGATATGGTGCTCCACCATGGTAACGCCCCAGCACACCGTGCACAGGACACATAGGTTGACATTATACAGCTGCACCCTTCCTACAGTCTGGACTTAGCCACAATGGACTTTCATTTCCTTTCCGGACATTAAGAATGAACTATGAGGAAAACGCTTTCAAACATTGTTAGAATTACGTAACAAGCCAAGAGAATGGTTTCACAATTTAATGAGGACTGGTCCAATGTGACATCTGACCAGTGGGGACTGGACAAAAGGGTGGGGAATGGTTAAACAAATTATGAAAGAAGTGAATAAAATCATTCAAACTTAAAGATAAAGTGAACATAAATGAAACTGAGTCAAAAGAAAAGAAACGCAACGAGTCACTAGAATTACACGGTTAACATTTGTAAAACTGCACTGGACAAAATCCCGAATCAGACACATGCACCTTTCTTTTTAAAGACATTTGCACTTGGCTAAACAACAGTCAACAAAACATGTACAAAGACCAAGCAACTAACTTTGCCGTTAAATCCTCTTATAATGTCTAACAAGGTATGAAATAACCTTTAGTCTTTTGAAAAGAAAACATATCAGATTTCAAACCTGCCCATTTAGTAACAATGCACCAAGGCGAATAAATACTATATACTAATTATAAATACTTAACATTTCCACGAGAGATACTTGACCTGTCGCAAAAGTACAAACACACTAATATATGAGTTTATGAGTAACTATTATGTTCTACAACTGGTATTAATACTATGTCATCTTACAAATGGAAGGCCCAACTCCTCTAAGTCTGTATTTAAAGTTGAAGAATTATTACTTACCAAACAGACCAAATAATCTGATTATCACGATAAAAATATACCTAGTTCTCAGTTCCTAGCAGTTAAGTAGAATAAACCATGAAAATAGACACGTGTGTTTGAAGCCAGTTAAAAAATCTGGTTTACCTGCACCTAGATTTTGAAATATTACATTATCACTTATAACACGTCTCCAAGAGACCCAGACCGCCGCTTTCAACATTCACAATAAGTTTCTGATACATGCTGGCATAAAAAAAGGAATATTACACAGCTTCTAAACAAATTACATCTAACAGAGAGAAATACAACTGTTTCTTTCCGGTAATACCTTGTTATTTAAAACCAATATTAAAAACACGTAAAGCTACACAAGATGTGTATAATATCTTGATAAAAAAAATAACGATACTCCAACATGTCAAGAAAAATAGGACAGTATGTTTGATATTGATATAGCAGAAAGGAAACAAATCTATAGCTGTTCTTTTAAGATTTGTAAAGATACATATTTGCAATGGCTGCAGTCAAGAATAATACATAGATACTTGGTACAAATGCCATTTTTGTATAAAATGAACAAATGTAGTTCTGATTTGTGTACTTTATGCCAAGGAGCTTCAGAAACCATTTATCATTTATTTTGGGAATGCCGTTTTTCTCAGTCTGTAATATCTGCAGTAAAAAAAAAAATATTGTATCATTTAGTGATGCGAACTTTTTCATAAATAGTTAGTTCTTTATTCTAGAGTTTCCTAATATTAACTTAAAACATTATAATGTGTTGTATGTAGAAATTAAAAAATACATTTTTTCATCTAAAAAAAAAGAAATATAAAGCCATCCTTTCTAGGTTTGAAAAACAATTTGAAACTTCCCTCTGCAATTATAGATAAAAAGTCCACAAATGAAGAACTCAAAGGTTATTGGTCACTCGTTGAACAGTTATGTTCTTAGTCGTTGTTTGCTATACTAGGACGAAAATGTCTGCTATTAACTTTGTTTACCTAAAATCAGATTTGACAAGATTGTTTTCTTTTTCTTCTTTTCTTTTTTCTTCTCAAGAAAAAAAGCCCTTTTGCAAAAGCCGTTTATTTTCCTGCTATTTGTGTGGATATGTATAATCACATGAATTATATTTACATTATAATTATTACATAAGTAGAAAATGTGGACTAGCTCCTATAGATAAGGCACAATTGTCCCAGACCTAAATTTATTTTCCAAGACTGAACAGTAGGAATCTTTGAAATCTGATACAAATTATGTACATTTGGACAGTTTAGAGTAATTGTTAATATTCGTTTTTGTTTTAGCTATGGATAAATGCGGATATATACCATCTGAGATTAATATATAAACAAATTTACGGTGACTATCACGCCGTACCCACTCCCCTTCCCCCTCCAAGGTGGACATGCACTTCCCCATAAGCCAAGCTACGCCCATCTAGATGAATGTTTTGACGTTAGTTTTCTCTCGTCAAACATTGCACGATTGCTTGTCAGTTTATTTCAGTGTTCTGGTATGTAAGTTATTAAAAAGATCTGTGTGTCTATCTGAGTTTATTTAACGTCGGTACCGGTGTTCAGTATAACAGATGCCTCCCTGAAGAGTTTATTTATCGTCGGTACCGGTGTTTAGTATGACAGATGCCTCCCTGAAGAGTTTATTTATCGTCGGCACCGGTGTTTAGTATGACAGATGCCTCCCTGAAGAGTTTATTTATCGTCGGCACCGGTGATCAGTATAACAGATGCCTCCCAGAAGAGTTTATTTATCGTCGGTACCGGTGTTCAGTATAACAGATGCCTCCCTGAAGAGTTTATTTATCGTCGGTACCGGTGTTCAGTATAACACATGCCTCCCTGAAGAGTTTATTTATCGTCGGCATCGGTGTTCAGTATAACAGATGCCTCCCTGAAGAGTTTATTAATGTCGGTACCGGTGTTTAGTATGACAGATGCCTCCCTGAAGAGTTTATTTAGAGGTTTTGAGAGTTTGCGCAAGATACAGAAAGCATTCCAGTCCAGAGACAATATGCTCAATGTCACCGATATATAGAACTTCAGTTTAATGTCTCATCCGAAAAAGAAAGCAACACATTTATGTCAGTGGAGAAGCGGTGAATCGAACACGCAACCCGTGGATTACCACTGGACCCCTGATTCGCCCCACAAATATGTTAAAAATGTTTGTATCCTGAGCAATTAAATACATTACTTCAAATAAACACTATGCAGAGTTACTCCCACTAGGGTATCAGTAAGTTTGAAACGGCAAACAATTGCTCCTGTATTCTTTATAAATATTCATAAGGCTGTAATGAGCAGATAAGTGCTCCAGTGGTAACGCGCTGGACTGGTAATCTAGTGGTCGCGAGTTCAACTCCTCCTCCTCCAGTAACATTACTTTACTAATTGTCTTTCGGATGAGACGTTAATTCCAAGGTATCATGTATCAGTGCTATACACAGGGCAAGAAAAAGAACCAGGGAGGTTCTGGAATGGGATGTTTTTGTATCTAGCACTATCCCCCTATTTAGAACCCCCCCCCCACACACACACACAGTTCAGAAGGGGGTGGGGGTATCTATCATATAGGAAACCGGTACCGACGATAAATAAAGTCAAATAGGAAGAAAAGGCTGTAAAAGGGGTGTATCAGTGGTGTACAGGTAATCAAATACACGAGAAAGAAAATCCCACATCTGAACTGAGCCAGTGATGACTGTTCATTTTTATCAGGTTTCATCTCAGTACAGGTTTCTAACAGTAACATTCTACATACAACAATTAGGACGAGAATGATTTCATAGTAGGGTTACCAATATTATTACTACATTTGGAAGGGAAGTAATACCTTGTACTCATTTAATTAAATTAGGCATGGGTTGTTTACCTTGGCTACAATGCTGTTAGGAAGTGTGATGTCGCTCAAGTCATCTGAAAGGGCAATATGCATGTAAAAAATGTAAGAAGCGAGTTGAAATGAAATTGCTATTCATTTTAAATTCCCTCTTCAACAGTCAACAATATGATATTCCATCTAATGTCAGTCTTAAAACAATATAGTAAATAAATAAATAAATAAATAAATTGGTGTGTGTTCTCTGTTCAGTTGCGTCTTAAAAAATAAGACAGCCTCTGCTTCTTGTGTACTTGATGGGGGAGCGTTGTAACTCCGGATAACGGAAGGGAGGAAAGAATTGTTGTGTTTGTGCGAGCGGGCACAGTTTGGAAATGATGTGCTTTTCTAGGCCAGTTAGTATTTCAGTTTCCAACAGTCATGGATACAAGGTCACAGAGATACGCAGGTGTGTATTTTTTATATTTAATACGAGGGGTGATCGGGAAGTTCGTAGACTGACGCTATAAAATAACAAAGAATCTCTATATACCTGGATATCATTTAAATTCATGAAGGTTGTTCTCTTTGCACATGGTGTATAAATATTATGTAAATACATTCAACAATAAGAAAAAGTTACAATTAATAACAAAAACACAGTAAGGTGAACCCGGATCACGTCAGCGTAAAACAAATGACGTCACGATAACGTCAGATATTCTTTTACACTTTTCAACGTAATCACCGTGGATCTGAATGCATTTTCTATGTCTCTGTAACCATTTAGCGTAGGCATTATTGAACCAGTCACTGTCGTATGACGAAACAGTAGTTGGCATATACATACGAAGCTCGTTGGCGTTCTCAAACCGCAAACCTCGTAGGATGCTTTGATCTCTGGGAAAACTTTAAAAGTAGAGTGGGGCTAGATCTGCTAGAGGTTGGGTGCTGGAGAATATTTCAAAACCAGGTGAACTGATTTCTAGGATAGTTGAGTCAGCCCTGTGTCCTGGAGCGTTATCTTGGTGAAATATTATACGATCGGGGTCGAGGTTGTGGCGTTTTTTTCTTCAGTGCCTGCATTAAGTCACGTAGAAGTGTACCAATTAATAGTCTGACGACATTCCTTCGGTTTCCAGCAGACTTCCTTCAAAAGTTTGCTTACAGAAAAAAGTTCAGTCGCACCTGTGGTAATTCTTGTCCCCTTGTATTGTATTTTTCCAGTTCGTATTTTTCTTCTTGAAAGCAGTTATCAAGTAGGACGTCTCCATACTAGATAATCAGTCTGATGAAGGAAAAGTTTATTTTCTATCAAGAATATATTTCAGCTCGAGCATTATGTGGATTCTTTTCCGCATTTTTATTGTAGTAAATCTGGGTGTTCCAGCGTAGATCTTAGAAAGATAGATTCAATATGTTTGTGACTTTGAACTTGGGTTATTTTTTCACCTCATTTATATACTGGAGGATGGGAAAGAGATTTTCTGGACATTATTAGCAGTTCGGTCTTCTTAGGAAAAAAATACAAGTCATTTAGATGCACATGCTGAGATCTTTTTAGTAAATGGAAGCTGCTTCGGTTCGGGTCTTCAGAAATGTCAAAAAGACTTGTATTGTCAGCAAAAAAGTCGAATGTGAGCGTTTATTTTAAGGACAATGTCATTGATATAGATTTGAAATACTAAGTGCCAATATATGTATATCCTTGTGGCACACCTGCAGTAACGCAGTTCTAGTCTCAGTGAGAACCATGCATAACGACCTTTTATTTTGTGCCAGTTAAATAGGATTCAGACTATCTGAGAAGGTTTCCTGATATTCCTATTGACGAGTTTAAAGAGTAGGCCTGCATGCCACATTCTGTCAAATGCCTGGCTTATGTCGCAAAATACTGCGCGTACTTCTTTTCCGGAATCGACTACTTGATTCTGTACAAGTTTGTTAATTCTTTATGGTAGTCATCTTAAGTAAAACTAGGCTGAAGAAATGTCAAAATATGGTTACTTTGAAGATAGATACATGTATACATTGTTCAAAAAAATTAGGGATCATACACATCTTTCTGTTTTGTTCTAAGTACATGATGTAAAGTATTTATGACAACAAACTCTATCGATAGTTTTGTATTCATTTTAACAAAATCTTAACAATGGTAAGTAAACAAAAAAAAATGTCAAGAAAAAAATGTAAAGACAGTGGAAATGTCCAAAATATTTGACTTAAATGAAAGTTATAAGAACTTAAAAAAAAACCCACTAGATAATAAGGTTATACCTAATGTCAATAATGGGTATGACTACCACGATTATTGACACACTCTTGGCACCGTGTAGGCATGGTCATAATGAGATTACTTACCTACATAAGGTCCTGTATGGTAAGCGGTGGGTAATCGCGTCTTGTAATACGGGTAAAAATGTAGTCCCATACATGCTCTATAGGATTTAAGTTAGTTGACCTTGACGGCCAGTTCATCACGTCAATACCTTCACGATCAAGGTAATCGCTTACCAGAGGAGCAGTGTGGAGTCAGGCATTGTCGTGCATAAAAATGAAGTCATCACCAATAACGCCGGCAAAAAGTCTCACATTGGCTCAAGAATCTCATCCTGATAACGAAATGCCGTAAGAGTCCCTCTATCGATGACGTACAGGTCTGTGCGGCCGCGTAAACAAATACCCACACCATAACAGACTCCCCACCAAAGCGGTCATGCTGGACAATGTTACCATTCGCCCAACGTTCGCCACGACGTCTCCACACGCGGACATGTCGATAACAAGATGATGATCGGAATCTGCTTTCATCTGTGAAGAGAACTGACCGCCATTCCTCCACTCCCCATTGCACGTGTTCCTGTGCAAATTCCATGCGGCGAGTTCTGTGGATCCTTTGCAGAACTGGACCAATCATTTGACGTCTTGCATGAAGATTACGTTCATGTAACCTATAACGCACCGTCTGGTCTGAAAATCGAACCGCTGTCGCAAGTTGGAACTCATTACGGAGACGTACAGCTGTGGCCTGGTAGTTTCTCAGGGCCATGTTGCCAATATAGCGGTCCTTTGCTGCCGTTGTACAGCGTCCAGTCCTTGTCCAGGGCGTTATGTATAACGTCTTGTCTCTAGACTGCGTGCCCAAAGTCTAGCAACCACACTTTGAGATACGCCAAACTCATTTGCCACTTGGCGTTGGAACAGCCCTGGTTCGAGAATCTGGACGGTGGAAAGATGACGTCGCACACTACTAACAGTTGTGACAATAAGAATTACAAAGGAAAATACAACATAAAACCTCATTGTGCAAAAACAGTGAACTCTTTGCATATGAATATTATTGAAATATGGCGTCTCAAAATGAAATGTGTATGCTTCAAGCCGCAAAACTTAAACACGGCTTAAAATTGTCATAAATTCCTCCATTTGCACGAAGATTTCGAGGAGACACATTGCCATTTCATGTACATGTATCAGTGTACATCTTTGTGTACATGAAACTACCATACACGCAAAAAATAAAGTGATCCTTTAATTTTTTTGAGCAGTGTGTGTGTATATATATATATGTGTGTGTGCGTGTGTGTGTGTGTGTGTGTGTGTGTGTGAAAATTACCCTTTCAAAAACTTTCGGGATCTTTGTAAACGTGTACTAGACATGTCTAAAGTCTGTTTGAAAATATAAACGAACTGGAATTTAAGAGAAACAAAACACCAAGGCAGTTGAAAGCATTGTAATGTCAACAATTACAAGTGAAAACAAAAAACAATAACATATTATGCAGACAAGTAAACTAGGCAATAGTAAATCAAAATGATTGCCGAGTGCTTCTACAAAAATATTATATCATGTAAATGAACACAATGACATGACATTTTGTACCAATATCTAGCACCTGTTTGAAAACATTGCAACGCGATACTTACGCCATATCAAGATATCATTTATCATTTTTATGAACTCTTAAAATTATCATCAAATTTAAAAAACAAACTATTATGTGGTTAATAAAAAAACAATCTTTCTGTATATCAGCTCGAGAAATCTCGAGAATAAAACACTTAAATTTGCATTTTATGTTTTCAAAATGCTGTTCATTTTTTGCTTATGCAATAAAAATGTCCTTTGCTTTGCAATGATATATGTTCTCATTCTTCACGCGAAGTGATAAAAATATTGTGCTCCTGAAGTGGCTCGACCGATGACAAATCAGTACGGAACAAATACCCTTAAGTCGACAACACGCACTGACTGACGCCAAATTAGGCACGCGCCATGTGCTAAAGTACGTGTCGCCAGCCTGATGGCTTAAAAAACATTTTGAACAGCCATGGTGATACCTTTTCATATTATACGACCAACCACATATTAAACATCAGCCTTTAATTAGTATTATCATGCTTCAATGTGATTTAAAAAGTGCAAAAAAGCGTATGCGATTTTAGTCGTTTCCAGAAAATTGTGTATAGATCTATCAAAAAGTTGATCAGCCATATTCTGACATGAAACACTTTAACACAACTTTGAAAGAATTAAAAGTGCTGAGAACTCTAGACTGTAAACCCGACAAGATGTCTTAATCCAATGAACATGTCTGCCAACTGATTTCAAAGTACTCTCATGTGATGTGTTGTGAAACAAAAGCTGTCAGTGGAGACAGCACGCTCGAATATTTAAGTACTGGACAGTTAAGGAAAGGATAACTATTAAAAATCAATTTAATTCAAGATATATATAGATATAGATAAGAATTTTCTCCATGGTAGATGAAATATCATATAATCTTTTATTATTTCATCACTGAAAATTCGTCAAGAAATAAAGATTGAAGTTATAGTAAAATACTGCAATTTTTAAGGAAAATTAAAAGTTTAAAGGGGAGATAATTTTACAAATATGGGTGTTAAAAGGTATGAACCTTACCACATTTGATGTAGGTGATGATAAGAAACATATATATGAGGGAGTGCGATAAATATTCCAAGATTTGGTGTAGCAGGTTAAGAACTTTCTTGAAAACAGACAAAAATGCTTCGTTTCGACTTAAAAACAATAAATACAAGACCTGTCCGCGGACAGCGCACTCCACTTTTCTCAGAGGTGGTTAGTATACTATAAGCTAAGTCAAACAAAAGGCCCAAGGGTTATATGCCCTTTTAAAATGTATTCCAATTTGAGAAATGGACTGAACAAAAAGGTAAACGAAGAAATTCTAAGTCATAAAAGGGGCATGACGGTGCAAAAATGTAGCATAGGGTTACATGCCCTTTCGAAATGCATTTCAATTTTGATGGTGATCAAGTATTCCAAGTTTAAAGTAAATATCTTTGATAGATTTTGTGAAATAGACCTTAACCAAAAGGCTTACCAGAAAAAAAATCTAAGACATAAAAGGGGCTAACTTTGCAAAAATAAATTTAAGGGTTATCTGCCTTTTAGAAATGGTGTCACATTTTGACAGTGAAAAAGTATTCCAAATTCAAAGACAATAATTTTGACGGTTTCTGACAATAGGCCTTAACAAAAAAGATTAACCAACGCCGACGCCGATGAGAGGATCATGACAATAGCTCCACTTTTTTTCTTCGAAAAGTGGAGTTAAAATTAGAACTTGTTAAAAGCCTAAGGGCGTGGTATTTCTAAAGCTTCAGTGATATAATCTCGTTGTTCAGAACATGATGCATAATTATACCTGATACATTAAGACTAGTAGACTGGTAGCAAAAGGACAGAATAAAAATGAAAGTAGCGGAAAAAAATAATAAAATGTAAGCATAAATATAAATAAAAATTAACAGAAACATAAAAAAACAAGAGTCAAAATTTATTAAATCTAACATCAATCTGGTTAAAAATAAATTCACTTTTCTTAATAAATAGAGATTTCAATGACCACACTGTATAGATTTAACAGTAAATATCCTACATAAAATATATCTTTTTTGTGGTCTAGTTGACAACCTTTAAAAGTTTCTTTTAAAATTTATTCTTCAGAAGTGAATTTACTGCTGATGAAAAAGAGAAGTTGTTGAAAAAAAGATTGAATAACTTCCCTACAATGAATTTAAACTTGATTTGAAAAAAAAAAACTTTCTCAAATGCAGCTGATTTATCACAGTCACCAGAGTATGGTGCATACGACTGTAAATTTAATGTTGTTCACACGCGTTTCATGACAAAAACTTACCTAACAAAATTAATATAACTTTAACTATGTCCGAAAATGACAGGTGGATAATCAACACTATTGACCGCTGAATCCTACTATTAGAACAATTACAGTATAATTCATATTGACCAGTTATCTCGCAAAAGAGCGATCTCTGAATGCATATCTGTCATCTTTTAGGAATGAAGCCAGTTCCTCTGTGTATGGTCTATACAGATCTATAAGTAGGGCTTTCGTAGAGGGAAGCATTGGTCCAGCTCTCTTCTTTGACTTCGTTTCGTAGAAATGTGGCAATGTCTTCATTTTGTTCAACGTCGTCTCGTCTGGAATTGCTGAAATACATAAAGTATTTGTTAGAATTTATTTGTCACCCAACCCCCCTAAAAACAAGTCTTGAATTTCTCGATTCTGGTCGGAGCTGAATGCTAATGGCTCGACTTTGAGCCAACTTCACGCACATACTTTATTTGCCAATTTATATATAAATTAAAAATATTTTCCCCACGTAGACAGCTGAAAACAAAACTTTGATTGGACAACTTGTTTGATGGAACAGAAGCAATTGTGTTGCAATGTTTCGATAATGAGTCAATATTTCACCAAATGGACGTGAAGTTGGCACATAGATCGCAGCTCTACATCTAGCTCTGCGATCTTATATCATTGCAGAGCTGGGTCGCAGCTCTACATCCAGCTCTGCAATCTTATATCATTGCAGAGCTGGGTCGCAGCTCTACATCCAGCTCTGCAATCTTATATCATTGCAGAGCTGGGTCGCAGCTCTACATCCAGCTCTGCAATCTTATATCATTGCAGAGCTGGGTCGCAGCTCTACATCCAGCTCTGCAAACTTATATCATTGCAGAGCTAGGTCGCAGACTTACATCCAGCTATGCAATCTTATATAATTACAGACCTACATCAAGCTCTGCAATCTTATATCATTGCAGAGCTGGGTCGCAGCCCTACGTCCAGCTCTGCGATCTTATATCATTGCAGAGCTGGGTCGCAGCTCTACATCCAGCTCTGCAATCATCTTATAATTGCAGAGCTTGGTCGCAGCTCTACATCCAGCTCTGCAATCTTATATCATTGCAGAGCTGGGTCGCAGCTCTACATCCAGCTCTGCAATCTTATATCATTGCAGTGCTGGGTCGCAGCTCTACATCCAGCTCTGCAATCTTATATCATTGCAGAGCTGGTTCGCAGCTCTACATCCAGCTCTGCGATCTCATATCATTGCAGACCTGGGTCGCAGCTCTACATCCAGCTCTGCAATATTATAATTGCAAAGCTTGGTCGCAGCTCTACATCTAGCTCTGCAATCTTATATCATTGCAGAGCTGGGTCGTAGCTCGACATCCAGCTCTGCAATCTTATATCATTGCATAACTGGGTTGCAGACTTACATTCAGCTATGCAATCTTATATAATTACAGAACTACATCCAGCTCTGCAATCTGATATCATTGCAGAGCTGGGTCGCAGCTCTACATCCAGCTCTGCAATCTTATATCATTGCATAGCTGGGTCGCAGCTCTACATCCAGCTCTGCAATCTTATATCATTGCAGAGCTGGCTCGCAGCTCTACATCCAGCTCTGAAATCTTATATCATTAAAGAGCTGGGTCGCAGCTCTACATCCAGCTCTGCAATCTTATATCATTGCAGAGCTGGGTCGCAGCTCTACATCCAGCTCTGCAATCTTATATCATTGCATAGCTTGGTCGCAGACTTACATCCAGCTATGCAATCTTATATAATTACAGACCTACATCCAGCTCTGCAATCTTATATCATTGCAGAGCTGGGTCGCAGCTCTACATCCAGCTCTGCGATCTTATATCATTGCAGAGCTGGGTCGCAGCTCTACATCCAGCTCTGCAATCGTATAATTGCAGAGCTTGGTCGCAGCTGTACATCTAGCTCTGCAATCTTATATCATTGCAGAGCTGGGACGCAGACTTACATCCAGCTCTGCAATCTTATATCATTGCATAGCTGGGTCGCAGACTTACATCCAGCTATGCAATCTTATATAATTACAGAACTACATCCAGCTCTGCAATCTTATATCATTGCAGAGCTGGGTCGCAGCTCTACATCCAGCTCTGCAATCTTATATCATTGCATAGCTGGGTCGCAGCTCTACATCCAACTCTGCAATCTTATATCATTGCAGAGCTGGGTCGCAGCTCTACATCCAGCTCTGCAATCTTATATCATTGCAGAGCTGGGTCGCAGCTCTACATCCAGCTCTGCAATCTTATATCATTGCATAGCTTGGTCGCAGACTTACATCCAGCTATGCAATCTTATATAATTACAGACCTACATCCAGCTCTGCAATCTTATATCATTGCAGAGCTGGCTCGCAGCTCTACATCCAGCTCTGCGATCTTATATCATTGCAGAGCTGGTTCGCAGCTCTACATCCAGCTCTGCAATCGTATAATTGCAGAGCTTGGTCGCAGCTCTACATCTAGCTCTGCAATCTTATATCATTGCAGAGCTGGGTCGCAGACTTACATCCAGCTATGCAATCTTATATAATTACAGAACTACATCCAGCTCTGCAATCTTATATCATTGCAGAGCTGGGTCGCAGACTTACATCCGGCTATGCAATCTTATATAATTACATAACTACATCCAGCTCTGCAATCTTATATCATTGCAGAGCTGGGTCGCAGCTCTTCATCCAGCTCTGCAATCTTATATCATTGCAGAGCTGGTTCGCAGCTCTACATCCAGCTCTGCGATCTTATATCATTGCAGAGCTGGGTCGCAGCTCTACATACAGCTCTGCAATCTTATAATTGCAGAGCTTGGTCGCAGCTCTACATCTAGCTCTGCAATCTTATATCATTGCAGAGCTGGGTCGTAGCTCGACATCCAGCTCTGCAATCTTATATCATTGCATAGCTGGGTTGCAGACTTACATCCAGCTATGCAATCTTATATAATTACAGAACTACATCCAGCTCTGCAATCTTATATCATTGCAGAGCTGGGTCGCAGACTTACATCCAGCTATGCAATCTTATATAATTACAGAACTACATCCAGCTCTGCAATCTTATATCATTGCAGAGCTGGGTCGCAGCTCTACATCCAGCTCTGCAATCTTATATCATTACAGAGATAGGTCGCAGCTCTACATCCAGCTCTGCAATCTTATATCATTGCATAGCTTGGTCGTAGATTTACATCTAGCTCTGCAATCTTATACAATTACAGAGCTAGGTCGCAGGTCTACATCCAGCTTTCCAATCTTATATCATTGCAGAGCTGTGTCGCAGTTCAATATCTAGCTCTGCAATCATATATCACAATGAGTTGGATCATAGATCGACATATAGCTCTAAAAATTGTATAGCTGTAGAGTTGGGTTGTAGGTCGACAACAAGCTCTGCAATCTTAAATCATTGCAGAGCTGGGTCGCATTTCTCCATCTAGCTCTGCAATCTTTTTCATTGCATCACTCCATCTGCATAGTTTTTTTCAGTTATTGCATTTTGTTATTTTTCAAAGCATTACTTAAAAAGACTTTGAGTTATCAACATGAAACATCATAATATGTGGATAGAGCTCACTCAGGAGGTGTGCAGTGTAGAGAAGTGATAACTTTACCCTTAATAATCTTTGTTTTTTCATACTTAATTTTCACCTGAGTGGAGCAGAACTCAAAATGTCTTTGAGATGTCCACATGAAACTTTATAGGTGGACAGATCTTATTGAGGAGGAATGTTGTGCGCAAGAATGATAACTCTGCTTTTTATAATGTTTGATTTAGTGCCCTTTGTTATTTTTAATACTTTTTGTCCCGAGTTTATCTCAAAAGTATTGCAGGTATCTACTTGAAACTTCATAGGTTGAAAGATCTCGCAGCGCACAAGAATGATAACGCTACTATGCATGATTTTTCAGTTATTGACCTTTAACTTTCAAATCTGTAATTACTTCAGCCATTAGTTATCATTACCGAAATTGAATTATGTTGTGCTACTTCTACATATACATTCTTCCAATAAGCAAACACATGTTAATATGGCTCTTGTTGATAAGAGTTTTGTAACAATCTATATCCGTGTTGTTACAAACATATTGTAGTAAATAAACTTTTTGCATTTCTTTCTTTTTCTTTCTACATTCTACGGATGGACAAAAAGTCTATCGCAACACGTATGGTCTGTGAATAGGCTAAGAGCCTTAAATGTTCAAGCATTTTTACACATGTTAATTGCGGACAAAGGCATTTTCATATTTACGTCGTTTGTTTATTTTGGCATGTTGATGACTGCTGCTCTAACCCCGACCCCCAACAAATCTGTTGATAAGTCATGAGAATAAGTATTCGAACGCACCTCCTTTATAATTATATGAGAGCTATCACTTAAAGGTGGTAACAAGTTTTATTTCTTGAGCCGCCAGACTTCTTTTAAGGATTACTTACGTTCTTTACTCAACGGAGTCTTTGTATGGCCATTGAGTATCACAATTCGAAGTTAGTCAGACTTAACCTCAGAAATTTCGAAAACTCGTTATTCACATTATTTAAACTTTATTATCATAAACTAAATGATTATTTATGTATATTGTAACACCAAATTCATAGACTGAGTGGCTTTACGTCTTTTATAACTACGTGACACGATAAAAATACTGATAATGACCGGAAAACAACAAAAGTTTTAGACGGGTCCCCTTTGTCTTCCTTACCTTTTCAGTTACAAAATGAAAATAAACTTCAAAAGTTAAAAACAAATATCGAACGAAATGAATAACTGAATGCAAATGCGAATTACGCAGCAAACGTGGCATTTAGCTTTTGATACGATTGCAAGAGTATAAAATCGAATTTAAGAAACTAAAAGTAGGTAATAAAATTAAAAATATAGTTGTCCAGAGGAAAATATACACATTTAATTCCCCAAAATTATTTTACAAATTCAACATATAATAATCAACAAAGCCAGAAAAACGTTTTGAGAATGAATGCATCTATTTATAAGATTTGCTTTCTTAAACTGCTCGGTAGACGAATAGTTACAGATTTCAATGCAGGACAGAAACAGAGGAACATATTTTTTTGGGGGGGATGGGGCGTATGGGGGAAGTTTGAGGGGTAGTCGCCATGAATGACAATGCAAAAGTAATAATTAAAAAAATATACTATGAGGCAAATGAAAATATCCGGGAGTGAGAAAGGTTTGGAAGGGGATGTGGAAGTGTCACAATGCTTTTTAATGCAACCGATGAAACAAGGGACAAATACGAAAAATTCTGAAAACAAAATGGTCCCGACCGGGTGGGGGAGGAAGGTACAATGCATTACAACGCAACAAATGAAATATATGTCAATAATAAAAACATTAGCGACCAGCTAGTACGAAATTAAATAAGGGCTGTTTTTCTTTTATGCCTGGAGACATAGTATACCTAACGTTACCCAAATGTTTACTTGTCAGAGTTTCAACTGAGGCCAACAATCAACAAACAAAACGGGTACCGAAAGCTGTACATCATTGCTATGCTTGTTGATCATATTTCACAATACAGTGCATGAATTGGAAACCATTCGCCACTGAAATTCTTTGGCAGATCGCCTAGACATCCTGCTAGCCCATCATACCAGTAAATACCTTTATCATAAAGCACAACGAGAAGTGTAGTTTGATGACCCTTCTTTATTTGATAGTTAAACGTTCGTGGATCTCTTACATTTTCCTTTCAGACAGATGCCCACCTGCTGAGCTCAATTGGTACAGCACTGTATTAAGAATCAAAGGTTCGATCACTGGAATGAGTGTAAATTTCTCTGTGACGATTGATCTCGAACGTTTTGCCTTAAGGTCATTCGTCTCTCACCACTGTCTCAGACTCATGTTAGAGACAGTGGAGAAAGTCATTCATTTGTGGAGAAATTGATACTTGCTGGATAGATATAAAGGAAAAATCATAAACAACCAATAAAACAAACAGTTCATGAATTCTGTCAAAAATGTTACAACCCAGCAGTAAATAATTTTGCTCATAGCATCAAAAACAAACACTATAATATTTTTTGGTGAATTTAAACCATACTTTAAAAATATGCGCGCCGCGTTTGATGCTTGCATCAAAACTAATCTTTTACGCACTTTGTATTCATAGCCATAGCTAGTGTATACTTCTTGTTTTAATGCATTCCTTCTTGAGCGCATCTGTCTCTCATCTTATTGTAATCTTGAAAATAATGCACTTGACTTTGCATGTCGTTTCAACACGACTCAGTTGCTCGTTAAATGTACTACGATATACTACGTCGCATTTCTTTGGATCGAGATAAAAAAACGAATCCAATGTTTATGTTTTTCTTATACGGAATACATTACTTTTAAACATGTATAACCTCTTTTCCACCGTAGTGACAAGGTAGCAAGAAAGCAGGGGAAAGATCAAAGTTCCCCTTGCAGATATGAGAAAATCAAACATTTCTTTGCAAGAGTCGCCAAAAGTGTAAATAGACCTACATGACTGTACATGAAAAGTAGACAAAACTAAAACAAGTTCTATCCTTCCAGTTTTTGTTTCTGTATAATAATAACACCATTACAAATCTATTTGGTCAAATAACTATGCTCATCTGAAACGTCATTAAGATAACGCTCTACAGTGAAGATATACTGAAATACCATTAAAATTTTGCAGACCTAATTGAAACTGAATAATGAATATGTAAAAAAGAAGTAAAAACAAATGTTTGAAGAGCTCGTTGTCTACGACCCAGCACTGCAATGAAAAAAAGACTGCAGATCTAGATGTAGAGCTGAGATCCAGCACTGCAGTGAAACAAGATTGCAGACCTAGATGTCGATCTACGACCCAGCTCTGCACTTATGTTAGATAACAGAGCTAGATATCTATAAACGATCAACCTCTGCACTTATGTTAAATTGCAACCAGATGTCGAACTACGACACAGTTCTCCTAGAGCAAAGATACAAGATTAGTGTGCTATATTTAGATATTATACCCAGATCTGTATTAATCATAGATTGCAAATTTAGATGTCGATAGCCTAGATTAAGAGCTGGGAATCAGCTTTGCAATGATAATAATAATGCAGAGCTAGATGTCGATCTATGATCCAGCTCTGCAAAGATATAAGAATGCAGAGCTGGATGTAAAGCTGCGACCCAGCTCTGCAATGATATAAGATTGCAGAGCTACATGTAGAGCTGCGACCGTGCTATGCAATGATATAAGATTGCAGAGCTGGATGTAGAGCTGCGACCCAGCTCTGCAATGATATAAGATTGCAGAGCTGGATGTATAGCTGCGACCCAGCTCTGCAATGATATAAGATTGCAGAGATGGATGTAGAGCTGCGACCCAGCTCTGCAATGATATAAGATTGCAGAGCTGGATGTAGAGCTCCGACCCAGCTCTGCAATTATAAGATTGCAGAGCAAGATGTAGAGCTGCGACTTAGCTCTGCAATGATATTACATTGCAGAGCTGGATGTAGAGCTAGGACCCAGCTCTGCAATGATATAAGATTGCAGAGCTGGATGTAGAGCTGCGACCCAGCTCTGCAGAGCTGGATGTAGAGCTGCGACCTAGGTCTGTAATTATATAAGATTGCATAGTTGGATGTAAGTCTGCGACCCAGCTCTGCAATGATATAAGATTGCAGAGCTGGATGTTTAGCTGCGACCCAGCTCTGCAATGATATAAGTTTGCAGGGCTGGATGTAGATCTACGACCCAGCTCTGCAATGATATAAGATTGCAGAGCTGGGTGTAGAGCTGCGACCCAGGTCTGCAATGATATAAGATTGTAGAGCTGGATGTAGAGCTGCGACCCAGCTCTGCAATGATATAAGATTGCAGAGCTAGATGTAGATCTACGACCGTGCTGTGCAGTGATATAAGATTGCAGAGCTGGATGTATAGTGCGACCCAGCTATGCAATGATATAAGATTGCAGAGCTAGATGTAGAGCTGCGACCCAGGTCTGCAATGATATAAGATTGCAGAGCTACATGTAGATCTACGACCCAGGTCTGCAATGATATAAGATTGCAGAGCTGGATGTAGAGCTGCGACCGTGCTGTGCAATGATATAAGATTGCAAAGCTGGATGTAAAGCTGCGACCCAGCTCTGCAATGATATAAGATTGCAGAGCTGGATGTAAAGCTGCGACCCAGCTCTGCAGAGCTGGATGTAGAGCTGCGACCCAGCTCTGCAATGATATAAGATTACAGAGCTAGATGTAGATCTACGTGACAGCTCTGCAATGATATAAGTTTGCAGAGCTAGATGTAAATCTACGACCCAGCTCTGCAATGATATAAGATTGCAGAGCTGGATGTAGAGCTGCGACCCAGCTCTGCAATGATATAAGATTGCAGAGCTAGATGTAGATCTACGACCGTGATGTGCAATGATATAAGATTGCAGAGCTGGATGTAGAGCTGCGACCCAGCTCTGCAATGATATAAGATCATAGAGCTGGATGTATAGCTGCGACCCAGGTCTGCAATGATATAAGATTGCAGAGCGGGATGTAGTGCTGCGACCCAGCTCTGCAATTATAAGATTGCAGAGCTAGATGTAGAGCTGCGACCCAGCTCTGCAATGATATTAGATTGCAGAGCTGGATGTAGAGCTGCGACCCATCTCTGCAATGATATAAGATTGCAGAGCTGGATGTAGAGCTGCGACCCAGCTCTGCAGAGCTGGATGTAGAGCTGCGACCTAGGTCTGTAATTATATAAGATTGCATAGTTGGATGTAAGTCTGCGACCCAGCTCTGCAATGATATTAGATTGCAGAGCTGGATGTTTAACTGCGACCCAGCTCTGCAATGATATAAGTTTGCAGAGCTGGATGTAGATCTACGACCCAGCTCTGCAATGATATAAGATTGCAGAGCTGGGTGTAGAGCTGCGACCCAGGTCTGCAATAATATAAGATTGCAGAGCTGGATGTAGAGCTGCAACCCAGCTCTGCAATGATATAAGATTGCAGAGCTAGATGTAGATCTACGACCGTGCTGTGCAATGATATAAGATTGCAGAGCTGGATGTAGAGCTGCGACCCAGCTCTGCAATGATATAAGATTACAGAGCTAGATGTAGATCTACGAGACAGCTCTGCAATGATATAAGTTTGCAGAGCTAGATGTAAATCTACGACCCAGCTCTGCAATGATATAAGATTGCAGAGCTGGATGTAGAGCTGCGACCCAGCTCTGCAATGATATAAGATTGCAGAGCTAGATGTAGATCTACGACCGTGATGTGCAATGATATAAGATTGCAGAGCTGGATGTAGAGCTGCGACCCAGCTCTGCAATGATATAAGATCATAGAGCTGGATGTATAGCTGCGACCCAGGTCTGCAATGATATAAGATTGCAGAGCGGGATGTAGAGCTGCGACCCAGCTCTGCAATTATAAGATTGCAGAGCTAGATGTAGAGCTGCGACCCAGCTCTGCAATGATATTAGATTGCAGAGCTGGATGTAGAGCTGCGACCCATCTCTGCAATGATATAAGATTGCAGAGCTGGATGTAGAGCTGCGACCCAGCTCTGCAGAGCTGGATGTAGAGCTGCGACCTAGGTCTGTAATTATATAAGATTGCATAGTTTGATGTAAGTCTGCGACCCAGCTCTGCAATGATATTAGATTGCAGAGCTGGATGTTTAACTGCGACCCAGCTCTGCAATGATATAAGTTTGCAGAGCTGGATGTAGATCTACGACCCAGCTCTGCAATGATATAAGATTGCAGAGCTGGGTGTAGAGCTGCGACCCAGGTCTGCAATAATATAAGATTGCAGAGCTGGATGTAGAGCTGCAACCCAGCTCTGCAATGATATAAGATTGCAGAGCTAGATGTAGATCTACGACCGTGCTGTGCAATGATATAAGATTGCAGAGCTACATGTAGATCTGCGACCCAGCTCTGCAATGATATTAGATTGCAGAGCTGGATGTAGAGCTAGGACCCAGCTCTGCAATGATATAAGATTGCAGAGCTGGATGTAGAGCTGCGACCTAGGTGTGTAATTATATAAGATTGCATAGTTGGATGTAAGTCTGCGACCCAGCTCTGCAATGATATAAGTTTGCAGAGCTGGATGTAGAGCTGCGACCCAGCTCTGCAATGATATAAGATTGCAGAGCTGGGTGTAGAGCTGCGACCCAGGTCTGCAATGATATAAGATTGTAGAGCTGGATGTAGAGCTGCGACCCAGCTCTGCAATGATATAAGATTGCAGAGCTAGATGTAGATCTACGACCGTGCTGTGCAATGATAAAAGATTGCAGAGCTGGATGTATAGCTGCGACCCAGCTCTGCAATGATATAAGATTGCAGAGCTGGATGTAGAGCTGCGACCCAGCTCTGCAATGATATAAGATCGCAGAGCTGGATGTATAGCTGCGACCCAGCTCTGCAATGATATAAGATTGCAGAGCTGGATGTAGAGCTGCGATCCAGCTCTGCAATGATATAAGATCGCAGAGCTGGATGTAGAGCTGCGATCTATGTGCCAACTTCACGTTCATACCAAATGGACGTTATTTGCGCATTCTACAAGTAGGTAAAGGGAAAGCTATCAAATCAAAATGGTGTATAGTGAACGTTTTGTATTGTAAAATACGTTTATTCTACACTTCTTAGCATTCTCAATGAAACCTGTCGCTCTTCTGATTGCGAATTCCGTATTCGGTGAAATAACCTTTGTGGTGTAAAACGTGTGTGGCACCTTTAAATGTCGCAATGCCACTAATTATCGCGACCGCCGCTAAATGTCGCAAAATCTTCTGCCGTTAAATGTCATAATGTTAAAGCAAAATTTGTAACTAGAAAGGGGCATAATTTTGTAAATATTCCTATCAGAGTTATGCCACTGTCCAACAGCAGAGCCTTGTCACTATATGCAAATATTTGAAGTTTCAACTGAAACTCCTTGATAAAGAACAAGCTATTACCCTGAATAAAAGATTTCTAAGTTAAAAGGGGGCATAATTCTTTAAATATTCCTAGCATAGTTATATTCCTTGTCCTACAGCAGGGCCTTGTGACTTTATGCAAGTATTTTAAGTTTCGACCGAAATCCTTTCATAAAAAACAAGCTTTTACACTTAGTAAAAAACGTTAACCCAAATATCTAAGTTAAAAGGGGGCATAATTCTGTGAATATTCCTAGCACAGTTATGCCCGTTGTCCCACAGCAGGGCCTTGTAACTATATGCAAATATTTTAAATTTCAATATAACCCCTTTTAAAATGAACAAACCATTACACTTAATAAAAAACTTCAACCTACGCCAACGCCGGGGCGAAGGCAATAGCCATTCTAATTCCTTCCAATAGTATAGCTTAAATGTTTCATAAGGCAGTTCAACATATCAAATATTTATCGATCGTTACATTAACTATAATTGTATATTTTTCGAGATTTTAAATGTTTCGACCACACACCTACTCATCACAGTCATAAAGACCTTACATAACTATTAAAAGCGCTACCCAATCAAGTTAGAAGTAATTTCAGTTCACAGGCAACGTTAATTTAATAAATAAAGCACGTTGTGTAAATAGAACAGTTTTACTTTTTTTAAAGAGACATAATATTGAGTACCGCCTTTCTAGCGTATGAATTAGAAATCAAGAACCACCTTATGTCAATACTTCCTTAATATGCAAATAAAACAAAATAAGAAATTTGATATGAAATGTATTCTGAAACTCTAAAGCTTACAAAAAATACCAATTAATGCTCATGTTTTTTCGATGTCGAATTCTATAGCAAATTCTATCTATTTCATACCATCCATGCAATGTTACAAGGAAAGGAAAGAGGCCGGCATTAGCCCAAAATGAATAAGGTATAATCCTTCTTATCTCCAAAACTAGAACGCTATTAGGCCTAGGTTTTTTTCAAAATTTTCCTCACACTGACAGGGGAATCTAAAAAAATTGCTTAACTGTTTCCTTAAAAAGTCTACAAACAGGTTGGAGGTCGAATCTTGATGATGGATCCTCCTGCGTGACAAAGTTGACTACTACATATCAGATTGTATAGGGAAGTTTTGTCGCATTATAAAAAGCCTGATGGCTTCTGTTTACCTTTCTAAATTCTCGAATTTCACTGAGTCACCCAAGACTTTGTTTCGGGTAATATCAAACTTGATCGGAGTTGCCTGGTGAATATTAACATTAGTTGATTGAAAAGATTTTTCGATTCATTTTATGTTTGCACAAATGATATTTAATTTAAATGTGGAGAACTCCATTTATAGCTCTCAATATATAGTGTGTATATATATATACTACTCAACTTTTGCTAAGCACCAAATGTTTTAGTTTGATATTTACGGCAATGATTTAATTACCGTCGTACAAATGATTTTACTGTTAATTTCATGTTTAATCAATTTAATTGAAGGACAAATATAACATTCTTTACTGATTTTGGATTAGTTATTTGCCAGAGAAGATATCCAAGATTTTTGGACACGCAACTTGTTTTCCGAATTTTCACAACCCAATTTATGTAGCGTGTGTGTGACCCATTTCTAACGACAACTGCTTGGCTACACCTTCTCATGCTTCCTATGAGGTTTCTGACAGTCCTAGCGGGGATGGGGGCTCATTCTTGCACCAACATGGTCTCAAGCTCCTGAATGCTTTTAGGTTGCACCTGACAAGCCTGCAGCTCATTCCACATGTGGTCAATTAGATTTTGGTTGGGTGATCGAGCTGGCCAGTCAAGGCGCTCAATACCCTCCCTCTGCAGGTAGTGCTGGACCACCTTGGCCCTGCGGTAACGCGGATCATCGTCCATTAAAATTAACTGATCGCCCACTGCCCCGGCATACAGCCTAACCTGGGTGTCTAACATCTCATCGATGTACCGCTGACCAAACAATGTACCTCTGTTTAGCACAACGAGGTCAGTCCGTCCGTCCCAGCTGATGCCTCCCCTCATCATAACTGATCCACCCCATAGCGGTCGTGCTCAGCAATAATTCCGGCTTGAAACCTCTCCCCAGGTCTACTCCAGTATCTCCACCGTCTGACAGTAAAGCCTAGGCAAAACCTAGACGCATCAGTGATGAGAACATGTTTCCAGTTTTGTCTGGTCCACCTAACATGCTCCCTCGCCCATTCCAAACGGGCCTGGCGGTGACGACGAGTCAATGGAATTCTTATAAAGGATTTTCTTGATCACAGATTACCCTGGTGCTCTGTCTGAGTACAAACACTGACCCAGAAGCATTAAGGTCATTACGAAGATGCGTTGCTGTTGCAAACCGTCCTCGATGGGCCTGGATAATCAAGATTCGGTCTTGAGCTGCTGTCGTCACCCTTTGTCTGCCTCCGCCATGCCTCCTGACGGGTGTACCATACTGCTGGTACCTTGCCCAGGCTCTTGTGATGATGGCGTGGTGTACACCACGCGCAACACCAATCTCATGGTGTGTGGCCCCCTGCTCCACCATCCCTACAGCCCTCCACATCTATGCTTCACTCAAATGCCGTCTTATCATAGCGTTTGCCATGTCAAAGTGACCAAAGTGACCAATGTAAAGAAGTCTGACCTTTGAATGACCATAAATTTGTAATGTAAGACAATAATGTGTCTCTAAAAAAAACCCGAGGGGTGCATGCTTTCCGTGACCAGGAGGCTAGACCTACCCGATAAAACAGCTTGCATTGAGGTTGGGGGCCATCTCAAAACATTGCTGAATCAAACTATGCAAAATAATTGAATCCTTTTTATACTTTTCATAATATAGTGAGAAACTTTTGGTGCTCAACAAAAGTTGAGTAGTGTAGTTCATTCAAGCATACATGAGGTTATTCATAGTTATTGCAGAAATAAAGCTACATAGATAGAAACGATAAAAGTCTCACAGAATTAAAATGTAACATTATATTAAATTAAATAGCTATCACGTAAGAATCACCATATTTTTAAATAGATATTAAATGCCAATAAAAACCAGGTCATTACTCAAATATACTTCGGATGACACAAACTAGAACATCTCTTATTTCCATTATGGTTCGTTGTATAAGTAAGTGCTGACATAGAGAGGCGTGGCATTTTATCACTGTCCTAGAGCATTACCGAAAGACTAATGTATGTATATGAAAAGTATAGTTACAAAAACGACTGACTGATAAATAAGTTTTTAACATGACTTTACATATTTTAAACTGAGAAAATGCTCCTTAGATCTGGAGGAAGACTATTCAATAGTTAAATACCTGAGTAAGCAATAGACTGAACATCAAAAGATTTAACGTGTATGATGAGAATGGACAGAATCTTAGGTCACAACATGTTCTTTCAAGTATTCTTGACACAACCCTTGTTTGATTTAAAAAAAAAAAACATGGCCTAAAACTATCAAATCTACTCCTTTACTTACAGGTTACCAATTAAAAGATTTGAAGTGTTCTGGTCCTATATGAGATCTATGTTCAAGATTAAGAAAAAACCTAATTTTATGCACTCGCCTTCCGGGCCCTTTGCCATCTTTAACATATTTTAACGAATCACGTAAAATCTTCCATTTCAAACAAAAGAAATCAGTATCTTAAGATAGATGCACAAATTGTTATCAGCAGGCAGATGAATAGGGGCATTCATCTCCGATGTCAACTTCTTTCTAACTATTCAAACATGTCAAAAGTATTTTCCAAAATATCAACATTACATCCCACTAGCTACCTCGAGCTTAACCTAATAATACGTGTTCCGACATTTAACGGTGGTGTTGCAAAAATTAACAGCAGGTAAAATCATGCAACGTTAACATTGCCACACATAACGGAAGAGGATTTTGAAACATACAGCGGCAATACTGCGACATTTAAAGGTACAGCGTTGTAAGTGCGACATTTAGCCCCGACATTTAACGGTTAGTGCAACATTTAGCGGTGTTGCGACATTTAACGGTAGATGCGACATTTTGCGACGTTGCAACATTTAATGGTATGTGTGACATTTAGCGGTATGGGCGAATTTTAACAGTGCCGCACGTCACATCTCCAGATGGTATAAGTATTTGTTAATCCCGATATATGCAACATAAGTAATGCAAATGTCGTACAAAGTGACATTTATGTTTAGCTTCTTGTGTTTCTAGAATGCTCAAAATGTATATAATAAAAAAAATACTATAAAAAAGTATTTATCTTGGGATACGGATCATATTTGTTAGTTGTGCATTTTACTGATCGCCTCTCACGTGAACAGTGAACATGAAACCAACTTGAAATATCCGGACCCTCAGACTGACACACTGATCCGGACCCTCAGACTGACACACTGATCCGGACCCTCAGACTGACACACTGATCCGGACCCTCAGACTGACACACTGATCCGGACCCTCAGACTGACACACTGATCCGGACCCACAGACTGACATACTGACCCAGATCCTCAGACTGACACACTGATCCGGACCCTCAGACTGACACACTGATCTGGACCCTCAGCCTGACACACTGATCCGGACCCTCAGACTGACATACTGATCCGGACCCTCAGACTGACATACTGTTATTATATTCTGTTTTATTCAAAGTCAGGTGAAAGTCTATATTAACCAGGTCATCAAAACTGAGAACATGTAGAATGAAAAGTGTCGAATAACCATCCGAGACCTTGTAGAACAGTAAAAACAGTGTGGAGACTGCACGTAAGGTGTAAACCAAGGAATTTAAAATGTGTTAAGGTCACGTCCAATTTACGGCATATTTTGTTTTTACATGACTTGGTGCTCGAAGTTTGAAAAGAAGTGCACATAAAATTTATAAAGCTTTTCATTAATATTTTGAAAAAAAAATGCCAAACATTTCAACATTTTCTGATGGCCATGAAAATCTGCAAAATTTTGTAACCAAAATGATACTTGCATAGTATGATGACCAAAATGGTCAAGTGATAATAGCAGGCCGTAATTAAAGACAATATTCAACAACATTACAGGGTTAGTAAAGCTCTTTTCTTCTGTGGCACCAGGCCCGAAAAAGATTGAGGCTAAACACAGTGATACACTGAGTGATACGGGAACCAGTGATAATGAAAGGGGTGGCAGCGATGAGGAAGTTCACGCCAGTCTGTCACAGTCGCCATGAGATCAAATGGAGGGCATGTTTATAGCTTTAAACACTGACAGTTTTAACATTTCAAGTTAAGCCAAACTCACCTTGGTCAACCTTGGTCATTTACGATACAAACGCACCTACATAATATTTAATAGCCGTGACTCAGTCGAAAGATTTTAAAGCAGACGACTTGACTCGTCGGCAAAAATCAATTTATTTCATGTAACCCGTTTTCACTGTGACAACAAGATTGTCAGTTCTAGTCTTAAGTTGCAATGTGGTAATTTTTAAGTTAAAAAACCCTTCCTTAAACAAATACCACTTCCAGTTCCTATTGATAAGATTTATTGACACAGAATCATCTCTCCCAGGTGTATGAATATTCAACTAAACTTTTAGATGAAGTATAATCATTGACACTGAAAGCCAATACCCCTCCTGTAAATCAATTTAAAAGTGTGCATGTTTTTTTTTTTTATACTTACACACATCGAGGAATTCAAAGATCTGTCGCATCGTTCCTTTGATGTCCGCCGAATAGTCTTCATTTCTAAATATAAACAGCTGCTTTCGAGGGAATACTTTAAGCCACTCTCGTAAATGAACGATGTAGAAACTGGTGTAAATTGGTGCCTGTAAATAAAATGATACTAGTGCCTGATATAAACTGACTAATAAATATGTGCCTGAGTAAGATAGAGAAAATATACAGTCTGTGCAATATTAACTGTTCCCTGGACAAAAAAATAGTTTCGTTCATTCTTTTGAGCAGTTAACTGTGGTATAACAGTAGTATAACGGTAGAATACGTCATAATTACCTCTCGAGTAACTAATTTCAATTTATTATCTCCCTTGTATATATAGACTTCTCTATTTTTAACATAGATTGCTGCGCTATCAGTATGAAGTGAGAAGTCAATGTAGTAGCAACAGTTTATGCTAGTTTGTTCCGGACAGGTTTGTTCCTAGTCTTACAGAGATAAAAGGGTTAGGAACTTGAATACAGATAGTAAAGGAAAGACAATTCATCGAATTAATAACTGCGGAACTATCAACCCTTTTGCTTAACTTTTGACCGTGCCGCTGAAAAACAATGTATTCCCTAAATCCTCGGGCGCGATCCCAACTCTCTAAGCCCTACATCACTTCATTTAAAACCTTGAAATCTTGTCATTTGAATACGCGCCTTGCTTCACTGAATGTCGAGGTCAAATTGATAAACTATTCTCAAGATTTTGATGGATTTTAAACCTGTGAAGACACAATAAAAAACCACAGAAACATGACCATGGCAATACAATACATTCTACTTGAATACATGTGTAAATAAACACCTCACGCCCAAAAAACGTTTCCTCTCCAGTTATTTTCAATAACCTTTTTGTAAATAAATACTTATTTCGCCAATGGAGTACCTTTTATCACTCTTATTTGCCTATTTATAAATGGCATCACAATTTATTTATGATTTATTATATTAGACTATACTCTGAATAGTAAGAATCAAATGTGTACTTGTCTTGTATTTTTTCACATCTAGGAAACTTTTGCCTTACTTCTCTTCCAAAAGAATGTGTATACAAGATACGGTCATTTTTTTTGAAAACACGGAAAGAAAAAACTTTGTTAAAAGTTCGAAACTTCAATTAGGCGCAATTACTGTATTCTCAAACTATTTCTGAAAAACAATGTCACATGACTGGCACTATCTATAACTTGAAATGTGAAAAAACCAGCATACCCTTAGAGCCCTTTTCATGGCAGGGTTGTAAATGCAATGGCGAATCGAATGCTCATTTAAACATTTCTTCCAAAGATCGATTGACTGCACCACGTGACTATGGAATGATTGTGCCGAAGTCCCCATTCCACTGTGAAAATAGTGCGAATACATCCTGTAAACATAGAAGCAGGTTGTAAGTTTATTTAAAGATGTCATTTTACTCTTCCTAGCATATAATTACATATCATATAGTGTAAGGATTGATACAAGTGTACACTAAATTGGGATTTTACATGTGTAGACTGAATGAGGATTTTTACAAATGCGCACTAAATGAGGATTGACACAAGTGTATATTAAATGATGATTGTTAGAAATATACACTAAATGAGGAGTGTGAACAAGTGTACACTAAATGGGGATTGCTACAAGTGTACACTAAATGGGGTTTGCTACAAGTGTAAACTAAATGGGGATTTTTACAAGTGTACACTAAATGGAGATTTTTGCAAGTGAACACTAAATGGGGATTTTAACAAGTGTACAATAAATCGAGATTTTTACAAGTGTACACTTAATGGGGATTTTTACAAGTGTACACTAAATGGGGATTGTTAACAAGTGTACACTAAATTGAGATTTTTACAAGTGTACACTAAATGGGGATCTTTACAAGTGTACGCTAAATGTGGATAGCTACAAGTGTACACTAAATAGGGATTTTTACAAGTGTACACTAAATGGGGATTTTTACAAGCGTACACTAAATGGAGATTTTTACAAGTGTACACTAAATGAGGATTGTTAACAAGTGTACACTAAATGTAGACTGTTCACAAGTGTACACTCAATGTGGATTTTTGCAAGTGTACGCTAAATAGGGATTATAACAAGCGTACACTAAATGGGGATTTTTTTTAAACAAGTGTACACTAAATGAGGATTGTTAACAAGTGTACACTAAATGGGGATTTTTACGAGTGTGCACTAAATGGGAATTTTTACAAGCGTACACTTAATGGGGATTGCTACAAGTGTACACTAAATGAGGAGTGTCACAAGTAGACAGTTAATGGAGATTGTTAAAAATGTACACAATATTATGACTGATACAAATGCACACTAAATGGGGACTGATACAAGTGAACATTAAATTGGGGTTGTTACAAGTGTAATGTTACAAAGGTACACTTAATAGGGATTGTTACAAGTAACCTCTAAATGGGGATTGTTACAAATGTTCATTAAATGAGGATTGTTACAGGTGTACACCGATGAGTTTGTCAAGTCAGAATGATAATTTATACAGCTTTGCACTTTAATTTACTGATGAGTTTGTCAAGTCAGAATGATAATTTATACTGCTTTTCACACTGATTTAATATGCACTCATTAACTCTCTAGTTATGAACGAGTCCCTTAAATTAATATAAAATTGTTTCAAGTGTATAGTAAATGGGGATTGTTACAAATGTTCATGAAATGGGGATTGTTACAAATGTACACTATATTAGGAGTGTTACAAGTGTACACTAAATGAAGATTGATACAAGGGTTCACTTAAGAGGAATTGTTACAAGTCAACACTTATTGGGATCGTTGCATGACACTAAATTGGGATAGTTACAAGTGTACTCTAAATAAGGACTGTTACAAGTGTACACTAATTCGGGATTGTTACAAGTGTACACCAAATGACGATTTTTACATTTTATCTACATAAAGTCGTAACATATAATAATTTTACTGAGGGAATCAGTGGACCAGTGGTAATCCAGGGATCGCGAGTTTGATCCTCCGCTCCTTTGGCATTACTAATTGCCATACGGATGTGACAATAAACTAAGGTCCACCGTTATCATTACTATACGCTATTCTGTTCTGAAACTGGTTTAAGAGTCTCATCTTAAAGCTAGGGTGCAACTCAGTAAATTCTTATAATGGGCTGAAGTACCCAAAATAAAGCTTGGTGCAAATCAGAACACCTTCTCATATTAATTTAAGGAACTCGTTCATAACTAGAGAGTTAATGAGTGCATATTAAATCAGTGTGAAAAGCAGTATAAACTAGAAATGGTTTTTGATTGAACAAAAACATATGTCTCCCCTAGCCAGTTGCGGCAGGCAGTATTGAATCAGACGACTGTAAAATTTGACATTTAACCTCAAAGTGTGACCTTGACCTTGAGACACCACACCCTCAAAGTGGGTTCTGCATGTCACCTTGATGAGGTGAACATCTGACCCAAGTTTCATAAAAATCCTTCAAGGGCTTTGGAAGATACAGAGCGGACACGATTTTGTGGCATTTGACATTTAACCTCCAAGTGTGACCTTAACTTGAGACACCACACCCGCAAAGTGGGTTCTGCATGTCGCCTTGATGAGGTGAACATCTGACCCAAGTTTCATAAAAATCCTTCAAGGGCTTTGGTAGATACAGAGCGGACACGATTTTGTGACGGACAGACGGACGGACAGACAGACAACCGGGGAAAAACAATATGTCTCCCCCGATGAGGTGAACATCTGACCCAAGTTTCATAAAAATCCTTCAAAGGCTTTTGAAGATACAGAGCAGACACGATTTTGTGGCATTTGACATTTAACCTCCAAGTGTGACCTTGACCTTGAGACACCACACCCACAAGGTGGGTTCTGCACGTCACCTTGATAAGGTGAACATCTGACCCAAGTTTCATAAAAATCCTTCTAAGGCTTTTGAAGATACAGAGCGGACACAATTTTGTGGCATTTGACATTTAACCTCCAAGTGTGACCTTGACCTTCAGATACCACACCCGCAAAGTGGGTTCTGCACGTCATCTTGATGAAGTGAACATCTGACCCAAGTTTCATAAAAATCCTTCAAGGGCTTTGGAAGATACAGAGCGGACACGATTTTGTGACGGACAGACGGACGGACGGACGGACAACCAGGGGAAAAACAATATGTCTCCCCCATTTTTGGGGGGAGACATAATTATCATTCTGACTTGACAAACTCATCAGTAAATTAAAGTGCAAAGCTGTATAAATTATCATTCTGACTTGACAAACTCATCAGTAAATTAAAGTGCAAAGCTGTATAAATTATCATTCTGACTTGACAAACTCATCAGTAAATTAAAGTGCAAAGCTGTATAAATTATCATTCTGGCTTGACAAACTCATCAGTAAATTAAAGTGCAAAGCAGTATGAATTATCATTCTGACTTGACAAACTCATCAGTAAATTAAAGTGCAAAGCTGTATAAATTATCATTCTGACTTGACAAACTCATCAGTAAATTAAAGTGCAAAGCTGTATAAATTATAATTCTGACTTGACAAACTCATTAGTAAATTAAAGTGCAAAACAGTATGAATTATCATTCTTACTTGACAAACTCATCTGTAAATTAAAGTGCAAAACAGTATGAATTATCATTCTGACTTGACAAACTCATCAGTAAATTAAAGTGCAAAACAGTATGTATTATCACACTGGCTAAAAAAACATATAGGTTAATTAGTATAAAAAACACTGTATCTTTATCAGATTCTAAACAACTGATCAGAGAAAGGCACGCCTGAGACAGAAAACGCAGCAAAATCAACATTCCTAACGTGTCGGAATGTGCGTAGACAACCGAACAATGCTGATGACAGCAACGCATGGTACAGGCCTCAGTGTCGAAATAAACGTGCACTTTACAATTGTACATGCAGCCAGTTTCGCCTCAATAAAACTGACAACAATAAAAAAAAGCCAACTCAACCGAGGAATTCAAACGTATGTAAGGAATACAAACGTACTACATAATATTTTTTTTATATAGTAACATCTTTTTATGAATGGATCTTAACTTGGAAGAATACAGAAATCGAATCCTTAATCGTACCGGAAGTTCTTAAATAGTCCGAATAACGATAACACACAAGCTCAAACTCCCGATCTTGATCAGTTTTACAACCTTTAAAGATAAAACAGGCTCAAACTCCCGAACTTGATGAATTTTACAACCGAAATAATGTTTAGTCTCAATCTAATGACTTCTACAACTTTTATGTAGAGCATACAAAAAATGACAACAAAGATTCTGTGCTGTGCTGTTCGTGGTGAATGACATAAACAGAGTGTTTAGAAACAGCAGTATGTTTCAAGCCCCAGTAAATCTAAATACATTTTCAATCATGACAATGGATATATAAAGGCTAAAGATATATAAGGGAGGCACCGTGGTCCAGGGGTAGAGCGCAGGGCTCCGGATCCGAAGGTCGTGGGTTCGAATCCCGTCAGTGGCGAGATTCTCTCACGATCTTCACATTCCTCCACGCTGCGCGAATACTGGTATGGGACCCAGGAAGCAGTCATCGAGCGTGATGAATCTAAGTTGTAAGAACTTGTATCGTAATCGATGTAAAATAAATGAGTCTAAACTAACCTAAAGATAAATTGTTGCAAGGTTACCTGAAGGTCTTTAATTTAGTATAAGACACAGGAATAATACGTTGAGCCTGGTCCGAGGGTTATTGGTTCCAGTTTATAAAGGTAAATAATTACGTTCAAAACCAAGGATATATTCCAAGAAACCGGCTTACCTTTCTATTGGGTCACGCAGCATCAACAATAGTTTCACATTAGGATTGATATGTTTCACAGCATAAGGCGTTGTCCACAAAAGTTCCTCCGCTCCTGGGACATTCTGTGGGATCGCCTCTTCGCGGAATCTGTCCCAAATATCCATCGGGTCACCATGACCTGTGTAAAATATCCACATCAAAAGATTAACCCTTTTTGCTGCCAGTGAAAAACTCAGAAGAACTTTGACAAAAGACATTGATGTCGACAAATATACAAGGTTTTGTGAGTCATCGTTCACTTTTCATGATCACTGAAAAAGCGTAAATGTCTCTCTATAAGTGATCAAATCTTAGGTTTAGACTCGAACTACTAAGTCTAACACTGATGATATTCACCACAGAAAACTGACGAAACATGAGCTTTTCCAGAAAAAAGGAATGTTTATATTACGCTTTAGAAAGACAAAAATATCAAACACGTTCTCAAACAAAATGGCAATCATCTTCTAGTTTATTGCAAATACTGCATTTTTATTCGACAAAAGGTGTGCTTGCAATTGTCTGCTTTCTGCTCCTTCCTTTTCTACAAGTGATCTGTATGGTTTATGCTTTAGTTCCATTCTGTATTCACCGACACAATTGTTAAGATATATTTTGCATTTAAAAGACGACAGACTTTTATAAAATATTGCAATCGAGGATTTCAAGCTTGCATTTTGATGTTGTATGCCGATATCTTCGACATTTGTTTAGAAATAATAAGAAATATATGTAATCTTCTACCGCACCTTTGTTTAACTATACGTCATAAAGACTGAGGGTTGATAATAAAGAACTGGCTTCACCTTAGTTTAACTATACGTCATAAAGACTGAGGGTTGATAATAAAGAACTGGCTTCACCTTAGTTTTACTATACGCCATAAAGACTGAGGGTTGATAATAAAGAACTGGCTTCACTAACCCAGCTTGATTACTCTGGAACATATTCGATTTCTAACCTAAACATATCAGAAATAGGTCTTATGTATTCGGTGTCTGTAGGCTGACATTTTTTATCGAAACTTGATAACAGTCATCTGTCGTTGAACAAATGACAAAAATATATCACTCCCATCGTAAACTAAAACTGCTCTTGGTTTTTATTTTCACACCTAGTATTTTTTATTGAAATTTTAGTACACTTTTTACGAGAGTACGGTTACTGAAACCCTAAACTTCAGATACAAAATGTAAGACTTGTGCTTCAATTTTTTCCAATATTTCAAAAACGTTTATAAGCGAAATCGTCTTAAATTTGTAAACACACTTATTAAGCTGAAATATTTCCTTTCGGAATTGTCTGCTCGGGGTTTTATCTGTTTTGTTGAAAGGATCACCGCTTGTTAAGATTATACCTAAGCACTTTAATGTATAACCTATTTTTATTTTAGAACCGTTATAAAAGAATTTCAGATTCAAAGGGAGTCCTACGTTTTTTCTAAACACTTTTTGTAATGGTGTTTATTTCCATCTGATGAAAAATTCAGCTAAAATGTTCAATGATTCCTGTAATCCTTCCCCGGATTTAGAAAAGCAAAACAAGGTCTTACGCATACAAAAGTTAACATATCTTTAAATTACAAATATCTACTAGTATTACCTCCATCCCTTTCATTATCAAATTTTACTAAATTTCTAAAATCATTTAAATATATACTAAATAGAAAAGGAGATAGACATTCTCCTTGCCGCACGCCTGAATGACATATGAAATAATAACTTTTGTTATTTATATACCTTTGATCTGGCACAAGAATACATTGATCTACTAACGTTTAGAACCTTGACTCTCACTCTATATTTGATAGTTTATACAACAGTATAAAGGTTACCACGAAATTGAAATATATATATTCAAAAGGTAAAAAATGCACAGAATAAACGTTCGTCATTTTATTTCGACACTGAGACAAACAATTTTATACAAAACGTTTATCTATCCCTGCCCTTAATCCGGCTTGTCAATAAAGACACTATACAAATGTAATATATTCTTAACCTGTTATTTAAACATCTGGTAAACAGAATGCTTTAAAGTGTAAGTCCATTATAACTATCCATGTCTACAGGTTATCATAACTTCTGAAAACTGGTGCATATAAATCTATCATTGAAAGTGATAATTACCCCATATTCCACATTGTCACAGAAACAAGAAAAGATAAGACATCACACACGCAATTCCAAGCAGCAATTGCATGCAGGCTCCACCCACACACGCACGCGCGCACGCACGCACGCACACCAAGTTTTGTTGCAATAAAACATTGCGAAAAGAACCGCTTTTCCAGACCCGAATTGCAATCCTTAGTGACAACTACATAAATGCCATTCACACATCAAGCTAACATTTGGAAACAAACTGGCAACAGTTTTTCTTATTTTGATTATATTGACCTTGTCCCTGATTGTGCACTATCCAAAAGCAATATTGACAATTGCAAACAAGCTTCTTACACACTATGTTTCATTTCAATAAGCCGATATTAAGTTATTGACTGGAAACTAATTCCCTATTTTTCGTTAAATTGACATTGACCTTGGAGGCAAACATTCCAAATGCAATAGAATTCCATGCAATCTACATTCGCATCAGTGCCATTTATGCAAAAGAACCTGCCCTCATTCTATCAGCCGGTTCTTTAAACCCAACGGAAAAAACAGATCGTTATAAAAACAGACGATCTGACATATAAATATACCCAAAAACTAAGTGTCCTAGGTTAAATTAATCTTTCATTCCATTCTTTAGAGAAACGATCTGGCTCAATCTATCTAATATAACGTAAGGCCAAATCACCAAGAAATAGACAGATCTGTTGATTGTGGTTACGGTAAGTGACGTGCTATGTTTGTACACTTTTATCTTCATTAGCGTGGTCCTGGTGATCTCCAACACATATAATCACTTTGCTATAATTTTCTTTTTATAGGAATGTGTTAATCAGAACGGCTAAGACATTATGATGACGTCCCTTGAGAAACAATGCATACTCTTTCTGTCAGGTGAAGAAGATAGTCTAACAAAATTGTTAATTTTACATTTATTTCAAATATTATCTTGCTACAAGCTCCTGCAAGTTGTGTAGAAAGAGAATGACCTATTTTCTGAGTACAGCCGTAAGCAATTTGTCGGTAACGCACTTAGCTTTTTATTCAAGCGGCTCATTAAAAGGCATATAGCTTAAATACTTATAATAAGGAATGAATGATCAGTAAAAAAAACTATGAATGATCAGTAAAAACTATGAATGGTCAGTAAAAACTATGAATGATCAGTAAAAACTGTTTCCAGTACAGATTCTTTTAATGTGTCGCTGAATTTTTTAAAATAATACCCTGTCTAGTCTATAGCGTGACGAACGGTATAGCTGTTTACAATACAGGCTTAGAGCGCTCCGGCACCGTTAAACCAAACTTCACATATATTTTCATCAGATTTTCACAAATTTTTTTAGTAAATGTTCAGCTGTTTTGTTGATAATAGTTTTGGCTATTCATTAGTGATTTAAAGAAATGTCTTTGAGAAGGAATTCAATAAAGATTGAAATGAGCTGCTTTGAAACAAAACACGTGTGTATGATAACACTTGGAAAATAAATGAAAGAAACAAGCCAGTTTTTTTCCGAATGCTAAAGTTTTCCGTAAGAAAACATAATATGAGAATAACTGAATTTTCCATTTCACGGGGTGGGGGAGGGGCGGGAAGACGGAACACGAGTGACCCCTTCGTAAGGGGGGGTTTGGGCCCCCCAGAAATTTTAATCGTAAAGCCATTTTTGCATTTTAGGGATACAATATAAGGAAATTTGTGTGAGAATTTAACAGATTTCATTAATTAATTTCACGTTCTATAGACCGTTCTAGAAATTAGTACCTTCTCCCTGATTACCTCCCCTGTGTCCTGCGGATTAAAGTAGTTTTATAATGCGGAGCGTTAGAAAAGGTCATGTTCGGAGACAGTTTGGACAGTAGTTCTCCAATGTTTTTCTTAACAAATCAAAACATCAGAAAGTGTTGATCTTCCTTCAAATGAATGACTGTAGTGACACTGACATGTAAGGATCGATACTTAAGTAGTAGTACATGTACTTAAATGGTAAATCATAAGTCTTATATATGTTAACTCCCAGTAGGAAGAATCCCTACAGCGCTTCCGTACTTTACTACCACCCTATCATTTATCTAGAGTTTCAGGTCTAATACAAATAAAGCAAAGATAGAACTAATGATTTCCAGTATAAATCTATTGTACCGCTTAACAGAGGTGAAGCAAATAATTATGTGGAGCAAATACAATCAGCTGTTAGGCAGACTTCGGCAAGTAAAGTTGTTATATTTCCTTTTGTTCCACACTGTGTACCTTGCAATCTATAAAGTTCATGGTACAAATGACAATATAATGAAAATTGTGTACTGTTTATTTTATCGCTACTGATTACTTGTTATTGATCTAACTACACCTTGCCGTGGCACAGATTTCTCAAAACAAAGAAACTATATTGTTGCGGAACTCGCAAAGCGAAGAGGTCATTTGTTATCCCATCTATCAATAAAAAGTAGATCAGTAAGGCTGACTTCTAGATGTATGTGAACTTTTTCGAAGAAGCACTTCTGTCAAAAAGTTGGGGATTCAAAGTGCATTCGAAAACATAATTCAAGCCTGTAGCTAGGGTTAAAATGTGTATTTTCAAGCCTGTAGCTGGGGATTCAAATGTGTATTCGAAAATGCACTTCAAGCTTGTATCTGGGGATTCGAATGTGTATTTTCAAGCCTGTAGCTGGGGATTCAAATGTGTATTCGAAAATGCACCTCAAGCCTATAGCTGGGGATTCAAATGTGTTCTCGAAAATGCACTTCAAGTCGTAGCTGGGGATTCAAATGTGTATTCGAAAATGCACTTCAAGCTTGTAGTTTGTGATTCAAGCGTGCATTCGAAAATTAACTTCAAGCATGTAGCAGGAGATTCAAAAGTGTATTCGGAAATTTTCTTCAAGCCTGTAGTTGGGGATTCAAATGTACATTCGAAAATGCACTTCAGTTCAAGCATGTAGTTGGAGATATAACTGTGCTTTCAACGCACTTGTGGAATCAAATGAGCATCAAGAAAAAAAAACCTCAACAAAAAACGCACTTCTAGCCTGTAGTTGGGGATTCAAATTGGGCATTAAAAGTCCACAATGCTTTTTGTCAGATTAGCCATAAAAACATTGAATATTCTTCTTTTAACATAAAAAAGAGTTGCAAGTTCATACATAAACGTGTAAATGAGACAATATTTTTTATGTCACATTCTCTGTCCTGGTGAAAGAAAAAAAAATTCGGCGTTGAACTCTTAAAAAACTTTACCCCTATTGAAAACTGTATTGTATTCCTTCAAATTGAACCCAAAACAATGGGGCTAATATCTACAGAAGACTTTTTACGAGAGTGTTAATACCTTAAATTGACAGATTTTCGGCGTCCCTCGGTGGAATTTTCAAACTTAGACGTGCTATGAAACAGTTTTAGATATGTATAAAGTCTGCGAGATTTAACTTATTATGTTTTTACATGTCAGATTTAAACATTATTGATTAAATTGAGAGTTTATTTCAGTTATTTTATCGTTTAATAGTTTCCCAAAAACTGTCATTAACTTTCTTGTCCTTACTGTAACATAGTGTTGTTGAGTGGAAATAGTAACTGATCCATATTACAAATTTTGTATCCAGTACCTCCTTTTTGAAGAGTTACCTTCCTTTTGTAAAAGATTAGGTGCCGTTTTGTATTTGCTCGGAATTCACTGGAGGAAATTGGATTTAAAGGCGAGCGAGTGAAAGCGTATATTATTTTCTTGTCATTAATGTAACATGTATATGCTGGATTACAATATAAGTATATATATGAGCAAGTGACATTTGTTATTATCATTATGATTTTTTTCTGAAACACGTTGTTCCGCTATATATTCGAAAGGGGGAAACAATTATTTTGGCAAATAATATGAAGTTCGTCCCTTCTGTAACAGTCTCTCCTGTAACGAATAATTTTGTTATAGTAGAGACTCAAGTTAATACAGTAGAGACAATCATTGCTTTTTTTCACGAATGAAATCAAAATCTGGATAAAAAGGTGACAAAACGTTGCCAGTCTATCGCTTACTCGATGTATTTTATGAAAAGTACGGATATAAGCATAATGAAATGTAAAAAATGTATACAAATGCGAATTTGTTTTACACAATGGACATGAATTGTTACACAAAGGGACACATATTGGGCTTTTCTTTCTGGTTTTAGTTAGTTTCATGTATTATATGCCTTATTCATATTTGAGCAATGCACATCAACATTTTCCTTAAATAACAACAGAAATTACAAAATAAATTGAAATATATTTAAATAATAAATTTACTTTCCTCTTAGAATATGTTACATGAGGGATATTCATTTTAATAAATAAAATAAAATGAAACTATAGTTGTATTTTTGATCACTAAAGTCCTACTTTGATTGTTTCCAAGAAAACGATGCTAACGAAGATTTTGTAACATTATACATTTACGAAAACAAAGATGGAGGTTCTGAAATTACTTATGAAAACAAAGAAAGTCAATCTAGTTTAAAACAGACAGATGTAGATATTAATAAATACAATGACATTTGTGGAATAATTTGTGAGAATTGTAAGGATACAGATAAAGATGAAGTTATAGACAAAAGTGTACTATATGAGATCCTGAATGACATAAAAACAATATCGGAAATAGAAAAGTAGAGATTTGTAACGATATGACAAGAAATGATCCAGTAGATAATATTGAAAAAGAGTACATGTATAATAAATCAGAAGAAATTGATGAACGAGAAACAATGGCCACAACTAATGAAAACATTAATAATGCAGAGACAAACAAAAAAGAGGTTTGTTACGGTATGGATCAAGATGAGGTTTTCGATAAAATTGTGCCATATGAGATCCTGGGCGACGCAAAAGAATGATCGGAAATGGAAACAGATGACATTTCTAACGATATGCCAAGAAATGATCTAGGGTATAATAGTGAAAATAGTGACATGTTTATGAAGTCAGAAGAATTGTATGAACCCCCTACATAAACAATGGTCACAGCTAATGATACCATTAATTAGGTAGAGGCAGCAAAACTCAGATTTGTAATGGTGTGGATAAAGATGAAGTTACCGATAAAAGTGTATTATATGAAATCCTAGTGACTCAAGAGGATTATCAGAAATGGTAAGAGTTGTGATGTTTAATGATACGACAAGAAATGATCTAGCTCAGAATTGTGAAAATGGTGACATGTTTAGAAAATCAGAAGAAATTGATGAACACTTAATTATACCATTAATGAAGTAAAGACAAACAAAAACGCGGTTTTTAACTACATGGATAAAGATGAAGTTACCGATAAAAATGTATTATATGAAATCCTGAGTGACGCAAAAGAAATATCGGAAATGGAAAGAGTTCAGATATTTAATGATACGAGAAAAAATGATCTTGTAGATAATAGTGAAAAATATGACATTTTCAGTAAATCAGAAGAAACTTATGATGCCATTAATGATGCAAAGACAGAAAAAAAGAAAAAAATACCAGAAGGAGAATGCGTGTAATAAGAATAAATGAAGTAAACAATAACTTGAAAATTTTGCATAAGAGTGAAATATCATGTTAAAAATGAAGAGTTTAAGGCCAAATATTTTTTTTTTATATATGTCTTGCTACAATCTTAATATCCTGGGTTATGTTTTAACATGAGTTACAGTTAATACTTTTTTGCAGTTTCAAGTGTTAGCTATTTCTGTTATTTTTTCCTGTGTTCCTTAAGTGTGAAAAACACATCAACTGTTGAACAAAACTTATTGTTTCATTTAAACGGCATCATTAAGAAGAATATCTTACGGTATTGTTCATATGCATTCGTTCTTTATCATTACTGAATCCGTAATTGTCCATTTTGTAACAAACATTTTCTGTGTATAATATTTTAGACCCAATGTTATTTTATTTTTTTGTGAGTGTGAAATTCAAAATTGTTATTGACTCTAAACTGAAGTGGTGGTTTTCATTTCTGATGTTGATTTAAAAGCACAAAATTCAGTTCTTTGTGTTTAAAAGCTCTGGTGTAACAAAACCGTTTCTATCATGTAACATACTATTGTTGAACAGTTGAACTGATGTATTTCATGAAATGGGTAATGTTTTCATGAAAACATCAAATTAATATACAAAACTGTTATTGACTCTAAAAATAATTGGTAGTTTTCTTTTTAAATGCTGCTTTAAAACAAAAACAAAAACAAAAATAAATTCTTTGTGTTCATTTAGTCTCTGGTGTAACCAAACCGTGTCTATACTGTAACATTATTTGTTGAACTGATGTATTTTATGAAAGAAAGGGGAATTGTTTTCATGAAAACATCTAAAGAATATTCAAAGTTGTTGACTCTAAAAATAAGTGGTTTTTCCCTTTTTTAATGCTGCATTAAGAACACAACATTCAATTCTTTTCAATTGTCTCTAGTGTAACAAAACCGTGTCTATCCTGTAACATATTATTGTTCGAACTGATGTATTTAATGAAAGGGGTAGTATTTTCATGAAAGCATCTAAAGAATATTCAAAGTTGGCATATGCTCTGTGAAGTTTTAGTCGTTGTGTTCGAAATATTCAATACAATATATCCAATATACGATTTTATTGTTGAAATGTCTTTACAGTAACAAAAAACCGTCCATCTTGTAACACTGCTTCCCTCCTGTAACTAGCTATTCATCATTCAATATATTAACAATTATGGAAGAAATATACAGGTTGTGAGCTTTGTTGAAACGAACAAAGGTATGGTATTGTTCATGGCTTGAAATTATCTTAAGTGAATAATGTTCACGAGCAAGGAATGAATAATTAACTTTCAATAATTGTAAGTTTTAATTTGAAGAACGTAGACCTTAAGAAATTAGACTGACTGCATGTTTTACATTTTTTGCTGTAATTAGCTGATGAAAAATTTATCTAGGCTGTATGTACGATGAATATTAACTTTCTGCATACTACTACAAACATTTTATTTCTTTTCTAAGCAACTGTTACAGTAGGGACATATTGTGGTACCTGTTTGACTTCAAACTTTGTTCCCGATAAACAAAGATGCATTAAGCTTTACCATATTTAAAAAAGGATTGAAGATGGATGACGTAAATATAAATTGTAACAGAAAAATGTATATTCCCATGGTCAGTTTTCAGAATTTTGAATGAGTGAATTGTGGCATAAAGAAATATTGACTCAAATACGAAAACGTAGACAAACTCTTACCTGTCACTTTAATATGGTGGCCCTGACTATCAACTCCGTCATGTATTGTTTTCGTGTCGAATTGTCTCGTGAACTCGGTCAGTGTCATCCCGATCTTAAATTTTCCGGCTCGATCTTCTGTAAAACAATTTTCATTCGTTTATTCCCTCTTTCATTCAAACATTTGTTTATTAGCTTTAATTGGCAACAAAACATTTTTCGGACAAAGGCATAAAATATAACTAGAGATGTTTCCATAGGACATGGATGCCCCCACATTCCGTATTGTCACAAAAAAACTTTACAATTAATGGTGCGTATAAACATTGTCCTTAACATTAAGGAATCTAAAAAATGCTAGTTTTCTTAACCAAGGGATATAGCTCTGAAAATCTCCAGTACATTTGCGTCAAAATACCGAGGTGCGTAGGTTTACATGCTGACAATTATTCTAAGAAAGTTTCATGGCTCTAGAAGTTATACGTTTGGAGTTACATGGGACACAAAGTCTAAAAATGCTTTTTTTTCTTTTTTTTTTTGTTTTTTGCTTTATTAGGGGACAAAAGTCTGCAGATCTCCAATTAACTTGCGTAAAAGTACCCGGGTTCGTAAATTCACATGCTGACAACTATTCTAAGAAAGTTTCATGGCTCTAGAAGTTATACGTTTGCAGTTACATGGGACATAAACTCTAAACATGCTTTTTTTTCTTCTTTTTTTTTTTTGCTTTATCAGGGGACAAAAGTCTGCAGATCTCCAATTAACTTGCGCCAAAATACCCGGCTGCGTAAGTTCACATGCTGACAACTATTCTTAGAAAGTTTCAAGGCTCTAGAAGTTAAACGTTTGGAGTTACATGCGACACATGTCTAAAAATGCTATTTTTGCTTAATCAGGGGCATACGTCTGCAAATCTCCAATAAATTTGCGCCAAAATACCCGTTCACATGCTGACAATTATTTTTAAAAAGTTCTCATGATAGCTCTAGCAGTTATACGTTTTGAATTACATGCAACACAAGTTATAAGCGTGACGGCGCGACAGCGTACAGCGGACGGACTGCAGACAAAGACAAATCTATATAAAAGATCCATGATTCATACACTGTAATTCATACTTGTATAAGAAAGCAACACTCCATGACATCCACCATTACAGTGTACAAGCTGACACATATGCAGTATTCGTATGATATTTCAGACATTACATCATTCATTGCTAATGCGCTAATTGCTATATATTTTATATATAAATGATAACAATCTATATATGTGCACACATAGAGATGTCGATATAGTATGTATATTGCCAGAACATAGCCAATTTTAGGCCTTCAGGGGCATGTCTTGGTAATGATGATGTAGTGAACGATGTAGATCAAAAATGTATGTACTTTCACATGCCTCCAGGAAATACCTAGACACGTGTAACCAAATTCTAAAATAATACCCGGCGGACAATTTATACTGTCAATAATTAAAAATTAAGTAAGAAAAAAAAGTATGGCAGCCTGGACTTCTGGCCAGCTATGACGAGGCTAATAAACGGGGTTCACGGAAAAAAAAGATAACACAAGAGCATCTACAAATCTGTTCAAAGAATTTTCCTGCTTAGTTGTGATTTAACAAGCGGAAGTTAGCAAGATCGACCATCTCTAGTGTTGGATATTGAAAAAAATCTCCCCCCTCCCCCTTCACCACATGCACGAAAAACAAGCCCCTTGCCAACTATTAAAACTTATTTGCCTTTAAGTCAAATTATATACATGTAAAATGATATTTTTCTTACAAAACAAAATTGTAGTTTAATAGGTTTATCGTCCTTTGATTTGCCGGCTGCAGAAAGACAGGATAGTAGGTTGAAAGGTAACGTGCTTGTGGTTAATCTGCCAGTGTTACCTAATCCAATCCATTTTAATTTCAAGTACAAAAACACTACATGGCCCAGAATACAGGTCGATCAGGTAACGGTAAATGTGGTAAATGTGGCGCTTACAACCTGTCTTTTTTATTTAAGGCGGGTTTATTTTTCAGTATTTCGAAAAAAATTTAAATAGCTTTGGTAACTCTTTTTTTATTCAGTCAAACAGTAAGACACGAGCAGTTATATAAAGCCAGTGACCTAAATCTGACAAATATTTTTCAAATGTTTAACTTTTTATCAGTTAGTTTGAATAGATGAAACATGAAACGACAGTGGCCAAGTGAAAGATATATAGCCATGTCATCTTTAGTTATATTTATATAACCGATATTTAAAAAAACATATGGGAAATAAATCAAGTTTTTTTTTGCTCTAGAGTGAAAATTCCCTTTTAATCTGGAATAGAACGGGTGTGAGGTAGGAAAACCAACGTCATATTTAAAAATGCGCTTCAGAAGCAAGTGTTTCCGTCAGCTGAGTCAAAATGCATTGCTGCGTACTCTCTTTGGATCATTATCGATGTCACAGAGAAAACTTGTAACATTTCAGTTTATAAGTATTTTTGTTCACTTACAGATGAAAAACTGTCAAAAGAATTCGAACAAACAGCATTGAAAGAACATTTCAGACAAGAAGAAAATGTGGCGTAATTCTAATGCATAACTTACTGACGTAAAAGCGTTTCCACGACCAGTACCAAATCTCTTTGCCGAATATTCCTTTATTTGGAACAATATCGGGGTGCAGTAACAGCCGTTTGAAGAAATCTGACGTTCCGCTTTTACATATACCAATCAGGTGAAAATACGGCAAACAACGGAACTCCGTACCGTCCATCCAGCACGGATTTTTGTACTCCGGTAAAAATTGCGGACGTTTCTGAAAAAAATGCAGATGAAACTATTGTTACATTGTATACATAAACAGTGACTAAATAAACACACGATATGTTCATGAGATACTTTTCTCTGTAATTAATGGGTGATGGAAAGTTTTCCATCCTTGTCGAAAGAACAATAATTTTGAATTCCTTTGAAGTACGAGTATTCACGACCTTGAACTCTGATTTACCTATCTCCAAATCTTAAAGTAAGCCCTACTACCAAACCATCATGTGTGAGGATCCTTCGTTAAGTTTCTTTTGCGATATAAACAGCTTATAGTCCAGATTATAAGAGTTATGGAGCGGAACTGAAAATGTTACGGGACGATAGACAGACGGACAGATGAAGGCTTGGCTGTACCTTCTGCACATCCTCTCAATGAGTTATTCATTTGAAGTCTCCAGAAAATCGATACAAAGGTAGAGGGAGACATTTAGCGGACACAAAACTGAAGACTGAATAAAAGGACCTTCAAGTGTGACCTTGACCTTGAACTGACATGGCCTGACTATGCGTTCTTCAGATCGTTTCAATGAGTTAAACACTTGACCCAAGTTTCAAAAAAAACCAGTTAAAGAGTATAGGAGATATGTAGCGGGAACGAAAATGTTACGGACAGACGGACAAGGCCATTCCTGTGGCCCCCACCTCCCGTTTCGCGGCAGGTGATTAATAAACCTATGTTTTTTTCTGGTAGAAAGCAACTGTTTCTTCCGGCAAACCAAAAGACATGCCAGGCAAAAACTTTGTCTCCACTTATTTAGCGGGCCAAAATATGATGAAAGCCCAAATACGCATACTTAATACAAAGATATTTTAATATCTGTCTAACAGGACAAAGAACCATAAAGTGTTTAGTAAAGTGTAATTAAACTATAAAGTTTACTTAAAGTATTCAAGTTCAAGTATATTAAGTATTCAAACAAAATTCACATTATTTGTTATCCATTTGCAATCCATGTCAACTTGAAAAACGTCAAAAACAAATATTTACGAAATTTCACTCACCATACATAGTATGTCTTCTACTCCCAGTTTTACGTCTAGGGGACGCACATGGGTCAGGCATCCCTGGAAAACTCTTTACTTCCGGTACCCTGAGATTTCCTGTGCAGTTTCCGGTTTTTTAACACTTACTGAATTATCATGGCTTTAAAGCAATACTTGTCGACTTTCTTTCGGGTGAAACACTTTTGTGGACACTAAGGTTACCTTTATTTTCGATTGCTTTATTTGCATATTCTTTGCTTCCGTTTCGTAATTCAGATATAAACGTAAAATTTCCAGATTCTGTGAGTATTCTATGCAAAATTTTGGAATTTCTTGAAACCACTGAAACATTCGTTCTAAATCCACCCACGTTCTTTATAAAACGGAAGTTGTTAGAAAAGTGTTCCGTCGTTCCGTACATGACAGATAACGTTAAAAACATCAATGCAAACGTCAACAAAAAAGTTCGTTTAATTTTCGTTACACAGGCTGAAGCCTTCAAATTGTAGTCCGTTTCTGTAGCCATTACTGATGGCCCGTCTAATGGATGTTTTTCCACTGTATTTGGCTAATTATCTGAAAAAGAAACAAGAACAGTTTGCAATGAAATCACCATGGTTGTGACAGGATGTTCAGCAGCACGACAACGCCTGTCATTCCCCACTACCGCCAGATGCAACAGAAACAAGGGCAAATTCGGCGAATTTATATCCTCCGTCAAATTATAAAATCTTAGTAACATTTTTAACACTAGGTTAAATCTGAGACATATTAAGCTATAATAACATTAAAATTCAAAGTACAGAATTCACACTTAAATTATATCACAAAGACTTTTTTTTTGGAACTGCCTAAAAATAACAAAAAAACATTCAACAAGAGAAATCCCCCGACCCGGTACCATCCACACAAAATTACATTTCTAGTAACGTAAACAATTGGTAACCAACAAATATAGATTTACTTACATATGCAAAGAACACTAATAAAACCTTCATGTTTATACTAACAACCTTCTTTAGTTGTTCCATTTCAAATTATCAAAATTATATATGCTAGATTTCAAATAAAGATTATACATATAAAAACTCCACACCAACAAGGTTCTCATTTAGTTTTGAAGACCCTGAACAGAATCAATCATAAACACATTATAAGACTGATAGTTCATTGAAATCACACCGCTTAACAGAATCAATAATTGTTCCACACAGCATTCATTATTCTATTGAACTTCCCTATACATGCGGTAGTAGCTAGTATTTTTAATCAGATTAAAATATCTTTATACGGTAAAGTCACGACAATGTGTTATTATCCACTAAGTTTACACTAAACAACTTTACTTAACTTGCTCGATCAAACTTTAAACCAGACAATATTTTCTTTTTTCTATCCATGCATTTTAAAGAAATAATTTCTTTAAAATATCTTTCTAGACATGAAGCTTGATGATTTCGTACAAAACAAAAATTAACCTAAGATGGCCCTGTTATACAGTGTTATCTTTTGAGTATGCTTAAGTAGCCAAATGACATTGACGGCGTGATTATAAATCGCATATATACTTTAATATATAATTCATTTAAGTTGTTCTGTAGTGATGTCAGACGATATGAGGGTGAAATCAAAGCACTGAAGGTACTTATCGGGGCGTAAGTTTGGAAGGAAACTTTAACTTTCGAAAGTCACCTCCGTCTATCATTATATGTGTTAATGCGCACATCGGTTTTAACGGTCGGGTCAGTGATCACGCAGTAGGAAAAGTCTCGCAAAAACTTTTTCATACTCTTACGATTTTTTTCAGTTTATTATTATTATAATTACGATTTTGTCAATTTATCACTATTATCATTTTGTTGTTTTTGACGGTTTCTGCACCAGTGACACGCAAGAATAATTCACTTTTCCACGTAAACTGTTACCTGAGCATTACAACCTGATTTATACCTGTAAAGGGAATAGAAAAGAAAAAAAAGAAAAAAGGTCTAATTACACACACAAATCACATATACCTGTGGCCGAAATAGGTTCCAAATCTACTTAATGTAATGCGGAGGTAAAGCAAGGTCAAGGAGCGAGGTCACAACAGCGTATGTTACTAAGGACACCGAGTTAAATACAAAACCCCTATCAAGGACCAGAAGTTTCTACCTACTACGGAAACAAATAGTTCTATCTATTCATACATTCTAAATAACATTTACGTAATTAGAAGTTCGTTGATCATATAGCATTATAGAAAATAAGTATTTTAAGTAATTCAAAAGTTTTTTAACCATTGTGGTATCAGAGAAAGTTGTTTTTGATTTTTAATGTTTTGTTTTGTTTCTCTTTTCTGTCTATGTTCTATGTAGCGCTGTGATTCAGTCATTGCTATTTTTAGAAAAATAACGTCGTCTTCTTGCCAACTCGTGTTTCATGACCTGGCCTAGTTACGATACCATGCAGTTTGATTTATAAAAGATAAGAACTGCAAACCATGTAAAGTGCAGCGACTGTTTTGCTTTTCAGTTGTAATCACTGATTCATCTGGTTATACTTACGTAGTATATTTTATCTATCTGTTTAGACTTTAAATCTCTAGAGCGGATTTACAAAACGTAGCCGAGTCAAATCTTGTGCGGCACTTGTCTTGTTTATAAGATTCAAAGACATTCAATCCAGTTTTTGTAAACTTTGTTTTTATTGACAGAATCTCTTTCAGTATTTCGGTTGTGCGAACTAAAAAGGAGTCAAATTCAACACATAGAAGCACATTAATATACAGTACTTATTCCAGTTGTTTCTCTTTGCCATCTTTTATTTTTTTCTTTCTCTATTATTCCTTCTTTCTTACTGCGTAGCCACGCCCCCCAAAAATGACTGGACATAGATGTCTATTAAATAGAGTTTATTTATCGTCGGTATCAGTTGCCCTTAAGACCGACGCCTCCCTGCTGAGTTTTAGGTTTTTTAGTTTGTTGCGGATAGTGCAAGAAAAAGAAAACGTTGCATTCCAGAGACACTCCCGCTTCTTTTCCATGTTCAGTGTACAACATTGATGCTATCCGGAATACAATTAGAAATGTTAGTGGAAAAGTGGCATATCTAACTCGCGACTCCTAGGTTACAAGGGCGTTATACTGGAGAACCCACAAAACAAAGACTATGTAATAGTTCTTAAGAAAATGATTTGATTCTGACCTGGTACAATGAAATACAACATGTACTGAGAAATTTTTACACAACTGTTGTATCTGTTGAAGGAAATGATGCTAAGAGTATAACGAGGTATTTATATATGCGCAAATTTTAACAAAAAAAAAAAAACAAACAATAAATGATTCATAAATCCCATAATTCTTTTCTTAATATTTTCTTGGTTGTCTAAAATTAATTAATTTTGATGTTTTCATTCTGCAAAACAGTTTTCAAATGTAAAGGTCATTCGGCTTCTGGCTACAGAGAAACCACAGGTCCAAAGCCAAGGTCCGAAAAATTGAGATTGAGGTCAAAAAGTAAGTGTTACAGATCCATCGACATTAGCTCTGGGAGTGAACCGATTTTACGGGCTGATATTTTATGCTTGTTCACCTTATACGGCTTAAAGGTTGAACAACTATAAAGATATCAGATCTATAAAATTAGAATTAGGCTAATCGCGGCTATGGTATTGCAAAGGGTGCAGACTTAAACAAATTTGTACAAGCTGCAACCTCGGGACAGTGGCTTATTTAGCAGCCTGTGTTTTGAAAACAATCATTGAAAAGAAAACAAATAATGATTAAACTTTCGTTCTTCTTGCGTAATTATAAAAAACGTCACATATTTTGACATTCTGAATACCGACCATTTTAACAATTTCTGTTCGCTAAGTAGTAAAACGAACGTGCCTAGTTCTTAAAAACTATTTGAAATAAAACATACAACATTTTTTACAGAAAATTGAAAAAAAATTACCTTAATAAGTAAGTCTTCAATCCAAGTTTTCAGATAAAGCCATTTAAAAGTAATCATTATCCGACAATTTCAAATACGCTAATGGTTATAGGGCAGGAAAACAGTGAAGTATTTCACCCGTGACAGCTTGACCGTTTTCTGAATAGTAAGATTACACTGTGCGAAAAACAAACGTAGCCATCGATTATATCTACAGTTAGATTCGTCAATACAATTACAGTATTTAAAGCAAAACATTCTACATAGTGCTTTATAAACGAAGGTGTTTATTCGAGCTCCTGTCAAATTGTTAAAAAAAATACTAAAAGTTACAGACAGAGTAATTTGATGCATCAGTTATATATTATGCAGTAATTTGCAACCAGCAAATTCATAAAAAATCAACATTTATGAAAGGAATTTTGTGTGTGTGTTTTTTTTTAATTCAGTGGGGTGTTGAGGGGGGTAACTTGGAAAAATATTGGCCTGACCAAGTCAAAGTTAATCATTCTATAATGGAAGGAATGGTATACTTTTAAATGTAAATTTATTAACTTCTATAGAACATTTGTACGTTTTCATATAGTTTAAAGAACTAGAAATGTTCGTCGATTTGTGTTTGGTGTGTTAATCTACCTAATCTATCAGGCACTTCGCATCAGAAACCTAAGACAGTAAACATAGATTTGTGACTTTAACGAGTTATGCGTCTTTTAATGTATTAGTCATGCCCTGTAAAAATATAATTTTTAATACAGTCTAGCGTCTGTACATTTTCTGTTCATACTGTAGTGTAAACAGACATTCATGAAAGAAGCTTGGATGTGTTAACGGAAAAACGTTACGAAGTATGGCGTCGGATTCAGTTACGCCGGAACTTATTAATATTTCTATTTACCTGTATTATGAAGTAAAAATGTGTGCGAAAATCTTGTAAACTACGTAATTTTATTTTCTAAATTTACTTTATTCTCAAGAAGTTGCCATATTTATTGAAGCTGCTGAAAAGTGCGTACAAAGTAACAGACTGGCATTGACTAAAATTAACAAGTTGCAAATATAAGCTATATTCAAAAGTGAAGAAGTAAGAGTGACGTCAGCTTTCTGAGTCAAAAATATATGTGAAGCTCTTTCACTTTCATGACTGAAACCACAGAAAACAATAAGTAATATGATGAGAGCCTAACTGGGAAACAAAGAGTATATTAATGACAGGAGATCTACATGTTATTCGTTTGCACTGAAAACTACAAAGTCTACAAGATTCCGACGATAATTGACAAGAAAAGTCATAATTAATATGTCCTTGGTCGCTGGAAAAAAATAGTCACTAGTGTCAGTGACAACGTAAGTTTAGAGATGTTTCTTGTTTATTTAAGACAATTTACTGTAAATGAGTTTAAGACAAGTTAACTCATTTAATGAGCTTGATATCTACAACCGTGTCTTTAGCAAGACCTTCAAACACATATAGTGAAATATCACAAGGTCAAGGCTTTTGGCTTAGTTGTTTTTACCTTTTGCAACTCTTGTCCCAACGGTGAATTTTCATTTAACTTTCATGTCAGCATATACATTCATTTTGTAAAGAAAACAGACAAACAAATAGCCATACCACTTTAATGTTATAGTTGACATTAACGACTTCTTTTTAAAGTCTTAAATTTTCACTAAGCTTTTGTTATACTCAGTCTATTTCTACAGTTTATTTCTACCTGGCAAAAAGATTTTATTCAATCAAAAAGAGGCGAAAGGTAAAGCGGGTTTGTTTGGGTCAATATTTGCCATGTTACAGGGTCGCCGCCTATATATTGACAAAGTTAAAGCAAAAGTTGTAGACTAGTTGTTTTTTGTCGTTTTATTACGTTTTCTTATTATGACGTGTCACCGAATAAAAAAATATTGAATTTCAACCAAGGTATTAACCTGAAACAATGATGAAATATTTGATCGGTCTGAAAATGAAACCATCATGTTTGATAATAACCAACATTTATTAATAGAATCTCTATTTATGTAGCCATGTCATTATATATAATAATGCATGTTGAACAGTTGACTTATCTATTGCCTAAATGCCTAAATGGAAATTGTATAAAAAATATACTGTAAGGTTTTTTAATATTACATAGCAGTGCTTGTCCAAAAATGAATGTGATATTAGTTTAATTATGTAGTAGTTTAATTCGTACTTAAAAGACCGATAAGCCATAAATGGTTTTGAAAAGGAGGCAGGAGTTGTACAAGCCACGCCCATAGGCCGATATCCTATAGTTTGCTACTTTTGTTTTGAATTAAATAATTAAAAAAAAAATACTGATAGACTTTCGCTCTTCTTGCATAATTATTTATACATTGTACCGAATACCAACCATTTCCGTCCGCTAAAAACAACACGCCAAACACTGTGCGACAAACATGTCTAGTTCTTTAAAACTATTTCAAAATTGTACGAAATTTTCTATAGAAAGATAAAAATTACCTTATAAAGAATGTCATTCCTTCCATTTTAGATACATCCATTTTAAAGCAATCTCAAACCTAGTTATGGTTATACAGTAGTTATTTCACCCGTGACAAGTCCACCGTTTTTGAATAGTAAGGATTATACTGTGCAAAAAAAGACTGTAACCATTGATTGAATCTACAGTCAGATTCGTTGACACACAGAATTTAATAAAGTGTTATGTAAGCAAAACATCCTACATAGTTTTTTAAAAGCAAAGGTGTTTATTCGGGCGACTGACAAATTGTTCAAAAATGCTAAAAGTTACAGAGTTATTTTATGCATCACTTAAATATTTTGCAGTAATTTGCTACCAGCACATTCATTTAAATCAAAGCAAAAAGAGTACTGTCAGAAGCGAAAGTTAAAATGTGTCACTGCACCCATGTGATACGAATCATATGAATTCCTTCAATCGCTTTTTAGATATGCTCTAGAAAAGCATAATTTCAACATAAAAGTAATGGAGATAATCCAAAATTGGACCAAGACAGAGTCATTGTTCGGACTTCCTTGTCACTAAAGTGTGACCACTGTATAAGTATAAACTCAATCCCTCAAGCATTTTCTGAGTGGTGACGTACAGATCTGTTTGGAGACACCATGGTCATTTGAGACTGTAATAAGAGCATCGCATGCGGTTCCAATGCTCGTATGTTAAGGGCAACGACTTAATAAAATTAATTTCAGGAGAGTTATGGTGCTATTCAATAATTGCTGTTATACACTTCACTTAAGATGGATTACTTTGTAATTGGGAATGTTCAAGTTATTAGTAAATATACAAAAGTTTAATTATTTTCCATGTGAAAAAGGGGCATAACTCAAGAAGAACTGATCACATAGTAATGTCTCCACTGGTACAGATGTGCCTTGTCCCAGTAGCAAGTATGTTGTTCCCAGTAGCAAGTATGCCAAGAATGAGTATAATATTTTTGATAGTTTTCAAAATTTTCTATAGACCGTTCCATAATTGATAAATTGACCGCCGCCATTATGAAGATCACATGACCCTCCGCCATTAAAGGCCTGTTAAACCTCGCTATGATGCTTATTGTCATGTATTTCGTATAATGATGATAACGATATTGTGATGACAACAATATAAAGAAATGTTTTGTAGTGAACCACAATAATTAAATGATTTTTGGTATCACGAGGTTTGTCATTGAAATAGGCAATTCCAGCCTTAAAACCTTCATATACTACACTTATAAGTTCCGTATAAATCTGTATAACGTTACCACATTTCAAGCTAACATACTGCTTAATATCTCGTGATTTTTAGTGCAGAATAAACATCATTTTATTGTATTCTTATTACTATATATTTTGTATGGTTTATTCCTGGCTTGAACATATCATTAACTTGAAATATTTAACACATGAAAGACTATGAAAAAAGACCATGGACTGTTCAGTGGAAGCTTGAGTTGTGTAGACCAAATATAATGTGTAAAACACAAATAATATAGACAGCACTGTTTTCCTTTTCAAAAGGTGAAACTATGATTTCAATTATTGAAAGCTTACATTATGGACACCCTTGGTTATTTTGCATGCTCAGTGTATAGCACTGACACATGGGACCTCGGTTTAACGTCTCATCCGAAAGACTTTTAGTAATGTTATTGAAGGAGCTGGGGATCGAACTCGGGACCGCTGGTTTACCAGTCCAGCGAGTTACCACTGGACCATGTCCGCTCCTTGTCATTGTCAGTCTTGCTTGATCCGTCACAGTAAAACACTGTAATAACGAAATTAGCTCTTGAGAAAATGCCTGAAGCTATAAAACATGGTCTTTATTTGTTCCTGATTGATATATGAAACTTAAGAATATATATATATATATTCTTCCTTACAAGCAAGATTTTCAAGACCATATGAAATTTAGCATCTGTTGCCATATGAACCTTTTATTTTCTATTCTTTATTGCTTGCGTTTGTGAAATCTGTTTTTTGCAATCTATTGATATGTACAACGTGTGTGTTTGTGTACGCAGAAAGAAAATAATAGCTGCAAGCCACACGTTTGTAAGATTAAGAATAATACATTTTCTTTCCTTCTTCTTATTTTTAGCATTATTGTTGTGGATATTTCTTGTAATAAGAAAAACAAAATTATTATGACACCTATGTAACTGTACCCTTTTGGACAGATTTTTTAAAGATAGATACATGTACTTTTTAAAAGCAGTTTTTTTCGTGAAATTTTGATAAAATAAAAAGAATTAATCTACCGGAGAATATCACTAGACCTTTATTTCACAGTTCAATAGATTGAGATGTCAGAAAAAAATCGTTTACAAATATACGTTTTTCAGTTAGAAGACTATGGGACAGATCTTTGCTGATAATAAATGCTTCATGTAGTTTATATGAACCTGTTTCTCTAACATACAACGTCCCAATCACATTACAGCTGTAAAAATGTGACTTTTTCTAAGCTCCGCATTATCAATCAGCTTCGATCTGCGCAGTCCTTTAATGGCGGACGCAAGGGAGGTAATTAGGGAGGTACTAATTTCTGGAACGTCTATATTAATAACCAATATCAACAAAAATTTCAAGTTGAAATTGGGAGGAACTCTAAAAACAGCTTTCAGAGTAATGCCCCTTGTCTTAAAACTGTGCCCTGTCATAATAAGCAAATATTCCAAGTTTCATATTGATACCTTTGACAGATTTGAAATCATTCCACTTAATAACCAATTTTCAACAAAAATTATAAGTTAAAAAGGGGCTTAACTCCAAAAATATATTTCAGAATAATGCCCACTATCTTACAACTACAGCCTTTTCATTATAAGCAAGTATTTCAAGTTTTGTGGTGATACCATTAAGTGTTTCAGTAACGGGCTACTTCAAAGTTTTTACACGACAACGAAGACGACCTAACGATCATGAGTTTTTCTTCAAAACAGATAAGCTAAAAATAGGGGAAATACCATTGTGATATTTATTTAACTGAAATACTTGACAATTGCTTATATCCAATTCAAGAGCAACACAGAAATCAAATACATTTTTATGTAAGTAAACTGTTCATATAAAAATAATAAAATCATGTGAGCAAATAATTAAGATGTGAAAACAGTAGACAAATAACCTGAAATGTGCAAAAAATAATACTGCAAATATAAATTGCGGCCTCAAATACAATTATATTCACAACACAGAAGTTAACAGAACTAATTTCTTAGTGTAATCATATATTATTGCTCTTTTCGATATAAAATGATACATATACACATAACTACAATTAATAGCAAAGGGCAAAAGGGTTGGACAACAAGTTCTGACAACATTAGAGACTGTCCTTCCCTTTTAGCAATACAAACAACTAATTTCTTCACTCCATCACCGTGTTCATCACCGTGTACAAAACATTCAGTGCTGTTTTACTAGATGTATTTTGGATATCAATCTACTCAGATTTGTCCTAGACCTACATAATGACTATGTAGAATAACCTCCTGTGACAAGTTTATAATGTGACACATGCATCCTACTTTATATGAAGTAAACTTGCATAAAGAGTCCTATTCTATCAGATACTTTTAAAAAACCTTTTTAAGGTATTAATAGTTTCAGACTGGATCTTATCTTTTGTATAGAAAATGTGACATGGAATTAATTTAAGGCAATTAATCTGCAGGACCATAAAAGAAAATGTCATTAATACCAGTGAAAGACTATTTTAGCCTTACACTAAATATTCGAAAAGGGCAAGGAACATTATTTTGAAAAGGGTACGTTATGCGGGTTAAATCAAGTTTAAAATCTTCAAAATTCTTTACTTCTTCAAAACTTTGATTTTAAATATGTTATAAATGTTATAAATAATAAATGAAACAAATAAGACCGAATTTTGTTGGATATCTACACGGATAAAGTAAAATTCTTACCGTTTACCAAAACTCTACCCTTCCGATATTTTTAAACCGAGCGCGCACTCCAAACTTTACATTGACAACAATGCCACAAGGTAGCACATGTTTCCGCCGGATATTGGGAATTGTTTTAAATGCGTTTGCGCGGCTTTTCTTTACACGGACTAGAATTTAAACACCTTCGTAAATCGATATAACGTTTCTTTCAAGAAACGAACCTTTTTTTAAATATTTAAATGCTTTTAGTTTAGTGAAATATTGAAGAACAAGTGTGAATTTCGAAATAAATGAAAAAAAAATTAATGATTTTTATTCATACCGATTTTTTTAAAAAGACTTCACAACAGTTTTTAGAATTTTCAAAAATTAGTATAACGTTTCTTATGAAGAAAAAATAAGAAACCCAGATGATGTCACTGAATGGCTTTTCTGGCAAAATTTAGCTTATAAATTGAGCTAAGTCCTTTTTTATTGTGTGAAGTGGTTATTTATTGAAAAGTTAACAGAGTTAACGCCGTTTAAAGCAAACACTGATTAGCATTATGGTTTACTTAAGGCAGTATAACGTATAACGTATCTTATTCAGTCAGAAAGGACAAAGGAATGATATCAATTGAAATTTTTCCAAAGTTGGAATTACAAGAAAAATGCTGCTGAACACAAATTTACAAAAGACATTTTGTTGCATGCTCTTAATTCGTAGTTTTCTCAGAGCTTGTCTCCAAACATACCTACTGTGCGGTGGGACAGAAAATTTTATCTCATTCTGTATCATTCAGGCTTCGGTCTGAACAGATTTTTTTCAAATAGAGAGCAAAGTTTGTCTAAGTCTTTTACATACCTACCAACTGTTTGTTTTGGTATTTTCTTAACCAAGCTGCAAGCATTTCTAAGTAGAAGCACTTCGAAGGACAGTCAACATTCGTAATTGTGTCCTTTATCTAAGAATGAATGAAAACATGGTCTCGATGAAATCCCAAACATTTTCACTGAAATGTTTTAATCCTTACATTCTTTATGACCAAGATATTTGGAGATCTGTGCTCATCAATAATCAACTGAAGGTGTTTCAAGAAAAGTATTAAAATATATACATTATTATATACATTATATTAGAAAAAGGTATCAAAAAGTAGGGATTGGAACGAATACTGAAATCATTCTTCGAATATTTGGTTTGCCATATATGAAAATATTCGAATTTTCGATTTTCGGACGTTCCATCAATTATCCGAATTTCGGTATCCGAATATAGGTACTGTTTAACTGTTTTCTTTCATACTAACGGGAAACTGCTGTGTATAATCTAGGAATGGCTTGTTTAATGGAAGCCTCAAATACTTTTTTGATTGGCGTAAACACAATAATTATGTTCCGTTCTATAACACGTTAATTATCGCCATAAATACGGACAGTTTATCATATAGCAAGAGTTGTTTTTTCGGTCAAGATTCGGGAAAACAGATAAATATATTGACATTGATAATTTAATCAGCATGCAAACTAAAAGCAAGTATGTAAAATATTTTGAAGGAAAATATTTGAGTTATTCTGATTGATTTTACAACGAAACAACAAAAATGTGTTATCAACAGAGTCAAAAGCGTGATTGGTTGTTCGTGTACGTTTTTGTTGTTTACATTTTTCATTACACGCATTCGGAATACCTCGCCGATAAGCAAATAGCTGAGAAGTTGCGAATGCAGTACGTAATAAATTTTATGAATGACACTTTAGCGGATGAATACTACATTAATAACATGTTAGTTTTACAATTTGATTTGCCAAAAAGTTTAAATTAATCTTCAATTGCTTTCAAAATCAACAGAATTTTGCAATATCAAAGCACCTTTATCAAAATTTCAATGAAAACTCATACAACCTGTGTACTATTTTCCAACGCAAATGTATGGATAAGAGGCGGTCATGTGATTGTAGCTAGAAAATCTGGTGTGCAGCTTTAGAAGCTTTCGCTTCTAAAAAATCAACATTTATGAAAGGATTTTCCCATTCCGCAACAACTAAGCAAGCTGTGATTTTGTTTAAATTGAATAGGCGCTTTGGGAAAAAGTAAATATAGATTTGTGACTTTAACGAGTTATACGTCTTTTAATGTATTAACCATGCACTGTAGATAATATAATTTCTTCAAAATTTTCTACAGCTAAGTTATACAAAATTGTAAGCGGGCCTTTTCGATAACCTTTTTCTTACATTTGCTTCGGGAAAAGTCTTAACAGTGCACGGTTACTTATTTCAATATCAATACTTCAAAGCCTCCTTAAATATTGCAAAATACACTTCAATTACAGAGCAATCGTGCGTGCATTTTCTGTATAGAACTTTGCTGTTCATACTGTGAGCATATAAACATTCATTTTGTAAAGAAAACGAAAGCAAATTGTATAGCGGGTGTCGCGCGGTCAATATTTGCATTATAACAGAGTAAGTTGAGGACTGCTTGTTATTGGAGATTAATTATTTTTTATTATGCTGTTTCACTGAATAAACAATTACTTAAATTTAACCTGAAAGAATGATGAAAAATTTCATCGGTTTGAAATATGAAATTATCATGTTTCGCAATAATCAGCATGTTCTTAACATTCCATCCCTTAATATTGATAAAGTGAATTCGACCTTGTCTAACTCGCTTAAAATCTCATTGACCTCGAATTCCTTTTATTAATATTAAGGGATCGAATGTTAAGAACTTACTCCGTTACCCCCATATTACATAACCACATATATTATATATTATAGACCTATAAGAGACCAAAATACACCTCCCTGCCGTTCTGTTAAAGATAGTTTAAGTCTGAATGGGAGAGCTTTACCCACCAGAATAGTCCAAAGATTTATTTTGTTACCAGAAAGACTGTGAAAAAGTCCATGGACTGTTCAAAGTGGAAGCTTGAGATGTGTAAACCACATATAATATGTGTAAAACGCAAATAATATTGAAAGCAGTGTTTACTTTTTCAAAAGGTGAAACTATGATTTCAATTATTTGAACAACTGTGAATGCTTACAAAATGGACAAAATTAAACATCTTGCTCATCAACCGCATATTCACTTTGTTTTAACTAAAACTTGTTTTATTCTTTGATGCAGTTTCAAAGAATACCTGACGATAAAAATGTATTATTTAGCGCTTCTTTAATTATCAAACTGTTTTTTGTCTTTCGCGGTGTCCTGTGGTGAAGGAATGTGGTTATGTAATGTGGGGGTGACATACTGTCTTTGTTATGATAAGTCACGGTTAATTGTCATTGTCGGTCTTGCTTGATCACTCACAGTAAAACATTGTAATAACGAACTTTGCTCTTGAGAAAATGCCTGAAGACTATAAAACATGGTCTTTATTTGTTCCTGATTGTAATATGAAATTTAAGAATATATATTCTTCCTTACAAGCAAGATTTTCAAGACCGTATGAAATTTAACATCTGTTGCCAGATGGACCTTTTATTTTCTATTATTTCATACTTTCCAGTGTTTTATTGTAAAATATCAGATAATTATATTCTGATAAACCACTAATGAAATTTACAAAATAATTTCACTGTGCCGGACTACTTTTTTCCCCTCACTGCACCACAATTACAAAGAAACACAGTTCGACCGGCATATAAACGTATCCGCATGAAAGAATCAGATGACAGTGATTGAATTTTTAATAAAACACTTAATTAAATCCACATGAATATGAAAACACTTTTTTTCAATCAGTTATCGTTAAAAGAGCTTAGTGGACCCAGGTTCTTTCAAGTATTTGAAAGACCCTGGTGGACCAGTACGCGATTTTACTGTTAAAGAAACTGTAAACAATATGGCGGACGTTTCAGTTTTGCAATGTCCAGATGCGGAGGAATATATTTCATTGATGTATTTGCAGTTTCTGTAATATTTCGTTAAAATGTTTTGTTAAAATGTTATTTTTGTGCTTATGAGTGAAGAAATAAACACTGAAAGCCCAGATTTTCATCGAATTTCTTGGAACTACTTTGAATAGCGTCTCGCACGTGCAGACATAGTAAATACTGGGGTGCACCACGGGTGGATAAGATGTTCAAGTTATCACTGTTTTACCGAGTTGCGTAGCCACGAGTGAAAAATTAGAAATATGATGGTCACGAGTGAAATAAATTTTCGAATACACAATAAAAATATCAAATTTCCTCTATTTCATTATCTTGCATTTGAAAAATATGTTTTTGCAAAGTATTGATACGTACAACGCGTGAGTTTGTGTTTGCAGAAAGAAAATAATAGCTGCAAGCCACACGTTTGTAAGATATTGATCTTACAATAATACGTTTGCTTTTCTTCTTCTTATTTTTAACATTATTGTTGTGGATATTTCTTATAATACGGAAAACAAAATTGTTTTGACACCTATATAACTGTACCCTACTGGACAGATTTTTTAAAGACAGATACTTGTACTTTTTAAAAGCAGTTTTTTGTGTGAAATTTTGATAAAATAAAAAGAATTAATCTTCCGAGGATTATCACAAGACCTTTATTTCACAGTTCAATAGATTGAGATGTCAGCAAAAAAAAAATCGTTTAAAAATACACTTTTTTCAGTAAGAAGACCACGGGATAGATCTTTACTGATAATAAATGCTTCGTGTGGTTTATATGAATCTGTTTCTCTAACACACAACGTCAAAATCACATTACAGCTACAAAAATAGGACTTTTTCTAAGCTCTGCATTATCAAACTGCTTCGATCTGCGCAGTCCTTTAATGGCAAACGCAAGGGAGATAATTAGGGAGGTAATAATTCCTGGAACGGTCTTTATTCCTTTCTCGCCAATATTATTTGAATTGATCAGTTTTCTTCCTTTGTAACAACAAACGTTTATTTCTGTATTATTCGCTTGTATATATATGCATAACATTTAAGCAGAACTCCTTGCCATAGAAAGCTGTAGCAAATACATTGAAAACTTACAGATAAACAAGATATCCAGCGGCAACATGTCGAGTGTGAAAAGACGGAAACGTCAAAAAGGAATGAAAAATGGAACAGCCTTGTAGAATTATGCCCCTTGAATAGAGCACTCCTGGTGAATGTCCCTTATCACTGCGTGAAGTTTCAACAGAATCCTAAAAAAAAAAATTGAGAAATGCGTTAAAATAAAATAATTTACAAAGGGAATTAATTCAAAATCTAAACCAGGCAGAGTTATGGGTGTTGTACTCAGCACTTTCTCTTTTTGTTATGTATCTCTGCGTTAAGTTTCAACAAAGTCCCTCATATAGTTATTGAATTTTGCTCCGTATAAAAAAAAAAAATAAGTAACGGGAAATAATTGTAAAAATGAAGACAGAGTTAAGGTTCTTGCAAAGTACACTCCATCTTACCAAGATCTAAGGACGCAGGGTCTTGCATGTGACAGACTGTTATATTAACATGATTAAATGTTACAAGGTATTTAAAAAATCTTCAATGCTTGTAGAAGTAATGTTCCGGACAAGCAAATCTATCCATATTTTTTACCTAAAAGCTGTCACTGTGACTTTGACATTTAAGCTATGAACATGGGTCTTGTCCGCCGTCTAATCAAGGTGAGGAAAGCGCCAAGGTATTTTAAAATTCTTCTATCCATGAAGCAGATATGGCCTGCACAAACGCTTTACAAAGGGAATTAATTCAAAATATAAGGCAGGTAGAGCCATTTATCATGTACTTTGCACTGTCCCTAATTATTCTCTATATTAGTGTGAAGTTTCAGCAAAGTCCTTATAGTTATTGAGTTTTGCTCCAGATAAAAAAATCAATAAAAGGAAATTATAAAATAAGTAAGACAGAGGTATGGTTTTTGCAGAGTGCACTCCATCGTACCAAGATCTATCTACTGACAAAATTTCAAATATATAGCTGTAATACTTTAAGAGTAATTGTTCAGACAAAAATATATGTATAAACGTCACTGTGACATTGACCTTCAAGTTAAGGACACACTCGTATTTAAAATTGTTTCCATGTATCGAGAAGTTATAGTCCGGACAAGCAAATCAGTCCACATTAATTTCCTTTTAAGCTGTCACTGTGACCTTGACTTTTGAACTATGTGCCTGGTTCTTGCACGCGACACACTGTCTCGTCAAGGTGAACAAAAGTCCCAATGTATTTTAAAATTATTCCATGCATGGAAAAGTTATGGCCCGGACAAGTATATCAGTTCACATTTTAACCTACAAGTTATGGCCCGGACGAGCAAATTTGGACGCACTAACGCACGCACATACACCGAACTGCCATTGTGGGAGCTATGTCAAGCTCACCGCAAGCGCGCTGGACAAAAATCAGGTTTCATTGATAAGTATCGTATGTTGAAATGAGATCTTTTCACGTGTGGCAACTTCTCCTGATCATAAAAACCGTTAACGTTGACAAACAGACATAATCGTAAAAAATATTAATTCAAAATGTTTGCGAGACTGTATTCTCTAAACGAAGTAAAGGAATAAAGATTCATGGACTATACATAATGATGGAATAACCGTTGCCTTCGATGATTGATTTTGATTTGAGATACTTAAGCCTAAAATCCAATGAATTCACAATTCCTTTTTAACCCCACAAGATCATTCAGTGCTTTGATTTTTACAAGAGGTCCGAACCAACGAAGATAAGGACTTTTCAATGGCATATGGATGACAACAAAATACGCAGTAAAATAAATTGAAACAACGGTCAGTATTAAGACATATTATGTACTGAATTAAGATGTCGTTACGACAAATTTCAGTGTCTTGATTGCCATTTATTGTTCTTCACGGATAATGGCATGGAATAGTTTGGAATATTTAGCAATAAGTTAGAAAACGCATTGACACTTACAAACTATTTATCCTAAGTAATTTTAAAGCATTTCAAAGAATTCCATTGTTTACATGCGACATGTTTAACTCCAGATTGAGAATAACGCCTTTCTAGGCAAGGTCTATTCTTACACGAAACTATTTTCAACGGTCTCTTGCGCATGCGCATGTACTGACGCATAATGACCTCGTAAATACTGTAATCAGGTTTCCTAAAACTTTCTATCATTCCATCCAAAATCAAAGGAAGAAGAGAATGCACTAACATCGCTCCAAAAGAATTACAGAATAGAAGATTTTGAAATTTTTAATACAGTTGTTTATAATCAAGGAGTTTACACAAATGCATCGAGAACGGCATATTTTCAGTAGAGCCAGACAATCAAAAATAAAAATATGGGAAGTGATGTACTGGCATCAAATCAACTAAACGGACAAGGAGTTATCCGGACACTTTACAAGTAAAATTTAAGTAACTGATTTCTGGAAAAGGGAACGGGTGTTACTTCTTTGCTTTTACTCCATTTTCATTGATGAGTGGTGACGTTTAGTATTTAGTTCAGACATGATCTGATAGGGAATGAACCCCCCCCCCCCCACCTCCACAAATAAATAAATAGAAATTTTAAAAAAAACGTGAACATTTCAACATTTCATTTTTATACTTAATACAATTACGACATTATCATGAAAAAGATACCATATTTTTCTTGTAATAATAATAAAGTAAGTCACGTCTACCTGACCTCGACCATTGGTTTCTCCAAACTTATCGAAAGAAACATTTCCTTTTTTAGACTTGCGGACTTTTTCAAGATCGGTCGGTAAGTCAATATTCAAAATGCCAAAAGTTTTTCGTTAAAATTTATGACGGAAACGTCTGTGGTACACATTTTTATGGTAAATATGCATACCCAGCTTATCTACATTCGATCACAAGGAGAAGAACAATAGATGTCATTAAAATGGGATGCTTTTTATGTGCGTGAAGTTAGCTGCCAGTTGCCAATTCGATTGGCAACTGGCAAATGGCATCTTACTTTATAGTCCAGCTACCAATTCAAACTAAAATGAAATCGTAACCAGAAGCCAGATCGCCAAAGAAGGCGAATTGTAATTTGGCAGCCAGGTGCCAATTCAAAAAGTAGCATGAATTCTGACCATTGAGTGAATTGGCAACTGGCAACTGGCAGCCAGATGCCAATTCGAAAAGATCATAAAAAATGAACATTGAGTGAATTGGCAACGGGCAACTGCCAGTCAGGTGCCAATTCGTCTAAGACGTGAATCATCAATTGGCAACTGGCAGCCAGATGCCAGTTCGAAGAGTATTATGAATTAGTGTTATTAATTGAATTGGCAACTGGCAGCAAGATGCCAATTCATTAAAGATCGCGAATTGGCAACTGTTAGCCAGATGCCAATTCGACAAAAACCATGAAATATTAATATTAACTGAATTGGCAACTGGCAACTGGCAGCCAGATGCCAATTCGACAAATATTATCAATTGGTGACATTAACTTATTTGGCAACTAGCAACTGGCAGCCAGATGCCAATTCATTAAAGATCGCGAATTGGCAACTGGTAACCAGAGCCAATTCGACAAATACCATAATTTATTGATATTAACTGAATTGGCAACTGGCAACTGGCAGCCAGATGCCAATTCATTCAAGATCGCGAATTGGCAACTGGCAACAGGTAGACAGATGCCAATTCGACAAAAACCATGAATTATTGATATTAACTGAATTGGCAAATGGAAACTGACAGCCAGATGCCAATTCGACAAATACCATGAATTATTGATATTAACTGAATTGGCAACTGGAAAATGGCAGCCAGATGCCAATTCATTCAAGATCGCGAATTTGCAACTGGCAACTGGTAGCCAGATGCCAATTCGACAAATACCATGAATTATTAATATAACATGAATTGGCAACTGGCAGCCAGATGCCAATTCATTCAAGATTGCGAATTGGCAACTGGTAGCCAGATGCCAATTCGACAGATATCATGAATTATTGATAATAATTGAATTGGCATCTGGCAACTGGCAGCCAGATGCCAATTCATTAAAGGTCGCGAATTGGCAACTGGCAACTGGTAGCCATATGCCAATTCGACAAATACCATGAATTATTCATATTAGCTGAATTGGAAATTGGAAACTGGCAGTAAGATGCCAATTCATTAAAGGTCGCGAATTGGCAACTGGCAACTGGTAGCCAGATGCCAATTCGACAAATACCATGAATTATTCATATTAGCTGAATTGGCAACTGGCAACTGGCAGCCAGATGCCAATACATTCAAGATCGCGAATTGGCAAATGGCAACTGGTAGCCAGATGCCAATTCGACAAATACCATGAATAATTGATATTACCTGAATTTGCAACTGGCAACTGGCAGCCAGATGCCAATTCATTCAAGATCGCAAATTGGCAACTGGCTACTGGTATTTTGAGAACTGGCAGCTACCTTCGATTTCAAATAAGTTTGAATTGGCAGCTGAACTATGAAGTTAGCTGCCAGTTGCCAGTTGCCATTTGAATTGGCAACTGGCAACTGGCAGCTAACTTCACGCACATATGCTTTTTGTATCTTGCACTTTTCCCAACAACCTCAAATAAGTAATCCCTTCATGCGGCGTCGGTCATATGGGCAACTGGTACCGACGATAAATAAGCTCAAATAGATAGAGCAATACTCAGTGATTTTAGCAACGCTCACATCGCCTGCTGGCTTTATAGGCATTTTCTGAAGTCTAGGGCATTGTTCAAATTGTTGACGTTCTAAGCATTTGTTTAAATTAGGTTTCATTTTTTAAATATTTAGTCTAATGATTTTATCAAATGTGTTTAGGAGTTTGAAGCATGTTTCTACGCCAAGGTGCTATAGTCTGAACTGTAAGTCTGCTGTTGTACGCGTAAATGTAATTTCAGTTTCATTAATGTCGTCATTGAATATTATTCAAAATTATATATTAATTACAACCAATTTCTCTGTTAAATTAAAACACATCCTTTACCTAAACACAGACAAATTTTTGCCACTCACAATAAAAAAATCAGATTCAATACATTTAATGTAGTTTCCTTCATTTTTGTTTTGTTTACATTTTACATTCGCTAATAAGCAGTTTCTTTAACAACTTGAAGGTTTCTTATTACGGATGTGTAAGATTGTTTGTTGATTCACCGACAATTCAAAACATTAAAATGTGAGATTTCACGGCTCAGTTAAAGTGAAAACAGCTGTCCGTCTTTAATAAATGCTGGGTGAATGCTCCGTAGATTTTATGTATGGTAATATGTATTTGTAATCTGCATTTTCCAAACTATAAAGATTTGATAATATCTACTCGTTTGTCAGCGTCATCCATCACAAAAACAGGAATGTTTACAAATCAAATTTAAAAGATACATATTTGATTAAGATTTCTAATAAAAAATATAACAACATGTTAATAAAGTGACAATAATCAAATCTTGAAATTCAAAGAAAGCAGAGTGGTTATAGCCATCCTATTTGGCTGCAGTGCATTATGGGTACGAGTTATACTTCAAACCGACAAGTCCAACACCAGACTGGTCGAACCACTGTAGAAGAACAACCTCTCTACAAAAAAAAAAAAAAAAAAAAAAAATTCCTTATCCGAATGGTGTTTGTTCTTCAGAAGTTGGACTGTATACACTTTATACAGTTGGGACATTAATTTCTATACTGTAACTACACCGATCATCTTTTTAAAGATATTTCTTGATTATATAGACAAAAAGGCCATTTATACAGTTTTCGATTAATCTCTTTTCTACATATAAAACACTTTATTATATACAAAAGAGGCTAGGTATACAGTTTTCGACTCTTTATTGACTAAAGAAATTCAAGCTCTGGTGGGATAAAGTAAAACACTAAATCGTTTTTTCATTAGATGCCACGCCCTTCAGAAGTTTAGCCTGTTTATCATTTGTTGTATAAACTAGTTGTTTAGATAAAGTTATAGTAACTGTAGTATACTACTCAAAATTTGATAGGGGTCACATTTTTTTTATTTCTTAAATATCTGTTTTATGATAACCTTAAGATAACTGATTTTTTCTCATACATGTAGTTTATTCATATGGCAAAGAAGACCTGTCAAGCTGATTTTGATTGTTTACCTGTACATGGCTCGAGATGCACGGGAAAAGAGATAACCCTGGAAAAGTGGTGCACCGCGGGCATGTACCTTCATGTACACATCTGTTTTATTCAGACTTCGCTTGTGCATGGTAACGTTTATATCGAACCTAGCACTGGTCATGGCAAATCTACGGCAAAGACGGCGTATCGACGATGAGGAGATGAATAGGGGGGTAGTGATGCTTGAGGCTGGGCGTTCCCAACGGCACGTGGCAGGTGTCCTTGGGGTGTCCCAGAGCACCGTTGCCAGGATGTGGCGACGGTTTCAAACTTACGGGCATGTCACGCATAGGCATGGCGGAGGGCGCCAGAGGTCCACAACTCAGCGTGAGGACCGGTTTATTGTCGTTCAAGCGCGACGTCAGCGCTTTGTTACCGCTACTGCCCACCAAAATGACTCCCAGAATGCCACTGGTGTAAGACTTGCCACTCAAACCATCAGGAACCTTCTTCATACAGCTGGCATGAGGGCTAGAAGGCCAGTAATCCGAATCCCATTGACGCGAAACCACATCCAGGCACGTCTTCAATGGGCCCGCGATCACGCCAGGTAGACGCTGCTTGACTGGACTCCAGTGCTGTTCACTGACAAGTCTAGATTTTGTGTGGACGTCACTGATAGGCGAGTGCGGGTATGGAGATCCGCCAATGAGCGTTTGGCACCCGTATGTGTTGCTACCCATGACCGTCATGGCGGGGGCTCGGTCATGGTGTGGGCGAGCATTAGCATGCAGGGAAGAACGGACCTGCACATTGTTCAAAACGGCACATTGACGGCTGTACGATACGTCAATGAGATCTTAGATGTGTACGTTCGTCCGTTCGCTGGTGCTACAGGCTCTGAGTTCATTTTAATGGACGATAACACCCGGCCTCACAGGGCAAGGGTCACCGACGAGTACCTGGAGGCAGCAGCCATAGTGAGAATGGACTGGCCTGCAATGTCTCCAGACCTCAATCCAATAGAGCACGCCTGGGACATGCTGCAGACTGCAATATCTGCTCGCCCAGTCCAGCCAACCACGGTCCCTGGGCTACAGCAGGCCTTTCTGGACGAGTGGACTCGACTTCCACAACAAAGCATCCGGAGACTCATTAGCAGCATGAGAAGGCGGTGCAGAACAGTAATCCAAGCAAACGGACACCACACGCGATATTAAAGCAAAATTCAGGTCATACACTTGATTTTTCCAAAAAGTTCCATTTCATCTCCTGTCTGTGTTATCCCAAATTCGTGCCCCTCCCACAGCTCAGCCTCTGTCACGCTTCAACGGTTTACAGACTTACTCATTTTTTGGTACCAAACTGTTGTCATATGAATCACAACAAAAAATGTAACCTTTCAACCTTATGTAGTAAATATACACATTCATATAAGTGATCCCTATCAAATTTTGAGTACTATAGTAACTGTAGTATGTTATCTGTCACTGCAAACCTTTACTGCGGTTGTTTCTGTTCGAGATAGTTTAATTTTCGTTGCGTTTTTTATTGAAACCTATACAATTAAAGATGATATTGGATGAACAAACCTGAATAGTAGCAACACTATTTAATGCATTTCAAGGTCAAATTAGTGAATATTGCTAAAAATGCAACACTCATGACAAAATCGACATGTTGAATTATTGAAGTATGACCTTGACCTTAAAATGACCATGACCGTCAAGGGCAAGTTATTGAATTTTACTTAAATTGCCATAACTTTTTTATAAATGGACGGATCTGATTCATAACTGGGTAAAAACAACACTGAGAACAAAACCATGTCGAAAAAATCAAGTATGACCTTGACCTTTAAATGAGCTTGACGGTGCTAAAATTGCTATATCTTTGTTATTAAATAGATGAATTGTCTTCATACTTGGACACAAGTACCCCCTGGACAATACTTTCAAGAAGCTTAAACTGAACTTGACCTTTACTATTATTTGACCTTGGCCTTCAAGGTCAAAATATTGAATATTGCTAAAATTGGCCATAACTGTGTTGTCAATTGATAGATGGATGGATTTGAAAATAAATAATTCTTAGACTAAATGATGTTGCCTTTGAAAATCTTTCACCACAATGTGCTTCTTCCGATGTGTTTGCTTTTAAAAATAGGAAAAAGTCGAGCGTGGCCCACGTCTGCGGTGGCTCTTGTTCAAATTCTTGTGTAAAACATTTTCATTAGCTTACAGCAATTTACACCAATACCATTCTGTCCTCAGGTGAGAGACCTGGGGCCAATGGCCCCCTTGTTCATTTTGTTTCAGACATATGGATGTTTCTCTGTTTCTTTTTTTTCTAATTTGATACTGAGTACTCTATTCACTAAAATTAAATCCAGCCTAATGACAATGAGGGCATTAAAGATTATAAACCCTCAAGACAACTCTGACTTTGGTACAATACACTAGATGAACCCAATGTCCACAGTTGCTGCAGGTAATCCATTTAGAAATACATTTATTACTGATGAGCTTGCGTATTTCTAAAAAAAACAACACACAAATCAGATCTGCTAGCTCGATGGTATTTGGCTTGAATGTATCAGAAGTACTTGGTTCTGGTGTTGACCTGTCAGATGACAAACTAGCTGCACTTGCCTTAAAGGTCTCATGTTGAGTAATAGCATCCACCATGTGGTCTTTATTTATTGCTTTGACACTGAAAACTCAGCAATGTTTCTTGGTGGGTGGCTTCATAGTTCTAACTGTGGCCTCTTTGGCAGAAAAGAACTCAGGAGAGCACCCTTGGAGCTGGCTGTGACATTGGTTTTGCAGCAGTACAGATAGGTCTGTCTTAAATGTCTTTAGTAACTCGTTGTAGAGGTTCAGAGAACTTGAAGTAACAACATGAAGTAAAAAATTGATTCCGCACTTTTCGAAATGAAGAGCAAAGATGTTTTTGTGACATTGCTCTGAAATATGCTGAGTAGCCTAGTTCACAGATGTTGAAGCTTGTTATGCTCTGTCCACAGTTCTCATACATGAAATTGTGACTGAGATAACAACCAATGTTCAATGGCTGAAGCACATGACTTGTTAGTTCTGGTACAATGAAAAGTATATAATTCTGAGTCTTAGACAAGTTACTCAGAATAATGTTGATATAAGACCTGTGACCATCGTACATAATGAACACTGAATTGTCTACAGAACGTTCTTTAAGCTATTTCAACAAATGTTTTTTTTTTTCAATGTACTTTCTAAATTATTTCATTGTTACCCCTGCTCTATTCAGTAACATCCCCATCGACTCATGGCCACGACCTTCTTGAAGTTTCTATTTTATTCTAATTCCAGGAAATATGAAGAAAAGCAGAACACTGTGTTCTCAAGCATTTCTAAAGCTTGAACTTGTTATTTCCATGGGTTTAAATGCAACACCTTCTGGAGGATTGTGCGATATACGCAGGCCCTACTCATCATGGTTACATATCCTCTCTAGCCAGTTTGTCAAGCTGTATTTGGACAGGACTGATCCCAGCTCTCTACAGTAGCTGGTTACTTAGTCCACTGTAGTCACTTTGACTTTCCGGATCTGTAAGCCATGGTGTTTCAGAATCTTGAGCGATGCCCAACCTGACATGGTTGGTAAACCACTGAAAAGAGAACGGGTGGTCATTTGCCCTCTTGTTCAGATAAACGGTGTATTCTGATGCCATGTCAATAACCGCGGTACCGACATAGTGAGATAACTCAACTAGTGAGACCACTCAACTTAGGAATCAAAGACACCTCCAGAATCCTATACACTCTAGCAGTGGTCTTGATAAGTGCCCTAGTCTCTCTTACCTTTTCTACTGCATTCTCCATTGATGTTGGGAAATAGCATTGGTACTTGATTTAAGAGGTCTGGAATAGATCAAAGAACATAATATTTAGTAGTCTCACTTATCTGTCACAGGTACTTTTTTTCATATATAAACAGTGAAGTAGGAGACCCATTAGTCTTATAAATAAGCCATCAGGTTACTTTTTTCCACCTATAACATTACTTTTTATAATAACTTTTTTTTCATTTTACATGTATCGTGATGTCTAATAGGCTCCCCATACACATTCATTTAGCAAAATTGAAATGTAAGAGTTGGCACATTTGCATTCATAAATTTAGTGGAAACACTGTTACAAAAAATTATAATTAAATTTAAGCGATCATTTCACCTAAATTCAGCCATCAATTCCTCCAGAAAATCACATACAATTAGATGTAGGTCACTCTGGAAGCCATGTTCCTGTGTACATTTACAAATTAAGTTATAACTGAAATCAGTTTAGACGAAATTTATTTTCTATGTTTATTTCTTTAATGTAAATGTGGTAACTGTTTAAAAGAATTATGATTTCGTGCTGACTGATAATAAGGAGACTTCTTTTTTTGCTTTCAATTATATGTAAAAAGTTCCCGAAATAGTGTCCCTCATATGATTACACTATACACTATACACGATTAATATCCTATCCATTCAAAGAACACAACCATAGAGTAAAACAACCACTTACTGGAAACTTCGGATTTTATTTCAATAACTGAAATAATTCATTTTAAATTCTTATAAAAAATAATAATAAAACGATACTTTCTCTTATAGGAAATCTTATTTTATGTTTTATACCTTTATTACAGCCTGAAATATAGCGCCAAGAATTCTCCGAAATAAAAGTGTATAGAAAGCCATAAGACTTCACGTTACATGAAAAAAAAGTAAAAAATATTTAAGATATTTTTTAAGATATTTATTTCGATTTAAACCGAGAATGACATAGACCCAAGTGGTACAAATGAATAGTAAATGTGACGGCAAATATATATTTACAAATATGAGAGTCATAAATATTAGAAAAAAATGTAGATGAACTTCTTTTAGAAGAAAAATACAGTTGCAAAGTTCAAAAACAACCAACAATGTTACTGAAATTGTCTACATAATTATATATCTGTAAAAACACCGGAATTTAAAATGTACAACATGTGCCATCTCTGTCACGCCTTGACCGAAAGCGAAAATAGCAAGATGTGACAGATGGACTATTACAAAATTAAAAAAAAAAAATAGATCAACAAAAATGATCATGAACATATTCAGAAAAGAAGTACATTTTTTTTCAACAAACAGCGATAAATGTTATATACAGATGTTAACAAGGGTAACAATGATATCTAAGATGATCAACTCTGTCACACCTTGATCAAAAGCGAAAACAGCAAGATATGACATATGGATTATTACAATATTTCCAAATGGATACTCAGTCAAAGAAAAGTAAATACGTGAACGGATTAAATTAATGACGAAAGCGAATGGGCTATTTTATCTGTTATAAATTGTATTTTTTTTCTCATTGTAAAAGCTCGATCAACATAAACGTCAAGGTTTTTTAATATTCGTTTTCTATCTGTATTTATAAGTTCAGTAAATTTCTGCATATTTGGTCGCCACCAAAAATTAATTGTTTTCTGAGATCATTATATAAAACACATTCTAAAACAAAATGGCATTCATCTTCTATGATATTACAAAAAATACTTTTTTCATTTACAGGTGTACTATTTGGTTTTGTCCATCGACCAGTTTCAATACATAATCTATAAGAAGATACCCGTAATCGAAAAATACAAATTCGAAACTTTGGAACCTCTAAAATATTTAAATATGGTTGAAAGCGATGATTCATAATATGTTTGTACAATGAAGGTCTACTAGATTCATTCAATCTATCTGACCAGCCTTGCAAGAATTGGCCCTTTAAGCGTTGAATTATGTTGAATAAAAAAAAGCTTTATATCACCAACATTCTGACATGAACATATAATTATGAAGATATGTTATATACATATATAGTGTATGCATAAAAATATCATTAAAATAAATGTAACAGGTGAAAAATGTAGGCCTAACGTGATGGCTTATATATAGAAGTAGAGACCCATTAACAATTTCAATTAAAATCAAATAACATATGGTGTACTTTTACATCTTTTGGTCACAAGACAGTCACGTGACATTTAAACTAAAAGAGCGAACTAACGACCATGATCAAAAATGTTCCCACAATTACAGTTGCAAAATCTAGACTAAAATATTGATTTTTCTTGCAAGAGTGAAATAATTAGAAAATGCATCAAATGCAATAAAATGTAGATAGATATTCTTACCGAAGTGTCTCTGACTTTCCACATGTTAAAATAGAGAGCTGTCAGCAAAACAAAATGGCGTCGAAACTTATGACCGTCAAAACACATGCTCGGAGGGTAGGGCTGTGTATCAGTCAGAATGATCGATTCGATATATGTATCGATACAAAATGATCGATATATCATATGATATTTATAAAAAAAAAAAACAATATTAAATTGATTCATGATAAATATACCGGCAACTGATGGATGCGGTGAAATGTCTATTTTATCACTTCTTCTCAAATGAGCAGCAAGGTTGGTGGTGTTTCCCCCTTGCTTGCAACAGTTTTTTTTGGCACAATTTACAGCCCCATTTAAAGTTTTAGTAAAATACTGCCAAACTTTACTTTTTGGCGGTGGCATATTAGATCTAAATATATTATGATTATATATTATTATTTTCTCCTTATAAATGCAGACGATCTTTCGAATGTGATTATCTTCACATACGGAGAGTATTTTGTGCGTGAATAAATTCCGCCCAGGCCTAAACCCCTCAGTTTAACTATATTAAATATATTAATCAGTGACACAATTTAGTCGTCATTTATTCATTTATCTATTTTTAAATGCCTGTTATATCTAAATATGAGTCATTTCGTATAAATTCGCAAACGGCATAAACTTACCGTCAATACCGACAGACAACCACACTTGTATTCTGGATAGTGGAATCGATCTTTTAGATGCGCTAAGTAATTGTCACGCGTTAAAATAAAAACGGCCCCATAAACAAACTGTCATAATGGTAACTTTATATAATTTTGTTTTTAATTCGATATTTTGACTGATACGGAAACGTTCGATACAATGTATCAATCGATTTAAATCGAATACCCATTACCGGTACGCACCCCTATCGGAGGGTACCTCCAGACCCGTAAGTGTTCGATCAAACCTGCTGCGTTAAAATATCATATTATCTTTAATTTGTAACCGAAATAGTTTGCGACTAAAATTTACCGCTTGGCTGCCAACTTCAGTGAGATCTAAATCCGTCATGATTTAGCTGGATCTATTTATACGCTTTATTCAACAGTGATTAAGTCCAACCGCAACGGGCACAGAAAGATTCTAGTTTCAACTGTGTTTCATACCTCACGCATTCAATCAAAACTGAAATTAACAAATATTTAAGCGTAAATTTTCATTGAACTTACAATAGATCGATCTTCTCCAAACAGAAACTACACCAGACCACATGACAACATATTAATAAAATGACGTCATATATGTGTTTACGTCACAATCCTTTTACAGATGATCACAAGGGTACCATATTTTTTGCTAGTTAGACTTCTGTGTTTTAGCAGTATTCGCCCGTAAAAAAACCGGCGACCATCAGATATTTTCATCTTAAACATTTTAAAAAGCTTTTAAATTAGAATCAACGCATTTCTTTCAGACATGCATGTTCGGAAGTTCGATAGAGGATCAACATCTATTTTTTAAAAGGGAAGGATTTTTTTTTCGACAGCTCCTAATGAACTTTAGATAATTATACGATTACTATTCCGAAAGAAAGACACACATTTGGATAAGTTGTATAGCTTGATTAATCACCAACTTAAAAGTGCGTTGCAGTGTTGCATATCACTTGTGAAACAGTAGATATCTAACTTAGGTCTAGATCTAGTTTTAAATTTCATAATCTTAAATAGACATATATATCAGAGCAAATTATATACATCTTTTCTTCATCGGGATGAAACACACGCAAACGAATTTTGCAAACGTAGATTTAATATTTTTCAATACTTTCTGAAATCTACTGCAATGTACAAACTGCTAAAGAAGATTCGTGATTCTGCAAATATCCGTTTCAGAGGGTAGTTAAACAAGGGACATAAATCTCGAGATACACATTGTAGAGTTTTCAGGGTTAAAAGGAGTGTATATTTAGGAAATAGATTTTAACTTTGAGTGTTCTACCGTCAAATATAGCACGGTGTCGAGTTCAGATGCGTATTAAATAATTACGCATCTGAACGAGATACCGTGCTATATTCGACGGTAGAACACAAAAACTTTAAAATCTATTTCCATTCTAACACATATGTATAGTTATAAGGGACACAATTATGTGCACTACTTATCATGCCATATTGAACGGTTATTGACCCTGGCAGGCTATTCCGTTTACCCCGCTATTCATTCCCCACGTGAAAATGAAAACAACAAGGTTATTTTAGCTTATCAGTCAATAATTTACGTTTAAATAAATATTTATAATTTTATCATAGATGAACATCAAAGAAGATAATTTAGTCCAAAACAATTTTTCACTATAAAAATATTTAAAAACAATTTTCGGTTTACAATGAAAAATAATAACAGCCGAAAGTAGTTTGTAGTGACGTCAGCGGGCGCACGCTTTTTTTGCAGCGTTATCTAATATATATAATATATCACGCTCAATTCCTTCTTTGTTTATTGCGGATAGTGTTAGAATTGTTAATTTCAAAGTGATTCTTTGAAATGCGTGAAAGTCATGTTCCGTTCTTAACACGAGCAACGCCACTGTGTATTATTTTATACATTCAACCGGTTATTTCATCGAGAATTTATGTTACTAAATGAGGAAGCCTCCTAATACCATTAATCCACAGTTTGTTTATTCAAAAAAACAAAGATACACAAAAAGTACTTTTTTAAAAACAACAACAACAAATAAACAGTGCTTAAATGTGCCGCGCGCACACACACTACTACACGCACGCACGCAGACACACGTGAAAAGTTTACCCGTGGGTTAGAATTTAGAATAATGTGAAACTAGAGGCACAGTAGATAAAGGGAGATCACCCAGTTTTCCTTGGATTAACGAAGCAGGAGCGATTCAAGGATTTCAGGTTAGTTGGGGCAAAAGTGGAAGGGCGTAATATTTCGGCCGAATTTGGGTCCGTTTTCTACAGTGTCACTGCATAATAAGTATACCCGCACTATACAATATGCAAGTTGGATAAGACAAAAATAAGATTGAGCTATATATCATAGCAGAGTCAGGGAACATCGGATGACAATAACACCTATGGTCCGGGAATTTTTGAGGGGAGGAAGGAAGGAGGGGATAGTCTGAATTGCCTGCCCCTTACCACTATCGTTATCGGGTCAGGCAAAGCTGAATAATGGTGGCGGCTAGTGCGACATGCACGGTATCCGTAAATTCTTATTTGAAATGAACATTTTGCACTGTTGGTTGAAATCACAGCTACTATATACCTAAATTACATCGGAAACCTTATCTTCAATCATTCAGTTCATATTTATGTCAAACAATGCGGTAAATATCGGTGAAAAATAGCCATATTTCGGACGTGTTTTTGCCCGTTTGTTAGTTGGTCTATTGCTAGACAAAGAAAAACAAGTCTTAATGGCGTATATTGTACCTAACTCCTACCAAATCAACTATCTTACAAAAATGTTCATGCTAAATAAGACATATTCGTTACCTAAACAAACTGTGGGCGCCGCCTTTATTGTGTTTTGCCTGACGTACTTTTACGTAGCAAAGTACGACCGGGAACCATGCAAGGAGGTGGGGCTCGGGGACTGGGCGAGCACCGGGTGCGCCATCTCTGGATCAGCTTGTGTTAAGGGTAAAAACACTTAAAAAAAAATAAAAAAAATGTTCATAGATTAGAAGTATGACCCTTTAATCTGATAATAACAGTGTTTACTTAAAACTGATCTGATAATAACAATGTTTACTTAAAACTGATCTGATAATAACAATGTTTACTTAAAACTGATCAGATAATAACAATGTTTACTTAAAACTGATCTGATAATAACAATGTTTACTTAAAACTGATCTGATAATAACAATGTTTACTTAAAACTGATCTGAGATTTAACTGTACTTCTATGCAAAATTATGCAATTGTGAAGGGGCAGGGATTCCATTAACTGACTTGAAAAAAATCAGATGGGGAAACTTTAGATAAAACCCAAATCAGTATTCCATTTAGCTTATGTAAATTATTTGCAACAATTACGTTCTAATTTAATTAATTAATTTTAATTTCATATCCGAAATTATTTGGTAGCTATTTAAATCAACAGAATTTTTCTATGGAAGACTAAGTAACAAGAATTGACAAAACATGCGTGACAAAAAAAACGTCTCGTTAGTTTAACAGAAGTATCAGTTTTACTTTTTATCTGTTTTGGATCTTGGTTGCGTAAACAAAAGAACCTGTAATTGTGCACGAAATTACGCACATGTATTAGCATTCATGCAGTGTTAACTCAAACAAAATGGCCGTAAAATGTACAGGAGAACAAAACGATTATAATGCAACACAAATTAAGTTGATGTACACGTTTTGAAAGTTTTAAATGATTGCTAATTTTTTTGTATCAGTTGCTATATTTGTCTTAGGATTTCTTCTGACAACAACAGGTACTTATGTTTACGTTTGTTACAAGTTTTATTTGATCAATATTTTGAAGTTTCTACCATTAAAACTTAACGACTTTATCAAAAGAAATATACCATTTCAAATAATAAGTCCAAAAGCCACCAAAAACTAGGCACTGAATATGTATACTATATATATTCCATGTTTTTCAAGCTTCAAGTGCGCAGATCAATTTGTTATAACTATTTCAGGAAGTCATTAGTTCTGTTCTTGTAGTAGTAGAAGTAGTAGTTGTTGTTACAGTTGCATTAATTGCTTGTAAGTGGTTATTTTCTTCTTCTCCTTCTGTGTTTCATTGCAAGATTTTTTTTCCAAATTTTCATCTGACAACTGATAAGAACAAACAGAAAAACGAACGAACAAACAAACATATGACAACAAAATGATATATAAGTTGATATCACATGTTTTCAAACACCATATTCAGAAAAAAAGATTTAATAGAGAAGATAAAAATATTTTACGGATTTTTTGGAAGAAAATGAGTTTTATGTTTCATTATATTCTGAGTTTTTTTATAAACTTTATTTTTTTTTCGACCAGCCGAAGGTTGTCTTCTCCTGTTTTCAGACGGAATATGGATATCCAGTACCCGCGGGACATGGACAACATCAAATAACGGGACACATTCAACAATACAGAATTTTGCGGCAAAACTCTTGACAACTTTAACCAGTGCCAAACTCAACTGTATCAGTAGTTCAGGAACTCAGTATATTTTTGGGTAAGACGTTTTCTATACAACCAACGCCCACCTGAAAAGTTTATTTTATATCATGGGGGATAGATTAATTTACAGAATGCATCACATTCCAGAGACATTCTTAGAAACATAATTTTTTTCTATTTAACGTTAGGTGCTCGAACACATAAGTCCACGTGACCAATATTAAAACTATTAAAAGTGTGCTAATAGCACTGAATAAACCTATGAAATGAAAAAAATACCTGTCATAGCGGCAGTCAGTTTTAACATTTTTTTAGTATTTTTCTATCATTTCCAGTATTCTACGTTATATTTTTGAAAATTCATTTCTTCAGAAAAAAATGTTTCATTATGTTACATCAGGGTCTTTCATTGTATTTGAAAGACCCTGATTACATGAAATATATTTGATATATTACTTGAATATTTTAGATTTTTACTAATTGTATTTTACTGTCAGAAATGCTTTAATATACTTTTTATGTTGGCAACAAGGGTATGTGGAGGAAATGTTTATCAACTGCGATTCAACTGTATTAAAAATGTTTTAAATTAAGCGTTAATGAAACCATAGCCTTGGGTGTTTCAGTTCTTCACACATCCTGTCATCTACAGTTGTGAGGCTTCACAGCTGCCCACAACTTTTACAAGCATCAAGAAGGCCATGCTTTCATGTTTTAGCATTTCTGATTTCTATCTGCAGTCTATCTGGTCACCATTTAGCTACGTGGTTATTTTAGCAAAAAGTGTAAATCTAAAGCTAAACTGTTCTAGTAAAAAAGATGTAACGCTTGTAAGAACTCTATGTCTTTTATAAATTTCGAAAATCTGTTTGGCAATATTTCGACACACTGGGGTCAGACAGACAGACAGACAGACAGACAGACAGAAACTTAAGACAGAAATAGTCAATATTATTCCAACTATAAAATAATGAATACAGACAAGAGTGTAGTGTTTTCTAGATCTTTACTATAAAACTAAATAAAACTAACTCACACAGGAGCTACACAATATTTTAGTGTGTCTTTCTGTGTGTGTGTGTGTGTGCGTGCGTGCGCGCGTGCGCGCGCGTGTGTGTGCGTGTGTGTGTGTGTGGAAGACAACTTTTAATAAGCTTCCAGCAGTGAACAATACAATAAACAAAAGTAAAATAATTATTTCGAGTGAATCCATGGAAAGTTGTTTAGAATTGTCATTGTTGGTCACTAATTGTTTTGTTCCTGATTCCACACGTGTACTCAATCAATGCTTCATGAACTATCATGATTTGTCTAATGTTTTTTTTGTTTTGTTTTTCAGCACGAAGTTTGAAACCCCCCCCCCCCCCCCCCTTCCCGTTTTAATTGACATTTACACTTGCATTGACATTCGGACCACAAGTGTGACACCAAAAAGCTATATCTACTATATAGTTACACGTAAGACGTTTATGTTTGTACATTTCCTTGGTGACACAATATGTTTGCTTACAGATATTTTAGCTGAATGATAATCTCTTTAAGGAAAGTTCAAAGTTCAATATCTAAACAAATATAATAATATCAGAGGCAGATATGTACTTTGAAAGATTTAGTACATTATATGTACTCTCTAAAAAATACATCTAATTCTATAACTTGTAACTATTAAAAATTCTTCGAGGAAATAAAGCATCCGTTCAGTTCAGTTCAGTAATCTGAGGAGTGTAGTTATTACATCAACCCTGTGTTTATATTAGCTCAGAGATATCTCTAGTCATGCAGATTTGTTTTGTTTAGATAAAATTAAAAAACTTTCTTACTATATATAAACAGAACTGGCATAAAAAGACAGTTTCAGTCGTCAGTTTGTCTTGCCTTTTTTCAAGTCAAGAACGCAGCTCCTATTCTTGCTATGAGGTCAAACTGTATTTTTTACCGGTTTTATGTTATGTTTGCGATGAAAGCGACTAACTTGAAACTTCATGGCAATAAATAGACAAACAAAAGAACTGACCAACAAGCCGACCAAGAACCAATGAAAAAGAAACGAACAAATAAAGAAAAAAAGAAGCAAGCAACAAAGGAAAAACTTTATATATTAAAAAAAAGATGAATCATTTTTCCCCTTTTAATTTATTCCCAACATTTTGGTTCAAAATATACAGTTAAAAATTTTACATTTAAGGTTCAGAGACTTCAGCTGCTGTCAATTGCCCGGACGATATACTTGGAAACTATGCGGTCAGTTACACAGACGTCGACGGTAAATCAATCTCGGGATCACAGATGGACTCTTGCAATGACACTACGCTCATGGTCTTCAATAACTCAGACTCCAACACGAAACTGGCTTTTACAAGTAAGTTGCGAGAGTCAAGTTTCAATATTTGTCAAAGAAAGATAATTTTTGAAAGATTATTCTGAAAGTAACTTTTGTAACATATCTCCTGTCTAAGATATTTTAAAGCTATGTCTATGCTAAAAAGACCTGTTACCTTTCTATAAATAAATAGCATTGCAACACAAGACACATTTAACTAGTTGTTTCGACGAGGCAATGAATGTAGGTACTATGTTTCGGCGTTGTGAAAAAGATCAAAGAGTGTCTGTGGATCTGGGATGCTTGCTTATTCTTCTAACACTGTCTCCAACAAGATGAAAATACAATACTAAATTCTAGATAGGGCGTTGGTCATAAAAGCGACCAGTACCGACGATAAATAACTAGAAAGATGAAGTCTACAGGCAATTTTGTCAGATTACGGCATTATAAGTGCTAACATGATCATGATATCAGAACAATTCTACCCTCCGTCTAGTTGACTACTATATACCAGCTGTAGTAATATGGCGTTTACGGTCTGATATCAATAGTATTTGTACTGTTATTTTAGATGATAACACTGTTCAGTGTCTACATTCCGTGACGTCAGGTTCCAGTATTTACGTTCACACCTACAACACCGATGTGATGGCCGCTGATAATACTAGCACCTTTAGAATTGCCTGCTGGGTATGCATTTTTTTCTTAATTGAACTGTTATATATTTCATATCATAAGGCCAATTTTCATCAGTAGCACAGGCGCTAGCAAAAACTCTTCGGTGTTCTATTAAACTCCCGCTTTTCACCTATTATGCAGAAGTAACTGTATAAGTCAAGCACTGTAGGTCAATACAATAACAGTAGTGGAAAAGTAGGTACTTACGTTTTGATGGTCATTGATCGCACGGTAGCTAGCCAGAATAGCACTTTACAGGACTTGTAACCTCGAAGCGGCATCTGATAGTATTTAATCCTAAACTCGAATGAGTGTAGGTGTCAAAGGATGAATACAATTCTACTGCTGCATTCATAATGAATGAAAACCTCAGAGGACATTAGAAATGTATGTCTTTCTTTACCATCTTACCAAATTTGATATAGTTGCTTTGCTTTGTTTTTATTTTGAATTTGTTTTCAGTGGGCTATTTTAGATTTCATTTTGCAGCATCCTGCCGTATGACTGAGTTACTAAAAGGTGACAGTGGTTGGCGTCCATTTATAGTCAGTTGACAGCCGCTCTGAAATATAAAGCCGATGACATATATATATAATCAATAATCATGGAGCGGATCAGTGAGCCTGTGGTAACGCGCTGAACTGGTAACCCAGGGGTCCCGAGATCGATCCCCAGAGAACCAGGGGTGACCTTTCTGTATCTTGCATTATCCCCACAACATAAAATAACTAATTCCTGCAGGAGGCGTCGGTCATATGGGTAACCGGTACCGACGATAAATAAAGTCAAATAGATAGAGATAATCAATAATCATTTCATACTTTTACAGGTGATAAAGAATTCCGGAAGTCAAGTGCAAGCAACGGTGTCTCCTAATGAGTGTGTCCAAGGTCAAAGTTCAACATCCGTGCCTTATGGCGGCCAAGAATTTGTTTGTACCCCTTACTGTAAGAAACTAATATACCTCCGTTTAGATTTTAATTCCAAGCAACTTGACTACACAAACATATACTTTTACATATGGATAATTTAAAGCACATAGAAATGAATGAATATTAAAAAATATTATAAATGAAACTTTTAGAATACTGTATGGTATCTTTCTTAAAAACAACCATTTAAGCCTGTATGTTACATGAATAATTCTTGACCTAGGTATAGGAACCATAGTCGTCTACAACACAGACTTATGAATATAAAATGTTGTAATATATTGAACATGATTATAATGCAATAAACACGACACTGCTGATAATATCAATAATTATTATAATAAAACAAAGATGATGATGTTGTTATTGTTCTTGTTGTCGACGATGATGATGTAAATTTGTTTATAACTTTAGCAACATTTTAACAAATGTGATAATTATATTGATAGCATTTTTCAAACTGAACCTGTTTGTTGTAAAGTTTGGATTTAGTGACAATAAGATGAAGTTTTCAGAACGATTCAATTTGCTGTGCATAATGACTGATTTTTTAGTATTGAAATTCAATCTTGCTCACATGGTCAAAGTAAATATCAACTAAATAAGTTTTTTATTGTTATATTTCAGTCACCTGTCGTAAGTTGGTTTCAGTATCGGACCATTTCCCGCTGGAACTGTCAATTTTTCCAAAGTCTTTCTTGCTTAGACCTAATTAGAAATGTTAATAATAAAAGTAATCAAAGTATATTTCTAATGAAACAAAATTCATAATAATGCTTATTTTGAAATTAAGAATGAACATAAAATATGATTTTGTTAAAAAATAACAGAACTATCTATAGCCATAAGCCTACTGTTGCACCAAAACGGTTCGCAACTAGGTCTTCCGAGTAAACAGAAAGTTGTTTAACCCTTACTCCCAATTGAATCTGCCCCAGCACACCCGTGCAGTCTGATCATGGTCTGCAGTATTCGCCACTCAGCACTAAATACTTCGGCCTGCTAAAAGCCTTACCATGCTAAATATCTAAACTTGGCCATCTTTCAATTAGGACAGATCCATTAATTGTTCATGGGGGTGTTTATTGAAAAATTACTCTCTCACAACAAGGTAAGGGAAATGAAATTGTCTTTTATTCTGCTTGTATTTATAATTAATTTTGTTTCTGCTTAGCTCTGAACCAAGCAACTACTTCTGAAGGAATGGCCGCTTGGGTGATAGTTCTAATTGTTCTAGGAGTTATCGCAGCCATCTTCATCATCATCATCATTATACTGTATATAAAGTACCTGAAAACTGAGAGAACACGTGACCGGGAAGATGATGTTGAGAAAAAAGGAATTGTGAGAGGTAATCTCTACGAGGGTTGTTTAAAAAGATTTAGTCTGATTTTTTAAGACCTCCTAGATTGAAAACGCTTAGATTGATAAATTTAAATTCAGATGATATATAAGCATATGTAAGCATACCAGTTATCTTCAGGTAAATATATGCAAGAAGCAGAGTGGAATGAAAGCGCCACATCCATCCTAACATTACAGAATATCATGATTTACTTTTACTGTGAATAGTCAATCATGGCATTGGAATAACTTTTAAACGTCAAGTTTAAGAAGAGAGCGTCGGAATTACAAGAAGTCATTTTTTTAAAAGAAATCAAGAATCAATTGTTTTCCCAGGGGAATCTCCCGCGGAAAACTTGCACCCAGATGACATAAGCAAAGAGAAACCTGCAGAACAGCAGGACTTCAGGTATGAAAAGACATCATCTAAAAAGTAATCAACTTGTTATAATCGCATAGTTTACGCGAAGGCGTAATGAAAAAAATATAACTGCCTTTGCAATGGAGTCTATCCTTAAATATTTAAAGAAAAATGAAAAAAAAAATCTTCAAAAGATTCAGGGAGAAAGCCAGACAGTAATGATATAAAAAGTCACACAGAGAGACAAAAGAGAGAGAGCAAAAAAGAATTTGAGATCTTTTCCGTTGCGTTTGAATTTCTGTATAAAGAATTTGAGATCTTTTCTATTGCTTTTGAAGTTCTGTATAAAGAATTTGAGATCTTTTCTATTGTGTTTGAAATTCTGTAGAAAGAATTTAAGATCTTTTCAGTTGCGTTTGAAGTTCTGTATAAAGAATTTGAGATCTTTTCTATTGCATTTAAAGTTCTGTTAGAAATTTTTCCATGTTATATCTAAAAGAACTGCTGATTGCAACTGGGAAGTGTTACAGTTACATACTTTGTTGTTGTTCTGAGAATCTTACTGGTATTCTACAGAATTGATTGTTATTCTCGGATTCTTACTATTACACTACAGACTTTGTTGTTATTCTGAGAATTTTACTGGTATTCTACAGACTTGTTTGTTGTCCTCGGATTCGTACTATTACACAACATACTTCGTTGTCGTTCTGAGAATTTGACTGGTATTCTACAGACTTGTTTGTAGTCCGCGGATTCTTAGTATTAAACTACAAACTTCGTTGTCGTTCTGAGAATTTTACTGGTATTGTACAGATTTGTTTGTTGTCCTCAGATTCTTACTATTAACTTACACACTTTTTTGTTGTTCTGAGAATCTTACTGGTAACATACAGACTTATTTGTTGTTCTCGGATTCTTACTATTAACCTACACATTTTGTTGTTGTTCTGAGAATCTTACTGCTATTCTACAGACTTGTTTGTTGTCTTCAGATTCGTACTAATAAATTACATACTTCATTGTTGTTCTGAGAATCTTACTGGTATTCTACAGACTTGTTTGTTGTTCTCTGATTCTTACTATTAACTTACACACTTTGTTGTTGTTCTGAGAATCTTACTGGTATTCTACAGGCTGGTTTGTTGTCCTCAGATTCTTACTATTAACTAACACATTTTGTTGTTGTTCTGAGAATCTTACTGGTAACCTACAGGCTTGTTTGTTGTTTTCAGATTCTTACTATTAACTTACACACTTTGTTGTTGCTCTGAGAATCTTACTGTTAACCTACAGACTTGTTTGTTGTCCTCGGATTCTTACTATTAACTTACACACTTTGTTGTTGTTCTGAGAATCTTACGGGTAACATACAGACTTGTTTATTGTTCATGGATTCTTACTATTAACTAACACACTTTGCTGTTGGTCTGAGAATCTAACTGGTATACTACAGACTTGTTTGTTGTCCTCAGATTCTTACTATTAACTTACACACTTTGTTGTTGGTTTGAGAAATTTACTGTTAATCTACAGACTTGTTTGTTGTCCTCAGATTCTTACTTTTAACTTACACACTTTGTTGTTGTTCTGAGAATCTTACTGGTATTCTACAGACTTGTTTGTTGTCTTGAGATTCTGACTAACATCTTACACACTTTGCCGTTGGTCTGAGAAACTTACTGGTAACCTACAGGCTTGTTTGTTGTTCTCGGATTCTTACTATTAAACTACACACTTTGTTGTTGTTCTGAGAATCTTACTGGTAACCTACAGACTTGTTTATTGTTCTCGGATTCTTACTATTAACTTACACACTTTGTTGTTGTTCGGTGAATCTTACTGGTAACCTACAGACTTGTTTGTTGTCCCCGGATTCTTACTATTAACTTACACACTTTGTTGTTGTTCTGAGAATCTTACAGTTAACCTACAGACTTGTTTGTTGTCCTCAGGTTCTTACTATTAACTTACACACTTTGTTGTTGTATTGAGAATCTTACTGGTATTCTACAGGCTTGTTTATTGTTCTCGGATTCTTACTATTAACTTTCACACTTTGTTGTTGTTCTGAGAATCTTACTGTTAACCTACAGACTTGTTTGTTGTCCCCGGTTTCTTACTATTAACCTACACACTTTGTTGTTGTTCTGAGAATCTTACTGGTATTCTACAGGCTTGTTTATTGTTCTCGGATTCTTACTATTAACTTACACGCTTTGTTGTTGTTCTGAGAACTGTACTGTTAACCTACAGACTTGTTTGTTGTTCTCAGATTCTTACTTTTAATTTAAACATTTTGTTGTTGGTCTGAGAATCTTACTGGTAATCTACAGACTTGTTTGTTGTTCTCGGATTCTTACTTTTAAACTACATACTTCGTTGTTGTTTTGTGAATTTTACTGAAAATCTACAGACTTGTTTGTTGTTTTGCAATTCTTACTAAAAACTTCATACTTTTATTATTGTTCTGAGAATCTAACTTGTAAACTAGACTTGTTTCTTGTTCTCAAAATCTAACAATGAAACTACAAACTTGTTTGTTGTTCTGAGAATCTCTGCGTATGTTGCCATCAGTTTAACGTCTGACGTAAATATGTGTATGCTATCATTTACGTCCGACGCAAATCAGTGTATGTTGCCATCAGTTTTACTTGCTATGTATGTTTTTGTATGTTATCATTTACGTCCGAGCAAGTCTGTGTATGTTGCCATAGATGTACGTGCGATGTATATATTTGTGTATGCTATCATTTACGTCCTGTTTGTTGCCATCAGTTTTTGTCTGACGCAAATTTGTGTATGTTATCATTTACGCCCGATGCAAGTCATTGCTTGTTATCATTTACGCCCGACGCAAGTCTGTGTATGTTATCATTTACATCCGATGCAAGTCTTTGTATGTTATCATTTACGTCCAACGCAGGTCGTGTTTTTTGCTTTCAGTTTTACATCTGACGTAACTTTGTTTATGTTGTAAGTGATCATACGTCTGACTTTATATTAGGCATTAAACTTTTTTTTGTCTGAGTCGATTTTGTGTAAGTTATGGTCAGTTTTACGCCAGAGGTAACAGTTTATTTGTGCTATTAAGTTTGTGCAAGCTAACTGTTATGTCTGTCTTTTAGACCAAACTGAATTAATAGAATTTGTAGAAATTTGTATGATCAGTATTTCTAATTAAAATCTCATTATCCAACACATTTTATTTTCCGATGGACAATATTTTACATTATTTTTTTCCGTATTTATTTTCAGCCAGAACAGTTCACATACCTTTTCTTCTTATTCGTTACTAGTATGACTTTATACACACTTCCATAATTAGTTCAACATATTGTGTCTTTTAAACATAGTTGAATAAACCACCAGAAACAATAGATTCCCATCTTGCTACTCACTGGTGTACAAGGTTTGAACGTCAGGCGCACCTGCGAGAACGTGGGGAGACGGAATTAAGTGATCTTAACATGCGGACGGCTCCGTCGTCCCATAGACCATTTTCAGGGGACGATAGAAGAATGAGGCATTTGATACCGGAATTCTACCCTGATAAGAAATACTTTGACCATTACCTAGAAGCTGAGAGTACGTACCGTTTGTACTTCCTAAGACGGTGACATTTGCAACCAACTTTATATTGATAATTTATGGTAAGGTAAATCAAGTAAATATCAAACTCAGGAGGTTGATTTTTCATTTCTTTATTTTCCATCTTTTTGATATAGATTGTCGATAGAATTCATTAAAGTCAGAAACGCTTAGAAAGTTGACCGCTTAAGGTACTACTGCATCAACTTAAACTTTTAAAATGTACAAAGCTATCAAGTCAAAAAGGCTCTAAGTCAAAACGGTTGCAAGTAAAACGATACAATTTTGGTCAAAACGGCCTCAGCTGGAAATTAACATCGGTCAAGTCGGGTTTTTTTTATTAAGATACAAGCTTAGAACGTCGACTATGACTAAAACAATGTAACAAGCGATAATATATTTTTTCATTTTAAAGGACTTCCAACAAACGCTACTGTTGAAACTCGCGGGCTTGCAAGCCATAGTATAGAATTTCTCAAAGAACGTGCTAAATACTGGAAAGAGCATGCGCCGATAAATCCTCCTCCACCGCCCTTTGAACTCACCCTACGCCTTTCACGCAGTCACATAACAGCAGCAGACTCTGGAGTACATTCGATCATGTCGTCTGCTCATAGCGCAGACGACGCGCAGGATTCGATTAGAACTGTACGAGAGCATTTTGTAAGACTTCCCGCCCTGAATAGATCAATCAAAACTGCTGGACCACAGGATGAAGTCGTCTCCGAAAGAAGACCACCAACAGGATAATCTGAGACTAGAATCTAACAAGAAGGAAAAAAACTGTTACAATAGATGAGTCTCCACGCAAACTTGACAAGGTGAAAACCGAGATTCCAAAACCTGAAAACTTAAAATCAGATACGACAGTGAAAGGACAAAACGTTTCTGAAGAGTATCTTTTGCCAGGAAACGTTCTTTCAATTTCTGATTCTTAAATATACACAGTTTTACTTTGTTTGCTTACTTGATAAAGTAGGAGTGATTTTTTTTCAGGTTATGAATTCAATAACATTGAGTTTACAAAATGATATTAGCTGGTAACCTAACTTTAAACTCTGCATATCTCTATCAAGACTTTTCAGTCATGTTACAAAACCTGCTGATCCTATTGAAAAAATCAGTATTTTATAAAATATCAACATATTTTTATCACATGCAATGTGCCAATTTATGGTTTATTTATATTTACTATAAAATTATTACGTTTAAATACAATGTTTTCGTTTACTTTTAAAGAGGCATTCCCTAAAATTAACAGTTTACTGTTTTGTTTAAAATCATGTAAATGTGAACGAAATTGAATGACATCATTCAATGTCAAGGTGTCAGTCTAAAGTTCTTAGTGCCCCTTATAAACTGAATGACATCATCCAATGTCAAGGTGTCAGTCTAAAGTTCTTAGTGCCCCTTATAAACTGAATGACACCATCCAATGTCAAGGTGTCAGTCTAAAGTTCTTAGTGCACCTCATAAACTGAATGACATCATCCAATGTCAAGGTGTCAGTCTAAAGTTCTTAGTGCACCTTATAAACTGAATGGCATCATCCAATGTCAAGGTGTCAGTCTAAAGTTCTTAGTGCACCTTATAAACTGAATGGCATCATCCAATGTCAAGGTGTCAGTCTAAAGTTCTTAGTGCACGTTATAAACTGAATGACATCATCCAATGTCAAGGTGTCAGTCTAAAGTTCTTAGTGCACCTTATAAACTGAATGACACTCATCCAATATCAAGGTGTCAGTTTAAAGATCTTAGTGCACCTTATAAACTGAATGACACCATCCAATGTCAAGGTGTCAGTCTAAAGTTGTTAGTGCACCTTATTAACTGAATGACACCATCCAATGTTAAGGTGTCAGTCTAAAGTTCTTAGTGCACCTTATTAACTGAATGACACCATCCAATGTTAAGGTGTCAGTCTAAAGTTCTTAGTGCACCTTATAAACTGAATGCATAAATATGAGTCAACGTATGGAAAGTTGTTGTTTACCATTTTGGTTGGATAGTAATTTATTCCAAACAAACATTTTATGAGAGTCTTGGTGCCGTTATATTTTTATTTTTAACATATGCTTTTGCTAAAATTGACGATTATTTTCAATTTTCAAGAATGAGCAAATAAAATCACTGATTAATTGTGGCGTAAGCCGCTTTAAGAGTTTAGCTTATGAAGACAGATTAAAGCAAAAAACTACCCACTATTCAAGTGAAACCTGACGGCTGTAGAACATGTCAATCTAACACGACCGAATAAAATCTTGGATGTCATTGTTCCCTCAATATATTGTAATATTATCCGTTCTCTATCCTGAAAACTAATTTAAATGTGTTGAAAAGAAGGTTCCTTAGAATAACCTGCACTAGACTTGAATATGTTATAAGAAACTGTAGCCTGCTAACAAACGGAGTAGGGTCTGCAAAGAGACTAAGCACTATCTCGCTCTACTTAAAAGAAAAGTCTGTAAAGAATTTTAGCGCTATCATGCTCTGTTTTCAGAGATTATAACCCTCAAAACCGTAAAGAGGAATAGCGCTGTCACGCTCTATTTTCTTAAATGATAACCCTCAAAGACCGTAAAGAGAAATAGTGCTGTCACGCTCTATTTTCAGAGATGATAAGCCTCAAAGTCCGTAAAGAGGAATAGTGCTGTCACGCTCTATTTTCAAACATATTAGTCCTGTAGTAATAAAAGAAGAGTCTTTGAAGACATTTAGCACTAAAACACTCTGATGATAACTCTAAACGTCCGTAAAGAGTTATAGCGTTGTCACGCTCTATTTTCAGACATAAAAGCCCTCTATAACAAAAAGAGTCTGTAAAGACCTTTAGTACTCTGAAGCTATATTGTCAGAAATGATAGCCCTCTCACATTGACAGTATGGTCCGTACAAACACCTAACACTATCATGCTTTATTTTCAGAGATGACAGCCCGCTTACAATGACAGTACGGTCTGCAAAGAGACTTAGCACTATCACTCTCTTTTTTTAAGAACTGATGGCCCACTTACAATAACAACCAGATTTGTAAAAAGAATAAGCACCATAAAGTTGTATTTTCAGGGATAATAGCCTTTCACAATAACAATAAGGTCCGTAAAGAGACTAAGCACCATCACCCTCTAATTTAGAAATTATTGGTCCACTTACAATAACAACCAGGTTCGTAAAAGGAATAAGCACAATTACGCTGTATTTTCATTGATGATTCCCCTTTCACAATGACAATAAGGTCCGTAAAGAGACTAAGCACCATCACTCTCTAATTTAAAAATTGACGGTCCACTTACAATAACAACCAGGTTCGTAAAAGGAATATTAAGCACCATAATGTTGTATTTTCAGGGATGATAACCCTCTCACAATGACAATAAGGTCCGTAAAGAGACTTAGCACTATCACTTTCTATTTTAAGAATTGAATTGGTCGTCCACTTACAAAAACAACCAGGTTTGTAAAAAGAATAAGCACCATAACGTTTTTTTTTCAGGGATGATAGTCGTCTAACAATCACAGTATGGCCCGTACACAGACTCAGTGCCATCACGCTCTATTCTCAAAGACGATAGAACTCTTGCAATAACTGGATGATTAGCTCAATCACGCCCTACTTTTTGAAATTATAGCCCTCTATCAATTACAGTTAAGTCTTTAACGAGTTTTAACATCATCACGCTCTATTTTCAGATATGATAACCGATAACAATAACAGATAGGTCCTTAAAGATACTTATGAAACAGTGCCATTACATCTATTCTTAGAGAGTATAACAGTCTAATAATGATAGTTTAGTCTGTTAAGAGATTTAAACCCATCATGCTCAGAGATGATAGTGCATTCACAAAAATAGTAAAGTCCGAAGAAAGACTTAGCAACATCAGGCTCTTATTTCAGATATGACAGTCAACAACAATAACAAAAGGTTAAAAAAAGACTTACCACAATCAAGATCATCCTTTTTCAGAGATTTATACCTGTCAAAAAAAACAACAAAAAACAACAAAAAACAAAAAAAACCCCACAAAAAACAGCTATGTAAAGGTATATTTGGACCCGGCTACAAGCTTCAAAAAACACTTGGTTATTTCAATTTTAAAGTTTAAAAATCTGTAAATCTTATTATAAAAACAGTAAGAGCAAAATTCTTCAACTTGAACAAATTCGTTTATAATTTCATTAATTTTATAATCAATTACTTAATGATGAACCGACCAGACGTATCAGTTTAAACAATAGCAAAAATATTATGACCAGTTGAAAATCCTGATCAATTAAGTCGAAGCATAGAGGGGACATGCGGGAATTCATTTTTATTATCTCGAGGCCACGAAATAATAATAATAATAATAATAATAATAATAAACGAAATTAAAAAAGTGAACTCCTGGCCACGAAGTTATAAAAAAAGTTAATTCGTGGCCACGACAAACTAAATAGAAAAATCAAAAACTAAATAAATAAATGAATAAGTAAATAAATAAATAAATAAATAAATAAATAAAAATAATTCGTGGCCATGAGGTAAAGAAAAAAGGATGAATAAAAATAAACATGTCGATAACCTTTTTCTTGGGATATGTAACCAGCGAGAGCTTACTCGTGGCCACACTTAATCAAATGTAGTGTCAATATGGCTTTAACATTCGAAATTTCATTGGTTACTTATCTCGTGGCCAGAACTTTTTTTCTTTTTCTATTATTTTGTTTCCACATCAACTTTTGTTTTTGGTTTCTTTTTCCTTTTTTGTCCAGTGGCCACGAGATATTTACATAAAAATATCTCGCATGTCCTCTCTGTGCTTTCTGTAGTTCTGCCCGGAAAGTCATGTATGTTTATTACTTCTTGTCTCGGTATGCTATGAAGAAAATATAATGTAAACTTAATTTCTTAGGAAAAAGTATGAGCAAAATGTAAAGTTAAAAAATAAAAATCTGTACATAAAAAAATACCGAGGAAGAATGAGAACAGCTTTGTAAAAGGCTGGCAAAATAATATTTTCAAAGACCGCCATAATAAAACAGAATGGATATTGCTCGATAGATATCGACTTTTGATTATGTATTCGACCAGACAAAATATATTACATGCATGTTTCTTTTTTTTCTTTGCTTTTTTTTTTACAGTGAAGCATTCAAGAAAACAACAAAGAAAGGCACGTTTATCAATTAATTGTACATTTCATAAAAAATACAAGGGATTCAGTCAGATCGGTTTCTTAGCGAACTTAGCCTTAATGAAACTATTTCTTCATTCGTTGTCAGCTGTACGAAGGCTTAGGATTCACAGCTAGGAAAGCTTCACACGATGTGAATCTTAAAAGCATTTCTTTGTAAATCTCACATGAGTGTAAAAGTTACGCACAAGTTGTATATAAGTGCCACATGTAGAAACATTTTTATCTATGTAAGAATCTTTCTTTTTTTATTTATTTCTAGCAAATCAAATAGTGTCCTTTTTTGATGAGGGACGAGTAAAAAAAGTAGCGGGAGACTTTATATTGCCTTGTTCATTCTCTGTCTAGAAAATATATTTTTTTAGGAAAAAGGAACAAATAGTGTTTTGAAAACACTGTGCCCCTGTGGAAGAAAAAGTAAACAGAAAAGGACTGGCAACATAAAGTGGTAAGTAGATCTACATGGCAATTACCAGATACGCGAGATGAATAGTTGCTAACACCACACCCATTTATGTGATACGCAGTAGTTCGTGTCATATAATGCCTCACATAGGTCATTCAGGATGAAGGCGTTGTCATTTCAGCGAATTTCACGCCTTGTTGCACAAGTCATACAGTGAAAAATTTGAACACTTTTCCAATTGGCAAGACTGTTGTATAAAGTTTCCATGTAGCTACCTAAGTTCAGTATGAAGCAATCTGGTTGGAAAATTTAGTCAAGCAGCATAGATCATGGTAGGTTATGAGAAAACGACTTTAATACGGCTGCGCTGAAAAAAAAATGACACTGATTCTTTTGAAAAAGATTGTCAGACAGACAAGAGTTAAAATCACATTACATCTCCATCTATTGCCCCACTAAACTGTGTGTGATAAAATTTAGAGAGCTAGCGCTCCTCCCGTATCTTATTTAAAAGTCTTATTTATACTGCAAGAAAACCTATGCAAATTTTCGAAATGGAAATCTAATAATAAAAACTCAGGTTTTCCATCAAAGTAAAATTTTATGAATTTAGGAAAAATGACGGATGATTTGATTGTATGCATTAAACGGTCCATCGTTTAAAGAATTTTAAAACCATTCCTGCGCTTATTGTGAGTTTAACATTTTGCTCAATACGGAGGAAAGATCTGATTTCTCGTTATGTTCGCACCTTTCGCAGTGCTGTAGCTACGTTAAGGCAGTTGCCTCGGTGGGTTTTTTTGGGGGCATTGTAACGCCGTTTACTGCTCCCGCTGGCTACATCTGCAAGGGGATCTCTATCCGTTGACACCTAATGATGATTGTAACAAAGGGGGGCTCTAAACGTCAAGATACCCCATTTTGACAGATAGAGCTCCCTATAGCCGACAAAAGAAACTAGAGGCTTAAGATAAATATTTACTAGTATATGTCATGTGTTTTCATGTATATCACACACGTTGATTTTAACCATGTATCTATCGTTTTTTTAGACTAACAAATTGTTTAAAATATACTTGTTCAATTTTTAGCACTTAAATCATCATCATTATCATCATCTCCATCTTCTTCTACTTCTTCAAGATTGTTTCCCTAATTGTTAAGTCTCATTGCTTTCTTAAAATGGTATTCATCAAATAAACAAAGATTATAAAAGTTGGCAGGTGTAGTGTTATTTTATTTTGAGTTTAAATTCGTTGTCATGTATATAGGTGTTTAAATATAATTCAAGAATAAAAAAACATTTATCTGAAAATAGTATTCGAATATGCAGCACAGTAGTTTAGTTTATGTTAGTTTACATTTATTTTTGCATTGATGGAGACACAAGCTCTTGCAACTTAGAACAATCCCACTCTATGACTACGTGCATATAGCCAATAGCATTGGATGCAGGAAGTCACTGGAGACTTTCACCTCTGGTTGGATTCAAACCCGCGACATCTGGATAGGGAGTCCGGTGCTCTATTCCCTGGATCATTGCTACCAGTATTGGAAAGGAACCACAGTACGCTTCAAATGACCATGTTATTGCTCAGATCTATTACATAATACAAGTATTAGCCTTTCCAAAAATGCTTGAAATCGCCGTTCAGCCACGTATCTTATCCATAGATGCATGAATTTCATGCTCGTCATTTATTAATTTGATAATTTTATAACATGCTTTGCAGTGAGAAGAATGTAAGAATATTACATGTGCAATTTAAACAGAATAAATTTAAGGTAAAAAATACGATATTGCCCTGACTCTTATCAAGCATATATAAAACTAGGATATATCTGATCAAACTCCTCGCACTGGTTTCGTCACGCTTTGCTACTGTTTCTGTACTGATCAGGGGTAGTAACCGCTGCGGGGAGTTTGTATCCTGATTAGAATCGCCCGGAAGCATCCATTTATTTTTTCTAGAAGTGCAAGTTTTTGAAAAACAAACAAAACATACTTATTTATTTAGACTACATTCTCTAGTTAGAAATGACATGTAGCCAAAAATATTGCGATTATCCTGTGTTTATCTTGCAAGAGCCTGAAGACTGGTACTGAGTTCGTAAATTGATCATTGTATTTTTCAGTTGTACGAATAAGTCACCCGACAAACATGGCGGTTGGGCGAGTCCATTTACGCATCCCTTGCTGAAGTTTTTTGACGTCCATTTTGTTATCATGTGATATGTATAATTCGCTTTGACTGGCTAAAGGCAGACGGTGTACAGGCAAAACTGTTCAAATCTTGTTAATTGTATATATCGCCGTCCAGGAACGGCGATAATGAAATAACCTTTATTTTTAAAATTTTTGGACTTCAGTAAAAACTATGGGTGTCTTCTTAGAGTTTATGTTCATAAGCCGTTTCTCTTGGGTAACATCGCTCTTAAATAACAACCTGTTCAACTGAAACATGTTGTATCATGATGAGGCATTGTAATACTAGACTGCTTCAAATATTCAACCCGGGCAGCTATATACGGCGTAACACAGCACGCCTAGACTAAAGTTTTCAAAACATGAACCTTTTTCAATTTTTGACGTCAACGACGTCATTTAGTAACTTTTGAATCGTCTGTCGGCAGCGAAAGGATCAAAGGTCCGGTAATTGGATGAAGGAGAAAGAATGAGTGACGTTACATCGGTAAAGAATATAAAGTTTTGTGTGCAAGTTGATATGAGACTTCAGTGGACACTATTAAGTTCATCTCACGGAATAAACCGCAAGTGCAGACAAATCTAGTTATAGATGGCATAAACGATTTTCATCAGGTGAAACAGATTTAGTGGAAGAAAATTAATGAAATAATAAAAAAGACAGAAAGAGAACAAGAAATAAGTGCACTGTTTGCAACTCAGCAAGTCAGTCATTCACAAGAAACTTACAATGGATCTAAAAATGAAGAAAGTTTGTGCTCGTTGGGTCCCCCGACTTTAACGCTACGAGGTGAAAATCACTAGAGTGCAGGTTTTAACTGAAATCATTTAAATATTTGAACAGAAAGACTAAGATTTTCTTCACAAGGTTAACAATGGTATGAGTCTGAAACAAAACAAGAGAGCATGGTTTGGAAACATAATCTGCTCTTATAAAGGCAGCTCGTTAATCAAGATATGCTTGAAAAATTACACGGAACTTTTGAGTGGATCATGAAGGCATCATACTTTCACATGCTGTACCGGCCGATAAGACTGCCTTTTATCAAAAGACGAGTTTTAAATATAATCATCAGGTCCTACAGTAAGGGGGCTTTAATGAAATATATAGAAAATAGATATAAGGACATAGAAAATGCATAAGTCATCGTGGCGAATACTCTAAGAAGGAATGACGTTAAAAAGCACGACGTATAACACCGTAGCGTGTTCATATGTAAGACAATATTTTTGTATTAGGTTCGAGTGGTCAATAGCGCTCCAAAATTTGTTGTTATATTAAAAATCAGTAGTCCTGATGTATGCTAAATTTGATAACAATGACTGCTCGACAACTCAACTTTAAATTTTTAAACCTGTCCTATTACTTTGCGGATAAACCTCGAAATGTGTAGAGGTACAACAAACCAGTAATAACAAACATTGAAAAGGTACAGACAACAACTACAGCATACTCTATGAGGAATTATGTGTTAAACTATGAGGAATTATGTGTTAAACTATGAGGAATTATATGTTAAACTATACAAATCTGATGATTAGTGATAAAAAATGGAATAAGAGAGACAAAGCAATAAGCAGACAAGACAAAATTAGAGAAAACAATTAAACCTTGGGGTAAAAATGTGTTAGAGTTCAATGGAAACAAGTAACGGCAAAATTAAAATTAAAGGTTAAAGCAAAAAGCTGTAAAGACGGTGAGAAGAACTAATTGATACCCTCGATGATAAAAGGGGTAAAAAGTTTAAAAATGAAACGAATTTCGACAAAAATTGAAACATTTAAGCCATAAACTGATAAATATCCTACAGTAACGTGCAAAAATCTAATATGTAGTTTTAAAATTGAAAAAAAAAGAGAGAAAAAGTTGAAACTTTCATCTCTAAAGCAACTTACGCTGGGCGCTGACGAACATTTAAAAGCTAACATTTGACATTTAAGTAGATCATTGTTAAGACCTTAAATCAATACGGCTATTCACCCCATGTCGAAAATTATTTATGTCACAGTTCTTTAAGTGGAACAAAGACTATTCAAACCGTAGCGTGTTGTGTCTAAACATGCCATGACATTTCTTTATTAATGGTATTTTAATTGGAAATTGAGAACACTCTTTTATTAATTTTTCTAAATAGATGTTAATATTATTATTTCATTATTATCATTATCATTGTGTACTACTTGTATGTATTTGTTTTTAAAATCTGTAGAAACTTATTCATCGCTCATTTAAATGCAGGGTCAACATGCCCAGTGCTTTAAGGATTGGACAAAAACTTTGTTTCGATCATTTAATTCAGTACAGAAAATAAGGAAAGTATGAACGTTTGATGTTTTTAGTCATGAATTTTGAATAAAACGCCAAATAATGACGTCACAAAACTGTACTATCGAATTCAGATTTATCTCCAAAACAGAAAGAATCGCTGCCGCCATTTCTATTCTATTAACGCTCAAAGTTTCTAAAGGGTAAGTTCGCGTTTGTTTATCTTGACATTTAAATGTACGTAATTATGGGGGATAAATCTTAGGTTTAAATCAGCTTTAAATAACCTAGCATTTGATGGTCAGTATGTGTTTGAGAAAATAAACCCACATCTGGTACGAAAAGAAACTTTTTTTTCTTTGTATTCAAAGGGACATTAATCTGGGACAAAAATAAAAGTTATCTGCATTGTGTTACTTCTCTTGTATCGTTACTACATATACCATCAAGGAGATAAACCAATACCAGAAGGTTCGTTTAATACATAGGGAATAATATTACGAGTGTTATAAAGTTACAACCACCTTAAATGGTATATCAACGGGATTTTTTTTATTCAAAACAAAAACAGACAAAAAAATTTTTGTACCCAGTTGACAGCAAGCTAAAAATGTTACCGTATAGGACGAATGAAAGGGAAATCACTTTGAAGACGAGACCCAGTAGAATAAGGGAGATAGTTTACTGCAATGACATTTCCCTGCGGTATGAAAATGTTAACGGTAACGACTACTTTGAAAAACAAAAGTGTTCATAGATCACAATTATGCCCTTATATCTGATAAAGTTTACTCGACTCTGATCTTGGTTGTAGCTGTACTGCTAAATTCATGGATCCTCAGCATGGCTCTTAAATCTTATAAAAATAGGATTTATCGACGTGCTTTTTATATACTAGTTTATGGTGAAAATATAACTGCAGTTCTTTGTGAGGGGTCATGGATCCATCAGTTATGCAAAAATAAAGAAATTTTACCGGTAGGGGGTCAGGGATTCCACCATTCATTGAGTTGAAATAGAATGATAATGGCAAAATTGGTTGCTTCAGATAAAAGCGAAATATAAATTTCATATACCTCAGCTTATTTTTAATATTACATTTTTTTGTTCATTTACTCGAGTTCATATATACATATCAGTCACAAAGCGTTTTATTTTGATAATTCTATTTTAGAAATGATCGTACTAATACGCAAACGTTGCTATTTAATCAACAGAATTTTGCTATGGAAGATTAAATGTCAACAGTTAACATGCGTGACAAAAACGTCTTATTAGTTCAACAGAGATATCAGTTTTACTTTAAATCTATTTACGATCTTTGTATTTAATTTCACTTTGCGTAAAAACAAAAGAACTTGTTATTATACATGAAAATAAGCGCCTGTAGTAACAGTTATACTGTGTACATAGAAACAAAATGGCCGTGAAATGTACAGTAGAACAGACCGATTAAAATGCAAAACAAATAAAGTTGATTTACACGTTTTAAAAGTTTTAAATAATGGATAAATTTTTAAAATTGTTTACTATACTTTTCTTTGGATTTCTTTTAACAACAACAGGTATTTATGTTTACTTATATTTCATGTTCTATTTAAACAATAGTTTAAGTTTCTACAATTAAAAGGAGTTTTGTTAAAAAGAAATATACCACTTAAAGAAATAAGTCCAAAAGTCACTGAAAAATAGACACGGAATATGTATAAGAGATATATATATATGGGACTGCCTCTTGCTTATCTGCTTCCCAACTTGTTTAATGTGAACTCAAGTTAAAATAGGCCATTCAGGTGTCAGAGATTTGAATGATTCCATTCAAGGCGACAAAATGATGAATAAGTCAAGATGACCTGTTTTCCAGCATCACAAACAAACAAAACAGAATTTTACATCAGGACAGATAATGTAACTGATTTTTTGGAAGAAAATCAATTTTATATTTGATTAGATTTTGAGAAAATTTCCTGCACTCTTCTTCATTTTTTCGACCAGCCGAAGGTTGTCTTCTCCCATTTTCGGACGGAACATGGGTATCCAGTACCCGCGGGACATGGACAACATCAAACAACGGGACACATTCGACAATACAGAATTTTGCGGCCGATCTCTCGACAACTTTAACCAGTGCCGAACTCAACTGTATCAGTAGTTCAGGAACTCAGTATATTTTTGGGTAAGACGTTTTCCATAAAACAGACGTCCACCATTCGAGAACATTAATTTAGTATTTTAAAGAAAAACTTTGAGTGTGTGCGGGTGTCGGGGCCGAACTTAAGTCCACAGAACCAGTAGAAAAAACTATTGGGCGTGTGCTTATAGCACTGAAACATATGTCGTAGCGGCAATCAATTTGAACAGATTTTATAGTATTTTTCTAGCATTTGAACTATTGCTTGTTAAATTTGTGAAAATTCATTTGTTCAGAAAAAAATGTTGTATTACATGAAATATAATTATCTGACATATTACTCGAATATTATAGTTTTTACTCAAATGTATGTTTTCTGGTAAAATATGCCAGATATGCTATAATACACTTTTTATATTGGCAACAGGGGTATGTAAAGGAAATGTTGAACAATTGCGATTCAACTCTTTTAAGAAAATAATTATGTCTTAAATTAAGAGTTTATGAAACCATAGTCTTCGGTGTTTTAGTTCTTAACACCGCCTGTCATCTAGAGCTGTGAGGCTTCACAGCTGCCCACAACTTTTACAAGCATCAAAAAGGCCATTCTTTCATGTTTTATCTCATTTCTTACTGCAGTGTTTCTGGTCACTCACCATCTAGCTACCTGGTTATTTTAGCAAAAAGTGTAAAGCTAAACGGTTCTAATAAAAAAGATGTGACGCTGATAAAGTCTCTATGTCTTTTATAAGTTTCGACAATCTTTTTGCCGATATTTTTTCAAGACTGAAACTTTATATAAATCAAAGAACATACAATACGGGAATCATTCTAGAACATAGTACAACTTCAAGTTAGCTTCCAGCAGTGAGCAATATAATAAACATAAGTATAATTATTATTTCGAGTAAATACATGTAATGGTCATCGTAGGTCACTGTAATTGATTTGTTCCGGATTCCACATGAGTACACACAATATACTTTAGAACTATCATGATTATCCTTTTGCTGTTGTTTTTTCAGCACGAGGTTTGAAATCTTCTTTCTCGTTTTTATTGATGTTTACACTTGCATCGACATCCGGACCACAAGTGTGTCACCAAACAGTTATATCTACTATATAGTTACACGTAAGACGTTTATGTTTGTACATTTCCTTGGTGACTAAATATGTTTGCTTTTCGATATTTTAGCTGAATGATAATTTCTTTTAGGAAAGTTCAAAGTTCAAAGGCAACAATTTACAAGAAACGGGAAAGTAGTAATATTTAAATTATTGAACAAAAGTTCAATTTGTACTTTTGGGAAATTGAATTAGGCGATACGTCTGAATTACCCATTATTGTAAATTGACATTTCAACCAGGAGTCATGATTAACTTATCTTGTTTCACATAAAAATCGAAGATTTGACTCTAAGAAAATATGATATAAGAGGAAAAAAACAAGAACATTTGAAATTACAGCCACTGATGTCAACACGGGTGAACAGTTTACAAGTGACATAAACAGCGTGTGTACAAACGCAAACTTCGAAACAGCTATTAACACGCACGTACTATTGCAGCAAGGTAATTTACCTTTTTATTATTTATTTTTTCAACTAAGCATGTACCGTACGAGTCTTGTGTATATTTTATTTCATTATCTAAACATCAATAATAATATCAAAGGCAGATTTTTACTTCGAAAGATTGAGTACATTATGTGTACTCTCTAAAAAAGGTACATCTCATTTCAAAATTTGTTACTATTTAAAGATCTTCGAGCAAATAAAGCATCAGTTCAGTTCAATCTGAAGAGTATATTGATTACACCAACTCTGGCTGCGTTTATGTTAGCTCACATGCAGATTTGTTTTGTTTAGATAAAAGTAAAAACTTTCTTACCATACATAAACAGAGCTGGCATAAACAGCCATTTTCAGTCGTCAGTTATTCTTGTCCGTTTTTTTTCAAGGTCAAGGACGCAGCTTCTATTCTTGGTATGAGGTCCAGCTGTACTTTTTTGTTTACTGATTTAAGTTTATGTGGTCGAGGAAAGCGATTAACTTGACACTTCATAGCAATAAATAGACAAACAAATGAACTGACTAACAAGCCAACCAAGAACCAATGAAAAAGACGAACGAACAAGAAAAAGGGAAGCAAGCAACAACGGATGAACTTTATATATCAAAATGAAAAAAAAATCTTTTCCCCCGTTTTTAATCTATTCCGAACATTTTGGTTCTAAATATACAGTTTAAAATTTTACAATTAAGGTTTAGAGACTTCAGCTGCTGTCAATTGCCCGGACGATATACTTGGAAACTATGCGGTCAGTTACACAGACGTCGACGGTAAATCAATTTCGGGGTCACAGATGGACTCTTGTAATGACACTACGCTCATGGTCTTCAATAACTCAGACTCCAACACGAAACTGGCTTTTACAAGTAAGTTGCGAGAGTTCAAGTTTAAATATTTGTCAAAGACGTAAAATTTTGAAAGATTAGTCCGAAAGTATCTTTTGTGACATATCTCATGTTTAAGATACTTTTTAAGCTATGTCTCTGCTAAAAAGACATGCTGCCTTTCTGTATTGCATTGCAACACAATACACATTTAACTAGTAAATGTTGTTTGGACGAGACAATGAATATAGGTCCTATGTTTCAGCGTTTTGCAAAAGAACATATATTTATTGTCTCGTCGAAACAACAAAGAGTGTCTCTGGATCTGGGATGGTTGCTTATTCTTCTAAAACTGTCTCCCAACAAGGTGAACATACATTGTAAAGAAGTTCTTCATAGGGCGTTAGTCATAAAGGCAACCAGTACGGATGATAAATAACTAGAAAGATGAAGTCTACAGGCAATTTTGTCAGTTTACGGCATTATAGTTGCTAACATAGTCATGATATCAGAACAATTCTACTTTCCGTCTAGTTGACTATATACCAGCTGTAGTAATATGGCGTTTACTGTCTGTTATTAATAATATCTTTACTGTTATTTTAGATGATAACACCGCTCAGTGTCTTCATTCCGTGACGTCAGGTTCCAGCGTTTACGTTCACACCTACAACACCGATGTGACGGCCGCTGATAATACTAACACCTTTAGAATTGCCTGCTGGGTATACATTTTTTCCTTAATTGAACTATTATATATTTCATATCATAAGGGTCAGGAATAAAAGTCAATTTTCATCAATAGCACAGGCGCTAGCAAATACTCTTCGGTGTTCTATTAAACTCCCGCTTTTCACCTATTATGTAGAAGTAACTGTATACTCAATATTGAATTAGTCAAGCACCTGAGGTCAATTCAATAAGAGTAGTGGAAAGGTAGGTGGTCATTGATCGGACGGCGGCTAACCAGAATAGCACCTCAAAGGGCAGTTTACAGAACTTGTAACATCGAAGCGTGTGCAACAGCATCTGATAGTATCTAATCCTAAACTCGAATGAGTGTAGGTGTCAAATGGTAAATACAATTCTACTGCTGCATTCATAATGAATGAAAACGCCATGGGACATAAGAAATGTATGTCTTTCTTTACCGTCTTACCAAAATTGATATAGCTGCCTTGCTCTTTTATTTTGAATTTGTTTTCGATATGCTGTATTTGATTTTCTTTTGCATCATCCTGCCTTATGACTGAGTTACTAAACACAGTGATAGATGACCATGGCTGGAGTCCATTGGCCAGTCAGTTGACAGCCGCTCTGAAATATACACCCGAATACATATATATATATATATATCTAATGATTTATACATAATCAATAAACATTTCATAATTTACAGGTGATACAGAATTCCGGAAGTCAAGTGCAAGCAACGGTGTATCCTAATGAGTGTGTCCAAGGTCAAAGTTCAACATCCGTGCCATATGGCGGCCAAGAATTTGTTTGTTCCCCTTACTGTAAGAAACTAATATACCTCTTTGTTGTTGTTTTTTAAATATATAAATTCAAACAACTTGACTACACAAACATATACTTTAATAAATTGATAATTTAAAGCACATAGAAATGAATGAATATTAAAAAAATATTATCAATGAAAACTTTTAGAATACTGTATGGTATCTTTCTTAACAACCATTAAAGCCTGTATGTTACATGAATAATTCTTGACCTAGATATGGGGACCATAGTCGTCTACAACACAAACATATGAATATAAAAATATTGTAGTATATGCATAATAATGCAATAAACACACAATAATGCTGCTGATAATATAATAATTAGTTAAAATAAAACAAAGATGATGATGTTGTTATTGTTGTTGTTGTCGATGATACTGATAATGTAAATATAGCAACATTTAATAAATGTGATAATTATATTGATAACATTTTTCAAACTAAACGGGTTAATTGTAAAGTTTGGCTCTAGTATCAACAAGATCAACTTTTCAAAACGATTCATTTTGCTGTGAATAAGGACTGATTTTTTACAATTGAAATTTTAATCTTGCTCACATGATCAACTAAATGAGATTTTTATTGTTATATTTCAGTCACCTGTCGTAAGTTGATATTTCCAGCTTGTACTGTCTATTTTTCCAAATTCTTTCTTGCTTAGACTTAATTAGAAACGTTGATAAACATAAAGTATACTTCTAAAAAAACCAAATGCATATTAATGCTTATTTTGAAATTAAGAATGAACATACAAGTATGATTTTGTTAAACAAAACACCGGAACTGGCTACAGCCTGAAGCCTGCTGTAACACCAAAACTATTCGCACCTAGGTCTTCCGAGTGAACAGAAGGTAGTTAAACCCCTACCCTCAATTGACTGTGCCTCAGCACACCCGTGCAGTCTGATCATGGTCTGCACTATTCGTCACTCAGCGCTGAATACTTTGGCCTGCTAAAAGCCTTACTATGCTAAATATCTAAATTGGACTTGGCTATATTTCATTAAGGACAGATCCATTAATTGTTCATGGGGTGTTTATTGAAAAAAATACTCTCTAACAACAAGGTAAGGCAAATGAAATTTTCTTTAATTCTGCTTGTATTTATAATTAATTTTGTTTCTGCTTAGCTCTGAACCAAGCAACTACTTCTGAAGGAATCGCCGCTGGGGTGATAGTTCTAATAGTTCTAGGAGTTATCGCAGCCATCTTCATCATCATCATCATTATACTGTATATAAAGAAACTGAAAACTGAGAGAAGACTTTACCGGGAAAATGATGTTGAGAAAAAAGAAATGATGAGAGGTAATCTGTACGAGGGTTGTTTAAAATGTTTTGTAAATAAAGATTTAGTCTGGTTTTTTAAGACCTCCTAGATTGAAAACGCTTAGATTGATGAAAATTAAATTTAGATGATACATAAACATATGTAAGCATACCAGTTATCTTCAAGTAAATATATGCAAGAAACACAGTGGAATGAAAGCGCCACATCCACCTTAACATTACAGAATATCATGATTTAGTTTTACTGCGAATAGTCAGTTATGGCATTGGAATAACTTTTAAACGTCAAGCTTAAGAAGAGAGCGTTTGAATTATAAGAAGTCATTTTTTTTTAAATCGAGAATTAATTGTTTTCCCAGGGGAATCTCCCGCGGAAAGCTTGCATCCAGATGACATAAGCAAGGAGAAATCTACAAAAGAGAAGGACTTCAGGTATGAAAAGACATCAACTAAAAAGTAATCAACTTGTTATAATCGCATAGTTTACTCGAAGGCGTAATGAAAAAAATATAAATGCCTTTGCAATGGAGTCTATCCCTAAATATTTAAACAAAAATGAAAAAACAAATCTTCAAAAGATTCAGGGAGAAAGTTAGACAGTAATGATATAAAAAGTCATACAGAGAGACAAAAAAGACAGAGCAAAAAAGAATTTGAGATCTTTTCTGTTGCATTTGAAGTTCTGTATAAAGAATTTGAGATCTTTTCTATTGCATTTAAAGTTCTGTTAGAAATTTTGTGATGTGATATCTAAAAGAACTGCTAATTGCAACTGGGAAGTGTTATTACAGATTAACACACAAAGACTGGCAGAAACAGCTGGACAAAAAGACACGAGAGCACACATTTGACCTTACTGAAGTAAAGAAACCTTCGCAGAAATTGAAAGAAGGGAAAGTAGGGGTGAGGACCCAATTTTTCAATATTAATTGGAATTAACACTGTCAAAATGTGTAGGTATTTAATGTTTACCATAAACAACAACAACAAAAAACTTATATTGTGACAAAGGAAACTTTTATTTCTTTAGAAGAAATGTGCATGTATAAACGAAAATGCTCTTTTGTATATAGTAATATTACGTATACACATATCTAAAAAGGTGTTAATTGTCACAAGCAAAATATTTATACACCTAAAGAGCAAAAATATATAAAATGATACATCAGTGGTTGTTCAGACGTTTGTATTTTGAATCGTTTGCACTATCTTTAAGGAGCAAGACGTAACAACTCCTGTGGTCCCGCCTATTGAGTTTCCCCCTGGAAAGAAGCCGATTCCTCCGACAACTCCGAGACCCGACGAGACGGACACGGTAAGAAGTTGAAAGGTTTAATGTTTCTTCCTGTAGTCAGAATAAAAAACTGCTAGACGTTTGAAGAGTGTATGTAGAGACAATGCAAAACTATTGTATCTCCTTATTTTTGTTGTAGTTACATCAATTTTGAACGGAACCCTCGATTTGCGATCTAGCGGTAATGCAATGGTTTGATAACTGATTTAGTTACAAGTTTAACCATGCTTATGTACAGTTACTTTAGTAATAGTCTTTTAGATGTGGTCGAAGCGTAAAACGCCGGACAGCTGGGCCGTGGGTCAATGCTTCGAGATAGTCAGGGATCAGAATCCCTGTTGCTTTCAGCAGTCTTCTACTGCCGGAGTGAGTCGTACTGGTTTGAAACCGGGAAACATTCATGGACTTGAGTAAATTTAAATTGTCATAACATGTTTTTCAATCATTTTTTTCTTTTAAACATTGTAGCAACTGCTCAGAATAAAGAAAGAAAGAGAACGAAAGGAAAAAGAAAAACTCGAGAAAAAGAAGAAGGAAAAAGAAACAAAAGACGTGAAAGAAAAAACAGAAGAAAAACCTGATGAAGAAAAGGTGGATAAAGTAAGTATGTCTGTAATATTACTGTAAATGTAAAAAAATATGTTGATTAAACCTGTTGCATTACTGGGTAGTGACTATACAATATAGATTTTTAGTTATGTATGTGACGTTAGCACAACATACGACATTCGACAGTCAGGATAGCACAACATTAAAAACCAAATTATTTCAAATTTTTGAATGTCGTATGTCGAATGTCGTGCTGGCAGCACGTTCAAATTTCATGTGTTTCGAATGTCGTGCTAGCACGCAAATGATTTTAAAATTTGAATGTCGTATGTCGAATATCGTGCTAGCACACCATTAAAACAAGATGATTTTAATTTTGAATGTCGTATGTCAAATGTCGTATGTTGGGCTAACTTGAAAGAGCTATGAAATAAAGACTTTTCATTAAGAATGCCTATAAAAGGACTTTTGCTTAAAAGTGACTTTGAAATATACACTTTTGCTTAAAACTGACTTTAAAATATAGACTTTTGGTTTAAAGTGACTATAAAATATAGACATGATTCATTGTGACTATTAAATATTGACTTTTAATTCATTGTGACTACAAAATATAGACGGTTAAGAGTTACTACAAAATACGTTTTTGGTTAAGAGTGACTATGAAATATAGATTTTTAGTTAAGAGTGACACTAACATATTGTCGTTTAGTTAAAATGTCTCTCAGTTATAGACTTAAGTTGAGATTGCCTACATAATTAATCTAGACTTTGAGTTAAGTTTATTTTAACTGTGACTAGTTCTAATTGATTAAAGAAATGACAATTTTCTCATCGAATTCATTCCTTACATAATTTTATACGTTAAATATTAGCAACATTGCATGAGGTTTATATATTTGTACAATCGGGCAAAATCTAGTGTACATTTCGACGAAATTCTCTGTTAAAATCACACGCTGACAATCACTGTTGAACAGATCAGCAATATCTGCTTTACAGGTAGACTAAGTCCTCGGTAAAGCTCGGCAGTGTACGCTGCTCGTATCGGCAAATTCTGCGGTGACATTGTAGGCGGGAACATGTAGCCTATGTATGTATGCAAATAACATTTATTTTTACTTACAGGTGATAAAGCATGTGAGACCTTCTTCATCTAGCGATGAATACGAGGTAAACTTTCTGTCTCTTTAGCAGTTGTAGATATAGCCTTTGGTTGTACTAAATTACTCTTCAAGCCGTTGTCTTGTCAATATTATCAGAACATTTAAAACTTCTTTTTTGTGTTAATATCCTCAAAATTGGTGGTGGTGATGTAAGCGGTGCTGGTATGACTGTTTCACAATTATGATTGACTGTTCTACTGTCTTTCAGACCGACGATTCTGAGAAAGAAGAGCGTATAAAGAAGCTACTGGAGAAGGTTAGACTCTGTTTTTTTTCTCAAAATGATTAAAATAAACACTTCTTACATATAAAATATTCGTCAACAAGAATTTAATGTACTTAATTGTACTTAATTTATTAGTACTGTACAAAGACTCACAAATTTGCGAGTCGAATTTAATTTTAAAAAATCAAGGAATTTATCTAATGTATTATTCTCAGCTCTAATAAATACTAAAATACTAGAAAATTGTAGACTTGTTTGTTTTTCTGAGAATCTTACTTGGTTACCTACAGGTTTGCTTATTGTTCTGAAATTGTTAGTGGTAACCTAGAGTCTTGTTTGTTGTTCTGAGCATATAATTTGTAAACTACCGTCTTGTTTGTTCTTCTCAAATTCTAACTTATAAATTACAGGCTTGCTTATTATTCTGAGAATCTTACTTGGTAAACTACAGACTCGCTTATTGTTTTGAAATTCTAACTGGTAATCTACAGACTTGTGTGTTGTTCTGAAAATATAATTGGTAAAGTACAGACATGATTATTGCTCTGATTTCATACTTGTAAACTACCGTGTTGATTTTCTTCTCAAATTCTAACTTATAAAGTACTGACTTGCATATTGCTGTGATTTCATACTTGTAAACTACCGTCTTGTTCATTCTTCTCAAATTCTAACTTATAAAGTACAGACTTGATTATTGCTCTGATTTCATACTTGTAAACTACCGTGTTGATTTTCTTCTCAAATTCTAACTTATAAAGTACTGACTTGCATATTGCTGTGTTTTCATACATGCAAACTACCGTCTTGTTCATTCTTCTCAAATTCTAACTTATAAAGTACAGACTTGATTATTGCTCTGATTTCATACTTGTAAACTACCGTGTTGTTTTTCTTCTCAAATTCTAACTTATAAAGTACAGACTTGCATATTGCTGTGTTTTCATACTTGTAAACTACCGTCTTGTTTGTTCTTCTCAAATTCTAACTATTAAATAACAGACTTGCTTATTATTCTGAGAATTTTACTTGGTAAACTACAGATTCGCTTATTGTTTTGAAATTCTAACTGGTAATCTACAGACTTCTGTGTTGTTCTGAGAAAATAATTTGTAAAGTACAGACCACTGTTTTTGCTTAGATTTCATACTTGTAAACTACAGTCTTGTTTGTTGCTCTAAATTCTAACTTATAAATTACACACTTGCTTATTGTTCTGAGAATCTTACTCGGTAAACTACAGACTTATTGTTCTCAAATTCTGGTAATCTACAGACTTGTATGTTCTGAGAATATTATTGGTAGCCTACAGACTTGTTTATTGTTCTGAGATTCTTACTTATAAACTATAGTCTTGTTTGTTGTTCTCAGATTATAACTTGTAAACAACAAACTTGTTTATTGTTCTGAAAATCTTACTTGGTAAAGTACAGACTTGTTTTGGTGTAGAGGTATAATTGTACCTATTCATAAGAAAGGCGATGTTCATGATCCTTCTAACTATAGAGGGATTACTTTAGTGAATATTATAGCCAAAATTTTCTCTTTAACGCTTAGGAACAGAATAAATAAATGGTGTGAAGATGAAAATATTTTCTGTAATGAACAATTTGGTTTTCGTGATAATCGTTCTACAGCTGACGCCATTTTCTTGCTACATACTATTATTCAAAAAGTTTTATCGAAAAAGGAAAAACTCTGGTGCGCTTTTATCGACTACCAAAGAGCATTTGATACGGTTATTAGAGATGAGCTATGGATAAAATTACTCCAATCTGGCGTTAGCTGTAAAATGATTAACATGATTAAAAATATATATAATAATGTAAAATGCTGTGTGAAAATATCTTCTAGTATGCCTATGTCTGATTTTTTCGATGTAACCTTGGGTTTGAAACAGGGAGAACCACTGTCTCCCTTGCTCTTCATTCTTTTTATCAATGATATTGCTACAAATACTGATATTAATGCAATGACTGACAAAGATCTAGAACTGTTATCTATGTATGTGATACTTTTTGCAGATGACATTGCACTTTTCACAACTGATCCTAATAGCTTACAGGCACAGTTAGACAAAATACATGATTACTCGTTAAAATGGGGTTTAAAAATCAATGTAAATAAGACAAAAATTTGTGTTTTTGAAAAGAGAAGAACTGATCATAACAACGCTTTTTTATAAATAGTGAAAATATTGAAATAGTTGATAATTTCACATATCTTGGTGTTAAATTTTCATACACTGGAAATTTATTAAATGCAGTTAAATCGTTGTCAGACCAGGCCCTGAAGGCATACCATAATCTGATGTTTATTTTTGATACAGTTAAACTCGATATTAAAACCAAATTACAGCTTTTCGATTCTATGGTTGTTCCTATTTTGCTATATGGATCGGAGATATGGGGTGTTTATAATTTTAAAGAAGTAGATAAACTGCATATAAGATTTTTAAAATATTTGTTAGGAGTACGTAAACAGACACCAAATATGGCAGTTTATGGTGAATTAGGGATATTTCCATTGTCTATTGTTGCAAAAGAGAGAGCACTCAAATACTGGTTGAAAATTAAAAATTCTGTAAACATGCCTATTTTTGATGCTTATATAAATCAATGTAATGATATAAATATTTCTTGTTGGGCAAGTCGAATTCATTCCATTTTAGATCACCTCGGATATTCACATATAAGACTTAACTTCGATACAACGTAACAAGTATGAATTATTACCCTTTGTTAAAAAGAACACTACGTGATCAATTTATACAAGAATGGAATACATCGTTAAATAATATATCCAAATTAGATTTTTACAGAAATTTTAAAACAACATTCAGCTATGAAACATATTTAGATAAGATTACCAATGATATGCATAGAAAACATTTGACATGTTTAAGACTTTGTTCACATAATTTAGAGGTAGAACTAGGCAGATATAGTAGATTAAATAGAGAAAATCGCCTATGTAAAATGTGTAATCAAAGTGTAACAGAAACGGAATATCATTTTCTCCTATGTTGTACAAAATACTCAGATATTCGTCAGAAATACCTTGGTAATATATCATGGCCTTCCTTGAATAAATTTAATAATATAATGTCTTGTAACAGCAAAAAGAAATTGATTTTATTATCGAACTTTATTAAAGAAGCTTTTGAATTGCGTAAAAATACCCTTGAAACTGTAACTGTTTCATAAAAGTCTTTGTTTGTATGTATTTGTACTGTTATTACTATTTTGTATTGTATGTCTTTGCCATTTTTCATGTGTTTTCTTTGTAAATGGCCAAAGGCAATTTATTTGCTGATGATGCTAATAAACTTGAAACTTGAAACTTATTTATTGTTCTGAGATTCTTACTTATAAACTATAGTCTTGTTTGTTGTTCTCAGATTCTTACTTGTAAACAACAAACTTGTTTATTGTTCTGAAAATCTTACTTGGTAAAGTACAGACTTGTTTATTTTTTTGAGATTCTTACTTATAAACTATAGTCTTGTTTGTTGTTCTCATATTCTTACTTGTAACTTACAGATTTGTTCGTTGCTCTGAGAATATTATTGGTAAACTACAGACTTGTTTATTATTTTGAAATTCTTACTCGTACACTACAGACTTGTTTGATGTTCTAAGCTTCGTACTGGTAAATTACAAACTTTATTACTTTGAGAATCCTAAGTGTTCTGAGATATTTACTGGTAAACCACAGACTTTTGTGGTACTCTGGCGTTATAAAGTTCTAAGCAGTATTCGAGAGACATATTATTATCACTTGATGTTTTCGAAGAAACTTCATTTGTTGTATGCCAACAATTTGTGAACTTCAGACTGGTTTACCATTGAATGCACTGTTTTTAAAATCGATTTTCAATCGTGATCTAGACAGTGGTAATTTGGTCGCTGAACTTATCCGAACTTTTTGGGTTAAATCCCATGTTTTTGGACTTGAATATACGACTGATCTTCAAACTAGTTTTTTGTTTGCCGTAAATTTAGTATTACAATTTGAGGACCGTCTTCACGTAACACGGTTCCACTTGCGAGGAACAGAATTATTTGTTTTTAAAGATTATGCTTTTTTTGCTCTACAAGACTCTCTCAGATTGCCTGAATTGTTGATCCATGATTTAGATAAGACTGACTAAATATATAATGACTTTTTATGTTATTTGTTGTTCTGGCAGGTTACAGATCATGTAGTTTTCATTTAAAACAGACTGGCTTGTTGCTAATAGATGATGATATATTTTTTAACTGAACAAAATTAAGATTGCGAACTCAAATTATGTAGACCTAAATCGATTCAAGATTTTGTAATGATGTGTTTAGGATTTATATAAAATATGTGTTGCTGTGTCTTTAAGCGCAAGCGACTTCAAGCGGCAAAATATGAGCCCCCGGAAGGTGTGCCTGATGCTACAGTGGTAGGAAAAAAGAAAAAGAGAATACCGTATGGGGTCAGTATCATTTTATTTCTCATTTTCAAAAGATCATAAGAGCAACAGCTAAATGAGCATTACGTTAAGGATTTTTTTCTTTTTTTACAGATATCTAATAATTTTATCCAATAACCAGAAGTGAATGATATTGTGTCACAGCCTCCTTTCTGAATAGTTTGAAAAGGAGTTAGAAACCTCTGCTAACAATAGTTAAATGATATTAGGGATCGGTCAGTTCAAACGTTCGAAAAAGGAAGAGGACTTTGCATACATCATAAATAAAAAAATATATAAATGGATACATAATAAATAAAAAGTAACAGAAAAATGATATATTTTAGGGAGAAGACGTTGGCGACTTAACGAAAAATCTGACGACGAGAGAACAGCAAGAGCTCGCAGACACAAAGCGCCGTCAGCGTAAGAAGGCCATGAAAAGAATGGCAAAAAAGAAATTCAGGAGTCCAAGCGACATAGAAACCTCTGATTCTGAGGCAGAAGGACAGGGTACAAAGCAGCGACATAAGCGACGTAAAGTTGGCGATGCACGTGGACGAGAGGCGCCATTTATCGAAAAGTACCATGTAAAGAAAGATATAGAGAAAGGTCTAGATGAGATAGATTACTGGCACGAAAAAGTGCAACCTACCGTTATTTCAAGCGACGAGGAGGTTAGTTCTGTCTTTTCTGTGAATACTCGCGAAAAAAGAGTTACACTTACCTCAAAATTATTAGAGTGTACCAATTAGATCGCAATGATTTTGCAATATATAGTATATAAATAAATTGTTTGTAGCGAATGTTTCGAAACTGATATATGACCATGATGTATACGAATCTCTTATTTTTACAATTTTGTAAAATAATCATGATTTTTTTTGTTGAAAAAATGTATAGTTGGACGAGGATGGGAATATCATAAAACGGGCAATACAAGTTGCACCAATGGAGACAGCAAAGGCTCTAAAAGGGGAAGCAGAAGAAAGGTCAAGGTCACGCTTCAAACAAATCATTGAAGAGGAAGCAGATATTTGGGCAGCATATGGTTTAAAGGGATTTAAGCTTGGACAGGAGGGTCAGTTACCGGTCGGCTTTCACTTTGATAATGACGGAAATATTGTGGTAGGTACATTTAATTTGATGATATCTTAAAATTCCGTCTATGATAAAACATGTATCAAATTTTTACATGCTTATATCTATATGCAAACATTTTTTCGTAATTAATGGAATACATTTTTGAATACTTAATCATTTACAAGTTTTCTTTTTTTTAAATGAAATCACTATCGATGGTTGAATATATACAAAAGTTTTCAGTGTTATAGAATACAGAAGGAAATGAATTCAGTAAAACATTTGTAAGAATTTGGAATCGTGCTTTGGAATTGTTTTAGAACTTAATCGGATTTTTTTCATGATAACGCAGTGTATTGAAAAGGTCCTTGTGCCATAGCAAGGGTAACATTAAAAACAACAAGAGTTACTTGGTAATATTAATGTAAGTATTTTACCAGAACTGTAAGCTTGAAAGATGAAAAAACCGACCTAACCTGTTACGGGGTCATTAATCGGGGTAATCCATAAATGAGCTCAAACTCATATATAAATTAAAGAAAGGTTGAAGCACGATTTCAAATTCTTACAAATGTATCACTGAATTCATAACCATTGCTGGAAGTCAGGTTTTCGTTTCTAAAGCGAAAGATGACCAGCAATTTTTTTTGTATATGTTAATTTACTATTTAGAAAAAGAAATAAATGGGTGCCTGCATTTCAGCGTGATGTGGATGGAAAGGTCATCCCTAAAGAAGCATTCGCTAAACAGATGGAAAACAGAAAAAAGTTTGGATATGTTTTTAGTATCCCTAGATTAACTAGAAACACTGACGGACGCCCGCTTGGTGTATGTATAAATTGAAATACATGTTTTCGTACATGTATAAATTAAAGTAAAACTCCTCGTACATGTATAAATTCAATTGCAATGTATATGTTTATCAAGAAACACCCACTGAATATATTCAAAGCACACTCTTGTCTGTTCTGCATAAAATAAAATAAAAATCATGTATATGTTATGAATAATGAAAACAAATTAAACAGTTTAGATTATACACATTGACAGTTTCAGAAAGCATGTGGTGAAGGTAAAAGATCAGAAAACTTTCGTCATATTTAAAATAATAATAAATCTTTGTGAGGTATAATTCAACAATTAATCTATGAAACATTTTTATATTGCTATGTAAACATGTTTTATACCCTAGGGTTACAAAGATGATGAATTCGGCCCCACAGCAGAATGGGATTATGGCATCCCGAGTAATAATGAGGAGGATGAGGAACTTAAGAAATCAGAGGTAAAAAAATCAACCAAAATCATTGATACTGGAACCAGACCGTACGTGAATCTCCTTGGCATTTACCGCAGTCTCTCATTAAGCGTTTGGTGCATGTAAGATCCACCGCTTGAAATCCTCATGAATAACTGAATCTGTAATTGAATTGTTCCAGGCCCCGTCAAGTACGGTTATTTTGTTTCTCTCATGCTCAGAAACTTTTGATTGCCAGTGGTAGAGTCACTTAATATCGCCTGCTGTTCTTAACTGCTCGTTACACAAAGGGCAGAATATACTATTCGACGGTTACATTTTTTGGGTCACAAATTCCACCGCTGTGTCTGTTTTATATTTATTACACACTTATTTTTTTGTAAAGATGAAAGACAAATTAAATATTTACAAGTCTATAATGCGAGCAATAACTGTTGTTTCAGTCACATAGACCAGTATCCGGAAAACAAGTGGCGTTCACTATTCAGGACGGACAGAGCATGGAGACAACTCCAATGACAGACTTGAATTATAGTCAGATAAAGGTAGCGTCATTGACGAATTTACTAAATACTAAAATTAAAACTGTTTTCAATTGAACACTATGTTACATGGGTCAGATACTTTTTGGCGAATAAACTGTTAAATAAGGATTTTAGGAAAGTTCAAAATACTTCAATTAGAAAACTCACTTTTTTCAGGGGAGACAACTTGGATCAGCCGAACGCCTAAAGTTAAAGGAACATTTATTTGAACCGAAGAGGGAAAGCGAAGCACAAACAACTGTACCGGTATAGAAATTTTAAAAAATTGTCTACGCCTTTTTATTCAATGTTGAAATATCCTTTTACTGTTACAACTGGGGTCAAAAAGAAGTTATTTGTAAGTTGATAGATTTCAGTGCCAGTGTTGCTAATCATTTATAAGTGCAAAACCGAAAGCTTTCGGCAGCCTTTGTATGTCTATGAAGAAAAAAAACAAAAGAGGCTAAAATACCTTCAAAGTTGTCAGTCAAAATTTACCGTTCAACCAATGTTTCTACACCTTGTTCTAATGGGAAGATAAAAAGAAATGAATACTATCCGCTCTGGATAACTAACACTAGAAAAACCAGGTCTTTTATAGCGTATAACATGTTTTATTTCAGGTTTATTTCAAGGGAACAAAAGGTGTGGTAAAGCCGGAGTCAGTGTATATAGACAACACACAAGTAGAACGTCAAGAGCAGAAGAAAGCTGCACCGTCAGTAAGGCAAAATATGGTGGTGCGATCGGATACATTCGACGATGGTCGTAGGATAAGCCGAAATTCAAGTAGGTTAAGGTTTTTTTACTAGAACTATTAAAACCTATGACAAATAAAGTGAGATTTCTACATCATAACATTTATCTGAGATATATGATTGTTAATTTTCCTTTTAAAAGTAAAATAAGTTTATTGTATCTTTCTATAGGCATTCGTTTCTAAAAAAATTCTAGAAAAGCACTTAACATAAAAATAGTTTAACAGAACGGTGACATTTGTAAAAAATTAAGTATCGTTTTTAAACCAGAAATATCTGAAAAAAAGGAATGATCACACTAATTATATAGCACTAAAGCAGACATTATGACGTAATGTTAGAATCTTATTTTTATGCGCGTATACAGTGCGAGTGTAAATTTGAAATAAGATTAATTTAGATTCCTTTGTACCTTCAAAAATAAGGTGCGGTTTTAACGTTATGAGTTCTAAACTGAAACAACGGTGTAAAAACTTTGACATGATTGAAAAACATTTGCTATATTTTGTTATATTTGTAGAACTACGTTCTTCCTGGTCTGGGCGTGAGGCGAAAATTCCAGCCTTCATACCCGAGGAGGAGGAGGCGACAATGCAGAAAGGCATACAGGTAATTTACACATGTTTGTGTTATGTTTTTTTTAACCTATTGCATAAAGTTTTCTAGAAATATTCTGACTAGAGGCACTCGACCTGGTTATTGAAACATTACTGGCCTTTAATAAATCACCGTCTAATTTTAGAATCTATATTTGATTTGTTTGTTTGTACGTCTAGTGCAGTGTCTTTCTATGAGTTAGAAAACTTAACCATATGTTTCACAATTATTTTAATGTTACACTCAAAACAACAAAACCTACATTTTATTCTGTTTCCTTTCACATATAATTTGTAGTTTGTCATAGTTTATTAGAAAAGTCAGTAGAGAGAACAATTATTATAGCAAGATGTTAGCAAAGCACGCAAATAAATTGCTATGAAAAATAAGAGAACTTTAATGAGTGTAAAACCTGTTCTTTTGTTTCAGGGAATTTCTAGGGGAAAACGAAACATTGGCTCAGATGATGAATTTGTCCTGGTTCCTGGAAGCATGACAAAGGTAAAATAATTCATTATGAGTTATGACTATAAGTCATAACAGCAGTTTAAAACCTAAAAACGCCAGGCTTTACTTTTCTGTATTACACAACAGGCATTTGACGTAAACCGATTATAAACAAAAGTGATGCTAGACGGTTTTAGTTTTATTGAACTAAAGGTCAGTGGGTCCATGTATGTCAATGCACACGTCTACTTTTACCTTAATAAAATTTTTCCAGGTACGTCAAACCATACTTTCATATAATCTTAGTCTGGCGTGTTTGAGGTCTAAGGCAAAGAGCGTATGTAGTTACTAATATATCAGGTGCAAGAGGGCCCCCAAACAAGATGTCTACGTCTGAAAGTTCAAGCAGGAATTATCCTAATAGTAATTGTCCCCTTAATTTTGTTCAACATAAATGACGTATGGTCATACAGTGACATGATGGTGTCAAGTGAATCTGATGTGTCAGTTAAAACATTTTAGAATAATTACCTTTACTTCTGACGTATATATTGTGTATGTTATCATTTACGTCCGACGCAATTCTGTGTATGTTTCCATCAACTTTACGTCTGATGTATATTTGTGTATGTTATCATTAACGTCCGATGCAAGTCTTTGTATGTTAGAATTAACGTCCAACGCAGGTCGTGTAAGTTGATATTGTAAGTGTCAGTTTTACATCTGACGTAATTTTATATATGTTATAATTAATTGTACGTCTGACTTTAAATTCTGTATGAAACTTTTTTGTCTTAGGTGATTTTATGTAAATTTTGATCAATTTAACGTCAGACGTAACATTTTATTTATGCTATTAAGTTTGTGCAGAATAACTGTGATATCTGTCTTTTTAAACAAAATGAAGTAATAACATTTGTTGAGAATTCATATGTTCAGTATTTTTAATTAAAGTTTTATTATTCGACACTTTTTATTTTCCGATGCACTATAATTTACACTGTTTTATTCCCGCAATTATTTTTTTTTTTCAGCAAGGACTTTTCACATACCTTTTGTTCTTATTCTTCACTAGTATGATTTTACACTTATAAACAAACTACCATAATTAGTTCACTTTTTTGTGTCTTTTTTTAACATAGTTGAATAAACCACCAGAAACAATTGATTCCCATCTTGCTACTCACTGGTGTACAAGATTTGAACGTCAGGGGCACCTGCGATCACGTGAGGAGACGGAATTAAGGGATCTCAACATGCGGACGGCTCCGTCGTCCCATAGACCATTTTCAGGGGACGATAGAAGAATGAGGCATTTGATACCAGAATTCTACCCTGATAAGAAATACTTTGACCACTACCTGGAAGCTGAGAGTACGTACCGTTATTTGTACTTTCTAAGGCGGTGACATTTATAACCAGACTTTAGCCAATCAAAAGAGACTATGTCTGATCTTTCAACTATATTGATTAATTATGGATATCAACTGTCTGATAAAGTAAATTTTTTTCTTATTTATTTATTTATTTGTTTTGGATATATATTGTCGTAGGTATTCATAACAGACATTAACGCTAAGAAAGTTTACCTAATAAGGTACTACTGCATCTACTAAAATAGTGGCATTCACACCTGTATTTAGAACAGCTCATAACATATCAGAAAATGGTAGTTTAGATATGTAAATACACCCAAACTAAGCTAAAATCTTTGGTTATAACTAAAACATATTACAAACGATTATGTTTGGTTCTTCTTAAAGGACTTCCAACAAACGCTACTGTTGAAACTCGTGGGCTTGCAAGCCATGGCATAGAATTTCTAAAAGAACGTGCTGAATACTGGAAAGAGCATGAGCCGATAAATCCTCCTCCACCGCCATCTGAACTCGCCCTACGTCTTTCACGCAATGCACAGTCACATAATAGCAGCAGACTCTGGAGTACATTCGATCATGTCGTCTGCTCGGGGTCGTCCTCATAGCGCAGACGACGCGCAGGATTCGAATAGAACTGGACCAGAGCATTCTGTAAGACTTCCCGCCCTGAATAGTAATAGATCAGTCCAAAACTGCTGGACCACAGGATGAAGACGTCTCCGAAAGAAGACCACCAACAGGACAATCTGAGTTCGCCCCAAGTCCTACTAAACTAGAATCTAACAAGACGGAAAAAACTGTTACAATAGATGAGTCTCCACGCAAACTTGACAAGGTGAAAACTGAGGTTCCAAAACCTGAAAACTTAAAATCAGATACGACAGTGAAAGGACAAAACGTTTCTGAAGAGTATCTTTTGCCAGGAAACGTTCTTTCAATTTCTGATACCTAGATATCCATTTATTTATTCTGTTTTGTCAACTAGACAAAATAAGTGACATTGTTTAAGCTTCTGTATTCAAATAATAATATATTTTATAACTGGCATTAGCTGGCAACAGTATTTTAAACTCTATTTAAATGTTTATCAAGGATTTAAGGTTAAGTTAAATATCAGATTGAAAAATGGGACTTCGCTTTCAGTAAAATATTTAGTGCAAAAATGCTTAAATGTTTCTAATCAAAATTTGTATGTAATAAATGTCAACGTGTTTTTAATCACATGTAATGTGTCAACCTATGATTATTTAAATGTGCTTTATAATATTATGTTTGATTAAAATCTATTTAATTTATCTGTGTCGAAAGGACGGTAACAGTGAATTACCTGCGTTAGACATCAATATGGAGTAAGAAAATACAGCCCCTTCACAATCACAGTAAGGTGTTTAGCACAAAGAGTCTTAGTACAGTGCCGCTCTTTTTTCAGAGATCTTGGCTCTCTTACAATAGCAGTATGGCCTGTAAAAAGCCTTATTGACATCCCGCTGTATTTTTAGAGATGATAAGCTTCTCACATTCACTCTTTGGCCCGTAAAGAGTCTGTATACAATCACAAATAATTTTCAGGGAAGATAACCCTCTCAAAATAACACTTTAACCTGCAAAGAATCTTAGAACACGCATTATTTTCAGGAAGGATAGCTTTCTCACAAAAACATTATGGCCCGTAAAGACACTTAGAGTATCCCACTCTATTTTCAGAAACAATAGCACTCTCACAATAACACTTTGGCCCATAAAGAGTCTTTGCACAATTTTCAGGGAGGATTAGCCTCTTACAATAACAATTTGTAGTCTGAGCAGAATCACGGATTGTTTTCGAGAGGATAGCCCTCTTATGATAACAGTATGGTCTGTAAAGAGACTTTGTGAAATCCCGCTCTATTTTCAGAATGATAAGCCTCTCACAATAACACTTTGATCCGTAAAGAGTCTTTGTACAATCACGCATAGATTTCAAAGAGGATAACCCTCTTACAAAAACACTTTGGCCTGTAATGAGACTTAGTACAATCAAGCATTATTTTCAGAGATGGTCAGCCTCTCACAATAACATTTTGGCCCGTAAAGAGTCCTTGTACAATCACGCCTAAGGTTTAGGGAGGATAACCCTCTCACAATAACACTAGTAGTACCTTGGCTTGTTAAAAGTCTTAGAACAATTACGCATTATTTAAAAAAAAAACAGTACGGCACGTTAGATAGACTTAGTACCATCAAGCTCTGTTTTCAGAGAGTATAGCCCGTCCACAATAACAAAATAGCCGTATGGGGACTGAGTACAAACATGCTCTTTTTCTAGGAAGTATTGCCCCCTCACAATAACAGTATGGCCCGCAAATAGTCCTAGCACATTCAGGATCTAAATTCGTTGAAGAGAGCCCTCTCACAATAACTATATGGCCCGTTAAGACTCTTAGGACAATCAAGCATTATTTTCAGAGAAGATAGCCCTCCCATAATAACAGTATAGTCTGTAAAGAGAGTTAGCACCATCATACTCTATTTGAAGGGAGGATAAGCCTCTCACAATAAGAGTATAGTCCGTAAACAGACTTAGCTAAAAGACGCTCTATACTCAGAGGTGCTAAGGAGACTTCCACAACATCACCCTTATTTTCAGAGATGGTAGCCACCTAACAATAACAGTTTGGTCTGTAAAGGACCTAATACGATCACCCTTATTTTCAGAGATGGAGCCCCCTAACAAAAACAGTTAGGTCGTAAAGAAATCTAACACAATCACGCTTATTTTCAGAGATGATCACCCCCCCTTACAATAACAGTTAGGTCTGTAAAGAGACCTAACACCATCAAGCTTTATTTTCAGTATGATGCGCCTCTTCCCCTCCCCGAGACAACAAGAGTTAGGTCTTTAAAGATTTCTTACACCATCACGCTTATTTTCATATAGCCCTATCGCAATTACAGTCTATCACAATAACAGTTAGGTGTGTCAAGAGACTTAGTACCATCACGCTCTATTTTCTATTTTCAGAGATTACAACCCCACTTACAATCATAGTAAGATACGTAAAGAGATCTAACACCATCACTCTGATTTTTTCAAAGATTATCACATCCCTAATAATAACCGTTAGGGCTGTAAAGAGACCTAGCACCATCATGCTCTATTCTCACAACAGCAGTAAGGTGTGTAAAGAGACTTAGCACCACTACGCTTTATTTTCTATTTTGAGAGTTATAGTCCCCCTAACTATCATAGTAAGATACGTGAAGAGACCTAACACCATCACCCTTATCTTTTCGAAGATAATCACTTCCCTGACAATAACCGTTAGGTCTGTAAAGAGATCTAACACCATCACCCTTGTTTTCAGAAATGATCACCCCTCTCACAATAACCGTTAGGTCTGTAAGGAGACCTAACACCATCACCCTTGTTTTCAGAGATGATCACCCCTCTCGCAATAACCGTTAGGTCTGTAAAGACACCTAACTCCATCACACTTATTTTCAGAAATGATCACCCCTCTCACAATAACCGTTAGGTCTGTAAAGAGATCTAACACCATCCCTCTTATTTTCAGAAATGATCACCCCTCTCACAATAACCGTTAGGTCTGTAAAGAGATCTAACACCATCCCTCTTATTTTCAGAAATGATCACCCCTCTCACAATAACCGTTAGGTCTGTAAAGAGACCTAACACCATCCCTCTTATTTTCAGAAATGATCACCCCTCTCACAATAACCGTTAGGTCTGTAAAGACACCTAACTCCATCACACTTATTTTCAGAAATGATCACCCCTCTCACAATAACCGTTAGGTCTGTAAAGAGACCTAACATCATCACACTTATTTTCAGAAATGATCACCCCTCTCACAATAACCGTTAGGTCTGTAAAGACAACTAACTCCATCACACTTATTTTCAGAAATGATCACCCCTCTCACAATAACCGTTACGTCTGTAAAGAGACCTAACTCCATCACACTTATTTTCAGAGATGATCACCCCTCTCACGAGTAAAGAGACTTAGCGACATCGCGCTCTGTTTTCTTTTTTTAGAAATTATTGCCCACCTAGAAATCACAGCATGGTATGTACAGAGACCTAACGCCATCATCCTTTTTTTCAGAGATGATCACCCCCACTAACACTAACAGTTAGGTCTGTAAAGAAACCTAACACCAACACGCTCTATTTTCAGAGATGTTAACCCTCTCACGATTACAGTCAGGTGAGTAAAGAGACCTACACAAATCAGGATGATCCCTTAATGTTCAGAGAATGATCAATAACCCACTAGCACCATCAATAATAGTTAAGGTCCCATGTAAATTTTCAGATGATCACCTTACAACCAGTCAGTCCTTATAATCATTTCTAGAGTATCACACCCCCACTAACAATAACAGTTAGGTCTGTAAAGAGACTTAGCACCATCATGCTCTGTTTTCAGGTATGATAGCCCTCTCACAATAACAGTTAGGTGAGTAAAAAGACGAGATGGTAGCTCAAGAATGTGTATATCTTGAAAATGTGCTACATTGAATTGTTGTTAAAAATTGTCGAGGTTTTCAGTTACATTAAGTATTTAGATCGGTTAGTGCAAATGGTTTATTAAAAGATTTGACAGCAAGTGAATAGATAAATTTCCTAATGACATTTATAAATGCTATGTAAATTTTCAATCATTCAAGATAAGATTTCATTCTGGCTTTCGGATGAAATCTATGTTAACTCCTTTCTGTACACATATTAAACCTGTATTGTGTCCTTTCATTAAACTGGGGTTTACAAATAATTGTGAGTCTTATTTCAATGTTGATACCAATGCTTTAATTCAATCCCTATGTATAAAAACCAGTTAGATCTTTCAATATTTATTTGTGACTCTGACAACTTTTTATGCTTCAGTACTTAATTACCGTTTATATCGGATCAGATATTGATTTTAATCGATAATCTGGCTTTTAAAGTCGATCTGAAGATCACAATGAAGGACTAGCTGAGGCAACAACATAGTCATTTTCTTATCAGATTCTTCTTAAGACGAATACAAAGCTGTGTTTGAAAAGCATGTCAACACATAATATTATGATAGATATTCATGATAACAGTCATTGAAAGAAAGATACTGTTCCATCAGGCTTGTTTTGAAGGAAAAATATATTACTTTCAGTTTCTTTTTAAAATTGATTTTTTATGGGAGCGAAAAAGGGGCAAACATTCTTTTGTTGTAAATATGCAAAACTTTGTAGGTTTCTTATAGGGTGTTGTTGTTGTTGTTTTTTCAGACCCAAAAATAATGATTTTACTTTATATTGTAATAGCTAAGGCTACAAGCTATAAATATGACGTAGAAATAACCCATTTTGATTTTTTTTGAATCCATGAATCTTCAAGTGTCAAGTGTCTACATAAATTTCATTTATCCAATTATCAATAGCTTAATTAGGTGTCGACCAGACATACCAGAGTAAACTTTAGTGAGAATATAATCCTGATCATCAAAGTCGGTGAAAGACAGTTCTCTATTTTTTTCGTTGTTATTGTTGTTAAGTTATTAACTTCATAGAATTTTGAATGTCAAAAAAAAAATAAAAAAAAAAAATAAAAAAAAAATAAACACATATGATATCATTTAATACTGAAGCAAAGATAATTCCTTTGCCTTGCCAGATAGATTTATATGTAGTCAAAAAGGTCAATAATATAATGTTTCTTTCATACAGTAAGCAAACAAATTTCGTTTGTCTGGCCTAATAGATTAAGTATTGAATGTCAAAAAGGCCAGACAAATCATATTTACCTCATGCTGTAAGCAAACTATGTTTCCTTTGCCTCGCCTAATAGATAGTACCAAAAGACCAATTGAACGATGTAGTAACTGTAGAGAAATTTATTTGGCCGTGCCTAACTGTTTGAGTACTCAATGTCTTAAAAATACCCATTTAAGCGGTGTTCATTTCAACATATTATAGACTGTGAAACATATTAAAGAGAACAAAAATGTCATTATTGATTTTAAATTTAATTGATAAACAGAAATAAATCTATGAATACATGCGTCTTTTCATGAAATATATATTAATTTTATATCTTATATTTATCCAATAATGGTCTTCTGAAGGATGTATTATTCCCAGTTTTTAAAGGTCTTTAGTTCATTTTAAAAGAAATCGAATTGACTTTTATAAATATTATAAATAGTGAACTCTGAAAGAAGGAATATTTATTTATCGTTGAATAAAATCGTACAAGTAAGCAATGACTACAGAAATTTCAGGCTCATGTCAGATAAATAAAAAACATGCATATTCATAAAAAAGGCCATGGTTTGCCATAAAGTGACTTTAGTGGTGTAGGCTTATTACGTGTAAGCAAAGAAGCGGGCTGATTTGAACCAGTTTAAGGTCTAAAAATTAATACTTTCTACATCTACTGTTATTGGTGATTGTTCTTCCGTCACGATAAATTAAAGTTAAAAGCTGTCCTCGACAGAGTCAAAACGTAATAATAACAAATTTGTTTTTTATTTTAAATTTTAAAAAAGCTACATACCAGATGTTGGTAAAAATATAAAGCTTAAGGTTAAAGCAACCCCTAAATTCCCCGCCCCCTTTCACTCAGCTCCCCCCCCCCCCCCCCCCCCCGCGCCCCACACACAAAATCTGGTGAAGTGCAAATGAGTGCAACACCTTCTTTGTTTCTCAAACAGAACCGTTGTATGCTATACCGTTTTGTTCTATATCATCAATTTGAGGGGGGGGGGGGTGGGGGGGGGGTGGGGGGGCACTTTTAAGTTATACATAGACTTTATAGAACGAATGAGACAAAATGTCACCTGTTGTGTATTTAAATTATAATGTCAGAAAGATCAATACAGTAGAATAGAATCAAAGAAATGTTTTCAATAAATTCATTTGTAAACAACTGTTCAGATTTCAGATTTATCTTACCAGACATTGGCACTATAAATTATATATATTTGTCAATAGTCAATTGTACATAAGTTTTTCTTTAATATTTGTCTTTTTTTTTAAAATCTTTATACATGAATAATAGACCCTTTCATGTTTTTTTAAGTTCTTTTTTCATCGTACAAGTAAGAAGTTACGCAATAGATATGTCTGTCAAACAGAAGTCAGTTCATAAAAAAAGTAAAAGATATGTTTTAAGCCACAGAATATAAAACAGCTTTAGCATAGTAAAATGTTTAGATATTTCACTGAAGAATAATTCAATAATTTACCATTCAAGTATACAAGCCGATTAAATTAGCTCTGCGTGATTTATTAATTTAATAATGATTTTGCTGATGTCTGCTACATAAAGCGAAAGAATATGTTTCAGTTGTAAAGGTGATATATGACTTTATTTTCACATATAATCGTGATATGAAGGGGATATGATGGACGTCTGTTGTGTTGTACACTTATTCCATGAAATCTGAGGTCAAAATGAAAGGTCCTGTTTTTTCTACCATAGATTATCTACCAAACTGGAAAATAGCCGATTCATTTTACATGGGAACGTTTCTGTTTTAAAGTCCCAAATCAAAACCTCAATAGAAACAGTAAAACGACATATCGTATAATATTGTAAAACCGGGCCATTGTTGGTTCGGACTGTTGGTTATATAGACTCAAGACTTAGCAGAACACAAACACATGGTGACAAAGTTAATTCTTTACAAGAAACTAGTGCACTTTGTCTCTGTAACTGATCTTTGTTTAAAACCTAAGGTTGTTGGAGATTCTTTTTTTAAACATGCAATTTAAAGGAAGAAATTGTAGTAAAGTAAATCTAGGTTTGCTACGTAAATTAAATAAATAACTACTGTGCAAGACTGTTCTTAACTCATTAAATCTTGAATGCGGTAAGTGCTGGTGAATCTACTTCTTGATTGTATTCGAACCAGCGACAGTTGGGTCAGGAACCCTTTTTCTTGACCGATGTTCTCCCTAAGCAAGTTGATTTAATTTTGTTTTGTTTATCCCCTGACTTGGTCGTAACGCCACTATCCTATACTGATATTTGTGATAGTCATCAAAATAGAGCAAATTTAGATCAGAAACAATTTCGAACAGGATATGGGCTTATCATTTTTATCATTGATCCAAGGAATGACCCTTAAATCTGATAGCAATAGATATTCACTCACAAACGTCACCTTCTCTCTCTTTCGCTCTCTCTCTCTCTCTCTCTCTCTCTCTCTCTCTCTCTCTCTCTCTATCTCTGTGTGTGTGTGTGTATGGTGAAAATGTAACTGCACGTGAGGGGTCAGGGAACCATCAAGTCTTTGCCCAGTGAAATTGCTTTGAGGTCTAAATAATATATGGATGTAAATTTGTCTTCGTTATGTTTTCAAAAAGTGCCATTTAATATCTTTTTTAATGATTACGAAGTTTTACAAGACACTAGCACTATACATGTGTAACCTTAGTTCAAACTATGAGAAAAAACATCATTTAAAGAACGATTTCAAAAATCTCACTGAAAAATAATTTCTTGGTGGATTAGCCCGCGACATGTATATAAGCGGCATCTTTTAACATAACTGAACCAACTCACCGAGGGAAGTTACCATTCATGGGGAAATAAGAGGATTTTGTATGGCCGGATTCTAACTATTTACACAAACTGTTGTGCTTAAAAAGATGTATTTGACGTTTATATGTATCAACAAATAATGAATACGTCCCGTATGAAAAGCAATGTAAATGTTGGTTATGAAATTTTGGCTCCGTTCTCTAAAGTCAGGTATAATTGGATTTTCAGAGTGTTTATCACAACCATTGATAATAATTCGCACAATGAACCACAAAAGGAAACTACAAACCCTTTTCTTCATCTGACTAAAACTTTCATGTCTCTTATTCACGTACGATAAAAGCTATAATCGATCGAGACTTTCTAAACTTTTTTTTCAGTTATAATATTGTCGCTGCATTTTCACATAACAAAAAAGAATGGGAAATCATAACTTTTTATAAAAGGACGAGATTCAATACCAAAAAATCTGCATGCACCAATATCAAAGGAAAGTGTGACGTCATTTCAATTAAGAATCAGGAGTTGAGGATAAGAATATTCGTGTTTCGAAGCGCCTGTTAATTAAGTTCTCATTTTTCGTGAAACATTTAAATGGCGAATTAAAAGGATTAAGTTTCCAAAATAAATTTTTTGGCTGATCTTAATGAGATCAGGGAAAACACTGGGCAGAAATAAGAACAAAAAAATCATCAAAATATTTGGAAAGTGTTTGTATTTCTTGTGAAAATGTAACCCAGTTCTTAATCTCTAAAGATATTTATATCTTTGAATATGCAATGTTGTAGTTCTTATTTCTATTCTGTTCCTAGAGTTTTTTAAGGACGAACTCAATATGAATGGAATTTAATGAAGTATATTAGATTTTAAATTTAACAAAGGTGGAATTATGACAGTGTCAGAAGAGTTATATGGAAACATTTAAAAGCCTCCGTTTTTTTTTGAAGAATGTTGGTTCTTACACTCCTGTTGGGATTAAGTTTGGTTCAACAGACTTGTAAGTATCTTTAGTACCACATTGTTTTGCTTCTTCAAACCTAACGAAATCTTGTCCTAAGTTTATCTCTGAACTTTATATATTGTATTTGTTTCATTAAAAAGAGCATTTCTTCTAACTAAAAAGGGGCTTTTGAAAACACTAGAGTATATCTGTTTTGACCTTCTTTCCATCACTTCATTGCAAAACCAGTAATCTTCGTGACTGCATAGACTGTCTTCAATTTGAATTACGGAAGGGAACCCGTCCAGTAATGATATTAATTAACACCTACATAATTTTCATACGTTGTGAAATGCACGACGTTCCGATGCACGTTAGCTGAATTTATTAACATTTCGAAAAAGTCATGTTGTATACAGAGCAATGCTACGGTAGAAATATAGAACCATTTGGGGGAAAAAGTTTGTTCGGCTTGGCCACCAATACATATACGGAGACTCAAACCCATGTCACACGCTGGAAAACCTTGGTACTAGCCACTGATGCTTCCAGGGCAACGACGTTTTGTTCTTACTACCGACCAATGTACGTTATAATCACGGTGTGAAACTTATATAGGATATAGGAGTAAATCTTCGGCCTTCACGTGTCTTTTCCGCTCACGAGAGGCTTTCCGACTATATTTTCTGTTCCTAAATAAGATAAGCGATGGACAAGTATTTATAAAAACCTCTGATAAATAAGACATTTTAGGAAAATCTTATCTGTTGCATTGTGTAGATATGTGTGTATTTCTTAAGTGACAAACGGCTGGTTTTTCCTCGATTTTATGTCTCTGAAGGAATGATCTTTTTCTTGTATTATAAAAAAAAATATTTGTCATTCGTAGAATTAGCAAACTGTCGATATATTATTGTGTTACAAATAACGTGATAATTTATTTGTATACACTGTATTATAGTAGTTGATGATATAATTAAATATTCTTTAATTTGTGATATAATTAACAAAAATAGACAGTTACCCCAATACTCAATATTTCATATATGACTTATTGGCGTTTAAAGACGTCTAACCTCGGTTCATTTATTTTGTAACTTCAAAGTCAGTTACAGTAAACAAACTTCATGAATAATTTGTGTCTAAATGCGCAATGAAGGCTAACTTACGACTGAAAGACATTTTTGCAATGTTGGTAGTTTAAGGCATCTTAAATTATTGACTTTGTTGTATTTACTATTACTTGAAAGAGGTTCGAAGTTACTAAACAAACAGATAGCCGGTGATTTTTTTCTCGTGTGAAAAGTATAAATGCTTATTATTCACTAGCTCTATAGTGAACAATCGAACAAATAGAAAATTATTTGAATAACCTAGACACTCATGCAAACCTGCACACGGACAAGCGGACAGGCCTGCATATGGTAAGAAGAATGTTCGAACGACCAAAAAATACATGTTATTGTTTCAGACATTCAGATTTAATAAACAAATAGTGCTTCATGTGTTCTCTTTTGCAAAATGTAGACAACACGTTTTTGACTGAAATGTGTTGATTTATACAAAAACGATGACAACGTTTGTCCGTAGTTGTATACAACACTTTCTTTTGTCGTTAACACCTTTAAAGATAAAAATAATCCCAGTTGTTGTAAGCCAAAGTTTTACAGGTGTTAATACAATTTAAAGAAGAACATTGCAATGCAGCAGAGCAAACATAGATTAAATAGCGAGACTAACAAAAGTGTTAGGCTGCTATCTGGCCAAATTCATCCACTAGACATCTAGACCGCAAAACATCATGAGGTTAAGCCATCATGTCACTAGCAGCTGCTCATGCGACTCTCTAAAGGAACGAACACGATGTATTAGCTCGGAAACATACTAAAATAAGAAAGCACTGTAGTTATATACGGGCTTTAGATTAAAATTGTCTAAGACCTCATTTACATTTCCCACGGGCGCCGTGATATAACTTAGTCTACCATTTTCCGTAAGTTTTGTGGGCATTGTCGGTGCTCGGGCTAAGGCGTATGTGTTTACTTTGTAAACGTGCATCGTGCCATTTTTTGTAACGGCTTGGGGGAATGACCGGATCCAATCCGTATGAAGCTGCACGGAGAGTGTACGGGTCGTTCAATTTGCACTTCAAAATGCAGTCATCGCGTGGTCTCTGCAAGCTTCCAACGAATATCGTACGAAACCCGTACACGGATGCCGAGGCTGTACGGAGATGATACGGAGACGGTGCAACACCAGCGTCCATGTCCCAAGTATATAAAGAGAAGTTTGCTGAAGTTTTACTGTTGGGCCTGCTACTGTTCCAGGAAGATCAGGGCCGCAATCAACGCCTGTTCCCTTCTACTGACAAGCCTCAACTGCAACCTGAGGTACGCAGCTCTGTGCTTGAGTGGTAGTATCATCTCAGTCAAAAACTAGACGAATTATCAAAAACTGAGGGAAATGGCCAATATTTTAACTCATTGGAAAAATAGTTTGCCTATCTCATGGTCGCCACATGGCCATGGTGCGGCCACTGTGGCGTAACCGCGGGATGACTGAGCGATATATGTGGGATTTCACCGGTACTGCACGGGCACTTAGTGGCAACGTTGCGATAACTGTGCGAGGGCTGTAAGAATGTCTGTCGACCCCACAATCTTCCGACGGCACCATGTCTATCGAGAATCGTTCTTTTACTGCACAATCATAGCGGTGCTAGGTGCGTAGATTGTGCAATGTCATCTGGAGCACGGCTACGGGCTTACGATTTACTTTTTTTTAAAATTTTGTTTATTTTTTGAAAATAAACATTTTAGAGGCTGCGGACCCCGTGAATAAGTCCGAAAATCTCACGTCGACCACCTGCCTTCTCACAGATACTGTACGGAAAAGAAGATACGGGCTATAGAGACACATCTCAGGTCAGATGTAAATGTAGCGTAACGTGTTATTTTTCTCTCCAATTTAAGTCCAATGAAAATCGGACTAGGCCGTTATCTCTTATATCTTGTCTATTTTAGGCTGCCAGTGTACATTCCCAGCCACCTTGGTTGGCACGTGGGTTTCGAGCAACGACGGAACATGGTCCATTAACTCAACACATCTGTTAAACTTCTACACACTCTCCAGTACAACCGGAAACACCGTTGCAGCGGGAAGAAGTCAAGCTGACTTCACTTGTCATGAGAATCAAGGGGACACAAGATATGCTATTAAGTAGGTAGTTGGTAGATGATTCATTCAGCGTTCGAATCAATATTAACCTAATACCTATGATACGTACATATGATAAATCTCTATCTATGCATAAGACTGAGTTTTTTTTACTAGATGTAATCAGCACAAATATTACTTATCTATTTATCCCTGAAAGCCGGTAAATTATGTTTATTTCTCATTTTGTACATTACGATTGGCCATTAAGAACAATGAATTGACACGATGCCGTACCACGATATATCCCATTGATGTCTTGGTCTACCTTATCTTTACAGATCTTAAAAAAAATGCTAAAATAAGTAAATCACATACTGAAATAATAAAAGAAAAGCTTGATTTTAAGCTTACATGTATATGATGCTTACATATCGGTTTGAAGCTAACGGGTATTTGAAGCTTACATGGATGTGAAGCTTACATGTATATGATGCATACATATCGGTTTGAAGCTAACGGGTATTTGAAGCTTACATGGGTGTGTAGCTAACATTTTTGTGAAGCTTACATCTTGGTATGAAACTTACGTGTATGTGAAGCTTACCTCGGTATAAAGCTAACGTGTATGTGAAGCTAACATGTATGTGAAACTTACATGCGTGTGATGCCTACACATTCAAAGACGGCATTACTGTGTCATTTCTTTATGCATTTTTGGAAACATTAATTTTGCGTCAGTATTTTAAATTCATTTAAAGAATGAGATAATTTTTCATCAACCGATTAAGTTTAATCGTTGTTAACATAGAACGAAAATAAAATTACATTCTTTAAATGTCCTTATTCAAATTTGCTTTCGAAATTTTACTGAATAGAATAGATTACAAAGATAATAAAGTTTCAAATGAGATTCTTTATGAAATATAATGTCTCTAAAATGAACAGCTATTTAATTCCTTTAAGTAAAATTAACAAAGAAATGCCCAAAGAATTGAAATAGGTAAATTTCGTCTGTCTAATTCCCTACTCAATGCCTTTATAAAAATGATAATAAAGTGAAAAAATATATGTATGATGCATTGTTGAATAAGTAAACTTGTCAAATATAGCTTATGTACTTCTCCGGACCATTGTTCATTGTTTAAAAAGTAAATATTAACATTCTGTTAGTTTGATAAAATGGCAGGAAGTTATACATAAAATATGCTAGGGAGCCTATTAATAGAAAGAAAGAAAGAAAAAAAGAAAGAAAGGGAAAGGGGGCAGGCGGCAAACGGAGAGACGGTCAGACAGACAGACAGACAGATGGATAGATAAAAAAGTTGGTGGGCATGCGGGCGGGCGGATGGTCTGACGGACGGACAGATTAGATTTGATTAGACAGATAATTAGACAGATATTTATGAAAAACTTTGACAGTTTCAAAAGTGCTTATTCAAATATTTTATTTTCTTTCACAGGTCCGAAGAATTTCGGCTTCTTGGTGCAGACAGGTCAGTTTACACGTGTATTGACATCAGAGAACTTTCTGAGAACAAACTAATATACTACCATGCCACAGGTATGTATTTGACATGTAATTACCACTGAATATAGTAATTTACGTCCATTTCAGCTTATCTTTAAAAACAGCCATGGGATGAAAACATGATTTTGACAACTAAATTATAGCCAACTGAATTTTTAGAAAATTTGAAGTTAGGAGTTTACAAAATTGGTTGGGTTCACTAGTCAACTTGACTGACTCTATGTAGATTTCAAACTGTCAATCTTAATGGCATAAATATAAATAATTCATGGTTTATGGATATTTCCTTTTTGTAGTTTTGGTAGAGTAATCGTAAAAGCTTTAAAGCATCTGTCAAACTTTAACTAACCTAGAAATCAGTCTACAGGACACAATGCCCCTGGGGTATTTTTTCCCAAGGCAAGATGTGGGATGTGGGTTGTGGGTTGTCAAGGTGTCTGTAAATTAATTGAAAACCTTCAGGTACGCAAGCTTACTTGCTTGCAATTATTATGTAATGTTTTATGATCCTGGGTGCAATAGTATAGGCTGAGTGTATGAGACAAAGGTTTTGGTTGCAATTTTCACCAAGTCAAGGGCCATAACTCCACATTGATAGATGGAAACGAAAAACCCCAGGTGCACAATTTCACTTGCTGATATATATCAGTGAAACAGTGTTGACTGAGCGCACAACACTAACCTTTTAGTACTTTTTTCACGAAATCAAGGGCCATAACTCTGCTCTCAATAAAAGGATGGAGACGCAAAACCCAAGGTGAGCAACATCGTTTGCTGATCTGTATCCCTGTGAAGTTTCATGACGGTAATGCTAATAGTGCTGGTCGAGCGCACGACACAAACTTTTTGGTATCTATTTTGAATGAATTAAGTTCTTAACTCTGCTTCCTGTGGATGGAAGGAGACAAAACATCCTAGGTGCGCCACTTTACTTGCTTATCTATATCCCCGTAGTTTCATGACCCTACGTGTAAAAGTGGTGGCTGAGGGCGCTACAAACTTTTGGACAGACGGACAGACAGACAAGAGCAAATCTAAGCGCCCCCACTCCAACACTCTAATTGGGAAACAAAAATACACTTCTTATTTTCCAATTTAACAATCATTGTAATCATTCTTATTACCACACACCGTTACAATAGTAATAATTAATTATTTCAGAGGCGGACCCGTCGGGTTTCCAGTTCACAATACAATCGGATTATGACAAAATTTGTAATCTGGACACATACATTGAGCCCTACAACTACCACATAGCCCTCAAATCTGGTAAGATAAAAACTAAAAGAAATAATACTAATGTAATTTTTGACAGTGTATGAACAGGCGTCTCGTTGCATGGAAATTCCGAGTTTTAGTTTTGGTTGTTCCTTTTGAGAATTGTTATTGAGCATCTGGATAAAAAACTGGACCTTGCCATGAATATTTAAAACATAAATGATGTATTTCGGAAAAAAAGTAGTATTTAGTTTTCACTGTCTACCGCCACTGATTTTTTTAAATCCCAGTCTTCCGAAACTTACAGCAATAAAGGGAGAATACTGGCATTTCCTCCCTTTAAGAAAGTAATTTGCTTAAAAAATAATATTAATTCTTTCAGTTCATTTATGTTGTAACTGTTAAATAAAACATACATAATTCTTAATAGAATATATTATCTTTATATTAACAATACGTCATGAAAAGTTGAACTGATTCAAATTACTCGCTAAATGTCTACCGAAGGGAGGTAAGTACCAACAAGACAGAGAATTTAGAAAAAAGAAACTGTCAAATTATTTCTTGACATAATCTTTCTAGGGACAGAAACCACTGCCTTGCAAAACTGCCCTTCTACAATGTTCGGATCATACAATTATGACACGTGCACAGACACGAATTCCAACGACACGAGCGTGGACGTGTGTGACTCGAGACAACAACTGATTTTTAACTATACATTGTGCAACACCCCTCAAATGTATTCGTGTAAGTTAGCATGTTTTGTTGTAACTATATCCAGAAACGATTGTTCTTCACTGAAAAAAAAACTGCAAAAATTCTTAGATTCAAAAAACTTCTCATTTTTATTAGTTTATACCTTGCATTTCCTTCTTTTCTTCAGCCAGTTATTAAAGACAATCACACGTTGTCAGAGGCACTTGATGTTTTCAAGCATGTGGCCGTTAAACTATAACACTTAGAAACCTTTAATTCGGGATACTAAAGTATTTAACGATGCTGTTCAAAGGTGTCCATATTTAAAAACAAACACATCTAGCTGTTCATGTAGCCGTTTGCAAAGACGTAGTTGGCAAAGTCTGAAAAAATACTATTTTGTCATGTTTTGAAGAAGAATTATGATTAACGTTTCTGTCTTTTGTTGCTCTTGATAATGCATTTTATCATATTCCAGTGGAAGGCACTCTTGACTGTGTACACCAAGTGGACAGTGGTTCCATTAGCTATCTGACCTTGTATAACAGAGACAGCACAACTCCAGACAACATCAATTATTACCAGTTTGTTTGTTTGGTATGTTCTCATTTTACATACTTTGTCTGCTCTCATTTAAGGTTTGTTTCAAGAGGCTAACAATTTTTCGATTCCACATTTTTTCATCAAGTTCATTTACAGGCAAGCCGGCACAGAACAACGGATTGTCAATCATGACGATCCAGATTCAATCCCCATCAGGGCCATCAAAATTTCTCCGTGATAATTGATCATAGACCATGCGTCTATAGGTCATTTGTCCCTCACCTCTGAAGCAAGTGAGGAAGTAATCTGTCACTTGCGGAGAAATTGTTTAGTAAACTGGTTGGATACCCAGGAGCACTGGTTAGGTGTACTGACCGCCGTGATATAACCTTAGCTGTTAAACTGGCGTTAAAACTCAATCAAACCAAATCAAACCAATCATTTACAGGCAAGTATTGCATAACCTACCCATTAGTGTGGAAAATACATTTACTGAACGAGGAATCAGACAAGCCTTCATGAGATAGACTATCAAACCTTTGATTTTCTCTTTCTGGTGTTTCATGCCCAACTTAATGAAATATTTGTTACCGAGTTGATGATTGGATTATAATCTTTACATCAAATGAATACGTTAAATACATTCGTAGCAGTTAATTCAGTTTACTCAAAATGTTTTCTAGCATTAGTGGATGTGTACATTAATATGCGATTCATACATAAACGATTTTAAAGACGTTATTTCTGTATCTAAAACGAGTCAAGAAGCTAGGTGTACTTTCCCTAGCAGGCCTCAATATAATTCAAGATTTGAACCAGTAGGTTTTCTAAAAGCCTCTACAAATGAATGATAAACATTTCAAGTCAAACTCTATATTTTTCAAGGTCAGAAATAAAATTTGTAATATATATTTGTAAAATTTGTAATTTTTGCAAATTTTACATCAGCGTGTTTCAGTGCAAACGAAATGACGAATTGACGAAACATGCCGATCAAAGTTGGTATGCGCTAAACCGTTTACATTTCGTTTTCAGATTTTGTGTTTGCTAAAGTATTTTGATATCTTTTATCGCTGCATTTGGTAATGTACTTGCAGGCCGTCGAATTGTCGGGTAGCACGGTGTACGTGACAGCCACACCAAACAGATGCAATGATAACCAGAATGCCACCACAATAGACAGTCAAGGACAGGCCCTGCAACTTACACCCTACAGTATGTTCACTTGCACATGGTAGCTGCAAGGAAAGTAGCTGAAACTCTTAACATCCATGTTAAATGAAAAATGAAACATATAGCAGACAATCACACCCTGTAACAATCACTCATAAAGCTTGTTACTTTAGAGTTTACCAATGTTAAGGGTCTCATCCATGTTCCCAGCTTTTGTTTTGCTCACCTGTTCTTTTTTATCATTTTCTTTTACTTCTGTTTTTTTTTATTTGCCTATGACTGAAACAGTTTACCATTTATTGTACCACTCACATTCAAAGATAATGTTGACACTTTGCAAGATTACTTTAATCAGTTGGGTGATTTGTTTAACCCTAGATTACTGTATTTTTACTGTAGAAATGTATATAATATCCGTTTTTTTCATCATGTTTAAAATGAGACTTTTTCTTTTATTTCAGATCTTTGCCGTGAGTCCTGTGTTTAACACGTTTATATGGTAACAGCTAAACGTCTATAAAATAAGATACTTATGCTAGTTATCTTCTAAGGTAGAGTACTCGTGTTAAAGACAGGTTACTGCTCTTAGTACATCCACCAGCATAAAGTCATAGTCACTCAAATGAAAATAAAATAATTGTCTTTTAGATGTTATTTCTGACTACAACATCTGTATTTGTTGACTGAATTTGCCTTCAATGTTTTAACTTAATCGTTAAGCTTAAGCTTTGGACGGGATGAAATCTTAAAGGAATGGCAACCAATTTTCTTTCATTTTACGTACATTATACAGCCATAACAACCGACGAACCGTCAAGTTTCGATATCTTACCCATCGTCATCGGCGTGGTAGTGGCATTAGTACTACTGGCGGTCATTGCTCTGATAATATATTGCTGCTGCACCCGAAAATGTCGAAAGAAAAAGGTTTGATATTTGCTTATACAGTCCATTCGCGATGCTACGAATATGCATAGGACCTTGTAGAGTTTTCGTAATATCGCATTTTTCGTAGAATCGTATTTTCATTTTTGCATCTTGTTGATGCTATCGTAAACCGTCAGTGTCGTATATTGTTGTCGTGATAAGTCGCGGTCAATTAAGGGTTAAATAATAAAGATGAACTGCACATTTGATGTCATTTTTATTGCAGATTTAAACTGCAAAATCAATAACGTCAAGCGATCTATTTGAGCTTATTTATCGTCGGTACCGGTTGCCTATATTACCGACGCCCCCTGAAGAGATTAGTTATTTTATGTTGTGGGGTAGTGCAAGGTACAGAAAGCATCCCATTCCAGAGACAGCCCTGGTTCTTTTGCGTGCTCAGTGTATATAGCACTGATACATAGGACCTCGGTTTAACATCTCATCCGAAAGTGATACAACTTGTTCAGATTTTATACCATTTGAATTTTTTGACATGTTAACAATCAAACAAACCCGCTTGTTGTTTGCAGCATATCGTACCACTATTTCTTGGGGGCAATATTTGCTTAGTAACAGTAAAGAGGTGTGAAAACACCTGTCTGACAGCGATTCGCTATATTGCATTTTTATTTCACTGTTATGGGACCGTGATAATTGTTCGCACAATTGCATTTTTCGTTAAATCACATTTTCTTAAATCACATTTTATCTTAATTGAATAAAGAAGAAAAAATGACAGGACCCATCACTATTTCGTAGCACACCGTTATTTCGTTATTCTGTACTGCAATTCGTAGCAGCGCGATTGGACTGTACTTACCACATGTTGTCATATGTAAAGACTAAAAAAAAAAAACAAGGTTGCATGTCGTTTTCAAAAGTACTGCAGTACCTTATATAAAATGCGCGAGATAAAAGCTTTTGAATAAAGAAATTATATACACTATTTCGTAGGAACTATTCACTAAGCTATTTTCTTCATCTCAGTCTATTACAGAAATATACATTTCTTTAAATTTGTGAACAATGACAAAATTATAAATTGCAAAAGGAAGACAAAATGTTGCAGAACAACCTCTTGTTTTTGTATCCTCTATGGTTTCAAAGAGTTATACCTATTTATAAATAGCCTGATGAAGAAGAAGGTGAACCAGAGCCAGATAAAGATGAGGAACAAAAGAAGAAAGAAGAAGAACAGAAGAAATCCGAGAGTCGACGGTCCTCAAAGGCAAGGCTGCAAGAGGAAGAGGAGAACAAATCTATCGATTCTGGTATCAGGTAAAGACTCTTACCATGTCAAATAATTAAAGTTACCGTGTCCATCATTCAATTTACACACTTTTCTGAATAATGAAGGTACTGAAAATTATCAGCTGAATAGCGAGAACTGTATATCCTGACAAGACATCAGGAAAAAAACATTTTGCTGCCAGAAGGGTAGAGTTAAACTAGAGAAAATCTGATTGGAATTAAACATACAATGCTACTTATCAGGTTTGCGAGTACAAATTAAGAGATCAATCAAATGAAAAAGTGAATCTAAACAAAAATTTAGGAAAAATGTTCGAGTAAGTCTATCCATTAGGCCTTAGATAAGTCATTAACCTAAATGACAACAACTTTGCACAAAACTGGCAAAACTCACTTAGTATTAGAAGTATTTAAGTAATACTTATATTGCTTCGATCAGATTTACTCGATAATTAAGATAGTTAAAGCGGAGTAATCGGAAATAGTAAAACTTTAGGCAACAAGTCGAGATGATTTCCCCTGATAAGTTTTGTATAATGTATACGCTATTTGGTAGGAGATTTAGTTGACATCTAACCGCCTGTGTAATGATTAATAAAAAAAAGTTTATGGCATTTTACAGCAAATAGATGCATGTTTTATGTTTATCATTTCTATATGGGAAAAGGGTATTTAAAACTATAATCACTCTTTTAACGAGATGATCTTATTGTTCAAACGCTTTTAGTAAAAAGAATTTTACACACTACCTGCTAGCGAATCACTTATTCGAATAACTCTGCCTTTAGTATAGTGGATGCAACAATATTGTAAACTTGAAATGTTTGTTGCAATAAAAGAAAAAAAAACAATATCTTATGGCTCTCTTACAACCCGTCGTGCGTGCTTAGAGGTCGTGCGTCCTCGGAGTACTTGTCAGGCGTGGCGTTGTCGCAGGATGAAAATTAAATCGCAGCGGACGTACGTAGTAAGTACTTTATGAGTAGGTGTGTCGTGCACTACACATGGGGCCCGCAAGTGGTCTGTACGCCTTTTTGGAAGTAGGAAGAAGTAAGGAGTACGTACGATCTGTACTTGTGTCGCACACAGTGAGTGAGATAAGCGTACGTGTATTGCAAGTGAAGCGTACGTTTTCAGAAATCGTACTTACGAAGTAAAAGAAAAGTAAGAAAAACGTAATAAGCACGGAAGTGTTAAGCACGACACTCGTGCGCCAGATTGATGGAACGCACGGATAGTCAAAATGATATAAAAGGGAATACCGAGACGCTTCATCATTCAACGTTTTGGCTTCCAAAATGGCACTTTCAAGAAGGATGCGCCATCGACTTCTACAGCTGCTTATGCTAGAGGAGGCCGAAGACTATGACGCAATGCTGGCAGTGGTTGCTCGGGATCGCCTGCAAGAGAGGCAAAGAAGAAGGAGGCGTTATTTGGTGAAGCCATGGCTGACCAGAAGGCCTCTGTTTGGCCAGTATGAAACGCTGTTCCAGGAGCTTGACCAACAGTCTGCTGGAGACTACTTTGGGTTCATTCGTATGGATAGGAACGTGTTTGCTGAGGTGCTTCAGCGTGTAGCTCCCCGTATCACCCGAAGTCGACTTTGAACTGAGAGCAGACTGTTAGTATCAGCTTTGATATAGGCGCACGATGCAAAGCAAGTACTTGTGACCAACTTTTATCGCGCTGATCACGTGTGTCGTCTAAGTGTGGCGCACTTCACAAGAACGGTAGAAGTACTCGCCCTGCACTTTGAAAGTAAGATAAACGCACGGAGGAATTGCGCTCACCCCCCTTTTTGTTAACACGTACATTGAAAGCAAGTTGAACGTACGAGTTTCTTGCGTGGTAAGTACGTCTTCGTGGTAAAATACCCTGGAATTTGTGCATGCTTTTCCTGCGTTACACGCACGCCTAGCGCACTTACTCAGTACGTTTGTCTTGCGTGTTACAAGCGTGCTCCAGGCGTTCTAATTGTCGCACACAGGTCGTAGCGAAAAACTGGCTGGCCAGTTTTCGGGCTGCGTGCTTTGCGTCGTGTTTGCGTCCACGAAAAAAGTACGTTCCACGTGCGTGTATCTTACTACTTGGCCATTTTTTTGCACGCAAACCGCACTTAGAAGCACGCAAGACCGGTTGTAAGAGTAGTTTAACTGTATGAAGCGTGAAACTAACATTAGATGTAAGACATAGCTATACTTGACAGTTATTATATTAAAAATAACACGAGGATAAGTTTGAATTTTTGTTTCAGCGAGCCACCTACTACTGGGAGAACAGATTCCAATATTGATGATAACGAAGGTGATTCGAAAGAACAGGAAAATGAATTGGTAATTAATGCAGAGGGCGATAAAGAAATTGAAAACAAAACTTCACGACCATGTTCAGGACAGGTATTTGCAAATAAAGTAAAATGAAGTGTTCTAAAATGCACGATATTGATTACTCGTATTTGTTGATTTTATCAGGTCGGGGCAAAATTGTCAACAACTCTCATTTCCTTTTATGATAAGAATCGTTTTGAAAACATTTCAATAACGTGCATTGCAATTGTATAACAAAATTAACATGTGGCTTGCAGTTGCGTGTCTTCTAATGCATTATAACGCTTGATTTTTTTTCTTACATGTGTACTTTGCCTTTTAACTGCACGGATTGTCCTTTCTTTTTGTGTCCAACATTTTATTATTCTAAGTTTTTGTGGTATTTGATAGATTTTTCTTTGTTATTTTGTTAGTGATTAATATTTTTGTTACAGTAACTTTGCATGACTAGATTGATCAGATTTGTCGTTAGATGATAAACTTTAGATGTTCTAAGGGAAATTTCATTCATTTTATTTCAGCACCAAACCGACGTACGTAGTTGAGAAAAGGTTTTAAGTGTAGACTGTATATCTAGTTACCTACTTAATATAATCTTACCACTGATAAACAGTTTGTTAATCATTTCAACCACATGTAAGACTTTGCAGTCACTTTATGACCTTTACCTTAATTTAGATTAGTCTGACATGAAATCAGGAAATAGGGAATAAAAATTATTTTAACCTAGATTGGCCTATGTAGATCTCACCTCTCTGAAATGTTATATATAATTATTTTATTATGCATTCATAAATTTTACTATATAATTGATAGCATTCAATGGTACATATATCATAAATACTGCACAGATAGGGAAATAAAATATTATTGGTATACAAGTAAAGATTGCAGTCATAATACAGCACATACATGCACTGAGTATTGCCTTATTTCCATTATTATGGTCCTGGACAGCATGTAAACATTGTCATCAAACCCAAGTCTAAAGATAATATTATCGACTTTTCCTACCCCAGTGTCTAGCTTAATTGATGCTTGTATGGACCCGAATTCCAGCAGGACCAAGGGTGCCTTTGAAACATGAGCAACAATTACCTTAAATTGCCAATATTACCTCAAATAGGAATTACTGGTTCTGTTCTGACAGGTGTGTCAGCTGTACAATCAACATTTATCAATCTGGTGAAAACTAAATTAAATAAAATTTCATTGTATCACAGATAGGTCTGATGATAACTAGATCCTAGATCATTTGGTCAAAATTTACTCTTATGGTCGACTGAAGACTCTGACCGTATTTTTCATATGCTTTTCGTACCATGGCTCACATAGATCAGCATCCGTCTCTAACTTTGTCCCGCTTCACCCCTCCCCCTGTTTGATCATGATCTTATCCAGTCTCAGTCCATGTATAAATGTTTTTCAATGACACAAAATATATATAGTATTGTCAAAACATTATGATGGTTCAGATAAGTAATTAGAAATTTGTGAGGTAAAGTTCATTTTGAAGGTGGATGCTTGATAATGCTTGATCTTCGAAAAGTTTGAACGTCTGAGTATGTATGTATTGCAACAAGTTATCCTTAAGTTAAGATTTTTCCCTTTTGTTCATCCCTAAAGTAAGATACGTTACGTTTTTATAGATTTTGAGTTTGTAATGACAACTAACAGTTCATAGAAAAGTGGTTTAGATGTCGGTATTTATAATATAGTGTGACTATAAACTAAAATTCCTACACGATATTTAGTTTTGTTACATTATTAATTACAGCTTGGACTCTTTTAAAACAATCTAGTTATATTTATGACTGTTCATGCTTTCTGTAAAGAAAAAAATATATTTTAAGGTTGATATAAAAGAAGTGGTGTTCATTGCAAAATACATATATCTTCAAAGTCCTGAATGAAGGAAGAAGTTTTTAAAATTTAACCTGTCCTGAATATTGATATCTGAATTCTCAAACATGTCGTTTCTCTTTATGCTTTATTGCTCGGTTATGGCAGTGGCTGCTTCAATAAAGCTGGTTTTCTGTCCGTATTCTCAGTTACCGTCTACAGAGCTGGATTTTTTTGCACAATGCACTAGTTAAATTTGTTTGAAATGTAATCCCTATAAACGTTATATGCATGTATTTATCCGCATTTAGCACCTTTATCGTTGTATTGTCGTTGTGTTGTGCACATTTTTCTCATTTATTTTCTTTGTTTTATTACGAATCGAACTGATTTGTTTTTCGTTTTAACACAGCGTTTATTTCGTTACGCAAAAGTTGTTTCAGGGGATTATTTAGGCAAAAATTATTTTTCAATTTTTATCAGTTTTGAGATATTGTAATTTTGATGCAGGAAATTGAAAACCAAACCACTTACTGTAGTCACATGCTCTCTGTATAACATTAAGGCCGAGACAAACACAAGCAGTTACTTCCCCTGCATTATAAAAACAGATCATTTGGTTTAAAATATTGAAATGTTCTATATAATTTGAATGAATGAATGAATTGCTGTTTTACGCTTTGTACAATTTTCCATATGATATCGAAAAAAGCTTATTTTTGTTAAATTAGCTCTTTAAGATAGTTTTACTATTATTTATATTAATAAATTAGTCGGTTTTGTACGCAAACACTTTATCCTTGATAAAGAAATAAACGGGTATAGTTAAACAATATTTTAAGTGTGGATGTCTTTAATAGCAGCATAGTTACCGTTAACAGGTCTAATCTTTAAACACTTTTGCTTTTGCGGCAGAGATTTCGCCCATTTATTTGCTACGTGATATGTTAACATTGCAATTACTTACTATAACAACTATAAAATTATACAATATTTTTTCTTAAATTATTGTGGTGTTTTACGATTTCAAGGTTTCTAATTGTGCAATGTGAAAAGGTCAATTGATTATTTTTATTAGAATTCCGGTTTGTATTTGCTTTAGAATACTGAATTGAATTTTATTTCAATGGGGCAGAAGATTTCCTTTCAAATATAGTATATTGACGCTACGTTCATCTATTATCATAATTAAATGCTAGCTCAAGTGGCTGGCGTTGGACTTCTACCGCATATTGACTGAAGATATTTTCTGTGTTTTGAATAAATTTCAATAACGCCTTGACATCGATATTGTTCGAATGTAAGTCATTCTTCACATGTGTTAACGTATAGAGTACGTGCAAGTTAGGATAACATGCATTAAAAGGTGTCTTCACAAAATGTGTTAAATAATCCTTTAAAGGTCTGCAAATGAAAGTGAAAAGATAAAAAATATAGATAAACACAGTTAATGTACATACCTACACTTTACACAAGTTTGAGGATTAAATGTTATCAATGGATTTATCAGATTGATATGTTTAAGTGGTTGGGATATGTTTGAGAGATAAATTACTGTTTTAGCGATCTAGGATGTCGGATTTACCACCCAGTACAATTCCTCCAGAGGATGATCAACCCTTGTCACAGAGGAGTGAGGAGGTACGTTTACATAGTCAAACTTTATAAATAAAGAAACCAAGCGTGTTTATACATAGAACAGTCTCAACTAGGATATAATGATGCTAAGTATATGCTTAAAACTGATGGCTTCTGACTCTTATACAGATATAGTTGTCATATACAGATGGTTCTTAAATTATAAAAAGAAATACTAGTAATTCTCGATAGTAACTAAGTATTCTCCGATATATGGCTTTAATAAAGTCTATAGTCTTTTCTAGCCATTATTTTTCAAATGAAAAACTGCTGGTCATCGATGTTAATCTTGTAAAATCGGTGATTCGTTGATGTTTATTGTAAAGTTTACCTGCGTTAGAGATCTTTTTTTTTCACATTACTAAATATATCATAAACTTGAATAACATTTTTTTGAGAGAATGCTTTCTATTTAGGCGAGTTAGTATTGCTAAGTTAAAAGGTCAATGATTGGCGCTAAAAGCAGTTAACTGCTTTTAATGAGAATATATTTTCATATAAACTATAGGAATTTAGCGTACAAACAACTGTATAGGAGGTGTTGGTTCTGCCTACTGATAGCTTGTTTGTAATCGTTCATAACAACGTAAACAATCGACAATTAAACCGCTCACTTTTTATATCATATTTACATTACCACAGAAAACCTTTAAATATATTAAAATCTTATTGTTACCAAACTCGATCAAAATAGAGATAAATCACAACACATAAATCAAAATTCGCGTGTTATTAAAAGGCTCTTTCTTCGATGTTAAAGTCAAACGTTCCCATAGAAATTTGTTATGTAGTTTATTGCCACATTTGCATAACAAGTACCTTCCAATACAGTTAAGTGTTAAAATGAACTCAAGTACATATAACTCCCATTAAACTAAATAAATACATAGACATCCTTTACATTTTGTTAGTTACGACTTAAACATCAATATATCTATATGTATGCCAACAGGAACAAATAACCGATGAAAATAAGAAAGAAGATGAAGACATTAAAGATGAAAATAAGGATAAGGAAAAAGACGAAATAAGTGAGAAGGCTGAACTCTCTGAACATGAGGTAGATAACAAGGATGATATTGATGAAGAAGTGAAAAGTGAAGCACCTGAGAGTGAGCCAGAAACTGACGTAGGTGAGAAGGAACAAGAACAAATTGAAGATGACAAAGAAACAGAAGTTGAAAAGGATAAAAGCGACACCGAAGAAGATCGGGAAACGAAAGAAGAAAATAAAGAAAAGGTGGAAGAAGGGAATGAAGAAAAAGAAGATACAGAACCTGAAAAAATACCTGATAATCATGAAGAAAACGACATTGAGAAGGCCGAAAAGCAACATCAAAGTGATACAGATATGCATGTAATTGATAAGGTGATTGTTATGTTAGTTTATGTTAAATTTGTCCATTTGCCCTTCTTATTTTGTCAAATGGTTACAATCCTTTTCTGTGTTTTTAGTTTAGCTATTTGTTCATAGTTATATGTATGGAAATATTCACTTAAGAATGTTACGTAGAGACAGCAATTGCAAGCCAGAGTTGATGTAAATACCTGTAGACTTTATATGCAAATACGTCCTGAATTTGGTTAGTTTTTATGACACAGTTCGTAAGTTGGTATGCTTATAGCATATTGATGATTTAGTTGACATAATAATCACGGAACATACGAGATATATAATTAAATTTACTATCCCGTAGACACGACATATCTGAAACTAAAAGTGACATTTTCACTGATTTTAACTTTTTAAGTTAAGATAACTTCTCTGAGTTATATATTAACATTGCAATACAGAATCTATGTTTTACAACAACAAAAAGTTGTCTAGACAACAGTCAGTCTCTACCCGTTTATAATTGAAGTGCAAATACTTGTATCACCTGAACAAATGAATTCCAAAGCTGGAAATCTTTAAATGGCAATTACGTGAAGTCAATTATTCGTTATGTTTCCGTCTCCAGTGATCGAATCAATAAGTATTTAATATAAACAAATAGGGAGCAGAAACTTGTAGGTTTTATATGTCAATGAAATAATTTGATTGATTAACAGCATATCCTTTTTCTGTATTGACAGTTATTTTCAGTTTAGAATAGACAGTTTGATAATGAGTTTGCAGTTTTGCTTTTTTAGTAAAAGGTGTTTCAAATGCATTAGTTATACTTTTGCATATAAAGTTTATATTTCCCTAATTAAAAGTACAGTTATTTAAGTTGTCGAGTCAACTTTGATACCTGTCTTGAACTATGTATGAATAACGATTATAGAATTAAAGAGGGTTTACAAATACGGTACAGTTTAATGTTACAGAATATTGTGAAATTGTTAAAATTTAGATTTACTTTACATTTGGATAAACTGGTCGCAAGCAAATGATTTGCATATTCAACTAAAGGGACTATAAAAAAGCTATAAAACATTTTAAATAATATTTGTACACAAACTAATTAAAATAAGAATTGAATGTGATATTTTAGGTTAAACATGAACCAGAACCAGATGGAGACAATACTAAACCAGAGGTAATTCAGTTTAACTCCTTAACATGCTGAATGTTTGTAATGCATTTGCCTCAGCTTTGAATTTGAAACAATCCGTTCAAAGTTTAAGGGATTTCAATAGTCAATATACAAAAATGGAGCTACCAACACTAACAGCGATTCAGTTAATGACATAACATAAATTTAAACGGGCTGAACCTTTCTCAACTTTGAGGAAACCAAGTCTATTTCTTATTTTGTGGCTTCGTGTTTAAGAAGCCTTTTCAAGCGCATATTTAATTTTACAGACACTATTGCAGTATGCAAATAAAACGTTATCATTTTTATTTGTTGAAGGATCACGAACAAACAAGAAAGGATGAGGAACGCGACAGTCAAGAGGTTAAACAGCATTTACATTAATAAAGTCTAGGTTAATATACATTATAAAGATCGATCTTGTAAAACATTTGCCTGATAGGACTTTTCATTACATGTAAAACCTGTTGATTTTCTGACAGGGAACTTAAGTACAAAGTTGTAGACGTTAGTATTATAATCTAAAATAGCTAAATAAAGATTTTTTTCACAGCTAACAAAGTCCAAGATACATAAATTCTCAAAGTTACTTATCAAAGAAACTAAAGTCTGTTCACTTTCAAAACGAGTCATTGTATTCTAAATTGTATAGTATTAAACAACTTTTGAAGGGAATACTCCTTTTTGCAAACTTTTATAAAGTTTGTTCTAGTGTAGGATACATTTGCAAACATTCGACATAGGGGTTTTATTGATTTCTTATTTTGAAAAGGAATCAGACGTTGAAGAAGAAGCTGTTAGAAGAAAAGACAAGAATAATTATTCAGACGAAGATGAAATACAGAGAAAGCGTATAGGTGGAAAGAAAGGAAAAGAATATCTGGTGTGTGTTTACGTCGTAATGTTATCTATTAACCCCACATATATTAAACGTCAAAGACTTTTTAATACTCGTAGGTACTAACAAAAAGACAAAAAGCAGAGGTCCCTTTTCTTCATACAAAATATAAAACGATGCATCGTTTGACATACGCTGCTTGATAAAATTAACATTGTTACTTATTCTAAAATATATTTGAGATTGATATATATAAAAGGTATTACATTTTTTCTGTCTTGGTCAAATAGATTTATCTGAATTAGCACCACACTTGATCTCTGCATCTTATTTAGATTGTGTATTGGGCTGTTGTTTAAAATTGTCCATAAAAATGTAATTTTTCAGACTAAGGGTGCTTTAACAACAGTACTGGTGTCTCGAGAAGAGGAGGAAAGAAATCGACAAAAACTTCAGGGTAAAACCAAAAAACAGAAAATGAGAAAAATGGCCAAGAAAAAGACGAGAAGATTTGGCGGAAAAGATGATAAAGAGAACAGACATGGCATGGATGGAGATGGTTATGGTTCATCGGATGAGGACACACGAAGAAGAGGTCTAAGAGAAGCCCCGTTCATGAAACAGTATGAAGACAAGAAACATATTGAACATATTCTTGATGAGCAGCATTACTGGAGTGATCCTGAGGCGGACAAAGAGGCATTTAGAATTAATGATGTATGTATAGATCTAGGTATAATGAGATAGGAGAACATCGACATGTATAAAATTCGGTCAACAGTGTTATTTGTAAGGATATTACACACTATAATAACACATTGAATTATGTACCAAGTACGTTACAATGCTGACAGTATAACTATCATACTGACTGACTGAACAAAATGCTTGATAAACATTTCAATGAAGTCGCTCGAATGTTTTATAAATAAACCTGTTCTATTTAATATAGTACTGTGCAGCTGAAACATAATGTCTTGCAGTTGGCATTAAAGCTTATACTGATATTTTGTTTATAATGTCGTTTTGTTGCAGGATATGAGCAGTATATTTAGAAGTGATTCTTCATCTGAAAGTGAAGAAGAAATAATTGGTATAGATGCTGATGGGAATCCAATTCGACGCCGTGTTAAAAGGACAAAACGTGATAAGAGAAAGAAACACGGAGATGGGGATGATATCAGCAATGCTGATTCAGAGTATCTAAGACAGAAAATGCTTAAACGTGCTGGATCTATAGACAGCATGGTCTCCGTTGAAGACCCTGACAAAATAGATCAGAGAAAATCAAAACGAAGACTAAATGAGCATGTAATGAGAACAGATTCAGACGAAGACATTAGTGCTAGAAAAAGTAAGAAGAACACAAGAGATGATATGAAAGAGGAGCAAGAAGGAACTGAAGATAAAGATGAGAAGAAAGATAAAGATGAGAAGAATAAAAATGACAGCTGTGCTAATACTAAATTTGGATTTAGCAAAACAAAAACAATTATTGTAAAAGAGCATTCGGATATGACAGACGATTCAGTTAATGGCGATGACAGGAAGACTAGGAAACAAAGGAGAGCATTAGGTGGAAAAGAAAGCTATAATTTTGACGGTTTCTCAGATTCGGATATTGAAAACTTTAGTGATAGAGACAGCTGGAATGGATGAAGAAGAAGGCGACGTTGATGTTTTTCTTACCCCAGATCAGCAACAGATGATTGTCAATATGTTGTTTGATGAAGAAATGAATCTGAGACCTCAGTTTACAAGAGATGGAAATGGAAGAATCGTCGTAAGCATTCTAAATTACGATAGAGCTTTTGTAAATTTTAAAACGTGTTCATTATAAGCTGGTACCTTCAATAACAAAACATTTCAGTCTGTAAACTTCCTCCTCTCAGCAGACAACTAATAGTATTAACTGATTTAGGTTAAGTTTATTGAAGATATTTTCCTTTCAGCTGTTCACATTATACTTAGTGACCTTTAATAACCTTCTTATATTCTAAGAATGATTGTTCGTATTATTAATCCATAGTGCATATTTCACATTCGCATAGTGATTCACTAAATCATAGAAAAAAATGACACAAAACAGCTTTTGTAATGCTCATTTCAGAGACGTTTGGATAACACAGTTGTTTACGACCCACACACGGGCAGGTTCACGTACAGAAAAAGGCTTGGGCAGATCTTCAAGGTTCCAAGACTTAAACGTAATGACAAAGGAAGACCACTAGGGGTAACTTCTTAATTCTTTGTTATTCTTGAACTCTAGGAAGACATGCATCCGTGTGTCTTGACTGAATAGCAGGCAGTCTAAACATACCGATAAAGCAATGGTTTAATTATTCAGTACTAAGCTAACTGAGCAAATCATATCTTTTAACTTTTTTATCAACCAATAAGTTACTAAATTCAAACCTAAGGAGAATTAAAAATATCATAGCGACGTTTTCATCTCGAAGCATTTGTTCAAATTAGTCTTAAGCTTGAGTTAGTTTGATACAAAAAGAAAATCTGACAACTAATTTAACGAAGTTAAATGTTAAAAGTTAAAACTCAGAGATAATGTCACAGGGATAAACAGACGACGCCATCTTACTATCTAGTAACTCTGTTTTTTAAGAAGTTTGTAATAAGCATAAGATTTTGTTTAACAGGGATACATTGATGACGAATTTGGACCAAAGAGTGACACTGTCACTGTAAGAAGAAAGACGAGTAGCGCGCGGAAATCACAAAGTGGGAAAAGTGGTCGCACACTTGACACTAGATCGTCGTCTGCTGATCTGGTACTTTTTACAGCATGTCATAATATGTTTTTTTTCATTTCTAAACCTTAATGCGTTCACAAGATTAATATTTAGGTTTACAAATAATGAACAATGTCACTTCCTGTTGGTAAAACTCATGCTGAGATTAAAAAATGTTCAATTTGAAACACTGATACATTTTCTACTACAAACAGCAGATTATCGTCATAATTTATAATAATTATACTAAGATTATAATTGTGTAAAAAGAAAACACCATTCAGAGTTATACTTTGTATGGTATCAAACAGAATACTGATCTGGAGTCTGAGTGTTTTGTTGTCTCCTAATGAGCAGCGTATGACCAAAAAAGTCTCAACATGAAGATTTTCTTTTTTACACAAACGATTTTTCTGAAGAGTTCGAATAATAATCGGAAATTTATTTCAGAAGAGAACAAGGACTGACGGAAAAAATGTTGGATTCTCCGTTCCGGATGAAGAAATCAACACGTTACCAGAGGATCAGCTTGAGATTAATAAAAGGGTAACAACATATATGACTTTACTTTTGTTGAATACGAAACATGTCAACTGTGCAGTTTCTTTCAAAATTCGAAGACTAGTAAAAAAGGACTACTATCAGATTGAGTTGATTGCCTCTTTGATACATTGAAATTACAAAAGTAAAACCTGTTATCAAAACCTGAAACATTAAAAATTCAAGATTTTTTAGATTATTCTTAGCATATGACTGTTTAAAGCTACATTTCTGTAAACGAATCAAAGATGCTTGACTTTATTCCCAGGCAATGGTGATAGTAATACGAGCTGTCACAACATGTTGAGTGCGCTCATTGGTAAAAACAAAATTTGCTTTTCTAGGGACGACGAGACATAGGTTCAGCAATAAGGCGCACATTGAACAAACGACTATTCAGGAAAAAGAGAAAACTCGGGAAAGGTTCTTCTGGTGTATTACCGGAAATAAAGACAAAGAAAGCTTGGGGAGATGACCAGCTTCATGTAGTGAGTTATTTAGTCAAATTTACCTTTTCTTTTGTTAATGATAAGCAACTGTATTGTCATTTTTGTGATTGAAATGTATAGTATTAATAATTAAATTACAGATTATTGTGAAAAATACTGTATTAATCAACCTTCCAGGAATAACGATAACAGTGATGATGATAAAATAATGTAAATCATTAGATATACATCCCTTATTAGTAAAACTAAATCCATGAAACATTTTTTAAGTTAAACGAATAGCACATTAACTTAAAGCTTTCTTGTTACGTAAAGCCTTGTGCAGGTTCTGTAGGTGGGCAAGGTGGAATAAGTCCACTGAATCCTAGAAGCGGTCGATTTGCCCAAAGCAGTCCGTGGTTGCAACGTAGGACTCCAGGACCGGGTGATGCCGAACAATGGCAGGTGTATAGGGAAGGCTTACAGAGCGACAGAAGAATTCTAGAAAACCTGCAGGATAAACTTAATTCAAGAGATGGTAAATGACAACTGAAACTAAAGACACTATCTATTCTTTATTTTATACAGTGAAGGCGGTGGGGTTAAACATGTGCAGTAATTATACAAGATATTATGATTATAAGTTAAAATTAGGTCGGATCGTTCACTTTTCGACCGAAAATGTTTCACTATCTTTGTTGTTTGTTATTTAAAAGCGTCATTTTCGCTCAAAAGGTGTGAGAATCGGAAACAGCTCCCGTCTTCATATAGCTATGCAGCACACAAAATTACTGTAAGTCATGTTTTGATAATTAGTTTGTGCTCAAGTTTTGAACTCCAAACAATTGTTTCTTGTAGGACCTTTTGCACCAAGAGAAGCATTTGTGGAACCGGGCGAAGAAGGTGACCATGCTGATCAAGTAAGACAAACCAATAATTTGCAACGTCTTGTTTTCACTTTTGGATTCTTCTGTTGAAAGTCACTTAACCACTTAAAATTTCTTAACTTCTTGTTAAGCTTTTGCGCCGTAAGTTCCCGAAAGAGTACTTCATTTTTGTGTCCCCATTATTGGGGGAGGTGCGGGGGCAGATAGATATGCTCTTCTCAGTCTGACTGTCTGTCCGAAAATTTGAATGGCTCGCTCAGCAAACACTTTTACAGTAAGGGTAATGAAAAAGTGAAGTTGCACACCTGGGTAAAGCAGAGTTATGGCCACTGATTAAGTCAAAAATAGCTACCATAACGTTTTTTATGTGCATAGCAAACACTATTAGACTAACGGTCATGAAACTTCACAGGGACATAGATCAACAAATGAAGTTGCGCACCTTGGGTTTTTCGTTTCCCTTCTAGAGAGAGCAGAGTTATAGTCCTTGATTTAGTGAAAATAAAACTACCAAAATGTTTGTGTCATGTGCTGAGCCAACACTGTTGCACCCAGGATCATGAAACTTTATAGAGATGTATATCAGCAGGAAAAGTTGTGCACCTCGGGCTTTTCGTTTCCATTCTTCTAGGAGCAATGGCCCTTGATTTAGTGTAAATCACAAAAAAGTCACACACTCAGCCAACACTATTGCACCCAGGACCATAAACTTTACACCAGCAAGTAAGGTTGCGCACCTTGGGGTTTTCAGTTAATTTACAGAAACCTTGCCAACCCACGCCCTCATTTTGCCTAGGGAACTGACAACCCTCCCCTACCCCTGACACAAAACACCTTCCTTATTTCAAGTCGTCTATATGTAGTTTTTCCTGTCTTTGATGATTTCAACTTTTAAAACGAAAACAAGAATAGTAGTCGTTTAGGTAAAAACGAACATTTCAGAAGAAATCAAGTGTTCCTTTAAAGAGTCTAAGAACGTTCAGTATTTAATAACCATGCATCTGGTGTTAGTAAACGGTTAACATATTTCTTGTTTTGTGAACAGGGAGAGGGACATTATAGCCACGAAACAGGATATGGCAATGAGAGAGGATATTCATATATGGCAGATGACGGTAGACTTGTTATTCGTGAAAGAGGATGCCCAGAATTAAAAGTAAGCATATCTCGACATAGTTTTTTAAACGTTAATGGACGATTCTATTAGTGGAAAGGTAACAGTAAATAATTTCTTACAAATTTTTGTATTTGTGGAAACGTCATTATTTGGCCATGGTCTCAAGTTCAGTACAACAACTAAGCAGGTGTTGTGTTTCTATTTTGTATTTACTGACTAATTATACATTGTGATTAATGTTTCGATACTCGTCTATATCTTTATATACCTTTGTAATAGTTTTATGTTGCTTTGAAATTGCAGCAACAGAAAACTCCGTTGTTTACTATTGTCCGACGACCTGGTGATCTAGAGTCGCAAGAACACCTTAACGATGTTCCTGCATCACAGAGACAGACTAAGTCGGCTCCGATACATGTGCAAGACTATCAGGAGGAACTAACAGAGAACGAACAGAGGAATGAACATAGATACACTTCTGAGAATAGTCTGGTTACACAAAGCCATGATGGTAGATCCAGCCAAATGACTAGTATAGATGACAATAGACTAAGGCGTTTGTTGGAAGAGTTGTATAAGGACAAGAAATATTTTGACCATTACGTTGAATCCCAAGGTATCATAAAGTTAAAACTTGAGTTATACGATTTAGCAAGTTGTAACTAATTGTATATTTTAAATTGTAAATGTAACTAGTGTTTAACATTCGTACTAAAAGTAAGAACCGACATAAAAGCAAACGTTGCATTGAGGGCTTGTTAAACTATATAAGATTATTTGCTGTACAAGTTACCTTAAACAAATTATGTTTGACAGCTATAGTACTTTTTAAAGCTTTAAAAGGTCATTAAGAAATGCACTCTTTACGTTATGTTTTAGCTACATTCTTGTAAAAGTACATTTTTATCTGATTTAGATCCAAAGTCGGAAGAATTCAAATATTCGCAAGGTTTGGCTTTACATGGAAGGGGATATCTGCTAAAGAGGGCGGATTATTGGGAGAGACGGGGACCTCTCCCACCAAGACCGCCGATGACAGCCATTGGTTGGAAAATGCAACGTCAACAGACACTTTTTGCTTCAAGACAAACTTCAGAACTAGGTGCTTCGACTACAACATGTACCCCAGATCTTTCCACAACAAATATGCCTGGTATGATAGAAAGTCCAAGAAATGAACCAATTATAGAAGAAAATGACTTACAAAATTCACAGAATGAGTCCTATGTGTAAAATTTTAAAACAACTGTTAAGTCGCTTGACTGAAATGAATAAGCTTCTAAATGAATTGTTGAAATTGACTGCAAAATGTTGTATAAATTTTATGTTCTTACTTTAAACCGACTTTTTAGGGTAGTGAATAACTGTGCAGAGAATGCAATAAAAGTCTTAATATTTTTATTACTTGTTTAACGAAAGCATAGAAAGTGTTACTTTATGTCTGTGATATTTAGATAAATTTTGCCTCAATATTTGTATCAGTATATTGATAAAGTATTATTTTTGCTGTTTTTTAATTTTAATAAGTTATTGTTTAAATGGTGGATGAAAGAAGTTTATTTTATACAATTTGTTTAAAAAATAAAGAAGTTCTATATTCCTTTGAACCTTTGATTTCACTGTTACATTTGTTTTTTTTTTATTTTAAACCAACTCAATGTCCTTCATCAGTTAAACAGCTTTCCAAAAAGACATACGTGTGGTCAGCATTACTTACAATTCATTTGCAGAAATATGTCAGTACAGACAAGGATCTATATTAGTTTTACATTTTCAATATTTATTTCGGTAAAACCATTTCGGTCTTTAGACAATCCACTGTCTCCAAAGGTCTATACACAACATGACGACATTTGAGAGATTGATGTACGAACTAATTTAAGCAGCAAAGGTACTGATTTGATCCTTTAAACAACCTGAATAAAACAATACGTGTACATATAAACAAAAATACAATTTACACATGTTTACATAGTAACCAACAAATTCAATCAATTGAAATTAAAACAATATAATGATAAATCGTTCATGTCTACCTAAACCACTCGCAAAGGACATGCTTATCCAATGATTATGAACAGATTTATAAAATTAATGAAACTCCGTAGGACAGATGCTATCTAAAGTCATAAAGTAAATTTGGTAAGTCTTTTATTCAACCTGTAATCAGGTACGTTTAAGTACTGCTTACCATTGTTTTAAATCAACTTTTGAATAAACGACAAAATAATGTGTTGCTTGGACTACTAAACTGAACACTCAGAAGTCCCCTGATATTATGTACCGTATATCTATGCCTTGTAAATCAAATAGTTTTCACAACTCTGTCCTCTAAATTTATCACTTTTTCTTCTTCTTCTGTCCGCTCTTTTTATCTTTGGCACCCTTTTTTGCTTTGTCTTTTCCCTTTTCAGCTTTTTTATCATTTTTCTTGTCCGTTTTTTCTTTCTTGTTGGGTTTTTCCTTTTTGCCCTTTGATTTGACAGAAGAAGCTGGTCTTGACGATAATGGTCTATTAACACCTATGTCTGTTTTGGCTTTTTCTAGTTGAGGTTCGCCTTTCTTTCCTTTAACAACTGTTACTGTATCTTTTAACTGTAGATTCGTTTTAGCATCTGGAACATATACATCAACTTTAATCCCTTGTGCGTCTTGGAGACTCAAAGCTGTTTTCTCTCTTTCAGGCATTGTTTTAGCTCTTTCTATTGCTGGAACTTCAGCCGTCAGATCCTCCTCTATCAGATCATTTTCATTGGTATCTTTTTTCTTAGCTCCTCCTTTACCTCCGCCTTTCTTTCCGGCTGCTTTCTTAGCGCCTCCTCCTGCTTTCTTTGTCGCTACTCCTTTACTTTTAGCTGCTGGTTTCGTTCCAGACTTCTTCTGCGGAGCTACTTCTTCCTCTGTAAATTTAAAATATGTCTTATTAAAATATGTCTAATTAAAATATGTCTAATTAAAATATGTCTTATTAAAATATGTCTAATTAAAATATGTCTAATTAAAATATGTCTTACTAGAATTTGTCTTATATTATCTGATGTTGCATCCTGTTTTATGTTTGTATCTTTTAAAAGTTGATGCCTTCAATTTCTTTTTTTTCTAAAGTCTTCAGTTACGTGGTGAAAAAACGTCAAATATATAACATAATTTTTAGGATATTTGAATGAAATGTATTATGTTGATACCACAAATGTAAGTATATATTTACCTTCGACTTTTTCTTCATCTGGAGGTGGAGATCTTTTACCAAAGCAACAGGACAAAAACGTCCATTCAGTTGGCTGAAAAGAAAGCATATTTGACCAGTTTACTAAAATAAGAACATTGATTTCTACTGACTAAATCCCGATATCTCTAAAACTTCTAGATTTACATAAAACTTTAAGTAAAAATTTAAAAAAGGGCTTAACTTGATAAAAGGTCTGTGAAATGTTAGCATATACCTTATCCACAGGCTTGACGAGGCCTGCTGGAACACTGACCACCCCTTTCTGACCCTTTTCACCCCCCGGTACAGGTGTGCTTGTAAGAAGCAGGTCAGATTTCATCTTTGTAGGCGCCCTGCTTAGGCCACCATTCTCAACTACAAATAGAAGAATTGTAAATTGATTTAATATTTTTCAATACATATAATACAATATTTGTATATGGTCTTTGCTATCCTTATCGGTAAATTATTTTTTTCTTCTCAATTTCTAATTCTACAGCAGGTCAAAGTTGTAGATGACAAAATAAATGCACATGTCCCGTGTTGTTGTAATTATATAATTTATGTTCTATAGATGTTAAATGTTATTATATACCCTCTGTTAGGGTCACGTCGCCGTTCTTTGTCTGGTCAGTCTGCTGAACTTGCGACTTCTTCTCCTTCTTTCCGCCTTTCCCTCCTTTACTTTTGGCCCCTTTCTTTACCGCGGCGGTTTTTGTCGGTTTCTTTTTCTCGGGCGGCGAGGTTTTGTCTACTGTTTCATCTACAAAGCAATTACAAATATGGAAGAATCTGATCAAAAATAGCAGTTGTAATATGGTTATATCATCTCTTCAATTCAGATTTATGATTTGTATATGATTTTTAAGGACCAAAGGATTTCAGAAGTAGACATACGCCGTATCAATACATTGTAATCACTTAATTGTGTTATAACTGTAATGAAATCGTAAGTCACAATACACAAGTTTTTTTTTCTTTTCAAGGTATATGTCAATTTAGAATAGAGTCTTGTAAATTGTTCTCACCAATTGTAACGGTTTTTGTTTCTTCTTTTTTCTCTGGGCAACACACCAAAAATGATAAATTCATACCCTGAAAACAACGAAGATTACACTGTAGAAATTGAGTTATGCAAGTCATTTATCTGCACAAAGTTCTAAATTAAACAAGAAAACAGAAGAAAATCATTACAAAATCTCGCAACCTAAGGAAACCAAACGGATGCTGCGTAATGAAAGGGAAAAAGAGAGATATGTAGGTCACATATAACGAGGTACATACAAGCAGTTTTAATCTCGGTTCCTTCTCTTCAACACTGTCCTCAGACTTAACAGTGATTTTTTGGACAGAAGATCTTGCTGATTTGATATCAATGCCAGTAATACTTGTAACTGTTCCCTGTCTGATAAGTGACTTCTCTAGTTCGCTCTTTTCGCGTTTCCCCGCCACCGAAGAGGACCGCGAGATTGCACTAAGAGCAGTTTTCTCCCTTTCCGATTTAGAGCGAGAAGTTTCATTAATGGTTTCTACATGAGGACCTGTTCCATCTGCCAAAGGAAGTATGTATTTTATTTGAGTATCGACTGTATAGGAAAATATTTTGATCTCTTTCAGCACGAGCAATAAAAGAAATGCTTACAACTATGCGCTGTACTTAGGTATATTAAGCGTACAGTTTTCAAGTAACCGCAAATATAAAAGACATAGGCTTGGTAATAGAGATTCATTTTCCTTGGTTACAGTTTCCTACTGATGACATTTATATTTATACTTGTTAACAACTACAATTTCTGTTCTGCTTCTGTATTTTGATCTTTTTGCGTAACAAATAACAATAAGTGTATTTCTTGTCTCATATAATGTCAATATTTCTGATTACTCACTTGTCAGCATTGGTTTCTCTGACTCCGCCACCTTGTTCTTACAGCAAACACATACTTTAGATCTACATGTTGTCCAGCAAGGTGTTATCTCAAGGCATCCATTGAGACGGCTACAGATTGCGGCACAATGACCGCGCTTGTATAAGATGATACTGACAACAACGACAGCGATGATCAAAAGAAGAACAATGACAATGGCGGCGATCAAGCCAGCATTTGAACTACTACCGCTGCTGCTGGTGGTGGTTGGTGCTTAAAAACATTATATCAAGTTTCTTCATAACAATGGGAGTGTGCTAACGGAGCCTATTTGCTTCTCAAACAGTACATAGAACATTGTTGATGTCAATCTTTTTACAGAAACATATTATTAGGAGGAAAGAGACTTCAAAGCAGTCAATTAGAAACAAAGGATTTAAATGAAGTTTAGTTTGAAACTGATATCTCAAACCCCCTAATTTAAAATTCGTCGAAGAATTTGTACATAAAATGAACGCTTAATATTCCTCAATTTGTATGACCTTTTATGTTTAAGGGAAGAGATCATTATTATTTTATTATAATCCATCTGCCATGTCGTAGCTATAGTTCGAGGCTATTTTCAGAGGTAACACCAACAAATCTAAAATTTTAAAGGTCATGGTCGAACTGAAACAATATTTAAGAAACAAAGTTGAAAAAAAAACACTTACCACAGGTGACTGAAAAAATAAAAACTATAGATTATCATCTGTTATTTGTACTTCTTATTATCTTTCAATGGTATATTACACTTTGATAATAACATGTTTACAATACAAAAATCAAGTATTATTCCAAAGTGCGTTATACTAAAAAGGAACGTCCAGTGTACATGCCATGAAGTAAAGGAGTTTCAAGATTATATTCATATCGGCACTACAAATATGAAAATGCTTTTCATGTACACACGACACACAGTTTCATATATTGTAAAATGTACGCACAGTAAACTGTTACAAGTGTTTAATGTAAACGGAGCCATAAGCAGTTTTATATATTGTTTAATGTACAAACCGTAAATAATTTCGACTGTACTTAATGTACATGGCATAATATAAAGTTTCATATATTGTTTAATGTCACATCGTAAACAGTAACAAGTGTCTTTTCAATGTACGCGACACCATAAACAGTTTAATATATGGTTTAATGAACGCACCGTAAAAAGTTACAAGAGAACTTTTAATGTACACGGCACTATAAACAGTTTCATATATTGTTTTATGTACGCACCGTAAACTGTTACAAGTGGAAATTTAATGTGCATGTTTCGATAAACAGTTTCATATATTGTTTTATGTACGCACCGTAAATAGTTACAAGTGTACATTTAATGTTCACGCTACTATATACAGATTCATATATTGTTTACTGAACGCACCGTAAACTGTTACAAGTGTAAATTTAATGTACACGGCACGATAAACAGTTTCATATATTGTTTAATGAACGCACCGTAAACTGTTACAAGTGTAAATTAAATGTACACGGCACTATAAACAGTTCCATATATTGTTTAATGAACGCACCGTAAACTGTAACAAGTGTAAATTTAATGTACCCGGCACGATAAACAGTTCCATATATTGTTTAATGAACGCACCGTAAACTGTTACAAGTGTTAATTTAATGTACACGGCACGATAAACAGTTCCATATATTGTTTAATGAACGCACCGTAAACTGTTACAAGTGTAAATTTAATGTACACGGCACGATAAACAGTTTCAGATATTGTTTAATGAACGCACCGTAAACTGTTACAAGTGTAAATTTAATGTACACGGCACCATAAACAGTTTCATATATTGTTTTAATGTACACGGCACGATAAACAGTTCCATATATTGTTTAATGAACGCACCGTAAACTATAACAAGTGTAAATTTAATGTACACGGCACCACAAACAGTTCCATATATTGTTTAATGAACGCACCGTAAACTGTTACAAGTGTTAATTAAATGTACACGGCACCATAAACAGTTTCATATATTGTTTAATGAACGCACCGTAAACTGTTACAAGTGTAAATTTAATGTACACGGCACGATAAACAGTTTCATATATTGTTTAATGTACACACCGTTAGCAGACACAAGAGTACTTTTAATGTACACGTCTCCATAAAAGGCTTCATATATTGTTTAATGTACCCACCGTAAGCAGACACAAAAGTACTTTTAATATACACGTCTCCATAAAAGGCTTCATATATTGTTTAATGTTCGCACCGTAGGCAGACACAAGAGTACTTTTAATGTACACGTCACCATAAACAGTTTCATATATTGTTTAATGTATGCACTATAAGCAGACACAAGAGTACTTTTAATGCACACGTCACCATAAATAGTTACATATTTTGTTTAATCTACGCAATATAAACAGTTTCATGAATACAGTTAATGTACTCAAAATAAACAGTTACAATTATGCAATTCATGCACTCACCGTAAGCAGTTACACGAATACAATTTACGTACTTATCATAAACACTTACACGAATACAATAATTACTCATCATTAATAGGTACTAGGATGCAGTTTATGTTGTCATAAACAGCTACACGAATACAATTTATGCAGTTACCATAATAAATTTCATGAATGCAATTTATGTACTTACCATAAACAGTTTCAAGTAACAGTCTATATCCAATGACCTCCGTACCGTCTGCGGCTGTTGGGTAACTGGTAGGTGTCTGATCTGACGTGCAATTACCAGACACGACAGAGACTGAACTTCCGTCCGAACACTGTAAGCAGGTGAAAAAAACAATAATAAATCAATACGTGAATATATACAACTCGACATAAAACAGGGAAATGTACTTCAAAATACTTTAATCTTTACAAAATAACATATTAGTGGTGAGAGAAACCTGCAAATTTAGCAAATGCAAATCTTGTCACTAACTACGAGTATTGCATACTTAAAGGGACACTAAAGCTAAATGGAGACAAAAAAGAAGAATCGTTTAAAACAAAAAAAAGTTACACTAAGAAAACCTTGTATAAGAAGATACTCTTCAACAAGTTAATGTTAGTAACCGTCAGTCAACTGCCACAAATACTTTCTTCTGTTTGATTTAAACTTAGTCACAAAACTGAGCAGACTTTGTCCACGTACCAAACAAGCAAATTGTGAGGCTGTTCCAGAAATTGTGGCATCACGGTTAAATACTACAGCACAATCATACGTCCCCAGGGACACTGTGGCTACGCACCAAAGCTCCCCGCCCGCTGGTAAAGAAAAACAGTAATAAGATACGCCGTGTAGATGAATTTGTATCATGTTGTTCGATATATTATGCCATTAATATATGAACAAAGAAACAACGTGTGCCCTATATACCATAATCCTGATTGTCGCTACAGAGCGATTGTGATAAATTTTCATACAGCAAAATTATCATTTAGAAATAAATGCAGTTCGAATGAAGGGATTTGATTTGAAATTAAAATTCATAGCGAGAAAATTAAGTGCAGAGAAATATGTAGCTCTACTGATTAAAACGTGCAAAATTAACCTCAAAAGCAAAAGGGATTTACCTATATTATACATAGATATATGAGTTTTAAATACCTGAATACGCTATTTCTTGTTTACAATTTGTGTAGTTATTAAAAGACAGCGCCTTGGTGTCGGTACACATTGCCATTGTGTCTACGGTATCATTACATGCCACTGTGCCGTCACTGGCCATGTACAGATAATCGGCAGAAAACAAAAGCTTGTCTGGAAACGTGATGGCTGCTGAATCCCCCATCCCTGGAAAAATGAATTGGAAATAAGATGGAAAGGCTATTCGACATCAAATTTTGCGGGACGTGATTTTAATTTGTTCTTTGGAAATTATGCAATAAATTTTAAAACCAATAAAAAAAGTTTTACAAAGTTCTCGACTTTACATATTGTATGGAAACGCGTTTTATCTTGACAGAGGTGGTTTTTCAGCTGTTGAAAATCAGATACTCATAAGATGTCAAAATCTTGACATATGATGAATTATGTGTGTAATCATTCTATCTGGGCAACAAGATATTAAACATATAAATGGAAAATTGTTATATATAAAATCCTTTTTATAAGATACAGCTACACTTAACTAAAATTATATTGTGCCTATCTGAATGAAGAACAATTGACTATGAATATTAACAACGGTTTGACGCTGTAATTTTCATTTCTTATTAGAAGAGATTGCTTTCATAAAAACTGGAAACAGGAATAAATAAAGGATAAAACGTTTCTAATTGTCACATAAAAGTAATTTACCTTGTTTAACAATGACGTGGAACTCCAACGTCGGTACATTGACCGTTGTATTCGCAAATAGTTCCTACATCCGAAAGAGTGGAATCTGTAGAAAACCAAATTCGTTCGTAGCCAGCATTTGGCTGAACAACTGAAATAAATCACGGCATTTTATGACACCACTTCATCCATACCAACGGTGTAGTTTATAACAGAATACTGTTGTTTTAAAAATTAGTCCTCATCCTTGTTTGCAATAACTAAAGTGATCCTTTAGTTCATTGATAATATTTAAGTAAAATAACAAATATCTGCAATGTTGTATCTGTTGTAGTGGCGAAAGTAGCGAAGTTCCGTGTTATTCTTTGAGATTCTGTAGGATAAAACCGAACTAGTTTCGAATATAACTGGCAAATCGACCAACCAATTCGAATAAGTTTGACGTTTAAACAATGTTATCCCCCATCGTTCTAGTCAGAGAGTCAGACGTTTACTTATAGATACACTTCTGATTGTTAGTCAAAGAGTCAGGCGTTCTTGTACATATACATTTCTGACTGTTAGTCAGCGAGTCAGACGTTCACTTACAGATGCAGTTCTAACTGTCAGTCAGACAGTCAGACGACCACTGGCAGATACATTTTTGACTGTTAGTCAGCGAGTCAGACGTTCACTTACAGATGCAGTTCTAACTGTCAGTCAGACAGTCAGACGACCACTGGCAGATACATTTTTGACTGTTAGTCAGCGAGTCAGACGTTCACTTACAGATACAGTTCTAACTGTCAGTCAGACAGTCAGACGACCACTGGCAGATACATTTTTGACTGTTAGTCAGCGAGTCAGACGTTCACTTACAGATACACTTCAGATTGTTAGCCAGCGAGTCAAAAGTTCAGATATAGATACACTTCTTATTGTTAGTCAGATACTCAGACGTTCACTTACAGATACACTTCTGATTGTTAGCCAGCGAGTCAAAAGTTCAGATATAGATACACTTCTTATTGTTAGTCAGATACTCAGACGTTCACTTACAGATACACTTCTGACTGTAAGTCAGAGAGACAAATGCATTTCTTACTCCTTTCCATTTCTTTTGGTTTTAGTGAATGTCTAACTTAAAGCCGTAAGTGCATTTTAATAAATCTTTAATACTAGAAATTTGTCTTCCATTGAACATCTATGTTTCCAACAAACAACTTACACCAAACCTCATATTTATCTGTGATTTAGCCACTGGATGCAGTGGATACTAAGGATGATAAGTTTGGTAATATTCAAATAATTGATGACAGATATTTCTGCAAAATTAGCTCACTATCTTGATATTTGACAGAAGACATATATGTCATTTATAATGTTACATTTATTTAAATTTTATTTATTTTATTTAGCATCGATTAATAAACGTAACATTATTTTTCAGATTCCAAAATTTATACTCTGTGTCATGTCATAATAGTTCGACGTAGGTTTTTTATTGCGACGTTAAGTTTTAACATTTTTTTTTTGGTCACCCTACCTTGTTGTAGAACATAGCTGTAAGAATTCGTCGTTATTTCTGTTAGTTCCATACATAGGAATGCATAAACTAAAGTGGTACTGTACGTTATCGCCGAAGTTCCTCTGCAAAAAAAATACATAAATAAATAAATAAAATATATTTTGACAAATAATGCGATCTTACACGACAATGAGTAAGATTACTTATACACAATTTAGAGATATATCTAGCATATAGCCAAAATTGTCAGTGTAGTATATTGTTACGGTTTAGAGTACACCTTCCTAAAAATACAACTTCTGACAACAGCGTCAGGAACGGAGCGGATGTGGTCCAGTGGCAACGCGCTGGACTAGTATACCAGGGGTCCCGAGTTCGATTCCCCGCTCCTCCTCTAAAATTACTAATAGTCTTTCGGATGAGACGTTAAACCGAGGTCCCATGTATCAGTGCTATACACTGAGCATGCAAAAGAACCAGGGGTGTCTCTGGAATGGGATGCTTTCTGTATCTTGCACTACCAACACAACATAAAATAACTAATCTCTTCAGGGCGCGTCGGTCGTATGGACAACCGGTACCGACGATAAATAATCTCAAATAGATAGATAGCGTCAGGAAATCGATCATTTAGCTCAGTGGTTAAAGTTTGCAATAAGTTTGGAGTTTGAATCCCGCTCTGGGCTGTGTATTCTCATAAGCACTACATCTTTCTATTACGGACTTTCTTGTTCGTAAGAGTATATCTATTGTGTAATGTACCTTAAACCTTTCGTATATTATATTTAAATATTTCAAGAAATAATTCAGAATGATAGTTGGGATTTGCTTGACAATAATATAAAAGACCGGTTTTGGCATTTCGCTACTCGTACTTGTATTTCACACTTTAGGTTTCGCACTTCATACATCAAACTTCAAAAATTCATACTTCAGCCTCCTTACTTCACACTTCTATTTCAAGTTAAAGACGTATTTGTGTAATAAATATTATTTAAACATGTGTCATCACGGTAATTATAGAATCCCAATTTGGTATCCCGTTACTTTGATATATTTATCTGAGACAATATTCTTGCTGTTAACTTTATTGTATCTTGTAAACGCCTAAATTATATTTTGTTCTATTCTGTTCTGGCGTAAATTGTGAAGGATAAAAGTCTAAAGGGTGAAATCAACGTAATGAAAAAATATGTGTCCCTTACTTCAAAATTAGTGTCGTGGAGCTCGAGTTGTCTACACACTCCCAAGTATTTAGGGTTTGTCCGAAAGCTGTGATCGAATACCCTGCCATGGTTGTCGTTGTAAATGTCAGAGTGCCACGTGTACTGTCCAACCACGTGGAACTTGCCCATGGCGATTGCAATATGCACTGTCCATTGACTACATGTATATAAAATAGTAGATTAGTGTTGCATACAAAATGCTATTTAAATTGTTATATTTAGTGTGAGGAAAGTAAACACTGTTCAGTCGGACGAAATTGTTTCCACTTTGTATTAACTACCATCAATAATTGATTCCGTATGTTCTAATCGTTACTCACGACGGAATTTAAATATACAAATTATGATTATTTATCAATAACGTAAGCATAAAAGTACGCGTTCTGTAAAGTTGCATTTTAAGGAATATCTTGTATAAAAAACGAAAATTCGAAATTGAGGAAGAAAGTTATTTTTGTTGATTACTTTACTCAATTACTCACCAGTATGCTGTAAACACTTCTTTTTTATCTTCAATAAAGTACCATCAGAAAACGTATTGATAAATATATGCTACTCAGAATAGGGGGACCAATGTTTTTTTTCTAAAGGTCTTCCGGACTTCACAAATATACTGAGAACTAAACTACAGTTCGAACCTGTGAAAATGAAAAGTTTTGTTTTTTCGAAAGGAAGACAGGTTTAACTAAGCCGCAGAGAGTTTTTATATATATTTCATAATTGTCAAGTAATAAATATGTTAAAACTTACCTCCTATAATGAAGAATGCTCCAAATCACAAAATTTCTTTGATTTCCATTTTAAGAGACAACGCAACATCAGAACAATATAGGAATTATGAATTTTCTAAAACATAATCTAAACAAATAATGGCGGCCATTTTGTTTTCAAACAATATCTCGGTCGACATGGTACTTTCTGAAACAATGTGACGTTTTTCTTTTATTGATTAAATGTTCACGTTTATGATAAAAATAGATAAAAACATACTTCTTTTGTTATTTACAACGAAGGGGGAATTTTGAGTGGTTTCATTTCAGCAGTTTGTAACCTGATATTAATTAGACAATGCGACTCTAAACGCTTTACGCATTCAGAATTAAACACATGGCCGTGTGTATTTGTAAAGAGTTTTGAATTTTTTAAAAGACATGTATTTTGTAGATAGGTATTGTTTGTTTGCTTCACTGTCAGGATGTAAGTGTCCACTTCTTACACATGAACATCTGAAAATAGCATCTATTTCATATACACAGGAATTTGGTTTTTTCTTATCGTTTACACATTCATTTCGTTAATTAATTGATTTTCGATCGAAAAAATTGATATCTGTTGTATTTTTTTAAATCGTTACACGACGTAGATCCGGGAATGATGCAACTGGAAGAAAACCTTAAGTCTAGATGAAGTCTTGACAAAGGAATCAATCCTATACTCAATGAGCATAATTTCAAAAAAGCAACTGGTCAAAAAACATTATAAACCGAATTTGACCCACAGAACAACGTTTCACGAATGAATGGCAATATTCTCAAATGTGTATGTGCTGATGGGGGAGGGGAGGTGTGTCCTTTTATGAAACTAATCGACAAATTTAATATAAGACTGGTTAAAAAGTTTTTAAAAATGTTTTTATTTGATTTTTTGGATGTACTTGCAAAATAAATCATGTGAAACATACTAGTTATGATTCAAATCTCTAGCACCTGTTTTAAACCTAAGTCATCAGCTTTCATGTTTTAAAAAATCCCTGCACATATGGCTTTACGAGGGCTTGCACATTCAAAATCAAGTTTTGATGTAAACACGAAGGAATAGACTTAATAGCAAGTGTCTTGAATGAAACATTAAATTGAAAGTATAATGTATACCAGAACTTAAAAATAAACTTTTCGAGAATGATGAGGTCATTTTCCTTTTTCATGTTCTTCAAGTATTGATGCAATACAGTCGTAACAATCAAATGAACTAAATTATTAAAATGAGAGAAAATAAAAAGCTATTAGGCAAACATATGTCGCTTTTCGTTTCAGAGAATGGATTCAAAATGTGTGGCTAATGTGCAGCCAATTTTACTGCGGAGAAAAAGAAAATTTGAAGACAATTTACAATATTAAAAAGAAATAAGATAGATAAGATAGAACAAACAACAAAGCATTTATCAAAATATGAATCTTTTAAGCAGCTTAATCGTTAAAATGTTAAACATCTGATGCCATGACGCCCTAAGAAAGTTTTTAAGCAGAAAGACTATGAAAGGAAGGGCGTCAAAATACATAGAAGAAAATCCTAATGACAAAATATTATGACTAAATTTCTATTCTTGCGTGTACACTGTAGAAAAGAAATATATTGAATAAAAACGACAATGGTAGAAATAATTGCAAATATTCATTAGGTATTACTATCTTGTCTTCGGCCATAAAATTAATTGGTCTGTTAAGTGGGTCGAAAGTTAGGTTACACTGCAACACTGAAAAAAAAGTCCAGTCATCATGCGTTTCAATCTACATTATATTGTACCGTAACCTTATGGTAAATAATTTTTAGTCATCTCTATAGTTCTATTTCTACGATACGTTACAAAACAATGAATTCAGTACGTGACAAAACAATGGATTCAGTACGTTACAAAACAATGAATTCAGTACGAGACATGTATACATAAATCTAAAAATCTGAGGTAAATCATAGCTTTAGTGCATAGACCAGACTGTAGAAAGAACTCGTAAAATGTCATTTTGCAACAAATCTTTATTCTATATTATACATGTCGTTATAAAATTGTTACATTTTTTTAAAGACCTAGTTTTTTTTCAATAAAATATTTCGAAATTAATTTGTTTCAGAAACATGAAGTAAAATCAACATTTTATAAATAATAGGTCACGAAGTTTCTAGTAAACCTCTTAGTCAGTTTTCTTCTGCCCTGGACTTTTAAAAGCTCTGGGTGTCATTTTATCTTTCCCATGAACACCTGACTTCTCATCGTTTTCATTAGACACCTTTCCATTAGCTTTGCCATTAAGTACAACATTTGATGGACTAGTAATTACAACACTTTCTAAAGTCGCCAGCAGCTTTTCTTTCTCAACGTCTGGAATATCTAGCTTGAGTGAGATCTCAGGTTTTTTATTTCGCGGAATAGGGTCACCGTAACTTGTAAACTCTGCAACGAAGGCGATGCCTAACTGGAAACATATCATTGCTATGAGGAATACTATAATAAAATAAACAACTGTCATTGTCCACACATACACTATAAATAGAACGGATATCACTATAGCGGCTATTTCACCAACTGTTAACCCCGAAGACGAAGGTGGACCTGGAAAAAGAAAGAAAACACTATAACAAGTCTTCTAAATGAGAGTCACTGAACATGCACAAATCACAGAAATGATTATATAAATCAAAAATAAATTTCTAGATAATTACATTAAAAACGTCCGGGTTTTGTCGGAAAAGGAAGGCAGTATTTGGAAAGACCTTTAATTAAATTTTGTTTGAATTCTATTTTTTCAACTTTCGCAGTGAGTTCTAGCTAATGCAAATGACTAACACTTATTTCAAAATAGTTGTTTTTACTGATTATGACGGTTTTGTATTTTGTATGCAAACCACTGTCCCCTACAAAAGTTCACAATTCATAAAGCGTTTTTCTTGCTTATGTCATGTTGTTACTTGTATATAAACTGATAAGAAATAAAATAAATCTCGAGTTGAGTTGAGAGACTTACCACAGTTTTCTGAAAATGAGTGAAAAGAATAATTATTATTCTAAATATTTCATCCTCCTGGATAGACTTTTGTTCCAGATTTAACTAGCTTAAATAAAAATATGACTGCGAAAAAATAATACGTCAGTAATTGACGACGGTTACTGTGTAATCGCCAGGAAACAAAGAAACCATTCAATTTGAGTAACTACCATTCAATATTTACAATAAAAAACGTATTGATTTAAGATGATGAAAGAGATAGCTCAATCATTAAAATTAATCATTAATCATTAAAATTAATCATCAATCATTAAAATTCATCAACAATCATTAAAATTAAGCTTACTGGTTATACAAATTTATGAAAGCACAGACGAATGAATGAATGGATTACTGTATTAATTTATTTAATGGAAACCATGAAAATCTTCGATCCTAGATGGTTCTAGACTCTTTTTAATATTGTATCACCACAACTCACCATATTCACTCTGAACAACAAGTCTGTGGCCAGTTGCAGTGCTTTGGTCCGCTAGAAGCGGAAAGCTGAAAGGTGTTTGGTAAGCCGTACAATTTCCAGGGGCAACCGATATATCCTTTCCAGACGAACACTATAACACAATACAAAAAGACATATGAAAGCTCGGCCAGACATTTACAAATCAGTCCAGACATTGGTTTAATTTTGCACGTTTACTTTTGTTTTTCAACAGAACAATAGAAGGTGTTAAACTAATTCGGAGGTGAAATACAAGTATCAGTATTGTTGAAGTATTCTCAGTTACTAGTAAAAGAATAGTCTGTTATGACCAGAAAAGCCAAATTTCAAATCGTAACTAATACAATTATCGAAAACAAGAGCGTATTGAGGTTTGTTGTAAAAATATATATCTAATTATTAAACTGTGAAAACAAACAACACAGTGAATAAAGACTTACGAGGCAGGCAAATCTTGTAGTTGATTGTGAGATAGTGGTGTCAAGGTTGTACACTGTGGTATAATCATAGCCACTAGAACTTACTGTAGCTACACAGTAAAACTTTCCATCAGCTGGAATTTGACGAAATATAACAAAACTACAAACTATTCTTATTGATAGCTGTTTTAGAGAAGTATGATGGTTTTAATGTTGTCTATGGATAAATAGGGTTCATTTTACAACAGTTTGGATTAAAAAAAACAAGCTTTGAAAGTTTAGGGTATACACAAGACACCATCAACTGAAGAAAGTTTGCCTTAATCTGGCTAAAATACATTATTTTCAATTATATACATAGTTTACGTTATATTTTTTATCTACATATCATATTTCTGTTTATTGCAACCACTTAAGATGAAAATGAAAGAAAGAGAGAGAAAAAAATCGGCAAAGACAAAGACATGTCTTATCAGAAAAACCTAATACCTGAAAATGCTATTTCTTGTGTGCACGTGTTTGTTGTGATCGTCATAGCTGTTTTATCGGTACAAACATCCAGTCTGTCTCCGGATCCTGCACAGTCTGTGGAACCATCATTGCCATAGTATACGAAATCCACAATAAACAACAGAGAATCCGGACACTGAATCGCTGCACTAGCTTCTGAGCCTGAATGATGAATAGAAATTTTTTTACCTACAGCGAATAAGTATAAAACGTGAGGGAAAGACCTTCGACAGAACTGGATCAAGAAGCACAGCGATAACGTTAGTTGGTCCCTTTAACCTTCTGCTACAAACTGCGAAACTGGTTGTTTTCGAAATTAGCTCATCATTCGACATGTTTTGAATGTCCTGCTAGTTCGACATTCTACATTCAAATTTTGAATATTGTCCTCGTACAACTATCGACACGTGCTTTTATTATCATTTTTAATATTGAAGGTTGAGCTATCACGACGTTCTGCATTCGAATTTTGAATTCTGTGCTAATACGACATTGGATATTCTAATAATGACCATTTGCTAGCATAACATTCAACATTTTGATTTTCAATCAGCTGATTTTTTTAAGTCGTACGACTCGTACATGCAGGGCATTCGATATTCAAACTGCTTATGCCGAATGTCGCCTTTAAACATTATTCTAAATTCATAAATTATGATTATACATGTGAATTTCGAATGTAAAATTTCGTACATGCACAGCATTCAAAATTCGAATTTAAAATACTGAATTCGTGCAGGTACCATATTCAAAGTTTGAATGTCGTTTGTCGTGCTAGCACAACATCCAACATTCCTATGCCGGATTTCAAAGTTTGTGCTATCACAACATTAAAAATAACTTCTTACTCATGCGAAAACTGCAGTGATACGTACCTTTACTTCGCCTTTTCTGTTAATGAAAAGGCTTCCCCCAAAGCAAATCATATGTTATATAACCTTTACTCCATAGAATGATAACGCTTACTTGTCGCGTTGTAGCTGCTTGTTTAGATGGCGATTATGATGGCGACTGTGATGGTGACTGTGATGGCGATAATGATGAAACTGTGATGGCGATTATGATGGCGACTGTGATGGTGACTGTGATGGCGATTATGATGGCGATTATGATGGCAACTGTGATGGCGATAATGATGAAACTGTGATGGCGACTGTGATGGCGACTGTGATGGTAACTGTGAAAGTGATTATGATGGGAACTGTGATGGCGACTGTGATGGTGACTGTGATGGCGATTATGATGGCGACTGTTATGGTGATTATGATGGCGATTATGATGGCGACTGTTATGGTGATTATGATGGCGATTGTGATGACGATTATGATTGCAATTGTGATTGCGAATATGATGGCTACTGTGATGGTGACTGTGATGGCGACTGTGATGGTGACTGTGATGGCAATTATGATGGCGATTATGATGGAGATTATGATGGCAACTGTGATGGCAATTATGATGGCGATTATGATGGCGATTGTGATGGCAATTGTGATGGCGATTATGATGGCAACTGTGATGGCAATTATGATGGCAACTGTGATGGCGATTATGATGGCAATTATGATGGCGATTATGATGGCTACTGTGATGGCGATTATGATGGCAACTGTGATGGCGATTATGATGGCAATTATGATGGCGATTATGATGGCAACTGTGATGGCAATTATGATGGCAACTGTAATTGCGATTATGATGGCGATTGTGATGGAGATTATGATGGCGATTGTGATGACGATT